>CM075765.1:46037907-47419907 GCA_037974665.1 Ehretia macrophylla | reverse complement strand
CAAAGCTAGAGCAACCAACACTTGCAGCCCGAGACTACCTAGAGAGGCCCATCACTCACGCGCCTGACACTATGCAATGCAAGACACGATACAAGGCGATAAATGAGCGATAGCACAACAATACAGATTAGAGGCGATAAACGAGATATCAAGCATTTACAATCAATACTAGCATTCCATTAACTTTTCAAGCATAACTATCATTAATAGCCACAATACCACCAATTAAACAAGTAACAACAGTTCAAACACGAATACGACAAATATCACTATTCAATCTCTAACTTCCAAAGGCAATTACGAGCAAACGAGCTACAGGATTAGGAAACCGATTTCACTACATTCACTTAGGCACTACAAGGCACATTTCTATGTCACTAAACCTCACTTTCCCAACCGAAGCCCGAAAGTCCACCTACTGTGTTTGAACTACAATTATGCTAACCGGTCATTCAATCAACGCCACAACAGCGCCAAAAGTGCTTCTATGCCCTCAATTGCAAAACCCCCAACCCAATTCGAGCACGGTCAACTTTTGGTCAAACGGGCCATTTACGTTTCTTTGGCTAATCTCCAATTTTAACAAAGGCCGATCCGTATTTATTTCACATTTTATCTTTCTATCACTAATGGCACCTATCCAAATCAAGCAATCGCAATTCAGATCAAAAATCCAAAATTCTAGGGTTTACTATTTAAAATTCACTATTCATTATTTTTTTTCAATTTCAAATATGCAATTTCGACCGTAAAAATTGCTAAATAACTATCAAACAATGCTCTACGAACTCAAAGGAAGCTATATCAAGAAATTACAGGCATTATAACACATAATATATCAAATCTAAAAATTTGATACAAAATTCAAATTTGAATTTAAATGTACAAAAGCGTGAAAACCCTCACAGAGATTGAAGACCAAGACCCGCAAGGACTCGAGCCACGACGCCCAAGTAATTCCACGCACGATTGTAGAAGAAAATGCAAGCAAAATCTTTTTTTTTCCTCCTTGGAGTTTCGGCCATGAGAAGGACTCAAAGGGCATTTTGAAGTTTGTTTTTTTTGATTTTAGCATTGTTTTATTATTTAAAAGGTGACAAAGGGCATTTTGGTCTTTTGCAAGGTCAAGCTTAAGTTAAAATTGGTCAAATAAGCTTATTTTGATGCCATTTAATCCAATTCAAGTTAGAGCAATGCAGTTTTAATGAAAACCGACTAAAACTAGCTAATTTAAACTAGAAACATTATTTACGAAATCCGATAAATATTCTTCTAAATTTCATTTTCGAAATGCTACGATCGAACGGTCAATAAACGATCGCTAATAAAGTGATGAGCAATAATATAAAACTTTAATATTTTTTGAAAAGTAAAGTAGTAGAATAGTTTAAAATTCACTCCGGCTCAGAGTTACTTTTCCCATTTATTTGAAAACCGAGTGATTTTAATGCAAACAATTAAAACCGATTATTAAAATAATCAAAATAATCAATATTCATTTAAAAATAATTAATTTAACTACTCCTAGAATATTTTAAATAATTATGAAGTTAATGCCAAAATACGAATGAACAAGTAAATATAAACATGTAATCAAGTGCAATTAAATATTAACATTTAAGACGGCACTTAATTAAATACAAGAGAATAAATTCAATTACTATAATTAATAGAAATAGACAATGATCTTTTAATTATTCAATATACAATTACTAAATGCTTCCAAGAGAAATATTAAAATATTTCAAATTGGTTGATTTAACTAATTAAACATTTAATTAATTGCAGTCAAATGCTATTAAATGCATGCCGGGTTCAGGTTATCACAGCATGACTCCTGGCATATCACGGGATAGAGTTATAGAAAAGTGGATGAAAAGGGGGTTGAAAGTTATCTATCAAAGGAAAGGGACCTATTAGCCAGAGTTTATAGCCTGGTGTCGGGTATTCATTAACCAGTCTACTTTTTCAACCTACAATTCACCCACATGTACAACTCCCGAGAAGTGGATTTTCCAAGGGTGGACTGAAAGTACTAGCCAACATCTTGTATCATGTCACCACATATGTAAATGTTGTATTCAAGATCGCAAAAGTTGTGCATGGATACCTAGTCATAGCTGAAACTACATAGGCTATCAACAAAAATTTCACAAGTTTTGTCACAAAGGATCAACGTGCTAACTTTGTTTTACATCCATTGTTCATCAACACATGCTATATATATATATATCAATAATACATATAGAAATAGAGAGGTTCATAGTTATACCTCACTTGTAGATCACTTTGGAGAAGGCGATGTTAAAAGACAAGCTTTTGAACCCTTCTAACTTGAAGGCCCTAGTTAGTCCACCAAGTATCGAAAGCTCAACCAACACTTGAAGATTGTATGTGCTAGTAATATCTTCAAGCTATTAAAACTATGTATGTGTGTAACAAGCAAAACAAAAACTTCTCTCTTGTAGTTCTAGCTATGGCTGAAACTTGCAAGCAAGAAGATGAAATTATTTTTGCTCTCGATTGGTATGTATGTCGTGTGGTGTGAGGCCTTGTGTGTGTGAGAGAAAATGCTATCATCTTTATTATAATAATGCATCATAATAGGTGACCAATCATATTATCACCTTTTAATCAAAAGCCATGCAAGCCTTTTGATCCTAATGATTAGCATTAGATGGCAAAATGACAACTTTCTCTCTCCTCCTCACCTTGGCCAAAATTGCAAGTGGATCGAGAGAGAATGTTTGTCATATTTTATTAAATATATATTATATGCTCATATAAACATATATATAATATTACTTTAATAGGTGGCCAATCAAAATTGCTTCCTTCTAAAGTAAAAGCCATGCAAATCCTAGGATTGTAATCATTAGAATCCAAAGGTAGCTTTATTCTCTCTCTTGACACTTGTCCAAATGGCTTTATCAACAAAAGAAATGGTCAATATTATTTTGTCTTTATTCAAAAATGAATCCTATCCATTCATTTCAAATTCAAATGACTTGGATTGATGACATGGATAATCCTAGTCATCAATATCTACAAGTACATACCATATGTAATTATCTAGTCATTAATTTGTAATTCACCTTTTGACAACTAAGATGATGACGTGGCATTTCTCAAATTACATCATCATTACACATATACATATATAAACACCTTTATATATATATATATATATATATATATATATATATATATATATATATATATATATATATATTATTTTATTGCCCATTCTAATCTCCATTAGAATAAATATATTGAAACAACTTTTCAATAATTACAGTTTGGCCCCAAAAGTTTTGGTAATTACAATTTGACTCCAAAACTTTCAAAAATTACACTTTTGGCACAAATACCAACATTAATGACTCTTAACACTTTAAAGCCACCAACCACATAATACAAGCTTCCGGTGAACTTATTCACGATACTTATTAGTGTATGACCTTCTAGATTCATAATTGCGTACCGATGAGGGACCGATAAACCTTATTATCTATTTTGGAAATGTCTCCGTCATTTACCGAAATACCCTCATACTCATGAGTGACGCACTAGCAACGAACGTACCATGAGAATGTAAACGATAATGAACACGACCTCTTTTATGAATCCATCTAACTATCGAGAATTAGCGTGCAGTCCGATCTTTCTGTTACAAGTGCCCCGATCGGGAAAGAGCCATAAAATGATTAAGCCCACATCTGATACTATGTATAAATCTGAATCGGGAAATGAGAGTTGACTACCATGGAAAAACACCTTTCCATCACTTTATACGTGCCTTGGCCAAGGACTTGCTCGTTTACCAATCGATCTCAGATATTATAGGATATCGCCTCACGTCAGAGGTTAACATATCCTATCCTGTTGGTTCATACCACAAGACTAAAACGCGAAAGGCTGTAACCCAGCTAATAGAAGATGGGTATTATCCAGACGAAGTATTTAGCCCTTGATATAACCGACAGCCGTAATCTCTCAAGTCTAAGGATTAATTTGCACAATTCTCAACTAAATAGTAAACTATTAACCTGAAATCATGTAGTTCACTATTTATTGTCAGATTCAATGATCTGTGCATAGACGATCACTCATATGCTTATTAGTCTACATCGCCATGCTGTTCAGGCATTTCGCACGCCATCCTTTATCATTAACATCACTATGTTAATCAAAGGTAATAACATATGATAACTGGTACTCGATTATTCTAGTCCCAATTGAATAATCTGAAGGGCTATGAATTGTTTCTTAATGCCTATCATATCGAAGAGAAAGTGCGAAATATCCTAAACCCTTTTAGAACATTTCTCTTCTCGAATAATCATTAGGGACATATTCACATCGAAGCAGAGAATATGAATATCCTACAAATCATATAGTGTGTAAAACACATAAATATATACTCATTAAACCCTAATAAGGTCATCTCAAACTTTAGCATTAGGGCATATCCTCAACAATCTCCTACTTGCACTAATGCTACCAACCATAGGATCTAGTGCATTTTACATTCGTATCTCTACACTCATGTTCTCAAAAATGGTGATTGTGAAACCACACTTTTCTATCTTATCTCGATTTGCGTGCTTTACCTCATTTTGTGTGAATTGACATGTTTATGTGCAATATGACTTAGAATGTGTTAAATATGTGATTAATACTCCTAATACATGCTATGTGTGCATTCATGAAATTTTTTTAAAAAAAGGGTATTGAAAATTTTATCGTCGATTTTTGTGAATAGTTTTTTGAACACTTGTCCGCTAAATTTTTTACAAGGGTGTTTTAAACATCTTAAAACCTAGTCCTCTATTATTAATAAACCCATGTTTGATAAAAATTGATTCTGAAACAGAATAGTAATTTAAATAGACTTTTCGGGTGAAAAGTTGCGTTTTAAAGCCAAATAGTAATTTCTTCTAAACCCGATTCTTGCATTGACTTTCATTGACCTTGTATATACTAATATAAATGTATTTATATGTGGTATTAAATGATTTTAGATTAATTGTGCATCCAAAAGACATTTGAAAACAAATAATATGACTTTTCACATTCTTTTGCAGAAATCGAGTTTTAAGCCGACTCAAGTGAAATTGTTTGAATGTAAAACTTGTTGTCATCTAAAAATAAACTACTTGAGATAGTTTAGGTGTTGCATAATTAATTTGAGCAAGAGTAGTCATGAAAATGAATTAAAAGACAAGAAAACACGAAAAATAATTAGTTTCCACCTTTGGCTTTCTTTTATTTGTTTGAACTTTGCTTAATATATCATCAACACACATCAAAATCTCAAAAAACATACTCATTTTACACACACATTACTGAAATTCCAAGGGGAGGCAAAAAAGAAGGCATTTTCAAGGTTTTTCAAAGCATTTTTCACATAGATTTTGCAATTCAAGTCCAAATCACTTCATTCAAAGCTTGATTTCACTTGTTGGGCATCCATTCTACACATTTCTTGCATCAAAACACATCAAAGGTGAGAGAAAAATTCTAGATCTCAAAAGTCATATTTTATGTTTTTGCTTATAATTGCACTTTGAACCGTTAGAATGTTAATTTGAAGTTATATTATTGCTCAATGCATGCTAAGGATCGTTTATGTGTATTACTACGAGATTTGAACCATTGTAGCGAAATTATTTATTTTTGGGTATTTAAAGTTGATAGATTAGCCATTTGATGAAGAACTTGAGTTGTTATGATTGAAATCGATTGCCGTCGATTTCTAAAAGTTTGTTAATTATGTGGTAATGCCGTTATAATGCCGAATTTTCGATTACGATGTTTGTGTGAAAATCCAAAAATTTCAGCCTAGGTGCATTGAGGTTTTAGGGTTGTTTGGCTTGATTTTGATGCATATTGGTTGGTTTCCTAGAGGGCTAATGTAGTTGACTGAATGGGTGAGTGTTAGAAACTGATTTGGGGTTGTTTGGATTAGTAGAATGTAAGATATAATTATTTGAAGTTTAGGTTGTCTTTCTTTAAATTGTTGAATTGATCCTTTAGATGATTGGGTGGTGTTTAAGTGATTGAATTTTGAATTGTTAATGGTTAGATTAGGGTTTGATTGTGTGTTTAATACATGCTGAGTTGGATGGCCTACTTTGTCATCTAACTTAATTATTTCATGATTATATAGTTGTTGATTGTTCAATGTTGTTTAATTGATTGGTAAAATACGGATTAATTGATTATTGATTGTTGTTACAAAACTGTGGGTAGTGTGCTCAGAGTTAATCCAGGGCGTTACATTGTTAATTGAATGATGATTATTGAGTACGGGAATCAGGCACTTTTGTTGCTATTCTCTCAGAATATTGATGATTATTGAGTACGGGAATCGGGAACTTTTTTTGCTGATCTCTCAGAATATTGATTGATTATTGATTACGGGAATCGGGCACTTTTGTTGCTGATCTATCAGTTTATTTATGTTGAGTCTCATTGTTGTGAGCTTTGATAATGTTGTGTCACCTCGGGAGATATCTCGGGCTGCGGGCACAGTTATCATGTCTACTCCCTATCTCATATAGGCGGAGAGGCCATGGGGTGTGGGTCTAGGTCAAGGTACCTCAGGATTGTGTCATTGAGTTTGGAGGAGTTGTTGAACATGGAATTCGTGTATGGAGCTTCATCAGCAAATGTATCATATCCTTATTGTGTATTTACAGTTATTTCTGTTGTTGCATTTATAATGATTATTGATGTTCATTGTGTGTTTACTGCTCAAAGGATGATTTCCAATGAGTATAGTAAATACTGTTAGAGATCTATCTGATCCTCACTGGGCTTGTTTTATATAAACTCACTATCAATTATTGCATGCATGCAGGTGTTACTGAGCTTGACTACGGGTACATGCATCTTGATGAGGAAAATGTGTCTATCGTGGATGAGTCTTATGTGCAGGAGTCTTTGCCATGAGATTGTTTGTAGTTGATGTATTATGATGTATTATAAACTTACTTTAACTTAAAGACTTATGTATGATGGTTTAGTAGTTTTTTTTTTGATCATGTTTAGATTACTAAATTGGTTTATAATCTATTTGGAAATGTATGTATAGCCTATGTATTATGTTGGAACGGAGGCGCGTAACAGTGAAATAGTTGATGAAAGAATGTTTAATGTATGAAGTGGTTGTGTTGTATGTTGTTAATTTGATTGTGGAATTGGTTGGTGATTTATGGAGGTTGATGCATGTTGTTCTTAAGGGTTGGTTTAGAGCCCTGATGTTCATGTTACACTCGTTATGCTGCCGAAATTCCGTTGCGTCTTGACTGATCGTATAAGGGGTTGAGTTGGGGCGTGACATTTAGTGGTCTCATAGCACATGTTAGCTGTTAGCCGGGGTATCCTCGGAATGTGGGTAGTGGTCCAAGTATGCAAGTATGTATGAAGTGAAAAGAAAAGTGAACTATGTGTTAATATGGTTAAGTGATTAAGTGATTATGTGATTTAGTGGTTATGTGATTATGTGATTGATACTTAATTGATTTATGTGCTTTATATGAGTTTGTTGTTATGTCTTAATAGTTGTTCATAGTTGTTTATGTGTTATAACCTGTGCTAACTCTTTGATTAGTAGAATGACTGGTAGATCGAGGACCAGAGGTAGGCCTGAGGTAACTTATGAGGTTCTGAGAAATGTAGCACCAGGCCAAGTTAGGGGTGATGATTGTATAGGTGCAACTTTTGATAGGATAACCGAGATCACGGCCGGTCAGGCACAGTTACTAGCAGGGCAGGCTGCGCAAACTCAGGCATTGCAGAATCAGTTACTGAATGCACAAGGTGGGTATCACGGTCGTGGTACACTGAAAGAGTTTTTAGGGTATTATCCACCACGGTTTTAGGGGGAGCCAGATGATCAGAAAGCCGAGGCATGGATTAATAAAGTGGAGAAAGTATTTGACCCTCTTGATTATACCGATGAGCGGAAGGTCACCTTTGCCGTGTACTTGCTGGATGATGAGGCAGAGGAATGGTGGCACATGGTGAAAACTAGCTGGGAGACTCAGGGTATTCCGTATGTTTGGGATACCTTTCTGTTAGCTTTCCTAGCGAAGTATGTCCCGAGGATCGCGAGGGAGCAGAGAGAGGCAGAGTTTCTAGCCTTAGTGCAGGGAGATGCTTCAATGGCTCATTATGAGGCCACTTTCACTAGGTTGTCCCGGTATGCACCAGAGTATGTGGCTGACGAGGAACGTAAGACTCGTAGGTTCATGTTGGGGTTGAGGCCCGAGATTCAGGATGCGATGGCCCTGAATCTGTATGATATATTTACTGAGGCCTTTGATGCAACTTCTAGGTTAGAGAAAGGGGGAACAAATCGGGCCTAGTCAGCTTAGCAAGAGGCCCTTTCAGCCACAGCGTCAGCAGGGTATGTATAGACCTTCGGTACATCAGGGTGGTTACAGGCCTGTAGTGCAGCAGGGTTCTTTCAGACCGCAGGATCAGCAGGGTTACTATCGGCCTCAGTTTCAGCAGGGGTCTTATCAGGCTCAGCCGTAGTTTAGGCCAGCCCCGTCTCAGGGTTGGTATAGGCCTAGTGTTGTGTCACCTTAGCAGTAGACTGGTACAGCTGCTTATTCAGTTTTTGGGTCTTTTGATGGCAGTGTCAGTACACTAATACCGCTATGTACTTATTGTAAATGTACAGGGCATCTGGTGGTCGACTGTCGGAGGAAGGCATGGACGTGTTTAGGTTGCGGCAGCAACCAATACTAGGTGAGGGATTGCCCCAGGTATCAGGGTTCTACGGGTCAGCAAGCAGTCCATGGTTATCAGGGTGGACCTGCAAGCAGTACACCTCAGCAGCAGCGGGCTCAGGCTCGGGCCTATACAGTGGACTTGGAAGAATTGCCAGAGGCAGCAGCAGTGGTGAAAGGTAACTTACTTATTCTCAACCAATTAAATATCATATCTCCTTGAGTGCAATGTGCTAAAATGTGAGTAGAAAGTTTGCCTTATACGATTAAAGTTAGCACGAGCATCATATCAGTTGGCGACTGAGTAGTATGTGACGTTGAGGCATATAGAATTCCGATTAGGGGTCAAGCTACTTTATGACTATACATTGATTATTGGGATTCTTATTTGGTGATTTTATACGACATTCTTCCTCGAGATTTCCATATGGGGATTTTTATTCAGCATACTTCTTTGGACTTCTTCTATGGTATTTCCTATGCGGTATTCTTATGTGGAATTCAGATACAGTATTATCCGGAGTTCTTATATTGGGATTATTATTTGGTATTCTCGCTCGGTGATCTTGTTGAAGCTCTTACTTGGTATTCTGGGTTGGTGCTCTATTATGGAATCTATGTTTGGCATTTTCTTCAGTAATTATTTGAGATTCTCATCCAAAAGTCTTAGTCGGTGTTCTTATTCAGCGTTCCTGTTCAAGTTTCTTGTTCGGTATTCCTAGTTGACCTACTTAGTTGGTATTTAGAATTTGGTTTTCGGTCTTTCATTCCGTACGTTTGAGCCAGCAATACTTGAGTGAAGAATTGCGAGGACGCAATTGTTTTAAAGAGGGGAGAATGTGAAACCCCACTTTTCTATCTTATCTCGATTTGCGTGATTTACCTCGTTTTGTGTGAATTGACATGTTTATGTGCTATATGACTTAGAATGTGTTAAATATGTGATTAATACTCCTAATACATGCTATGTGTGCATTCATAAAATTTTCATAAAAAACGGCATTAAAAATTTTATCGTCGATTTTTGTGAATAGTATTTTGAACACCTGTCTGCTAAAATTTTTACAAGGGTGTTTTAAATGTCTTAAAACCTAGTAATATATTATTAATAGACCCATGTTTGATAAAATTGATTCTGAAACGGAATAGTAATTTAAATAGACTTTTCGGGCGAAAAATAGCATTTTTGAGCCAAATAATAATTTCTTCAAAACTCGATTCTTGCATTGACTCCCATTGACCTATTATATATTAATATAAATGTATTTATGTGTGGTATTAAATGATTTTAGATAAATTGTGAGTTCAAAAGACATTTGAAAACAAATAATATGACTTTTCACATTCTTTTGTAGAAATCGAGTTTTAAGTCGACTCGGGTGAAATTTTTTGAATGTAAAACTTCTTGTCATCTAAAAATAAACTACTTGAGATAGTTTAGGTGTTGCATAATTAATTTGAGCAAGAGTAGTCATGAAAATGAATTAAAAGACAAGAAAACACTAAAAATAATTAGTTTTCACCTTTGACTTTCTTTTATTTGTTTGACCTTTGCTTAATATATCATCAACACACATCAAAAGCTCACAAAACACACTCATTTTACACACATATTACCAAAATTCCAAGGGGAGACAAAAAAGAAGGCATTTTCAAGGTTTTTCAAAGCATTTTTCACATAGATTTTGCAATTCAAGTCCAAATCACTTCATTCAAAGCTTGATTTCACTTGTTGGGCATCCATTCTACACATTTCTTGCATCAAAACACATCAAAGGTGAGAGAAAAATTCTAGATCTCAAAAGTCATATTTTATGTTTTTGCTTATAATTGCACTTTGAACCGTTAGAATGTTAATTTGAAGTTATATTATTGCTCAGTGCATGCTAAGGATCGTTTATGTGTATTACTACGAGATTTGAACCATTGTAGCGAAATTATTTATTTTTGGGTATTTAAAGTTGATAGATTAGCCATTTGATGAATAACTTGAGTTGTTATGGTTGAAATCGATTGCCGTCGATTTCTAAAAGTTTTTTAATTATGTGGTAACGCCGTTATAATGCCGAATTTTCGATTACGATGTTTGTGTGAAAATCCAAAAATTTCAGCCTAGGTGCATTGAGGTTTTAGGGTTGTTGGGCTTGATTTTGATGTGTCTTGGTTGGTTTCAGAGAGGGATAATGCAGTTGACTGAATGGGTGAGTGTTAGAAACTGATTTGGGGTTGTTTGGATTAGTAGAATATAAGATATGATTATTTGAAGTTTAGGTTTTCTTTCTTTAAATTGTTGAATTGATCCTTTAGATGATTGGGTGGTGTTTGAGTGATTGAATTGTGAGTTGTTAATGGTTAGATTAGGGTTTGATTGTGTGTTTAATGCATGTGGAGATGGATGGCCTACTTTGTCATCTAACTTAATTGTTTCCTGATTATATAGTTGTTGATTGTTAAATGTTGTTTAATTGATTGGTAAAATACGGATTAATTGATTATTGATTGTTGTTTCAAAACTGTGGGTAGCACGCTCGGAGTTAATCTGGGGCATTACATTGTTAATTGAATGATGATTATTGAGTACGGGAATCGGGCACTTTTGTTGCTGATCTCTCGGAATATTGATGATTATTGAGTATGAGAATCGGGCACTTTTGTTGCTGATCTCTCAGAATATTGATTGATTATTGATTACAGGAATCGGGCACTTTTGTTGCTGATCTCTCAATTTATTTATGTTGAGTCTCATTGTTGTGAGCTTTGATAATGTTGTGTCACCTCGGGAGGCATCTCGGGCTGCGGGCACAGTTATCATGGCTACTCCCTATCTCGCATAGGCAGAGAGGCCATGGGGTGTGGGTCTAGGTCAAGGTACCTCGGGATTGTGTCATTGAGTTTGGAGGAGTTGTTGAACATGGAATTGGTGTATGGAGCTTCATCAGCAAATGTATCGTATCCTTATTGTCTGTTTACAGTTATTTATGTTGTTGCATTTATAATGATTATTGATGTTCATTGTGTGTTTACTGCTCAAAGGATGATTTCCAAGGAGTATAGTAAATACTGTTAGAGATATATCTGATCCTCACTGGGCTTGTTTTATATAAGCTCACTCTCAATTATTGCATGCATGCAGGTGTTACTGAGCTTGACTACGGGTACTTGCCTCTTGATGAGAAAAATGTGTCTATCGTGGATGAGTCTTATGTGCAGGAGTCTTTGCCATGAGATTGTTTGTAGTTGATGTATTATGATGTATTATAAACTTACTTTAACTTAAAGACTTATGTATGATGGTTTAGTAGTTTTTCTTTTGATCATGTTTAGATTACGAAATTGGTTTATAATCTATTTGGAAATGTATGTATAGCCTATGTATTATGTTGGAACGGAGGCGCGTAACTATGAAAGAGTTGATGAAAGAATGTTTAATGTATGAAGTGGTTGTGTTGTATGTTGTTAATTTGATTGTGGAATTGGTTGGTGATTTATGGAGGTTGATGCATGTTGTTCTTAAGGGTTGGTTTAGAGCCCTGATGTTCATGTTACTGTTGTTATGCTACCGAAATTCCGTTGCGTCCTGACTGATCGTAGGAGGGATCGAGTTGGGGCGTGACAGTGATCAACTGTAACTGACTTTACAGGATCAGTGGGTCAACTATAGAATCAACTATAAGATCTTAATATGTTAATTCATTTTCTATCAAGAAGAGATTCTTGAATTGACCCTTTACAAGTTCGAACTTTGGATGAGATCGGGTTCTTTTAAGCTTGTGCAAAAAGCCTCTATGACAGCCACCATATAGCATCGGCTACTATCAATAAACAAAACCATACATTATCCAAACATAAAAGTCAAGCAGTATCTAGGCTCAAATAATAACATAACCATTTATCATTATTCGGAACTATTTCCAATAATTCACAAATCCATTAAATACAATTTTATCCATTTAAGTGAATTCTTCACTAAGAATTTCACTATAACCATAAACCTTAGAATTATGGGTTAAAGTTCATATATAGATCATTATAACAATAAGATCACTAGAACTTATATGTATTCTCTCCAATATCTATCATGTAACTCAGTACATCATATCATGCCAAGTACTTGCCATTGCATTTAAAGGAGAATGCAAACAGCGAAAGGATTAGGTGCAAAAACCATTCGCAACATTTCCTTAATAGTCTGAAGGAAATCTACAAGAAAAGACGGATACCCTGTCATTAAGACTAGAGACCAAAATATCTTAGATTCCTCCATCTTAAAGAAAATTTTAAGATCGTGACTGGGTGTACAGGTCGTGATAAAACAATCGATCATATCATTGCACTTTCATATAGATGGTACTTACAAGACATGATCGGTTTACCCAAGAAATACAACATGATATAAAATTCGGTTGGAACTTGGCGAACGAAGGTATCATAAATTCATAAGATTCGTTAAGGGCATTAACTCCCACTAACCTTTCTTATAAATTTAGATATCACCTTCATTTATTAATGAAAATGATCTTTATCTTTTCATTTTAACTATTTCATCGTAGTTACCTTTCTCTAAAGAAACTATGCATGAAAGAGTTTATATTCTATACAGCTATAGAATTAAAACATTGTATAAGTTTAAAAATCAATTTGAAAGATTATGGTGATAAAAGATGCATTCTCTAATCTTCTTTTATAACCCAACATATTCTACACAAGTCTTATAAGCTCCATTCAATTATTTATTTTGAACAAACTCTTTTGTCAAAAAGAATAATTAATCTATCAAACTCATTTAGATAGGTAAATATAAGAATTGTAGTCTTTAACTCTTGACCATTTCAAAGTTCAAGACAATATATATATATGATTTGGTATGCAAAGCAATGAAATATAAATGTTTTGAGTTTGAAGACATTCTTTCTTCCGATACGCATTCCAACCATTTCATTACTTTTAATGAAAGATACAAAATACCAATCATTTCTTACAAAGGATCATTTCCAAAATATCCTCTAGAAATGATTGAAAAATAGTCACTACTATTTAAAGAAATAATCAAAATGATCCGGACATTTATAAACATTTTTCAAAATTGGGATCGCAAACAAAGCCAATCCAAAACAACCAAATCATGCACAAACAATGTCTACTACTCAATCCCCTCCTGATGAGAGATCTCCTGGTAAGAATGCCACAACCCGGCTTCTCCTATGTCTCCTCCTCCTCCTTCTTCTGTTTCTGTTTTGGCTAGGCTCAGCCATAGAAGGAGAGGACTCAACATGGGGATCAGGTGCTGCACCCAAACCAAGGTTCTGCCAACTAGTCAGAATATCTGGCAACTCATTTAGTGTGACCTCAATTCTATGCACGTGAAAGTCCAAGATCAAGGGAGAGTAGGATAGTGGAAGAAACTGCAAGATCAAGTCAACCTGATGTCGGGGATCCATAACGAAACCAAATGCCTCCAATTGAGTTACCAAGTAAATCATTCTGAGGTAGTGTTGGCTCACGTCACCCCCTTCCTCAAGTCTCATACTAAAAAGCTCACGGGTCAACTGGAATCTCTTAGACTAACTGCACTCGCCAAAGGATTCCTCCAAACAACGAATGATATCTACCGAATGAGGCAACCCCTCATAGAATCGATGCAGATCATCGCTCATTGATGAAAGAATGTATCCCCTAGCACGCATGTCATCCTGGACCCACTTATAGTTAGTGACCTTGTCAGTATCATAAGCAGTCTCATCAACAAGAGCAAATGTCGGGACATCCAAAATATACTCAATTCTCTCAAATCGGAGGACTACCCTTAAAATTTTGTACCATTTTTCAATGTTTGGTCCAACTAAATAATCATGATTAAGGATGGACAAAATAGGATTTATGAACGGAGCCATTAAACTGCAGAAAAAGTAATTATAACAAAAAGTAAGATAGCAGGCTAATAAGAATATATGTAAAGCTATTAAATTGCAAGATATAATAGCTACTCCTACTATTTGTTTTAAATCTCGTACTTCCTTAATGAGAAAACATGAATCTATGAAAAGACTCTAAGTTTGATGACCAAGTTCCGATGATCAGACATATTTTTCAAACCTTTGTGGCTATGTTGAAACATGAATACCGAAGGTCAACAACTCCTTGTTGTCTATTTCTCTAAATAGGGTATGGTCAACTTTAGTCCCTAAATCACTTAATCTTAAACCTTTGTGGTTATAATTGATTAGGTGATCTAGTTAGATTGTACCCGCCATCACTTAGTTATCCCTTAAATTGAATCAATAGCCTCAATCCTTTGTGGCTATGTTGACCGTTAGATTTTGGAAGACAACCACATCACTATGTTTATTACTAGCGATTTTAATAAACTTACTTTGAAACATATCCTCTACCTTCGGATAAGAAAGATTGTATTCATTTGGGTCTTATTAAATATCCTAGGATGCCGGAGGACTACGATAAAACTCCTTTTACCGTTTTTAAAAATCTAATATTAGTTTGCATGTGGGGAGTTGATACAATCTCATCAAGTAATTAAACATTCAACATACTATAAGCTAACAATCACAATTATAGCAATTTTAAATAGTATGAATGCAAAGATATATGAATGGTGGATCATGGGCTTGACTTTTTGGCTAAAAGAAATAAAACTATTCTATTTAAAAGATCTTCAACACTTTGAAATCTTCATTGGACCTCCAACTCTTTGGAAAAGTCCATTGGGCCTCCAACTCCTTGGAAAAGTCCATTGGGCCTTTGTCAAGCTATCTCTTGAAGAATTACATAAAAGTCCTCACTACATAATTCTCTCAAATGAAAAGAAATAAATTGAGACTTATGTCTCATATTACAACCCAATAAATTTTGACCCTAAAGCCTAAGTCCATGATCAAATTCACCATTCTCAAAATAATAAATATGTATGATTATTCATATCAAAATATAATAACCAACATATTAATTTCTAGCATTCAAGTTTAATCTACTCATCAAGTATGAAAGAATAAACTAATCCAATGCCCCTTTTGCATACATATAAAACCCCTTTTATACATGCAAGTCATAATGGCCCATTAATTCATAACTCCTTATAATTAATTATATTCACATCTAAGTCCAAAACTTAAAGAAAAAACACAAGTTCATGGCCCATTAACACAAAGTGGCCCAATAGGTTAAAATCAAGCACAAGTAGATGTACAGAAAGCCCAAGCTCAAATCAACATGTCTCTTAAGGCCCACATACATTAACTATAGCCCAATAGTCCTTTGAAAGTATTATATCATTGTATAATCAACTTTCTACTTTCTTAAATTTAGAAACATCTCAATACACCTTATTAGATAATTTATAATCTCAAGATTAAAACATAAAGGCCAACTATGTGAAATCTATTTTGCCAATTTTTAAGACATAGAGAAAAGTTGCACCTTTGATCATTAAACATCTTTAATCATCAAGTAGTCGTCAACTTGAACCATATGCATGATTATATTAAGATAAGCTTAAAACTACTTTTAAACTTTCAATCTAACACATGCATGTAATAGATACCAACTCTTTTGAGTGTCTCAAGGCAACTACAACAACTTTATATGTTTAACAAAAAGCAAAATGTCCTCATCAACACACAATGTGGATTCGGCCAAAGCAATAAAAAAAATGCAAGGCTTGATCTTTTCAACTTTTGACTTTCTCTTTTTGAAACATATTAAGATAGTCTACTTATTCAAAGCCTAGAGTCAACATGCAAAGACCAAATCTCCATTTATCTTCACAAGTTTAGCACTTTAAATAAAAAGACAAATCATCCAATGATAGATGTGATTTTCAGCCATCTCTACAAATAGGTGTAGCATGCAAGTTCAAGCTAAGACATATACATACATGTATATATATTCAAGATCTACATTATCAATCAAAGATCTAAACTAGATTTGAACATCCATGTGTGTAAGCTAAGGTCTTAAACTCAAAACTTGCAAAAACTACAAGCAAATTTTTGGCCATGGAGTTAAAAAACACATGACCAACATTTGATAATAAATGGATATATACACATGGCTCTGATACCACTTGAAAGTACTAGCCAACATCTTGTATCATGTCACCACATATGTAAATGTTGGATTCAAGATCGCAAAAGTTGTGCATGGATACCTAGTCATAGCCAAAACTATATAGGCTATCAACAAAAATTTCACAAGTTTTGTCGCAAATGATCAACATGCTAAATTTCTATTACATCCATTGTTCATCAACACATGTTATATATATATCAATAATACATATAGAAATAGAGAGGTTCATAGTTATACTTCACTTGTAGATCACTTTGGAGAAGGCGATGTTGAAAGACAAGCTTTTGAACCCTTCTAACTTGAAGGCCCTAGTTAGTCCACCAAGTGTCCAAAGCTCAACCAATACTTGAAGATTGTATGTGCTAGTAATATCTTCAAGCTATTAAAACTATGTGTGTGAGAAGCAAAACAAAAACTTTTCCCTTGTAGTTCTAGCTATTGCTGAAACTTGCAAGCAAGAGAATGAACTTATTTTTGCTCTCAATTGGTATGTATGTCGTGTGGTGAGAGGCCTTGTGTGTGAGAGAGAAAATGTCACGCCCCGACCCGACCCCGCAAAAGGTCAAGCCCGGACCCGACACACGGACGTAGTCTCCTCTATACCGCGGACGATCCGAAAACCCTAAACTCAACATAACACTTGCGAAAGCCATAAAACAATTAAAACAAGCCAACTTTCTTTCAAAAACGTACATCTTTTTATTGACAACTTTGCAACCCAAAAATGATATGCATACTACACAATTATTTATGCCACTTAGCAATTAACCATTAGCATGCATTTCCTTACTAGTCACATGTCACGCCCCAACAGACCCCTCCTACAATCAGTCAGGACGCAACGGAATTTCGGCAGCATAACGACAGTAACATGAACATCAGGGCTCTAAACCAACCCTTAAAAACAACATACATCAAACTCCACAAATCACCAACCAACTCCACAATTAAATCAACAACATACAACGCAACTATTTCATACATTAAATATTCTTTCATCAACTCATTCATAGTTATGCGCCTCCGTTCCAACATAATACATTTACTATATAACATACACTTCCAAAATAGATTATAGCCTACCTAGCAACCTAATCATAGACAAAATAAAGACTACTAAGATTGCATCAACTAATTCGTTATCTTTTCAACATCTTTTACATAATGAACTACAAAGCATATAAAAGTCTACTAAGTTAATATACAAGATAGTAAAACAATACAACACCAAGGATAAGACTCTAGAACATAGGACTCATCCACGTAAGGCACGTTTTCCACATTCTCCTCTTCAGGAGGCACGTACCCGTAATCCTGTAAAAGTACACCTGTATGCATGCAATAATAGAGAGTGAGCTTATATAAATAAGCCCAGTGAGGATCCGATAGATCTCGAGCAAGGTTTACTAAACTCCTTGGAAATAATCCTTTGAGTCAGTAAACACACAATAACATAAATAATACTATCATCACATAACTATATGACCATTCAATAAAGGATACTCTATTTGGTGTAGCTCCAAACGCCATCACGATCTCAACCGTTCTTCTTATAACTCCCCATTACTCACGCACCCGAGGTACCTCACTAGCCCCTCCCTCCATGACACCTCCGTCATGCGAGCTGGGGGTAGCCTATGGCAGTCATGCCGTTATCAACCCGACAACCCGACGCTGCCCGAGAGGTGGCACACACATACCAAGACTCCATAATCATCAATCATCAATCAATCATCAATCAATCAATCAATTGGGAGATCAGCAACAAGAGTGCCCGATTCCCGCATTCAATAATAATCAATCAATAACATCAATATAACATCAATATTAAATTAAACAACAAACAACGTAGTTAGATGACAAAGTAGGCCATCTAACCGGACATGCATAATATACTTAATTAAACTTTAAATTACTCATCAACAACTCACCATTCATCACTCGAACACTACCCAACCATCTAAGGCATCGTTCAAGAAATTAAAGAATGACAACCTAAACTTCTAAAATTCATAACTTACAATCTACTAATCCAAACATTGCCAAATCAGTTCCTATCACTCACCCATTCAACCTACTACATTAGCCCTCTCGGAAATCCACCATAACACCTCCAAATCATGCCCGATAACCCTAAAACCCTAAGATGTCTTGGCTGGATTTTCCCGATTTTCACACAAACAATGTAATCGAAAATTCGGCATTACAACAGCGCTAACACGTAATTATCAAGTATTTAGAAATCGACGGCAATCGATTTCGATCAACACAACTCATTTAATTCAACTTTGAACATTTTAATCAAAATTAAATACCCGAAAAATAAAAATTATGCTACATCCGACAGAAATTCGTAGTATTAGTATATAATGATCCCTAGCATGCAAGGAGCAATAATCTATCATCAGATTTCAATTCTAAAGGTTCAATCTTCATTTATACGCAAAAACACAAAAATGACATTTTGAGATCTATAATTTTTCTCTCACCTTAGATGCGATATAAGCCTAGGAATGCGTGCTATGCGTGCCAAACAAGCAGAATCCAAGTCGGTGCGAAGTTTCACGGACAAAAACTAGGTTTTTCTTTGAAAAATTGGATTGAAAGCTTGAGTTTTTCTCTTTCTTTTTCTCCCTCTTTTCTCTCGGCCTTGTGTGTGTTTGGTGAGTGGGTTTTGTTGTGTTGTGTGAGTATGTGTTGATGACATTATATAATAAAAAGCTTGGTCAATTAAAAAAATGCAAAGTCAAAGTTAGTTTTAATAGGTATTTTTGTGTTTTTAATGACTTTAATTGCATTTTAGTGCTCACCAAGTTAAAAATAATTATGCCACCCCCAAGATATCTCAAGTGGATTATTTTTAGGTGACAAGAAGTTTTACAATCCAACAATTTCACCCGAGTCAGCTTAAAACTCGATTTTCGCAAAAGTCGGTGTAAAAACCCTAATAAATTCTTAAGCCGATTTTAAAATCGTTTTCATCAAACACAGGTCTATTAAAGTCCGTGGACTAGGTCTAGAAGGGTTAAAAAGACCAGTTTCAAAATTATAGCGGACGTGTTTCAAAAACACTATTCACTGAAAATCGACGATAAAATTTCTAACTCCGTTTTTGATGAAAATTTCATGAATGCACATTTAGCACGTATTAGAAGTATTGACATCAAAATTATAACTTTCTAGGTCCTATAGCACATAAACAGATCATATGCACGCAAAACGAGGTAAAGCACGTAAAACGAGATAAGCAGGAAAAGTGGGGTTTCACATCACATGAGTATCTATTTAAAAAGTTACAACCTTTAATCCTTTACAACATAAGACCATCTAGGCCTCAAAATAGATACTACATACAAGGCTACAAGCCTCAAAATAAAGCGACAACCAAGCATTAAACACATCAAGCATGGCTCTCACAAAATCTGGTAACCAACCACCAGCAAAGCAAAGAAGTGCTATCACGGAAACACATACACCTGCTCCTCCTCCTCTATTACCTCAATAGGGTCTGCTTCAACTACTCCTGTAAAAATATGGTATAGAAAGGAATGAGAAAAAACTATTGCTCAGCGAGGGCAATTGGTCTCAAGGACGGAGATGAGAGGAGTATGCAATGCAATTAGTCAAGCAATACATACAAATATCATATAGAGATACAAATAAAGCCATCAATAAAGCAAGGCAAGCATTTATACTATAAACACTCAATCAAAGGATACGATACTCTTTCCACGAGCAACTTTCAATCACGAATTCGATGACGACGCGCCGGCCCAAACCACCTTATAACACCAGTTTGGAATACCCCGGAAGTATCCATCAATCTACGACCCAAATCTCCCTGGGAGGCAACCCAAGAGAGAAGAGGGAATAGCAGCGGAGCTAGTGCAACCAACACTGGCAACCTAAGGCTACCCAGAGAGGCCCATCACTCACGCGCGAGACACTATGCAATGCAAGACTCGATACAAGGCAATAAACGAGCAATAAAGCTACACGTGGGAGAATAACAAAGTAGGTTACTCTCGCAGGCAATAGTAACAGTTGATAAGCATTTCAATCAAATTCAATTCAAACAAGTATATCAAGCAACCCTAAGCATTCTATAGGCAAAATATCAAGAAAACAAGCAAAATCACAACTTGACCCCAACTATCAAAACACTACCATTTCCAAACGAGCCACGAGTTCTGGAAACCGACTTCGCCAATCCTTCTAGGTCACCATAAGGCACGTCTAAAGACCGTGAAACCCTACCTAACCCTAGAATTCACGCAAAGTCCCGATTCCTCCCTTTGCTCGTTTGAACTACAACTATATCAACCAAACACCCAACCAACGCCATAATCGCACCAAAGTACTTCCATGGCCTCCCGAAACAATGCCAACACGCAAAATGAGAAAACGCCAAACTCGACCCAAACGACCCCGACTTTCACCAAGGCATAATTCCCATTTTTTCCATTACGCAACCCAAACAAACCATGCATTTAGGCATTCTAGCACACCTAGCACATTTCTACATCAACGGACAGCATAACGGGGCAACTTCATCGTTTCAAGGGTTTACTATTCTCAAAACACTATTTAACAACCAATTTAAATTGCAATCTCAACATTTAACTGCAGAAAATGTTAAAAAGCTATAAATACACGTTCTATAATTGCCAAGGAACATTCTAGAACCATCAAAATGCTTTAAACAACAATCGACGGATAAATTCTAAAAATCACAAAGTTAACATACATAACGTTTAAATGCACAAATAACGTGCTTCCCTCACCTTAGGCACTCCTAGTCGCTAGGAAAATAACGCTGGACACCTCGGAAACCACCCCGAACGAGCTCACACGAAGATTTGAAGATTTGAAAGGTTGAATTTTTTTTCCCTTGATAGCTTCGACTAGCTTGTTCTGTTTCTTTGCTTTGTTTTTTTTATTTTGTTATGTTTTAAGCCTATTATGTGACAGGCTTGGTCAAAGGGTCAAAGCTCTTGGTCAAACAACTTAAAATTAGGTCAAATGGCCTTATTTTGTGCATTTTAAAGCCATCTTAACTAAGGAAAAATTAATTATAGCTAACAACAATTAAAATATAAAATTTAAGTCATCTAAATACTAGTTTCACTATTTGCTGAGCACTAGAAACCGTTCTCTAGCTATCGCTCCCTAAATGCAATGCACGTTGCGACAGCAAGGAAGTAACAATTAAATCTCAGAGAATCTAAGAAAATATAATTTTCAAAATAATAAACAAGAAATTTTCACATTCCGGGCTCGGGTATTACACCCTTTCTCCCTTAAAACAATTGTGCCCACGCAATTCTTACCTGGTCAACAAACAACTCCGGATACTGATTCCGAACCTGGTCCTCTCTTTCCCAAGTCGCTTCCTCAAACCCATGATGATTCCACATAACCTTTACTAACGGAATACTCTTTCTACGAAGTTCCTGAACCTTCCGATCCACAATTCGAATCGGTTTCTCTTCATAAGACAACTTTTCTTCAATCTGCAAAGGCTCTAGTTCAAGTACATGTGAAGGGTCTGGATGGTATTTCTTTAACATAGACACGTGGAACACATCGTGCAAAGTCGACAAGCTCAGAGGAAAAGCTAACCGATAAGCCAAAGGACCTACCTTTTTGGTGATCTCATACGGACCCACATACCTGGGACTAAGTTTCCCACTCTTATCGTGCCGAATCAATCCATTCCGAGGAGAAATCTTAAGAAACACCCAATGTCACGCCCCGACCCGACCCCGCAAAAGGCCAAGCCCGGACCCGACACACGGACGGAGTCTCCTCTGTACCACGGACGATCCGAAAACCCTAAAAATAATATAATACTTGCGAAAGCTATAAAATAATCAAAACAAGTTAACTTTCTGTAAAACATACATTTCTTGTTATCCAACTTCCCAAGACAAAAATGCCATGCATACTACACAGGTATTCATGCCACTAAACCATTAGCTATTAGTATGCATTTCTTCACTAGTCATCCGAGTATAAGTTTACAATTTTACAAACTTTAAACCATTACAACATAAGACCATTAAAGGTCTCAACTAGAAAATATATATACAAGGCTACAAGCCTCAAAATTAAGCGTCCTTCACGCAATATACATAACAACAAGGTTTGCACAAAACTGGTAACCAACCACCAGCAAAGCAGGTAAGTGCTATCACGGAAACACCTCCACCTGCTCCTCCTCCTCAATTACCTCGAGAGGGTCTGCCTCAACTACTCCTGTAAAAACATAGTATAGAGAGGAATGAGCAAAAACTATTGCTCAGCGAGGGCAATTGGTCTCAAGGACGGAGATGAGAGGAGTATGCAATGCAATTAGCCAAGCAATACATACAAATCATATAAAGATACAACCAAAGCCATCAATTAAGCAAGGCAAGTATTTAAAGCTGCAAACACTCATTCAAAGGATACGATACTCTTTCACGAACAACTTTCAAACACGAATTCGATGACGACGCGCCGACCCAAACCACCTTATAACACCAGTTTGGAATACCCCGGAAGTATCCATCAATCTACGACCCAAATCTCCCTGGGAGGCAACCCAAGCGAGAAAGGGAATAGCAGCGGAGCTAGAGCAACCAACACTGGCAACCCAAGGCTACCCAGAGAGGCCCATCACTCACGCGCGAGACACTATGCAATGCAAGACTCAATACAAGACGATAAACAAGCGATAAAGCCACACATGGGAGAATAACAAAGTAGGTTACTCTCGTACACGATAGCAGCAATTTGATAAGCAATTCAATCCAAAACTACTCAAACAAGTAATTCAAGTAATCGTAAGCATTCTATAAGCATAAAGACAAGAAAACACACAAAAACACAAATCGGCCCCAACTATCAGAACACTACCATTTCCAAACGAGCCACGGGTTCTGGAAACCGACTTCGCCAACCCTCCTAGGTCACCATAAGGCACGTCTAAAGACCCCGAAACCTTACTTTACCCTAGAACTCGCGCAAAGCCCCGATTTTCCCCTTTCTCGTTTGAACTACAACTACAACAACCAAACACTGAACCAACGCCATAATCGCACCAAAAGTGCTTCCATGGCTTCCCGAAGCAATGCCAACACGTAAAACGAGAAAACGCCAAAGTCGACCTAAACGACCCCGACTTTCCCAAAGGCTTAACTCTCGTTTTTTCCTCTACGCAACCCAAACAAACCACACATTTTAGTATTCTAGCATACCTAGCACGTTTCTACATCAACGGAAAGCATAACAGTTTCAAGGTTTTACTATTCACAAAACACTATTCATTCCACAATTCAAGTTGCAATCACAACATTTAACCGCAGAAAATGTTACAAAGCTATAAATACATGTTCTACAAATGCTAAGGAACATTCTACAAGTATCAAATCGCTTTAAATAACGATCTACGGATAATTCTAAAAATTGACAAAGTTAACTAACACAATGTATAAATGCGCAAATAACATGCTTCCCTCACCTTACGTACTCCTAGTCGCTAGGAAAACAACGTTGGTTGCCTTGGAAATCACCCCGCACGAGCACACGCGAAGATTGATCGTTTGGTAGGTGAAAGGTTTTTTTTTCTCTATGGAAGCTCACGGCCTGCTGCTGTTGTTTGCTACTGTTTTTTATTTTATTTTTCTTAGTTTTTAGCTTATATAAGGGTCAAATGGTCAAAGGTCAAAGGTCAAGGTCAACAACTTAAAAAAACTTGGTCAAAGGCCCCTATTTTGAGCGTTTTAAAGCCGTTTCAGCTAAGGTAAGATAAATTAAATCTAGCAACATTTAAAATATAAAATTTAAGTCATCTAACTACTAGTTTCACTATTTGCTGAGGACTAGAAATTGTTATGTAGCTATCGCTCCTTAAATGCAATGCACGTTGCGTCGGCGAGAAAGTAACAATTAATTCACAAAGAATTTAAGGAAATATAATTTTCAAAATAATAAACAAAGAAAATTCACATTTCGGGCTCGGGTATTACACCCTCTCCCCCTTAAAACAATTGCGCCCACGCAATTCCTACCTGGTCGACAAACAACTCCGAATACTGATCCCGAACTTGGTCCTCTCTTTCCCAAGTTGCTTCCTCAAACCCATGATGATTCCACAGAACCTTTACTAACGGAATACTCTTTCTGCGAAGCTCCTGAACTTTTCGATCCACAATTCTAATCGGTTTCTCTTCATAAGACAACTTTTCTTCAATCTGCAAAGGCTCTGGTTCAAGTACATGTGAGGGGTCTCGATGATACTTCTTCAACATAGACACAGGGAACACATCATGCAGTCTCGACAAGCTCGGAGGCAAAGCTAATCGATAAGCCAAAGGACCTACCTTTTCGGTGATCTCATACGGACCCACATACCTGGGACTAAGCTTCCCACTCTTATCGTGCCGAATCAATCCCTTCCGTGGAGAAATCTTAAGAAACACCCAATCTCCCAAATCAAACTTAAGATCTCGACTGTGCTTATCCGCATAACTCTTCTGACGACTCTGAGCTATAAGCATACGCTGGCGAATAAGGTGAACATTATCTACCATCTTAATCATCTCAGGTAACACAGTCGGATCAACTGTTCTCATCTCTCCAACCTCTTCTCAATATAACGGGGATCTGCATTTTCGACCATACAACACCTCGTAGGGAGCCATACCTATAGGAGAGTGATAACTATTATTGTAGGCGAACTCCGCTAAAGGAAAAAACTTCTCCCAATTCTTCCCAAAGTCAAGCACACATGCCCGAAGCATGTCTTCCAAGATCCTAATGGTTGTCTCAGACTGGCCATCAGTTTGCGGATGATATGGAGTATTGAAGCTCAATTTCGTTCCCATGGCCTCTTGCAACTTCTGCCAAAAATGAGATCTGAATCTGGGATCCCTATCTGACACTATACTCTGTGGCACACCATGCAATCTTATAATATTAGCAACATAAAGTTCAGCTAACTTATCAAGGCTATCCTGTTTGTTCACGAGAATAAAATGTGTAACCTTAGTCAAGCGGTCCACAACAACCCAAACAGAATCGCATCCTCTCGGAGATCTAGGAAGATCGGTCACAAGGTCCATTGTAATATGTACCCACTTCCATTGCGGAATCGACAACGGCTGTAGAAGTCTGGCTGGCCTCTGATGCTCAACTTTAACCCTCTGACAAGTCAAGCATCTGGATACATACCCGACAATCTCCCTCTTCATATTGTTCCACTAGAAGTGTTGCTTCAAATCTCTATACATCTTTGTACTGCCCGGGTGAATTGTATACCTCGAATTGTATGCCTCGGACAGGATCTTATTCTTCAAAGTCGGATCATCAGGAACACATACTCTATCCCTGAATCTGAAAATGCCATCTGCATGTAATTTAAACTCCGACTCTCCCCCTTTAGCTTTCTCTTGGATCTTCAAGATGTGAGGATCAGTCTTCTGAGCCTCTCTGATCTGTGCTAGCAACCCTGACTGAATCTGTAAACTAGCAAACCGAATCCCTACCTCGGTAGCTTCTGGTTTCCATGAACAAATTTCTTCCAAAGTCTCCCAGTCCTTGATAATCAAGCTTGCAACAGTAGCCTTTCGGCTCAAAGCATCAGCAACAACATTTGCCTTACCTGGCACATAGTTAATAGAATAGTTATAACCACCCAATAACTCTAGCCATCTCTGCTGCCTTATATTTAGATCCTTCTGTGAAAACAAATACTTGAGACTCTTGTGGTCAGTAAATATTACAAATCTGCAACCCCACAAGTAGTTACGCCACTTCTTCAAAGCAAACACAACTGCAGCTAACTCAAGATCATGTGTATGGTAATTGACTTCATAAGGTTTCAATTTCCTAGAAGCATAGGCAATCACCTTACCATTCTGCATTAAAACACAGCCCAATCCTTCTTTAGATGCATCACTGTAGACAACGAAGTTCTCTGTTCCCTCAAGTAAAGCTAGTTTAGGAGCTGTAGTTAGTCTCTTCTTCAATTCTTGGAAACTGGATTCACATTTAGCATCCCAGTTGTAAGCAACTTTCTTCCGAGTCAACTGGCTTAAAGGTCCAGAAATTTTAGAAAAGTCCTTAACAAATCTCCGGTAGTAACCTGCCAATCCAAGAAAACTCCGAATCTCTGGCACCGTCTCAGGTCTCTTCCAAGCTGAAACAACTTCAATCTTAGCTGGGTCCACTGAAATTCCTCGATCTGAAATGATATGGCCTAGAAAAGATATCTGGTTCAACCAGAACTCACACTTGTTGAATTTAGCAAAAAGCTTGTTTTCCTGCAAAGTCTGAAGCACAATCTTCAAGTGTTGCTCATGTTCAGCCTCGTTCTTCGAATACACTAAAATGTCATCAATAAAGATCACGACAAACTGATCAAGGTAAGGCCGAAAAACCCTATGCATCAAGTCCATGAATGCGGCTGGTGCATTCGTCAATCCAAACGGCAACACAACAAACTCATAGTGGCCATATCTAGTCCTGAATGCCGTCTTTGGTATACCGTCACTCCGAATTCTAAGTTGATAGTAGCCCTGCCTCAAGTCAAATTTGGAGTAAACACTCGCACCCTGCAACTGGTCAAACAATTCTTCAATCAACGGCAAGGGGTATTTATTCTTAATCGTGACTTGATTAAGTCCCCTGTAATCAATGCATAACCGTAGCGTGCCGGCTTTCTTTCTCACAAACAAGATAGGTGCGCCCCACGGGGAAGAACTAGGTTGTATAAACCCTTTCTCAAGCAAGTTATGAAGCTGAATTTTTAACTCCTGAAGTTCAGCCGATGCCATCCTATAAGGACTCCTAGAAATTGGCGCAGTGCCTGGTACAAGATCAATCACGAACTCAATCTCCCTATCCGGTGGTAAACCCGGTAATTCCTCGGGAAATACACCAGGGAAGTCTCTAACAATCGGAACCTCATTCAGACTCAACTTATCAGCAGGCTGATTGATCAAATAAGCTAAGTAAGCTTCACAACCCCTATTCAACAACTTAGAAGTCTTGATCGCTGATAAAAGTGGAATGCGGGCAGCCCTGCAGTTCCCAACAATCTCTAGTACCGGTAGGTCAGGAACCTTAAGATAAACGATCTTTGTTCTACAATCCAACTGTGCATAATACTTTCCCAACCAGTCCATTCCCAAAATGATTTCAAAGTCACGGAATGGTAATATAATTAAATCAGCAGGAAATTTACGGTTCTCTATACATATATCACAAGATTTGCAAATAGACTCAGCAACAAATTTTGCACCCAAAGGAGTACTAACTTCAACTTCATGAGGCAAATTATCAATGCAAACATTCACAGATCGTGCACATGCAGGAGTTATAAACGAATGTGTAGCTCCAGGATCAATCAAAACTTTAACTGGCTGAGTATTGAGAAGAAAGGTACCTTCCACTATAGCTGTATTATCGGGCAGCTCCTCTGCATCCAGTGCAAAGACCCTAGCCTGTACTCTCTGTGCTGGTCGTGCACCTGCAGCCCTATTCTGTACACCTCGGCCTCCACCACGGCCCTGACCATTATTATATTTAGGGCAATCTCTCATCCTATGCTCTTCACTGCCACAACCCGTACATTTTCCACTCTTCCTCCAGCAGTTAACCTCAATAAGCCCTGGTCGATTACAATAATCACACTGCTGATTTTGCCTAACCGCAGTGTTTCCTGTAGGTGCTGGGGCTCTGGCAGGGGTAGGAACTGTACCTCCCTGCTGAGGTCTGGTCACAGCTGGTCTAGCCTGAATCTGCTGCTGTGGCTGATACGGACGCTGCTGAGGACCCAGTGCAGAAGCCTGATACTGCCTCGGCTGACTCTGGCTACTCTGGCCCAAAAACTGCTTCTTACTCGGCTGACTACTCTCAGCTAACATCTCAGCCTTCCGTTTCTCAAACTTCGAGGCTGCCTGAAATGCCTCGGGAAAAGTAGTGTAGGTCTGTCCAGTCAAATGCAACTGTATGTCCATTCTCAACCCACCGACAAACCTATGGAGCATCCTCCTAGCTGGACGTACCAACTCGGGCATATACCTCGACAGGCTAACAAACCTAGCCTCATATTCCCCTGTTTCAGGGCCACAAACTCATCTTCCCTCCTCTCCATAGCCATATCGGGAATATATTTGTCCCGGAACTCACTTACAAAATCATCCCATAAGTGTGGAACATCCTCACAATCCCACCTCAGCCTAACAGTATTCCACCACTGCTCTGCATCACCCTCAAATAAGAATGACGCATAGTCTATTCTTGCCTCATCAGTATACCTCAAAGCAGTGAAAATCTTCTCAACTCGATTAATCCATCTCTCGGCCGCCTCATCATCCGGCTCTCCGAAGAACTTTCCCGGCTCGTGCCTTAGAAATTTCTCTAGCTGGTTATTCTCAACTCTGTACCCCTGTCCACCAGGATTAGCTTGATTACCCTGGGGATTAATACGGTCCTGCCTCTGCTCATGTAGTACCTGTGTGATCCGGTCTACTGCAATAGTCATGGTAGCCATAAACTGCTCGGGCAACGGCTGCTGACCCTGTTCTGTTGCCTCTTCATCTGATCCTATACCTTGAGTACCACGACGTGGCGGCATAGTAGCAACTCACAATAGCTGGCAACATTTAAAAGTAGTTTATAGACAGAAATATAGCACATAAGATTAGATAACACTCAAATCAATAACAATCCAACATTCTATCACACAATTTACATAAGACAAGTTCAACTTGCCAAACTATTTCACTTAAACACATAAACATTCCAAGTTCACAAAGTCATGCTAGAACATTTTCTTTTCACTTAGCAATCATTCATAAACACTTTATCATTTTAGACCTTTCCCCCACAGACCGAGAATCATATCCCGGCTCATGCAAGACTATCATGCTCTGATACCACCTAAAGATGTCACGCCCCGACCCGACCCCGCAAAAGGCCAAGCCCGGACCCGACACACGGACGGAGTCTCCTCTGTATCGCGGACGATCCGAAAACCCTAAAAACAATATAATACTTGCGAAAGCTATAAAATAATCAAAACAAGTCAACTTTCTATAAAACATACATTTCTTATTATCCAACTTCCCAAGCCAAAAATGCCATGCATACTACACAGGTATTCATGCCACTAAACCATTAGCTATTAGTATGCATTTCTTCACTAGTCATCCGAGTATAAGTTTACAATTTTACAAACTTTAAACCATTACAACATAAGACCATTAAAGGTCTCAACTAGAAAATATATATACAAGGCTACAAGCCTCAAAATTAAGCGTCCTTCACGCAATATACATAACAACAAGGTTTGCACAAAACTGGTAACCAACCACCAGCAAAGCAGGTAAGTGCTATCATAGAAACACCTCCACCTGCTCCTCCTCCTCAATTATCTCGAGAGGGTCTGCCTCAACTACTCCTGTAAAAACATAGTATAGAGAGGAATGAGCAAAAACTATTGCTCAGCGAAGGCAATTGGTCTCAAGGACGGAGATGAGAGGAGTATGCAATGCAATTAACCAAGCAATACATATAAATCATATAATGATACAACCAAAGCCATCAATTAAGTAAGGCAAGTATTTAAAGCTGCAAACACTCATTCAAAGGATACGATACTCTTTTCACGAACAACTTTCAAACACGAATTCGATGACGACGTGCCGGCCCAAACCACCTTATAACACCAGTTTGGAATACCCTGGAAGTATCCATCAATCTACGACCCAAATCCCCCTGAGAGGCAACCCAAGCGAGAAAAGGAATAGCAGCGGAGCTAGAGCAACCAACACTGGCAACCCAAGGCTACCCAGAGAGGCCCATCACTCACGCGCGAGACACTATGCAATGCAAGACTTGATACAAGACGATAAGCAAGCGATAAAGCCACACGTGGGAGAATAACAAAGTAGGTTACTCTCGCACGCGATAGCAGCAATTTGATAAGCAATTCAATCCAAAACTACTCAAACAAGTAATTCAAGTAATCCTAAGCATTCTATAAGCATAAAGACAAGAAAACACACAAAAACACAAATCGGCCCCAACTATCAGAACACTACAATTTCCAAACGAGCCACGGGTTCTGGAAACCGACTTCGCCAACCCTCCTAGGTCACCATAAGGCACGTCTAAAGACCTCGAAACCTTACTTTACCCTAGAACTCGCGCAAAGCCCCGATTTCCCCCTTTCTCGTTTGAACTACAACTATAACAACCAAACACCCAACCAACGCCATAATCGCACCAAAAGTGCTTCCATGGCTTCCCGAAGCAATGTCAACACGCAAAACGAGAAAATGCCAAAGTCGACCAAAATGACCCTGACTTTCCCAAAGGCTTAATTCTCGTTTTTTCCACTACGCAACCCAAACAAACCACACATTTTAGCATTCTAGCATACCTAGCACGTTTCTACATCAACGGAAAGCATAACAGCCCAACTTCAACGTTTCAAGGTTTTACTATTCATAAAACACTATTCATTCCACAATTCAAGTTGCAATCACAACATTTAACCGCAGAAAATGTTACAAAGCTATAAATATATGTTCTACAAATGCTAAGGAACATTCTAGAAGCATCAAATCGCTTTAAATAACGATCTACGGATAAATCTAAAAATTGACAAAGTTAACTAACACAACGTATAAATGCGCAAATAACATGCTTCCCTCACCTTAGGTACTCCTAGTCACTAGGAAAACAACGTTGGTTGCCTCGGAAATCACCCCGCACAAGCACACTCGAAGATTGATCGTTTGGTAGGTGAAAGGTTTTTTTTTTCTCTAAGGGAGCTCACGGCCTGCTGCTGTTGTTTGCTGCTGTTTTTTATTTTATTTTTCTTAGTTTTTAGCTTATATAAGGGTCAAATGGTCAAAGGTCAAAGGTCAAGGTCAACAACTTAAAAAAACTTGGTCAAAGGCCCCTATTTTGAGCGTTTTAAAGCCGTTTCAGCTAAGGTAAGATAAATTAAAGCTAGCAACATTTAAAATATAAAATTTAAGTCATCTAAATACTAGTTTCACTATTTGCTGAGGACTAGAAATCGTTATCTAGCTATCGCTCCTTAAATGCAATGCACGTTGCGTCGGCGAGAATGTAACAATTAATTCACAAAGAATTTAAGGAAATATAATTTAAACAAAGAAAATTCACATTTCGGGCTCGGGTATTACACCCAATCTCGCAAATCAAACTCAAGATCCCGATGGTGCTTATCCGCATAACTCTTCTGACGACTCTGAGCTGTAAGCATACGCTGGCGAATAAAGTGAACATTATCTACCATCTTAATCATCTCAGGTAACACAGTCGGATCAACTGTTCTCATCTCTCCAACCTCTTCCCAATATAATGGAGATCAGCATTTCCGACCATACAACGTCTCGTAGGGAGCCATACCTATAGTAGATTGATAACTATTGTTGTAGGCGAACTCCGCTAAAGGCAAATACTTCTCCCAATTCTTCCCAAAGTCTAGCACACATGCCCGAAGCATGTCTTCCAAGATCCTGATAGTTCTCTCAGACTGGCCATCAGTTTATGGGTGATATGCAGTACTAAAGCTTAACTTAGTTCCCATGGCCTCTTGCAACTTCTGCCAAAAACGAGATCTGAATTTGGGATCTCTATCTGACACTATACTCTGTGGCACACCATGAAGTCTCACAATATTAGCAACATAAAGCTCAGCTAGCTTATCAAGGCTATCATGTTTGTTCACGGGAATAAAATGTGTGACTTTAGTCAAGCGGTCCACATCAACCCAAACAGAATCACATCCTCTCGGAGATCTAGGAAGATCGGTCACAAGGTCCATTGTTATATGTACCTACTTCCATTGCAGAATCGACAACGGCAGTAGAAGCCCGGCTGGCCTCTGATGCTCAACTTTAACCCTCTAGCAAGTCAAACATCTGTATACATACCCAGCAATCTCCCTCTTCATATTGTTCCACCAGAAGTGTTGTTTCAAGTCTCTATACATTTTTGTACTGCCCGAGTGAATCGTATATCTCGAATTATATGCCTCAGACAGAATCTCATTCTTCAACGTTGGATCACCAGGAACACACACCCTGTCCCTGAATCTGAAGATACCATCTGCATGTAATTTAAACTCCGACTCTCCCCCTTTTGATTTTTCTTGGATCTACAAGATGTGAGGATCAGTCTTCTAAGCCTCTCTGATTTGTGCTAGCAACCCAGACTGAATCTGCAAACTAGCAAATCGAATCCCTACCTCAGTAGCTTCTGGCTTCCATGAATTCTTCCAAAGTCTCCCAATCCTTGATAATTAAGCTTGCAACAGTAGCATTTCGGCTCAAAGCATCAGCAATAACATTTGCCTTACTTGGCACGTAGTTAATAGAACAGTTGTAACCACTCAATAGCTCTAGCCATCTCTGCTGCCTCATATTCAAATCCTTCTATGAATCAAATACTTGAGACTCTTGTGGTCAAAAAAAATTTCAAATCTGCTACCCCATAAGTAGTGACGCCATTTCTTCAAAGCAAACACAACTGCAGCTAACTCAAGATCATGTGTAGGGTAATTGACTTCATAAGGTTTCAACTTCCTGGAAGCATAAGCAATTACCTTACCATTCTGCATTAAAACACAACCCAAACCTTCTTTAGATGCATCACTGTAGACAACGAAGTTCTCTGTTCCCTCATGTAAAGCTAGTATAGGAGCTGTAGTTAGTCTCTTCTTCAATTCTTGGAAACTGGATTCACATTTGGCATCCTAGTTGTAAGCGACTTTCTTCCGAGACAACTGGCTTAAAGGACCAAAAATTTTGGAAAAGTCTTTAACAAACCTCCGGTAGTAACCTGCCAATCCAAGAAAACTTCGAATCTCTGACACCGTCTCAGGTCTCTTCCAAGATGAAACAACTTCAATCTTAGCTGGATCCACTGAAATTCCTTGATCTGAAATGATATGGCCTAGAAAAGATATCTGATTCAACCAGAACTCGCACTTGCTGAATTTAGCAAAAAGCTTGTTTTCCTGCAAAGTCTGTAGCACAATCCTCAAGTATTGTTCATGTTCAGCCTCGTTTTTTGAGTACACTAAAATGTCGTCAATAAAGATCATGACAAACTGATCAAGGTAAGGTCGAAAAACCCTCTACATCATGTCCATGAATGCATCTGGTGCATTCATCAATCCAAACGGCAATACAACAAATTCATAATGGCCATATCTAGTCCTGAATGCCATCTTCGGTATATTGTCACTCCGAATCCTAAGTTGATGGTAGCCCTGCCTCAAATCAAATTTGGAGTAAACACTCGCACCCTGCAACTGGTCAAACAATTCTTCAATCAACGGCAAGGGGTATTTGTTCTTAATCGTGACTTGATTAAGTCCCCTGTAATCAATACATAATTGTAGCGTGCCGTCTTTCTTTCTCACAAACAACATAGGCGCACCCCACGGCGAAGAACTAGGTTGTATAAACCCTTTCTCAAGCAAATTCTGAAGCTGAATTTTTAACTTCTGAAGTTCAGCCGATGCCATTCTATAAGGACTCCTAGAAATTGGCGCAGTGCCTGGTACAAGATCAATCACGAACTCAATCTCCCTATCCGGTGGTAAACCCGGTAATTCCTCGGGAAATACACCAGGGAAGTCTCTAACAATCGGAACCTCATTCAAATTCAACTTATCAGTAGGCTGATTGATCAAATAAGCTAAGTAAGCTTCACAACCCTTATTCAACAACTTAGAAGTCTTGATCGCTGATAAAAGAGGAATTCGGGCAGCCCTTCAGTTCCCAACAATCTCCAGTACCAGTAGGTCAGGAACCTGAAGATAAACAATCTTTGTTCTACAATCCAACTGAGCATAGTACTTCCCCAACTAGTCCATTCCCAAAATGATTTCAAAGTAACGGAATGGAAATATATTAAATCAGTAGGAAATTTACGGTTCTCAATGCATATATCACAAGATTTGCAAATAGACTCAGTAACAAATTTTGCACCCAAAGGTGTACTAACTTCAACTTCATGCGGCAGTTTATCAATGCAATTATTCACAGATCGTGCACATGCAGGAGTTATAAACGAATGTGTAGCTCCGGGATCAATCAAAACTTTAACTGGCTGAGTATTGAGAAAAAAGGTACCTTCCACTATAGTTGTAGTATCGGGTAGCTCCTCTGAATCCAGTGCAAAGACCCTAGCCTGAACCCTCTGTGCTGGACGTGCACCTGCAGCCCTATTCTGCACACCTTGGCCTCCAGTACGGCCATGAACATTGTTATACTTAGGGCAATCTCTCACCCTATGATCATCGCTTCCACAACTTGTGCATTTACCACTCTTTCTCCAACAATTAGCCTCAATATGCCCTGATCGATTACAATAGTTACACTGCTGATTTTGCCTTACAACAGTGTTTCCCGTAGGTGCTGGGGCTCTGGTAGTGGTAGGAACTGTACCTCCCTGCTGGGGTCTAGTCATAGCTGGCCTAGCCTGAATCTGCTGCTATGGCTGATACCGACGTTGCTGAGGAACCTGTGCAGAAGTCTGATACTGCCTCGACTGACTCTGGCTGCTCTGGCCCAAATACTGTTTCTTACTCGACTGACTGCTCTCAGCTAACATCTCAGCCTTCCGTTTCTCAAACTTCGAGGCTGCCTGAAATGCCTCGGGAAAAGTAGTATAGGTCTGCCCAGTCAAATGTAGCTGTATATCCATTCTTAGCCCACGAACAAACCTATGAATCATGCTTCCTAGCCGACCGTACCACCTCGGGCATATACCTCCACAGGCTAACAAACCTATCCTTGTACTGTGCAACAGTCATGTTTCCCTACTTCAAGGCCAAAAACTCATCTTCTGTTCTTTCCATAGCCATCTCGGGAATATACTTGTCCCAAAACTCACTTACAAAATCATCCCATAAATGTGGAACATCCTCACAATCCCATCTCAATCTGACATTATTCCACCACTGCTCTGCGTCGCCCTCAAACAGGAATGACGCATAATCTATTCTTGCCTCATCAGTGTACCTCAAAGCGGTGAAAATTTTCTCAACACGATTAATCCATCTCTCGGCTGCCTCATCATCCGGCTCTCTGAAGAACTTTCCCGACTCGTGCCTCAAGAATTTCTCCAACTGATTATTCTCAACTCTATACCCCTATCCACCAGGATCAGCTTGATTCCCCTGGGGATTATTATTCCTCTCCTGCCTCTGCTCATGCAGTACCTGGGTAATCCGGTCAACTGCAGTAGTCATAGTAGCCATAAACTGCTCAGGCAACGGTTGCTGACCCTGTTCTACTGCCTCTTCATCTGACCCTATACCTTGAGTACCACGACGTGGCGGCATAGTAGCAATTCACAATAGCTGGCAACATTTAAAAGCAGTTTATAGACAGAAATATAGCACATAAGATTAGATAACACTCAAGTTAATAACAATCAAACATTCTAACACAAAATTCACATAACACAAGATTGACATGCCAAACTAATTCACTTTAAACACATAAGCACTCTAAGTTCACAAAGTCATGCTATAACCCTTTCTTTCCACTTAACAATTTTACAATAACATTCTAGCATTTTGGACCTTTACCCCACAGACCGAGAAACATATCCCAGCTCATGCAAGACTATCATGCTCTGATACCACCTAAAGATGTCACGCCCCGACCTGACCCCGTAAAAGGCCAAGCCCGGACCCGACAAACGGACGGAGTCTCCTCTGTAAGGCGGACGATCCGAAAACTCTAAAATCAACATAACACTTGCGAAAGCCATAAAACAATTAAAACAAGCCAACTTTCTTTCAAAAACGTACATCTTTTCATTGACAACTTTGCAACCCAAAAATGATATGCATACTACACAATTATTTATGCCACTAAACAATTAACCATTAGCATACATTTCCTTACTAGTCACATGAGTATCTATTTACAAAGTTACAACCTTTAATCCTTTACAACATAAGACCGTCTAGGCCTCAAAATAGATACTACATACAAGGCTACAAGCCTCAAAATAAATCGACAACCAAGCATTAAACACATCAAGCATTGCTCGCACAAAATCTAGTAACCAACCACCAGCAAAGCAAAGAAGTGCTATCACGGAAACACCTCCACCTGCTCCTCCACCTCTATTACCTCAATAGGGTCTACTTCAACTACTCCTGTAAAAAAATAGTATAGAAAGGAATGAGCAAAAACTATTGCTCAGCGAGGGCAATTGGTCTCAAGGATGGAGATGAGAGGAGTATGCAATGCAATTAGTCAAGCAATACATACAAATATCATATAGAGATACAAATAAAGCCATCAATAAAGCAAGGCAAGCATTTATACTATAAACACTCAATCAAAGGATACGATACTCTTTCCACGAGCAACTTTCAATCACGAATTCGATGACGACGCGCCAAATCTCCCTAGGAGGCAACCCAAGAGAGAAGAGGGAATAGCAGCGGAGCTAGAGCAACCAACACTGGCAACCTGAGGCTACCCAGAGGGCCCATCACTCACGCGCGGACACTATGCAATGCAAGACTCGATACAAGGCAATAAACGAGCAATAAAGCCACACGTGGGAGAATAACAAAGTAGGTTACTCTCGCATGCAATAGCAACAATTGATAAGCATTTCAATCAAATTCAATTCAAACAAGTATATCAAGCAACCCTAAGCATTCTATAGGCATAGTATCAAGAAAACAAGCAAAATCACAAGTCGGCCCCAACTATCAAAACACTACCATTTCCAAACGAGCCACGAGTTCTGAAAACCGACTTCGCCAATCCTCCTAGGTCACCATAAGACACATCTAAAGACCCCGAAACCCTACCTAACCCTAGAATTCACGCAAAGTTCCTATTTCTCCCTTTGCTCGTTTGAACTACAACTATATCAACCAAACACCCAACCAACACCATAATCGCACCAAAAGTACTTCCATGGCCTCCCGAAACAATGCCAACACGTAAAATGAGAAAACACCAAACTCGACCCAAACGACCCCGACTTTCGCCAAGGCATAATTCTCATTTTTTCCATTACAAAACCCAAACAAACCATGCATTTAGGCATTCTAGCACACCTAGCACATTTCTACATCAATGGACAGCATAACGGGGCAACTTCATCATTTCAAGGGTTTACTATTCACAAAACAATATTCAACAACCAATTTAAATTGCAATCTCAACATTTAATCGTAGAAAATGTTAAAAAGCTATAAATACACGTTCTAAAATTGCCAAGGAACATTCTAGATGCATCAAAACGCTTTAAACAACAATCTACGGATAAATTTTAAAAATCACAAAGTTAACATACATAACATTTAAATGCGCAAATAACGTGCTTCCTTCACCTTAGGCACTCCTAGTCGCTAGGAAAACAATGCTGGACACCTCGGAAACCACCCCGCACGAGCTCACGCGAAGATTTGAAGATTTGAAAGGTTGAATTTTTTTTTCCCTTGATAGCTTCGGCCAGTAGGTTCTATTTCTTTGCTTTGTTTTTTTATTTATTTATTTTGTTATGTTTTAAGCCTATTATGTGACAAGCTTGGTCAAAAGGTCAAAGCCCTTGGTTAAACAACTTAAAATTGGGTCAAATGGCCTTATTTTGTGCATTTTAAAGCCATCTTAACTAAGGAAAAATTAATTATAGCTAACAACAATTAAAATATAAAATTTAAGTCATCTAAATACTAGTTTCACTATTTGCTGAGGACTAAAAACCGTTCTCTAGCTATCGCTCCCTAAATGCAATGCACGTTGCGACAGCAAGGAAGTAACAATTAAATCTCAGAGAATCTAAGAAAATATAATTTTCTAAATAATAAACAAGAAATTTTCACATTCCGGGCTCGGGTATTACAGAAAATGCTATCATCTTTATTATAATAATGCATCATAATTGGTGACCAATCATATTATAGCCTTTTAATCAAAAGCCATGCAAGCCTTTTGATCCTAATGATTAGCAATAGATGGCCAGATGACAACTTTCTCTCTCCTCCTCCCCTTGGCCGAAAATGCAAGTGGATGGAGAGAGAATGTTTGTCATCTTTTATTAAATATATATTATATGCTCATATAAACATATATATAATATTACTTTAATAGGTGGCCAATCCAAATTGCTTCCTTCTAAAGTAAAAGCCATGCAAATCCTAGGATTGTAATCATTGAAATCCGAAGGTAGCTTTATTCTCTCTCTTGACACTTATCCAAATGGCTTTATCAACAAAAACAAGGGTCAAGATTATTGTCTTTATTAAAAAATGAATCCTTTCCATTCATTTCAAATTCAAATGACTTGGATTGATGACATGGACAATCCTAGTCATCAATCTCTACACGTACATGCCACATGTTATTATCTAGTCATTAATTTGCAATTCACCTTTTGAAAACTAAGATGATGACATGACATTTCTCAAATTACATCATCAGTACACATATACATATATAAACACCTTTATATATATATATATATTATATATATATATTATTTTATTGCCCAATTCTAATCTCCATTAGAATAAATATACTGAAACAAATTTTCAATAATTATAGTTTGGCCCCTAAAGTTTTAGTAATTACAATTTGACCCCAAAACTTTTGAAAATTATACTTTTGGCCCAAATACCAACATTGATGACTCTTAACACTTGAAAGCCACCAACCACATAATACAAGCTTTCGGTGAACTTATTCAAGATACTTATTAGTGTGTGACCTTCTAGATTTATAATTGCGTACTGATGAGGGACCTGATAAACCTCCTTATCTATTTTGGAAATGTCTCCGTCATTTTTCGAAATACCCTCATGCTCATGAGTGACACACTAGCAACGAATGTACCAGGAGAATGTAAACGATAATGATGACGACATCTTTTATGAATCCATTTAACCGTCAAGAATTAGCGTGCAGTCCTATCCTTCTGTTACAAGTGCCCCGATCAGGAAAGGACCATGAAATGGTTAAGCCCACATCCGATACTATGTATAAATCTGAATCGGTGAAACTAGAGATGACTACCAAGGAAAAACCCTTTTCCATCACTTTATACTTGCCTTGGCCAAGGACTTGCTCGTTTACCAACCGATCTCAGATATCATAGGATATCGTCTCACGTCGGAGGTTAACAGATCCTATCTTGACAATTACCTATCTGTTCATACCACAAGACTAAAATGCGAATGGCCGTAACCCACCTTATAGAAGACGGGCATTGTCCAAACACAATATTTAGCCCTTGATATAATCGACAGCCGTAATCTCTTAACTCTGAGTATTAATTTGCACAATTCTCAACTAAATAGTAAACTATTAACCTGAAATCATGTAGCTCACTATTTATTATAACATTTAATGATCTGTGCATAGACGATCACTCATATGTTTATTAGTCCACATTACCATGCTATTCTGACATTTCGCACGCCATCATTTATTATTAACATCACTATGTTAATCAAAGTTAATAACATATGATAACCCATACTTGATTATTCTAGTCCCGGTTGAATAATTTGAAGGGCTATGAATTGTTTCTTAATGCTTATCATATCGAATAAAAAGTGCAAAATATCCTAAACACTTTTACAATATTTCTCTTCTCGGATAATCATTAGGGACATATTCACATCGAATCGGAGAATATGAATATCCTACAAATCATATTGTGTATAAAACACATAAATATGTGCTCATTAATCCCTAATAAGGTCATCTCAAACTTTAGAATTAGGGAATATCCCCAACATGGACACCCGTAGGAACATTAAGGGCCTTGGGACCTGGAATTTAATGTACCCGAAGTGGATTTTTGGGTGCATTAACGCACAAGAAGGAAGTCAGGTACTCATCTCAGTCTCAGGGACATGCCCAGAAGTAACTGTGGGTGTCAGGTTTTTGGGAATTGAATCAGGATTGCCTTGTGTGACAACTGATTGCAATAGGAGAAGAAAGCCAGTTTATTCCTATTCCCTTTAAGTCAGGGATTCGTTTAAAGCCTTTTGCTAGGATTACAACTGAATAAATGGCATCAAATTTATTAGCTGCGGACGCATAGGTCTTCGAGCCTATAGCCACACAGAGAAAAAATGTTATTGAGAATACAATATACTAGCAACGAACGAGCGAAGGGCTTCCCTATGCCCAAAGATATTTTTTGCCCAAGTTCCCCTTGGACAAGAAATGTTTATGAACTGACAAGGTCAACGTACCTCCTTCCCCGAAGCACTTTATTAAAGAGTGATTTCCCTAGGGGCTATGCCCTCCTAAGCACGAAATAAGCCTGTTGTGATTTTGCTTTTTAATGAGAAAAGTGCCTGGCTTAGAAGACCATCTTTAAGAGAGAAAGTTCATTGCCAAAAGCAATCCAAGGCTCTCTCAACCCAAGACAAGAGGTCAAGAGGCTGTGTTCATATGGTTACTACCTAACGCATATAGTTTTTACAACCGTAAAATCGAGGTGGAAATCTCTAAGATTTAGGGATTAGCAGGTTGGCAAAGTCAACTTCCTTATGGATTAACTGGTGAAAGAGTGGATTAGAGGTTTGAGCGTGGAATTACTTAGAATAGAACGAGAACCTACGATTAAGGGGAATGGAATGATGACTGCCAATGTGCCTTCAACCGCTGAGAAGTAGATTCAAACTTCAAATACTCATCCCAACTAATAGAAGGGGCAGAGACCTGCACATCACCAAACCAAGAGCTACCCAAGAGTAAATTCCTGTCCCTAAAAGATATAGCTATCCGCCTTTTAGGAGTAGCTCTATGAGGAGTTGGCAATGTAGTATATTAACTATTTCATTTTTGTTTCATCAACTGCGATGGCTCTTCTGATCAGGCTAGGCAAGCTAATCACGCAATCCAGCTTGCTTGTAAGAGAAGGAAATTTATCTGTCCTATGGGAGAAGTTAAGACGACTCATGCACCTCCCCCAGTAGTCGTGGAGGAGCCATTGAATGTTATTGTCTAATTTTCATCTTTCTCTACAATAGCAACTTATTCTTCATATGGGAGTTCGATATCAAGAGTATTAGACCCAAGGTCATCAAGAGCTAGGTGTTCTATGACCTCATAATCAACTTTTTTATTTAGTGAAAATCGAACTAACAATCAACTAGGCAATCAGTTGACAATGAGAGCAGATGCCATAAAGATGGAAAGCGATTTGGCTTAAAGGAATGAAGGAACCCTAGGTCTCGGGAAGGAAGAATTTCACTAAGTTAAGGAAGGCAATGCAATGAATCTTCTTCACCTCGAACGGGAGTTTGCTCTTTCACCCCTAGGGTGAGAAAAAATAGGAATATATTTTATATAGAGGAAGCTCTTTTCTCTCACTCTTTTCCAGGAGCAGGTCAAGTCTATGTTTCCAAGGCAAGCAAACAATGAATACTAACTTAATAGGGGTAGCGAAGTCACCTCTATTCTCGGTTTCTATTGGGATTTATTTCTGCTTGTTTTCCTGGTCAATCAAGCTTTTGACGAGTGACTCTTGGTTGTGGGGCCTCAAATAGTTGATTCATTCCAGCTCATTCGATCAGTTCATCTTTCTTCCCATTCCCCCTATTCCGTATGTCGACTATCTTTAGCCCTAATGACATCCTTCGATTCCCCTACTTTAAAGAGATAGATCCTCATTTCCCATTCATTTTTCTATTTAACTGGTGATCAAGTATCGACAAAAGATCTTATTAGCTTAGGGGCGTAGCGATAAATCGAGACCTTCCTCTCTTAGGCTTACCAGTATTGACTAATTACAGAATCTATATATTCCCAAAAGCCCGGCAAGACGCGATAAAGACCTGAAAGGCAAAAGAAGCCCTTCAATCGAAAGGCCCACGGCTGATTCTCAAGTAGCTTGTATTGGTATACTAAGAAGAATGGTGATACTTCCCTTCAGTCAAGTGAGTCACTATTCGCTTTCGTTCAAAGCTCTGCTACTGCTGCTGATTCTCACATTTGTCACTTTGCGCATTCTCTGCAATCAATTTGATTCTGGTCATGTCCTTCTCCTAGTGTAAGATGTTACTTAACAAGCTATTCGGTAATAGCTTATTCTAGCGAAACAACCTATTTTATGTCAAAAGAGAGAACAACTAATTCAGTAGCAGCGGAGTGAAAGGATGCAGATTCTATGGATCTACTTTGCTCTAATTCAATTCTTGATAACCTGAAACTAGGAAAGAGCCAAGTACTAGGAGGATGGAACTCTCAAGTGGACATCAGAGAGGAGAAGTCGAAAGTACTAACAGGGGATAAGCATTCACCAACAAAGACCCACAACTCTGACTTTGATAGTGCTTACGCATTCAGTTACCTTTCTAAGAGCTACTTTTATTTCTCTTATTTGCTTCTGATTCAATAGCACTGGAGACTTGAACACGGATGACATTAACAGTGGATAGGCAAACAAAGTCTAATCAAGGTACGGAATGGACTTCTAGAATACCTTTAGAGTTTCTAATGTTATGATAAAAGAGGGTATCCTTACTGTACTTCAGCTGCCTTTTCGCTCCTAAAGCTAGAGTCGGATTGACACCCTACAGGTACTAGCTTCGCGGGATCATTTCGATCCACACTCTTGCTAAGATCTATTGTGTAGAGGACTACCTCTCTTGACTAAAAGAGGAGTAAAGAAGATTATTCTCTAATATAATTATCGATGTTTACCAGCTTAGACCACTTTAGGGACTAGGGGAAGAGACTAGTCTTAAGACATAATGGCTTTCCAGCTAGTCTGTCCCTTCTACCCCTTGTCTATCCACTCTGTACTATGCACTGTATCTTCTGCTTCAAGTTTTATTTCTAAAATCCTTCTTATGCTATGAGTTAAAACCAATTCAAATAAAGGTATAAAGTAACTCGACTGATAAGGAGAGGAAGGTAGACGCTCGATCGATAGGGAGTGGAATGGTAAACGACCTATTTTGATGAAGGAAAAACTGGCTATATTCTTTTTTTTATGCCATGAAAATGGGATAGATAGAAAGGATCTCAAATTGCTGCTTCATCTTCTTATACTGAACCGATTGCTGCTCCTGGAATTACTCGTCGTGCTACTGGAACTACTGGATCAACGACAACTCACTGTTGGGGGACTATGACTAGAAATAAGGGTATGTTCGATTTGCCGCTCACTCTAATATGGATCAGTTGTATCTATCGTGAAAGACAATTAGTTGTTATAGGTATAACCACCTGGGTAGTATGTACGGGCATAAGTAGTGACCTATGTAGTATGGGAATTATGTTGTAGATTTGAGTTCTTACCCGTTTTTTCTTTTTAGTAAAAAAGGGTTAGCTTGTAGATGTTATAAAGTGAATTGCTACATTCCGTAAAGCAGTACTTAGCTTCAGTCTGAAAAGTCCTAGGCACACTAGACTAGAATGGATAGCATAGGTCGGAGGTAAAGCTTCTACTTATACCTATCATTCCTAACTCCGTGAATGTTAGTAATCAATCGAATCGTCTCTTTTCAATATCCGATTATCTGGTAAAGAAGGTAGGAAAGGGCTTCATGGTATATTATTTTTAGAGTAGAGTTTTTTTGGGTTTGTCTTGTATCCTTATTTCTTTCATGGGATTTGGTTTTAAGAGTCTTCTTCATACCAAGGAAAGTCCGATCGTAGAATAGTGGGTGATTGGATTTGAGAGCGTAAGTTACCGAGGAGTTGAAGGAACGAGCCGTGAAGGTGGGTTTGCGAGCAATCATCATACGAAACAAACTAACTACAACTTTGTTCAGCGGAACCACTTGCACTTATTGCGGGAGATCCGGGAAGCTACCTAAATGGAGAGCCCACGCGTGCATGAGTGGTTGATAAACACATATTATTAGGACGAGGCAGCAGGCAACGGATACTATTCCCCCACCCGAGCCTGCAGTTGGTAGGCCAAATCCCTCTGTCCAAGTGATTGAGTTGAAGCTTTGGGAATAGAGCGAAGCAAGCCCGGGGAAAGGAATAGACTCCAGCAACATTGAGCCCCAAAATAGAGTTTCTATTCCAATCCCTACTCAATACGGGGCCTTAAGGAGAATCAGAGGCTGGTTGCTAGTAGAAGTAGCGTGCCAAAGAGCAAAGCGTAGCATTCATAAAGAGATAGTGTAAGCAGAAGGGAAGGCGCAACGGTTAGCGACTGCCCAAGGTAAACCCGTCAACCTCTCTGATTTTTCCTCTTTAGAAAGGAGAAAATAAGCCCGTCAACATTGAAGCTTCCGCTTTTGGCAATTGTTAGGCAAATGATACCGTATGCAAGTCCAGACCTATATAGTAAGGGTGTGTTAAGGCGAGTTGATGAGCTAATATGGCTGGCTTATTTTTCATATGTGGAGGCAAGTTGACGTTAAGCACTAAGGCCAACTACAAAAGAATAGGCTTGAATTAAGATAGACCGTCTTTCAGCTAACCTTTCCAAACCACGTTTCACAATCAAGCTAGAAAAAGACTAAGCAAGTGTTGTCTTAATGAAATGGCAGATAGTCTAGTAGAACATTCATTCCTTACAGCTGCTGTCTGCTTAAGACTAAAAGCTAGTAGTGAGACTTCTATTCTGCCGCCCTATCTAGTAAGAGCCTCTAAAGCTATGTTTGGCGTAATCAATAGTTGGGCTCGATTTTATTGAAGAATAAGGGGCAGAGTCTCAACTACCACACAACTACTATACCACTAGCACTCCACGAGGGGATTAGTTGAGACTCTAAACGATATCATTCACTAAACTCAACAAAGTAGAAAAAATCATAAGAGAAGTAAAGTTCACAAAAGGTTGGAAAATAGTACGCCTGGTTCACCAGGTTCTACCACTGCAAGGCTCAATCATACTCAAAATCAGAGTTTGATCCTGGCTTAGAAAGAACGCTAGCTATATGCTTAACACATGCAAGTCCAACATTGTTTTCGGGGAGCTGGGCAGAAAGAATAAAGGCTCCTAGCTAAAGGTAACTTGTCTTGCCCAGCAGGTGAGAAGAGTTGAGAACAAAGTAGTAAACAAGTGTGTAACGTGTAGGAATCTACCGAACAGTTCGGGCCAAATCCTGAACAAAGCTAAAAAGCGTTGTTTGATGAGCCTGCGTAGTATTAGGTAGTTAGTCAGGTCAAGGCTGAACAAGCCAATGATGCTTAGCTAGTCTTTTTGGATGATCAGCCACACTGGGACTGAGACACGGCCCGGACTCCCACAGGGGGCAGCAGTGGGGAATCTTGGACAATGGGCGAAAGCCTAATCCAACAATATCGCATGAGTGAAGAAGGGCAATGCCGCTTGTAAAGCTCTTTTGTCAAGTGTGTGATCATGACAGGACTCGAGGAAGAAGCCTTCGTTAACTCCGGGCCAACAGCCGCGGTAAGACCGGGGGGGGGGAGGGGGGGGCAAGTATTTTTCAGAATGACTGGGCGTAAAGGGCACGTAGGCGGTGAAACAAGTTGAAAGTGAAAGTTGCCAAAAATTGGCGGAATGCTCTCGAAACCAATTCACTTGAGTGAGAAAAAGGATAGTGAAATTTTGTGTGTAGGGGTGAAATATGCAGATCTACGAAGGAACGCCAAAAGCGAAGGCAGCTCTCTGGGTCCCTACCAATGCTGGGGTGCGAAAGCATAGGGAGCGAACAAGATTAGATACTCTGGTAGTCCATGTCATAAACGATGAGTGTTCACCCTTGGTTTACGTGGATTAGGGGCCCAACTAACTTGTGAAACACTCTGCCTAGGGAGTATGATCGCAAGACCGAAACTCAAAGGAATTGACGGGGGCCTGCACAAGTGGTGGAGCATGTGGTTTAATTCGATACAACGCGCAAAACCTTACCAGCCCTTGACATATGAACAAAAAAACCTGTCCTTAACGGGATGGTATTGACTTTCATACAGGTGTTGCATGGCTGTCGTCAGCTCATGTCATGAGATGTTTGGTTAAGTCCTATAATAAGCAAAACCCTCATTTTGTGTTGCTGAGACATGTCCCTAAGGAGAAAGTCTTTGCAACCGAAGTGAGCCAAGGAGCCGAGTGACGTGCCAACGCTACTAATTGAGTGCCAGCATATAGTTGTGCTGTCAGTTAGAAGGTAACCGGTGCCTATCGATTTCTAGTTAGTGCTCTTTTTTTATTGCAGCTAGCGTGCTTTACTAATAAGAAGACTCAGCATTCAGGCGAGCCGCTCGGTGGTGTGGTACGTAGTGGGTTTAGTACGCCCCACCAAAACAGCTCTGAAAGAAACAAAAAGGTGCGTGCCGCACTCACGAAGGACTGCCAGTGATATGCTGGAGGAAGGTGGGGGCTACGTCAAGTCCGCTTGGCCCTTATGGGCTGGGCCACACACGTGCTACAATGGCAATTACAATAGGAAGCAAGGCTGTAAGGCAGAGTGAATCCGAAAAGACTGCCTCCGTTCGAATTGTTCTCTGCAACTCGGGAACATGAAGTTGGAATAGCTAGTAATCGCGGATCAGCATGCCCCGGTGAATATGTACCCAGGCCCTGTACACACCGCCCGTCACACTCGGGGAATTGGTTTCGCCCGAAGCATCAAACCTATGATCACCCATGACTTCTGTGTCACACTATTGCCATAAAGGCTTTTGGTAGTCTTATTGGCGCATACCACGGTGGGGTCTTCGACTGGGGTAAAGTTGTAACAAGGTAGTCGTAGAGGAACCTGTGGCTGGATTGAATCCTTCATGATGTTCCCTCTTCCCCTAACCAATAAGGGGGCTAGCTTGCTTCAGCTGGTTAGAACAAAGGACCAAAAATCCTTGTGTGGTTCGAATCCACTTCTAAGCGGGCTTTTGGTCCAAAGGACACGTAGCCGGGGGCGAGTCAAAAAATCCAATAGTTCCATTGTCCTTCTTGTTTATCAACTTGTTCATCAATTGGAAATCCAGACAAATCGGGCACTATGGTGAGATGTGAAAACAATCGATCCCATTCCGACCTCAAGATGTGGAATCGTCTTGTGCCATATTTATTGAGATTGTTTGGGAGACATGGTCCAAGCCCGGTGAAGAAATTCAAATTGAAAGACGTTCACCGAGTCCTTCTATCAAGGGAAGAACTCGGCTTACTTATCAGGAATGCAGCCTTTAGGCTAGTTCCTAGTTCAGTCAATTGAAACAAGTGTCGAGCACAGTTGATAGCGCAAACAAGCAGACATGCAGACGTACGAGACTAGTGCTTCTATCAAGGGTGAAACAAATCGTTCACTCCACAGGAAGAAGTATGGATAGGCAGGCAGGTGGGGATTAGAAGCACCTCCTCGTGGGCACGATCCATAACAAGATCCATCACTTTGTACGCACCATGAGACAAAGGGAGAACTTGGCTGACATAAGAAGCCTGGTAGTTAAAGGAATATGGGCAAAAGCTATCCCTTGCACTGAACACAAGCACTTGCAACGACCCTATCTTGAAGACAAGAAGCAAGGCCAACTAAGCCACCAATTCTACGAACATAGAATAATGGCCAGACTAGAATCTATTTGATTGATTTTGCGCCATGTTTGAAAACCTTTCTCATTCTCGGCAGGCGTATCAATCAAAACAAGATCACCTTGAAAGGAAAAGGAGTAGCGCAAGAAGGTCAGTGATTCAAATCGAGAGATGAGAAAGGAAACAGATCATACGCATTGTCTTAGGTATGCCTTGGGTCGATCTCACCCAACATCACACCTTGGGGTTGGGGATCTAACCTGCTGGAACTATCGTCTCATGTGCGCCTTTGTTCGAATCCTTATACATGCTAGGGTTTTTGTTCGATATCGTCCTCTCCTTATTAGTCAAGTTACTTCATACCTCAACTAGGTTTTCAAAAGCATATCAGTAGGAATCATCAACACTTGATATCCAAAAGGCTTTATTCATCGGACCAAGCCCTGTAGCCAACTTCATTCCTCTCCATATCGGTCGAGCTGAATTCCATCCAGCCTCTCCCTCTGGTCGACCTGCTCCGCTCCTTGACATAAAGATTTATTAGAGCTCTATCTCTTCCCCACATGGGGCCGGTTGACTTAAGTGGAGTGACCACCCCTCTAATTAATGAACATTAAGCATCAGATTACGCAGGAAATGAATAAATACTATATATAGGATTCCAACCTCTTTAAAGGATATTAGAATTATATTGCACCGACACTTACGGGCTTATTGGATTGGATCAAATTCATTAAGTTACACGGAATAAGGCAACTATAGATAAACAAGCTGTGGTTGACCACATCTATCGAAGTAAAGAAGACAGTCAATCCCAATCGATGAGAATGAAGTATTTGATTCTTCGACAAGACGGGGGATCTTGTAGCTGCTTAATCTATGTTAGTAGGTCTCGATACCTTATTTTCATTTTAAGGTAAAGCCCTTTGGCTTAGGAGGACTATTAATGGAAAGGGGGCCGCCAGTGCACGTCTAGAGATCTAACTAGCGACAAACACAAATTTGAAGTTCTAAATGTTCAAGTAATTATGGTTCCTAGTAAATGAGCAATCAAGCGGTTATATTAACCGAAAGGGACTTCCAGTTATCATCTACTCAAGTTATGTGAAGGCAATCATAGAAGCCAGTTTGATACCATTGGTAATTTCATCTGTCCCTTGTCCTCCATTCGATGAACTTAGTTAAGGTACTACCGAGCCTATTCGTTTAGTAAACATATGTACCTGAATCTTTCAAAATCCAGCTCGTCAGATGAACCCGAATCTTGACTCTTAGCTCTTCGCCTTCTTGGAAGTGAGATTACTAGGTTTGTGGTGATAGACAAACGAGACAGAATGAAAAAGGAGCCTCTATATCTACATCTACACGGGAGGACGGAGCGACTCGCTATGAGTAACAGAGTATGCAGACTTTGTGGTGAACCCATCCCACATCGGAAGGTTACGAGCTGGGACCATTGAATATATAGTGGGAAGTGTCCCCTTATATTCGAGTTGAGGCCTTCCAGTGTCGTGTGCCTCTGCGTTGCCTTCGTGGCACGTATTCGCTTAGCGGGCTGGAACGTAAAACCGTGAGAGTATTGGTCCCATTGTGGCTTGCTCAAAGCGGACAATATCGATATAGGGGGAATCTTCCCACTGTGTTGAGGCCTTCTAGTGCCGTGTGCCTCTGCATTGCCTTCGTGGCACGTATTCACTTAACGGGCTGGAACGTAAAACCGTGAGAGTATTGGTCCCATTGTGGCTTGCTCAAAGCAGACAATATCGATAAATGGGGAATCTTCCCACTGTGTTGAGGCCTTTTCACGTGGTAACACGTGGGGAACAAAATCGTGAGGGCACGCTCGTACATTAAGTGCGGGGTGTTCCAAAGAGGACAATATCAACTTATGTGACGTCGCTGGTGTGCCTCTGCCCTGTGGGGTATTCGCTTAGCCGGGTCGTTACAAACTTAATGGTGAATAAGCTCGCCTAAAGAAAGAGGTAAGATGCCTATAGATTCAATCAGAATAGTACTGGTCTCGGGGACGTAGAAAGAGAAAAGGTGCAGCTATCGGCAAGCAAAAGCAGAAAGTCGCTTTAATCATGATAATTGAGTGAATAAGTTCTAATAAGAGCCATCCTAGAAACCATGCTGCATCGGTGTTTTCAGGGCGTAGAAGGCCTGTTAGATTAGTCCAGGTTCGTAGACTGGGTACATAGAAAGGGGGAAGGGACGCTAACAAGTACTAAAAAAAGACTTTCCACAAGGATTGGCTCGATCTTATTATTCAAGGATTCTTCTGCCTCACAAGTGCCAAGCGATCCCGACCGCACTGATGCAACTTAACCATCATTTATCCATAGATGCTACTTTGAAACAACTTGGAGAGTAACGCATCCCTTAGAAGCTGCATGAGCACTTTAGCCAAAAAATGTTAGTTATAGCTAAATAATAGGAGCATTACTTCAAACCAACAAGAAAGAAATCCAATTTTGAGTACTAACCAAAGGAGTGGCACTTGAAATGTAGAAAGACCAAAAACCCAGCCTCTTGCAGAACGAGATTCTTATTCTATTTTCCAAGCCCAGTTATTGAACCTATGCTCTACTCAATCCCAATTACCCATATACGCTACCTTCCTTGATCGACCCAGAATGTACTATCTCTAGTCGTGAATTCACTACACGAATATTTAACATATGAAAGATAAACGAGATCCATTGTAAAAGTATGCTATTTAAATCAGTCCACGTTATCCGCTACACAGGGTTATTAAATTTCGTTTGATTCAAGACAAGAAATGGCAGGAACGCTTCAAATAGACTACAGTGGACATATTATTAAGAGAGTTGCATAGACCCTTAATTTAGTTTAGAAACAAGAAGATTACAGCCTAGTAGGTGGTAGAGGCACTAAGTACCCTTTTGGTATGACGAAAGGCTACAGCTATGCATAGAAAGTCTCAGTTAAGGGGATATTGGGTTCCCTTTGAGTGTAGAAAAGCTGCTACTCGACTTGAATTGAGGTTGTGCCTCTTCCAATCACCATAGTGAAACTTTTGATTAGCCCTACTATACTTGATTAGCCATAGCTAATTCGATAAAGGAGGGGTGAAAGACTAAGATTTCGATATATGTAGAGAGGACACAACCTTTTTAGAAACAAAGACTATGAGACTTTAAATTATCCATCCACTGTTACAAGAAGGGTATGCGCCTCTATTAGGAAGAGAGGGAGAATGTGACTCAGTTTCGGTTGAAGTTGGCTTGCTGGATCTTTGAGTTGAACGTGAATAATTGTGAGAAATTATCCCCTTGTTTATCCTTCTGTTCCTAAGGGAAGGGGCTTACTTATAAAAAATATATAAAAAAAGTTTGCACTTAATCCTTAATCTATTAAGGTATTTCATTCCAATCTTCTGATTTGATACTATTATCATTATCACTATCACCCCTCGGAGTCTAAAAAGATGTGTATCTTGCTATTGATATCAATCGGTCCTCTCTTTTCTTTTGGTGGTATAGTCGTATGTGTCGATTACCCTTATTCTTCATCTTCTCTACCCTTTGGTTGCTTAGGGTACACTGAGGGATTCGCCTGACGGAGAAGAGTTCTTGATCACATAGCTTGGGTACTTGAAGTTGCTGATCGTATCCGGGCAGAGCCTGGTCCCATAGTATTATGTATAACACTGCTCCCTAAAAGTTTCTTTTGATAGTTTTGTTCCGATCGATGAAGATTTGAAGATGCTCAACCGGGGTGGAAAATCAAATTTGAATACATTGACGAAGATCTAGTTGAATGGTAGAAGAATCTATGGGTTCGTTAGGAATCGATAGTCGTTGTCTGGGCATACGAGTCACAGTCGACCGGGAAGAGGAAAGATCAACAACGAAGCTACTAGCTACTAGTTGGAAAGGAAATGACAAGACCACCTTTCGTACATTTCTCCTGGTCCAGAATTCGAATAGCGATTTAAAGACCAGGAGATTGGATGACGAAAGCACTTCCAGCAGGGTTGACGGCTGTGTGGCCCTCATTCAAAGTAGAAAATCAATCTCGGCATGACCGATGACTTAGTTTCCTTCTCCACTTTGACTCAACCGCCTACCTAACTTATTAGAAAATATCCGATAGATAGCAGCTACCTAAGGCCCTTTTAAGCCCTTCACCAATCAGGGTCTTTTATCTAGTAAGTCCTAGTACTATGTTCTCCAAGCTTGACTAACAGAATAGGCAGGCCTTTTAAAGAACAGTTGAATTAAGAGTTAGCTCTACTTTTAAGTAATAAGGGGCTGAGGGATGACCGATCTGGTCAGTCACAAAATAGGTTATGAAAAAAAAGGTGTGTCTTGTCTGGTGTAGCTAATGGGACTTTCTCGATCTATAGTTCTTCTTCTTTCTCTCTCTTGACCAATGCTTTGGCTTCCCTCACTCAAAAGATTAGCCGTTGTGACACAAGTGTATCGAGGTAGGCCGTGGATTGAATGAAGAAAGAAGGCAAACACGAATACAAAAACGTGGTTCATGGGGATAGAGAGCGCGAAACGGGCTTTCCAAGCATAAAACAATCCTTACCTATACATTCCATGGCAACAAACAGAAGGCAGTTTTGTCGTTGTTCTTAACCCTAGTTCCATTTCCGTTCCCAATCATCTCCTTGAAAAGACTACCATGATTTCCGAATGAAACTTCTAACCAGCAAAATAGAAGTTGACCACAAAGCCATCTCTGTGGGAGGCTGATACCCATAAGGCCATCTCGGGGGTAGGAAAGGAAAGCGGCGGACTACCAACAGAATTGGGGAGCCTAAGCGGCATTGAGGATGAGTCGATAGGTTGACAAACGACTTTTATCTACAGGTGCTTTCATTATGGATCGGTCGACTTGTCATGATTGATTGCTCACACACAATTAGGTTAGGTAGGCTTGGGGAGGTGATCTGAATCGCTATCGATACGATGCGGGGATGATTTGCTGACCGTAACGAACTTGACTATGCCCCTGAAAAAAAAGAAAGAGCGAGAAGACCTTTGACTTGGGTTGGGGAGGGAGGGATTGGGGTCGCTTTTCTTTAGGACTTTAGTTTGTAACAAGGCTCGAAGACCTTCGGCTGGATTTGAAATGGATCAGGTAGGGCATCCGTTTACGGCGTGGGTGGGATTTGCAGTTTTCTCTTTTTCCTTCAATGGTAGGAAATCTGCATCAACAGGGGTATATGGGAGGAAACTAGTCTGTAGTAATTCAAATTGATCATTCGGATAAGTAAGGAAAATATTGACTTACACATACCGCAGTGTATTGTTGTCAACTCACAAAGTCGCACCTACCAGCAGCAAGACGACTACCCCCTACATGCCACTAAATGACACTATTTAACGTTTTGGTTCGCCCAATACAAGAACTATAGCCTAACCTAGCTTAAGGCTAAAGTCGTGGATTACACGCCCGTGAGAGCCCTCTATTTGACTAACATACTCCCTTTTAATCTCCCCCCATACCTTTATATCCAAGCTGGGAATGATTGACCTTCAGATTCAAATAATAGTGCATAATAGTAGTACTCCTTCCCATTTCTTCTTTTATGATTTTATCGACTTGAAATGCTTACAGGTAAGTGCGGAGAAGGTACCCAGGGGACCAAACGAAAGGGCACTGAAAGGTTATCAATTAAAGTTTCGCCAATACTGAAAGACTGTCACGCCCCAACCCAACCTATAGAACCTAGACTAGGGTATGAACTAAATCATTATCGCTATTTTACAACTTTTATCGTTTGTCTATAGTTAAATCTTATTCGTTAGCCTAGTCATCCAAATGTTCTTTAGAAAATCGGCAGTATAACACCTGTATTTCGGATCTTTGGTTTGGCCTAATTCCTAAGAAACCTCAAAATGTAAATCTTTGATTTGTTTACAACTAAAACTCTTGTTTCTTCTTTAACCAATATACCCACTAGTTTATCCTGAATGTTCTAATTGGATTAATAAGCCTATCAGGATGACTATGTCCCATTTGATTGTCAAGTACCTATTCGAGCACGTACCTTTCCCATTTTGCCTATAGGTGAGCAACTTAATGATCATATGAAGGCTTACCTAGTTTAATTCTTCACCTAACAGTTAAAATGTCTAATGATTAGTACTATCCATAAACGATGAAAGAAAGCAGCATAAAATAAGTGTTTGTCCAATTCATAAATATTACAACCCAAAGCTAGACCCCAAATTACAACGGGAGTCATTTACAACAACTAAGTTAATAGTCTTCATCTCAAACAACAAACATCCTTAAGCAAACATCCACATTCATGAAAAGCACATAATACACATAGTCATTCCAAAAGGTCATCAACAAGCACATTATCTTCAGGCACTTGTTCCACTTTTGCTTCACCTATAATGACATAAAGAGGGTGAGTCCTTATGAACTCAGCGAGGAGGGAAACAAATAACGGGGCTTTTGAAATTCTTTTCCGGTTAACTTGTGAAAACTACTTTGAAACATGTCATGTAATACAAATAAGATCATATATAGCATAATTATAATGGAACAATAAACACTGTTACCACATCATTTTATTAACATATGATAATCAGTAAAGATTTTCATCACATTTGATTCACGTATTAATCATAGTAGTGACATATAGATAAACAGTCTTTCCTTCCCGAGGTCCTCTAGGAACCAAGCGAGAGTACTTAAACACATAGTAGAAAGGATACGTTTTGATACGTACAGGATGCTAGAGGTGGCTCCTATGGGCTCAAGAGGTAGCTCCCACCACTTCTAGGTGTAGCACTTTACCCTGCATAACACTTAGTTCCTGTTGTTCAAAGGATACATTACGCTTTCGCTTTCGCTTCCGCATTGCATACAGTGGCCGGCCTCGACTCATGATCACAACTTCTTATCTCTCCCAATAGGGGATACTCCAGATTGTACACCAAACCTACGACCCAACTCTCTGAGGGTAACAGAGTTCTAAGTGAGAGAGGGAATACGGACCGTGGAAGTCACAGGAGCACCGGCAAGCCCTATGCTGCCCGGCATTCATTAATCGCTACCATTCCAAAAGAAAGGTTGCAACCTCGTATGCAATGCACATTTATGACTTTTAACGATTCACATTAGGTTGCCTCCGTGCATGTATATGATCATATATTGACACGTTGACATATAAGGCATCGTTAGAACATATAATCACTTCATGTACCAATTTAAAAGCACTTATACATTTATGGGCAGCCACGTAATCATATACAATATAAGCCATAGAATACATTTTAACAATATAACGAATGCATAAGGAGCTTACAAACGTATTATAACATCATATACAAGATTGGGTGCACGAATAGTTAACGTATGACTTCATAATCAATGTACTTCATGCATGAGATTGTAATAACTTTTTCGGGCAGTCCACAATGTCAATTATACACCAATTTACAAGCCATGCAAAACATGTTCTAGGGCTTGGAAGACTTAGATAACAATTAGGGTTTTATGGTTATACTTGGGTGCAAGTTTTAACAACTATTACTCACAAGAAACATCTAAATCATCCTTATAGATATTCAATGATTACCGGTCAGTCTTGAAACAATCCAAATACTCTCATTGAAACCACATGCAAGTGATGAAATCCATTAATACGAACATGAAATCACCAAAACATGTTATATACGTATCTATCATCATGTTTCAACCATTTTCAACCCTAAGCTCAACATGAAATGTTCTTCCAACCATTTAATCATCCCCACTCAGTCCACAATGGAACTCATATATTTCTATTAAATCCATGCAATTCAAAGTAATTAACTCAAACAAGCGTTTCAACCGATTAAGGGTTTTAATTACATCACTACATGTAATAATAACTACTATTCGTCCAAAATCTCATCATGAATCAAGAAATGCATGTTAAATATCTCGTGGTCATTCCAATACACATCTTAATAGCATCATATATAACATATACTCAAAGAATCAAGCCCGTAACAAGCATAAAATCAACTATAGCCTTCATATTTATAACTATTCTAAAGGTTAATCAACATTCATCCCCAAAATCTGTAACGCCCCGATCCCTCACGAGACCGGAGGCTCTAATGACCATGCTATTCTCAACCCAATTCCAATCCAGTCTCAAAATTTTAGGGAAAAATGGACAGAGTTTCCCCTATACTATAGACATTCTGAAAACCTGTAAACTCTCAAATAAGGTAACTACAAGGTAAACAAACTTTTCGTGGCTAATTATTTAAAGATTCAAGGCCATCCGAGCCTTGAAGCAAACAACAGTTCCAAAACCACACAAGCATGCAAGTAACTTGTTTACAATATAGTCTAATAACCATGCCATTCTAGGATAACATTAAAACATACTTAGAGATAAAACATTCTACACTAAGCCATTCACTCCCAAGCATGCAAAGCAACTAGAAATAGAAATATAAGTTATTACAAGCCATAGAATTACCACTGCTACTACATTATCAAACTTCCAGCTTACATATTACTCAAATACATACATGAGCTTTAAGGCCCCAAAATAGATTATACATAGGACAACAAATTTTTCACATAGCAACCAGAAAGCACATCCACCTCAGACAAATATCACACAGCAGCTAAGGCAACTCCACCAACTGTGCCACCTGAAACATGTTAGCGAGGTATGAGCAACCACTGTTGCCCAGTGAGGGATATAGTCCCGGGGCGTGCAATGCAACAGATAATACAGTTATACAACAATATCACTTAGACAATTTAAGAAGAAATGATAACATAAGTAACCACACATTTAAAAGGATACATTTCACACAATCCCCTATACACCAATCTTCACTGGTCTTCATTCACGATCCACGAACCACGAGCACGATCACGATAAGCCGGCAAAATCTCCAAACACTCCAGTGGGTGTACTCCGGATGTACCCCGATAATCCTACGACCCAACATTCCCTGGCAATCTCCGGACCAGGCAAATGAGGGACTAGGGCACGGAGTTTGAATATCCACCGGCAAGCCCTCTGCCGCCCAGCCGATATTCAACACATCCGCCCCTGACACTATGGTTGCGCAACCACTATGCAATGCACTTAATAATGGCAAGTTAATAGCAATAATATAAGCATTAACACATAGGAGGATCAACAAAGTAGGTTGACCTCGATGCAGTTAGAATAGAAACGATTATATAAGCAAATAAGCAGTTTTACAAAGGGACATATACAAGATAAGCATAGAATCATACCAAACGCTCCAAATCAACTTGAAACCACATATAAACACTCAAGAAGTCATGCCATGGGTTTAGAAGTGTGAGTCAACCGAAATTGCACCTAAACCCCTTTATCTTTCAAGCTATTTCTCTTCCAAACCAAAGTTAATGATTCTATTTCAAAGGAAAACTCTCCCAACCTTCTAACTAACCCTCAAGGAACCCTCTCAACCCTCTAATTCATTCAAACGCTCGCAATTACCCCGAAAGCCCCAAATTCCCTCTTATGGCTTTAAACTACACCTACCTTATCCGGGCTTCAAACAAGGGTTATCAAAGCTTCTATAGCACCTAGGTAGCCTAAGATTACTAGAAGTGAAGCCCGAATCCACCCGGATTCGCATTAATCCCAAAATCCCTTTGTTAAAGTCGACTATTTTGCGTTTTATGCGATTTTAGGACAATGCAAGTACACGGGGCTATTAGACTACCTTCACTAGCACCTAAGGCATCTATTAGAAGTATTGAATCAAGTTAAAACGCGCGATTTCACAAAACCCTAAAATTCCCGTCACTATTCACCCTAAAAATCAAACTAACGATTCTAACCGTTTAAAAAGCGAAACGATGGCTTAAAAGTGTTCCCTAGCATTCATATACATGGTATAATAGCATAGATAATCAATACAATAGCATATGAACACATTTTCAACAAATCAAGAAAATAGCAACTATTTAGAAATGCGAAAATAGGCCGTGAAATCCCTCACCTATACGCGTAGGAGCACCTAGGAAGCTTGCAAACACCCTACACTAGTTGCTCAAGGCTTGGCTTGGCTTGAATTGAAGAGTTGATGAAGAAAAATTTCCTCCCAAGAGCAAGAAGGGCTGTCGGGTTTCAACTATGTTTTTCAGCTTTTATTTTTTTTTTTCTTTTGCATTTTATGAGCTTTAGTTGATATTTAAGGTGCATGGTTGGGTGGGGTCAAGTTTTGGTGTTTAAGTGGCTTCTAAAATGCGCGTTGATAGCTTAGAAACGAGCCTAAGGGGGGAAACATGTGTGCTAGTTAATTAAAACTCTAAGTTAGTTACGTAACACTATTCATTCAACTACAAAAGTCATTTTCTAAACGAGCTCTCCTATCTCCTCTAGCTCAATTGCTCATTTTTCTCACTATTTTAACAATTAATATGATTTAATAAAAATGCTAATTAACTAATAGAATACAGTTTAAAAATGAAGTAAATAGTAACTTAAGGAGACAGTTAATAAGGCACAGAAGGAGATGCGCAAGCAAGGGATGCAATAGTAATTGAATGCATGGCTCAATCTCGGGCGTCACATCCTCTCCCCCTTAAACAAATTGCGTCCATGCAATTCATCTTCACAAGAGAACTTTGTATCAACTAAAAACCAACTTCGATTATTCGTCATCAGTTGCTAAGCAAGAATACCATATACGAATTCTCGTGGGTGCTCATTAAGAAATCCCAGTAGCATTGTCTGCGAACCTCACTTAATAAGGCCAAATAAAGGTTCCAATAAAGATGCTACTTCGAAATCCAAATAAGAATCCCGCTGGAATGAATACCATAGAAGAATGGAATCCCAACTAAGAACGGCGAGAAAATACCAATAAAAGTTCCGAGCAGGAGTATTGTAAATAATACCCGATAATAAAGCTGAAAAGATTCCCATATACCAATTCTTCCGAGAGATGCTGACAAAAGAATACCAAAAGAATATCTGATGAGGAAATACCAAGAATATGCTCCAGAGAACTGTTATATAGAAACCCCAAAAGAAGCTACTCATTTATGACCGCTAAGCACTGAAGAAGGCCTTAGAAGAATCCCAATAACTGAGCTCCAACTATATCCACCAATTCCCAAATAATGGCTGATTAATTGCCTCTCATTTATGCTAATCAACATAATTTGGAAGGCTTGCTACAAATCGCCTCTCTTCAGGGGAGGAAGGAGTTTTCTTACCATTCGACGGGCTATGTATGCATGCCAAACAATTGCCTATGTATAATCATTCTTTAAACTATTATGCAAACACATTAATAAAAGAGTTTGTGAAACAGTGTAATCATCAAAGTCATTCAAGCACGATAATCAAGTCAAGCATAACACAACTCAATCAAAGACATTCAAATACAGACATTACAAGCAACAGTTCAAGCAATTAATAATTCACGAAGTCAATTTGATGCATAACTAGCCACTTTACTTCACTTAGCACACATTTAGCACATAACACATAATTATATCACATAGGTGTACACATTCAATACAAGACACACAATCAAACATGCAGGCATACACTTTTAAGACACACACTTAATCAAGCACACACTCAAAGCTTACTACCCGACAGGCCGAGGACCCTGTTCCGGCTTAGAGATAACTAAGCTCTGATACCACCTGTAACGCCCCGATCCCTCACGAGACGGGAGGCTCTAAAAACCATGCTATTCTCAACCCAATTCCAACCCACTCTCAAAATTTTAGGGAAAAACGGACAGAGCTTCCTCTGTACTATGGACATTCTGAAAACCTGTAAACTCTCAAATAAGGTAACTACAAGGTAAACAAACTTTTCGTGGCTAATTATTTAAAGATTCAAGGCCATCCGAGCCTTGAAGCAAACAACAGTTCCAAAACCACACAAGCATGCAAGTAACTTGTTTACAATATAGTCTAATAACCATGCCATTCTAGGATAACATTAAAACATACTTAGAGATAAAACATTCTACACTAAGCCATTCACTCCCAAGCATGCAAAGCAATTAGAAATAGAAATATAAGTTATTACAAGCCATAGAATTACCACTGCTACTACATTATCAGACTTCTAGCTTACATATTACTCAAATACATACATGAGCTTTAAGGCCCCAAAATAGATTATACATAGGACAACAAATTCTTCACATAGCAACCAGAAAGCACATCCACCTTAGACAAATATCACACAGCAGCTAAGGCAACTCCACCAACTGTGCCACCTGAAACATATTAGCGAGGTATGAGCAACTACTGTTGCCCAGTGAGGGATATAGTCCCGGGGCGTGCAATGCAACAGATAATACAGTTATACAACAATATCACTTAGACAATTTAATAAGCAATGATAACATAAGTAACCACACATTTAAAAGGATACATTTCACACAATCCCCTATACACCAATCTTCACTGGTCTTCATTCACAATCCACGAACCACGAGCACGATCACGATAAGCCGACAAAATCCCCAAACACTCCAGTGGGTGTACTCCAGATGTACCCCGATAATCCTACGACCCAGCATTCCCTGGCAATCTCCGGACCAGGCGAATTAGGGACTAGGACACGGAGTTTGAATATCCACCGGCAAGCCCTCTACCGTCCAACCGATATTCAACACATCCGCCCCTGACACTATGGTTGCGCAACCACTATGCAATGCACTTAACAATGGCAAGTTAATAACAATAATAGAAGCAATAACACATAGGAGGATCAACAAAGTAGGTTGACCTCGATGCAGTCAGAATAGAAACGAGTATATAAGCAAATAAGCAGTTTTACAAAGGGACATATACAAGATAAGCATAGAATCATACCAAACGCTCCAAATCAACCTGAAACCACATATAAACACTCAAGAAGTCATGCCATGGGTTTAGAAGTGTGAGTCAACCGAAATTGCACCTAAACCCCTTTATTTTTCAAGCTATTTCTCTTCCAAACCAAAGTTAATGATTCTATTTCAAAGGAAAACTCTCCCAACCTTCTAACTAACCCTCAAGGAACCCTCTCAACCCTCTAATTCATTCAAATGGCTGCGATTACCTCGAAAGTCCCAAATTCCCTCTTATGGCTTTAAACTACACATACCTTATCCGGACTTCAAACAAGGGTTATCAAAGCTTCTATAGCACCTAGGTAGCCTAAGATTACTAGAAGTGAAGCCCGAATCCACCCGGATTCGCATTAATCCCAAAAGCCCTTTGTTAAAGTCGACTATTTTACATTTTATGCGATTTTAGGACAATGCAAATGCACGGGGATTTTAGACTACCTTCACTAGTACCTAAGGCAACTATTAGAAACATTGAATCAAGTTAAAACATGCGATTTCACAAAACCCTAAAATTCCTGTCACTATTCACCCTAAAAATCAAACTAACGATTCTAACCGTTTAAAAAGAGAAAAGATGGCTTAAAAGTGTTCCCTAGCATTCGTATACATGGTGTAATAGCATAGATAATCAATACAATAGCATATGAACACATTTTCAACAAATCAAGAAAATAGCAACTATTTAGAAATGCGAAAATAGGCCGTGAAATCCCTCACCTATACGCGTAGGAGCACCTAGGAAGCTTGCAAACACCCTACACTAGTTGCTCAAGGCTTGGCTTGGCTTGAATTGAAGAGTTGATGAAGAAAAATTTCCTCCCAAGAGCAAGAAGGGCTGTCGGGTTTCAGCTCTGTTTTTTAGCTTCTTTTTTTTTTCTTTTGCATTTTATGAGCTTTAGTTGATATTTAAGGTGCATGGTTGGGTGGGGTCAAGTTTTGGTGTTTAAGTGGCTTCTAAAATGCGCGTTGATAGCTTAGAAACGAGCCTAAGGTGTGAAACATGTGTGCTAGTTAATTAAAACTCTAAGTTAGTTATGTAACACTATTCATTCAACTACAAAAGTCATTTTCTAAACGAGCTCTCCTATCGCTTCTAGCTCAATTGCTCATTTTTCTCACTATTTTAACAATTAATATGATTTAATAAAAATACTAATTAACTAATAGAATACAGTTTAAAAATGAAGTGAATAGTAACTTAAGGAGACAGTTAATAAGGCACAGAAGGAGATGCGCAAACAAGGGATGCAACAGTAATTGAATGCATGGCTCAATCTCGGGCGTCACAAAATCAACTTGAAACATGTTAATAAATATCCTCAACAATCTGTTCAGCCTTCAACAGTCCATGCAACACAAGTTCCAAGCAATACAAACATATGCAATGGCCCGATATGCTTCAAAACACGATTTCTAGCAACCACCATCATAGATCTTCACATACAAGGCTATATACACATATATTCATAATCATGGACTTGAAAAAAACATTTAAAAATAGTTTGAAACCCTCACATTGCAACCCTATAGCACAAATTTCAGTTACGACCTTCACTAATTGCCCTAAATTTTGTCAGTCAATTACCTAAGTAAAGGATCTCCAAATTCAATGAATCATATATGAAATTGAAGCTTTATGAATGCTTTAACTCTGACCGCAAACCTCATTCATTTTTTAGTTAAGATCTAAAAGTTATGACGATTCTCATAAGACCGCGCAACCAGTCCAGTTTTAATAACTATCCAGTACACCCTACAATATTGGCCTTATTAGGTGGTCTTAAAGTACGAATTAGCTCTAGTCTATTTCTATAAGATTTGTTCAAACCTGAAAAATATAGCTTCCTACCAATTTTTGTCAAATTTTGAAAACATTTAGTACATTAAAGGTGCTCGAAACAGTGAAGTCAGTGAGCTGTCCGAGATTCTTCAGTCATGTTTAAACTCATCTTCTTTGCTTCTAAGCATTCAAGACTGTATCACATATATACATTTGCTTACAAGCTTTAAAAACATTTAAAAAATAGTTTTAACCCTCACCTCTTGGAGATCTATGATGAAATGCAAAGGATCTACTTGAAAGTTCGAGAAATAGTCTTGAAAGTGCTAAAGTCTTCCTTTCCTTGCCTTGGCCATGTATACCTCACTTGTTTCCTTTGATATTCAGTCTAGTTAGCTAACATATCAGTGTGTGTGATTGTTCATAACCATAAGGAAAAGAATGGAGGGATTATACCTTACCTTGGCTGAAAATGAAAGAGGTCTAGAAAGAGTTTTGAGTGCTTCTTGAGTGTTGAAAGCTCCTTGAAAATGGCTGCCTTGCTAGGTCAAAAAGTTGAGAGAGAATGAAAGGAAATGGAGAGAAAATGAGAGTTTTGTGTGTGTTAGGTTTTGAGAGGGAGATTTAGAGTGTTGTTTTGTTATTTTGATGTACTTTGACTTGTTTTTGTGTGGGTGTGTTGCTAGGTCCGAAAATTAGAGTTTGTGTGTATGTTTTGAGTCATGTGTGGGTGTAAAATTTCAGATATGTTGTGTCTTGAGATTGTAGTATTTTAGATGTCTAGTGTTTAGTGTAGTGTAGACAAAGTGTGTAAGAATGTTTAGGGTTTAGGAAAAGTGTATAGAAGATGTTGCCTTAGGTCTTTGTGTAGCATTGAAGTTAGAATAGAATATAGGGCATGTTTAGAGGTTTGTGAGGTTTTGTCTTGTAGTGGGTTTAAAATATAATATTTAGGTGTTAGTGGATTTTGTAGTAAAAGGTAGAAGTATATGTGTGTATGTATATAAATAAGTAGTATATATATTTTATTGGGAATGTTTAGAAGATTGTAAAGTTTTGTGTTATAGTGAATTTGAATTAGGATTAGAATAATGTTAGTGGAAGATGTAGGATTAGTTTAATGATATTTTAATGTTTAGTGCTTTGTGAAGGAATCTTTCTAGATTAGTATGCATACACATTTTCCTAGGTTTAGGGCACGTACTACGAGGTAAGACACGTACTTCTAGGTGAATGTACGGATTTCAATGCAAATGCATGTTACCCTAGGTAGTGCACATAAACCAATGTAAGGCACACAATTTAATGCAATGCACACAAATTAAGGTATGGCACTTAAAACTAGGTTACAACACGCAGTTCAAGGTTAATGCACAAATATTGAGGTATTGCACGTAAATCGAGGTATATGCATGTTGGTCGAGGAAATGGACGTATTCAGGGTTAAGGTACGTATCTCAAGGTAAGTACACGTGAGATAATATATGACACACTAATCGAGATTAGAGCACACTAATCGAGATAAAACAAGCTATTCGGGGTCAGGCCTCATATCCCCTCCTTAAAAGAATTTCGTCCCGAAATTCATTCTTACCTATTAAGGTCATTTAGATGGATTCTGACCTTTGTTATTTTTCCCACTTCAAGTCATCCCTTGCTCTGTGATTTCTCTTACCACAACCGATTCACTTCCTAACTTTCTCCAATCATTTGATTCGGTGTGACCCCTACATTTACAGTTCGTTCCTTTGAACGACTCTATTCTCTCCAATTGATCTTAAGTTTGAGTTCATTAACTAAATTAGAATCTCTAAGCATAGTAATCGAAGTCGCATTCATATTCTAACAATATAACTATAAATCCAAAATCATGACTTATGTCGTCTCAATCTACATTCCCTATTCATACCTAAAAAGGAATATCACAACAATACCATGATCCTATGGTGACATATACTAATTTCAAGGTGATAGGTCTATATCCGATTTACATATCATATTAACTAACTTCAAAATTGTTATCACATAGGACATATACATGATATGGATTATTTCCACGATACGACCCTATATTTAGGAAGATCTCACCAAGCAAACTAATCCATCTCAAGTCATCATCCATTGATAGTATCATAGGCCTTCTCATCTCGTAGGTACATTAGATTAACAAATCTTCAAGTGACTAATCTCCCGGTTACAAGCTCCTATTCACTAACATTCTTTCCCAGCTTCATTAACCTTGATGCTCGTAATCAAGAAGAAAGACCATTGAGATTCGTTAAACTCAAACTCTAGGGTTTATTAAGTGCCACCAACAAATTATGATCAAAATTGCATGGGTAAACTAATCATGTTGCACTAGTTCAACTCTTATAGGTAAATTTCATTAGTTTGTGATCCACAATTTATTTCCTAAGTATCGGGTCTTAGCGTTACCCTCGTAGGATTACAACTTAGTAACATTCACCATGTTAATGTAGTTATCATCTTGAGTCGTCATAACCCTAATTCATCTTTATCTTAGCCACACGAATTCTTACTCTCAACGTTTACGTGTTGAACTAGCTAAGAGTGTCAATACTCATTAACCATAGGCTCTAGGAGTCACCAAGTATCGTTAAACATAATCATTACTTAGGCTATTTAGACTTACTAATTTTGTCCCAACAATTCTACCCTTTTACAACTTGATGCCTTTATCTTGGTTCCATGGTTTATTCACTAGGTGTATCGGCATCACCTAGGGATATATATTTCTTAACAACCTCTACATGGTGTATGAACAACGAGTGTGCAAAATGACATTCTTTGCATAATCACATACTCGATTCAAAGTGTTTAGGACTAATTATAACCATGATTCCTATTATCACTAATATCCAACTTAGAACCTTTAGTAACAGTTAGCCATCTAATGCATAATTCAACACTTTATCCTTTCATTCAACCTAGCATTTCAAGGGTAGTCTTATGAACTCAAAGTTATTATCAACCTTGTTAAACTCGGTCTCCAGAGCTAAATATCTCAAGATCATCCATCGTTAAGTCACCTAAATACACTATCCATGTCTTAATAGTCTAACCTTTAAAAGTAACTATCAGCAACTTCCACGATTCATCTTCTAATTGCTAGGTCACAATCTTACCATTTAATTTAGTGAACTTGAAACTCAATAGTATACACCATATAAGGATCATCGATACTTAATTCCAATCTAGTAAGGATTCAATCATACGAGTATGTTGCTAACTTCTTAGATAGTCTATCAAGCCAATTTTAAGATATGAGAAATGGATTCAAAGCAACCTCTAAGTCAAACTTCCACTATAAGCTCATGAGAATATATTGAAGGATCTTGTATATTTAGAGCTATGAACATCATCTTGCTAAGAATCGAGCGGAAGCGAAAACATGACATTCAAAATTTTTCAGGAATTCAAAGCAAATGTTCATATGAAACTCTAATCTTGATATCATGTGATTAACATATGCAAAAACATATATATAGCAAATATAAATATTGACAAGTGATAGAAGTAGGAGATACCACTTGTAGACAACTCATAGGAGGCATGAATCTGAAATTTTATATCACTTGATGGAAGACACCATCCCTTGAAAGCACAAGAGCTCTAGTCAGTCCACACGAGCAAAGAATGGTTTCTCCACCTTCATGGTTGTTTTGTGCTAGATCTACCACGGAAGATTTATGAGCTTGATTGTGAAGAAAAAAACAAAACCATTTCCTTCTTCTTGCATCTAATATGGCTACGTTTTTCCTTTATTTTTCAGCCATGGAGGTTTTTCTCTTTCAAGAGTTGAAGAAGATTTTTCTTCTTCTCTTTCTTGTTTTTATTTTTCTGAAATCAGCCATGGAGGCTTAGCTCTTTTTTGTGTTTTTTTCATCCGTGTAGGAGCATGGAGAGAGAGAGAGGAAGACTACTCTTAGCTCACATGAAAACAAAAGACAAGCCTTGTCATCTTTTGTTTCTTTTCCCTACTTTCCTCATTGTTGTTCCCTCTTTTAAACAAAAGAGAAGACAACTTTCTCAAATCTTGGTTGTATTGTCTAGCTTTTGTTGAAAGAAAAGACATACACCCACATATATATCATATATTGTGGAGTATTTTTCCACTAATGAAATAATATACATATATATACATTATATGTATATTGTGTAGTATTCTTCTACTCATGTAATAATATACATATATATACATCATATGTATATTGTGTAGTATTCTTTCACTAAGACATTTAAATATTCAACCTAATCACCATTAGTTGAAATTATGAAAACAACTTTTTCATATTTCCACATTTAGCCCCAACAGTTAATTATAATTGCATATTGACCACAATAACTTTTAAAGGTCAATCACACCATTGTTAACTCCTTAACAATTCAAGAGAAACAAAATACTATTGTTAACACTTTAACAATTCAAGAGAAAACTAATTGCAATTGTTAACACTTTAACAACTCAAGAAAAACTAAATCAAACTCAATAGGAAAAACATTCGTCGTGCTCTATTGTGTGTGACTTTCTAGATTCACCGCTATATAGCACTGAAGAAACATTGAACACTTTCAATATTCATCAAACTATTCGATTTGCTTAGAGAATATCTCCCGTCATTCTCAAAACACCTTCAGAGTTCTTGAGTGACTTTCTTGCTACTATCGTATCAAAGACAGTTTATAAAGCAATGAAGTCTTATTCAAGTGAATCTATTTATGGTGGCCGAATATCGTGCAATCCAATCCTTCCATTAACTGTCCCGTCGAGCAAGAACCATGATTCGATTAAGTTCATAAACTCGATACCATGGATAGATCTAATTGGTGTAATGAGAGACGACACATGAAAAACCCCTTTTCCCTCATTCATCCCAGGCCCAAGGATTTCGTTATTAAACAACCAAGTTTAGATCGCATAGGACATCGCCTCACACTGGAGGTTAATGGATCATATCTTGACTACTACATGTCACTCACTATACCGAACGAATGAAACTGCGAGAGAACGCATCTTATCTCGTTTGTCGAAATAATCATTGTCCAAACGCTAGAATCAAACCCCAATATAGATGACAGCCGTAATGTCTCAAGTCTAAGGATTACATGCACAATCACAACGAATAACAAATTATTAATCTGAAGTATTGTAATTTGTTATTCACGTCACATTCAGTGATCTATTCAACTAATAGTCACCCACATGTTTGTTAATCGCATCCCTATACTGTTATGGCACGTGGCTCACCATCCTTTATCATTAACATCCATATGTTAATCAAAGGTAACAACACATGTGATAGTTCGTAATAGATTATCGAAGTCCCGATCAAATAATCTTAGGTCTATGAATACTTTAAGTATTTATTATATTAAGGAAATACACCAACATATTCTAAACGCTTTTAGAATACATTCCTATAATGAAAATACTAGGGACTCATTCATACACATAAAAGAAGGAGAATATGAATGTGTTAATTATGTTAATATGAAAACACACATATATAGACATAGATGCCATAATGTACAAGTTAATGTCGAAATGCTTAAATATATGTCATCCAAATATGTAGCATTAGGGCATATCTCTAACAATCTCCCACTTGCACTAATGCTATGTTACATAGTATTAGCACAACATACAATGGTATCGAATATCCTTCTTCTCAAAATGAGGAACTAGCTGTGACAGATTCATAGCTACGGTTAGTGGGTCAGCTACATCGAGAGACGTGGCTGTTTTTGCAAAGACATATCTCAATATGATAATTGGCTACAGATACAACGCATGAAGATGAAAACACTTTTCCAAATGTTTGGACATACAGTGAGACCTGGGTTCCATAAGCTTGTGCAGTAGCTCCGTATTAGTCATAACACAAAAGCATCAAAACTTAACGGTGGGAACAACCAACTCGTATGATTTCCTCGATCCAAACAAATTCTTTCGTAATATTACATATCACAAAAGACATGAGTTATGTAATGGAATCTACAGTTTGTTCAGAACCTTTCTAACTTACTGAGCTCCCACTACAAATAAACATGAACCCTAACATAGACATTCTATTATAAGTTTCAGATTAAGAATCTAAACTAGTAAATCCATCACTACGAAATTTACCTCCTCCATAAACTAAAATATATATTTAGTGCTTCCCAAGTACTTAAGAATATATTTCAATTCTATCAACCATTCTGAAACCTAGATTGGACTGATATTTACTCGTAACAATTTACAGTTTATGCAATATCAAGTCTTGTACATAGTATAACAAATATGAAGTTACTATAACTTTGAATACAAATTTGCTACGCAACTAAAGTTTCTTGAACACCTTCAAAAATACTCTTATGTACAATCTCAGGAATATGCCGAGTAATCTATTTGGATTATCATTATAGCTACAAATTCACAAGATACGAACGACAAGTTCTAAATGGAAAACATTTAATATGACTAGACTATAATTAATATCACAGCAGATATATCATCAACTATGATATTGAAGTCATCATTATTGCAATCTTAGAAAAGTGGATGTGCTCCCACTATTCTTTTGCAATCACAAGGTTCATCTACATTTTAAATGAAATCTAACTCTTTAATCTCATTTGAAATGAGTGAAACATTTCCAAGGAATTCACTTAAAAATTCACAAGTGGATTTATCAAGTATGCACATATTACTCATATCAATAGATCAGAAATATCAATATAGTAATACAATGTGCTATAATGACTAGCACAATACAACGAGACTAAAGCACAATAATTGGTAAAAGGACTTCATCATAGATAACACTTTGGCTTTGATGATATCTTTTAGAAACCAATATAGCTATAAAAGGTCATTACCTTTTTCTATTAACTTCAACCTTTATCATGGAGATCAATATCCAGATTAAGCTAAAGTATATGGAGTCTCATTATTATGCTTTGCATTATATAGTTTCTTGGAGTCATTATCAAATATACTGTTTCTTTGTAAATCATAGGGTCAACTAATTGATAATTATCTCAAATTCACAAACAACGTTTGTGCATCCCAAAAGGATATCCATATATTCCTTTTAAGTATGAAATACACTACTAGATTTGCAAAGATATTGTGTGATGACTCATCACGGACCTTATTGAATAGATTCATTACTTTGGTCTAGGTGATTTTATAGCTTTAGAGGATACATCCTCAATTTCTATTTTATTATAAAGTAACATCTTCTTGAACAAAACCGTTTCTTCAAGAAAGATTGCAATATAATAGATCAATAGACATTGATCACTAAATAGAAATTATATCCTACAAAACTAGGATATACTATAAAATTACCTTTAACCAAAACTCCCACTAGTCCTTTACAAAACATTTCAATAAAAGTAGGACAAACCAAAATTAACACATTTAATACTTGGTTGACATCCAACTTATATCAAATATAAGGTTCTAGCAATAGTAGGCAGTTACTATTCAATATAATATTAAATTAAGGAAAGCATGACCCACAAATAAATAGAATGATTAGTCAAACTAATCAACAACTTTACTACGTCCAACAAAGCACGGTTTCTTCACTAAGAAAACCCTATTTATCTGTGGTACACCGGGCATTATTAATTTCGATACTATATCAAAATTTTAGGATACTCAAATAAAATAGTACTTAAGTATTTTGCCTTCATGAGCTAATCATAAGACACTAATACATTTTTCTATACGAGCCTATTCTCAAATAGCTTTAAATACATCAACATATACTAGTCCAAATAAGCTAGTAGTTTTAATCCTTTATCAAACAAAGGATGACTTGGTTACCTTTCCAATAAATAAGATGTATAAGTTGATCAAACCAACTTAATCATCATCTTATTTTTAGAAAAACCTAATCATGTAGAAACTACAATTAATTTGGATCATTTGAGTAATCTTAAAATTTGGTGGATGGTTATAACGGCTGTCAATATGTTTGCAATACATTCTTTCGTCCATATCAAGATAATAAAGACTACACCATAATACGCTTTTACAAGATTTAGGAATATACATTTTATTCCTAATATCATTTAGGTATAATCCTTAAAATACAAAATATGTCCAGAAGGCATCCAAACAAATTGTCTTTAGCTAACGCAACAACCTTTGTTTCATTTGCTAACACTTAAAACATTCCACACTTCCAAAAGCGCACTACTGAGATTAAGATTCTATCCTCGAACACATTTACTAATGTTTCACTAGAATCCATAAAGTAGTACCAATCACAATGAAAGAAGATTTATAATTCATAGTAGCTTTACAACCTTGACATTCAAGCTATAAAGATACTTTGGATTAAAACCTCTTTTAATGTCCAGTTTTAAGGCTATGAAAATATCTTTTACACATGCCTATACAATCCTTAATTTTCTTCTTAGATATGCTCCCACTGGCTAATAGAAATCATCTATTTTTGCCTTTCTTATTTGCATTACCATTAACAAAGGAGGAAATACAAATATAAGAATGACTTCTATTTATATCTAATATCATGCATTAAATATGCTTACCACAAAATCATTTGCTAGTTTAGAATTATATTCTTTACATCATGCATACCCTTATGCAAATTATGAAAGAATACAAATCCTTAGCATATTTAATTTGTTTTACTTATCAACCATAAGTACTACAACCTTTTATTTTGATACTTTATCAAGATAAAAATAACAGAGCATATAACTCTAAGACTTTATTAATTTTCTAGGAACCATTCTTAGATGATAACGTTAATCAAAACAGTTTGGTCCAGTTGCGCAAAATAAAGTCTAGTTAATTAAAAATGACGGGTTCATTGTTGTAGCCATAAACGTATGCAGAAAATAAGATCGCTAGTTGACATAAACTTGTTAAAACATTTAATTTGGCCTTTAATTAAATGATACATCCCACTAATTTTATCGAATCTCACACTTCCTAAATAAGATCGTGAATCCAATTAAAGACTCATTAGTAGGTGACCATGATTCTCTTTAATATGAATACCCCTCAGCTTTGCTCCATTATTGGAATATATATACAAAGAGTTAGCAACGATTACTATCTATATCACTATATAGGATATGACCATTTTGCCCCTAAATCACTGTAACCTCAACTTTGATGCATTATTGGAAACGTGATCTAGTTAGATTACACCCACCGTCACAGTGTTGCGACAATTTGAATCCCGGACCTCAGCTTTAGTGCGTTATTGGCCTCGTGATATTGGAACAACACAACATCACTATGCTTGCTAGGTAAATATAATACTTTCATGGAATATGTCTTCCTACCTTTGGGTTAGCCAAGACAAACCCAATCGAGAAAATATAACATAGGATAGTGGAGGGCAACGATAAACACTTCTACCGCTTTATAATCTAATATGTTTGCAAGTAGGAAGATTTTGAATTTAATTAGGTCTCACTTTGCACATTAGTTAATTTACAAGCATACATCACATATAAGCAAATAAATAAACATACATGCAAAATCATACATTATGATGGATCATGGACTTGGACTATGAATTAAATCAAGACAAAAATAAAACCTAAACAAACACATCAACATGTCTTGTTTGGTCTTGTCTTCTTGAATTCTTCAAAGATCCAAAGCACCTCCAACTCCTTGAAAGTCTCCAATGGTCTTGCAAACTTCTTGAAGAAATTACATACATTATGTCTCACTACAAATTTCTCTCAATTGCAATAAAATAAAAATGAGGCTTGGGTCTCAATTACATACTAATGAATGACATAATTAGTTACAACGCCATCTAATGAAATTACAACTAATTAACCATTCATTAACCAAGTCCATGATCAAATTCACCATTTATTATCCAACATCACAATGTAAGATAAAACTCATAAAACATAAGATAAGAAACATATACATAAACAATAAAACTAAACAAGCAAGCTAAAACAAACTAATGTATCCAATACATTAAATAAATAAAAGGCATATTTGCAATAAGTTTCATATCTTGAGATTTTAGCATCTCATGTTAAACAACACAAAAGAACTAGATAAAATCAATTTTAAGTCCATATTTGTTCAATAAGGCCCAATGCAAATCCTTTGTTAATTTTATGGCCCAATTTGAGTTCCAAGGCTCATATTAATCTTCACTAAGAAAAACAATCTCATCTAATCTTATTAGACTAAAGCCCACTGATTTTTAAGCCCATTGGACTTTAATTTATGACCCATTATAAATCTGCTGCACATATACCAAATGTTTTGACTCGTTTAGCCTATCTAAAATTCTCCAAAAATTCTGAAATTTTGTAGTGACATAGCCCTTCAAGTGTAGATAGTTTTAGAATCAAACAGAACTCAATTCGGTGTTAAATTGATAGAGTTATGCCATTCGGAACACAACTGCACAAACTGTCCAGCTTTACGTGAGAATCAGTGAACTTACTGATTTTGATTTTTTTTTAAACCCTTCGCCACGAAATTAGTAGATGCATATTAGAGGATGAAATGTTCTACTATCTCTATAGCATAACATATCCAAAAATTAGCCAAATCTAACAACATTTACTATGCCAAAACAGTCATGCAAAAGCAGTGGACAGAAATATTTTCAGAAATGTTGAAACTCTTTCCTTGTTCTTTTGTGCTCAAGACTTTAGAAACTTTAAGCAAACACGTATGTAATCACATGAACATCAAGTCCTTGCTCTGATACCACTTGAAGGATCTTGTATATTTAGAGCTATGAACATCATCTTTCTAAGAATCGAGCGGAAGCGAAAACATGACATTCAAAATTTTTCAGGAATTCAAAGCAAATGTTAATATGAAACTCTAATCTTGATATCATGTGATTAACATATGCAAAAACATATATATAGCAAATATATATATTGACAAATGATAGAAGTAGGAGATACCTCTTGTAGATGACTCATAGGTGGCACGAATCTGAAATTTTATATCTGTAACGCCCCGATCCCTCACGAGACCGGAGGCTCTAATAACCATGCTATTCTCAACCTAATACCAAACCCGGTCACAAAATTTTAGGGGAAAAACGGACAGAGTTTCCCCTGTACTATGAACATTCTGAAAACCTGTAAATATTCAATATAGATACAAAATAACCTAGAACACCAATTCTAATCAAAACCTAGCTCCAAGGCCATCCGAGCCTTAAAACAAACAACAATACCAAAACCACACAAGCATGCAAGAAATTTGTTTACAACATACTCTAGTTGCCATAACATTCTAGGATATCAATAAAACATAATTAAAGGATAAACATTTCTACCTTAAGCCAATCACTCCCAAGCATGCAAAGCAACTAGAAATATAAATATAAGTTATTACAAGCCATAGAATTACCACTGCTACTACATTATCAGACTTCCAGCTTACATATTACTCAAATACATACATGAGCTTTAAGGCCCCAAAATAGATTATACATAGGACAACAAATTCTTCACATAGCAACCAGAAAGCACATCCCTCTCAGACAAATCTCACACAGCAGCTAAGGCAACTCTACCAACTGTGCCACTTGAAACATGTTAGCGAGGTATGAGCAACCACTGTTGCCCAGTGAGGGATATGGTCCCGGGGCATGCAATGCAACAGATAATACAGTTATACAACAATAACACTTAGTCAATTAAAGAAACAATGATAACTTAAATAACCACACATTTAAAAGGATACATTTCACACAATCCCCTATACACCAATCTTCACTGATCTTCATTCACGATCCACGAACCACGAGCACGATCACGATAAGCCGGCATAACCCCAAACACTCCAGTGGGTGTACTCCGGATGTACCCCGATAATCCTACGACCCAACATCCCCTGGCAATCTCCGGACCAGGCGAATGAGGGACTAGGGTACGGAGTTTGAATATCCACCGGCAAGCCCTCTACCGCCCAGCCGATATTCAACACATCCGCCTCTGACACTATGGTTGCGCAACCACGATGCAATGCACTTAAAAATGACAAATTAATAGCAATAATATAAGCATTAACACATAGGAGGATCAACAAAGTAGGTTGACCTCGATGCAAATAGAATAGAAGCAATTATAGAAGCTAATAAGCAGTTTACAAAGGAACATATACAAAATAAGCATAGAATCATACCAAAAGCTCCAAATCAATTTAAAATCACATATAAACACTCAAGAAGTCATACCATGGGTTTAGAAGTGTGAGACAACCGAAATTGCACCTAAACTCCTTTGTTTCTCAAACTATTTCTCTTCCAAACCAAGGTTAATGATTCCATTTCCAAAGGAAACTCTCACAACCTTCTAACTAACCCTCAAGGTACCCTCTCAACCCTCTAACTCATTCAAATGCCCGCGATTACCCCAAAAGCCCCAAATTCCCTCTTATGGCTTTAAACTACACATACATTGTCCGGGCTTCAAACAAGGGATATCAAGGCTTCTATAGCACCTAGGTAGCCTAAGAATACTAGAATTGAAGCCCGAATTCACCCGGATTCGCATTAACCTCGAAAGCCCCAAATTAAAGTCGACTATTTTACATTTTAAGCGATTTAAGGACAATGCAAGTGCACGGGGCTATTAGGTTACCTTCACTAGCACCTAAGGCATCTATTAGAAGCATTGAATCAAGCTAATTCGAGCAATTACGCAAAACCCTAGAAAAACGTCATTATTCACCCTAAAAATCAAACTAACGATTCTAACCGTTTAAATTGCGAACTAATAGCTCAAATGTGTTCTCTAGCACTTATATACAAGGTATAATAGAATAGATAAGCTTTGCAATAGCATTTGATAACATTTTCAACAAATCAAGAAAAATGTAACATTTTAGATATGCATAAAAAGTCATGAAAAACCTCACCAATTGCGCGTAGGAACTCTCGGGAGGCTAGCAAACACCCTAAACTACTTGCTCCTAGCTTGGCTTGGCTTGGCTTGAAGATTTGATGAGCAAAATCCTCTCATTCTCCTCCTACACTATTCTCGGATTTGCTACAGTGATTTTTCAGCATTTTTTTGTTTTGTTCTTTGCTAGTTATGAGCTAAGGTGGGTAATATAGGGTGCATAGTTGGGTGGGGTCAAGTTTGGGTATTTAAAAGGTCACTTATAATGCGCGTAGTAAGCTTAAAACGAGCCTAGAGTGAAACATGTGAGCTAGCTAATTAAATCTCTAAGTTAGTTACGTAACACTATTCATTCAACTACAAAAATTATTTTCTAAACGAGCTCTCCTATCGCCTCTAGCTCAATTGCACATTTTTCCCACTACTTTTACAATTAATATGATTTAATAAAAATGCTAATTAACCAATAGAATGCAGTTTAAAAACGGAGTGAATAGTAATTTAAGAAGACAATTAATAAGGCATAGAAAGAGGTGCGCAAATAAAGGATGCAACAGTAATTGAATGCATGGCTAAATCTCGGGCGTCACATCCTCTCCCCCTTAAACTAATTGCGTCCACGCAATTCTTCTTCACAAGAGAACATCTGCATCAACTGAAAACCAACTATGATTATTCGTCATCAGTTGCTAAGCAATAATACCATATACGAATTCTCGTGGAAGCTCATTAAGAAATCCCAGTAGTATTGTCTGTGAACCTCACGTAATAAGGCCAAATAAAGGCTCCAATAGAGATGCTACTTCGAAATCCAAATAAGAATCCCGCTGGCACGAATACCATAGAAGAATAAAATCCCAACTAAGAGCGGAGAGAAAATACCAATAAAAGTTCCGAGCAGGAGTATTGTAAATAATACCAGATAATAAGGCTAAAAAGAATCCCATATACCAATTCTTCTGAGAGATGCCGACAAAAGAATACCAAATGAATAGCTGATAAGAAAATACCAAGAATATACTCCAGAGAACTGTCATATAGAAACCCCAAAAGAAGCTACTCATTTATGACCGCTAAGCACTGAAGAAGGCCTTAGAAGAATCCCAATAACTGAGCTCCAACTATATCCACCAATTCCCAAATAAAGGCTGATTAATTGCCTCTCATTTCTGCTAATCAACATAATTTGGAAGGCCTGCCACTAATCACCTCTCTTTAGGGGAGGAAGGAGTTTTTCTTACCATTCGACGGGTTATGTATGCATGCCAAACAATTGCATATATATAATCATTCTATAAACTATTACGCAAGTATGTTAATAAAAAGAGATTGTGAAACAGTGTAATCATCAAAGTCATTCAAGCACGATAATCAAGTCAAGCATAACACAACTCAATCAAAGACATTCAAATACACACATTACAAGCAACAGTTCAAGCAATTAATAATTCACGAAGTCAATTTGATGCATAACTAGCCACTTTACTTCACTTAGCACACATTTAGCACGTAACACATAATTATATCACATAGGTGCACACATTCAATACAAGACACACAATCAAACATGCAGGCATACACTTTCAAGACACACTCTTAACAAGCACACACGTAAGGGTTACTACCCGACAGGCCGAGGACCCTATCCCGGCTTAGAGCTAACTAAGCTCTGATACCACCTGTAACGCCCCGATCCCTCATGAGACCGGAGGCTCTAATAACCATGCTATTCTCAACCTAATACCAAACCCGGTCACAAAATTTTAGGGGAAAAACGGACAGAGTTTCCCCTGTACTATGGACATTCTGAAAACCTGTAAATATTCAATATAGATACAAAATAACCTAGAACACCAATTCTAATCAAAACCTAGCTCCAAGGCCATCCGAGCCTTAAAACAAACAACAATACCAAAACCACACAAGCATGCAAGAAATTTGTTTACAACATACTCTAGTTGCCATAACATTCTAGGATATCAATAAAACATAATTAAAGGATAAACATTTCTACCTTAAGCCAATCACTCCCAAGCATGCAAAGCAACTAGAAATAGAAATATAAGTTATTACAAGCCATAGAATTACCACTACTACTACATTATCAGACTTCCAGCTTACATATTACTCAAATACATACATGAGCTTTAAGGCCCCAAAATAGATTATACATAGGACAACAAATTCTTCACATAGCAACCAGAAAGCACATCCCTCTCAGACAAATATCACACAGCAGCTAAGGCAACTCCACCAACTGTGCCACCTGAAACATGTTAGCGAGGTATGAGCAACCACTGTTGCCTAGTGAGGGATATGGTCCCGAGGCGTGCAATGCAACAGATAATACAGTTATACAACAATAACACTTAGTCAATTAAAGAAACAATGATAACTCAAATAACCACACATTTAAAGGATACATTTCACACAATCCCCTATACACCAATCTTCACTGGTCTTCATTCACGATCCACGAACCACGAGCACGATCACGATAAGCCAGCATAACCCCAAACACTCCAGTGGGTGTACTCCGGATGTACCCCGATAATCCTACGACCCAACGTCCCTTGGCAATCTCCGGACCAAGCGAATGAGGGACTAGGGTACGGAGTTTGAATATCCACCGGCAAGCCCTCTGCCGCCCAGCCGATATTCAACACATCCGCCCCTAACACTATGGTTGCACAACCACTATGTAATGCACTTAAAAATGACAAGTTAATAGCAATAATATAAGCATTAACACATAGGAGGATCAACAAAGTAGGTTGACCTCGATGCAATTAGAATAGAACAATTATATAAGCTAATAAGAAATTTACAAAGGAACATATACAAAATAAGCATAGAATCATACCAAAAGCTCCAAATCAATTTAAAATCACATATAAACACTCAAGAAGTCATACCATGGGTTTAGAAGTGTGAGACAACCGAAATTGCACCTAAACTCCTTTGTTTCTCAAACTATTTCTCTTCCAAACCAAGTTTAATGATTCCATTTCCAAAGGAAACACTCACAACCTTCTAACTAACCCTCAAGGTCCCCTCTCAACGCTCTAACTCATTCAAATGCCCGCGATTACCCCAAAAGCCCCAAATTCCCTGTTATGGCTTTAAACTACACATACATTGTCCGGGCTTCAAACAAGGGATATCAAGGCTTCTATAGCACCTAGGTAGCCTAAGAATACTAGAATTGAAGCCCGAAGTCACCCGGATTCGGATTAACCTCGAGAGCCCCAAATTAAAATCGACTATTTTACATTTTAAGCGATTTAAGGAAAATGCAAGTGCACGGGGCTATTAGGTTACCTTCACTAGCACCTAAGGCATCTATTAGACGCATTGAATCAAGCTAATTCGAGCAATTACGCAAAACCCTAGAAAAACGTCACTATTCACCCTAAAAATCAAACTAACGATTCTAACCGTTTAAAATGCGAAACAATAGCTCAAATGTGTTCTCTAGCACTTATATACAAGGTATAATAGCATAGATAAGCTTTGCAATAGCATTTGATAACATTTTCAACAAATCAAGTAAAATGTAACATTTTAGATATGCATAAAAAGTCATGAAAACCCTCACCAATTGCGCGTAGGAACTCTCGGGAGGCTAGCAAACACCCTAAACTACTTGCTCCTAGCTTGGCTTGGCTTGGCTTGAAGATTTGATGAGCAAAATCCTCTCATTCTCCTCCTACACTATTCTCGGATTTGCTACAGTGATTTTTCAGCATTTTTTTTTTTTTTTCTTTGCTAGTTATGAGCTAAGGTGGGTAATATAGGGTGCATAGTTGGGTGGGGTCAAGTTTGGGTATTTAAAAGGTCACTTATAATGCGCGTAGTAAGCTTAAAATGAGCCTAGAGTGAAACATGTGAGCTAGCTAATTAAATCTCTAAGTTAGTTACGTAACACTATTCATTCAACTACAAAAATTATTTTCTAAACGAGCTCTCCTATCGCCTCTAGCTCAATTGCACATTTTTCCCACTACTTTGATAATTAATATGATTTAATAAAAATGCTAATTAACCAATAAAATGCAGTTTAAAAACAGAGTGAATAGTAAGTTAAGAGGACAATTAATAAGGCATAGAAAGAGGTGCGCAAATAAAGTATGGAACAGTAATTGAATGCATGGCTAAATCTCGGGCGTCACAATATCACTTGATGGAAGACACCATCCCTTGAAAGGACAAGAGCTCTAGTCCGTCCACACGAGCAAAGAATGGTTTCTCCACCTTCATGGTTGTTTTGTGCTAGATCTACCACGGAAGATTTATGAACTTGATTGTGAAGAAAAAAACAAAACCATTTCCTTCTTCTTGCATCTGATATGGCTGCGTTTTTCCTTTATTTTTCAGCCATGGAGGTTTTTCTCTTTCAAGAGTTGAAGAAGATTTTTCTTCTTCTCTTTCTTGTTTTTATTTTTCTGAAATCAGCCATGGAGGCTTAGCTCTTTTTTGTGTTTTTTTCATCCGTGTAGGAGCATGGAGAGAGAGAGAAGAAGACTACTCTTAGCTCACATGAAAACAAAAGACAAGCCTTGTCATCTTTTGTTTCTTTTCCCTACTTTCCTCATTGTTGTTCCCTCTTTTAAACAAAAGAGAAGACAACTTTCTCAAATCTTGGTTGTATTGTCTAGCTTTTGTTGAAAGAAAAAACATACACACATATATATATCATATATTGTGTAGTATTTTTCCACTAATGTAATAATATACATATATATACATCATATGTATATTGGGTAGTATTCTTCTACTCATGTAATAATATACATATATATCCATCATTTGTATATTGTGTAGTATTCTTTCACTAAGACATTTAAATATTCAACCTAATCACTATTAGTTGAAATTATGAAAACAACCTTTTCATATTTCCACATTTAGCCCCAACACTTAATAATAATTGCTTATTGACCACAATAACTTTTAAAGGTCAATCACACCATTGTTAACTCCTTAACAATTCAAGAGAAACAAAATACTATTGTTAACACTTTAACAATTCAAGAGAAAGCTAATTGCAATTGTTAACACTTTAACAACTCAAGAAAAACTAAATCAAGCTCAATAGGAAAAACATTCGTCGTGCTCTATTGTGTGTGACTTTCTAGATTCACCGCTATATAGCACTGAAGAAACATTGAACACTTTCAATGTTCATCAAACTATTCGATTTGCTTAGAGAATATCTCCCGTCATTCTCAAAACACCTTCAGAGTTCTTGAGTGACGTTCTAGCTACTAACGTATCAAAGATAGTTTATAAAGCAATGAAGTCTTATTCAAGTGAATCTATTTATGGTGGCCGATTATCGTGCAATCCAATCCTTCCATTAATTGTCCCGTCGAGCAAGACCATGATTCGATTAAGTTCATAAACTCGATACCATGCATAGATCTAATTGGTGTAATGAGAGACGACACATGGAAAACCCCTTTTCCATCATTCATACCTCGGCCAAGGATTTCCTCATTAAACAACCAAGTTTAGATCGCATAGGACATCGCCTCACGCTGGAGGTTAATGGATCTTATCTTGATTACTACCTGTCAATCACTATACCGAACGAATGAAACTGCGAGAGAACGCATTTTATCTCATTTGTCGAAACAATCATTGTCCAAACGCTAGAATCAAACCCCAATATAGATGACAACCGTAATGTCTCAAGGCTAAGAATTACATGCACAATCACAACGAATAACAAATTATTAATCTGAAGTCATGCAATTTGTTATTCACGTCACATTCAGTGATCTATTCAACTAATAGTCACCCACATGTTTGTTAATCGCATCCCTATACTGTTATGGCACGTGGCTCACCATCCTTTATCATTAACATCCATATGTTAATCAAAGGTAACAACACATGTGATAGTCCGTAATAGATTATCGAAGTCCCGATCAAATAATCTAAGGTCTATGAATACTTTAAGTATTTATCATATTAAGGAAATACGCCAACATATTCTAAACGCTTTTAGAATACATTCCTATAATGAAAATACTAGGGACTCATTCATACACATAAACGAATGAGAATATGAATGTGCTAATTATGTCAATATGAAAACACACATATATAGACATAGATGCCATAATGTACAAGTTAATGTCAAAATGCTTAAATATATGTCATCCAAATATGTAGCATTAGGGCATATCTCTAACATATATCTAATAGTATACACTTATATCCAAGGAAAGTTGTATGACCTTAACCCTTATACTTGAACTACAATTATAAGAATAGTTACCGGGTTCAAGCAACTACATAGCCATAAAATTGTTAACTTAATCACAAGTATGGGTACTTCGATGATAAGATGATAACTTTACCTCAACATTTACACTTATGCTAAGTATTCCTATATATAATCAATATTACATATCATTCGCTGAGTACCTGTGAAGATGCAAGAACTCTTCAACGAAGCCTTTTTCTTCTTCCTCCGTAAATTCACAACCCTGTAAGAGTTAAACCTAACTATCTATATGCATAAATAGTCAGTCATGGTTATATAGCATGCTTATGTATCAAGGAAGGAGTTTAAAAGCATGCATGCATTATTGAGGGCATGAAATGTGTAGTGGTTAGTGTGCATGACATATAACACATATATTTCACATAGGCAAATGATATTCAAAGCACAAAACAACTAAAGCACGTTAGCACATATTGACATATATAAACAAGTACGACACAACTACCTTAGGGTTTCTACCCACTGGCCAAGAGCTGAACCCGGCTTATGCGAACTACGCTCTGATACCATTCTAATAGGTGTCTGACCCCAACCCAACCTATAGAAGCTAGACTAGGGTATGAACTAAATCATTATCATTATTTTACAACTTTAATTGTTTGTCTATAGTTAATGCTTATTCATCAGCCTAGTCCTCCAAAGGTTCTTTAAAAAATCGACAGCATAATAGCTGTATTTTAGATCTTTGGTTTGGCCTAATTCCTAAGAAACCTCAAAATGCAAATCTTTGATTTGTTTACAACTGAAACTCTTGTTTCTTCTTTAACCAATATACCCACTAGTTTATCCAGAAAGTTCCAATTGGATTAATAAGCCTATCATGATGACTTTGTCCCATTTGATTGTCAAGTACCTATTTGAGCACGTACCTTTCCCATTTAGCCTATAGGTGAGCAACTTAATGATCGTATGAAGGCTTACCAAGTTTAATTCTTCACCTAACAGTTAAAATGTCTAATGATTACTACTATCCACAAACAATGACAGAAAGCAGCAGAAAATAAGTGTTTGTCCAGTTCATAAATAGTACTACCCAAAGCTAGACCCCAAATTACAACGGGAGTCGTTTACAACAACAAAGTTAATAGTTTTATCTCAAACAAAAAACATCTTTAAGCAAACATCCATATTCATGAAAGGCACGTAATACACATAGTCATTCCAAAGGGTCATCAACAAGCACATTATCTTCAGGTACCTGTTCCACTTTTGCTTCACTTGTAATAACATAAAGAGGGTGAGTCCTTAACAACTCAGCGAAAGGGGGAACAAATAACGAGGCTTTTGAAATTCTTTTCCGGTTAACTTGTGAAAACTTCTTTGAAACATGTCATGTAATACAAATAAGATTATATATAGCATAAGTATAATGCAGCAATAAACACAGTTACCACATCATTTTATTAACATATGATAATCAGTAAAGATTTTCATCACATTTGATTCACGTATTAATCATAGTAGTAGCATATAGATCAACAGTCTTTCTTCCCCGAGGTCGTCTAGGAACCAAGCGAGAGTACTTAAACACATAGTAAAAAAGATAAGTTTTGATACTTATAGGATGCTAGAGGTGGCTTCTACAGGCTCAAGAGGTAGCTCTCACCACTTCTAGGTATAGTACTTTGCCCCGCATAGCACTTATTCCTATCGTTCAATGGATATATTACGCATTCGCTTTCGCTTCTGCATCGCATATAGTGACCGGCCTCAACTCATGATCACAACTTCTTATCTCTCCCACCATCATAAATCTTCACATGCAAGGCTATATACACATATATTCATGCTCATGGACTTGAAAAAAACATTTAAAAAATAGTTTGAAACCCTCACATTGCAACACTATGGCATAAATTTCAGTTACGATCTTCACTAATTGCCATAACTTTCGTCAGTCATTTAACCAAGTAAATGATTGTGAAACCCCTGTTTTTGTCTTTACCTCGATTTGTGTGTCTTTGCCTCGATATGCATAATTTGACATGTTTTTGTGTTCTATGAGTTAGAATGAGCTAAATATGTGATTTATATTCCTAATACATGCTATGTGTGTATTCATGAAATTTTCATAAAAAACGGAATCAGAAATTTTATCGACGGATTTAGTGAATAGTATTTTGGACGCACGTCCGCTAAAATTTTTACGGGGGTGTTTTAAACGTTTTAAAACCTAGTCCTCGGATATTAATAGACTCGTGTTTGATAAAAATAGATTTTAAATCGGGTTTGGAATTTTAAAGGTTTTTGTACTTTCTTTTGCGAAAAAACGAGTTTTAAATCGAGTCGGGTGAAAATGCTTGAATGTAAAACTTTTTGTCACCCAAACATATTTTACTTAAAATAGTCTAAGTGTCAAATTAATGTTTTGAGCAAGAAATAGTCTAAAATAGAATTAAAAAGACTAGAAAATACTAAAAATTAACTAAGTGTCAACTTTGACTATTTTTTATTTTGTTTGACCTTTGTATATATTTCATCAACACACATTAGCAAAGCACAAAAACATACTCACTCACACACACAAGGCCGAGAGGCCATATGAGAAAAAAAGAAAGAAAACTCAAGGTTTTTCAAAGGAAATTTTCATTAGAACTTGCAATTAAAAGCCAAATCTTGTCAACCAAAGTTTTAATTCACTTGTTGGGCATCCATTCTACATCTTTCTTGCATCAAAACACATCAAAGATGAGAGAAAAAATCTAGATCTCAAAATGTCATTTTTATGTTTTTGTATATAATTGAATTTTGAACTATTAGAATGTTAAATTGATGTTATATTGTTGCTCAGTGCATGATAAGGATCATTTATATGTGTTTATATAACATTTGAACCGTTGTAGCATGAATTTTTATTTTTTGGGTATTAAAATTGAGTTGTTGGCTATTTGTTGAATATTTGGAGTTGTGGTGGTTGGAATCGATTGTTGTTAGCTTGTAAAAGTTTGTTAAATACATGGTAGTAATGTTGTAATGCCGAAATTTTGATTGTGATGTCGGTGTGAAAGTCCAGAAATTTCAGCCATGATGCATTCGGGTGTTAGGGTTGTTAGGCTTGATTCGGTTGGATTATGGTTGGTTTCCAAGGGGGCTAATGTTGTTGATTGAGTGGGTGAGTGATAGAAACTGGTTTGGAGGTTATTTGATTAGTAGAATGTAAGTTATGACTTTTAGAAGTTTGAGTAGTGTTTCTTTAAATGTTGAAATAATATATTTAGTTGTTGGGTAGTATTTTGGGTAGTTGATTTTTGGATTGTTGTTGATTGGGATCGGGGTTGAATGTTGGTTTAAATGCATGTTGAGTTGGATGGCCTACTTTGCCGTCTAACTTAATTGTTTCATGATTATATAATTGCTGATTGTTAAATGTTGTTTAATTGATTGTTGAAATATGGATTAATTGATTATTGATCATTGATTGTTGATACAAAACCGTGTGGAGCACGCTCGTGGTTAATCCGGGGTGTAGCCAAAGCAGACATTACTTTATTGGTAGCGTGCTCGGGGTTAGTCTGGGGCGTTACATTGTTAACTGGTTGTTATTGTTGTTATGAGTCGGGAGTCGGGCCACCAATGTTGTTGACTTCTCGAATTGTGTCACATTGTTGAGAGTTTTGATAATGTTGTGTCACCTCGAGAGGCATCCTGGGCTGCGGGCACAGTTATCATGGCTAATCCTTATCTCGCATGGGCGGAGAGGCCATGGGGTGTTGGTCTAGGTCAAGGTACCTCAGGGTTATGTCACTAGGTTTGGAGGAGTTGGGGAGCATTGAAAATGGTGTGTGGAGCTTCATCAGCAAATGTATCGTATCCTTATTGTGTGTTGACTGTTATTGTTGTTGTTGCATTGATAACGATTAATGATGTTTATTATGTGTTTACTGCTCAATGGATGATTTCTAAGGAGTATAGTAAATAATGTTAGAGATCTATCGAATCCTCACTGGGCTTGTTTTATATAAGCTCACTCTCAATTATTGCATGCATACAGGTGTTACCGATCCAAATTACGGGTACATGCCTCCAAAAGAGGATAATGTGCCATATGTGGACAAGTCCTATGTGCTAGAGTCTTGTCCTTGATATCTGATGTTGTGCTTTTTGTTATCTTGTATATTAAAACTAGTTGGTTTGTATTTACTTAGAAGTTTATGATGTATAAGATGTTGTAATGATAATGGATTAAATGTTGCTAGTTTAGTAGTCTTGTTTTGGAAAATGATTATGTTGCTAGATTGCTTATAATCTATTTTGGGAAATGTATGTTATATAGTAAATGTATAATGTTGGAACAGAGGCGTATAACCTATGGATGCAATGGTAAAAGAATGTTTATTGTATACTATAGTTGTGTTGTTTAATTGTTGAATTGTTGTGGAGTTGGTTGTATGAGTTACGAAGAGGTTAGTTTAGAGCCTTGGTGTCCTAATTACTGTTGTTATATTGCTGAAATTCCGTTGCGTCCTGACTGATTGTAGGAGGGGTTGAGTTGGGGCGTTACATTAAGTGGTATCAGAGCACATGTTTAGCTGTCAGCCGGGGTATCCTCGGAATGTGGGTAGTGGTCCAAGCATGCAAGTATGTATGGAATGAAAGAAAAGTGAGATATGTGTTAATATGCTCAAGTGATTAAGGGATTATGTGATTTAATGACTATGTGATTATGTGATCAATTTGTTTATGTGATTGATACTTAAGTGATTTATGTGCTTTATGTGAGTTTGTTGCTTATGTGCTAATAATTGTCTATAGCCTGTCTATGTGCTATAACCTATGCTAACTCTTTGATTAGTAGAATGGCTAGTAGACCAAGAACCAGAGGTAGGCCTAAGGTAGTAGACGAGGCACCGGATAATGTGGCACTAGGCCGAGATAGGGGTGATAACCATATAGCTACTGTCGTGGATAGGATGACAGAGATTATGGCAAGGCAGTCACAGTTACTAGCAGGGCAGGCTGCCCAAGCACAGGCATTACAAACTCAGTTGTTGAACGTTCAGGATGGTTACCACGGGCGTGGTACGCTGAAGGAATTCTTAGGGTATTATCCGCCGAGATTTCAAGGAGAGCCAGATGATAGGAAGTCGGAAGCTTGGATTAATAAGATAGATAAGATATTTGATCCTCTAGACTACACGGATGAGAGAAAAGTCAGTTACGCAGTTTATTTGTTCGATGATGAGGCAGACGAATGGTGGCGCACAGTGAGAGTCGGTTGGGAGGCAAGAGGTACTCCGTATGTTTGGGATACCTTTCTTAATGCATTTCGGGCGAAATATGTCCCGAGGATTGCACGGGAAATGAGGGAGGCAGAGTTCCTATCCTTGGTTTAGGGGGATGCTACGGTGGCTCAGTATGACACCACTTTTACTAGACTATCCCGGTATGCACCGGAGTTTGTAGCAGATGAGGAATGCAAGACCTAGAGGTTTATGTTGGGTTTGAGGTTAGAGATTCAGGATGCAATGGCTCTGAATCGGTATGATATATTTTTTGAGGCTTTTGATGCAGCATCCAGACTGGAAAAGAGGAAAGGGGATCAGATTGGACCTAGTCAGCCTAGCAAGAGGCCATTTCAGCCGCAGGGCCAGCAGGGTATGTATCGACCTTCAGTACAGCATGGTGGTTATAGGCCTTCGGTGCAGCAGGGCTCTTTTAGACTACAGGGTCAGCAGGGTTACAATCGGCCTCAGTTTCAGCAAGGGTCTTATCAGGCTCAGTCACAGTACAGGCCGGCCCATTCTCAGGGTCAATATAGGCCTATAGTTGCGAGACCTTAGCAGGAGGCTGGTACAACTGCTTTCTCGGTTTCTGGGTCTTCAGGAGGCAGTGTCAGTACTCCAACACCGCTGTGTACTTATTGTAAGCGTATAGGCCATATGGAGGCCGACTGTCAGAAGAAGGCAGGGACGTGTTTAGGTTGCGGCAGCAACCAACACCGGGCAAGGGATTGCCCCAAGTATCAGGGTTCTGCGGGTCAGCTAGCAGTCCAAGGTTATCTGGGTGGACCTGCAAGCAATACACCTTACCAGCAACGGGCTTAGGCTAGAGCCTACACAATGCACTTGGAGGAATTGCTAGAGGCGGCAGCAGTGGTGAAAGTAACTTACTTATTCTCAACCAATTAGATATCATATCTCCTTGAGTGCAACGTGCTAAAATTTGAGTAGAGAGTTTGCCTTATATGATTAAAGTTAGCACGTGCATCATATCAGTAGGTGACTGAGTAATATGTGACGCTGAAGCATATGAAATTCTGATTACTGGTCAAGCTACTTTACAACTATATATTGACTATTGGGATTCTTATTTGGTGATCTTATTCGGCATTCTTCCTTGGAATTTCTATATGAAGATTCTTATTCAGCATACTTCTTTGGACTTCTTCTATGGTATTTTCTATGCGGTATTCTTATGTGAAATTCTTATATGGTGTCATCCAGAGATCTTATATTAGGATTATTATTCGGTATTCTCACTTGGTGATCTTGTTTGAAGTTCATACTTGATATTTATGGTCGGCGTTCTTATTCGTCATTATTATTCAAGCTTCTTGTTCGAGGATTCTTAATCAATGATTTTGCTCGGTGTTCTTATCTGGTATTCTTAGTTGATATTTGGAATTTGGTATTCGATCTTTCATTTTTTATGTTTGAGCTAACAGTACATGAGGTCCTCCGAGGGTCAAGGTAGAATTGCGCGGACGCAATTGTTTTAAGAAGGGGAGAATGTGAAACCCCAATTTTTGTCTTTACCTCGATTTGTGTGTATTTGCCTCGATTTACGTGATTTAACCTGTTTCTGTGTTATATGAGTTAGAATGTGCTAAATATGTGATTTATATTCCTAATGCATGCTATGTGTGTATTCATGAAATTTTCATAAAAAACGGAATCAGAAATTTTATCGACAGATTTAGTGAATAGTATTTTGGACGCACGTCCGCTAAAATTTTTACGGGGGTGTTTTAAACGTCTTAAAACCTAGTCCTCGGATATTAATAGACCCGTGTTTGATTAAAATGAATTTTAAATCGGCTTTGGAATTTTAAAAGTTTTTACACTTTCTTTTGCGAAAAACGAGTTTTAAATCGAGTCAGGTGAAAATGCTTGAATGTAAAACTTCTTATCACCCAAACATATTTTACTTAAAATAGTCTAAGTGTCAAATTAATGTTTTGAGCAAGAAATAGTCTAAAATATAATTAAAAGACTAGAAAAGACTAAAAATTAACTAAGTGTCAACTTTGACTATTTTTTATTTTGTTTCACCATTGTATATATTTCATCAACACACATTAAAAATGAACAAAAACACACTCACTAGCACACACAAGGCCGAGAGGCCATAGGAGAAAGAAAGAAAGAAAACTCAAGGATTTTGAAAGGAAATTTTCATTAGAACTTGCAATTAAAAGCCAAATCTTGTCAACCAAAGCTTGAATTCACTTGTTGGGCATCCATTCTACATATTTCTTGCATCAAAACACATCAATGGTGAGAAAAAAATTCTAGATCTCAAAATGTCATTTTTATGTTTTTGTATATAATTGAAATTTGAATCTTTAGAATGTTAAATTGATGTTTTATTATTGCTCAGTGCATGCTAAGGATCGTTTATATGTATTTATATAAGATTTGAACCGTTGTAGCATGAATTTTTATTTTTCGGGTATTAAAATTGAGTTGTTGGCTATTTGTTGAATATTTGGAGTTGTGGTGGTTGGAATCAATTGCTGTTAGCTTGTAAAAGTTTGTTAAATACATGGTAGTAATGTTGTAATGCCGAAATTTTGATTGTGATGTCGGTGTAAAAGTCCAGAAATTTCAGCCATGATGCATTAGGGTTTTAGGGTTGTTGGGCTTGATTCGGTTGGATTATGGTTGATTTCCAAGGGGGCTAATGTTGTTGATTGAGTGGGTGAGTGATAGAAACTGGTTTGGAGGTTATTTGATTAGTAGAATGTAAATTATGACTTTTAGAAGTTTGAGTAGTCTTTCTTTAAATGTTGAAATAATGTCCTTAGTTGTTGGGTAGTGTTTTGGGTAGTTGATTCTTGGATTGTTGTTGATTGGGATCGGGGTTGAATGTTGGTTTAAATGCATGTTGAGTTGGATGACCTACTTTGCCATCTCACTTAATTGTTTCATGATTATATAGTTGTTGATTGTTAAATGTTGTTTAATTGATTGTTGAAATATGGATTAATTGATTATTGATTATTGATTGTTGATACAGAACCGTGATGAGCACGCTTAGGGTTAATCCGGGGTATAGCCAAAGCGGACATTACTTTATTGGTAGTGCGCTCGGGGTTAAACTGGGGCGTTACATTGTTAACTGATTGTTATTGTTGTTATGAGTCAGGAGTCGGACAACCAATGTTGTTGACTTCTCGAATTGAGTCGTATTGTTGTGAGCTTTGATAATGTTATGTCACCTCATGAGGCATCCTGGGCTGCGGGCATAGTTATCATGGCTAATCCCTATCTCGCATGGGCAGACAGGCCATGAGGTGTGGGTCTAGGTCAAGGTACCTCAGGGTTATGTCACTGGGTTTGGAGGAGTTGAGGAGCATTGAAAATGTTGTGTGGAGCTTCATCAGCAAATATATCGTATCCTTATTGTGTGTTTACTGTTATTGAAACACCCCGATCCCTCTCGAGACCGGGAGTTCTATCAATCAATCTAATCGCAACCCAATTCTAAACCCGAGCAAAATTTTAGGGAAAGACGGACGGAGTCTCCCCTGTTTCTAGGCAAAATGCAAAACCTGTAATAGCATATAAGTGGACCAGCACCGTGTCCAACCATACAAATACCTCAAGGCCATCCGAGCCTTGATTCCCAACAATTAAACACAACAAGTTTACATACATTTCCACGTACCCAGACTATTCTAACTCTTTCTTTTAGACAATTACATACATGCATTGAAGTTAAACTATACTAACTGAATACCTAAACTAGCTTTATAAATCACTTCAATAATCTAGTAAAACTTAAATTACATTCTTTCTTTTCATTAAATACAAACAACACATAAACATACATCTTTGCATCTTTGACAACTCAAGCCACGTAGCACACAAGATAACTCTTCAAGCATGAACTTTCACGTAATCACGAACTTTCCAGCTAACAAGGCATTTCCTGAAATGTGGTGGTGAGGAGTGAGTATACTCAACACGTATACTCAGTAAGGGCGAGACAAATATCGAGGTGGAGAGAAAGAAAGTCGTGCAATGCAAATAAGGCGGTTAAGCAATATAACTGACAAGTAAGCATTCAATATAGACCACAAATACAATAAACACTTAATAAAAGCATTAACACAACCATTCAAAGCTATACCACACTTTGAAGGCTATGGTTCACTCAAACGAGCAATGTACCGATCATGATTTCGATAACTTTAACGATGACGCGCCGGCTCGCCTACCTTATAACTTCCGTTAGAGTACTCCGGACATACTCTGTCAATTCTACGACCCAAAACTCCCTGGGCGGCAACCCAATTGAGAAAAGGAATAGGACATGGAGCTAGAGCAACCAACACTGGCAACCCGAGGCTACCTAGAGAGGCCATCACTCACGCACCTGACACTTATGCAATGCAATACGAGATATAGAACGATAATCGAGCAAGGCACTGAAGTGTGGGTTAGTAACAACATGCGATACAATAAGCATTTACAATCAATAAAATAACAAGAACAACACTAACAAGCATTATCAACAATTGATATACAAATTCAGTCATAATCAACTTTAACAAGCATAACAAGCAATATTAATCATTCTATAGGCATTACACTATGAAAACACACAAAATCACTAAATGACCCCAACTTTCAAAACGCTACTACTTTCAAACGAGCCACGAGTTTTGGAAACCGACTTCACCAATCCTCCTAGGTCACCATAAGGCACATTTAAAGACCCCGAAACCCTACTTAACCCTAGAATTCACGCAAAGCCCCAATTTCCCCCTTTGCTCGTTTGAACTATAACTACCTCAACCGATCACCCAACCAATGTCACAACTGCACCAAAAGTACTTTCATGACGTACCTCGACAATGCCTTCACGCAAAACAATAAAATGCCAAACTTGACCTAAACGACCCCAACTTTCACTAAGCCATTTTCCTCTGTTTTTCCATTACACAATTCAATTAAACCATACATTTAGGCATTCTAGCATGTCTAGCACCTTCCTACATCAACAAAACGCAAAATGAAGCAACTTTTACGTAACAAGGATTTACTATTCACAATTTACTATTCAATTATCAATTTAAATTGCAATTTTGATATTCAACCGAAGAAAATGCTAAAAAGCTATAAATACATGTTCTACAATTGCTAGGGAACATTATTGAAGCATCAAAACGATCAAAATAACAATTTACGGCTAAAATCCAAAAATTAAAGTTTAGGTACAATAATTTCAAATGCGCAAATAACGATGAAACCCTCACCTTAGACGCTCCTAGACGCTAGGAAAACCTCATTGGATGCCTCGAAAACCACCCCGTGCAAGCTCACGCAAAGATTTGGCTTGAAAATCTTTTTTTTCTTCTCCTTGTATTTACGGCCATGGCCTATTCTGTTTTCAGCTTTCTTTTTTTTTGGTGCTAAATGTGCTATTATAAAAGATGACACAAGGTCAATGGTCAAAGCCTTTGATCAAACTACTTAAAAATTGGTCAAATAGGCTTATTTTAGGCATTTTAAGGTTAAAACAACCAACACAATTCCAATTCTAGTTAATAACTGTAATACCAGAGCCCGGAATGTGGAATTTTCTTGTTTATCTTTCTAAAAATTATATTTTCTTAAATTCTTTGAGATTTAATTGTTACTTCTTTATTGTCGCAAAGTGCATTGCATATCGAGAGCGATAGTTAGAGAGCGGTTTCTAGTCCTTAGTAAATAGTGAAAACTAGTGTTTAGTGTTTTAATTTTAGTGTTTTAGTTGTTGTTAGCTAGAATTAATATTGCACTAGTTATTTTAGCTTTAAAATGCACAAAAATAGGCTAAATTGACCAAATTTTAAGTAGTTGACCAAGGGTTTGACCATTTGACCAAGTTGTCATCTTTTAATAAGCAAATAACAAAGAAAAAAATAAAACACAAAGCTGAAAAACAGAAAAGGGAGCAGGCCGAAACATAGAGAAAAAAAAAAAGATTTTCAACTTCCAAACTTTCAATCTTCGCGTGAGCTTGTGCGGGGTTCTTACCGGGGCATCCAGCATGGTTTTCCTAGCGACTAGGAGTGTCTAAGGTAAGGGAAGCACATTATTTATGCATTTGAATAACATATATATCAACTTTATGATTTTTGGGTTTTATCCGTAGTTTGTTATTTTAATCATTTTAATGGTTAAAGAATAGTCCGTGACTATTGTAGAACATGTATTTATAGCTTTTTAGCATTTTCTACGGTTAAATATAGCTATTGTGATTTAAAATGTCAATTGAATAGTAAAATATGAATAGTAAACCCTCAAAATGTAGAAGTTCTTCTGTTATGCGTTCTGTTGATGTGAAAAGATGCTAGATATGCTAGAATGCATAAATGCATGATTTGTTTGGATTGTGTAATGGAAAAAATGAGAAAAATGCATTGGCGAAAGTCGGGGTCGTTTAGGTCGAGTTTAGCGTTTTCTCATTTTGCATGATGGCATTGTCTCGGGAGGCCATGGAAACACTTTTGGTGTGGTTATGGCGTTGGTTGGGTGTTTGGTTAGAGTTGCGGTAGTTCAAACGAGCAAAGGGAGAAATCAGGGCTTTGCGTGAATTCTAGGGTAAAGAAGGGTTTCGGGGTCTTTAGACGTGCCTTATGGTAACCTAGGAGGATTGGTGAAGTCAGTTTCCAAAATTCGTCGCTCGTTTGAAAGTAGTAGCGTTTGGTAAGTTGGGGTCATTTTGTGTTTTTGATGGTTTTCATAGAATTTTGCTTGTATAATGCTTGTTAATGCTTATTATGCTTGTTAGAGTTGATTTTGATTGGAATGTTTATCAACTGTTGCTATTGCGTGCGAGAGTAACCTACTTTGTTATTCTTCCACGTGTGGCTTTATTGCTTGATTGCTCGATTGTTGCATTGTATATTGTATTGCATTCATAGAGTTAGGGGCGGTGTGATAGGCCTCTCTGGGTAGCCTCGGGTTGCCAGTGTTGGTTGCCCTAGCTCCGTGTCATATTCCCTTTCTCGTTTGGGTTGCCTCCCAGGGAGATTTGGGTCGTAGAATTGATGGATACTTCCGGGGTATTCCAAACTGAAGTTATAAGGTGGTTTGGGCCGGGGCGTCGTCATCGAATTCGTGATTGAAAGTTGCTCGTGGAAAGTGAATTGTATCCTTTGATTGAATGTTTATAGTTTTAATGCATGTCTTGTTTTATTGTTGTCTTTGCTTGTATCTCTATATGATAATTGAATGAATTGCTTGACTATTTGCATTGCATTCTCCTCTCATCTCCGTCCTTGAGACCAATAACCCTCGCTGAGCAATAGTTTTTGCTCATTCCATTCTATACTATAATTTACAGGAGTAGTTGAAGCGGACCCTGTTGAGGTAATTGAGGAGGAGGAGCAAGTGGAGGTGTTTCCTTGATAGCACTTCTTTGCTTAGCTGGTGGTTGGTTGCCAGACTTTTGTGCGAGCCATGCTTGATGTGTTTAATGCTTGGTCGTCTCTTTATTTTGAGGCTTGTAGCCTTGTATGTAGTTCTATGTTGAGGCCTTTATGGTCTTTTGTTGTAAAAGTTTAAAGGATTGTGAAGTTGTGAAGATACACTCTTATGACTAGTAAAGAATTGCATACTAATGGTTTAACTGTTTAGTGGCACGAATACTTGTATAGTATGCATGACAGTTTTGGTTTGCAAAGTTCTTAATGAGAAGATGCATATTTTCTAAAAGAGAGTTGTCTTGATTCAAATGTTTAATATGGCTTTTGCAAGTATTATGTTGAACGTAGGGTTTCGGATCGTCCACGGTACAAGGGAGACTCCGTCCGTGTGTCGGGTCCAGGCTTGGCCTTTTACGCGGTAGGGTCGGGGCGTGGCATCTTTAGGTGGTATCAGAGCCTCATAGTCTTGCATGAGCCGGGATATGTTTCTAGGTCTGTGGGGTAAAGGTCTAAAATGATAAAGTGTTATTGTGTGATTGTTAAGTGAAAAGTGTTATAGTATGACTATGTGAACTTGAGTGCTTATGTGTTCAAGTGAAATGGTTGGCATGTCAATCTTGTGTTATGTGAATTGTGTGATAGGATATTTGATTGTTATTGACTTGAGTGTTATCTAATCTTATGTGCTATATTTCTGTCTATAAACTGCTTTTAAATGTTGCCAGCTATTGTGAGTTGTTATTATGCCGCCACGACGTGGTACTCAAGGTCAAGGGGCAGATGAAGAGGAGAACAGGGTCAGCAACCGTTGCCTGAATAGTTTATGGCTACTATGACCATTGCAGTTGACCGGATTACACAGGTATTGCATGAGCAGAGGTAGGATAGGAATAATAATCCCCAGGGAAATCAAGCTAATCCTGGTGGCCAAGGGTATAGGGCTGAGAATAATTAGTTGGATAAATTCCTGAGGCACGAGCCGGGTAAGTTCTTTGGAGAGCTGGAGGATGAGGCAGCCGAGAGATGGATTAACCGTGTTGAGAAAATTTTCACTGCTTTCAGGTACACTGATGAGGCAAGAATAGATTATGCTGCATTTCTGTTTGAGGGCAATGTAGAGCAGTGGTGGAACATTGTCAGGTTGAGGTGGGATTGTGAGAATGTACCGCATTTGTGGGATGATTTTGTGAGTGAGTTTCGGGACAAATATATTCCTGAGATGGCTAGGGAAAGGTGGGAAGACGAGTTTGTGGCCCTAAAGCAGGGAAACATGACTGTTGCACAGTATGAGGCTAGGTTTGTCAACCTGTCGAGGTATATGCCCAAGCTGGTATGGCCAGCTAGGAGGATGATTCATAGGTTTGTTCGTGGGCTGAGAATGGATATACAGCTGCATTTGACTGAGCAGACCTATACTACTTTTCCCAAGGCATTCCAAGCAGCCTCGAAGTTTGAGAAACGAAAGGCTGAGATGATAGCTGAGAGTAGTCAACCGAGTAAGAAACAATACTTGGGCCAGAGCAGCCAGAGTTAGCCGAGGCAGTATCAGACTTCTGCGCAGGTTCCTCAACAACGTCCGTATCAGCCTCAGTATCAGATTCAGGAGAGGCCAACTGTGATTAGAACCCAGCAGGGAGGTACAGTTCCTACTACTGCCAGAGCCCCCGCACCTACGGGAAACACTGTTGTAAGACAAAATCAGCAGTGTAACTTTTGTAATCGATCGGGGCACGTTGAGGCTAATTGCTGGAGGAAGAGTGGTAAGTGCACTGGTTGTGGGAGCGATGAGCATAGGGTGAAAGATTGCCCTAAGTATAAGAATGTTCATGGCCGTATTAGAGGCTAGGGTGTGCGGAATAGGGCTGCAGGTGCAGGTCCAGCACAGAGGGTTCAGGCTAGGGTCTTTGCACTAGATACGCAGGAACTGCCCGATACTACCGCAATAGTGGAAGGTACCTTTCTTCTCAATACTCAGCCAGTTAAAGTTTTGATTGATCCTGGAGCTACACATTCATTTATAACTCCTGCATGTACACGATCTGTGAATGTTTGCATTGATAAACTGCCGCATGAAGTTGAAGTTAGTACGCCATTGGGTGCGAAATTTGTTATTGAGTCTATTTGCAAATCTTGTGTTATATGCATTGAGAACCATAAATTTCCTGCTAATTTAATTATATTGCCCTTCCGTGACTTTGAAATCATTTTGGGAATGGACTGGTTGGGGAAATACTATGATCAGTTGGATTGTAGAACAAAGATTGTTTATCTTCAGATTCCTGACCTACCAGTACTGGAGATTGTTGGGAACTACAGGGCTGCCCGAATACCTCTTTTATCGTCAATCAAGGCTTCTAAGTTGTTGAATAAAGGTTGTGAAGCTTACCTAGCATATCTGATCAATCAGCCTACTGATAAGTTGAATTTGAATGAGGTTCCGATTGTTAGAGACTTGCATGGTGTATTTCCCGAGGAATTACCGGGTTTACCACCGGATAGGGAGATTGAGTTTGTGATTGATCTTGTGCCAGGCACTGCGCCAATTTCTAGAAGTCCTTATAGAATGGCATCGGCTGAACTTCATGAATTGAAAATTCAACTTCAGAACTTGCTTGAGAAATGGTTTATACAACCTAGTTCTTCGCCGTGGGGTGCGCCAATGTTGTTTGTGAGAAAGAAAGACAACACGCTATGGTTATATATTGATTACAGGGGACTTAATCAAGTCACGATTAAGAACAAATACCCCTTGTTGTTGATTGAAGAGTTATTTGACCAGTTGCAGGGTGCGAGTGTTTACTCCAAATTTGACTTGAGGCAGGGTTACTATCAACTTAGAATTTGGAGTGATGATATACCTAAGACGGCATTCAGGACTAGATATGGCCCCTATGAATTTGTTGTGTTACTGTTTGGTTTGACGAATGCACCAGCCACATTCATGGACATAATGTAGAGGGTTTTTCGACCTTATCTTGATCAATTTGTCGTAATCTTTATTGACGACATTTTAGTGTACTCTAAGAATGAGGCTGAACATGAGCAACATTTGCAGATTGTGCTACAGACTTTGCAAGAAAACAAGCTTTTTGCTAAATTCAGCAAGTGTGAATTCTGGTTGAATCAAATATCATATTTAGGCCATATCATTTCAGATCAAGGAATTTCAGTAGACCCAGCTAAGATTGAAGTTGTTTCATCTTGGTAGAGACCTGAAACGGTGTCAGAGATTCAGAGTTTTCTAGGGTTTGCAGGTTACTATCGGAGGTTTGTTAAAGACTTTTCCAAAATTTCTAGACCTTTAATCCAGTTGACTCGAAAGAAAGTTACTTACGATTGGGATGCTAAGTGTGAATCCAGTTTCCAAGAATTGAAGAAGAGACTAACTACAGCTCCTATACTAGCTTTACCTGAGGGTACAAAAAACATTGTTGACTATAGTGATGCATCTAAAGAAGGTTTGGGCTATGTTTTAATGCAGAGTGGTAAGGTGATTGCCTATGCTTCTAGGAAGTTGAAACCTTATGAAGTTAATTACCCTACACATGATCTGGAGTTAGCTGCAGTTGTGTTTGCTTTGAAGAAGTGGTGTCATTACTTGTGGGGTAGCAGATTTGAAATTTTTACTGACCACAAGAGTCTCAAATATTTATTTTCACGAAAGGATTTGAATATGAGGCAGCGGAGATGGCTATAGCTATTAAGTGGCTACAATTTCTCTATAAACTACATGCCAAGTAAGGCAAATGTTGTTGCGGATGCTTTGAGCCGAAAGGCTAATGTTGCAAGTTTAATTATCAAGGATTGGGAGACTTTGGAGAAAATTTGTTCATGGAAGCCAGAAGCTACCGAGGTAGGTATTCGATTTGCTAGCTTACAAATTCAGTCGGGATTGCTAGCACAAATCAGAGAGGCTCAGAAGACTGATCCTCACATCTTGAAAATCCAAGAAAAAACAAAAGGGGGTGAGTCGGAGTTTAAATTACATGCAGATGGTATCTTTAGAGATTCAGGGACAGGGTGTGTGTTCCTCGTGATTCAACTTTGAAGAATGAGATTCTGTCCGAGGCGCATAATTCAAGATATACAATTCACTGGGGCAGTACTAAAATGTATAGAGATTTGAAACAACACTTCTGGTGGAACAATATGAAGAGGGAGATTGCTGGGTATGTATCCAGGTGTTTCACTTGTCAGAGGGTTAAAGTTGAGCATCAGAGGCCAGCCGGGCTTCTGTAACCGTTGTCGATTCCGCAATGGAAGTGGGTGCATATAACAATGGATCTTGTGACTGATCTTCCTAGATCTCTGAGAGGATGTGATTCTATTTGGGTTGTTGTGGACCGATTGACTAAACTTTCATATTTTATTCCTGTGAACAAATAGGATAGCCTTGATAAACTAGCTGAGCTGTATGTTGCTAATAATGTGAGACTGCATGGTGTGCCACAGAGTATAGTATCAGATAGAGATCCCAGATTTAGATCTCGTTTTTGGCAAAAGTTGCAAGAGGACATGGGAACTAAATTGAGTTTCAGTACCGTATAGCATCCACAAACTGATGGCCAGTCTGAGAGAACTATTAGGATCTTGGAAGACATGCTTCGAGCATATGTGTTAGACTTTGGGAAGAATTGGGAGAAGTTTTTGCCTTTAGCGGAGTTCGCCTACAATAATAGTTATCAATCTACTATAGGTATGGCTCCCTACGAGGCATTGTACACACGTAAGTGCAGATCCCCATTGTATTGGGAAGAGGTTGGAGAGATGAGAACAGTTGATACGACTATGTTACTTGAGATGATTAAGATGGTGGATAATGTTCACCTTATTTGCCAGCATTTGCTTACAGCTTAGAGTCGTCAGAAGAGTTATGCGGATAAGCACCGTCGGGATCTTGAGTTTGATTTAGGAGATTGGGTGTTTCTTAAGATTTTTCCTCGAAAGGGATTGATTCAGCACGGTAAGAGCAGGAAACTTAGTCCCAGGTATGTGGATCTGTATGAGATCACCGAAAATGTGGGTCCTTTGGCTTATCGGTTAGCTTTACCTCCGAGCTTGTTGAGATTGCATGATGTTTTCCACGTATCAATGCTGAGGAAATATCATCCAGATCCTTCACATGTACTTGAACCAAAGCCTTTGTAGATCGAGGAAAAGTTAACTTATGAGGAGAAACCGATTCGAATTGTGGATCAAAAAGTTCAGGAACTTTGCAGGAAGAGTATTCCATTGGTAAAGGTTCTGTGGAATCACCATGGGTTTGAGGAAGCGACTTGGGAAAGAGAGGACCAGGTTCGGAGTCAGTATCCAGAGTTGTTTGTTGACCAGGTAAGAATTGTGTGGACGCAATTGTTTTAAGGGGGAGAAGGTGTAATACCTGAGCTCGGAATGTGGAATTTTCTTGTTTATCTTTCTGAAAATTATATTTTCTTAAATTCTTTGAGATTTAATTGTTGTTTCTTTATTGTCGCAAAGTGCATTGTATATCGAGAGCGATAGTTAGAGAACGGTTTTTAGTCCTCAGCAAATAGTGAAAACTAGTGTTTAGTGTTTTAATTTTAGTGTTTTAGTTTTTGTTAGCTAGAATTAATATTGCACTAGTTATTTTAGCTTTAAAATGCACAAAAATAGGCTAAACTGACCAATTTTTAAGTAGTTGACCAAGGGTTTGACCATTTGACCAAGTTGTCATCTTTTAATAAGCAAATAACAAAGAAAAAAATAAAACACAAAGCTGAAAAATAGAAAAGGGAGCATGCCGAAACTTAGAGAGAAAAAAAAAGATTTTCAACTTTCAAACTTCCAATCTTCGCGTGAGCTTGTGCGGGGTTGATACCGAGGCATCCAGCGTGGTTTTCCTAGCGACTAGGAGTGTCTAAGGTGAGGGAAGCACGTTATTTGCGCATTTGAATAACATGGATATCAACTTTATGATTTTTGGGTTTTATCCGTAGTTTGTTGTTTTAATCATTTTAATGCTTAAAGAATATTCATTGACTATTGTAGAACTTGTATTTATAGCTTTTTAGCATTTTCTCCGGTTAAATATAGCTATTGTGATTTAAAATGTCAATTGAATAGTAAAATATGAATAGTAAACCCTCAAAACGTAAAAGTTGTTCCGTTATGCGTTCTGTTGATGTGAAAGGATGCTAGATATGTTAGAATGCCTAAATGCATGATTTGTTTGGATTGTGTAATGGAAAAAATGAGAAAAATGCATTGGTGAAAGTTGGGGTCGTTTAGGTCGAGTTTAGTGTTTTCTCATTTTGCGTGATGACATTGTCTTGGGAGGCCATGGAAGCAATTTTTGTGTGGTTATGGCGTTGGTTGGGTGTTTGGTTAGAGTAGCGGTAGTTCAAACGAGCAAAGGGAGAAATCAGGGCTTTGCGTGAATTCTAGGGTAAAGTAAGGTTTCGGAGTCCTTAGACGTGACTTATGGTGACCTAGGAGGATTGGTGAAGTCGGTTTCCAAAACTCGTGGCTCGTTTGAAAGTAGTAGCGTTTGGTAAGTTGGGGTCATTTTGTGTTTTTGATGATTTTCATAGAATTTTGCTTGTATAATGCTTGTTAATGCTTATTATGCTTGTTAGAGTTGATTTTGATTGGAATGTTTATCAACTGTTGCTATTGCGTGCGAGAGTAACCTACTTTGTTATTCTTCCACGTGTGGCTTTATTGCTTGATTGCTCGATTGTTGCATTGTATATTGTATTGCATTCATAGAGTTAGGGGCGGTGTGATAGGCCTCTCTGGGTAGCCTCGGGTTGCCAGTGTTGGTTGCCCTAGCTCCGTGTCATATTCCCTTTCTCGTTTGGGTTGCCTCCCAGGGAGATTTGGGTCGTAGAATTGATGGATACTTCCGGGGTATTCCAAACTGAAGTTATAAGGTGGTTTGGGCCGGGGCGTCGTCATCGAATTCGTGATTGAAAGTTGCTCGTGGAAAGTGAATTGTATCCTTTGATTGAATGTTTATAGTTTTAATGCATGTCTTGTTTTATTGTTGTCTTTGCTTGTATCTCTATATGATAATTGAATGAATTGCTTGACTATTTGCATTGCATTCTCCTCTCATCTCCGTCCTTGAGACCAATAACCCTCGCTGAGCAATAGTTTTTGCTTATTCCATTCTATACTATAATTTACAGGAGTAGTTGAAGGGGACCCTGTTGAGGTAATTGAGGAGGAGGAGCAAGTGGAGGTGTTTCCTTGATAGCACTTCTTTGCTTAGCTGGTGGTTGGTTGCCAGACTTTTGTGCGAGCCATGCTTGATGTGTTTAATGCTTGGTCGTCTCTTTATTTTGAGGCTTGTAGCCTTGTATGTAGTTCTATGTTGAGGCCTTTATGGTCTTTTGTTGTAAAAGTTTAAAGGATTGTGAAGTTGTGAAGATACACTCTTATGACTAGTAAAGAATTGCATACTAATGGTTTAACTGTTTAGTGGCACGAATACTTGTATAGTATGCATGACATTTTTGGTTTGCAAAGTTGTTAATGAGAAGATGCATATTTTCTAAAAGAGAGTTGTCTTGATTCAAATGTTTAATATGGCTTTTGCAAGTATTATGTTGAACGTAGGGTTTCGGATCGTCCACGGTACAAGGGAGACTCCGTCCGTGTGTCGGGTCCAGGCTTGGCCTTTTACAATTAAATGCCATTAAATGCATGCCGGGTTCTGGTTATCACAGTTATTGCTGTTGTTGCACTTATAATGATTAATGATGTTTATTATGTGTTTACTGCTTAAAGGATGATTTCCAAGGAGTATAGTAAATAATGTTAGAAATCTATCGAATCCTCACTGGGCTTGTTTTATATATGCTCACTCTCAATTATTGCATGCATACAGGTGTTACCGATCCAGATTACGGGTACGTGCCTCCAGAAGAGGATAATGTTCCATATGTGGACGAGTCCTGTGTGCTAGAGTCTTGTCCTTGATATCTGATGCTGTCCTTTTTGTTATCTTATATATTAAAACTAGTTGGTTTGTATTTACATAGAAGTTTATGATGTATAAGATGTTGTATAGATAATGGATTAAATGTTGCTAGTTTAGTAGTCTTGTTTTGGAAAATGATTAGGTTGCTAGATTGGTTATAATCTATTTTGGGAAATGTATGTTATATAGGAAATGTATGATGTTGGAACGGAGATGTATAACCTATGGATGCAATGTGATAACCCGAACCCGGCATGCATTTAATAGCACTTGACTGCATTTGATTAAATGTTTAATTAGTTAAATCAACCTGTGATACCCCGAACTCAGCATGTATTTAATAGTATTGCATTTAATTACGTGTTATCTTAAATGCTAGCTGCGAGGACCCGAACGTTCATTACATGTGCATTCATTTATTTTAATAATTATTTGAAAAATAATATGTGCATTTACATGACTTATTTAGTGTTTTAAAATTTAAAATTGCATTTAAAGTTCATTTAAATTGCATCTTATCTACTTTTCACCTTCATTGACCAACTAGGACAAGGTGGGAATTTTTTTGAAATGTTTAATGAAGGGTAAACTTGGGATTAAAAATAAAAATGCAATGTTAAGTTAGTCAAAGTTTGGGTCAAATTGGGAATTAAATCTGAACCAAATGGGGAAGAATTAGGTATCAAATTATATATGGTTGGAAAGCTCTACGAGTCTAGTTTCTATAGGTTCAAACCGTTCGTGAATTGGAGTTTTCTAGAAGAAGTTATGGCTGTTTTCGTAAGGTGGCGCGAGCTGATTTTTCTACGCGAGAGTTGACCGAAGCTTTGACCTTTGACTTTCCACTTAAATACTAAATAAGCCAAAACAAAACACAAAATCAGCTTTTCTCCTTCCCTTCCACCCGTGACCAAGCTAAGACCATGAATAGTAAACCCTTGCACATTTTTGCTTATATCTTGAGTTTGGAGTGGAACCAAGGCGCAATTCCAGCATTTTTGAGTTCGTGGTGACGTGTAGCATCTTTCTAGCAGTTTATTTTTCATTTATTTTGCAGAAAAAAGGTGAGGACATTTTCTAACCCATTTTTCAAAAGTCATTATTTATGTTAGATATTGTTAAATCTATGCTTAATACTTATTATTTAGATGCTAGAGAACACATTTCTTGTTTTATAGCTTGTGTATAGTTGATTTTAGTTGTAGTTGATACTTTGCTATATATGAATATAAATGTAGACAATGTGTTTGTTTAATGTTCTAAGTGAAGTATAGGGATGTGTTACATGCTAGATTAATGCCCATAGATAGCTCAAATGCAAGAAAACATCAAGAGAAATCAAGAATCCAAAACCTGAATTTCTAAATAGTGCACTGCCCCTGTCTTTCGAAGATATTTTGACATAGCAAACCTACTCGAAAATTAACGAAATTTTCATAGCAGCTAGATTAGGCAGTTTAGAACAAATGTTGATTTCTAGAGCTAAGGCTAATTCTAACGTTTGAGGCCTCCGATTTAGCCATTTTCAAAATGTGTCCTGAAAATCCCTGCTACTGTACAGTTTGTGTAGTTGCACGGGAAAGGTCATAACTTGTTGATTTTAAACTGGAATTAAGCTCTGTTTGATTCTAAAATCAACTACACTCGAAGATCTACATTTATATGTAAAAACCAGAGAATTTGGAGTCCAAGAACATAGGTAATGAATTTGATAAATTTAAGGTTCTGTTAGAAGTTTTGTAAATGGGCATGTTTTCATGAAGATCTACTTGCTATGTGTTGTATTCCATATCTATCTTGTATTTTAGAGTTCATAAGTGAGTAAGAGCACTCTTTTGATAGTTTAGAAGGTTTTTATGGTTATTTTCATGTTAGATCAAGGATTAGTTAATAATGTATATATTGAAAACTAAGTGTTTGAGTTTATGCTTGAATGAAGTATTTTATGGTAGAAGTTTGAAAATGTTCTAGTTAAGTGTTTTAAGTGTTCTACATGTATTAACTTGGTAATTCTAGCATGTTAAATGTCTAGTTAGTCTATGTGATTTAGAACCCCATGCATGCTAAGTGGAATACCCGAGAATGAATGTATAACTTCTTATATAGTTAGTTGATTGTATTATGTAGTAGAATGGAAGGAGTTGGTGCATTCGGAGAATATGGAAAGGGTTCTTAACTAAATTCTTACAGGATTGGCTTTGCAAGGTGAGGGAGTTGCATCTTATTTGCATTTCTCTATTGTATATCGAATATGTTAAATAGTTTTCATGCTATTAATGTGATTTAGCGTATTCTAACAAGATTTGTCAGTTTTATAGTTAATAGAATCAATTAATGGTTAAGGGTTGATATTTCGCTTCTATTTTGGTCATCTAGTTAATGTGTGAGGACAACCTCTTTTGTTGTCCTTCTTGTGTGTATATCGGGTTATTTTGTTATATTGTTATTATTATTATTATTGTTTCTTGTGTTATCGAGTCTTTGGTTGCGCAACCATATAGTCGGGATGGATGCGATGGGCCTCTCTGGGCGGGAGCGGGGTTGCCAGGGTTGGTGCTCTAGCTCCGTACCCTATTCCCTCACTCGCCTGGTTCGGAGATTGACAGGGGATGTTAGGTCGTAGGATATTCGGGGTACATCCGGAGTACACCCACTGAAGTGTTTGGGGATTATGCCGGCACATTGATTGTGATCGTGATCGTGATCGTGGTTCAAAAGTTGGAGTGATAAGGGTTATCGATCGTATCCTTTTAAAGTATGGTATTAGAATTGTTATTCATTGTTTATTTATTGTGTTAATTGTGTTAAATTGCTGCATTGCACGAACCCGGTATACTGTCCCCGTTTCCCCCTCCCTCACTGAGTATACATTATTGGTATACTCACTCCTCATCATAAATCTTTCAGGTTATAGCCAAAGGAAGTGTAGTTCGTGATCATGTGATAGTTCGTGCTTGAAGAGTGGCCTTACGTGTTATGTGGTTTGAGCTGTAAAAGTTGTAAAGTTTTACTTTCATGAATTGTATATGCTCAATGTAGGAGATAAATGTATTTAAGCTTAACCAGGTCATAGAGTTCTTTGATAACCTAGTCTATGTAATAGCTTAATGTGGTTTGAGTTCAATGCATGTATGGAGTTATGTATGTTTGGACACGGTACTGGTCCATTTATTTGTTGTGTGCAGGTAAACTGTTTGTCCTATAAATAGGGGAAACTCTGTCCGTTTTTCCTCGTATTTCATGACTTGGGTTTTGGATCGGGTTGTGTTTAGTGGGAATATATAGCTCCTATTTCCGTGAGGGAATGGGGCGTTACACAACCAATTTGTACTATTTTAATATTTCTCTTGGAAGCATTTAGTAGTTGTATATTGAATAATTAAAAGATTATTATCTATTTCTAATAATTATAGTAATTGATTTTATTCTCTTGTGATTAATTAAGTGACATCTTAAATGTTAGCATTGGATTTGTGTTTATTTTTAGTTAAACATTTATTTGAAGCTTTATTTTCATATTTCTTTTAGAAGTAACTAGAATAATACTTGAGCTAATTATTTTAACGGAATATCAACTACTTTTCATATTGATGTTAATCGGTTTTATTTTTCTTGCACTTAAATGCACAGATTTCAATTAAATGAAAAGTAGCTTCGAGGCGGAGTAAATTTTAAACTATGATGCTTTCCAAAAATGATATATTTCTTAGATTCTTTGAGATTTAATTGTTATTCTTCTATTGACGTAAAGTGCATAGCATATCGGTAGAGATAGTTAGGAAATGAATTCGAGTCCTCAGCAAATAGTGAAACTAGTATTTTAGTGCCTTAAATTTTATAATTTAATTGTTGTTAGCTAGAATTGATATTTCCTTAGTTGTTTTAGCCTAAAAATGCATGAAATAGGCTAGTTTGACCAATTTTAAAGTGGTTCGACCAAGGGGCTTGACCTTTGACCTTTGTCATTTTTTTAATAGCCTAAATAGCACAAAACAAAAAAAGGAGCTGAAATCAGAAACAAAAGGGCCGAAAAAACAAGGAGAAAAAAAAAAGAAAATTTCAACTACAAATCACCAATTCTTCGCGAGGGCTTCCACGGGGTGGTTTCCGAGGCATCTTACGAGGTTTTCATAGCATCTAGGAGCGTCTAAGGTGAGGGTTTCATATTTATTTGCGCAATTGAAAGTTTTATGCTTTAACTTTAATTTTTGGATTTTATCTGTAGAATGTTATTTTGATCATTTTGAGGCTTATAGAATGTTCCCTAGCAATCGTAGAACATGTATTTATAGCTTTTTAACATTTTCTACGGTTAAATATTGAAATTGAAATATAAATTGTTAATTGAATAGTAATTTGTGAATAGTAAACCCCCATTTCGATGAAGTTGCTCCGTTACGCGTTCTGTTGATGTAGGAAGATGCTAGATATGCTAGAATACCTAAATGTGTGGTTTAATTGGAATGTGTAATGGAAAAATGAAGAAAAATGGCTTGGTGAAAGTCGGGGTCCTTTAGGTCAGGTTTAGCATTTTCTCGTTTTACGTGTTGGCATTGTTTCGGGAGGCCATGGAAGCACTTTTGGTGCGATTATGACGTTGGTTGGGTGTTTGGTTAGTATAGTTGTAGTTCAAACGAGCAAAGGGAAAAATCGGGACTTTGCGCGAATTCTAGGGTAAAGTAGGGTTTCGGGGACTTTAGACGTGCCTTATGGTCACCTAGGAGGATTTGCGAAGTTTGTTTCCAGAACTCGTGGCTCGTTTGAAAATGGTAGTGTTTTGATAGTTGGGGCCGATTTGTGATTTTGCTTGTTTTCTTGAAATTATGCCTATAGAATACTTAGGGTTGCTTGATATACTTGTTTGAATTAATTCTGATGGAAATGCTTATCAACTATTGCTATTGCGTGCAAGAGTAACCTACTTTGTTATTCTCCCACGTGTGGATTTATTGCTCATTTATCGCCTTGTATCGAGTCTTGCATTGCATAGTGTCCAGCAGGTGAGTGATGGGCCTCTCTGGGTAGCCTCGGGTTGCCAGTGTTGGTTGCTCTAGCTCCGTGGCTATTCCCTTTTCTCGCTTGGGTTGCCTCTCAGGGAGATTTGGGTCGTAGAATTGATGGTTACTCCCGGGGTATTCCAAATTGGTGTTATAAGGTGGTTGCACGCTTATTGTCATCGTTGTCAACATCAAGCTCGAGATTGATGTATCGCTCGTAAAATGGTATATTGCTCGTAAGAGTGAACCATAGCCTTCAGAGTGTGGTATAGCTTTGAATGGTTGTGTTACTGCTGTATTGATTGTTTATTATATTGTCGTTTGTATTGAATGCTTTCTTATCGACTTTATTGCTTAACTGTCTTATTTGCATTGCACGAATTTCTTTCTCTCCAACTCGATATTTGTCTCGCCCTCACTGAGTATACATGTTGTGTATACTCACTCCTCACCACCACATTTCAGGAAATGTCATATTAGCTGGAAAGTTCATGATTTCGTGAAAGTTCGTGCCTGAAGAGTTGTCTTGCGTGCCTATGTGACTTGAGTGTCGAGTTGTAAAGATATATGCTTTCATATGTTGTATGTATTTATTGTTAAAAGAAATGTAATTTAAATCTAGCTAAGTAGTTGAGGTGGTTTGATAAGTTAGATTATGTATTTAGTTAATGTAGCTTAACTTCAATGTATGTTTGTAATGACAAAGGAAAAAAGATAGAAAAATATGATAGTCTAGCTTGTGCAATAGGTTGGTGTAGTTTAATTGCTAAGCATGAATGTATATTTACTTGTGATTTGCATGTTGTGAACCAAGGTTCGGATGGCCTTGAGGTGGTTGAATGTTTGGACATGGTATTGGTCCACTTATATGCTGTTGTAGGTTTTACATTTTGCCTAGAATCAAGGGAGACTCCGTCCGTTTTCCCTAAAAATTTATGCCCGGGTTTGGATTTGTGTTGTGATTAGATTGATTGATAGAACTCCCGGTCTCGAGAGGGATCGGGGTGTTACAGGCAATGGTAAAAGAATGTTTATTGTATACTGTGGTTGTGTTGTTTAATTGTTGAATTGTTGTGGAGTTGGTTGTATGAGTTGCGAAGAGGTTGGTTTAGAGCCTCGATGTCCTAATTACTGTTGTTATATTGCCAAAATTCCGTTGCATCTTGACTAATTGTAGGAGGGGTCAAGTTGGGGCGTTACAATGATCTCCAAATTCACTTAATCATATATCAAATCAAAGCTTTACGAATGCTTTAACTCTGACCACAAACCTCATTCAATTTTGAGTTAAGATCTAAAAGTTATGACGATTTTTGTGAGACCGAGCAACCAGTCCAATTTTAATAACTTTCCAGTACACCCTACTATTCTTGTCCTATGAGGTGGTCTTAAAGTCCGAATTAGCTCTAGTCTATTTCTGCCAGATTTGTTCAAAACTGAAAAATATAATTGTCTACCAAGTTTCGTAATAGTGAGGTCAATGAGCCGTCCAAGATTCTTCAGTCATGTTTAAACTCATCTTCTATGCTTCTAAGCATGCAAGACTATATCACATATATATATATATATATATGCTTACAAGCTTTAAAAACATTAAAGAAACAGTTTTAACCCTCACCTCTTGGAGATCTATGAAGAAATGAAAAGGATCTACTTGAAAGTACGAGAAATAGTCTTGAATGTGCTAAAGTCCTCCTTTCCTTGCCTGGGCCGTGTATATGACACTTGTTTCCTTTGATATTCAGTCTAGTTAGCTAACATATCGTGTGTGTGAGTGTTCATAACCATAAGGAAGAGAATGGAGGGGTTATACCTTACCTTGGCCGAAAATGAGAGAGGTCTAGAGAGAGTTTTGAGTACTTCTTGAGTGTTGACAGCCCCTTGAAGATGGCTGCCTTGCTAGGTCCGAAAATGGAGAGAAATGAGAGAGAATGGAGAGAAAATGAGAGTTTTGGGTGTGTTAGGTTTTGAGAGGGAGATTTAGAGTGTTGTTTTGTTATTTTGATGTAGTTTGACTTATTTTTGTGTAGGTGTGTTGCTAGATCCGAAAATTAGAGTTTGTGTGTGTGTTCTGAGTCATGTGTGGGTGTAATATTTTAGATATCTTGTGTCTTGAGATTGTAGTATTTTAGGTGTCTAGTGTTTAGTGTAGCGTAGACAAAGTGTGTAAGAATGTTTAGGGTTTAGGAAAAGTGTATAGAAGATGTTGTCTTAGGTGTTTGTGTAGCATTGAAGTTAGAATAGAATATAGGGCATGTTTAGTGGTTTGTGAGGTTTTTTCTTGTAGTGGGTTTAAAATATAATATTTAGGTGTTAGAAGATTTTGTAGTAAAAGGTAGAAGTATATGTGTATATGTATATAAATAAGTAGTATATATATTTTATTGGGAATGTTTAGAAGATTGTAAAGTTTTGTCTTGTAGTGAATTTGAATTAGGATTAGAATAATGTTAGTGGAAGATGTAGGATTAGTTTAATGATATTTTAATGTTTAGTGCTTTGTGCAGGAATCTTTCTAGATTAGTATGCAGACACGTTTTTCTAGGTTTAGGGCACGTACTACAAGGTAAGACACGTACTTCTAGGTGAATGAACAGATTTCAATGCAAATGCACGCTACCCTAGGTAGTGCACATAAACCAATGTAAGGCACGTAATTCAATGCAATGCACGTAAATCAAGGTATGACACTTAAATCTAGGTTACGACACGTAATTCAAGGTTAGTGCACAAATATCGAGGTATCGTACGTAAATCGAGGTAAGTGCATGTTGGTCGAGGAAATGCACGCATTCAGGGTTAAGGTACGTATCTCAAGGTAAGTACACGTGAGATAATATATGACATACTAATCGAGATTAGAGCACACTAATCGAGGTAAAACGAGCAAACCTTAATGGAATTGGATGAATTTTGGATATGTTATACAAAACATCCAGATGAATAACTTTCATGATTTAGGAAAAAGAAAATTTGGTGGTTAAGGTTGAGGTCTTGGGCGATTTCAGTCCGTACCTGCATGCATGTATAAAATCTGATCTAAGGACTTTGTATGGTTGATTTGTGATGGTAAACCTGTATGGTTTTGGCTAAGTTGCACATATATTATGCTAGACTCGTAGTAGAATATACCCCATGTGGTTGCATGTACTAATATTATGGTTAAGGCTATAAATGAAGGCTATTTCAGCCGGGTACATACGTATGAGTCCATTGCATTCAGAATTTTAGTTGTTAACTTGTGTAGCTACTTTGACATAGTAAATCTTATCCAAATGAGCCCATTTTTGGATATGTTATACCCAAGGAATAGTAGAACAAACTTCATATTTCAAAAATTATCAAATTCTGACCAGAACCATTTTTAATTGTGCCATTCTAGAGAGTTTCCCGTTCTCGCGCTGGGTAGGCAGAATCGCACGACGTTTTTGTAAATGCTATAATTTTCTCATTTCAACTCCTAATCCGGATCCGTTTAGGACTATCTAATTTTAACGAAATATCTTCCTATGGCATTTTCACTATCTTTGAAGGACTCTAAAGGTGTCAACCAAACTGGAAAATTCACTGCATGTGTTATTCGGGTTTTACAGTTTGCATTTCTTGAAGATTTGGTGCTTGCATGTGTTCCTAAGACAATGAAATGTTTAGCATGTTATTGTTTGATTCTTGATGATATCTTGGAAGTTTGGTGGTTATTAATGCATGTGGTTCTGTATTTGAAGCCCTTAGTCGATTGAAATGCTTGTTTTAGGTAATCTCTATGAATTGCATGACCTTAATTGATTTATATGAGTTGTATAGTAGGCTTCCCGGAAATTTTTAAATGCTTAAAAGAATGATCCATGATGGGTTTAGGGTTGAATATTATTGAATCATATTTGTATGTATGTATATGATGTCGTTTGGTGATTTCGTATTCATAACAGTGAATTTCATGGCTTGCATGTGGTTTTAATGATGATATTTGCAAAGTTTCAAGGCTGTCCAATAGTTGCTAGATATGTATGATGACGATCTAAGTGCTCCTTGTAGCTAATAGCTGATGAATCTTGCACCCGAGCATGAACCTAAAACCCTAATTGCAAACTAGGTCTTCTAAGTATTAAATCATGCTTTACAAAACTTATAATTGAGGTTTTAATTGAAGTTGTGGACTGCCCGGAAAAGTTATTTTAGCCTCGTGCATGAATTATATTAATTATGGGGTCATACGTTAACTATTTGTGCACCAGATCTTGTATATGATGTTATAAAACATTTGTATGCTTTTATGCATTCATTATATTGTTAAAATGTATCCTATAGCTTATATTGTGTATGATTACGTGGCTGCCCGTAAATGTATAAATGCTTTTAGATTGGTATATGAAGTGATTATATGTTCTAACGATGCGTTATATGCCAACGTGTCAATATGTGATCATATACATGTATGGAGGCAACCTACTTTGTTGAACTCCTATTGTGAAATGTTAATTGGCATAAATGTGCATTGTATACAAGGTTGCAACCTTTCTTTTGGCATGGTAGCAATTCACGAACGCCCGGCAGCAGCAGGCTTGTCGGTGCTCCCATGACTACCATGGTCCAATTCCCTCTCTCGCTTGGAACTTTGTTACCCTCGGAGAGGTGGGTCGTAGGTTTGGTGTACAATCTGGAGTGCACCCATGCGGGAGTGATAAGGAGTATGATATTCAAGGTCGGCTACTACATGCGAATGCGAAAGCGAAAGTGAAAGCAAATGCGAAAGCGTAACGTATCCTTTTTACTATATGTTTAAGTACTCTCGCTTGGTTCCTAGAGGACCTCGGGGAGGAAAGACTGGTAAATGTGTTCATTTATATTTATACTATGTTATGAACTTTTTTTACATGACATGTTTTCAAATGAGTTTTCACAAGTTAACCGGAATAGAATTTCAAAGGTCCCGTTACTTGTTCTCCCCTCGCTGAGTTCATAAGAACTCACCCTCTTTATGTCATTATAGGTGAAGCAGAATAGGAACAGGTGCCCGAAGAGAATGTGCTAGTTGATGAACCTTTGGAGTAACTATGTGCATTACATGTTTTTCATGAATATGGATGTTATTAAGGATGTTGTGTTTAAATTGAAGACTATTTATGTTACTGTTGTAAAAGACCCCCGTTGTAATTTGGGATCAAGTTTTGGTTTGTACTAACTATAAACTCGACAAACTCTTTTATTTCGGTCGTTTGCTTTCATCATTATGGATAGTAGTTATCATTAGTTGTTTAAACTAATTGGTGAAAAATCAACTAAGTTAGCCTTACCTATACTTATTAAGGTACTCATTTGTAAGCTAAATGATAATAGATACTTGTATACATAGGAATTTGACAAATAAATGGGATGTAGTTATCGTGATAGGCTTATTAATCCAAATGGAACTTTTAAGATAAACTAGCGGGCATATCGATTGATGATAAAACAAGAGTTTTAGTTGTAAGCAAATTAAACATTCGGAATTTTGAGGTGTTCTAGAAAATAGGCCAAACCAAAGATAAATACAATCGTTATGCTGCCGGTTTGCTGAAAAACTTTTGGAGTTCTAGGCTAACGAATAAGCATTAATTATAGTCAAATGGTTAAAGTCGTAAAATAACGATAATGATTTAGGTCATGCCCTAGTCTAGCCTCTATAGGTTGGGTTAGGGGTGTGACACCTATATTTGAATTTGTACCTTAATAAGTATAGGTAAGCCTAACTTAGTTGATTTTTCACCTATTGGTTTAAACACCTAATGATAACTACTATCTATAACGATGAAAGCAAACGACCGAAATAAAAGACTTCGTCCGGTTTATAGTTAGTACAAACCAAAATTTGACCCCAAATTACAACGGGTGTCTTTTACAACAGCAACATAAACAGTCTTCAATTTAAACACAACATCCTTAATAACATCCATATTCATGAAAAGCATGTAATGCACATAGTGAAGGATCTCATATATTTTAGAGCTATAAACATCATCTAGCTAAGAATCGTGCGGAAGCGAAACATGACATTCAAAAATTTCTGGAATTCAAAGCATGATGTTCATATGAAACTCTAATCTTGATATCATGTGATTAACATATGCAAAACATATATATAGCAAGTATATATATTGACAAGAGATAGTAGAAGAGTATACCTCTTGTAGACAACTCATGGAAGCCATAGATCTGAATTTTTGCACACTAGATGGAAGACACCTCCTCTTGAAAATACAAGAGCTCTAGTCCGTCCACACGAGCAAAGAATGGCTTCTCCATTTCCGTGGTTGTTTTGTGCTAGATAACCATGGAAGATTTATGAGCTTGTTTGTGAGGAAGAGAGCAAAACCATTTCCTTCTTCTCCCTTTCTTTGGCTGCGTTTTTATGAACAAGAAGAGAAGACAAGTGCGTCTAGTTCATCTTCATTTTTTAGCCATGGTTCTCTCAAGATGATAAAGAAGAAAATACTTTTTCTTCTCTTTCTTCTTGCTGCGTTTTTCCTCTTGGTTTTTCAGCCATGGAGGCTTAGCAAAAAAGTGAAGAAGACAACTCTTATTCTCTCTCTTGTGTAGTCTCCAACGTGTGGAGAGAAAAGAAAGATGACAAGCCCTTGTCATCTTTTTTCCTTCTTTTCTTATTCTTGTCTCCCTTTTGAAATAAAAGAGAAGACAACCTTCCTTGATTTTAAGGTTGTGTTGTCTCTTTGTTAGAAAAGAAAAGATGACAAACCTTTGTCATCTTTTATTTCTTTTATTGTAGTATTTTTCCACTAATGTATTTAAATATTCAACCTAATCACAATTAGTTGAAATTATGAAAACAACCTTTTCATATTTTCACATTAGCCCCAACACTTAATAATAATTGCATATTGACCCCAATAACTTTTAAAAGGTCAATTACACAATTATTAACTCCTGAACAATTACACAATTGTTAACTCCTTAACAATATAAGAGAAACAAAATATAATTGTTAACACTTTAACAATTCAAGAGAAACTAAACACAATTATTAACACTTTAATAATTCAAGAGAAAATAAACGAATTATTAACACTTTAATAATTCAAGAGAAACTAAATGAATTATTAACACTTTAATAATTCAAGAGAAACTAAACGAATTGTTAACACTTTAACAATTCAAGAGAAAATAAACACAATTGTTAACACTTTAACAATTTAAGAGGAACTAAATCAAGCTCAATATAAAAAAACATTCACCATGCTCTATTGTGTGTGACTTTCTAGATTCACTACTATATAGCACTGAAGAAACGTTGAACACTTTCAATGTTAATCGAGCTATTCGATTTGTTTAGAGAATGTCTCCCGTCATTCTCAAAACACCCTCAGAGTTCTTGAGTGACGTTCTAGCTACCAACGTATCAAGACAGTTTATAAAGTAATGAAATCTTATTCAAGTGAATCTATTTATGGTCGTCGATTATCGTACAATCTAATCCTTCCATTAATTGTCCCGTCGAGCAAGAACCATGATCCGATTAAGTTCATAGACTCGAAACGATGCATAAATCCAAATGGTGGAATGAGAGATGACACATGGAAAAACCCATTTCCATTATTCATGCCTTGGCCAAGGACTTCCTCATTCAACAACCAAACTTGAATCGCATAGGATATCGCCTCACGTCGGAGGTTAACGGATCCTCTCTTGACCACGACTTGTCAATCACTATACCAGACGAATGAAACTGCGAGAGGATGTATCTTATCTCATTTGTCGAAACAATCATTGTCCAAACGCTAGAATCAAACCCCAATACATATGACAACCGTAATGTCTCAAGTCTAAGGATTATATGCACAATCGCAACGATTAACAAATTATTAATCCAAAGTCATGTAATTTGTTATTCACGTCACATTCAATGATCTATTCAACTAATAGTCATCCACATGTTTGTAAGTCACATCGCTATGCTGTTATGGCACGTGGCTCACCATCCTTTATTATTAATATCTCTATATTAGTCAAAGGTAACAATACATGTGATAGTCCGTAATTGATTATTAAAGTCCCGATCAAATAATCTAAGGACTATGAACACTTTAAGTATTTATCATATTAAAGAAATACGCCAACATATTCTAAACGCTTTTAGAATACATTCTTCTAATGAAAATACTAGGGACTCATTCATACATGTAAAGAAGGAGAATATGAATGTCCTAATTATGTCAATATGTAAACGAACATATAAACACTAATGCCATAAGTAAATGTCAAAATGCCCCAATATATGTCATCCAAATATGTAGCATTAGGGCATATCTCTAACAATCTCCCACTTGCACTAATGCTATGAAACATAGTATTAGTACAACAAACAATGATATCATATACTCATCTTCTCAAAACGAGGACCTAGCTGTGACTGATTCATAGCTACGGTAAGTGGGTCAGCTACATCAAGAGATGTGGTTGTTTTCTGAAAAGACATATCTCAATATGATTATTGGCTACAGATACAACACATGAAGATGGAAACACTTTTCCAAATGTTTGGACATACAATGAGACCTTGGTTCCACAAGCTTGTGCAGTAGCTCCGTATAGTCATAACAATAAAAGCATCACAACTTAACGATAGGAACCATAACCAACTCGTATGATTTCCTCGATCCAAACAACTTCTTTCGTAATATTACATATCACAAAAGACATAAGTTATGTAATGGAATCTACAGTTTTCTCAGAACCTTTCTAACTTACTGAGCTCCCACTACAAATAAACGTGAACCCTAACATAGACATTTTATTATAAGATTCAGATTAAGAATCTGAACTAATAATTCCATCACTACGGAATTTACATCCTCCATGAACTAAAATATATATCTTTAGTGCTTCCCAAGTACTTAAGAATATACTTCAATTCTATCAACCATTCCCAAACTTGGATTGGACTAATATTTACTCGTAACACTTTACAGTTTATGCAATATCAAGTCTTGTACATAATATAACAAATATGAAGTTACTATAACTTTGAATACAAATTTGCTATGCAACTAGAGTTTCTTGAACACTTTCAAAACCACTCTTATGTACAATCTAAGGAATATGTCGAGTAATCTATTTGTACTATCATTATAGCTACAAATTCACAAGATAAGAACGACAAGTTCTAAATGGAGAACATTTAATATGACTAGACTATAATTAATATCACAACACACATTTCATCAACTATGATATTGAAGTCATCATTATTGCAATCATAGAAAAATGGATGTGCTCCCACTATTCTTTTGCAATCACAAGGTTCATCTACATTTTAAATGAAATCTAACTCTTTAATCTCATTTGAAATGGGTGAAACATTTCCAAGGAATTCACTTAAAAATCCACAAGTGGATTTATCAAGTATGCACATATTACTCATATCAATAGATCATAATTATCAATATAGTAATACAATGTGCTATAATGACTAGCATAATACAACGAGACTAAAGCACAATAATTGGTAAAAGGATTTCATCATAGCTAACACTTTGGCTTTGATGATATCTTTTAGAAACCAATATAGCTATAAAAGGTCATTACCGTTTTATATTAACTTCAACCTTTATCTCGGAGATCAATATCCAGATTAAGCTAAAGTATATGAAGTCTCATTATTATGCTTTGCATTATATAGTTTCTTGGAATCGATATCAAATATATCGTTTCTTTGTAGATTGTAGGATCAACTAATTGATAATTATCTCAAATACATAAACAACGTTTGTGCTTCTAAAAGGATATTCCTATATTCTTTTAAAGAATGAGATACACTACTAGTTTTTCAAAGATCTTGTGTGATGACTCATCACGAACCTTATTGAATAGATTCATTACTTTCGTGTAGGTGATTTTATAGCTTTAGAGGATACATCCTCAATTTCTATTTTATTATAAAGTAACATCTTCTTGAACAAAACCTTTTCTTCAAGAAAGATTACAATATAATAGATCAATAGACATTGATCACTAAATAGAAATTATATCCTACAAAACTAGGATATACTATAAAATTACCTTTAACCAAAACTCCCACTAGTACTTTAAAAAACTTTTCAATAAAAGTAGGACAAACCAAAATTAACACATTTAATACTTGGGTGACATCCAACTTAAATCAAATATAAAGTTCTAGCAATAGCAAACAGTTACTATTCAATATAACATTAAATTAAGGAAAGCATGACCGACAAATAAATAGAATGATTAGTCAAACTAATCAATAACTTTACTACGTCCAACAAAGCACGGTTTCTTCACTAAGAAAACCCTATTTATTTATGGTACACCAGGCATTATTAATTTCGATACTATATCAAAATTTTAGGATACTCAAATAAAATAGTACTTAAGTATTTTGCCTTCATGATCTAATCATAAGACACTAATACATTTTTCTATACGAGCCTATTCTCAAATAGCTCTAAATACATCAACATGTACTAATCCAAATAAGCTAGTAGTTTTAATCCTTTATCAAACAAAGGATGACTTGGTTACCTTTCCAATAAATCAGATGTATAAGTTGATCAAACCAACCTAATCATTATCTTATTATTAGAAAAATCTAATCATGTAGAAACTACAATTAATTTGGATCATTTGAGTAATCTTAAAATTTGGTGGATGGTTATAATGGTTGTCAATATATTTGCAATACATTCTTTCGTCCATATTAAGACAATAACGACTACATCATAATGCACTTATACAAGCTTTAGGAATATACATTTTATTCCTAATATCATTTAGGTATAATATTTAAAATACAAAATATGTCCAGAAGGCATCCAAACAAATTGTCTTTAGCTAACGCAACAACCTTTGTTTCATTTGCTAACACTGAAAACATTCCACGCTTCCAAAAGCGCACTACTGAGATTAAGATTCTATCCTCGAACACATTCACTAATGTTTCACTAGAATCCATAAAGTAGTACCAATTACAATCAAAGAAGATTTATAATTCATAGTAGCTTTACAACCTTGACATTCAAGCTATAAAGATACTTTGGATTAAAACCTCTTTTAATGTCCGGTTTTAAGGCTATGAAAACATCATTTATACATGCCTATTCAATCCTTAATTTTCTTCTTATAATGCTCCCACTGGCTAATAGAAATCATCTCTATTTGTCTTTCTTCTTTGCATTACCACTAACCAAAGAGGAAATATGAATATGAGAATGAATTCTATTTATATCTAATATCATGCATTAAATATGCTTACCATAAAACCATTTGCTAGTTTAGAATTATATTCTTTACATCTTGCATACCTTTATGTAAACTATGAAAGAATATAAATATTTAGCATATTTAATTTGTTTTACTTATCAACTATAAGTACTACAACATTTTATTTTGATACTTTATCAAGATAAAAAATAACGGAGCATATAACTCTAAGACTTTATTAAGTTTCTAAGAACCATTCTTAGATAATAACGTTAATCAAAAATTTTGGTCCAGTTGCGCAATATAAAGTCTATTTAATTAAAAACGACGGGTTCATTGTTGTAGCCATAAATGCATGCAGAAAATAAGATCGCTAGTTGGCATAAACTTGTTAAAACATTTAATTTGGCCTTTAATTAAATGATACCTCCCGCTAATTTTTTCGATTCTCGCACTTCCTAAATGAGATCGTGAATCTAATTAAAGATTCATTAGTAGGTGACCATAGTTCTTTTTAATATGAATACCCCTCAGATTTGGTACATTATTGGAATATACATACAAACAATTAGCAACGATTACTATCTATATCACTATATAGGATATGTCCATTTTGCCCATAAATCACCGTAACCTCAGTTTTGGTGCATTATTGGAAACGTGATCTAGTTAGATTATACCCACCGTCATAGTGTTGCAACAATTTGAATCCCGGACCTCAGCTTTAGTGCGTTATTGGCCTCGTGATATTGGAACAACACAACATCACTATGCTTGCTAGGTAAACATAATACTTTCATGGAATATGTCTTCCTACCTTTGCGTTAGCCAAGACATACCCAATCGAGCAAATATAACCTAGGATAGTGGAGGGCAACGATAAACACTTTTACCGCTTTACAATCTAATATGTTTGCATGTATGAAGATTTTGAATTTAATTAGGTCTCACTTTACACATTAGTTAATTTACAAGCATACATCACATATAAGCAAATAAATAAACATACATGCAAAATCATACATTATGATGGATCATGGACTTGGACTATGAATTAAATCAAGACAAAAATAAAACCTAAATAAACACATCAACATGTCTTCTTTGGTCTTGTCTTTTTGAATTCTTCATAGATCCAAATCGCCTCAAACTCCTTGAAAGTCTCCAATGGTCTTCTTGTAGAAATTACATACATTATGTCTCACTACAAATTTCTCTCAATTGCAAGAAAATAAAATGAGACTTATGTCTCAATTACATACTAATGAATGATATAATTAGTTACAATGCCATCTAATGAAATTACAACTAATTAACCATTCATTAACCAAGTCCATGATCAAATTCACAATTTATCATCCAATATCACAATGTAAGATAAAACTCATAAAGCATAGGATATGCATCATATACATAAACAATAAAGCTAAACAAGCAAGCTAACACAAACTAGTGTATCCAATACATTAAATAAATAAAAGGCATGTTTGCAATAAGTTTCATATCTTGAGATTTTAGCATCTCATGTTAAACAACAAAAAAGAACTAGATAAAATCAATTTTAAGTCCATACTTGTTCAATAAGGTCCAATGCAAATCATTTGTTAATTTTATGGCCCAATTTGAGTTCCAAGGCTCATATTAATCTTCACTAAGAAAAACAATCTCATCTAATCTTATTAGACTAAAGCCCACTGATTTTTAAGCCCATTGGACTTAACCAAAGTCAAACCAATTATTCATGGCTTTTAATTTATGACCCATCATAAATCTGTTGCACATATATCAATTGTTTTGACTCGTTTAGCCTACATACAGTTCTCCAACAATTCTGAAATTTTGCAGAGACGTAGCTCTTCGATTTTAGATAGTTTTAGAATCAAACGGAACTCAATTCGGAGATAAATTGACTGAGTTATGCCCTTCGGAACACAACTGCGCAAACTGTCCAGCTTTACGCAAGAATCAGTAAACTTACTGATTTTGATTTTTTTGAAACCCTTAGCCACGAAATTAGGAGATGCATATTAGAGGATGAAATGTTCTACTATCTCTATAGCATAACATATCCAAAAATCAGCCAAATCTAACAACATTTACTATGCCAAAACAGTCACGCAAAAAACAGTGGACATAAACATTTTCAGAAATGTTGAAACTCTTTCCTTGTTCTTTTGTGCTCAAGACTTTAGAAACTTTAAGCAAACACATATGTAATCACATGAACATCAAGTCCTTGCTCTGATACCACTTGAAGGATCTCATATATTTTAGAGCTATAAACATCATCTAGCTAAGAATCGAGCGGAAGCGAAACATGACATTCAAAAATTTCTGGAATTCAAAGCATGATGTTCATATGAAACTCTAATCTTGATATCATGTGATTAACATATGAAAAATATATATATATAACAAGTATATATATTGACAAGAGATAAAGAATGGCTTCTCCATTTCCGTGGTTTTTTTGTGCTAGATAACCATTGAAGATTTATGAGCTTGTTTGTGAGGAAGAGAGCAAAACCATTTCCTTCTTCTCCCTTTCTTTGGCTGCGTTTTTTATGAAGAAGAAGAGAAGACAAGTGCATCTAGTTCATCTTCATTTTTCAGCCATGGTTCTCTCAAGATGATAAAGAAGAAAATACTTTTTCTTCTCTTTCTTCTTGCTGCGTTTTTTTTTTTCTCTTAGTTTTTCAGCCATGGAGGCTTAGCAAAAAAGTGAAGAAGACAACTCTTCTTCTCTCTCTTGTGTAGTCTCCAACGTGTGGAGATAAGAGAAAGATGACAAGCCCTTGTCACACTTTTTTCCTTCTTTTCTTATTCTTGTCTCCCTTTTGAAATAAAAGAGAAGACAACCTTCCTTGATTTTAAGGTTGTGTTGTCTCTTTGTTAGAAAAGAAAAGATGACAAACCTTTGTCATCTTTTATTTCTTTTATTGTAGTATTTTTTCACTAATGTATTTAAATATTCAACCTAATCACAATTAGTTTAAATTATGAAAACAACCTTTTTATATTTTCACATTAGCCCCAACACTTAATAATAATTGCATATTGACCCCAATAACTTTTAAAAGGTCAATTACACAATTATTAACTCCTTAACAATTACATAATTGTTAACTCCTTAATAATATAAGAGAAACAAAATATAATTGTTAACACTTTAACAATTCAAGAGAAACTAAACACAATTATTAACACTTTAATAATTCAAGAGAAAAAAAACGAATTATTAACACTTTAATAATTCAAGAGAAACTTAAAGAATTATTAACACTTTAATAATTCAAGAGAAACTAAACGAATTGTTAACACTTTAACAATTCAAGAGAAAATAAATGCAATTGTTAACACTTTAATAATTTAAGAGAAACTAAGTCAAGCTCAATAGAAAAAACATTCACCATGCTCTATTGTGTGTGACTTTCTAGATTCACTACTATATAGCACTGAAGAAACGTTGAACACTTTTAATGTTAATCGAGCTATTCGATTTGTTTAGAGAATGTCTCCCGTCATTCTCAAAACACCCTAAGAGTTCTTGAGTGACGTTCTAGCTACCAACGTATCAAGACAGTTTATAAAGTAATGAAATGTTATTCAAGTGAATCTATTTATGGTCGCCGATTATCGTACAATCCAATCCTTCCATTAATTGTCCCGTCGAGCAAGAACCATGATCCGATTAAGTTCATAGACTCGAAATGATGCATAAATCCAAATGGTGGAATGAGAGATGACACATGGAAAAACCCATTTCCATCATTCATGCCTTGGCCAAGGACTTCCTCATTCAACAACCAAACTTGGATCGCATAGGACATCGCCTCACGTCGGTGGTTAACGGATCCTCTCTTGACCACTACTTGTCAATCACTGTACCAAAAGAATGAAACTGCGAGAAGACGTATCTTATCTCATTTGTCGAAACAATCATTGTCCAAACGCTAGAATCAAACCCCAATACATATGACAACCATAATGTCTCAAGTCTAAGGATTACATGCACAATCGCAACGATTAACAAATTACTAATCAAAAGTCATGTAATTTGTTATTCACGTCACATTCAATGATCTATTCAACTAATAGTCATCCACATGTTTGTAAGTCGCATCGCTATGCTGTTATGGCACGTGGCTCACCATCCTTTATCATTAATATCTCTATATTAATCAAAGGTAACAACGCATGTGATAGTCCGTAATTGTTTATTAAAGTCCCGATCAAATAATCTAAGGACTATGAACGGGTTAAGTATTTATCATATTAAAGAAATACGCCAACATATTCTAAACGCTTTTAGAATACATTCCTCTAATGAAAATACTAGGGACTCATTCATACACGTAAAGAAGGAGAATATGAATGTCCTAATTATATCAATATGCAAACGAACATATAAACACTAATGCCATAAGTAAATGTCAAAATGCCCCAATATATGTCATCCAAATATGTAGCATTAGGGTATATCTCTAACACATAGTTACTCCAAAGGTTCATCAACTAGCACATTCTCTTCGGACACCTGTTCCAATTCCGCTTCACCTATAATGACATAAATAGAGTGAGTCCTTATGAACTCAGCGAGGGGAGAACAAGTAACGGGACCTTTGAAATTCTTTTCCGGTTAACTTGTGAAAACTCCTTTGGAAACATGTCAAGTAAAACAAGTAAGTTCATAACATAGCATAAATATAAATGAACACATTTACCAGTCTTTCTTTCCCGAGGTCCTCTAGGAACCAAGTGAGAGTACTTAAACACATAGTAAAAAGGATACGTTACGCTTTTGCATTTGCTTTAACTTTCGCTTTCGCATCGCATGTAGTGGACGACCTTGAATATCATACTCCTTATTACTCCCGCATGGGTGTACTCCGGATTGTACACCAAACCCACGACCCAACTCTCCGAGGGTAACAAAGTTCCAAGCGAGAGAGGGAATTGGACCATGGTAGTCATGGGAGCACCGACAAGCCTGCTGCCGCCGGGCGTTCGTAAATTGCTACCATGCCAAAAGAAAGGTTGCAACCTTGTATACAATGCACATTTATGCCAATTAACATTTCACAATAGAAGGTCAACAAAGTAGGTTGCCTCTGTGATACCCCGAACCTGGCATGTATTCAATAGCATTTAAAGTTCATTTAAATTGCATTTTATTGACCTTTCACCTTCTTTGACCAAACTAGTTGACTTTTCATCTACATTGACCAACTAGGACAAGGTGAAAATTTTTGAAATGTTTAAAAAAAAGGCAAACTTGGGATTAGAAACAAAAAAATACAATGTTAAGCTAGTCAAATTTTGGGTCAAATTTGGAGTTAAATCTGAACCAATTGGGGAAGATTTAGGTAGCAAATTATATATGGTTGGAAAGCTCTATGAGTCTAGTTTCTGAGGCTTCAAACCGTTCGTGAATTGGAGTTTTCTAGAAGAAGTTATGGTCGTTTTCGTAAGGTCGCGCATAGCTGTTTTGGTTTAGCGGGTTGACCGAATTTTGACCTTTGACTTCTTATCATTTTTTTTCTAAATAAGCAGAATGCACACGAAAAAAACAGAGAAAAAAAGGCTTGAAACCATGAGGAAAAGAAGGAAAAAAAAATCTCAACTTCAAATCTTCGATTCTTCGCGTGGGCTTGTGCGGGGTGGTTTCCGAGGCACTCTACGAGGTTTTCCTAGTGTCTAGGAGCATCTAAGGTGAGGGTTTCATCGTTATTTGCGCATTTGAAATATTTGTATCTAAACTTTGATTTTTGGATTTTATGCGTAGATTGTTGTTTTAATCATTTTGTTGCTTAAAGAATGTTCCTTGTTGATTGTAGAACATGTATTTATAGCTTTTTGACATTTTATGTGGTTAAATATTGGAATTGAAATATAAATTGTGTGATGAATAGTAAATTATGAATATTAAACCCCCGTTTCGATGAAGTTGCTCCGTTACGCGTTCTATTGATGTTGGAAGATGCTAGATATGCTAGAATGCCTAAATGTGTGGTTTAATTGGAATGTGTAATGGAAAAACGGAGAAAAATGGCTTAGTGAAAGTCGGGGTCGTTTAGATCGAGTTTGGCATTTTCACATTTTGCTTGTTGGCATTGTTTCAGAAGGCCATGGAAGCACTTTTGGTAAGATTATGGCATTGGTTGGGTGTTTGGTTGGTATAGTTGTAGTTCAAACGAGCAAAGGGGGAAATCGGGGCTTTGCGCGAATTCTAGGATAAAGTAGGGTTTCGGGGTCCTTGGACGTGCCTTATGGTGACCTAGGAGGATTGGCGAAGTCGGTTTCCAGAACTCGTGGCTCGTTTGGAAATGGGAGTGTTTTGATAGTTGGGGCCGATTTGTGATTTTGCTTGTTATCTTGATATTATGCCTATAGAATGCTTAGGGTTGCTTGATATACTTGTTTAATTGGTGTTATTGTTGCTTATTATTGCTTGTTATGCTTGAAAAGTTAGTTGAATGCTAGTATTGATTGTGATTGCTTGTTATCTCGTTTGTTGTCACTAGTTTGTATTGTTGTGCTATCGCTCGTTTATTGCCTTATATCGAGTCCTGCATTGCATAGTGTCAGCACGTGAGTGATGGGCCTCTCTGGGTAGCCTCGGGTTGCCAGTGTTGGTTGCTCTAGCTCTGTAGCTATTCCCTATTCTCGCTTGGGCTACCTCCCAGGGAGATTTGGGTTGTAGATTGATGGATACTTCTGGGGTATTCCAAACTGGTGTTATAAGGTGGATGCGCTTATTGTCATCGTTGTCAACATCAAGCTTGAGATTGATGTATCGCTCGTGAAATGGTATATTGCTCGTATGAGTGAACCATAGCCTTCAAAGTGTGGTATAGCTTTGAATGGTTGTGTTAATGCTTTCAGTAATTGCTTATTGTATTGATTATTTGTTTTGATTGCTTATTTATCAGTTATATTGCTTAACTGTCTTATTTGCATTGCACGACTTTCTTTCTCTCCAATTCGATATCTGTCTCGCCCTCACTGAGTATACGTGTTGTGTATAATTACTCCTCACCACCACATTTCAAGAAATGCCATGTTAGCTGTAAAGTTGGTGATTTCATGAAAGTCCGTGCTTGAAGAGTTGTCCTGCGTGCCTATGTGACTTGAGTTGTCAAAGTTGTAATGTTGTATGCTTTTATGTATTATATGTATTTAATGTTAAAGGGGATGTAATTTAAATTTCACTAGATTATGTATTTAGTTAATGTAGCTTAACTTCAATGTATATTTGTAATGATAAAGGAAAAGAGATAGAAAGGTATGATAGTCTAGCTTATGATATAGGTTGGTGTAGTTTAATTGCTAAGCTTGAATGTATATTTACTTGTGTTTTGCTTGTTGTGAACCAAGGCTCGGATGGCCTTGAGTTGGTTGAATGTTTTGACATGGTATTGGTCCACTTATATGTTGTCGCAGGTTTTACTTTTCGCCTAGGAACAGGGGAGACTCCTTCCGTTTTCCCTGAAAATTTATGCCTGGGTTTGGTTTGGGTTGTGTTTAGATCGATTGAAAGAACTCCCGATCTCGAGAGGGATCGGGGTGTTACAGGTGGTATCAGAGCCAGGTTTAGCTCATAAGCCGGGACAGGGTTCTCGGTCTGGTGGGTAGTGGTCCTTGAATGTGTGCTTGCTAAGTGTATCTTGAAAGTGTATGCTTGTATGTGAGATTATGTGTCTTGACATGAATGTGTGCTCCTATGTGATATAATTATGTGTTATGTATTAATTGTGTGCTAAGTGAAGTAAAGTGTCTAGTTGTGCATTGAATTGACCTATCGAATCGACCTCGTGGATTGTTATTTGCTTGAAGTATTGCTTTTAATGTGTGTACTGAAATGTCTTGAATTAGCTATGCCGTGATTTGAATTGATTATGCTGTGCTTGACTTGATTGTTATGCTTGAGTGACCTTGTTGAATAAACTATTTTGTAAACTTGCTGGCATAATAGCTTAAGGCATATGTATAACTGTGATATATTGGCATTCATACATGTCCTATTGAAATGGTAAGTAAGTCCTCTTCCTCCCCTGAAGAAAGTGGTTCACCGCTGGCTTTTCAAGGTGTATGGATTGGCAGGAAATGAATGGCATTTGACTAGCCTTTATTTGGGAATTGGTGTTTGATTTTGGAGCTCGGTTATTGGCGAATCTCTATGGTCTTCCTCTGTGCTTAACGGTTGTGAAGGAATAGCTTTCTCTTGGGGTTTATTTGGTTGTTCTTTGGAGCATTCTTTGGTTTTCTTAATGGGTATTCTTTGGAGACTTCTGTTGGCATTTCTCGGTGGATTTGGCTTTTGGGATTTCAATCGGCCTTACTGCACAGTATTATCTAGGATATATGTGTCTCTGTCTTTATTGGTATGATACTAGCATCCCTGATTGGAAATTCTTCAATGGCGTTCTCTTGGTATTTTCCTTGTTGGCAAAGTTGTATGAAGTTCTCACTTGGCAAACAGTGAAGAGGCCTCAGAGTTTGGTCTCGGTATATTGTTCATCAGTTCGGTGTTTATCCTTGGAGTTTTCATCCATCTGGGAAACTATGTTTGATATTCAACTTGGTTGTCTTATTGGGCACATTATATTTTCTCTGTTATTTCCTTTGACATTCCTCTCAGCATTTGATAGCAAAACTCGGAATCTAATTGGTTGTTCCATGGGGTTATTATTTGGAAGGCTTCTTTAGAACTTTGGAAATATATTTGATTGGGTTCTTGGTATTTTCTTCAGCACTCTTAACAGGGAATTCTTCTATGAAATCCATGACCAGCGGGGTACTTCTTTGGACCTCTAGATAGAACCTTTGTTTGAGCTTTTATTTGGCTTCTTGCTTGGGAATTCTCAGGCAGTAACAGTTAGACTTCTATTGGAGATTCGTGCGTGAGGTATTCTTCTTGTCGTTATTGTGTAGTATTAATGACATCTACAGTATCTTTGCTTTAGTCTTTACTGGTATTATCTCGGCGTTTCTGGTTGGAATTTATTCTTCTTCGGTATTCGTGTCAACGGGATTCTTGTACGATATCTGCATTTGAGCTTCTATTTGGCGTTACTAGTTGGCATTTCTACTTGAACTTTCCTATTGGTCACCTTGATTAAATACTTTTTCAGTAGCTAATGAAGACTAGTCAGAGTTGGATTGTAGATGATGCAGAGTCCTATTGGAAGAAGAGTTGCGAGGACACAATTGTTTTAAGGGGGGAAGGATGTGATACCCCGAACCTGGCATGTATTCAATAGCATTTAAAGTTCATTTAAATTGCATTTTATTGACCTTTTACCTTCTTTGACCAAACTAGTTGACTTTTCATCTACATTGACCAACTTGGACAAGGTGAGAATTTTTGAAATGTTTAATAAAAAGGCAAACTTGGGATTAGAAATAAAAAAAATGCAATGTTAATGTTAGTCAAATTTTGGGTCAAATTTGGAGTTAAATCTGAACCAATTGGGGAAGAGGTAGGTAGCAATTATATATGGTTGGAAAGCTCTGTGAGTCTAGTTTCAGAGGCTTCAAACCGTTCGTGAATTGGAGTTTTGTAGAAGAAGTTATGGCCGTGTACGTAAGGTCGCGCATAGTTGTTTTGGTTTAGCGGGTTGACCGAATTTTGACCTTTGACTTCTTATCATTTTTTTTTTCTAAATAAGCAGAATGCACACGAAAAAAACAGAGAAAAAAAGGCTTGAAACCATGAGGAAAAGAAGGAGAAAAAAAAAAGAAAATCTCAACTTCAAATCTTCGATTCTTCGCGTGGGGCTGTGCGGGGTGGGTTTCGAGGCACTCTACCAGATTTTCCTAGCGTCTAGGAGCGTCTAAGGTGAGGGTTTCATCCTTATTTATACATTTGAAATATTTGTATCTAAACTTTGTTTTTTGGATTTTATGCGTAGATTGTTGTTTTAATCGTTTTGTTGCTTAAAGAATGTTCCTTGTTGATTGTAGAACATGTATTTATAGCTTTTTAACATTTTCTGTGGTTAAATATTGGAATTGAAATATAAATTGTGTAATGAATAGTAAATTGTGAATAGTAAACCCCTGTTTCGATGAAGTTACTCCGTTATGCGTTCTGTTGATGTAGGAAGATACTAGATATGCTAGAATGCCTAAATGTGTGGTTTAATTCAAATGTGTAATGAAAAAACGGAGAAAAATGGCTTAGTGAAAGTCGGGGTCGTTTAGGTCGAGTTTGGCATTTTCTCGTTTTGCGTGTTGGCATTGTTTCGGGAGGCCATGGAAGCACTTTTGGTGCGATTATGGCATTGGTTGGGTGTTTGGTTGGTATAGTTGTAGTTCAAACAAGCAAAGGGGGAAATCGGGGCTTTGCGCAAATTCTAGGGTAAATAGGGTTTCGGGGTCCTTGGACGTGCCTTATGGTGACCTAGGAGGATTGGCGAAGTCGGTTTCCAGAACTCGTTGCTCGTTTGGAAATGGTAGTGTTTTGATAGTTGGGGCCGATTTGTGATTTTGCTTGTTATCTTGATATTATGCGTATAGAATGCTTAGGGTTGCCTGATATACTTGTTTAATTGGTGTTATTGTTGCTTATTATTGCTTGTTATGCTTGAAAAGTTAGTTGAATGCTACTATTGATTGTGATTGCTTGTTATCTCGTTTGTTGTCACTAGTTTGTATTGTTGTGCTATCGCTCGTTTATTGCCTTGTATCGAGTCCTGCATTGCATAGTGTCAGCACGTGAGTGATGGGCCTCTCTGGGTAGCCTCGGGTTGCCAGTGTTGGTTGCTCTAGCTCCGTAGCTATTCCCTCTTCTCGCTTGGGCTGCCTCCCAGGGAGATTTGGGTCGTAGATTGATGGATACTTATGGGGTATTCCATACTGGTGTTATAAGGTGGATGCGCTTATTGTCATCGTTGTCAACATCAAGCTCGAGATTGATGTATCGCTCGTGAAATGGCACATTGCTTGTATGAGTGAACCATAGCCTTCAAAGTGTGGTATAGCTTTGAATGGTTGTGTTAATGCTTTCAGTAATTGCTTATTGTATTGATTATTTGTTTTGATTGCTTATTTATTAGTTATATTGCTTAACTGTCTTATTTTCATTGCAAAACTTTTTTTCTCTTCAATTCGATTTCTGTCTCACCCTCACTGAGTATGTGATGCCCGAGATTTAGCCATGCATTCAATTACTGTTACATCCCTTGCTTGCGCATTTACTTCTGTACTTTACTAACTGACTTCTGTAGCTACTATTCACTCCGTTTTCAAACTACATTCTATTAGTGAATTAACATTTTTATTAAATCATATTAATTGTTAAAGGAGTGAGAAAAATGTGCAATTGAACTAGAAGCGATAGGAGCGCTCGTTTAGAAAATGATTTTAGTAGTTCAATAAATAGTGTTACGTAACTAACTTAGAGTTTTAATTAACTAGCACACATGCTTCACTTTAGGCTCGTTTTAAGCTTACTACGCGCATTATAAGGGACCTTTTAAAAACCCACACTTGACCCCACCCAACTATGCACCCTATATTACCCACCTTAGCTCATAACTAGCAAAGAACAAAACAAAAAAAATGCTGAAAAATCACTGTAGCAAATCCGAGAATAGTGTAGGAGGAGAATGAGAGGATTTTGCTCATCAAATCTTCAAGCCAAGCCAAGCCAAGCTAGGAGCAGGTAGTTTGGGGTGTTTGCTAGCCTCCCGAGAGTTCCTATGCGCAATTGGTGAGGGTTTTCATGACTTTTTATGCATATCTAAAATGTTACATTTTTCTTGATTTGTTGAAAATGTTATCAAATGCTATTGCAAAGCTTATCTATGCTATTATACCTTGTATATAAGTGCTAGAGAACACATTTGAGCTATTAGTTCGCATTTTAAACGGTTGGAATCGTCATTTGAATTTATGAGGTGAATAGTGATGTTTTTCTAGGTTTTTGTGTAATTGCACATATTAGCTTGATTTAACACTCTTAATAGATGCCTTAGGTGCTAATGAAGGTAGTCTAATAGCCCCGTGCACTTGAATTGCTCTAGAATCGCATAAAACGTGAAATAGCCGACTTTAACAAAGGGGTTTCGGGGGTCAAGCGAATCCGGGTGGATTCGGGTTTCAATTCTAGTATCCTTAAGCTACCTAGGTGGTATAGAAGCCTTGATATCCCTTGTTTGAAGCCCGGAAAATGTATGTGTAGTTTAAAGCCATAAGAGGGAATTTGGGGCTTTCGGGGAAATCGCAGCCATTTGAATGAGTTAGAGGGTTGAGAGGGTACCTTGAGGGTTAGTTAGAAGGTTGGGAGAGTTTCCCTTGAAAATAGAATCATTAACCTTGGTTTGGAAGAGAAATAGTTTGAAAAACAAAGGGGTTTATGTGCTATTTCGGTTGTCTCACACTTCTAAACCCATGGTATGACTTCTTGAGTGTTTATATGTGATTTTAAATTGATTTGGAGCTTTTGGTATGATTCTATGCTTATTTTGTATATGTTCCTTTGTAAACTGCTTATTAGCTTCTATAATTGCTTCTATTCTATTTGCATCGAGGTCAACCTACTTTGTTGATCCTCCTATGTGTTAATGCTTATATTATTGCTATTAATTTGTCATTTTTAAGTGCATTGCATCGTGGTTGCGCAACCATAGTGTCAGGGGCGGTTGTGTTGAATATCGGCTGGGCGGTAGAGGGCTTGCCGGTGGATATTCAAACTCCGTGCCCTAGTCCCTCATTCGCCTGGTCCGGAGATTGCCAGGGGATGTTGGGTCGTAGGATTATTGGGGTACATCCGGAGTACACCCACTGGAGTGTTTGGGGTTATGCCGGCTTATCGTGATCGTGATCGTGGTTCGTGAATGAAGACCAGTGAAGATTGGTGTATAGGGGTTATGAGAAATGTATCCTTTTAAATATGTGGTTATTTAAGCTGTCATTGTTTCTTGATTTGCTCAATAGTTATTGTTGTTAACTGTATTACTTGTCGCATTGCACACCCCGGGACCTTATCCCTCACTGGACAACAGTGGTTGCTCATACCTCGCTAACATGTTTCAGGTGGCGCAGTTGGAGGAGTTGCATTAGTTGCTGTGTCTAGTTGCTTGAGGTGGACTATGTTCTTGTTGATGAGAGTATGACTTGTTTTCTTTACTTTATGTTCTATTTTGTAACCTAAGTGATATGTGTATATTATATAGTTTGCAAATTGAGGGATAGATGTTGTAGTGGTAGATTTAGAACCATGGCATGTAATAACTTATATTTCTGCTATTAGCTGCTTCGCATGCTTGGGAGTGAATGACTGGTTGTTTTCAATTTCTAAGAATACTTAAAAGCTATCATGGAGTGGCATGATAAGCGGTTTTGTAAAGAGCTATGTTATGAATGCATACTTGTCTGTATCTAAACTGTTTGTATGTCTTAAGGCTCGGATGGCCTTAAAGCTAAGATCTTTAGTTGTAAATGAATGTCTTGTTATGTTGTGGCTTTATTGAGTGTTTACAGGTTTTCAGAATGTCCACGGTACAGGGGAGACTCTGTCCGTGTGTCGGGTCCAGACTTAACCATTAGGAAAAATTTTGTGACCAGGCTTGGTATTGGGTTGAGAATAGCATGGTTATTAGAGCCTCCGGTCTCGTGAGGGATCAGGGCATTACAGGTGGTATCAGAGCTTAGTTAGCTCTAAGCCGGGACAGGGTCCTCGGCCTGTCGGGTAGTAACCCTTACGTGTGTGCTTGTTAAGAGTGTGTCTTGAAAGTGTATGCCTGCATGCGTGATTGTGTGTCTTGTATTGAATGTGTGCACCTATGTGATATAATTATGTGTTACGTGCTAAATGTGTGCTAAGTGAAGTAAAGTGGCTGGTTATGCATCATATTAACCTCGTGAATTGTTAATTGCTTGAACTGTTGCTTGTAATGTATGCATTTGAAAGTCTTTGATTGAGTTGTGTTATGATGGACTTGATTGTCGTGCTTGAATGACTTTGATGATTACACTGTTTCATAAACTCTTATATAAACATGTTTGCATAATAGTTTAAAACATATATGTGTAAATGTGATATCTTGGCATTCATACATGTCTCGTTGAAATGGTAAGAAAGACTTCTTCCTCCCCCTGAAGATAAGTGATTAGCAACAAGCCCTCCAAGTTGTGTGGATTAGCGGGAATGAGAATGTTTGTAAGCGGAGCTCAGTTATTGGGATTTCATCCAAGGCATTCTTCTACGCTCAGTAGTCAGAAATGAATGGCTTCCTTTGGGATTTCTATATGACTGTTCTTTCGGTTTTCTTATTGAGTATTCTTCTAGTATTTTCTTGCTGGTATTACCCGGAAGACTTAGTTTGGGAGTTTAATCAGCCTTATTATATGGAATTATCTTCTGTATTTGTACTCTAAATTCTTATTGGTATTTTCTCTCCACTGTTAGTTGGGATTCTATTCTTCTATGGTATTCGTGCCAGCGTGATTCTTATTTGGATTTCGAAGTAGCTCTCTATTGGAGCCTTTATTTGGCCTTATTAAGTGAGGTTCGCAGGCAATACTACTGGGATTTCTTAATGAGCTCACACGAGAGTTCGTATATGGTATTCTTGCTTAGCAACTGATGACGAGTAATCGGAGTTGGTTTTCAGTAGTTGTGGAGTTCCCTTGTGAAGAAGAAATTGCGTGGACGCAATTAGTTTAAGGGGGAGAGGATGTGACGCCCGAGATTTAGCCATGCATTCAATTACTATTGCATCCCTTGCTTGCGCATTTACTTCTGTTCTTTACTAACTGACTTCTGTAGCTACTATTCACTCCATTTTCAAACTACATTCTATTAGTGAATTAACATTTTTATTAAATCATATTAATTGTTAAAGGAGTGAGAAAAATGTGCAATTGAACTAGAAGCGATAGGAGCGCTCGTTTAGAAAATGATTTTAGTATTTCGATGAATAGTGTTACGTAACTAACTTAGAGTTTTAATTAACTAGCACACATGCTTCACTTTAGGCTCGTTTTAAGCTTACTACGCGCATTATAAGTGACCTTTTAAATACCCAAACTTGACCCCACCCAACTATGCACCCTATATTACCCACCTTAGCTCATAACTAGCAAAGAACAAAACAAAAAAAATGCTGAAAAATCACTGTAGCAAATCCGAGAATAGTGTAGGAGGAGAATGAGAGGATTTTGCTCATCAAATCTTCAAGCCAAGCCAAGCCAAGCTAAGAGCAAGTAGTTTAGGGTGTTTGCTAGCCTCCCGAGAGTTCCTACGCGCAATTGGTGAGGGTTTTCATGACTTTTTATGCATATCTAAAATGTTACATTTTTCTTGATTTGTTGAAAATGTTATCAAATGCTATTGCAAAGCTTATCTATGCTATTATACCTTGTATATAAGTGCTAGAGAACACATTTGAGCTATTAGTTCGCATTTTAAACGGTTGGAATCGTCATTTGAATTTATGAGGTGAATAGTGACATTTTTCTAGGGTTTTGTGTAATTGCACATATTAGCTTGATTTAACACTCTTAATAGATGCCTTAGGTGCTAATGAAGGTAGTCTAATAGCCCCGTGCACTTGAATTGCTCTAGAATCGCATAAAACGTAAAATAGCCGACTTTAACAAAGGGGTTTCGGGGTCATGCGAATACGGGTGTATTCGGGCTTCAATTCTAGTATCCTTAAGCTACCTAGGTGCTATAGAAGCCTTGATATCCCTTGTTTGAAGCCCGGAAAATGTATGTGTAGTTTAAAGCCATAAGCGGGAATTTGGGGCTTTTGGGGAAATCGCAGCCATTTGAGTGAGTTAGAGGGTTGAGAGGGTACCTTGAGGGTTAGTTAGAATGTTGGGAGAGTTTCCCTTGAAAATAGAATCATTAACCTTGGTTTGGAAGAGAAATAGTTTGAAAAACAAAGGGGTTTATGTGCTATTTCGGTTGTCTCACACTTCTAAACCCATGGTATGACTTCTTGAGTGTTTATATGTGATTTTAAATTGATTTGGAGCTTTTGGTATGATTCTATGCTTATTTTGTATATGTTCCTTTGTAAACTGCTTATTAGCTTCTATAATTGCTTCTATTCTATTTGCATCGAGGTCAACCTACTTTGTTGATCCTCCTATGTGTTAATGCTTATATTATTGCTATTAATTTGTCATTTTTAAGTGCATTGCATCGTGGTTGCGCAACCATAGTGTCAGGGGCGGTTGTGTTGAATATCGGCTGGGCGGCAGAGGGCTTGCCGGTGGATATTCAAACTCCGTGCCCTAGTCCCTCATTCGCCTGGTCCGGAGATTGCCAGGGGATGTTAGGTCGTAGGATTATTGGGATACATCCGGAGTACACCTACTGGAGTATTTGGGGTTATGCCGGCTTATCGTGATCGTAATCGTGGTTCGTGAATGAAGACTCAGTGAAGATTGGCGTATAGGGGTTATGTGAAATGTATCCTTTCAAATGTGTGGTTAGTTAAGCTATCATTGTTTCTTTAATTGTCTAATTGTTATTGTTGTTTAACTATATTACTTGTCGCATTGCACACCCCGGGACCTTATCCCCCACTGGACAACAGTGGTTGCTCATACCTCGCTAACATGTTTCAGGTGGCGCAGTTGGAGGAGTTGCATTAGTTGCTGTGTCTAGTTGCTTGAGGTGGACTATGTTCTTGTTGATGAGAGTATGACTTGTTTTCTTTACTTTATGTTCTATTTTGTAACCTAAGTGATATGTGTATATTATATAGTTTGCAAATTGAGGGATAGATGTTGTAGTGGTAGATTTAGAACCATGGCATGTAATAACTTATATTTCTGCTATTAGCTGCTTCGCATGCTTGGGAGTGAATGACTGGTTGTTTTCAATTTCTAAGAATACTTAAAAGCTATCATGGAGTGGCATGATAAGCGGTTTTGTAAAGAGCTATGTTATGAATGCATACTTGTCTGTATCTAAACTGTTTGTATGTCTTAAGGCTCGGATGGCCTTAAAGCTAAGATCTTTAGTTGTAAATGAATGTCTTGTTATGTTGTGGCTTTATTGAGTGTTTACAGGTTTTCAGAATGTCCACGGTACAGGGGAGACTCTGTCCGTGTGTCGGGTCCGGACTTAACCATTAGGAAAAATTTTGTGACCAGGCTTGGTAGTGGGTTGAGAATAGCATGGTTATTAGAGCCTCCGGTCTCGTGAGGGATCGGGGCATTACAGGTGGTATCAGAGCTTAGTTAGCTCTAAGCCGGGACAGGGTCCTCGGCCTGTTGGGTAGTAACCCTTACGTGTGTGCTTGTTAAGAGTGTGTCTTGAAAGTGTATGCCTGCATGCGTGATTGTGTGTCTTGTATTGAATGTGTGCACCTATGTGATATAATTATGTGTTACGTGCTAAATGTGTGCTAAGTGAAGTAAAGTGGCTGGTTATGTATCATATTAACCTCGTGAATTGTTAATTGCTTGAACTGTTGCTTGTAATGTGTGCATTTGAAAGTCTTTGATTGAGTTGTGTTATGATGGACTTGATTGTCGTGCTTGAATGACTTTGATGATTACACTGTTTCATAAACTCTTATATAAACATGTTTGCATAATAGTTTAAAACATATATGTGTAAATGTGATATCTTGGCATTCATACATGTCTCGTTGAAATGGTAAGAAAGACTTCTTCCTCCCCCTGAAGAGAAGTGATTAGCAACAAGCCCTCCAAGTTGTGTGGATTAGCGGGAATGAGAATGTTTGTAAGCGGAGCTCAGTTATTGGGATTTCTTCCAAGGCATTCTTCTACGCTCAATAGTCAGAAATGAATGGCTTCCTTTGGGATTTCTATATGACCGTTCTCTCGGTTTTCTTATTGAGTATTCTTCTAGTATTTTCTTGCTGGTATTACTCGGAAGACTTAGTTTGGGATTCTAATCAGCCTTATTATATGGAATTATCTTCGGTATTTGTACTCTAAATTCTTATTGGTATTTTCTCTCCACTGTTAGTTGGGATTCTATTCTTCTATGGTATTCGTGCCAGCGTGATTCTTATTTGGATTTCGAAGTAGCTCTCTATTGGAGCCTTTATTTGGCCTTATTAAGTGAGGTTCGCAGGCAATACTACTGGGATTTCTTAATGAGCTCCCACGAGAGTTCGTATATGGTATTCTTGCTTAGCAACTGATGACGAGTAATCGGAGTTGGTTTTCAGTTGTTGTGGAGTTCTCTTGTGAAGAAGAATTGCGTGGACGCAATTAGTTTAAGGGGGAGAGGATGTTACGCCCGAGATTTAGCCATGCATTCAATTACTGTTGCATCCCTTGTTTGAGCATTTACTTATGTACTTTACTAACTGACTTCTGTAGCTACTATTCACTCCATTTTCAAACTACATTCTATTAGTGAATTAACATTTTTATTAAATCATATTAATTGTTAAAGGAGTGAGAAAAATGTGCAATTGAGCTAGAAGCGATAGGAGAGCTCGTTTAGAAAATGATTTTAGTAGTTCAATGAATAGTGTTACGTAACTAACTTAGAGTTTTAATTAACTAGCACACATGCTTCACTTTAGGCTCGTTTTAAGCTTACTACGCGCATTATAAGTGACCTTTTAAATACCCAAACTTGACCCCACCCAACTATGCACCCTATATTACCCACCTTAGCTCATAACTAGCAAAGAACAAAACAAAAAAAATGCTGAAAAATCACTGTAGCAAATCCGAGAATAGTGTAGGAGGAGAATGAGAGGATTTTGCTCATCAAATCTTCAAGCCAAGCCAAGCCAAGCTAAGAGCAAGTAGTTTAGGGTGTTTGCTAGCCTCCCGAGAGTTCCTACGCGCAATTGGTGAGGGTTTTCATGACTTTTTATGCATATCTAAAATGTTACATTTTTCTTGATTTGTTGAAAATGTTATCAAATGCTATTGCAAAGCTTATCTATGCTATTATACCTTGTATATAAGTGCTAGAGAACACATTTGAGCTATTAGTTTGCATTTTAAACGGTTGGAATCGTCATTTGAATTTATGAGGTGAATAGTGACATTTTTCTAGGGTTTTGTGTAATTGCACATATTAGCTTGATTTAACACTCTTAATAGATGCCTTAGGTGCTAATGAAGGTAGTCTAATAGCCCCGTGCACTTGAATTGCTCTAGAATCGCATAAAACGTAAAATAGCCGACTTTAACAAAGGGGTTTCGGGGTCATGCGAATACGGGTGTATTCGGGCTTCAATTCTAGTATCCTTAAGCTACCTAGGTGCTATAGAAGCCTTGATATCCCTTGTTTGAAGCCCGGACAATGTATGTGTAGTTTAAAGCCATAAGCGGGAATTTGGGGCTTTTGGGGAAATCGCAGCCATTTGAATGAGTTAGAGGGTTGAGAAGGTACCTTGAGGGTTAGTTAGAAGGTTGGGAGAGTTTTCCTTGAAAATAGAATCATTAACCTTGGTTTGGAAGAGAAATAGTTTGAAAAACAAAGGGGTTTATGTGCTATTTCGGTTGTCTCACACTTCTAAACCCATGGTATGACTTCTTGAGTGTTTATATGTGATTTTAAATTGATTTGGAGCTTTTGGTATGATTCTATGCTTATTTTGTATATGTTCCTTTGTAAACTGCTTATTAGCTTCTATAATTGCTTCTATTCTATTTGCATCGAGGTCAACCTACTTTGTTGATCCTCCTATGTGTTAATGCTTATATTATTGCTATTAATTTGTCATTTTTAAGTGCATTGCATCGTGGTTGCGCAACCATAGTGTCAGGGGCGGTTGTGTTGAATATCGGCTGGGCGGTAGAGGGCTTGCCGGTGGATATTCAAACTCCGTGCCCTAGTCCCTCATTCGCCTGGTCCGGAGATTGCCAGGGGATGTTGGGTCGTAGGATTATCGGGGTACATCCGGAGTACACCCACTGGAGTGTTTGGGGTTATGCCGGCTTATCGTGATCGTGATCGTGGTTCGTGGATCGTGAATGAAGACCAGTGAAGATTGGTGTATAGGGGTTATGAGAAATGTATCCTTTTAAATATGTGGTTATTTAAGCTATCATTGTTTCTTGATTTGCTCAATAGTTATTGCTGTTAACTGTATTACTTGTCGCATTGCACACCCCGGGACCTTATGTGATACCCCGAACCTGGCATGTATTCAATAGCATTTGAAGTTCATTTAAATTGCATTTTATTGACCTTTCACCTTCTTTGACCAAAATAGTTGATTTTTTATTTACATTGACCAACTAGGACATGGCGAAAATTTTTGAAATGTTTAATAAAGGGCAAACTTGAGATTAGAAATAAAAAAATGCAATGTTAAGTTAGTCAAATTTTGGGTCAACTTTGGAATTAAATCTGAACCAATTGGGGAAGAGTTAGGTAGCAAATTATATATGGTTGGAAAGCTCTATGAGTCTAGTTTCTGTGGCTTCAAACCGTTCGTGAATTGGAGTTTTCTAGAAGAAGTTATGGCCGTTTTTGTAAGGTCGCGCATAGCTGTTTTGGTTTAGCGGGTTGACCGAAGCTTTGACTATTGTTGCCATTTTTTATAAGCATAAAATAGCGTAGAAAAAAACGAAAAGCTGAAAAATAAAGAGAGAAAACCAAGAGTTGAAGGAGAAAAGAAAAAAAAAGAATTTTCAACTTCAAATCTTCAAATCTTTGCGAGGGCTTGCACAGGATCGTTTCCGAGGCTTCTAATGTTGTTTTCCTAGCGTCTATTAGCAGCTAAGGTGAGGGATCCATCATTATTTGCGCATTAGAAAATATGATGTCAAGACTTTAATTTTTAGAAATTGCATATAGAATGTTGTTTAATTCATTTTGTTGCTTGAAATATGTTCTATGATGTTAGTAGACCTTACTTTTGTAAGTTTTTCGCAATTTCTACGGTTAAATTGATTATTGTATTTCAAATGTTGAGTGAATAGTGAAAAACGTGAATAGTAAACCCCCATTCGAAATTTTGCTCCGAGTTGCGTTCTATTGATGTAGGAAGATGCTAGATATGCTAGAATGCCTAAATGTGTGGTTTAATTAGAATGTGTAATAGAAAAACAGAGAAAAAACGGCTTGGTGAAAGTCGGGGTCGTTTAGGTCGAGTTTGGCATTTTCTCGTTTTACGTGTTGGCATTGTTTCGGGAGGCCATGGAAGCACTTTTGGTGCGATTATGGCATTGGTTGGGTGTTTGGTTGGTATAGTTGTAGTTCAAACGAGCAAAGGGAGAAATCGGGACTTTGCGTGAATTCTAGGGTTAGGTATGGTTTCGGGGTCTTTAGACGTGCCTTATGGTGACCTAGCAGGATTGGTGAAGTCGGTTTCCAAAGCTCGTGGCTCGTTTGAAAGTAGTAGTGTTTTGAAGTTGGGATCATTTTTGTGCTTTTGTGTGTATTCTTAGAATATTGCTTATAGTATGTTTATATTGATTATAGAATGCTTATATTGCTCATGGAATGATTGTATTGATTATAGAATGCTTATGTTGCCTATAGAATGCTTATAATGCTTATAGAATACTTGTTATTGTTTGATAATGTTAGTTGATTATTGATTGAAATGTTTATCTTTTGTTGAGAACGCTTGATATCGCTCGTTTATCGCCTTGTATCGAGTCTTGCATTGCATAGTGTCTCGCGCGTGAGTGATGGGCCTCTCTGGGTAGCCTCGGGTTGCCAGTATTGGTTGCTCTAGCTCCGCTGCTATTCCCTCTTCTCGCTTGGGTTGCCTCCCAGGGAGATTTTGGGTCGTAGAATTGATGGATACTTTCGGGGTATTCCAAACTGGTGTTATAAGGTGGTTTGGGCCGGCGCGTCATCGTTAAAGTCATCGGAATCGTGATCGGTACATTACTCGCTCGAGTGAACCATAGCCTTCAAAGTGTGGTATAGCTTTGATTGGTTGTGTTAATGCTTTCTTTAGTTGTTTAATTGTATTGTTGTTTATATTGAATGCCTTTTATTGATTGTATTGCTTAACTGTACCTATTTGCATTGCACGATCTTCTTTCTCTCCACTTTGATATATGTGTCGCCCTCACTGAGTATACGTGTTTTGTATACTCACTCCTCACCACCACATTTCAGGAAATGCCATGTTAGCTGAAAAGTTCGTGATTCCGTGAAAGTCCGTGCTTGAAGAGTTATCTTGCGTGCCTATGTGACTTGAGTTGTCAAAGTTGTAAAGTTGTATGCTTTTATGTTGTATGTAATTATTGTTAAAAGAAATGTAATATAAATCTAGCTATGTAGTTGGAATGGTTTGATAAGTTAGATTATGTATATAGTTAATGCAGCTTAACTTCAATGTATGTTTGTAATGTCCTAAGGAAAAAGAGTTAGAATGGCATGATAGTTTATTTTATGCAGTAGCTTAGTATGGTTTAATTGTCTAGTTTGAATGTACTTGTCAAAATGAAAAGATAGGTTAGTTTTTAAATTGGAAATGTATGTATACTTGCTGAGTTTAAATTGTTGAGAACCGAGGCTCGGATGGCCTTGAGGAAGTTTTGTATGGTTGGACACGGTGGTTGTCCATTTATATGCTATTACAGGTTTTATATTTCGCCTATAAATAGGGGAGACTCCGTCCGTTTACCCTGAAAATTATGCCCAGGTTTTGGTTTGGGTTGTGATTAGATTGAATGATAGAACTCCCGGTCTCGAGAGGGATCGGGGTGTCATACCTTATCCCCCACTGGACAACAGTGGTTGCTCATACCTCGCTAACATGTTTCAGGTGGCGCAGTTGGAGCAGTTGCATTAGTTGCTGTGTCTAGTTGGTTGAGGTGGACTATGTTCTTGTTGATGAGAGTAGGACTTGTTTTCTTTACTTTATGTTCTATTTTGTGACCTAAGTGATATATGTATATTATATAGTTTGCAAATTGAGGGATAGATGTTGTAGTGGTAGATTTAGAACCATGGCATGTAATAACTTATATTTATGCTATTAGCTGCTTCGCATGCTTGGGAGTGAATGACTGGTTGTTTTCAATTTCTAAGAATACTTAAAAGCTATCATGGAGTGGCATGATAAGCGGTTTTGTAAAGAGTTAAGTTATGAATGCATGCTTGTCTGTATCTAAACTGTTTGTATGTCTTAAGGCTCGGATGGCCTTAAAGCTAAGATCTTTAGTTATAAATGAATGTCTTGTTATGTTGTGGCTTTATTGAGTGTTTACAGGTTTTCAGAATGTCCACGGTACAGGGGAGACTCTGTCCGTGTGTCGGGTCCGGACTTAACCATTAGGAAAAATTTTGTGACCGGGCTTGGTATTGGGTTGAGAATAGCATGGTTATTAGAGCCCCCGGTCTCGTGAGGGATCGGGGCATTACAGAGTATACGTGTTGTGTATACTCACTCTTCACCACCACATTTCAGGAAATGCCATGTTAGCTGGAAAGTTCGTGATTTCGTGAAAGTCCGTGCTTGAAGAGTTGTCCTGCGTGCCTATGTGACTTGAGTTGTCAAAGTTGTAAAGTTGTATGCTTTTATGTATTATATGTATTTAATGTTAAAGGGGATGTAATTTAAATTTCACTAGATTATGTATTTAGTTAATGTAGTTTAACTTCAATGTATATTTGTAATGACAAAGGAAAAGAGATAGAAAGGTATGATAGTCTAGCTTATGATATAGGTTGGTGTAGTTTAATTGCTAAGCTTGAATGTATATTTACTTGTGTTTTGCTTGTTGTGAACCAGGGCTCGGATGGCCTTGAGGTGGTTGAATGTTTGGACATGGTATTAGTCCACTTATATGCTATCGCAGGTTTTACTTTTCGCCTAGAAACAGGGGAGACTCCGTCCGTTTTCTCTGAAAATTTATGCCCGGGTTTGGTTTGGGTTGTGTTTAGATCGATTGATAGAACTCTCGGTCGCGAGAGGGATCGGGGTATTACAGCCTCCATACATGTATATGATCACATATTGACACGTTGGCATATAAGGCATCGTTAGAACATATAATCACTTCAGATACCAATTTAAAAGCATTTATACATTTATGGGCAGCCACGTAATCATATACAATATAAGCCATAAAATACATTTTAACAATATAACTAATGCATAAGAAGCATACAAATGTGTTATAACATCATATACAAGATCGCGTGGACGAATGGTTAACGTATGATCCCATAATCAATATAATTCATGCATGAGGCTATAATAACTTTTTCCGGGCAGTCCACAACTTCAATTAAAACCTCAATTATATGTTTGTAAAGCATGATTTAACACTTAGAAGACCTAGTTTGCAATTAGGGTTTTAGGTTCATGCTCGGGTGCAAGATTCATCAACTATTATGTACAAGGAGCACTTTGATCTTCATCATACATATCTAGTAACTATTGGACAGCCTTGAAACATTGCAAATATCATCATTAAAACCACATACAAGCCATGAAATCCACTGATATGAATACGAAATCACCAAACGACATCATATACGTACATACCAATATGATTCAACAACATTCAACCCTAAACCCATCATGGATCATTCTTCTAAGCATTTAAACATTGCCAGGCAGCCTACTATACAACTCATATAAATCAATTAAGACCATGCAATTCATAGTGATCACCTCAAACAAGCATTTCAATCGACTAAGGTCTTCAAATACATAACCACATGCAATAATACCTACCAATCTTCCAAGATATCATCAAGAATCAAACAATAATATGCCAAACATACAAAGTCCTTAGATCAGATTTTATACATGCATGCAGGTATGGACTGAAATCGCCCAAAAACTCAATCTTAACCACCGAATTTTCTTTTTCCTAAGACATGAAAGTTATTCATCTGGAAGTTTTGTATAACATATCCAAAATTCGTCCAAATCCATTAAGGTTTGCTATGTCAACCGATACAAACAAAAACACTGCACAGAAAAGGACAAACTGCCTAGTTCAAGTAATCTTGCATTATCTTTATTTCTAGCTACATGAATGGCTATATAATCACATATCATGCTTATGAACCCTTGAAAATACTTTAAAAACACTTTATAACCCTCACCTTGATGAAGATTAAGCAAGAATTGAAGCAAGCAATTGCAAAGATTGAAACTAGCTAGCCAAAGCCGTTCTTTTCTTCTCCATCTTTCTTTCTTTCTCCTTCTCTCCCTCTTCTTCTTTCTCTTCCTCTCTTGGACGACCCTCACCCTCTCTCAATCTGATTTTTCTTGTTTTGAATGAGTGTATGGGTGATAAGAACTAAGCAATGGAATATAATAAGCTTTTGTTGAACTCTAGGCATGAAACTGTGCAAAAGCTCTTACAAAGTGTTTATTATTCTATTTTTTTCTCTCCCCTCTTTCTTTTTGCCTCTATGGCTGTGTATGGCATGTGTGTGTGTGTTATTATATATATATATTTTTTCAATTCAAGTATTTTGTGATAGATTAAAGTATATTTGAAATGTTGGGTGTAGTATTTTAAGTATTATAGTGTTTTGTGTAGGTTTATAATAGTTTATTGGTTAGTTGAGTGTGTTTGGAAGAATATAATATTTTATTAGATAATGGATTGTGTAGGAATATTCCTAGGATGATGTGTATGCACGGAATTTTATGGACGCACATAAATCGAGGGACACACGTACTATGAGGTATGACACGTACTTCTAGGTGAATGCACGGATTCTAATGCAAATGCACGCAATCCTAGGTGAATGCACTTACACCAATGTAAGGCTCGTAATTCAATGCAATGCACGAAAATCAAGGTATGGCACTTAAATCTAGGTTAAGGCTCATACTTCGCGACAGATGCATATATTCTAATAGGAGTGCACATAACCCAAGATAATGCACGCAACCCAATATTGGTCATGTAAATCTAAGTTTAAGGCACGTAAATTGAGGTAAGTGCATGTTGGTTGAGGAAATGCATGTATTCAGGGTTGCATGTTGGTTGAGGAAATGCATGTATTTAGGGTTAAGGTACGTATCTCAAGGTAAGTACACGTGAGACCATATATGACACACTAATCAAGGTAAAACAAGCTTCTCGGGGTCGGGCGTCATATCCTCCCCTCCTTAAAAGAATTTCGTCTCGAAATTCATTCTTACCTATTGAGGTCATTTAGATGAATTCTAACCTTTGTTATTTTTCCACTTAGAGTCGTCCCTTGCTCTTTGATCTCTCTTGTGACGCCCGAGATTTAGCCATGTATTCAATTACTGTTGCATCCCTTGTTTGCGCACCTCTTTCTATGCCTTATTAATTGTCTTCTTAAGTTACTATTCACTCCGTTTTTAAACTGCATTCTATTAGTTAATTAATATTTTTATTAAATCATATTAATTGTTAAAGTAGTGGAAAAAATGTGCAATTGAGCTAGAGGCGATAGGAGAGCTCGTTTAGAAAATAATTTTTGTAGTTGAATGAATAGTGTTACGTAACTAACTTAGAGATTTTATTAGCTAGCTCACATGTTTCACTCTAGGCTCGTTTTAAGCTTACTACGCGTATTATAATTGACCACTTAAACACCCAAACTTGACCCCACCCAACCATGCACCTTAAATATCAACTAAAGCTCATAAAATGCAAAAGAAAAAAAAAATAAAAGCTGAAAAAACAGGCAGAAACCCGATAGCCCTTCTTGCACTTGGGAGGAAAATTTTCTTCATTAACTCTCAAATTCAAGCCAAGCCAAGCCTTGAGCAACTAGTGTAGGGTGTTTGCAAGCTTCCTAGGTGCTCCTACGCGTATTGGTAAGGGATTTCACGGCTTGTTTTTGCATTTCTAAATAGTTACTCTTTTCTTGATTTGTTGGAAATGTGTTCAAATGCTATTGTATTAATTATCTATGCTATTATACCATGTATATGAAAGCTAGAGAACATATTTGAGCCATCGTTTCGCAATTTAAACGGTTAGAATCGTTAGTTTGATTTTTAGGGTGAATAGTGACGTTTTCTAGGGTTTTGCGTAATTGTTCGAATTAGCTTGATTAAATGCTTCTAATAGATGCCTTAGGTGCTAGTGAAGGTAATCTAATAGCCCCGTGCACTTGCATTGTCCTTAGATCGCTAAAAATGTAAAATAGTCGACTTTAATTTGGGGCTTTCGGGGTTAATGCGAATCCGGGTGAATTCGGGCTTCAATTCTAGTATCCTTAGGCTACCTAGGTGCTATAGAAGCCTTGATATCCTTTGTTTGAAGCCCGGACATTGTATGTGTAGTTTAAAGCCATAAGAGGGAATTTGGGGCTTTCGGGGTAATCGCAGCCATTTGAATGAGTTAGAGGGTTGAGAGGGTACCTTGAGGGTTAGTTAGAAAGTTGGGAGAGTTTCCTTTGAAAATGGAATCATTAACCTTGGTTTGGAAGAGAAATAGTTTGAAAAACAAAGGGGTTTAGGTGCAATTTTGGTTGACTCACACTTCTAAACCCATGGCATGACTCCTTAAGTGTTTATATGTGGTTTCAAGTCGATTTGGAGCTTTTGGTATGATTCTATGCTTATTTTGTATATGTTCCTTTGTAAACTGCTTATTAGCTTCTATAATTGCTTCTATGCTAATCGCCTCGACGTCAACCTCCTTTGTTCGTCCTCAGATGGGTTAATGGTTATATTATTGCTGTTAACTTGCCATCGTTAAGTGCATTGCATCGTGGTTGCGCAACCATAGTGTCAGGGGCGGATGTGTTGAATATTGGCTGGGCAGCAGAGGGCTTGCCAGTGGATATTCAAACTCCGTACCCTAGTCCCTCATTCGCCTGGTCCGGAGATTGTCAGGGGATGTTGGGTCGTAGGATTATCGGGGTACATCCGGAGTACACCCACTGGAGTGTTTGGGGTTATGCCGGCTTATCGTGATCGTGCTCGTGGATCATGGATCGTGAATGAAGACCAGTGAAGATTGGTGTATAGGGGATTGTGTGAAATGTATCCTTTTAAATGTGTGGTTACTTATGTTATCATTGCTTCTTAAATTGTCTAAGTGATATTGTTGTATAACTGTATTATCTGTTGCATTGCACGCCTCGGGACTATATCCCTCACTGGGCAACAGTGGTTGCTCATACCTCGCTAACATGTTTCAGGTGGCACAGTTGGTGGAGTTACCTTAGCTGCTGTGTGATATTTGTCTGAGGCGGATGTGCTTCCTGGTTGCTATGTGATGAATTTCTTGTTCTATGTAAAATCTATTTTGGGGCCATAAAGCTCATGTATGTATTTGAGTAATATGTAAGCTAGAAGTCTGATAATGTAGTAGCAGTGGTAATTCTATGGCTTGTAATAACTTATATTTCTATTTCTAGTTGCTTTGCATGCTTGGGAGTGAATGGCTTAGTGTAGAATGTTTTATCTCTAAGTATGTTTTAATGTTATCCTAGAATGGCATGGTTATTAGACTATATTATAAACAAGTTACTTGCATGCTTGTGTGGTTTTGGAACTGTTGTTTGCTTCAAGGCTCGGATGGCCTTGAATCTTTAAATATTTAGCCATGGAAAGTTTGTTTACCGTGTAGTTACCTTATTTGAGAATCTACAGGTTTTCAGAATGTCCATAGTACAGGGGAAACTCTGTCCGTTTTTCCCCTAAAATTTTGTGACCGGGTTTGGTATTGGGTTGAGAATAGCATGGTTATTAGAGCCTCCGGTCTCGTGAGGGATCGGGGCATTACATCTCTTACCACGACCGATTCACTTTTCAACTTTCTCCAATCATTTGATTCGGTGTGACCCTAACATTTATAGTTCGTTCCTTTGAATGACTCTATTCACTCCAATTGATCTTAAGGTCGAGTTCATTAACTAAGGTTAGAGCCTCCAAGCATAGTAATCAAAGCTGCATCAGTATTCTAACAATATAACTATAATTGCAAAATCATGATTTATGTTGTGTCAATCTACCTTTCCCATTCATACCTCAAAATGAATATCACAATAATACTATGATCCTATGGTGACATACACTAATTTCAAGGTGATAGGTCTATATCCGATTTACATATCATATCAACTAACTTCAAAATTGTTATAACATAGGACATACACATGTTATGGATCATTTCCACAATTCGACCCTATATTCAGGAAGAACTCACCAAGCAAACTAATTCATCTTAAGTCATCTATTGATAGTATCATAGACCTTCTTATCTCGTAGGTACATTAGATTAGCAAATCTTCTAGTGACTAGTCTCTCAGTTACAGGCTCCTATTCACTAACATTCTTTCCCAGCTTCGCTAACCTTCACACTCGTAATCAAGAAGAAAGATCGTTGAGATTCGTTAAACTCAAACTCTAGGGTTTATTAAGTGCTACCAACAAATTGCTATCAAAATTGCATGGGTAAACTAATCATGTTGCACTGGTTCAACTCTTACAGGTAAATTTCATTAGCTTGTGATCAACAATTTATTTCCTAAGTATCGAGTGTTAGCGTTACCCTCGTAGGATTAGGCTATCCTCAATGGAGTCTCTAAAATGCAAAACTTTCCTAATTTGGATATTTTTAGAGACCCTAGTCTCTAAAAGAAACACTATTAATGGCAAAAGTATGTGGGGTCCACCACTTTTGGCTTAAAATATGCCAATATAGAGACCCAGTCTCTATTTTCTTCAACAAATTTGTGAGACTGGGTCTCTATTTTGGCATCTTTTAAGCCAAAAGTGGTGGACCCCACGTGCTTTTTCCATAAATAGTGTTGTTTTTAGAGATTGGAGTCTCTAAAAGCACCTAAATTAGGAAAGTTTTGCATTCGAAGACTCCAATGAGGATGCCCTTACAACTTAGTAATATTCACCATGTTAATGTAGTCATTATCTTAAGTCGTCATAACCCTAATTCATCTCTATCTTATTCACACGAATTCTCACTCTCAACGTTTACATGTTCACCTAGCTAAGGGTGTCAAGACTCATTAACCGTAGGCTCTATGAGTCACCAAGTATCATTAAGCATAATCATTATTTAGGCTATTTAGACTTACTAATTGCGTCCCAACAATTCCACCCTTTTACTACTAGATGTTATTAGTATTGGGCATCACATAAAGGTATACATATACTAATCTATACATATGTAATACGTGTAAAACAATTTCTACATAGTGCCTAACTAACGAGTGTGCACAATGACCTCCCTTACATAATGACATACTTATTCTAATGCATTTAGAACTAGACTACAACTTTGATACCTATCATCACAAACATCTTATTTAGGACCTTCAGTAACAGTTAGCCAGCTAATGTAAAACTCAACACTTACTTTTTTACTTATCCTAGCATTTCATGAGCAGCCTACGAGCTCAAAGTTCTAGCTACATGAACCCTTAATCTCGACATCCTTATACCTTATTATAATAAAGGTCATCAAAGTTATTAGACTCAGACTTTAGAGCTGTTGACATACTGTGAATTTAACCGTCGTTAAAGTCACACAATTATACTATCCACGTTTTAAGAGTACAACCCTTGAAAGTAAATATCATCAACTTTCACAATTCATTCCTAAATTTTAGGTCACAACTTAGTGAGTTTGAAATTCACTAGCATATACCATATTAGGATAATCAATACTTAATTCCAAATGAGTAAGGACTTAATCATATAAGTATATTGCTAACTTCTTAGATAGACTATCAAGCCAATTTTAGATGTGAGAAATGGATTCAAAAGCAACTTCTTAGTCGAACTCCCACTATAAGCACATGAAAATATATATACTACTCCACATCTTGAATAGTATACACTTATATCCAAGGAAAGTTGTATGAAAACCTTATACTTGAACTACTATTATAAGAACGGTTAACAGGATCAAGCAACTACATAGCCATAAAATTGTTAACTTAATCATAGGTATGGGTACTCCGAAGATAAGATGATAACTTTACCTCAGCATGTACACTTATGCTAAACACTCCTGTATATAATCAATATTACATATCATTCACTAAGTAATTGTGAAGATGCAAGAACTCTTCAACCAAGCCTTTTCCTTATTCCTTCGTAAATTCACATCCCTGTAAGATCTAAACCTAACTATCTATATGTATAAATAGTCAGTCATAGTTATATAACATGCATATATACCAAGGAAGGAGTATAAAAGCATGCATACAATATTGAGGGCATGAATGTATAAGTGGTTAGTGTGCATGACATATAACACATATATTTCACATAGGCACATGATATTCAATGCACAAAACAACTAAAGCACGTTAGCACATATTGACATATATAAACAAGTACGACACAACTACCTTAAGGTTTCTACCCACTGGCTGAGAGTTGAACCCAGCTAATGCGAACTACGCTCTGCTACTATTCTAATATAAATGTCACGCTCCAACCCAACCTATAGAGGCTAGACTAGGGTATGACCTAAATCATTATCATTATTTTATGACTTTAACCGTTTGACTATAATTAATGCTTATTCGTTAGCCTAGAACTCCAAAATTTTTTCAGAAAATTGGCAGCATAATGGCTGTATTTAGGATATTTGGTTTGACCTATTTTCTAAAACACCTCAAAATTCCAAATCTTTAATTTGCTTACAACTAAAACTCTTGTTTTATCATCAATCGATATGCCCGCTAGCTTATCTTAAAAGTACCATTTGGATTAATAAGCCTATCACGATAACTACGTCTTATTTATTTGTCAAATTCCTATTTATGCAACTACCTATTATCATTTAGCTTACAAATGAATACCTTAATGAGTATAGGTAAGGCTAACTTAGTTGATTCTTCACCTATTGGTTTAAACACCTAATGATAACTAATATCCATAACGATGAAAGCAAATGACCGAAATATAAGAGTTCGTCCGGTTTATAGTTAGTACAAACCAAAATTAGATCCCAAATTACAATGGGGTCTTTTACAAAAGCAACATAAATAATCTTCAATTTAAACACAACATCCTTAATGACATCCATATTCATGAAAAACACGTAATGCACATAGTTACTCCAAAGGTTTATCAACTAGCACACTCTTTTCAAGCACCTGTTCCAATTCTGCTTCACCTATAAAGACATAAAGAGGGTGAGTCCTTATGAACTCAGCGAGGGGGGAACAAGTAACGGGACCTTTGAAATTCTTTTCCGGTTAACTTGTGAAAACTCCTTTGGAAACATGTCATGTAAAACAAGTAAGTTCATAACATAGCATAAATATAAATGAACACATTTACCAGTCTTTCCTCCCCGAGGTCCTCTAGGAACTAAGCAAGAGTACTTAAACACATAGCAAAAATGATACGTTACGCTTTCGCATTCGCTTTCATTTTTGCTTTTACATTCGCATGTAGTGGCCGACCTTGAATATTATACTCATTACTCCTGCATGGGTGTACTCCGAATTGTACACCAAACCTACGACCCAACTCTCTGAGGGTAACAAAGTTCCAAGCAACAGAGGGAATTGGACCATGGTAGTTACGGAAGCACCGGCAAGCCCGATGCCACCTGGCGTTCGTGAATTGCTACTAATGCAAATGCATGGATTCTAATTAAAAAAATGCACGCAACCCTAGGTAGTGAACATAAACCAATGTAAGGCATGTAATTCAATGAAATGCATGTAAATCAAGGTATGACACTTAAATCTAGGTTACGACATGCAATTCAAGGTTAGTGCACAAATATCGAGGTATCACACATAAATTGAGATAAGTGTATGTTGGTCGAAGAAATGCACATATTCAGGGTTAAGGTACGTATCTCAAGGTAAGTATACGTGAGATAATATATAAGACACTAATCGAGATTAGAGCACACTAATTGAGGTAAAACAAGTTATTTGGGGTCAGGCCTCACAAAGACGAGTAAATATTGCTAAAACGGACTTAAGGATAATAAATACCCTACCTTACTAGACCAGATTTGTGACAAAAGGAGAGGCTCGAAAGACCTACTTGACGAGTTTCCTTATGAGTGAGTTCGCCATTCCTCTCCTTATTGTTCGAGCATCTTCAAACCTTTAAGTTGAGTGTAGCGAAAGGATTCTCTTAAGAGACGCTTTAGCCCTTGAACCTGAAATGACTTTTATGAGCTGTCTCAGTAGTAACCGACATGATTTTATTAGCTGTGTGATTAGTGGCTTAGTTGTTAGCTGTCTAAAAGCTACGGTCAAAATAAATCCCTTTTGAAAATAAACCACAAATATGCCTTAGGTACACTTTTAAGTCCATGTAAGGCGGAGGGAATAAATGTACCTGCAGGAGGCTGAAAATCCATAGTGCGCTAGTGCAAGTGAGTTAGCACAACAACTTAGTTTCTTGTTTTCTTCGGTGCTTCTTTTTTGATTTTGACATTTAAATGAAAGCGATTGTTAATGCTTGTAGCTTGCTTCTATCCTTAGTCAATTTTGGACTGAAGATGTTCTGACTGCTGTATTTCTTTTAAACCGAATACCTTCCGCTGTCATCTCTAGTCTGTCTCTTTTTGAGAGAAGATTTTCTATCCCGACTGACTATGAAGAGCTTCGAGTCTATCGGGAAAGGATGTGGTGGTAACCCCCGCAGCTTTGTCTAGAACCGGGCGTCCAGCCGTGTAGGAAGACTCGCCCTAACCACTATAGCAACCCCACCCTAACTCTAGCTGAGAAGCAACTTCTATCCATTTCCCCTTTTCCATGTATCCAAAAGCCCGCTCGCCTGGTTTATGAGCCCCTTTCTGACTCCCTCACCCAATCTCATAAGAAGCAAGCCCAGTAGGCCCTACCTTAACCTGTCCTTAAATAGCCAACCCTCACCAGGCTTCTGGCATTGCTAAATGCTCCGCCACGAAGCAAGCTTTCCCAAATACGATAGATGCGGAAGTAGCTAAAGAAGTCATAGGAAGAAAGTAGTTGGACAACTGTATACACGAGGGTGTTAAGCTTAGTATTCTGGGAATTGGAAACATTGACAGAAAGGGGAAGAGGTAGGAAAAAACTTTTTTAGGTGTAGCTCTACTAAAGTAGTCGGCCTAACCTTCGGTTCTCGTAACCAAGCTTTTCTTTCTCACTCCTTATGTACTTTTTCTTACTTCATCCATACTTTTTGACTTTTTTTGAAGTGTGGGGCAAACTCCATTCCTCTCCCTATCAGTCGAGCATCTTGAAACCTCTACTTCTACTTTTAACTAAAGACGCCGACATTGCAAGCAAATAGAGAGCTCCTGCATGTGACGCCCGAGATTTAGCCATGCATTCTATTACTATTGCATTCCTTGTTTGCACATTTCCTTCTGTGCATTTTTAACTGTCTTATTAAATTACTATTCACTCCATTTTTAAACTACATGCTATTAACGAATTAGTATTTTTATTAAATCATATTAATTGATAAAGTAGTGGGAAAAATGTGCAATTGAGCTAGAAGCGATAGGAGAGCTCGTTTAGAAAATGATTTTAGTAGTTAAATGAATATTGTTACGTAATAACTTTATAGATTTAATTAGCTAGCCTATGTTTCACATATTAGACTCGTTTCGGAGCTAGCAACGCGCATTTTAGAAGCCACTTAAGCACCCATCATGACCCTACCTCAAGCCCTACTTAATAAAACATAACACAAGCACATTTTAACACAAAAACAAAACAATTTCAGCCTGTGAACAGTGCCAAACCCAACAGCCCTTCCCTTGTGCATTTGGAGATTTTTGCTTCATCAAATCATCAATCCAAGCCAAGCCAAGCCTTGAGCAACTAGCGTAGGGTGTTTGCAAGCTTCCTAGGTGCTCCTACGCGCATTGGTGAGGGATTTCACGACCAATTTTTGCATTTTTAAATAGTTGTCAATTTCTTGATTTGTTGAAAATGTGATCAAATGCTATTGTATTAATTATCTATGCTATTATACCATGTATATGAATGCTAGAGAACATATTTGAGCCATCGTTTCGCAATTTAAATGGTTGGAATCGTTAGTTTAATTCATGAGGTGAATAGTGATATTTTTCTAGGGTTTTGTGTAATTGCTCGAATTATCTTGATTCAACACACCTAATAGAAGCCTTAGGTGCTAGTGAAGGTAGTCTAATAGCCCCGTGCACTTACATTGCTCTAGAATCGCTTAAAACGTAAAATAGTCGACTTTAACAAAGGGCTTTCGGGGTTAATGCGAATCCGGGTGGGTTCAAGCTTCGCTTCTAATATTATTAGGCTACCTAGGTGCTATAGAAGCTTTGATAACCTTTGTTCGAAGCCCGAATAAGGTACGTGTAGTTTAAAGCCATAAGAGGGAATTTGGGGCTTTCGGGGTAATCGTGGGTGTTTGAATGAGTTAGAGGGTTGAGAGGGTACCTAGAGGGTTAGTTAGAAGGTTGGGAGAGTTTTCATCGAAAATGATATCATTAACTTTGGCTTGGAAGAGAAATAGTTTGTAAAATAAAGGGGTTTAGGTGCAATTTCGGTTGTCTCACACTTCTAAACCCATGGTATGACTTCTTGTGTGTTTATATGTGATATTAAGTTGATTTGGAGCTTTTGGTATAATTCTATGCTTATTTTGTAAATGTCCCTTTGTAAAACTGCTTATTAGCTTATATAATTGCTTCTATGCTGATTGCCTCGAGGTCAACCTACTTTGTTGATCCTCATATGTGTTAATGCTTATATTATTGCTATTAACTTGCCATCGTTAAGTGCATTGCATAGTAGTTGCGCAACCATAGAGTCAGGGGCGGATGTGTTGAATATCGGCTGGGCGGCAGAGGGTTTGCTAGTGGATATTCAAACTCCGTGCCCTAGTCCCTTATTCGCCTGGTCCGGAGATTGCCAGGGGATGTTGGGTCGTAGGATTATTGGGGTACATCCGGAGTACACCCACTGGAGTGTTTGGGGATTATGCCGGCTTATCGTGATCGTGCTCATGGTTCGTGGATCGTGAATGAAGACCAGTGAAGATTGGTGTATAGGGGATTGTGTGAAATGTATCCTTTTAATGTGTGGTTACTTAAGTTATCATTGTTTCTTAAGTTGTCTAAGTGATATTCTTGTATAACTGTATTATCTGTTGCATTGCACGCCCCGGGACTATATCCCTCACTGGGCAACAGTGGTTGCTCATACCTCGATATATGTTTCAGGAGACGCTGAGGGTGATCCCCAGCTTGTTGAGTTAGTTGAGGAAGAAGAAGTTCAGATTGATCCTTTACCTTAGTTGCTGTGCCTGATAGCTTGAAGTGGTTTAATTTCTTGCTGCTTTGTGGAAGGCTCAACTGTTTATCTTATGTCCTATTTTGTGGCCTAAGGGCTATGTATATATTGTTGTGTAAAGTTGAAGGATAGTAGATTGTGGTGTAGTATTGGAAGCCTATGTCTTGTAATAACTATGTTTCTGCCTTTATTCACTTTGCATGCTTGGGAGTGATTGGCTTATGGTAGAAATGCTTTACCTTTTCATTATGTTTTATTGATATCCTAGAATATCATGGCTACTAGACTATGTTGTAAACAAAGTTCTTGCATTCTTGTGTAGGTTTGGGATTGTTGCTTGCTTCAATGCTCGGATGTCCTTGAATGTGTATTTATATAGCCATGAAAAGTCTGTTTACCTTGTAATTACCTTATTTGTAAGTTTACAAGTTTTTAGAATGTCCACGGTACAGGGGAGACTCTGTCCGTGTGTCGGGTCCGGACTTAGCCTTTAGCTTAGGGGTTGGGTCGGGGCGTGACACTACCCGTTTGAGCCCTTGTGAGCCAAAAAGTGTAGTGGCCCTACCGGAGGGTCAGCCAGGGGTCGTTGGAGATAATCAAGCTGCGAGAGCCGGAGGTAGTGGCCCTACCGGAGGGAATCTGTATGATCGGTTCATTCATCATGGGGCCTATACTTTCTTTGGAGAACCGGACGATATGAAGGCTGAGATGTGGCTGAGGAAGTTTGAGAGAGTGGCAGGAATACTCGAGTGCCATGATGACAGGAAGATTACTTATGCCACTTTCCTTCTTGAGGGTGCCGGTGAAGATTGGTGGAGTACCGTTAGTGAGAAATGGGAAGCCGAGGGGGTTCATCATTCGTGGGCCGACTTTGTCCGAGAATTCCGAGACAAGTACATATCGGTGGTTGCCCGCGAGAGGCGTCAAACAGAGTTCATAAACTTGAAACAGGGAAGTATGACGGTAGATCAATATGAGGCTACTTTTAGCATGCTTTGTAACGCCCCGATCCCTCACGAGACCGGAGGCTCTAATAACCATGCTATTCTCAACCCAATACCAAACCCGGTCACAAAATTTTAGGGAAAAAAACGGACAGAGTTTCCCCTATACTATGGACATTCTGAAAACCTGTAAACACTCAATAAAGCCACAACATAACAAGACATTCATTTATAGCTAAAGATCTTAGCTTTAAGGCCATCCGAGCCTTAAGACATACAAACAGTTTAGATACAGACAAGCATGCATTCATAACTTAACTTCTTTACAAAACCGCTTATCATGCCACTCCATGATAGCTTTTAAGTATTCTTAGAAATTGAAAACAACCAGTCATTCATTCCCAAGCATGCGAAGAAGCTAATAGCAGAGATATAAGTTATTACATGCCATGGTTCTAAATCTACCACTACAACATCTATCCCTCAATTTGCAAACTATATAATATACACATATCACTTAGGTTACAAAATAGAACATAAAGTAAAGAAAACAAGTCCTACTCTCATCAACAAGAACATAGTCCACCTCAAGCAACTAGACACAGCAACTAATGCAACTCCTCCAACTGCGCCACCTGAAACATGTTAGCGAGGTATGACCAACCACTGTTGCCCAGTGAGGGATAAGGTCCCGGGGTGTGCAATGCGACAAGTAATACAGTTAATAACAATAACAATTGAGCAAATCATGAAACAATGATAGCTTAAATAACCACATATTTGAAAGGATACATTTCTCATAAACTATATACACCAATCTTCACTGGTCTTCATTCACGATCCACGAACCACGATCACGATCACGATAAGCCGGCATAACCCCAAACACTCCAGTGGGTGTACTCCGGATGTACCCCGATAATCCTACGACCCAACATCCCCTGGCAATCTCCGGACCAGGCGAATGAGGGACTAGGGCACGGAGTTTGAATATCCACCGGCAAGCCCTCTGCCGCCCACTCGATATTCAACACATCCACCCCTGACACTATGGTTCCGGAACCACTATGCAATGCACTTAACAATCGCACGTTAATAACAATAATATAAGGATTAACACATAGGAGGACCAACAAAGTAGGTTGACCTCGATGCAATTAGAATAGAAGCAATTATAGAAGTTAATAAGCAGTTTACAAAGGAACATATACAAAATAAGCATAGAATCATACCAAAAGCTCCAAATCAACTTGAAACCACATATAAACACTTAAGGAGTCATGCCATGGGTTTAGAAGTGTGAGTCAACCGAAATTGCACCTAAACCCCTTTGTTTTTCAAATTATTTCTCTTCCAAACCAAGGTTAATGATTCCATTTTCAAATGAAACTCTCCCAACCTTCTAACTAACCCTCAAGGTACCCTCTCAACCCTCTAACTCATTCAAACGCTCGCGATTACCCCGAAAGCCCCAAATTCCCTCTTATGGCTTTAAACTACACATACCTTATCCAGGCTTCAAACAAGGGTTATCAAAGCTTCTATAGCACCTAGGTAGCCTAAGAATACTAGAAGTGAAGCCCGAATCCACCCGGATTCGCATGAACCCCGAAACCCCTTTGTTAAAGTCGGCTATTTCACGTTTTATGCGATTCTAGAGCAATTCAAGTGCACGGGGCTATTAGACTACCTTCATTAGCACCTAAGGCATCTATTAGGAGTGTTGAATCAAGCTAATACGTGCAATTACATAAAACCCTAGAAAAACGTCACTATTCACCTCATAAATTCAAATGACGATTCCAACCGTTTAAAATGCGAACTAATAGCTCAAATGTGTTCTCTAGCACTTATATACAAGGTATAATAGCATAGATAAGCTTTGCAATAGCATTTGATAACATTTTCAACAAATCAAGAAAAATGTAACATTTTAGATATGCATAAAAAGTCATGAAAACCCTCACCAATTGCGCGTAAGAACTCTCGGGAGGCTAGCAAACACCCTAAACTACTTGCTCCTAGCTTGGCTTGGCTTGGCTTGAAGATTTGATGAGCAAAATCCTCTCATTCTCCTCCTACACTATTCTCGGATTTGTTAGAGTGTTTTTTGAGGATTTTTTTGTTTTGTTCTTTGATAGTTGTGTGGTAAGGTGGGTAATATAGGGTGCATAGTTGGGTAGGGTCAAGTTTGGGTATTTAGAAGGTCACTTATAATGCGCGTAGTGAGCTTAAAACGAGCCTAAAGTGAAGCATGTGTGCTAGTTAATTAAAACTCTAAGTTAGTTAAGTAATACTATTCATTGAACTACTAAAATCATTTTCTAAATGAGTGCTCCTATCGCTCTTAGCTCAATTGCACAATTTTCACATTCCTTTAACAATTAATATGATTTAATAAAAATGCTAATTCACTAATATAATGCAGTTTAAAAATTGAATGAATAGTGACCAAGAAAGACAACAGGTAAAGCACATAATTTAATGCACAATTAATGGATGCAACATTTAAAAATGTATACGGTAGAATCTCGGGCGTCACAGGCTTTCCCATTACGCGCCAGCTTTGATACAGCCGGAGGACATGAAGATCATGAGGTTCATACTGGGTTTGAGGAGGGATATTATGCTGAATTTGTCTGCAAATGATTTTCTTAACTATGCTGCAGTAGTCCGAGCCACCTCGAGATATGAGAAACGCAAGGCCGATGTGTTAGCCGAGACCAGTCAATCGAGTAAACGGTTTCAGTCTCAGAGTCAAGGGTACCAGGGGCAGACTGTATCAGTTGGGCAGAGTACACAGCCGAGGCAGACTCAGAGTTATACAAGGCCTACTCAGACTCAGACACGACCAGTTCAGAGTCAGACTCAGAGTCAATTCCGTCCAGCAGTTTCCCGTTCGCAGCAGGGTAGTTCAGCTACCTCTACTTACAGAGCTCCTTCAAGAGGCACTGTTGCAAGACGTCACCAGCAGTGCAGCTTCTGTCAGCGCCAGGGCCACACTGAGGATGTTTGTTGGAAGAAACAGAACAAGTGTATAGGTTGCGGTAGTGATCAGCACAGGGTTAAAGACTGTCAGAAATTTCAGAACCCTAGAGGTCAGACGTCAGCTCAGAACTCTCAGACCAGGGCACCAGCTGCAGCACCACCACCACGAGGTCAGGCCCGTGTATTTGCTTTGGATGCTGAGGAGCTTCCGGATACTACTGCTGTGGTAGAAGGTATTTTTCTTCTTAATGATCAATCAGTTAAGGTTTTAATTGATTCCGGGGCCTGCATTCTTTTATTACTCCTACTTGTGCACAAAATGCTAAACTGAAACATGATAAACTGTTGCATGAGATTGTGGTTTATACTCCTATGGGTCCGAAGTTTGTTACTAGATCTATTTGCAGAGCATGTAATATATTTATTAAGGGTCGTGTTTTTCCTGCTGATTTGATTATCCTACCCTTCAATGACTTTGAAATTATATTGGGGATGGACTGGTTAAGTAAATATTATGCCCAGCTTAATTGTAGAAAGAAGATTGTGTATCTAGAAATGCCTGACCAGCCTGTACTTAAAATAGTTGGTAGTAGGAAATCTATGGGAACTCCTATTATTTCTTCTATTAGAGCATCTAAATTATTGAGCAAGGGTTGTGAGGCTTATCTTGCTTATTTGATTAATCAACCTGTGGATCAATTGAAATTGAATGATGTACCTATCGTGAGGGAGTTTCCGGAGGAATTACCTGGGTTACCGCCTGATAGAGAGATAGAGTTCATGATTGACTTACTACCAGGGACTTCACCTATCTCTAGGACTCCGTATAGAATGGCTCCACCCGAATTCCAGGAATTGAAAGTTCAATTGCAGGGCTTGCTTGAGAAGGGATTCATTCAACCGAGTTCTTCGCCTTAGGGTGCGCCAGTCTTATTTGTTAAAAAGAAAGACGGATCTCTTCGCCTATGCATTGATTATCGAGGTCTTAATCAGGTAACCATCAAAAACAAATATCCTTTGCCTTTAATTGAAGAGTTATTTGATCAGTTGCAAGGCGCCAGGGTATTCTCTAAATTCGATCTGAGGCAAGGCTATTATCAGTTGAGGATTAAGAAAGATGATGTTCCTAAAACTGCTTTTAGAACTCAATATGGCCATTATGAGTTTGTTGTCTTGCCGTTTGGTCTTACTAATGCTCCCGCCACATTCATGGATTTAATGCAGAGGGTATTCCGTCCTTATGTGGACCAATTTGTGGTCATATTCATTGATGATATTCTTGTCTATTCTAAATCTGAGGCGGAACATGAACAGCATCTCAGAATTGTGTTGCAGAATCTTCAGGAGCATCAGTTATTTGCAAAGTTTAACGAATGTGAATTCTGGCTTAAACAAGTTGCTTTTCTTGGCCATATTATCTCACAGGATGGTATTTCTGTTGATCCAGCGAAGATTGAAGTGGTGTTATCTTGGAAACGACCTGAAACTGTATCATAAATTCGTAGCTTCCTTGGTTTAGCTGGGTATTATCGGAGGTTTGTCAAGGATTTCTCTAAGATCGTAGGGCCTTTAACTCAACTTACTCAGAAGAAAACAGTATTTGATTGGAATGATAAATGCGAGGCCAGCTTCCAGGAATTGAAGAAGAGATTGACTACAGCTCCTATTCTTGTTTTACCTAAGGGTTATGATAATCTGGTGATCTATAGTGATGCTTCGAAGGAAGGTCTGGGTTGTGTATTGATGCAGAATGGCAGGGTTATTGCTTATGCTTCCAGGAAACTAAAACCTTATGAACTCAACTATCTGACTCACGATCTTGAGCTTGCAGCTATCATTCTTGTATTAAAGAAATGGCGTCATTATCTCTGGGGCAACAAGTTTGAAATCTTTACAGATCATAAGAGTTTGAAATATCTATTTTCACAAAAAGAGTTGAACATGAGGCAGAGGCGTTGGCTGGAATTACTTGAGGACTATAATTGCAGCATTAACTATCTTCCGGGTAAGGCTAATATTGTTGCTGATGCTTTGAGCCGAAAGGCTACTGTTGCTAGCTTGATTATCAAGAATTGGGAATTCATGGAAGAATTATGCTTATGGAAGCCTAATACTTCAGATTATGGTATTCAATTCTTAAGTTTGCAGATTCAATCTCTATTATTATCCAGGATTCGAGAAGCTCAACAGGCTGATCTTCAATTATTGAAAGTCTTAGAGAATTCTAAAGGGGGAGAGTCGGATTTCAAACTGCACGACGATGGTATTCTCAAATTCAAAGGTAGAATCTGTATTCCAAGTGACCCAACTTTGAAGAAGGATATTCTTGCTGAGGCACACAGTTCCAGATATACCATCCATCCAGGCAGTACTAAAATGTATAAAGATTTGAAGCAGAATTTCTGGTGGAATAATATGAAGAGAGAGATTGCTGACTATGTTGCTCGATGTCTTACTTGTCAGAAAGTTAAAGCAGAACATCAGAGACCTGCAGGGTTGTTGCAGCCTTTGGCTATTCCTGTTTGGAAATGGGATCATATTACCATGGATTTCGTATCAGATTTACCGAGGTCTTCGAAGGGTAATGACTCAGTTTGGGTTATTGTGGATAGACTGACCAAGACTTCTCACTTCATTGCTAAAAAGAAGTCTGATTCTCTTGATAAGCTGGTAGAGTTGTATATTGAGAATGTTGTCCGACTTCATGGAATTCCAAAGAGTATCGTGTCAAATAGAGATCCCAGATTCACATCTCAGTTCTGGCAGAAGATTCAGAAAGCTTTGGGCATGACTTTGAGTTTCAGTACAGCTTATCATCCTCAGACAGATGGTCAATCCGAGAGAACTATCTTAATCCTTGAGGATATGCTACGAGCTTGTATTTTGGACTTCGGTAAAAGTTGGGAGAAGTATTTGCCACTCGCAGAGTTCGCCTATAACAATAGTTATCAAGCTACCATTGGTATGGCACCTTATGAGGCACTGTATGGGCGTAAATGTCGATCTCCTTTCTACTGGGATGATGTTGGTGAAATGAAGACGGTCGACCCTACTCTCTTACCTGAAATGAACAAAATGATTGATCATGTGCAGCTTATCAGGAAAAGAATGCTTACAGCATAGAGCCGACAAAAGAATTATGCAGATAGACGCCATCATGATCTGAAATTTGCTATGGGGGATCGAGTATTCCTGAAAATTTCTCCTCGCAAAGGTTTGATTCGGCATGGTAAAGGAGGTAAACTCAGTCCTAGATATGTGGGACCATTTGAGATAATTGAAACTGTTGGTGAATTGGCTTACCGTCTAGCTTTACCTCCTAGTCTGGGCAGAATTCATGATGTATTCCATGTTTCTATGCTTCGGAAGTATCAGCCAGATCCCTCCCACATACTCGAGCCGGAACCGCTAGAGATCAGTGAAACTTTGACCTACACAGAGAAACCTCTTCGAATTGTTGATCAGAAAGTTCAGGAGCTGAGGACTAAAAGCATTCCGATGGTTAAAGTTCTGTGGGATCATCATGGAGTAGAGGATGCGACGTGGGAGAGAGAGGATCAGATGCGGGAGCGATATCCAGAGTTATTCGCCGAATCATGTAAGAATTGCGTGGATGCAATTAGTTTAAGGGGAGAGGATGTGACGCCCGAGATTTAGCCATGCATTCTATTACTATTGCATTCCTTGTTTGCGCATTTCCTTCTGTGCATTTTTAACTGTCTTCTTAAATTACTATTCACTCCATTTTTAAACTACATGCTATTAACGAATTAGTATTTTTATTAAATCATATTAATTGATAAAGTAGTGGGAAAAATGTGCAATTGAGCTAGAAGCAATAGGAGAGCTCGTTTAGAAAATGATTTTAGTCGTTAAATGAATAGTGTTACGTAATAACTTTATAGATTTAATTAGCTAGCCTATGTTTCACACATTAGACTCGTTTCGGAGCTAGCAACGCGCATTTTAGAAGCCACTTAAGCACCCATCATGACCCCACCTCAAGCCCTACTTAATAAAACATAACACAAGCACATTTTAACACAAAAACAAAACAATTTCAGCCTGTGAACAGTGCCAAACCCGACAGCCCTTCCCTTGTGCATTTGGAGATTTTTGCTTAATCAAATCATCAATCCAAGCCAAGCCAAGCCTTGAGCAACTAGTGTAGGGTGTTTGCAAGCTTCCTAGGTGCTCCTACGCGCATTGGTAAGGGATTTCACGACCTATTTTTGCATTTCTAAATAGTTGTCAATTTCTTGATTTGTTGAAAATGTGATCAAATGCTATAGTATTAATTATCTATGCTATTATACCATGTATATGAATGCTAGAGAACATATTTGAGCCATCGTTTCGCAATTTAAATGGTTGGAATCGTTAGTTTAATTCATGAGGTGAATAGTGACGTTTTTTCTAGGGTTTTGTGCAATTGCTCGAATTAGCTTGATTCAACACTCCTAATAGAAGCCTTAGGTGCTAGTGAATGTAGTCTAATAGCGCCGTGCACTTACATTGCTCTAGAATCGCTTAAAACGTAAAATAGTCGACTTTAACAAAGGGCTTTCGGGGTTAATGCGAATGCGGGTGCATTCAAGCTTTGCTTCTAGTATTCTTAGGCTACCTAGGTGCTATAGAAGCTTTGATAACCTTTGTTCAAAGCCCGAATAAGGTATGTGTAGTTTAAAGCCATAAGAGGGAATTTGGGGCTTTCGGGGTAATCGTGGGCGTTTGAATGAGTTAGAGGGTTGAGAGGGTACCTTGAGGGTTAGTTAGAAGGTTGGGAGAGTTTCCATCAAAAATGAAATCATTAACTTTGGCTTGGAAGAGAAATAGTTTGTAAAATAAAGGGGTTTAGGTGCAATTTCGGTTGACTCACACTTCTAAACCCATGGCATGACTTCTTGAGTGTTTATATGTGATATTAAGTTGATTTGGAGCTTTTGGTATAATTCTATGCTTATTTTGTAAATGTCCCTTTGTAAAACTGCTTATTAGCTTATATAATTGCTTATATGCTAATTTCCTCGAGGTCAACCTACTTTGTTGATCCTCATATGTGTTAATGCTTATATTATTGCTATTAACTTGCCATCGTTAAGTGCATTGCATAGTAGTTGCGCAACCATAGAGTCAGCGGTGAATGTGTTGAATATCGGCTGGGCGGTAGAGGGCTTGCCGGTGGATATTCAAACTCCGTGCCCTAGTCCCTCATTCGCCTGGTCCGGAGATTGCCAGGGGATGTTGGGTCGTAGGATTATCGGGGTACATCCGGAGTACACCCACTGGAGTGTTTGGGGATTATGCTGGCTTATCGTGATCGTGCTCGTGGTTCGTGGATTGTGAATGAAGACCAGTGAAGATTGGTGTATCGGGGATTGTGTGAAATGTATCCTTTTAAATGTGTGGTTACTTAAGTTATCATTGTTTCTTAAATTGTCTAAGTGATATTGTTGTATAACTGTATTATCTGTTGCATTGCACGCCCCGGGACTATATCCCTCACGGGGCAACAGTGGTTGCTCATACCTCGATATATGTTTCAGGAGACGCTGAGGGTGATCGCCAGCTTGTTGAGTTAGTTGATGAAGAAGAAGTTCAGATTGATCCTTTACCTTAGTTGCTGTGCCTGATAGATTGAAGTGGTTTAATTTCTTGCTACTTTGTGGAAGGCTCAACTGTTTATCTTATGTCCTATTTTGTGGCCTAAGGGCTATGTATGTATTGTTGTTTAAAGTTGAAGGATAGTAGATTGTGGTGTAGTATTGGAAGCCTATGTCTTGTAATAACTATGTTTATGCCTTTATTCACTTTGCATGCTTGGGAGTGATTGGCTTATGGTAGAAATGCTTTACCTTTTCATTATGTTTTATTGATATCCTAGAATATTATGGCTACTAGACTATGTTGTAAACAAAGTTCTTGCATGCTTGTGTGGTTTTGGAATTGTTGCTTGCTTCAAGGCTCGGATGTCCTTGAATCTTTATTTATATAGCCATGAAAAGTTTGTTTGCCTTGTAATTACCTTATTTGTAAGTTTACAGGTTTTCAGAATGTCCACGGTACAGGGGAGACTTTGTCAGTGTGTCGGGTCCGGACTTAGCCTTTAGCTTGGGGGTTGGGTCGGGGCGTGACACTACCCGTTTGAGCCCTTGTGAGCCGAAAAGTGTACCGGCTGTTTGAGTCACGAAAGGGCCACTTGCAACAATTATATTATTTATAATAGATAATAGATATATAATATTATATATTATAAACAATAATAAGAAAAATAGAAATTAAGAAAATCATTTTTTTTATCAAATTGTTCATTCCTAGGAAGAAGAAGAAGTAGATAGAGCAAAGGTATGAAGTAACTCGACTGATAAGGAAAGGGCTACTCTTTCCGTCCGCTCTTCCCGAAGTGAACGAAATGCATGTAGATATTCATAGGGGCTTATAATTTAATTGGTTAAAACGTACCGCTCATAACGGTGATATTGTAGGTTTGAGCCCTACTAAGCCTACCACCCCTTCTCCTTACCTAATACAAAGCAGTCGAAGTACCCGCCACCCTGTAGATCTCAATCTAGTGGCGGCATCTAGAATCATACTACTGCCACTGCCCTTCGGGAACGCCTCCTATGCTCTTCCAGTATGCCCCCTTCGGGCAATACGGTGTAATACGCGAAGCAGCTGAGCTATAGCTCTTCGATCGCTATATTCTTGTAATAGTGAAGGATCGAAGAACAAAGTTACGTCTTTAGGCAAAGAGCGAGAGCGAAACCCTGAAGTCTTATTGTTTTGTTCCCGAACAACGATGATTCATTACAATTGGCCCCACCAAATACTGAAAGCCCGGTCCGAGCAAGATATATTATGGAACTGATCTGATCGAACTAGGTCTAATGGAACAAGATCTCGATCTTAATAAGGAATTAGAATATGGAAGGGCCGGCAAGAATCAATGCGATAGCGAGGTTGAGCAGTAGCGAAGGCCTGGTTCATACTTTAAGAAAGAGTAGATGTGAAGGTTCAGATCGTAGATCTTCACAAGATGGCCCCGGAGCACCATAGCATGTCGGCAATAATGGGGGACATACTGGACATAATCACTCCCTTGGTTGGGGGCTGTGCCGCCCCTATCCTTTAAATTGACAGATTTCCATGTCTTTTTTATTCTAACTGTTGGAAGATTTTTGAAGACGACCTGATCAAGGCGGTGCACAATTTCTTTGTTGAAGGCACTCTTAGGCCCTAAGTTTGAATTCAAATTCAATTGCCCTTATTTTGATTGCGAAAGTCGAAAGTCCTTCACACTTTTACCAATTCCGACTCACCTTTATTTATGGGATATTTGAAGGAGAGCCTTCTCACTTTTTCTAAAAAATGCTTTAACGCTCGAAGAATGAGTTTGATTATCCATAGAATCAATTTGAAGGTGTTTACAAGCTTGTTCGATAGAACAAGGTATGAAGTAACTCGACTGATAGGGAGAGTGTGGTAACACAATCCCACATCGGAAGTCTTGGAAGTGAGAGAACAACATATAAGGGCTTAGTTCCTTGTATCAACCAAGGCACCTTTTGAGGAGAGATCCTCGAAGGGACAAAACCGTGAGGGTCCTGTGCTTGCGGACCAGGAACTGCCAATAGCGGACAATTCATTTGTAGTGACGTGTCTGTGAGACTCCGCGTGGGCTCCACATAGGGAGCGGGGGCGTTACAAATGGTATCAGAGCCAGTCTTTCCTTGTGCTCGTGCCCGTGAGGGTACAGGGCTCCTTAAGGGGGGTGGAATGTGGTAACGCAATCCCACATCGGAAGTCTTGGAAGTGAGAGAACTGGATATAAGGGCTTAGTTCCTTGTATCAGCCAAGGCGCCATTTGAGGAGAGATCCTCGAAGGGACAAAACCGTGAGGGTCCTATGCCTGCGGGCCAGGAACTGCCAATAGCGGACAATTCCTTGGTAGTGACGTGTCCGTGAGACTCCGCGTGGGCTCCACGTGGGCGTTACACTAACCCGGTGTTTATCACTACCACATCCGGTACATCGGCCCAATTTCTTCCAAAAATTTTCCTCAGTATGACCCTGGCGTTGACATGCACTGCTGGTGACGTCTTGCAACAGTGCCTCCCGTAGGACCTTTATAAGAAGAGGTAGCTGAACTACCTTGCTGAGAATGAACAATTGCTGTTCGGGTCTGCCCCTGACTCTTACTCTGAGCTGGTCACGACTAAATCTGAACAGGCCCTGTATAACTCTATGTCTGCCTCAGCTGTGGACTCTGCCTAACTGAGATAGTTTGCCTCGGGTACCCCTGACTCTGTGACTGAAACTGCCGCTTACTCGATTGATTAGTCTCGGCCAACACGTCTGCCTTGCATTTTTCATACCTCGAGGCGGCTTTGACCACTGCAGCATAATTAGGGTAATCATTCACAGACAGATTTAGCATAATATCATTTCTCAATCCCATAATGAATCTCTACATTTTCATGTCCTCTGGCTGTACCAAAGCTGTCACATAATGGGAAAGCCTAGTAAAAGTAGCCTCATATTGATCTACTGTCATATTCCCCTACTTCAAAGCTATGAACTCTGTTTGACGTCTCTCACGAGCACCCACTGATATATATTTATCTCGGAATTCACAAACGAATTCAGCCCACGAATGTTGAACCCCTTTGTTATTCAAGCTATTTTCCTTCCAAATCAAAGTTAATGTTTCAAATTCAAGGGAAAGCTATACCAATCTTCTAATTAATCCATAAGGCACCCTTACAACCCTCAAACATGTTCAATTGCCCGCAATTACCCCAAAAGCCCCAATTTCCCTCTTATAGGTTTTAACTACACATACATTAACCGGGCTTCAAACAAGGGTTAGCAAAGCTTCTATAGTACCTAGGTGGCCTAAGATTACCAATGATGAAGCTCAATTTCACCCGGATTAGCATTAACCCCGAAATCCCTATTAAAAAGTCGGCTATTTCACATTTTATGCAAGTTTAGAGCAATTCAAGAGCATGGGGCTATTGGACTACCTTCATTAGCACCTAAGGCATCTATTAGAAGCAATGGATCAAGCTAATACCCACAATTACACAAAAACCCTAAAATCCCGTCACTATTCACCTCAAAAATCAAAGTAACGATTTCAACTGTTTAAAATGCGAACCAATGGCTTAAATGTGTTCTCTAGCACTTATATACAATGAATAATAGCATAGATAAGCTTTGCATTAACATTTGATAGCATTTCTAACAAATCAAGAAATGTGTAACATTTTAAATATGCATAAAAAGTCATGAAAACCCTCACCTAAAGCGCGTAGGAACACCTAGAAGGCTTGCACACACCCTAATCTACTTGCTCTAGGCTTGGGGAGGCTTGGATTGGAGAGGTGAAGATCAAATTTTCCTCCTTGAGGCTGCTTGAAGGTTTCGGCCCTACTACAGTGCAATTTCAGCTTTTATTTTTTTTTTATTTGCTATGTTATGAGCTTAGGTGGTGTTGTGAGAGTTTATGTTGTATGAGCTTAAGTGAGGTCAAGTTGTGTGCATCAATGAGCTATTAAAATCAGCATAGGTTGCTTGCAAATGAGTCTAAGGTGCAACAAGGGTGCTAGCTAATTAAAACACTAAGTTAAGTTACGTAACACTATTCATTAGTTCATTAACCATTTTCTAAACAAAGGCTCTGCACGCTAATCGCTCGAAGGCACATTTTTTCATTCCTATTATAATTAATATGGTTTAATAAAAATGCTAACTTGAAATAATTATGAAGTTCAAAAATGAAAGGAATAGTAATCAATGTAAATAGTAAATAGATCACAAAAAAATGCGCAACTAAGGGATGCAACAGTAAGTGAATGTATGGCAAAAAGCTTAGGCATCACATTTGTCCCCTGGACTGGACCTATTCCGATTCTTAATTATCCGTCGCTACACTGTTCCCAAGGACTAGCAAAATCAAATATAGCAAAATTCTTGGGTCATCTCAATGGGTTCAGAAACCACACGTTTCTTTGGATCATCATAGCATACTTCCACATATCCACTCAGAGGAAGGTCTTTTCGTAATGGATGACCCTCGAAACCATAATCTGTTGATATACGGCGTAGATCTGGATGATTGATGGAAGAAACGCCAAAACATATCCCACACTTCTCGCTCCCACCAGCCAGCTGATGGAAATGGATTGACTACCGGAGATATTCGTGTTATTTCGTCTACACTGGTTTGTACATGAATGCGTGAGTTATACCGAGTACTTAGTAAATTATAGAATGCTTCAAATCTTTGTTTTCAAGAGGGATAATCAACTCCGCAAATATCGATCAAAACCTGAACCCTTGTATAGGTATGCAATTTCAGAAAGCACAACAATAGAAATAGGTAGTCCGTATTGGTATCAAATCTATTCCCATGTTTTGATCTTTCCATTTTTTTGACCCATTTCTTGGGTAAAGTCTCCCAACTATATTTGAAAATGAATTGGTTGTCCATAAAGATCAAGAAAGTTTTTTTTGTAGTTCTACTTCTTACTCTAAAAATGAAGAATGACTTGTTAGAAATCACCGGTTGGGTTGGTCCGACCAAGAAAGGCATAGGAATCTTTGGGCATTATTTGCTCCGAGTTAAGTAAAGACTGGCTACCTAGCAACAAAACAATAAACATGAAAACTTCCCTCTTAACATTACTAAGAAATCATTTTTCTAGTTTTTATTTCATTCTCGATTTGAGACTCTTGTTCTCAAGAACATATTAAAGCAATCCTTGGAGTCCCTATAAAAGAGACTCTTTCTGCCATATCGTTGGTTATGCTTTTTGATTGTGCCTAGCTTTTCCAGACCATAATCTTCTTCGAGCATTTCAACGATTCATTGAATCTTATTAGGTGAGCCTCATATGTTCGGATTTTCGTAAGTCGATAATAAGGTCAGCTACCTTATTTTCCAATGAGGTGAGCCTTCGCATATGTGAGGCCTTGTTAGCTTAGCTCCACCCGTTGGCGCCGGTTGCTCGTGCTGCTCTTCTAACTCCCTCTAGATGGCCTCTTGGTTGACTTCAGTAGCTTGGATTTCAAAGAAAGGAGGAATAAGCTCCGGAGCTAGTAGTAGTGGCTCAAAAAATTTCGGCACCGGGGGTAGGGCCGATCCCCGTGTGCTAGAGGGAGGACCGGAAAGTTTGTATTAAGCATATAGTAGGTTCTTGTCTTGTTTAGGCATTTGGTGCCCTCTTTGCCGGCCTGCTTTGTGACAAAGCCACCTTCTTTGGGGTCAATGAGGAGGACAATCCCGCACTCTGGGGGTTTCTTTCTTTACAATCGGATTATACCCAGCCCTGTCCTATTTCAAACAAAAGAAGCAAAGAAGGGAAATCTTCGTAAAGGCAGCAAGGGCTTTCGCCTTCAAATTGTGTAGTGATTATTCTTTCTACGCTACTTTTGTAATTGAAAGTATAATCGAAAGTAAACTCAAGGCTCACCCCTTCTTTTATGTATGTGAATTTTCCGAATCTAGTTCTAAATATTGGACTGATCATTCTTCGCTTCAAATAGGGTCTATTTTGATAGATAGAGATAGATAGGAACTAGCAACTAGAATAGAATACCAAAGGCTTACTCCCATTTTTCTCTACTCTACTCTATCTATTAAGGCTATGAAGGAATTCATTTGATAGAATGTTTTTTGATTTTACTACTTTTTGAAAACAATCGTACGGGATAGACCCAGTGGAGGAGATTGTACCAAAGGAGATCCCTTTTACCAATAGTTTAGTTGGGTGTATCCTTAGTCGCCTCGGAGAAGCCATACCCTTAGGAAGCTTACCCAACTAATCATTTAACTCTTAAGAAAGGCCAGTAAATTGTGCATAATTTACGAGGAAAGATTCTCTAAAAGCCGGCGCTTTCTTTGTGTTAAGAATGGAAACTTTTTGGTCTTTGCCGGAATTCTGACTTGGGGATACCTTTGACCAATTGCCTACCCTTTCATTATTATTACATAGAGAAAGGATTTTTTGGCATCCATCTGCCATAAACGCCATGACTTACTTGTTGCGTCAGAGATGAGCACTCGTACAGTAGTCATCTTTTCCATTGGACTAAACGTCTCATCGTAGTCAATCCCGTACTGCTGTGATGTGAGAAAGCACGAGCAACCGTGTCCCTTCGACTGATCCATCACTTCGTCGACTCACCTTGTATACCTACTTGCAAGAAATTGGCTTTACTCCAACAGGAAATGGAACAAGGTCCCATGTCTCATTCTTCTTTAGAGTGGAAATCCCCTCGCGCATTGCTTTCTCCCACTCGTCATTACCCTTTGTGTCTTCAAACGAACTCGGTTACCCAATCTCAGACATAGAACACTGTAAGAGCAGGACAACATCTTCAAAGTCGACTTGCATATACTTCTTATTAGACTTCTTGATCCGCAACGATCTTCTCAGACTTTGCTGATTTTTAGTTGTGATGTCTTCCATTGGTAGTGGTCTCTTCTCTCGACTATCTCACAACTCTGTTCGTGAGCTACTCTCTCCACTTCTTGGAAAAGGATTTTCCTGGCCTATGGGCTTTGGACTTTGAACCTCGCGAACACCTGTCTTCTATCAAATAGGGCTCAAAGAACTGCCAGTTCATCAACTCAATTTTGGCGACTCTATTGGTCCCGAGTCACTCCCGACAGAAACCTCATACCACTCTGGTAACTGCGCTCGCATACTCGTGTCTAAACTCTCCGAGTCTAGCAATACTACATTCTAGGTAGACCACCATGATGATGCCTCATCAAAGACAAGATATGGCGAGACGTATGCTTTATTGGTGGTGGGATCAACACATCTCTACCCTTTATTCTGCTCATTGTACCCAAAAAAGATAAACCATATCGCCTTCTTTTCCAACTTTGTCCTCAACTGGTCGGGCACAAAGACATAGCAAAAGCACCATAATACTTTGAAATGTGAAAGAGTCGGCTCTCTCTTGTAAATACCTGGCATGGTGAGAGAATACCAAGCTTCGCTTGAGGCAATCTGCTAATGACATGGGCTTCATTCATCATGCATTCGGCTCAGCTGCACATTCTTCGCATTCATCATGTGGTTTTGCCAAGATGTCGATTCTTCTTCTCCACGACTCCGTTCTGCTGTGTAGTATAAGAGCAGGAAAACTGTCTGTGAATCTTGTTCTTTTCAAGTAAGGACCAACTTCTGTGATGTGTATTCCCCTCCAGAGTCTGTCCTCAAACATAGTTTTCTTTGCCTTTACTTTCAAAAAAATATTATTCACACTAATCTTCTAAACTCCATGAACTTTTGAAAGACTTTGGACTTCTCGTTTAAGAAATATACCCCTCAAGTCATCATCAATAAATGATTGCATGTAACGCTTACCTAAGCATGATGGAGTGGAGACTCTGCCAAAGTCGTCTGCTTGAATGAGCTGGTCAACTTCTCCCCAGTTTTGTACATGTGCAAAGAATGTCTGAGTCCCTCTCCCTTTCCTGAACCTGTAAGAACACTAACAGAATATGCTAGCAAAGATCTCATTCAAGACTTGAGAAATTTTATCAATCACAATAATGTCCTTTTTATGTGGTTGAGTAATAGCGCCAGCTTCCTAGGTTTCTTTTTTTTTTTTTTTTGGAATAAACGATCTATTTATACATGAAAAGGATAAAATAAAAAGAAATAATACCTTAATGCCTTATCAATGGAAAGGTCTTCGATACTATGAATATTTCATCTATTTCCCTCCCGCGATAAGGACGTGTCTAAGGATGCTACTTCGAACGGGCGTGCTTCTTTCTATGGGGGCACGCATCACTTTGGACGTGCTTTACCAGCAGATGCATGAATCAGAACCTAATAGCTAGGCACGTCGTGGGAGGAGAATGAGCAAAATTTGTTGCATAATCCAACTAACTGTCAGCATCTCGCTAATCAAAATCATCATCACGACCAGTAGCTAATAAAAAGGCTATTCGATCAACCGGATCAACTTCTGCCTACCTTGCCTGGTCAATGATCAACGGGAGTATTTTTTCTTCAACGGGAGGCCAGCCCCATGGGATAAGATACTTGGCTCCATTGGTGCTTCCCCTCCTTCATCCCTTGATTCCAATCTATCCAGATATATATAGCAACCCATACTAATTTCTTCAACCATAAAAGAAGGGATTGGACTCAGGTGGGCAAAGTAGGATCTCAACCCATTTCTCCCATCAAGCAAGCATTAGAGTCATTAGGCTTTGTATCTTTCTCATCTGGGATAGGCCCAAAAAAAGAAAGAGTTGCGAAATAGGAAAGACTAGCACAAAGAAGCGATGACTTTCTCTTATCGGGCCAGTAACCTTCATTCGATTCATATAGTTTTTGCTAGAGTGGGCGACGGTGTCCCTCCCTCAAAGTGCGGTAGAGAGATGAGTTGCAAGATGAGTCGATGTTCTCGAATGTAATGATTCCTATCCAAAGAGAGTTCGAAGTGGCATATTCGACGCAAGATGAACCTCTATTCATCAACTAATATGTCTGGGGGCGGGAAAAAGGGTACTGATCTCCTTCTTTTGCCATGCGTCTCGTCCAAGGGTGAGTCTCATATTCCGCCCTTTCTGGTTGCTTGCTTCTGATTCCCCTACTCGACCCGATTCAATCCTTCCTACCTTCTTGTTGCATCTTTCTGCATGATGAACCTCTGGGGGGAGCAGCGGAGTTTTTGCCTGTCCCTCTATATTAGCCTTTTACATCGGTGGGGAATAATCCGTCCGTATCAAAGGTAGCTCATTCATCTTGATTCTCTACACTTTGTTCCTAAAGATCCCCCTTTCATCAGGATTGAACCTAACTAGCAGGTCTCATTTGACTGTTCCCATCCCCGAGATCAGTAGATAATTCGACTCTTGTGCAAAAAAGTCTGGATTGCCAAGTGCAGGTATTTTACCTGCATTCCTATCAATGAAAGGTCTAACTGTTGGAATAATGATTTCCATTGCTATTTGATACATTTTGGTCAGTAACATTAGTTAATTAGGTGAAGGTACGGAAAAAGAGGGATTCGAACCCTCGGTAAACAAAAGCTTACATATCAATTCCAATGCTACACCTTAAACCACTTGGCCAACTCTCCTACATAATGATTATAACCCAAAAATTGAGTGAATAGTGAGTCATTCATATTCTATTATTTGATAGGTACGACTAATCAATTCTAACTAGAAAAATAGAAAATTTTGCATTCCCTTGTTAAGCCTTGTTTGATCTATCTTTTTTGAATATCCTCCTTCCTTGGATTATTTGTAAGGCCTAGGCCGAGACCTTATGTGCATATAGATCATATCATATATAATTAAATTATTTTATATGCATTCACCTTGTTTTATGTGCTTTTAAATTAATTTATGTGCATTTGTCTCGATTTACATACATTGCATTGATTACTGTGCAATCGAGTATTTTAGATACCCTAAACGATAATTGGATTCTATTGCATAGGCTATCTAATTAGAATACTAGATTAGAACCAAAATAATTTGAGTAGGACAAAATGGCATGCTAGTAAATCATAGTTTAGTTGGAGGGCGCTCTCATCATTAGGCAACTTAGATATTATCTTAACACACACTACACCACTCAACACACACCAAATCTCTACAACATACACTACACCACTCAACACACACACAATCTCTACACATACTAGAGAACTCAACCAAGAGAATAGAGGAAGAAGAAGAAGAAGATCTCTAAGCCATCCCTAGCATCTTTCTTTGTGTTTCCAAGTTTTCTTCAAGTGAGTCTTGATCCATTTCCGTCTAGCGCACAAGAGCAAAGGTGAGAGAAGTTTTATAAATGTTTTACAAAGGCATATTATGCTTGATTGATGAGTTTTAATTGTGTATTGAACATGATATTGGTTATGAATATGTTTGATAATGAATATGTGTGGATTTATTACAAAGTTTGAGGCTTATCTTGTTTACGGAGCTAGAGCTTGATCTAACGGGTTGAAATTTATGAGTTGTGTGGTGATTCTTGCTTGAATAGAGCTAGTCTAACTTGTGGGTAAGGTAGGAATTGGAAACCAGGCACATTGATGCTTAGTAGGTGATCTTGGTGTTCTTGAGGTTTTTTGAGATTCTTGAAGTGTTCTTGGGTTGTTGTTTGATTTGAGAATGTTATGGTGTTGTTCTTGAGCTTAAGAATGCTGCCTAGAAGACCTCTTTGAGTGTGCAAAAGGTTTGGTTGAGTTGAAGGCAAGATAGCAAGCAAAAAAGAGAAAAAATGCCATATTTTCGTGTTCTCGGACCTCCATCCGGAAGAGTGGATCCTGTCGAGTTACTCGACTTGATTTACTTGTCCGAATGTTCACTGCCACCCATTTGGAAGAATGGATCCGGTCGAGTTACTCGACCGGATTTTTGACAAATTCGTACGATGTTTTTCTGAAGGCCATCTCTCACTTAATTCTACTCCGAATTGAGTTCTGTTTGATTCTAAAACTATCTGAATTCGATAAGCTTCAATTATATACCAAAATTAGATTAATTGGGGTTCAGGAGATTAGGGAAATGAACTGTTTAAGTTAGGATATTGTAAAAACATTGAAATTGCTTCATAGTTTCACTCACATTTGCATTGTGTTTCCGTTTTAAGTAGTCTATTGATGTCTTTTCACTATCTCATGAAACTTGGCATTACTTGAAGCACCACAAGTACTATATATGCATAATTATTATATGATTGTTTGACATCCATTGATAATTACAAACACATTCGAGTTGTATATGCGCGACAGTTATAACCATTGTTAAGGGAGGAAGTGACGGGACCTCCGAAATTTTCAGTATATCTCAACCCTCCCATTATTAATAGAGGAAGTGATACGACCTCCGGGTTTGCCGGTATATCTCGACCCTCTCATTATTGATTGAAGGCTTGTGTTAAGGATATTTTTGCGTAGATATGTGCATGACATGTTTTATCAACTGTTAGCGAAAATGATAAAACATTTATGAAAACCTTTCTTGTTCACCCTCATTGAGCTATACATGAGGATCTAGCTCACTTATCTTTTCATATTTCAGGTGAGGTTAAGCCTGAGCAGGCTACCCAAGATGATGACAAAACTCCTTGGTCTGATCTCGATAACTTCTCCTTTATGTGATCACTACTTGTTGATGTAATCGAGATATAAATGATGTATAACTTATTCTTTTGGACAACTCTAAAGTAATTAAGTACTTACATTCTTTTGACGCCTAGAAACCTGATTGTTGGTTAGCCCTTATGTTGGAACATGTGGTCGCGGTCTTGTACATATGTAATTAATTATGGTTTCCCTGTCTAAGGTCAATAACTTGGTTGACTTTTGAACTCTGATGAATATAAAATGGATGTATAGGTTGTTAAGCTTTCAATTTATAGATTTATGAGTTATGAATGTCGCGTTCTGGCTTTAGCCTTTACAGGTATACTGGTAGGGGCGTTACAACATTAGTGGTATCAAAGCTAGCCTTAGTTAGTATAAAGCTAGCTTGTGTTTACATAGTCTGGGTTTTTTTAACCCTTGGTTAATGGGTAGGACCTTAGAACGAATATGCTTTAAAACTATACGTGCTTATGTGAACCTATGTGCTTAACGTGCTATATTTACATATGTGCAATCTATGTGCTAGGTATGCTTAAATGTATTAAACATATTAGGAGTAATGTTGGTACTTATACTAACACTCGTATAATAGTGCATACATGTCATATAACCATGAATGTTGTCTACTCCATATCTATAGATGGCAGGACCTAACACCCGCAGTACTACAGGATCTCAAGCAACGGGTAATGCGGATCAAGCCAACCCTGGGGAAACAATGTTTAGTTTGATGGCAACTGCCATCAATCGGATGAGTAGGGCTATGGAAAAACAAGCAGAAACCATGGCAGTCACAACAGCAGCAGCAGCTAATAATAATAACAACAATAACCATGGTGCTGGTAGCAATGGCGGGAATGGAGCCAATAGAGGAGGTAATAACCTCAAGGATTTCCTGTTCTACAGCCCTCCGAAGTTCAGGGACAGCCGAATAGTGAAGAGGAAAAATATTGGTTGTCTCAGATGGAGAAAATCTATGATGCACATAATTATGCAGAGGAGAAGAAAGTCACCTACACAGTCTTTCAATTAGAAGGTGATGTTGAAACATGGTAGAATACCGTGAGAGATCAATGGGAGACTCAATACACTCTCTTTACATGGGGGAACTTTATTAGAGCATTCAAGAGTAAATACATATCTGAGGGTTCCCGAGATAGGAAGATAAAGGACTTCATGTACTTGAAGCAAGGAAGCATGACGGTGGCTGAGTATGGGGTGAAGTTTGATAGACTCTCCCAGTATGCACCGTATATGATCCAAACCCCAGCCCCCAAGATATGGAAGTTTAACCAAGGGCTAAGACTGGATATTCAAGATGGGCTAGCAGTAACAGAGTTCGACACTTATGATTCTATCTTTGTAGCTGCCACGAGGGTTGAGGAGATGAAATTAGCAGTGAAGGTTGGTCTATCTCAGCAGAACAAGAGGCCCTTTCAGACTCAAGGTTAGTCTAGAGCATTCTAGACTCAGAACCCTCAAGGCCAAAGCCAAGTGAGGTCAGCTGTTCCTAGACCGTAGCCTAATGCCCAAGCCAATCAACCAGCTCATGGTACAATAGGTGCTACTACTACTCAGGGTACCTTGTGAAACTATTGGAAAAAGATGGGGCATATGGAAGCCCAATGTTGGAAGAAGCTTGGCTCATGTTTGGGGTGCGGAAGTGATAAGCACAAAGCTAGAGATTGCCTGAGATGGCAGAACAAGGTTGTGTAGAATCCGCCAGCAAGAAATGCCCCAGGCCAAAGAATTCAAGCTCGGGGTTATGCCATGGATCAAGAAGTAATTCCAGATGATGCTGCTATTGTTGAAGGTACCTTTCTGATTCAAAATCAATTGGTTAAGGTTCTTATTGATATTGGAGCTACGCATTCATTCATAACTCCCAAATGTGCATATTGCACTAAGTTTCCGGTTGAGAACTTACCATATCATGTAGAAGTTAGCACACCAATGGGCCCCAAATATGCCACTAGACTGGCGTGTAAAACATGTAAGGTAAGGGTTAGGAATCAGGAATTTTTGGCCGATCTCATAGTGCTTATCTTCCGAGACTATAAGGTTATTTTGGGGATGGACTGGCTATCACGACATCATGCACGATTAGATTTTCGGACGAAGGTTATTGAGTTTCGGGTACCGGGATAACCTGTGCTTATGGTGAGAGGAGAACGTGACCTGTCGGGAAAAGCAATGATATCCTTAGTCAAGGTTGTGAAATACATGAGGAGAGGTTGCAAGGGATATTTGGCTTACTTAATCAACAAGCCAATAGATCAAGTTAAGTTAGCAAAAGTGCCGGTGGTTAAAGAGTATGCTGAAGTGTTTTCGGAAGAATTACCGGGATTACTGCCTGAGAGAGAGATTGAGTTTCCGATTAAGACACTACTAGGTACACAACCAATCTCTAAGGCCCCTTACTGTATGGCTCTGACCGAATTACAAGAGTTGAAGGTTCAGTTAAAAGGCTTGTTGGAAAAAGGCTTCATACAACCTAGCTCATCTCCATGGGGTGCACCAGTCTTATTTGTGAAGAAGAAAGATGGAACTATGAGATTGGTCATTAATTACAGGGGTTGAACCAAGTGACAATAAAAAACAAGTACCCCTTGCCATGTATCGATGAATTGTTCAATCAACTTCAAGGAGCCAAGGTCTATTCAAAATTTGACTTGAGGCAAGGATATTATCAACTCTGTATCAAATGGGAGGATGTACCTAAGTCAGCTTTTAGAATGATGTACGGGCATTATGAGTTTGTTGTAATGTCATTTGGATTAACTAATGCTCTCGCTGCTTTTATGGACTTGATGCACAAGGTATTCCTGTTGGGGATACGCTCTAATGCTAAAGTTTGAGATGACCTTATTAGGGTTTAATAAGAATATGCTTATGTGTTTTATACACTATATGATTTGTGGGATATTCATATTATCCGCTTCGATGTGAATATGTCCCTAATGTTTATCCGAGAATAAAAATGTTCTAAAAGGGTTTAGTATATTTCGCACTTTTTCTTCGATATGATAAGCATTAAGAATCGATTCATAGCCCTTCATATTATTCAACCGGGACTAGAATAATCGAGTATAGGTTATCATATGTTATTACCATTGATTAACATAGTGATGTTAATAATAAAGGATGGTGTGCAAAATGCCAGAACAACATGATGATATGGACTAATAAACATATGAGTGATCGTCTGTGTACGGATCATTGAATGTGATAATAAATAGTGAACTGCATGATTTCAAGTTAATAGTTTACTATTTAGTTGAGAATTGTGCAAATTAATCCTCAGACTTAAGAGATTACGGTTGTCGATTACATCAGGTGCTAAACACTGCATCTGGAAAATGCCCGTCTTCTATAAGGTGGGTAACGGCCTTTCGCGTTTTAGTCTTGTGGTATAAACTGAAAGGTAATTGTCAAGATAGGATCTATTAACCTCTAGTGTGAGGTGATGTCCTATGATATCTGAGATCGGTTGGTAAACGAGGAAGTCCTTGGCCAAGGCAAGTATGAAGTGATGGAAAGGAGTTTTTCCGTGGTAGTCATCTCTCATTTCACTGATTCAGATTTATACATAGTATCGGATGTGGACTTAACAATTTCATGGTCCTTTCCTGATCGAGGCACTTGTAACAAAAGGATCGGACTGCACGCTAATTCTTGATGGTTAAATGGATTCATAAAATACGTCGTCTTCATTATCGTTTACATTCTCATGGTACGTTCGTTGCTAGTGCATCACTAATGAGCATGAGGGTATTTCGGTAAATGATAGAGACATTTCTGAAATAGATAAGGAGGTTTATCAGGTCCCTCTTCGGTACGCGATTATGAATCTAGAAGGTCACACACTAATAAGTATCATGAATAAGTTCACCGAGAGCTTGTGTTATGTGGTCGGTGGCTTTAGGGTGTTAAGAGTCATCAATGTTGGTATTTGGGCAAAAAGTGTAATTTTGGAAAGTTTTGGGGTCAAATTGTAATTACCAAAACTTTTGTGGCCAAACTGTAATTATTGAAAAGTTATTTCAATATATTTGTTCTAATAGAGATTAGAATGGGAAAAACTAATATATATAAAGGTGTTTATATATGTATATGTGTAATGATTATGTAATTTGAGAAATGCCACATCATCATCTTAGTTGTCGAAAGGTGAATTGTAAATTAATGACTAGATAATTACATGTGGCATGTGCATGTAGAGATTGACGACTAGGATAGTCCATGTCATCAATCCTAGTCATTTGAATTTGAAATGAATGGATAGGATTCATTTTTGAATAAAGATAAAAGAATCTTGACCATTGCTTTTGTTGATAAAGCCTTTTTGACAAGTGTCAAGCGAGAGAATAAAGTTACCTTTAGATTGTAATGATTGCAATCCTAGGGCTTGCATGGCTTTTACTTTAGAAGGAAGCAATTGTGATTGGTTATTTTATAAAGTAACATTATATATATAATTATATGAGTATGTCTTATATATATAATAAAAGATGACAATCTTTTATCTCCATCCACTTGCATTTTCGGCCAAGGGATAGAGGAGAGAGAAGATGATCATTTTTTATCATCTAAAGCTAATGATTAAAATTGTAACACCCCCACAAGACCCCTCCTACAATCAGTTAGGACGCAACGGAATTTCAGTAGTATAACAATAGTAATTAGGACACCAAGCCTCTAAACCAACCTCTTCGCAATTCATACAACTAACTCCACAAACAATTCAACAATTAAACAACACAACCACAATATACATTAAACATTCTTTTACCATTGCATCCATAAGTTATACGCCTTCGTTCCAACATCATACATTTATTATATAACATACATTTCCAAAATAGATTATAACCAATCTAACAACCTAATCATTTCCAAAACAAGACTACTAAACTAGCAACATTTAATCCATTATCTTTACAACATCTTATACATCATAAACTTCTAAGTAAATACAAACCAACTAGTTTTAATATACAAGATAACAAAAGAGTACAACATCAGATATCAAGGACAAGACTCTGGCACATAGGACTCGTCCACATATGGCACATTCTTAGCTTCCTGAGGCACGTACCCGTAATCTTGTTCAATATCACCTGTATGCATGCAATAATTAAGAGTGAGCTTATATAAAACAAGCCCAGTGAGGATTTGACAGATCTCTCAACAGTATTGACTATACTCCTTGGAAATCATCATTTGAGCAGTAAACACATAATAATCATCAATAACAATATAAACACATTAGTAATAATGACCAATCTATAAAGGATACTTTTGCCTGAGTATATTAAGGTGGCTTCTGCTAAAGATAGAATTCTAATAGATATTGTATGCCAAATAAGTGAAGTTATAAGTTAGCTAACCTACTTGAATAATTAATGAATGTTGTAGTTAAAAAGTAATTGAAGTAATGCTTGCTCATAGGTTCAAGGTCTGGAAATGATATGATCCAAACTTACAACTTGGAGCTCGGTAGAGGTGAGGGAGACTTCATCCTTATGTGCATAATAGTTTATTTACTTGTACATAGATTATGTGCACTTATTGTCTATATATTGTGTGTGAGGGCAACCTACTTTGTTGTCTCTCAATCATATGTTTATTGATTTATTCTATTGTTATCATTTCGAGTGCATTGGATCGTGGTTGCGCAATCATTTGGGCATGATAGTGTCGTAGAAACCAGGCACCATCGGGCTTGCCGGTCTACCTCGGCTACCAATGTTGCCCAATCCCTATCTTGCTTGGGATACAGCCCAGGGAGAGTTGGGTCCTAGGATTTCAGGGTACATCCGGAGTACAACCATTTTGGAGTTATAAGGGGATGCTGGCTTATCAATATCATTGTCATTATGACATCGGGATTTCAGTTCTTGGCTCGTGGTTCGTGAGAGCAAATGAATCGTATCCTTTTTAATGTGTGGTAACTTGTTACTTTAATTGTCCATTAGTTGTTTTAAATGTCTATTGAGTTATCTGGTGCATTGCATGTCCTCGGTAGACATTATCCCTCAATAAGCAATTGTGATTGCTCATACCTCACTAAACATGTTTCACGTGGCGTAGTTGGAGGAATTGCCTTGGTTGCTGTGTGCTATTGCTTGAGATTGGAGTGTTTGCCTGCTAAACTGTGGAAGACTTTGTTTATATTATGTTTTGTTCTATTTTGTGCCTATGGGTTTGTATATATTTGGAGCTGTTGAAAAATTGTAACAACTAGGTTAATGTATGGCTTGAATGGTAATAGATTGTAATAGTTTATCTTCCTTTCCTTTATGCTGCTTGCTTGTGTGTCAATGGAAGTTAATAATTGTTTGGCTTTAGTTTATAAGAAAGTCTAATGGTTAATATAGAGTGGTATGATAAGCGGATTAAAAGAGATAAGGTTTCAAGGATTGTTAAATGCATGCTTGGGTGTATTTTTTATGTCTTGCTTAAGGCTCGGCCGACCTTGAATCTGGGATATAGTTAGAGCTGGAATTGTTGGAGTTAGAGTTTAGTTGTATTGTGGCTTATATTATGTTTACAGGTTTCTAGAATGTCTACGGTATAGGGGAGACTCTATCTGTTTTCCATAAAATTTCGTGCCCAGGGTGGTAATGGGTTGAGAATTGAATGATTATTAGAGTCTCCGGTCTTATGAAGGATCGGGGCGTTACAATAGGTGGTGTTGAATATCCGGATCTGGGATCACGTACTTCATTGATTCCTTTGTTGGCTGGTCCGGCATCGGAACAAGAAATAGATCTCTTGTTGGTGTAGGTTCGTCCCTCCTTCCATTCTAACCGATGGTATAGCTTCCCCAAAGACTGCTTCTAATGGGTCAATGTGATTATATAAAGATTCACTACCATGGTTCCTAGCCGGCCAACTGGAACAACTTGACTAGTAGATGAAGAGGGCAGAGATTGTAGCTAACTCTGTCTTGACTCCTTGTATTGCTCAATGCTTCTCCATCAACCGCAATAAGAAGGGCAGCAAGAAAACTAAAGCGCTAACTCCTTAGTACAAGCGCTAAGCGATTATAATTCCTTCTGGAAAGTCTTTTTTTAGTACTTGTTAGCGACCCTTACCCCCTTTCTATGTACCCAGTCTACGAACCTGGCCTAATCTAATAGGCTTGGAAGGCCCTGAAAACACCGATGCAGCATGGTTTCATAGTGTTGGATGGATCTTACTGGAACTTCTTCACTCAATTATCAAGATTAGAGAACAACGCCATCCCCTGCCCCTTTCTCTAATAATAAGGCAATCTGAGAAGCAGATCCCAGCTTAGAAAGCGAGGCTGGTATTGGTTCAGAAGTAGGCCTCGGAACCCATATCAGTACTTCCCAACTTAAAGCCCATGGAGCCCCTTTGTGAATCATTTGTTTGAACTATGAACCCTACTATATCGACTTACGCATCTCGACCAGGTGACCTAGTTGAGTCTGGTCTCGAAGCATCATAGTTTGAAAAGTACAGTATCCCATCAGGAGATCTCATTAGGAGGGGGGCAGAGGCATCAGTCATTTTAGTCTCGCTTTCGTCCGTGCTTTCACTCTCATGGATATCTGGCTTGAATTGCTCATTTAGTGCCCTCGCTTATTGATATACAGTGTATAGAGGAGAAGCTTAGCGAGGATTACTATATTATCTCTTACAAAAGCAATACCGGACAGACCTCCAACTTTAAGTGGAATCCACCTAAGATATCCGCCATTCAATTGGCAATAATGATCACTGTTTGTGCTTGGATTTATATGTATCCATACATCTCAAGAGATGACAATTAATACACAGATACAGACTCTGTTGTTCTGGGTAGTCCTCTTCCAGAAGAAGAGATCTCTTCTAGTGAATTAGGAAAGTTTAAGTTAGAATACATTGTAAAAACTAATATATTCTTAGCACCAGAGAGTTATTCAATTTTGACTCAAGAAGATAGTCGAATCATTAAGCACAAGGGTCTTTCTTTTCAAGATAATGATATGCTTGATAAGAGTCAATAATTCTGACTTTCCAATAGCCCGAACGAAGGTCCAACTTTGTGAAGAAAGAGGCTTTGGACATCGAAGAGATCTGCCACCAAATGGACATGATACTTGTTCTTCACTGTCACTTTGTTTAGTGCACGATAGTCCACACACATGCACATAGAGCCATCTTGCTTCTTCTGGAATAGCACAGGGGCCCCATATGGTGCCTTGGAAGGCTGGCTAAAGCCTGCATCCAGCAACTCTATCAACTGCTTCCTAAGTTATGCCAGTTCCAAGGGCGCCATCCAATAAGGTGCACATGAAGGGGGCTTGGCACCAAGGACTATATCGATCTTGTGATCAATGGCCCGTCTAGGGGTAAGGTTCTTTTGGAGTTCTGGTGGCATTACATCTTCTCTTTGAGAATCTTAGCCACTTTGTCTGGAATTTCCACCTTGTGGTCAGGTTTGACCTCAATAAATGTCGAAAGCTAAGTGACAGCACCTTTCTTCAAACCATTGCCCACTTGTACAGCAGATAACATCCTATTCCTTTGCTTTCCTGCCTTTGTCTGGTAAGCTGTATCCAGGCACAAGTAGCCTCTCATCCGCGATCAACATCCCACCAAGGCGCGACATCAATGCCACTCTGCAGCCAGAAAGAAGCCAGTGCCCAATATGGGATCGAAATCATATAAGAGCACTACCATTAGATTCAATTGTCCTATCCATGGAACCAATGCTCATGTGCATACCATAGGCCATACCCAGCACTAGTTGGGTTATCGAATTGACATCATTAATCTTTCTTGGATTCTTACCCATCGGGTCTGCACCATTCGTTCAGCCACAAAATGGTGCATGACACCTGTGTCAACCATAGCCAACTCATCATTCCCATTAAGCAAAACCTTAATCTACAAGACGAGAGGACTACGTATGGATGGCATTCCACTATTGCAGAGGATTGACTCGTGTTGGGCTCTCAGAGTCAGATTCTACTTCCTTTGCTCCTTCAGCAACTAAGGCACTCAGCTTATCTCGCTTTGGACAATCTTTTTCCCGATGGGGACCATTGGCAAATGAAAGAGCAAAAGTTTGTCTTTCCCTTGCTCTTTTGTCCATCCGCTTTAGGCTTGGCATTGTCCTAACTCCACGGTAATTTTCTTCGGGAAGAACTATGAGACCCTGTAACACCCCGATCCCTCTCGAGACCGGAAGTTCTATCAATCAATCTAATCACAACCCAATTCCAAACCCGGGCAAAATTTTTAGAGAAAACGGACAGAGTCTCCCCTGTTTCTAGGCAAAATACAAACCTGTGACAGCATATAAGTAGACCAGTACTGTGTCCAATCATTCAAAATTCCTCAAGGCCATCCGGGCCTTGGTTCTCAACAATTAAACACAACAATTATACATACGTTCCCAAGTACCCAAACTATTCTAACTCTTTCTTTAAACAATACAAACATGCATTGAAGTTAAACTATACTAATTAAATACATAAACTAACTTATCATACCACTTCATTAATCTAGTTAAACTTAAATTAAATTCCTTTTAACACTAAACACATACATTACACAAAAATATACATCCTTGCATCTTTGACAACTCAAGCCACATAGCACGCAAGGCAACTCTTCAAGCACGATCTATCACATATCCACGAACTTTCCAGCTAACATGATATTTCCTGAAATGTGGTGGTGAGGAGTGAATATACACAACACGTATACTTAGTGAGGGCGAGACATATATTGAGGTGGAAAGAAAGAAGATCGTGCAATGCAAATAAAATAGTTAAACCATATATTCAATACGAACAACAATCAATATAAACAACAATATAATAAACAATTGAAGAAAGCATTAACACAACCATTCAAAGTTATACCACACTCTGAAGGCTATGGTTCACTCAAACGAGTAATGTACCGATCATGATTTCGATGACTTTAACGATGACATGCCGGCTCACCTACCTTATAACTTCCGTTAAGAGTACTCCAGACATACTCTGTCAATTCTACGACCCAAAACTCCTTGGGCGGCAACCCAAGCAAGAACGGGAATAGGACGCGGAGCTAGAGCAACTAACCCTGGTAGCCCAAGACTACCCAGAGAGGCCCGTCACTCACACGCCTGACACAATGCAATGCAATACGGAGAATATAATGATAATCGAGCAAGGCACTGAAGTGCAGGTTAGTAACAACATGTGATACAATAAGCATTTACAATCAATAAAATAACAAGAACAACACTAACAAGCATTATCAACAATTGATATACAATTCAATCATCATCAAGTATAACGAGCATAATAATGCACAATAAGCATTATATAAGCATGCATTATAAAAATCAACTAAAACACTAAATGACCCCAACTTTCTCAATGCTACTACTTCCAAACGAGCTACGAGTTTTGGAAATCGACTTTACCACTCCTCCTAGGACACCATAAGGCACGTCTAAAAACCACGAAACCCTACTTTACCGTAGAATTCCCTCAAAGCCCCGATTTCTCCCTTTGCTCGTTTGAACTACAGTTACCTCAACCGATCATCCAACCAATGTCATAACTGCACCAAAAGTGCTTCCATGGCATACTACGACAATGCCTTCCTGCAAAACGATAAAATGCCAAACTCGACCGGAACAACCCCAACATGTACCAAGCCAATTTTCTCCAATTTTCTATTACACAATTCAATTAAACCATACACTTAAGTATTCTAACATATCTAGCATCTTTCCACATCAACAGAATGCAAAATGGAGCAACTTTTACGAAACGGGGGTTTACTATTCATATTTTAGTATTCCATTCGCATTTTAAATTGCAATTGTTATATTTAACCGTAGAAAATGCTAAAAAGATACAAATACATATTCTACAATCATCAAGGAACATTCTTTAAGCAACAAAATGGATAAAATAACAACCTACGGTTAAATCACAAAAATTAAAGTTTAGACATAGTTAATTGAAATGCGCATATAATGATGAAACCCTCACCTGAGACGCTACTAGACGCTAGGAAAACCATGTTGGAAGCCTCAGAAACAACCCCGTGCAAGCTCTCGCGAAGATTTGAAGATTTGAAGTTGAAATCATTTTTTTTTCATCTCCCTTGTATTTTCGGCCATGGCTGAATTTTTGCCTTCTTTTATTTATTTTTTCTTTTCTTTTGTTTAAAAAGGTAACAACTAAGGGCAAAAAGGTCAAAGGCAAAAGGCTTGGTCAATTCAAGTTAAAAAATGGTCAAATTAGCTTATTTTGATGCCATTTAATTTATTCCAAGTTAGAGCAATGCAATTTTAATGAAAACTGGCTAAAACCAGCTAATTTAAACTAGAAACGTTATTCACGAAATCCAAGAAATATTCTTCTAACTTTCATTTTCGAAATGCTACAATTGAACGGTCAATAAACGATCGCTAATCAAATGATGAGCAATAATATAAAACTATAATTTTTGAAAAGTAGAATAGTAGAATAGTTTAAAATTCACTCTGGCTCGGAGTTACTTTTCTCATTTAATTGAAAACTGAGTAATTTAATGGAAGAAAATAAAATCGATTATTAAAATAATCAAAACAATCAAAATAATCAATATTCATTTAAAAATAAATAATTTAACTATTTCTATAATATTTTAAAGAATTATGAAATTAATGCTAAGATACGAATAAACAAGTTAATATAAACACGTAATCAAATACAACTAAATACAAACATTTAAGATGACACTTAATTAAATACAAGAAAATAAATCTAATTACTATAAACAATAAAAATAGGTAATAATCTTTTAGTTAATCAATATAAAAGTTATTGAATGCTTTTTAAAAGAAATATCAAGATAGTGCAGAAATGGATGATTAACTAATTAAACACTTAATTAAATGCAGTCAAATGCTATTAAATGCATGCCGGGTTCGGGGTATCACAGACCCTCTGTCAAACTACAAAGAGAAGATGCGGCGGAAATTCCTTTGCGTTATGAATATGAGCTAGGAAATAATGATATAACTCCGATATCGTCCTTAGCAAACTTGAAACAAGACACCAGTCTTATAGGATAACGCGGACTTCCGGAGCCTTTTCTAATGGGCAGAAATCCGCCGACAATCGCAGGGATATTCTAGAAAAGGTACAACCGTTTAGTTCCTTGAACTTCTACGGCGCCGGGTGAGAGGTGGTATCCGGTATAAAAAGATAAGGAGTCATTCGGGCCCCTGAGCTCTTTGGGTCACGAACTCTAGCCGACAAGACTTAATACTTCTCATAAGTGACAGCGAAATGGGCTACTTTCTCATAAGCCCGCGATTTGGGCCATCAATTTGGATTATATGATAAGACTCGCAAAGGAAATTAGGTCCTTCCCGAGGTGCTTCCTTCTTTTTTTCAAGGTCCATTCCCTTCATTCCCCTTATAAAAAGAAAAGAGCAAAAGCCGGGAGCAAGTACTCCTCTTTTGGACTCTTTTTTTGCTCCTATATTCAGCTTCTTTAATCTAATAACTGGCTTCTGAGCATATCACTTTCTCTTATAGAATGACCCATGGTAGCTTTGTTCGCTTAACAGGTGTTCAGTTCTTTCATTGCGCCTTTCGTCTACTCTCTATGAAATAAAAATTCCTGAAATCTAAAGTAAACGATGAGAAGTAGGTCTGCTTCCCTGGCCTTTGGACTTTGGACTTATCTTTCTGACTCAGGAATAGCGGGAAGGTAAAGCACTTATTCCTAAGCTTAAGTCACTTTCATAAGACTAAGATTGAAGGCTTATAGCTCTAAAGCACAACACAGCAAATGCAAGACCCCTAGGGTTAACGACGCTAAGAGGTTTTAAGCTCTAACAAAAAGGCTAGAGTCTTCCATTCTGGGGCGGGGGTTGACATTCTTGCAGGTATACAGTTACTACTACATAATCTCTAATAAGCCTAAGGGAAAGTCAGAGAGGAAGAATGCACCGAAAGAAAGAACCTGAGAGATAATAGAAAGGCGAGAATAGAATGCTAAGAGAAAGAAAAGAGATCAAGCTAGTCGAATCCTACTGCCCTTAATTAAACTTAAAGTACCAACCTAAAAATCTGCTCTTACTGCCCCCGAAAAGATGGTCAAACGAAGCCAGGGGAAGTAAGGTAGCAAGTAAAAAAAAAGCCCTTTTCTACTACGCCTTTCGACCTTTCCGGGTTGTTCTGTTAAGAAAAGAAGGATCTTTCCCGCCGACTTCACTCGCCTAAGGGACGTAGCAAGCTTTGGACGATTCAATAACAAGGGTTAGTGAAAAGAGTCATTCTACTGGTTTAACACTTTCCTTCTCCAACCCATCTTTACCAAAGTCTTCTTCCTATTGAGTTATTTCCATGTCTCCCGAGAATGATCAGTACATATGGTCATTGCCTTGCCCCTAGGAAGTTTTGATAGGGTGCAAGCAAATTTCCTTTCATTGCTAAATGCCCTTCCCTTCATAATGACTTCTCTAGGCATTGAGTTACTCCTGGAGAAGTTCGAATAGCTTTCGATCTTGGTCCATGCGAGCTCTTTACCAGCCCCTGAAATTGCTTCTGATTTCTATACCTTTTGCTACGAGCTAGTGGAAGTGCCTTTTTCTCTCCGTCCATGGTGAGGTTCCTTAATAGAGTTTGAGCAAATAAAATGCACTCTTTTTAGGAGGCTAAAGTTGATTATAGGTCAAAATCTGGTTTCACAAGCTAGTCAGTGACAGCGACTTTTGAAAAGTACCATCAGGAGATTCAAATATCCCTGCTTTCAGGGAATAGAAGGCAGAATAAGAACATCTAGCTTTCTCTTTATTCTTACCCTACAACAATTGCTTATCCCTAGACATAGTCTTACTAGAATTTGTTTCATACTATATGTGATACCCCGAACCTGGCATGTATTCAATAGCATTTAAAGTTCATTTAAATTACATTTTATTGACCTTTCACCTTCTTTGACCAAACTAGTTGACTTTTCATCTACATTGACAACTAGGACAAGGTAGGAATTTTTAAAATGTTTAATAAAGGGCAAACTTGGGATTAGAAATAAAAAAATGCAATGTTAAGTTAGTCAAAATTTGGGTCAACTTCGGAATTAAATCTGAACCAATTGGGGAAGAGTTAGGTAGCAAATTATATATGGTTGGAAAGCTCAATGAGTCTAGTTTCTGAGGCTTCAAACCGTTCGTGAATTGGAGTTTTCTAGAAGAAGTTATGGCCGTTTTCGTAAGGCCGGGCATAGCTGTTTTGGTTTAGCGGGTTGACCGAAACTTTGACCATTTGACTTCAACTTTTCATCTTATATATGCATAATACATTACAAAAACAAGCAAAAATCTGGAAAAAAAAAAGAAAGGACCAAAACCATAGGAGAAAAAGAAAAAAAAAGATTTCAACATCAAAACTTCAAATCTTCGCGAGAGCTTGAACGGGGTTGTTTCCGAGGCTTCCAACGTGGTTTTCCTAGCATCTAGTAGCGTCTAAGGTGAGGGTTTCATCATTATTTGCACATTTGAAATTATTATGCCTAAATTTTAATTTTTAGGAATTATGCGTAGATCGTTATTTTATCTATTTTGATGCTTAAAGAATGTTCCTTGACAATTGTAGAACACATATTTGTAGACTTTTAGCATTTTCTACAGTTGAAAATAGCAATTAAAATTTTAAATGCGAATGGAATAGTAAAATATGAATAGTAAACCCTCTTTACGTTAAAGTTGCTTCGTTTTGTGTTCTGTTGATGTAGGAAGGTGCTAGATATGCTAGAATCCCTAAACGTATGGTCTAATTGGATTGTGTAATGGAAAAATGAGGAAAAATGCCTTGGTACAAGTTGGGGCCATTTAGGTCGAGTTTAGCGTTTCCGCGTAATACGTGAAGGTGATGTCTCGGGAGGCCATGGAAGCAATTTTGGTGCAGTTATGACATTGGTTGGGTGATCGGTTGAGGTAGCTGTAGTTCAAACGAGCAAAGGGGGAAATCAGGGTTTTGCGAGAATTCTAGGGTAAAGTAGGGTTTCGTGGACTTTAGAAGTGCCTTATGGTGTCCTAGGAGGAGTAGTGATGTCGGTTTCCAAAACTCGTAGCTCGTTTGGCAGTAGTAGCATTGAGAAAGTTAGGGTCATTTAGTGTTTTAGTTGATTTTTATAATGCTTGCTTATATAATGCTTATTGTGGATTATTATGCTTGTTATACTTGGTTATGATAGAATTGTATATCAATTGTTGATAATGCTTTTTAGTGTTGTTCTTGTTATTTTATTGATTGTAAATGCTTATTGTATCACATGTTGATACTAATCTGCACTTCAGTGCCTTGCTCGATTATCGTTGTATCCCTCGTATTGCATTGCATTGTGTCAGGCGCGTGAGTGACGGGCCTCTCTAAGTAGTCTCGGGCTGCCAGGGTTGGTTGCTCTAGCTCCGTGTCCTATTCCCGTTCTTGCTTGGGTTGCTGCCCAGGGAGTTTTGGGTCGTAGAATTGACAGAGTATGTTCGGAGTACTCTAACGGAAGTTATAAGGTGGGTGAGTCGGCACGTCATCGTTAAAGTCATCGAAATCATGATTGGTACATTAGTCGTTCGAGTGAACCATAGCCTTCAAAGTGTGGTATAGCTTTGAATGGTTGTGTTAATGCTTTCTTTAATTGTACATTGTATTGTCGTTTATATTGAAAGCTTTCTTATTGATTAAATTGCTTAACTGTACCTATTTGCATTGCACGATCTTCTTTCTCTCCACCACGATATATGTTTCGCCCTCACTGAGTATACGTGTTGTGTATACTCACTCCTCACCACCACATTTCAGGAAATTCCTTGTTAGCTGGAAAGTTCGTGGTTACGTGAAAGATCATGCTTGAAGAGTTGTCGTGCGTGCTATGTGGCTTGGGTTGTCAAAAAAGCAAAGATGTATATTTTCATGTAATGTATGTGTTTAATGTTAAAAGGAATGTAATTTAAGTTTTACTAGATTATTGAAGTGGTTTGATAAGCTAGTTTATGTATACAGTTAGTATAGTTTAACTTCAATGCATGTTTGTAATGTCCAAAGGAAAATAGTTAGAATGGTATGATATTCTATTTTATGCAATACGTTAGTTTAGTTTAGTTTAGTTGCCAAGCATGAATGTACTTGTCAAAGATAAGAAGAGATAGGTTAGCATTTAAACTGGAAATGTATATTTACTTGTGTTCGCTTGTTGAGAACCAAGGCTCGGATGGCCTTGAGGTGTTTATATGGTTGGACACGATGCTGGTCCACTTATATGCTATTATAGGTTTTACATTTTGCCTAGAAACAAGGGAGACTCCGTCGGTCTTTCCCTAAAAATTATGCCCGGGTTTAGAATTGGGTTGTGATTAGATTGATTGATAGAACTCCTGGTCTCAAGAGGGATCTGGGTGTTACAGGTGGTATCAGAGCTTGTTTAGCTCATAAGCGAGGACAGGGTCCTCGGTCTAGTGGGTAGTGATCCTTGAATGTGTGCTTGTTAAGTGTATCTTGAAAGTGTATGCTTGTATGTGAGATTGTGTGTCTTGACTTGAATGTATGCACCTATGTGATATAATTATGTGTTATGTGTTAAATGTTTCTCAAGTAAAGTGAAGTGTCTAGTTGTGCATTGAATTGACCTATTGAATTGACATCGTGAATCAAATCGACCTTGTGAATTTTTATTTGCTTGAAGTATTGCTTGTAATGTGTGTATTGAAATGTCTTGAATTGTTTATGTCATGATTTGAATTGATTATGTTGTGCTTGACTTGATTGTCGTGCTTGAGTGACTTTGTTGAATAAATTGTTTTATAAACTCTTTTGTAAACTTGCTTGCATAATAGTTTAAGGCATGTGTATAAATGTGGTATCTTGGCATTCATAAATGTCCTATTGAAATGGTAAGAAAGACTCCTTCCTTCCCTGAAGAAAGTGGTTCACAGCTGGCCTTTCAAGGTGTATAGATTGGCAGGAAATGAATGGCATTTAATTAGCCTTTATTTGGGAGTTGGTGATTGTCTTTGGAGCTCGGTTATTGGCATACTTCTAAGACTCTTCTTCGTGGTTGGCAATCATAAAAAGATAACTTTCATTGGGGTTTCTGTATGATGGCTCTTGGTAGTATTCTTTTGGAATTCTTATTGGGTTTCCTTATTGGCAAGGTTGTATGAAGTACTCACTTGGCAAACAGTGCAGGGGCCTCAGAGTTTGGTTTTGTATATTGTGCACCAGCTCAGTATTTTTCCTTAGGGTTTTCGTTTAGCTGGGAAACTATATTGGTTATTCAACTTGATTGTCTTATTAGGCAATTCTTGTTACTTTCTTACTGGAGCATTGTTCGGGTATTTTCTTTGGCATCCCTCACTTGGTTTGGTAATTGGAATTCCTATCCGACTTGTTGTGTAATATTACTTACGGTATTCTTTGGAATTCTTATTGGGCATTCTACTAGTATTTTTCTTATTGGCATTTATTGGAAGATCCTACACTAGGAATTCTGCTTGGACTTATTATCTTGTATTGTTACGGCTTCTCCATCGGCCTTTCCACTCAGGGGAAATCTATACTTGCTGTTTTACTAAGATGTTACGGTAGGGACTCAGTGATTGGAGGATTTCATTTAGAGATTGGCCTTTGGCATTCTTCTCTATATTCTTTTACAGAACTTTCAGCGAGGTCTACTTACGGTAATTAGCACTGCGTGAGGTGTATCTACTCTCGCTATCTTTTAACTTTCTTATTTGGTACTTGTTAGACTTCTATTGGAGATTCGTGTGTAGGGTATTCTTCTTGTCGTTATTGTGCGGTATTAGTGACATCTACAGTATCTCTGCTTCAGTCTTTAGTTGGTATTTTCTTGGCATTCTTGGTTGGAATTTCTATTGGGGTTCTCCTACGAGCATCCTTATTCACTATCTTGCTCAGCAACCGATGAAGATTAGTCAGAGTTGGATTTCAGATGATGCTGAGTTCTATTGGAAGAAGAATTGCGAGGACGCAATTGTTTTAAGGGGGGAAAGATGTGATACCCTGAACCTGGCATGTATTCAATAGCATTTAAAGTTCATTTAAATTGCATTTTATTGACCTTTCACCTTCTTTGACCAAACTAGTTGACTTTCATCTACATTGACCAACTAGGACAAGGTGGGAATTTTTGAAATGTTTAATAAAGGGCAAACTTGGGATTAGAAATAAAAAAAGCAATGTTAAGTTAGTCAAATTTTGGGTCAACTTTGAAATTAAATCTGAACCAATTCGGAAAGTGTTAGGTAGAAAGTTATATATGGTTGGAAAGTTCTATGAGTCTAGTTTCTGAGGCTTCAAACCGTTCGTGAATTGGAGTTTTCTAGAAGAAGTTATGGCCGTTTTCGTAAGGTCGCGCATAGTTGTTTTGGTTTAGCGGGTTAACCAAAACTTTGACCATTTGACTTCAACTTGTCATCTTATATATGCATAATACATTACAAAAACAAGCAAAAATCTGGAAAAAAACAAAAAGAAAGGGCCAAAACCATAGGAGAAAAAGAAAAAAAAATATTTCAACATCAAAACTTCAAATCTTCGCGAGAGCTTGCACGGGCTTGTTTCTGAGGCTTCCAACGTGGTTTTCCTAGCATCTAGTAGCGACTAAGGTGAGGGTTTCATCGTTATTTGCGCATTTGAATTTATTATGCCTAAACATTAATTTTTAGGAATTATGCGTAGATCGTTATTTTATCTGTTTTGATGCTTAAAGAATGTTCCTTGACAATTGTAGAACACATATTTGTAGACTTTTATCATTTCTACAGTTGAAAATAGCAATTGAAATTTTAAATGCGAATGGAATAGTAAAATATGAATAGTATATCCTCGTTACGTTAAAGTTGCTTCGTTTTGCGTTATGTTGATGTAGGAAGGTGCTAGATATGCTAGAATGCTTAAATGTATGGTTTAATTGGATTGTGTAATGGAAAAATGACGAAAAATGCCTTGGTACAAGTTGGGGCCATTTAGGTCAAGTTTAGCATTTTCCCGTAATGCGTGAAGGCGTTGTCTCAGGAGGCCATGGAAGCACTTTTGGTGCAGTTATGACATTGGTTGGGTGATCAGTTGAGGTAGCTGTAGTTCAAACGAGCAAAGGGGGAAATCAGGGTTTTGCAAGAATTCTAGGGTAAAGTAGGGTTTCGTGGACTTTAGACGTGCCTTATGGTGTCCTAGGAGGAGTGGTGATGTCGGTTTCCAAAACTCGTAGCTCGTTTGGAAGTAGTAGCATTGAGAAACTTAGTGTCATTTAGTGTTTTAGTTGATTTTTATAATGCTTGCTTATATAATGCTTATTGTGGATTATTATGCTTGTTATACTTGATTATGATTGAATTGTATATCAATTGTTGATAATGCTTGTTAGTGTTGTTCTTGTTATTTTATTGATTGTAAATGCTTATTATATTGCATGTTGATACTAATTTGCACTTTAGTGCCTTGCTCGATTATCGTTATATCCCTCGTATTGCATTGCATTGTGTCAGGCGCGTGAGTGACGGGCCTCTCTGGGTAGTCTCGGGCTGCCAGGGTTGGTTGCTCTAGCTCCGTGTCCTATTTCCGTTCTCGCTTGGGTTGCCGCCCAGGGAGTTTTGGGTCGTAGAATTGACAGAGTATGTCCGGAGTACTCTAACGGAAGTTATAAGGTGCGTGAGCTGGCGCGTCATCGTTAAAGTCATCGAAATCATGATTGGTACATTACTCGTTCGAGTGAACCGTAGCCTTCAAAGTGTGGTATAGCTTTGAACGGTTGTGTTAATGCTTTCTTTAATTGTACATTGTATTGTCGTTTATATTGAAAGCTTTCTTATTGATTAAATTGCTTAACTGTACCTATTTGCATTGCACGATCTTCTTTCTCTCCACCTCGATATCTGTCTCGCCCTCACTGAGTATACGTGTTGTGTATACTCACTCCTCACCATCATATTTCAGGAAATGCTTTGTTAGCTGGAAAGTTCGTGGTTACATGAAAGATCATGCTTGAAGAGTTGTCTTGCGTGCTATGTGGCTTGAGTTGTCAAAGATGCAAAGATGTATATTTTCATGTAATGTATGTGTTTAATGTTAAAAGGAATGTAATTTAAGTTTTACTAGATTATTGAAGTGGTTTGATAAGCTAATTTATGTATACAGTTAGTATAGTTTAACTTCAATGCATGTTTGTAATGTCCAAAGGAAAAGAGTTAGAATGGTATGATAGTCTATTTTATGCAATAAGTTAGTTTAATTTAGTTGCCAAGCATGAATGTACTTGTCAAAGTTAAGAAGAGATAGGTTAGCATTTAAACTGGAAATGTATATTTACTTGTGTTCGCTTGTTGAGAACCATGGCTTAGATGGCGTTGAGTTGTTTATATTGTTGGACACGGTGCTGGTCCACTTATATGCTATTACTGGTTTTACATTTTGCCTAGAAACAAGGGAGACTCCGTCCGTCTTTCCCTAAAAATTATGCCCAGGTTTGGAATTGGGTTGTGATTAGATTGATTGATTGAACTCCTGGTCTCGAGAAAGATCGGGGTGTTACACTATACGTAACACACGCTAGTCCAAGTCTAGTCCCGGGTAGAAGGAAGCAGTGAAGTAAAAAAAGAACTAGAACAGGAAGGCACTTGAGACTTGTGTAGAACTTTCACTTGAACCGGCACTAGTACTAGAAAGTGACACGATTTCCACTTTTGACATGTTAACAGGGTCTTATAAAATGCCTCCATTTAGATTGAATTCCTCTTAGCGAAATAAGTATTGAGTGAAAGAACTCTAACTTATGGAATAAAGATTATGGGAGGGGTTAAAAAATGGGGTTCTCAAAATAGGTTTTTCGGGAGGTCGAATAGAAAGAATGTTCAACTAACGAAGCCGAGATAGAAAAAATAGATAGTTAGTGCTTTGGCTACTAGAGATGGAACCGGATAGCTCTTTCATCCATGATTCGAGAGTCCCTCCAATATGTTGTCCAGCTTTCTTTGGTAGGTTCATAGTGGAAAGTGGATCCGGCGTATCATGCTTCAAGGCTTCAAAACTAAGATAACCTAGAGAAAGAGGGAGAGAGATTAAGCGAAGCCTTAAAAGGTACAGTCATCCAAGCAAGGTTATTTTCCTTCCTGTAGTCGGCTAACCAGGGAATGAAAGAGTTCAGTAAGCCTGATGGCCTTGGGAGAGACTCTATCAAGGGAATGACTGGAATGGGTACTATTGATACAGGGACTGACTTCTTTCAAACTCCACAATACTCTTGCTCCCTCAGGCTTCTTCCCTGGCCTACCATCTAAGGGCAAGGGAACTCAATAGCAGCTTCAAGAAGAAAGAAAAAACCTACTCTATATATGGAAAACATTAATCAATCTATCTATTTAGACCTACCATAGAATCTTATATAAAGTCCTCTCATGTAAAAGACACTGATCAGGATGGAATACAACTCCCAATGTATGGAAATGAAGGAGGACTCAAAGCAACCTATCCCCGCCTAGGGACCTATGAAACTCTATCCAACAAGAATCCAATGGAACTAGATGCCAGAAGTGACTCGAAATGAAAAAGTATGAAAAAGTTCCCCAGGGGAAAGAACTTTCTATACATATCTAACTGGTTGGCTCGGAGAAGAAAAACAACCTTAATTTGACCTCCTGTGGATTCAAAATAAATAAGAAAATGGAAATGAATCAAAGGTCCAATACTACACTACTGGAAAGATTCCTCTTTGGCTGATACGTACTATAACTTGTATTCCTGTGATCGGTTCAATAGGTCTTTTCTTTTACGGTTCATATTCCAGATTGGGTTCATCCCTTTTTATATCAATTGGGCTCGAAATAGGCTATGTCGAGACTGCAATTATGACTTTCGGGCTCTTTCCCCAACCAGTCGCCCCTGTGTGGGCGAGGTCAAGCTTGGAGACTTATCATTTGTGGGGAATCAAACTATCACCCAACTTGCATTCTAGTTCTATATATCGAATTGGGGAGTTCCAGTTTTCTAAGGATTCCCTATTGCTGGCATAGCAGGGACTACAAAAACCATAGTTACACAGAAATTGCATGCCGGACAGAGGACTGTTGGTCCAATTAATTACACAATTTTTTATTACAATATGGCTATAAAAATTTCTTCTATCTTTTTTCAGCCCTCTCTACGCCTTCAACAATGAGATTTCAAAAGACGATTCTTTCTCCACTGCTTCCTGACGAATGATTGATAACAACGGATTGCCTGGGCTTCCCTATATCCGATCAACTCATACCTCCCAGCCCTCTCTCTAGGATCTCATTCAATAGATCCAACCCATTTCTAGGGTAGGGTCGATAGAGGAGTTCGTCCATTTCTTCCTTTGTTTCACTGGCACCAATGATCAAGAATTCGAGATAGAAAGATAGATGGGTTGGTGGGCCGTTAAGTCCCCTATCACTACAAGGCAAATAGCGGAAAGGTGAGTAGCTATAGCTTCATTGTTCAACTTCCCCTCGCTACCGGATGAGTGAACTCTAACCTCCTATGCTGGATAGGATCACCCTTAACTTTTTGTTCTTGGGGGAACATATCTTGAGATAAGATTGAATCCCCTACAAAGCTAGGTTGTATTAGGAGAATAGGTAGGCCTTTTTGTGCTTTGGCCCTTATGTGGTCTTTCATTGAGGAAAGCAGGCTTGACAGGCCCAAGTCTTCCTTTGTAGGACTTTCTTTGATGGTTCATTATGTAAGCCTGGATCTTTCATTCAAGCCCTCTTGGGACACCCTGTGGGCCAATGCGTATAGGCTTGGGCTTTCTTAACGCGACTCATTTGACGACTCAGTACTACATTCCTTGATCGACCCAGAATGTACTATCTCTAGTCGTGAATTCACTACACGAATATTTAACATATGAAAGATAAACGAGATCCATTGTAAAAGTATGCTATTTAAATCAGTCCACGCTATCCGCTACACAGGGTTATTAAATTATGTTTGATTCAAGAGAATAAAGGGCAGGAACGCTTCAAATAGACTATAGTGGACATATTATTAAGAGAGCCGCATAGGCCCTCGATTTAGTTTAGAAACAAGAAGATTACAGCCTAGTAGGTGGTGGAGGCACTAAGTACCCTTTTGGTATGACGAAAGGCTACAGCTATGCATAGGAAGTCTCAGTTAAGGGGATGTCGGGTTCCCTCTGAGTGTAGAAAAGCTGCTACTCGACTTGAATTGAGGTTGTGCCTCTTCCAATCGCCATAGTGAAACTTCTGATTAGCTCTACTATACTTGATTAGCCATAGCTAATTCGATAAACGAGGGGTGAAAGACTAAAATTTTTATATATGTAGAAAGGACACAACCTTTTTCGAAACAAAGACTACGAGACTTTAGATTATCCATCCACTGTTACAAGAAGGGTGTGTGCCTCTATTAGGAAGAGGGGGAGAATGTTGAAGTTGGCTTGCTGGATCTTCAAGTTGAACGTGAATAATTGTGAGAAATTAGCCCCTTGTTTATCCTTCTATTCCTAAGGGAAGGGGCTTACTTATAAAAAATATATAAAAATAAGTTTGCATTTAATCCTTAATCTATTAAGGTATTTCATTCCAATCTTCTGATCTGATACTATTATCATTATCACTATCACCCCTCGGAGTCTAAAAAGATGTGTATCTTGCTATTGGTATCAATCGGTCCTTTCTTTCCTTTTGGTGGTATAGCCACATGTGTCGATTACCCTTATTCTTCATCTTCTCTACCCTTCGGTTGTTTAGGGCGCCCTGAGGGATTCGCCTGACGGAGAATAGTTCTTGATCATATAGCTTGGGTACTTGAAGTTGCTAATCGTATCACTCGGGCAGAGCCTGGGTGTCACGCCCCAACTCGATCCCTCCTACGATCAGTCAGGACGCAACGGAATTTCGACAGTATAACGACAGTAACACGGACATCAGGGCTCTAAACCAACCCTTTAGAACATCATACAACCAACTCTACAAACTACCAATCAACTCCACAATCAAGTTAACAACATACATAGCAACCATATTATACATTAAGCATTCTTTCGACAATCCACTCATAGTTATACGCCTCCGTTCCAACATCAATCCATAGGCTACATCATACATTTCCAAAATACTTTATAAGCTAGTCTAACAACCTAATCATGTTCAAAAGAAAGGCTACTAAATTAGCAATATACATAAATCTTATAATTGAGTAAAGTATACAATATAACATATTACAACAACTAAGACAAACTCATGGGAATGACTCCGGCACACAAGACTCGTCCACATAAAGCACATTCTCAGCTTCCTGAGGCACATACCCGTAATCTTGTTCAGTATCACCTGTATGCATGCAATAATTGAGAGTGAGCTTATATAAAACAAGCCCAGTAAGGATTCGATAGATCTCTAATAGTATTTACTATACTCCTTGGAAATCATCCTTTGAGCAGTAAACACATAATAATCATCAATAACAATATAAGCACATTAACTATAATGACCAATCAATAAAGGATACTCTAGTTGGTGTAGCTCCAAACCCTATCACGATCTCAACCGTTCTTCTTGTAACTCCCTATTACTCACACACCCGAGGTACCTCTCTAGCCCCTCCCTCCATGACACCTCCATCATGCGAGCTGGGGGTAGCCTATGATAGTCATGCCAGTTTCAACCCGACAGCCCGACGCTGCCCGAGAGGTGAAACACACATACCAAGACTCAAGACAATAATAATAATCATTCAAATCTCAGGAGGACAACCTTTCACGTTGACTATCTCCCAGTTCATCAATAATCAATTATCACAGGAGGACAACAAAGTAGGTTGTCTATCTCCCGATTCATCAATAATTAATCAATAATCATCATTTCAACAACATATCATCAAATAAACAATTAACAACTCAACAACTAAGTTAGATGACATAGTAGGCCATCCAAGTTAACATGCAATAACCACACATTCAAACCCTAGTCTAACCATCAACAACTCACAATTCATTCACTCAAACACCAACCAAACATCCAAAAGCATAATTCAACATTTTAAAGAAAGACAACCCAAACTTCTAAAAGTCATAACTTACATTTTACTAATCCGATAACTTCCAAACCATTTTCTATCACTTCCCCACTCAATCAACAACATTAGCCCCCTTGGAAACCAACCATAATCCATCCAAATCAAGCCCAACAACCCTAAAACCTCAATGCACCTAGGCTGAAATTTCTGGACTTTCACACCGACATCACAATCAAAATTTTGGCATTACAACATTACTACCACATATTTAACAAACTTTTACAAACTAACAGTAATCGATTCAAACCACCACAACTCCAATTATTCAGCAAATAGCCAACAACTCAATTTTAATACCCGGAACATAAAATTCATGCTACAACGATTCAAATCTTATATAAACACATATAAACGATCCTTAGCATATATTGAGCAATAATATAACATCAATTCAACATTCTAACGATTCAAAATTCAATTATATGCAAAAACATAAAAATGACATTTTGAGATCTAGAATTTTTCTCACCTTTGATGTGTTTTGATGCAAGAAAGATGCAGAATGGATGCCTAACAAGTGAAATCAAGCTTTGAATGAAGTGATTGGGACTTGAATTACAAAATCTATGTCAAAAAATGCTTTGAAAAACCTTGAAAATGCCTTCTTTCTTCTCCCTCATGGATTTTAGGTAATGTGTATGTTTTGTAAGTGTGTTTGCTTTGTTTTTAATGTGTGTTGATGATATAAGCTCATAGTCAACAAAATTTGCAAAGTCAAAGTTAGTAACTAGTATTTTTAGTCTTTTAATTGTTTTTAGGCTATTTTTGCTCACCCAAATGCAATTAACACTTATACTATTTTTAATTAGTATATTTTTAGTTGACAAAAAGTTTCACATGCATAGACTTACACCCGACTCGGTTAAAAACTCGATTTTTTGCAAAAGAATGTGAAAAGTCATATTATTTGTTTTCAAATGTCTTTTGAATGCACAATTAATCTAAAATCATTTAATACCACATATAAATACATTTATATTAATATATACCAGGTCAACGAAAGTAAATGCAAGAATCGAGTTTAGAAGAAATAACTATTTGGCTCAAAAACGCTACTTTTTGCCTGAAAAGTCTATTTAAATTACTATTCCATTTCAAAATCAATTTTTATCAAACATGGGTCTATTAATAATATAGGAATAGGTTTTAAGATGTTTAAAACACCCATGTAAAAATTTTAGCGGAGGTGCATTCAAAATACTATTCACAAAAACGCACGATAAAATTTTCAATGCCATTTTTTATGAAAATTTCATGAATGCACACATAGCATGTATTAGGAATATAAATCACATATTTAGCACATTCTAATTCATATAACACATAAATAGGTCAAATCACGCAAATTGAGGTAAAGACACGCAAATCGAGGTAAAGACAAAATATGGGGTCTCACACTGGGTACCTTAGTATTATGTATAGCAATGCTCCCTAAAAGTTTCTTTTGATAGTTTTGTTCCGATCGATGAAGGTTTAAAGATGCTCGATTGGGGTGGAAAATAAAATTTGACTACAATGACGAAGATTTGGTCGAATAGTAGAAGAATCTATGGGTTCGTTAGGAATCGATAGTCGTTGTCTGGACTTACGAGTCACAACCGGCTAGGAAGAGGAGAGATGAACGACGAAGCTACTAGCTACTAGTTGGAAAAGAAAGGACAAGACCACATTTCGTACATTTCTACTGGTCCAGAATTCAAATACCGAACGAAAGACCAGGAGATTGGATGACGAAAGCACTTCCGGCAGGGTTGATGGCTGTGTGACCCTTATTCAAAGTAGGAAATAAATCCCAACACGATCGATGACTTAGTATCCTTCCCTGCTTTGACTTAACCACCTACCTAACTTCTTAGAAAAGATCCGATAGATAGCAGCTACCTAAGGCCCTTTTAAGCCCTTCACCAATCACGGTCTTTTATCTAATAAGTCCTAGTACTATGTTCTCCAAGCTTGACTAATAGAATAGGCAGGCCTACTAGAGAACATTTGAATTAAGGGTTAGTTCTGTCTTTAAGTGAACATTTTAGCATGTTGCACTCAAGGAGATATGATATTTAATTGGTTGAGAATAAGTAAATTACCTTTCACCACTGCTGCCACCTCTGGCAATTCCTCCAAGTCCACTGTGTAGGTCCAAGCCTGAGTCCGCTGCTGCTAAGGTGTAATGCTTACAGGTCCACCCTGATAACCCTGGACTGCTGGCTGACCTGTAGAACTCTAATACCTGGGGCAATCCCTCTTTCGGTGTTGGTTGCTGCCGCAACCTAAACACGTCCCTGCTTTCTTCTAACAATTGACCTCCAGATGGCCTGTCACGCCCCAACTCGACCCCTCTTACAATCAGTCAGGACGCAACGGAATTTTGGCAGCATAACGACAGTAACATGAACATCAGGGCTCTAAACCAACCATTAATAACAACATACATCAAACTCCACAAATCACCAACCAACTCCACAATCAAATTAACAACATACAACGCAACCATTTCATACAATAAACATTCTTTCATCAACTCATTCATAGTTATGTGCCTCCGTTCCAACATAATACATTAACCCTTAATATACAATACAAAAACATATTGAGCCAATCTAGCAACTTAATCATAAACAAAAGAAAACCTACTAAGACAACATCAACTAATTCATTAACTTATCAACATCTTATACATTATAAACTACAAAGCAGATAAAAGTCTACTAAGTTAGTTTACAAGATAATAAAACATGTACGACATCATGGATAAGACTCTGGAACATAGGACTCATCCACGTAAGACACGTTTTCCACATTCTCCTGTAAAAGTACACCTGTATGCATGCAATAATAGAGAGTGAGCTTATATAAATAAGCCCAGTGAGGATCCGATAGATCTCGAGCAAGGTCTACTAAACTCCTTGGAATAATCCTTTGAGTCAGTAAACACACAATAACATCAATAATACTATCATCACATAACTATATGACCATTCAATAAAGGATACTCTCTCTAGTTGGTGTAGCTCCAAACGCCATCACGATCTCAACCATTCTTCTTATAACTCCCCATTACTCACGCACCCAGGGTACCCTCAATAACATCTCCCTCCATGACACCTCCGTCATGCGAGCTGGAGGCAGTCTCTGATAGTCATGCCGTTATCAACCCGACAGCCCGATGCTGCCCGAGAGGTGGCACACACATACCAGAGACTCAGCAATAAATATAAACATCAATCATCAATATTCCGAGAGATCAGCAACGAAAGTGCCCGATTCCCGTACTCAATAATCAATCAATATTCTGAGAGATCAGCAACGAAAGTGTCCGATTATCATACTCAATACTCAATCAATAATCATCAAACATCATATTATGATCATCAATAATCATATCAATAATCAATTTAACAACAATTAACTAAGTTAGATGACAAAGTAGGCCATCCAACCAGACATGCATTAAACACACAATCAAACCCTAGTTTACCCATCAGCAACTCACAATTCAATCACTCAAACCACACCCGATCAACTAAGGCTCAATTCATTAATTTAAAGAAAGATAACCTAAACTTCAAATAATCATATCTTACATTCTACTAATCCAAACAACCCCAAATCAGTTTCAAACACTCACCCATTCAACCAACTACATTAGCCCTCTTGGAAATCCACCATAACACCTCCAAATCATGCCCGATAACCTAAAACCCTAGGATATCTTGGCTGGATTTTCCGGACTTTCCCACGAGCAATGTAATCAAAAATTCAACATTACAACAGCACTAACACGTAATTATCAAGTATTTAGAAATCGACGACAATCGATTTCGATCATCACAACTCAATTAATTCAACATTGAACGATTTAATCAAAATTTAATACCCGGAAAATAAAAATTATGCTACATCTGACAAAAACTCGTAGTATTACCACTAAACGATCCCTAGCATGCAAGGAGCAATAATCTAACATTAGATTACAATTCTAACGGTTCAATCTTCATTTATACGCAAAAATGCAAAAGACAAGTTTTGAGATCTAGAATTTTTCTCTCACCTTTGATGTGTTTTGATGCAAGAAATGTGTAGAATGGATGCCAAACAATCAATTTCAAGCTTTGAATCACTCAATTCGGCTTTGAAACGCAAAATCTGTGAGAAAAATACTTTGAAAATGCCTTTATCTTTATCCTCCAAGGAGCCACGGTTTTGTTTGTGTTTTTTGTGGTGTTTTGCTTTGTTTTTAATGTGTGTTGATCATATATTAAGCAAAGGTCAAATAAATAAAAGAAAGTCAAAGTGGAAACTAATTATTTTTAGTATTTTCTTGACTTTAAATGCATTTTATTGATCACCAAAGTTCAAAACAATTATTCAACACCTAAGATAGCTCAAGTAAATTATTTTTAGGTGACAAGAAGTTTTACAATCAAACAATTTCACCCGAGTCGGCTTAAATCTCGATTTTTGCAAAAGTCGGTGTAAAGATCCTAATAAATTCTTAAGCCGATTTTAAAACCATTTTAATAAAACACAGGTCTATTAAAGTCCGTGGTCTAGGTCTAGAACGGTTAAGAAGACTAGTTTCAAAATTTTAGCGGGCGTGTTTCGAAAATACTATTCACTAAAAATCGACTATAAAATTTCTGATCCCGTTTTTGCTAAAAATTTCATGAATGCACATTTAGCATGTTCTAGGAGTATTAATATCAATATTATCACATTCTAAGTCATATAACACATAAACAGGTCAATTCACGCAAAACGAGATAAAACACGTAAATCGAGTTAAAGCAGAAAAGTCGGGTTTCACATTCTCCCCTCATTAAAACGATTGCGTCCGCGCAATTCTCGAACTGACAGACAGTTAAATCCTCAATTGTTACACTTAATAATACTTCTCTTAGTTCTCATTTATCTCTTAAGATGACACCTAACCAAAGACCTCAAAAGAACAACCTCTGTTGACTGCAAGTTGATGATCACAGTTCCAAGACAATCTTCAATTCATAATTCTCTCCCACCTAACATCATATTGCATATGAAAGAAATCGCAACTCCAAAGTCTTAGCATGACACCACTAATTATCAATCATCCCCTACTACACAAAAAAGCTCTATGAGCACCCTGAGGGTTTAAAAACTCATTTACGATAACATGAATGATTACTGATCAAGGAAATATCTCAAAAGTGACATTTGTCAGAATATGGCTCTTATGAAATTTACAATGAAATACGAATATGAAAAATCATATTCGAGCCAACAATCAAGTGAACAGGAGGTCAAACACGTTAGAGAATCAAGAGGTTAATAGTTTAATAAGGAAGCATGATAACTAAGATAAGAAATGTCTTAGCACCTATCAGTTAAATAAGTACGAACAAAGGATGATGACGAGTCAAAACAGTGCTGAGTATGTTGAACAAAAATTCCTGCACAAGTAGATATTTCAATTCTCGATAATTGTTCAAGGAACCAACAAGTAAGTTGTACTTGAGGCGAAATGAAATTAAGAGATAAGAGATGATTAATTCAATAGAAAATATGAGTGTCAAGATAATGAGTATCTCAGCACGCAATAACCAAAGAAGTATAAATAGGAAAGGACAATGCTGAGTATATTAAATGAGCAATTTCAAAAAAAGGAAAGGCAAGGATGTAATAGTAAAATAATAGGATTAACAAGGATCAACAAGAATGACAATGATGTACTTACGTAGGGAGTACATCAAGCAAGTGAAATTCGAATAAGTAAAATGGTATACCCATAGAGAGATTACTTTCAAATGAATAGTAATAGGATGAAATAAAATACTGAAACGAATGGCTGGAGATATAGAATGAAATATAGAAGTCTCAAACCTTAACTCTAATAAGCGACATTGCTATAAGAAGCAAATATGAATGTTAAGAATAGAAGCAATGTCAAATGAGTATAGGATCCATTAATCCAATAAGCAAAACTTTCAAGAAACAATTGATATGCTAGAAAAGTGTAACTCTCTCTCAAATAAGTGAGAATAGAGTCAAAGATAATAATAAGACCGATAGAATTATGAAGTACAAGAAGGGTGTCCCACTTACACACTTAAACACCAACAAGTCAAATCCTACAATCTATCTTCCTCCAAAACAAGACACTAAGGAGATCTAGAGAATCCTAAGGAGTCATAACAATCACCAAACAAGATAAATCACTCCAAAATTTATATTTCGTACCAGACCAATCACTAAACAAGATAAATCACTGATTACCCAACAAGATTAACTAATGAAGACTCCAAAATCTGATAACACAATACAGATTCATGCTAACCCATTATAACACAAGATAATCCCCAATCAATAATTTAGAAAGTCATACCACCTAGAACCCAAAAGCTTGATGTAGGCAAGTAAATGTTCAGTCACCAAAATGCATTCTTATTTCCTCAAATAATTCTATCTCCCAACAATTACATCTTCGAATAAAGTAACTTTAGTCAGGAATCACTCCAATTGTCTCCAAGGTTTAAAGATCAAAACTCCAAAATACCCATTAATAATATAGCAATCCCAAATAGTAGAAATATTCACATGTTATACCACACTTCATTCCATTCACAAATATACATCACTAATTCCTCAAATAAATTCATTCTAAAATAACCTCAAGAAAGTATAATCTGAGTTGAGACTCCAAAAGTGTCTAATCACAACCTCACAGAAACCTCAACTTATGATTCATCTCCAAGTAATAATAAGTTAAACATGGCAACAAAAGTAATTATAATCATCAAGATACATTACTATTTCCTCGAACAACTTCATTCTCGCTAAAGGAACATCAAGAGCAATCCACTAAGCCGAAACTAAAATCCATAAGCATAACAATTAAAATCTAACTGATAAACTTCTAGAATAATAATAATTCAAAATCATGGCCTACCACTATTTCTGAAAACTCTTGCAGTCACCCTAGACATTAAAAGGTCACTCACGAGTTAAAACATGTATGCAACTATATCATATGAAAGACAAGTACAACGTAATGCGCAATTATCATACAATGCAACATTATCACATAACACACAATTCAACATATAAGAAGCCAACATCACATAAACAGGTTATGTTACAGAAGTAAGTTATAAACAATTAAAGTCACATAAACAACAAACTTCACATAAGACAAGTTGATCACGTAACTCACATTGGTCACTTAAAGTATATTGACCACATAAAGCACGTTGTTTCACATAAGCTAGTTATAAACAATTAAAAGCACATAAACAACTAACTTCACACAAGGCACAAAATCACATAAAACACAATTGTCACATAATACACATTAATCACATAATGCACATTAATTACAACACATTGAGTACGTATAACACGTTATCACATAAAACATATTGACCACATTAATTCACTTAACACACAAGGCATATTGGTTACATAGAAAGTTAGACACATAAGTAAATTAATCACATAAACATATTAACATATGTTTCACTTTTCTTTCACTTAATACATACTCGCATGCTTAGACCACTACCCACATTCCGAGGATACCCCGGCTGACAGCTAATCAAGCTCTGATACCACTTCAATGTCACGCCCCAACTCGACCCCTCTTACAATCAGTCAGGACGCAACGGAATTTCGGCAGCATAACGACAGTAACATGAACATCAAGGCTCTAAACCAACCCTTAATAACAACATACATCAAACTCCACAAATCACCAACCAACTCCACAATCAAATTAACAACATACAACGCAACCATTTCATACATTAAACATTCTTTCATCAACTCATTCATAGTTATGCGCCTCTGTTCCAACATAATACATTAACCCTTAATATACAATACAAAAACATATTGAGCCAATCTAGCAACCTAATCATAAACAAAAGAAAACCTACTAAGACAACATCAACTAATTCATTAACTGATCAACATCTTATACATTATAAACTGCAAAGCAGATAAAAGTCTACTAAGTTAATTTACAAGATAATAAAACATGTACGACATCATGGATAAGACTCTGGAACATAGGACTCATCCACGTAAGACACGTTTTCCACATTCTCCTCTTCAGGAGGCACGTACCCGTAATCCTGTAAAAGTACACCTGTATGCATGCAATAATAGAGAGTGAGCTTATATAAATAAGCCCAGTGAGGATCGGATAGATCTCGACGAAGGTCTACTAAACTCCTTGGAATAATCCTTTGAGTCAGTAAAAACACAATAACATCAATAATACTATCATCACATAACTATATGACCATTCAATAAAGGATACTCTCTCTAGTTGGTGTAGCTCCAAACGCCATCACGACCTCAACCATTCTTCTTATAACTCCCCATTACTCACGCACCCAGGGTACCCTCAATAACCTCTCCCTCCATGACACCTCCGTCATGCGAGCTGGAGGCAGTCTCTGATAGTCATGCCGTTATCAACACGACAGCCCGATGCTGCCCTAGAGGTGGCACACACATACCAGAGACTCAGCAATAAATATAAACATGAATCATCAATATTCCGAGAGATCAGCAACGAAAGTGCCCGATTCCCATACTCAATAATCAATCAATATTCTGAGAGATCAACAACGAGAGTGCCCGATTCTCATACTCAATAATCAATCAATAATCATCAATCATCATATTATCAATCATCAATAATCATATCAATAATCAATTTAACAACAATTAACTAAGTTAGATGACAAAGTAGGCCATCCAACCGGACATGCATTAAACACACAATCAAACCCTAGTTTACCCATCAACAACTCACAATTCAATCACTCAAACCACACCCGATCAACTAAGGCTCAATTCAATAATTTAAAGAAAGATAACCTAAACTTCAAATAATCATATCTTACATTCTACTAATCCAAACAACCCCAAATCAGTTTCAAACACTCACCCATTCAACCAACTACATTAGCCCTCTCGGAAATCCACCATAACACCTCCAAATCATGCCCGATAACCCTAAAACCCTAGGATATCTTGGCTGGATTTTCCGGACTTTCCCACGAGCAATGTAATCGAAAATTCGGCATTACAACAGCACTAACACGTAATTATCAAGTATTTAGAAATCGACGGCAATCGATTTCGATCATCACAACTCAATTAATTCAACATTGAACAATTTAATCAAAATTTAATACCCGAAAAATAAAAATTATGCTACATCTGACAAAAACTCGTAGTATTACCACTAAACGATCCCTAGCATGCAAGGAGCAATAATCTAACATCAGATTACAATTCTAACGGTTCAATCTTCATTTATACGCAAAAATGCAAAAGACAAGTTTTGAGATCTAGAATTTTTCTCTCACCTTTGATGTGTTTTGATGCAATAAATGTGTAGAATGGATGCCAAACAATCAATTTCAAGCTTTGAATCACTCAATTCGGCTTTGAAACGCAAAATCTGTGAGAAAAATGCTTTGAAAATGCCTTTATCTTTCTCCTCCAAGGAGCCACGGTTTTGTGTGTGTTTTTGGTGGTGTTTTGCTTTGTTTTTAATGTGTGTTGATCATATATTAAGCAAAGGTCAAATAAATAAAAGAAAGTCAAAGTGGAAACTAATTATTTTTAGTGTTTTCTTGACTTTAAATGCATTTTATTGATCACCAAAGTTCAAAACAATTATTCAACACCCAAGATAGCTCAAGTAAATTATTTTTAGGTGACAAGAAGTTTTACAATCAACCAATTTCACCCGAGTCCGGTTAAAACTCGTATTTCGCAAACGTCCGTGTTATAACCCTAATAAATTCTTAAGCCGATTTTAAAACCATTTTAATCAAACACAGGTATATTAAAGTCCGTGGTCTAGGTCTAGAAGGGTTAAAAAGACTAGTTTCAAAATTTTAGCGGACGTGTTTCGAAAATACTATTCACTAAAAATCGACGATAAAATTTCTGATCCCGTTTTTGATAAAAATTTCATGAATGCACATTTAGCATGTTCTAGGAGTATTAATATCAAAATTATCACATTCTAAGTCATATAGCACATAAACAGGTCAATTCACGCAAAACGAGATAAAACACGTAAATCGAGTTAAAGCAGAAAAGTGGGGTTTCACATGGCCTGTACGTTTACAATAAGTACACAGTGGTATCGGTGTACTGACACTGGCTCCAAAAGACCCAGAAACTGAATAAGTAGTTGTACCAGTCTGCTACTGAGGTGACGCAACACTAGACCTATACCAACCCTGAGACGGGGCCGGCCTAAACTGCGGCTGAGCCTGATAAGACCTCTGCTGGAACTGAGGCCGATAGTAACCCTGCTGACCCTGCGGTCTGAAAGAACCCTGCTGCACTACAGGCCTGTAACCACCTTGCTGTACCGAAGGTCTATACATACCCTGCTGACCCTGTGACTGAAAGGGCCTCTTGCTAGGCTGACTAGGTTCGATCTGCTCCCCCTTTCTCTTCTCCAGTCTAGAAGCTGCATCAAAGGCCTCAGTAAGTATGTCATACCGATTCAGGGCCATCGCATCCTGAATCTCGGGCCTCAAACCCAATATGAACCTACGAGTCTTATATTCCTCGTCAGCCACATACTCTAGTGCATATCAGGACAGCCTAGTGAAAGTGGCCTCATACTGAGCCACTTAAGCATCTCCCAGCACTAAGGCTAGAAACTCTGCCTCTCTCCGCTCCCTCGCGATCCTCGGGACATACTTCGCCCGGAGAGCTATCAGAAAGGTATCTCAAACATACGGAATACCCTGAGTCTCCCAGCTAGTTTTCACCGTGCGCCACCACTCCTCTGCCTCATCATCTAGCAAGTACACGACAAAGGTGACCTTCCGCTCATCGGTATAATCAAGAGGGTCAAAAATCTTCTCCACCTTACTAATCCATGCCTCAGCTTTCCTATCATCCGGCTCCCCCTAAAACTGCGGTGGATAATACCCTAAAAACTCTTTCAGTGTACCATGCCCGTGGTACCCACCTTGTGCATTCAGTAACTGATTCTGCAATGCCTGAGTTGGGCAGCCTGCCCTGCTAGTAACTGTGCCTGACCGGCCATGATCTCAGCTATCCTATCCATAGCTGCACTGAAACGATCATCACCCCTAACTTGGCCTGGTGCCACATCTCTCAGAACCTCATCAGTTACCTTAGGCCTACCTCTGGTCCTCGGTCTACCAGTCATTCTACTAATCAAAGAGTTAGCACAGGTTATAGCACATAAACAACTATGAACAACTATTAACACATAAACAACAAACTCATATAAAGCACATAAATCACTTAAGTATCAATCACATAAACAAATTAATCACATAATCACATAAGCACTAAATCACATAATCACTTAATCACTTAACCATATTATCACATAGTTCACTTTTCTTTTTACTTCATACATACTTGCATGCTTGGACCACTACCCACATTCCGAGGATACCTTGGCTGATAGCTAACATGCGCTCTGATACCACTAAATGTCATGCCCCAACTCGACCCCACCTACAATCAGTCAGGACGCAACGGAATTTCGGCAGTATAACGACAGTAATTGAGACACCGAGGCTCTAAACCAACCTCTCAGAATAACATATAATCAAACTCCTCAGCCATTCAACAATCAACTCCTCAGTTAAGTTAACAACATACAACACAACCATATTTTACAATAATCATTCTTCAACAATCCAATCATAGTTATACGCCTCCGTTCCAACATAATACATTAACTATACATACATTTCAAAATAGATTATAAACTAACTTAGCAACCCAACCATAGTCAAAAGAAAGACTACTAAGTCAACATACATATGTCTTCATACTAAGGTAGGTTTTACAATACATCATAATACAATAAATATAAACAATCTCATGGCAAAGACTCCTGCACATAAGACTAATCTACGTAAGGCACATTTTTCTCTTTTGGAGGCATGTACCCGTAATCTTGCTCAAGGACACCTGTAAGCATGCAATAATAGAGAGTGGGCTTATATAAAACAAGCCCAGTGAGGATTCGATAGATCTCTAATAGTATTTACTATACTCCTTGGAAATCATCCTTTGAGCAGTAAACACATAATGAACATCAATAATCATTATAATTGCAACAATAGTAATAACTGTAAACACACAATAAGGATACAATACATTTGCTGATGAAGCTCCATACACCAATTCCATGCTCAACAACTCCTCCAAACTCAATGACACAATCCTGAGGTACCTTGACCTAGACCCACACCCCATGGCCTCTCCGCCCATGCGAGATAGGGATTAGCCATGATAACTGTGCCCGCAGCCTAGGATGCCTCCCGAGGTGGCACAACATTATCAAATCTCACAACAATGGGACTCAATTCGAGAAGTCAACAACATTGGTTGCCCGACTCTCGACTCATAATAACAATAACAATAACAATTCGAGAAGTCAACAACATTAGCTGCCCGACTCTCGACTCATAATAACAATAACAATAACAATTCGAGAAGTCAACAACATTGGCTGCCCGACTCTCGACTCATAATAACAATAACAATAACAATTTGAGAAGTCAACAACATTGGCTGCCTGGCTCTCGACTGATAATAACAATAAAAATAACAATTCGAGAAGTTAACAACATTGGCTGCCCGACTTCTGACTAATAAAAACAATAACAATAAGTTAACAATGTAACACTCCGGATTAACCCCAAGCGTGCTCCTCAAGGTTTTGTAACAACAATCAATAATCAATAATCAATCAATCCGTATTTTAACAATCAATTAAACAATATTTAACAATCAACAACTATATAATCATGAAACAATTAAGTTAGATGACAAAGTAGGCCATCCAACTCAACAGGCACTAAACACACAACCAAACCCTAGTCTAACCATCAACAACTCACAATTCAATCACTCAAACACCACCTAAACAACTAAAGGCTCAATTCAACAATTTAAAGAAAGACAACATAAACTTCAAATAATCATATCTTACATTCTACTAATCCAAACAATCCCAAATCAGTTTCTAACACTCACCCATTCAGTCAACTACATTAGCCCTCTGGAAAACCAACAAAGACGCATCAAATCAAGCCCAACAACCCTAAAACCTCAATACACCTAGGCTAAAATTTTTGAATTTTCATAAAAACATTGCAATCAAAAATTTGGCATTATAAAAGCGCTACCATGTAATTAACAAACTTTTAGAAATTGACGGCAATCGATTCTAACCACAACAACTCAACATATTCATCAAATAGCTAGTTAATCAACTTTTAATACCCGAAAATAAATAATTTTGCTACAACGGTTCAAATTTCGTAGGAATGCACATAAATGATCCCTAGCATGCACTGAGCAATAATATAACTTCAAATTAACATTCTAACAGTTCAAAATTCAATTATATGCAAAAAAAATAAAAAATGGCATTTGAGATCTAGAATTTTTGTCTCACCTTTGATATGTTTTGATGCAATAAATGTGTAGAATGGATGCCCAACAAGTGAAATCAAGCTTTGAATGAAGTGATTTGGACTTGAATTGCAAAATCTATATGAAAAATGCTTTGAGAAACCTTGAAAATGCCTTCATCTTTCTCCTACAAAGAACCACGGTTTTGTGTGTGTTTTTGAAGGTATTTTGTTTTTTTTCTTAATGTGTGTTGATGATATATTAAGCAAAGGTCAAACAAATAAAAGAAATTCAAAGTTGACACTTAGTTATTTTTAGTGTTTTCTTGTCTTTTAATTCCATTTTAGACTATTTCTTGCTCAAAACATTAATTTAACACTTAGACTATTTTAAGTAGTTTATTTTTAGGTGACAAGAGTTTTCTCATGCAAAGACTTTCACCCTACTCGACTAAAAACACGATTTCTGCAAAAGAAGGTGAAAAGTCATATTATTTGTTTTCAAATGTCTTTTGAATGCACAATTAATCTAAAATCATTTAATACCACATATGAATACATTTATATTAATATGTACTAGGTCAACGAAAGTCAATGCAAGAATCGGGTTTAAAAGAAATTACTATTTGGCTCAAAAACGTTACTTTTCGCTCAAAAAGTCTATTTAAATTACTATTCCGTTTCAGAATCAATTTTTATCAAACATGGGTCTATTAATAATAGAGGACTAGGTTTTAAGGCGTTTAAAACACCCTTGTAAAAATTTTAGCGGACAGATGTTCAAAACATATTCACAAAAATCAACGATAAAATTTCTGATTCCGTTTTTTATGAAAATTTCATGAATGCACACTTAGCATGTATTAGGAGTATTAATCACATATTTAACACATTCTAAGTCATATAGCACATAAACAGGTAAATTCATGCAAAACGAGGTAAAGCACGCAAATCGAGATAAGATAGAAAAGTGGGGTTTCACAGAGCGCGGAACGGACTTTTCAAGCATAAAACAATCCCTACCTATACATTCCTTGGCAACAGACAGAAGGCAGTTTTGCTGTTGTTCTTAACCCTTGGTCAATTTCCACTTCCAATCATCTCCATGAAAAGACTTCCATGATTTCCGAATGAACCTTCCAACAAGAAAAATAGAAGTTGACCACAAAGCCATCTCTGTGGGAGGTTGTTACCCATAAGGCCATCTTGGGCATGGGAAAGAAAGGCGGCAGACAACCGACTGAACTGGGGAGCCTAAACGGCATTGAGGATGAGTCCACCGGTTGACAAATGGCTTCTATCTACAAGTTCTTTCATTATGGATTGGTCGACTTGTCACGATTGATTGCTCACACACAATTAGGTTAGGCAGGCTTGGGGAGGTGATCTGAATCGCTATCGATACGATGCGGGGAGGATTTTCTGACCGAAATGAACTTGACTCTGCCCTTGAAAAAAAAAAGTGCAGGAAGACCTTTGACCTGTGCTGGGGAGGGATTGGGGTTGCTTTTCTTTAGGACTTTAGTTCGTAACAAGGCTCAAAGACCTCCGACTGGATTTGAAATGGATCAGGGAGGGTATCCATTTACGTCATGGGTGGGATTATCAGTTTTCTCCATTTCCTTCAATGGTAGGAAATCCGCATCAGTGGGGGTATATGGGAGGAAACCAGTTTGCACTAATTCAAATTGCTCCTTCGGATCAATAAGGAAAATATTGACTAACACATACTGTAGTGTTTGTTGTCAACTCACATACTCTCACCTACCAACAACAAGACGACTACTCCCTGCACGCCACTAAACAACGCTATTTAACGCTTTGGTTTGCCCAGTACAAAAACTATAGCCCAACTTAGCTTAAGGCTAAAGTCGTGGACTATACCCCTGTGAGAGCCCTCTATTTGACTAACATACTCCCTTTTAATCTCCCCCCATACCTTCATATCCAAATTGGGAATGATTGACCTTCAGATTCAAATAATAGCGCATAATGGTAGTACTCCTTCCCATTTCTTCTTTTATGATTTTATCTACTTGAAATGCTTACTGGTAAGTGCGGAAAAGGTACCCAGGGGACCAAACAAAAGGGCACTGAAAGGTCTTCAATTAAAGTTTCGCCAGTACTGAAAGACGAGTAAAGATTACTAAAACAGACTTAAAGATAATAAATACCCCACTTTACCATAGCAGATTTATGACAAAAGAAAAGGCTCGAAAGACCTACTTGATGAGTTTTCTTATGAGTGACTTCGACATTCCTCTCCTTATCGTTCGAGTGTCTTCAAACCTTTAAGTCAAGTGTAGCGAAGGGATTCTCTTAAGAGAACATTTAGCCCTTGAACTTGAAATGACTTTTATGAGCTGTCTCAGTAGTGACCGACTTGATTTTATTAGATGTGTGATTAGTGGCTTAGCTGTTAGCTGTCTAAAAGCTACGGTCAAAATAAATCCCTTTTGAAAATAGACCACTAATATGCCTTAGGTACTCTTTTAATTCCGTGTAAGGCGGAGGGAATAAAAGGACCTGCAGGAGGATGAAAAGCTGTAATGCGCTAGCGCTAGTTTGTTAGCGCAACAACTTAGTGTCTTGTTTTCTTCGCTGTTTCTTTTTTGATTTTGACATTTAAACGAAAGTAATTGCTAATGCTTGTAGATTGCTTCTGTCCTTAATCAATTTTGGACTGAAGTTGTTCTGACTGCCGTATTTCTTTTAAACCGAATACCTTCCTCTGTCATTTCTGGTCTGTCTCTTTTTGAAGGAAAATTTTCTATCCCGACTGACTATGAAGAGCTTCGAGTCTATCGGTAAAGGATGTCGTTGTAACCCCCGCAACTTTGTCTAGAACCGGGCATCTAGCCGTGTAGGAAGACTCACCCTAGCCACTATAACGACCCTACCCCAACTCTAGCTGAGAAGCACCCTCCATCCACTTCCTATTTTCCGTGTGTCCAAAAGCCCTCCCACCTGGTTTATGAGCCCCTTTCCGATTCCCTCACCCAATCTCATGAGAAGCAAGCCCAGTAGGCCCTACCTTAACCTGTCCTCAGACAGCCAGTCCTCACCAGGCTACTGGCATTGCTAAATGCTCCACCACGAACCAAGCTTTCCCGAATACGATAGATGCGGAAGTGGCTAAAGAAGTCAGAGGAAAAAAGTAGTTGGACAACTATGTACATGAGGGTGTTAAGCATAGTATTCTAAGAATTGGCAACATTGACAGAAAAGGGGAAGAGGTAGGAAAAAACCTTTTTATGTATAACTCTACTAAAGTAGTCGACCTAACCTTCGGTTCCCGTAACCAAGTTTTTCTTTCCCACTCCTTATGTACTTTTTCTTACTTCATCCATACTTTTTGACTTTTTCTGAAGTGTAAGGCAAACTCCATTCCTCCCCCTATCGGTCGAGCATCTTCAAACCTCTACTTCTACTTTTAACTAAAAGGGAATAGTTGGCATTACAAGCAAGTAGAGAGCTCTCACCCATTTGAGCCCTTGCGTGCTGGAAAGCGTACCAGCTGTTTGAGTTGAGAAAGGGCCGCATGCAACAATTATATTATTTATAATAAATAATAGATATATAATATTATATAATATAAACAATAACAAGAAAAATATAAATAAAGAAAATCATTTTTTTTAATCAAATTGTTCATTCTTGGGAAGAAGAAAAAGCTGATAGAGCCAAGGTATGAAGTAACTCGACTGATAAGCAGAGGCCTGCTCTTTCCGTTCGCTCTTCCCAAAGTGAGCGAATTGCATGTAGAGATTTGTAGGGGCTTATAGTTTAATTGGTTGAAACGTACCGCTCATAACGGTGGTATTGTAGGCTCGTGCCCTACTAAGCCTACTACCCCCTTTCTTTTTACCTGATACAAGGCAGTTGAAGTAGCCGCCACCCAATAGATCTCAATCTAGTGATGGCATTTGGAATCACACTGTTGCCGCTGCCTTTTGGGCATACCTCCTATGCTCTTATTGCATGCCCCTTTGGGCAATACGGTGTAATACACGAATCAGCTGAGCTATAGCTCTTCAATTGCTATATTCTTGTAATAGCGAAGGATCGAAGAGCAAGGTTACGTCTGTAGGCAAAGAGCGAGAGCAAAACCCTGAAGTCTTATTGTTTTGTTCTCGAACAACGATAATTCATTACGACCGGCCCTACCAAAGACTAAAAGCCCAGTCCGGGCAAGCTATATTATGGAACTAATCTGACCGAACTGGGTCTAATGGAACAAGATCTCGATCTTAGTAAGGAATTGGAATCCGGAAGGGCTGGCAAGAATCAATGCGATAACAAGGTTGAGCAATAGCGAAGGCCAGGTTCATACTCTAAGAGAGAGTAGATGCGAAGGTTCGAATCGAAGATCTTCGCTAGATGGCCTCGGAGCACCATAGCATGTCGGCAATAAGGGGGATATACTGGATGTAATCACTCATTTGGTTGGGGGCTGTGCCGTCCTTATCCTTTAAATTGATGGATTCCCAGGTCTTTTTTATTCTCACTGTTGGAAGATTTTTGAAGACGACCTGATCAAGGCGGTTCATAATTTCTTTGCTGAAGGCGCTCTTAAGCCCTAAGTTTGAATTCAAATTCAATTGCCCTTATTCCGATTCTGAAAGTTGAGAGTCCTTCACACTTTCACCAATTCCGACTTACCTTCATTTATGGGATATTTGAAGGAGAACTTTCTCACTTTTTCTAAAAAATGATCTAACACTCGAAGAATGAGTTTGATTCTCCCTAGAATCAATTTGAAGGTGTTTACAAGCTTGTTTGATAGAACAAGGTATGAAGTAACTCGACCGATAGGGAGAGGAATGGAGTTGGAAACAACAACCTTTTCTCCTTTCTTTCTTTCCCTTTTTGTGTTCCACATGCCTACTCAATTGGATCCTCTTGTCACGCCCCGACCCAACCCCCAAGCTAAAGGTTAAGTCCGGACCCGACACACGGACAGAGTCTCCCCTGTACCGTGGACATTCTAAAAACCTGTAAACACTTAAACAAGGTCCCAACAATACAATACAAGCTTTTCTTAATTAGACAACAAAGCTATAAGGCCATCCGAGCCTTATGGTACACAATAGCTCCAAAACACACAAGCATGCGAGAACTTGTTGTCAGCATAGTTTTATAATCATGACATTCTAGGAAATCAATAAAACAACTTAAAGGATAAAGCATTCTACATTAACCATCCACTCCCAAGCATGCAAGGAAATAAGGCAAGAATAAAAGTTATTACAAGACATGGCTTCCAATTCTACACCACAATCTACTATCCTTCGACTTGCGCAACAAACATATACATAGCCCTTAGGCCACAAAATAGAACATAAAACAATTAATTGAACTTTCCACATAGCAGCAAATTCATTAACCACCTCAAGCTATCAGACACAACAACTAAGGTAAAGGCTCGATCTGAAATTCTTCTTCCTCAACTAAATCAACAAGCTGGGGATCACCCTCAGCGTCTCCTGAAACAGATATCGAGGTATGAGCAACCACTGTTGCCCAGTGAGGGATATAGTCCCGGGGCGTGCAATGCAACAGATAATACAATTACACAACAATAACACTTAAACAATTAAAGAAACAATGATAACTTAAATAACCACACAATTAAAAGGATACATTTCAACAATCCCCTATACACCAATCTTCACTGGTCTTCAATCACGATCCACGAACCACGAGCACGATCACGATAAGCCGGCATAATCCCCAAACACTCCAGTGGGTGTACTCCGGATGTACCCCGAATCCTACGACCCAACATCCCCTGGCAATCTCCGGACCAGGCGAATGAGGGAATAGGGCACGGAGTTTGAATATCCACCGGCAAGCCCTTTGCCGCCCAGTCGATATTCAACACATCCGCCCCTGACACTATGGTTGCGCAACCACTATGCAATGCACTTAACGATGGCAAGTTAATAGCAATAATATAAGCATTAACACATATGAGGATCAACAAAGTAGGTTGACCTCGTTCCAATTAGGATAGAAGCACTTATAGAAGCTAACAAGCAGTTTACAAATGAACATATACCAAATAAGCATAGAATCATACCAAAAGCTCCAAATCAATTTAAAATCACATATAAACACTCAAGAAGTCCTGACATGGGTTTAGAAGTGTGAGACAACTTAAATTGCACCTAAACCCCTTTGTTTTTCGAACTATTTCTCTTCCAAACCAAAGTTAATGATTTTATTTTCAAAGGAAACTCTCCCAACCTTCTAACTAACCCCCAAGGTACCCTCTCAACCCTTTAACTCATTCAAATGCCCGCATTTACCCTGAAAGCCCCAATTTCCCTCTTTTGGCTTTAAACTACACCTACATTGTCCGGGCTTCAAACAAGGGATATCAAGGCATCTATAGCACCTAGATAGCCTAAGGATACTAGAATTGAAGCCCGAATCCACCCGGATTCGCATTAACCCCGAAAGCCCCAAATTAAAGTCGGGTATTTTCCATTTTTAGGCAATTTAAGGGCAATGCAAGGGCACGGGGCTATTAGGCTATCTTCACTAACACCTAAGGCATCTATTAGAAGCATTAAATCAAGCTAATTCGAGCAATTACACAAAACCCTAGAAAAAATGTCACTATTCACCCTAAAAATCAAACTAACGATTCTAACCGTTTAAAAAGCGAAACAACGGCTCAAATGTGTTCTCTAGCATTCATATAGATGGTATATTAGCATAGATAACAATTACAATGGCATATAATCATATTTTCAACAAATCAAGAAATGAGCAACTATTTAAAAATGCAAAAACAAGTCGTGAAATCCCTCACCAATACGTGTAGGAGCACCTAGGAACCTTGCAAACACCCTACACTAGTTGCTCAAGGCTTGGCTTGGCTTGAATTGAAGAGTTGAAGATGAAAAATTCCTCCCAAGTGCAAAGAGGGGCTGTCGGGTTTGGCTCCTGTTTTTAGCTTTTTATTTTTTTTTCTTTTGCATTTTATGAGCTTAAGTGATATAATAAAGGGGTTAAGTTGAGGTGGGGTCATTTGGGTGCTTAAGTGATGTAATAAAATGTGCGAAGTAAGCTTTAAAACAAGCTTAGATAGTAAAATATATGCTAGCTAATTAATTACCTAAGTTAGTTACGTAATACTATTCATTCAACTACTAAAAATCATTTTCTAAACGAGATCTCCTATCGCCTCTAGCTCAATTGCACATTTTTCCCACTACTTTTACAATTAATATGATTTAATAAAAATGCTAATTAACTAATAGAAGGCAGTTTAAAAACGGAGTGAATAGTAACTCAAGAAGGCAATCAATAATGCACAGAAGGAAATGCGCAAACAAGGATGCAACAGTAATTAAATGCATGGCTAAATCACGGGCGTCACATCCTCTCCCCCTTAAACTAATTGCGTCCACGCAATTCTTACATGATTCGGCGAATAACTCTGGATACCGTTCCCGCATCTGATCCTCTCTTTCCCATGTCGCATCCTCTACTCCGTGATGATCCCACAGAACTTTAACCATCGGAATGCTTTTAGTCCTCAGTTCCTGAACTTTCTGATCAACAATTCGAAGAGGTTTCTCTGTGTAGGTCAAAGTTTCACTGATCTCTAGCGGTTCCGGCTCAAGTATGTGAGAGGGATCTGGCTGATACTTCCGAAGCATGGAAACATGGAATACGTCATGAATTCTGCCCAGACTGGGAGGTAAAGCTAGACGGTAAGCCAAATCACCAACAGTTTCAATTATCTCAAATGGTCCCACATATCGAGGACTGAGTTTACCTCCTTTACCATGCCGAATCAAACCCTTGCGAGGAGAAATTTTCAGAAATACTCGATCCCCTACAGTAAATTTCAGATCACGATGGCGTCTATCTGCTTAACTCTTTTGCCGGCTCTGTGCTGTAAGCATTCTTTTTCTGATAAGCTGCACATGATCAATCATTTTGTTCATTTCAGGTAAGAGAGTAGGGTCGATAGTCTTCATTTCACCAACATCATCCCAGTAGAGAGGAGACCGGCAGTTATGCCCATAAAGTGCCTTATAAGGTGCCATACCAATAGTAGCTTGATAACTATTGTTGTAGGCGAACTCTGCTAGTGGCAAATACTTCTCCCAACTCTTACCGAAGTCCAGAATACAAGCCCGCAACATATCCTCGAGGATTAAGATAGTTCTCTCGGATTGACCATCTGTCTGAGGATGATAAGCTGTACTGAAATTCAAATTCGTGTCCAAAGCTTTCTGAATTTTCTGCTAGAACTGAGATGTGAATCTGGGATCTCTATCTGACACGATACTCTTTGGAATTCCATGTAGTCGGACAACATTCTCAATATACAACTCTACCAGTTTATCAAGAGAATCAGACTTCTTTTTAGCAATAAAATGAGAAGTCTTGGTCAGTCTATCCACAATAACCCAGACTGAGTCATTACCCCTCGAAGACCTCGGTAAATCTGATACGAAATCCATAGTAATATGATCCCATTTCCAAACAGGAATAGCCAAAGGTTGCAACAACCCTGCAGGTCTCTGATGTTCTGCTTTAACTTTCTGACAAGTAAGACATCGGGCAACATAGTCAGCAATTTCTCTCTTCATATTATTCCACCAAAAGTTCTGCTTCAAATCTCTATACATTTTAGTACTGCCTGGATGGATAGTATATCTGGAACTATGTGCCTCAGCAAGAATATCCTTCTTCAGAGTTGGATCATTTGGAATACAGATTCTACCTTTGAATTTGAGAATACCATCGTCGTGCAGTTTGAAATCCAACTCTCCCCCTTTAGAATTCTCTAAGACTTTCAATAATTGAAGATCAGCCTGTTGAGCTTCCCGAATCCTGGATAATAACAGAGATTAAATCTGCAAACTTGCAAATTGAATACCAGAATTTGAAGTACTAGGCTTCCACAAGCACAATTCTTCCATGAATTCCCAATTCTTGATAATCAAGCTAGCAACAGTAGCCTTTCGGCTCAAAGCATCAGCAACAATATTGGCCTTACCTGGAAGATAGTTAATGGTGCAGTTATAGTCCTCAAATAATTCCAGCCAACGCCTCTGCCTCATGTTCAACTCTTTCTGGGAAAACAAATATTTCAAGCTCTTATGATCTGTAAAGATTTCAAACTTGTTGCCCCAGAGATAATGACGCCATTTCTTTAATGCAAGAATGATAGCTGCAAGCTCAAGATCATGAGTCGGATAGTTGAGTTCATAAGGTTTCAGTTTCCTGGAAGCATAAGCAATAACCCTGCCATTCTGCATCAATACACAACCCAGACCTTCCTTCGAAGCGTCATTATAGATCACCAGATTATCATAACCCTCAGGTAAAACAAGAATAGGAGCTGTAGTCAATCTCTTCTTCAATTCTTGGAAGTTGGCCTCGCATTTATCATTCCAGTCAAATACGGTTTTCTTCTGAGTAAGTTGAGTTAAAGGCCCTGCAATCTTAGAGAAATCCTTTACAAATCTTCGATAATACCCAGCTAACCCAAGGAAGCTACGAATCTCCGTGACAGTTTCAGGTCGTTTCCAAGATAACACAACTTCAATCTTCGCTGGATCAACAGAAATACCATCCTGCGAGATAATATGGCCCAGAAAAGCAACTTGCTTAAGCCAGAATTCACATTTGCTAAACTTTGCAAATAACTGATGCTCCTGAAGAGTCTGCAACACAATTATGAGATGCTGTTCATGCTCTGCTTCAGATTTAGAATAGACAAGAATATCATCAATGAATATGACTACAAATTGATCCAGATAAGGACGGAATACCCTCAGCATTAAATCCATGAATGCGGCGGGAGCATTAGTAAGACCAAACGGCAAGACAACAAATTCATAATGGCCATATCGAGTTCTGAAAGCAGTTTTAGGAACATCATCTTTCTTAATCCTCAGTTGATAATAGCCCTGCCTCAGATCAAATTTAGAGAATACCCTGGCGCCTTGCAACTGATCAAATAATTCTTCGATTAAAGGAAAAGGATATTTATTTTTGATGGTTACCTGATTAAGACCCCGATAATCAATGCATAGGCGAAGAGATCCATCTTTCTTTTTAACAAATAGGACTGGCGCACCCCAAGGCGAAGAACTCGGCTGAATGAATCCCTTCTCAAGCAAGCCCTGTAATTGAACTTTCAATTCCTGCAACTCAGGTGGAGCCATTCTGTACGGAGTCCTAGAGATAGGTGAAGTCCCCGGCAATAAATCAATCATGAACTCTATCTCTCTATCATGCGGTAACCCAGGTAATTCCTCAGGAAAGACCCCCGGAAACTCCCTCACGATAGGTACATCATTCAATTTCAATTGATCCCCAGGTTGATTAATCAAATATGCAAGATAAGCCTCACAACCCTTGCTCAATAATTTAGATGCCCTAATAGAAGAAATAATAGGAGTTCCCGTAGATTTTCTACTACCAACTATTTTAAGTACAGGCTGGTCAGGCATTTCTAGATACACAATCTTCTTTCTACAATCAAGCTGGGCATAATATTTACTTAACCAGTCCATCCCCAATATAATTTCAAAGTCATTGAAGGGTAGGATAATCAAATCAGCAGGAAAAACACGACCTTCAATAAATATACTACATGCTCTGCAAATAGACCTAGTAACAAACTTCGGACCCATAGGAGTATAGACCACAATCTCATGCAACAGTTTATCATGTTTCAATTTAGCATTTTGTGCACAAGTAGGAGTAATAAAAGAATGCGAAGCCCCGGAATCAATTAAAACCTTAACTGACTGATCATTAAGAAGAAAAATACCTTCTACCACAGCGGTAGTATCCGGAAGCTCCTCAGCATCCAAAGCAAATACACGGGCCTGGCCTCGTGGTGGTGGTGCTGCAGCTGGTGCCCTGGTCTGAGAGTTCTGAGCTGATGTCTGACCCCTAGGGTTCTTAAATTTCTGACAGTCTTTAACCCTGTGCTGATCACTGCCGCAACCTGTACACTTGTTATGTTTCTTCCAACAAACATCCTCAGTGTGGCCCTGGCGCTGACAGAAGCTGCACTGCTGGTGACGTCTTGCAACAGTGCCTCCCGAAGGAGCTGTAAGTAGAGGTAGCTGAACTACCCTGCTGCGAACGGGAAACTGCTGGACGGAACTGACTCTGAGTCTGACTCTGGACTGGTAGTGCCTGAGTCTGAGTAGGCCCTGTGTAACTCTGAGTCTGCCTCGGCTGCGAACTCTGCCCAACTGATAGAGCCTGCCCCTGGTACCCTTGACTCTGAGACTGAAACCGTTTACTCGATTGACTGGTCTCGGCTAACACATCAGCTTTCTGTTTCTCATATCTCGAGGCAGCTCGGACTACTGCAGCATAGTTGGGAAAATCATTTGAAGACAAGTTCAGCATAATATCTCTCCTCAAACCCAAGATGAACCTCTGAATCTTCATGTCCTCCGGCTGAATTAAAGCTGGTGCATAACGGGAAAGCCGGGTAAAAGTAGCCTCGTATTGATCTACCGTCATACTTCCCTGTTTCAAGTTTATGAACTCAGTTTGTCGCCTCTCGCGGGCAACTACCGATATATACTTGTCTCGAAATTCTCGGACAAAGTCGGCCCACGTATGATGACCTCCCTCAGCTCCCCACTTCTCACTGATGGTATTCCACCAATCTTCAGCATCACCCTCGAGAAGGAAAGTAGCATAAGTAATCTTCCTGTCATCATGGCACTCCAGTATCGCTGCCACTCTCTCGAACTTCCTTAGCCACATCTCAGCTTTCATATCGTCCGGCTCCCCAAAGAAAGTATAGGCCCCATGATGTATAAACCGATCATACAGATTCCCTCCGGTAGGGCCACTACCTCCGGCTCTCGCAGCCTGATTACCTCCAACGACCCCTGGCTGACCCTGTTGTGTAACAAACTGGGCGATAGTGTTCATAGCTGTGGCCATCGTGGCCAAGATCTGTGCAGTGCTCGGTTCTTGAACCTGCGGTGCATTTTCGGCCACCTCAGCTTCTTGCCCCTGAACCCCCTCGGGTTCTCCACCAACATTCGGATTATCAGCACGACGGCGAGGCCCCATCTCGAATAGCTAGAATGCAAAGTGTTATGACATGTATATATATATGTATATATGCAATTTATAAGCAACACATGAAGAAAAGTCCAATTAGATTCACATAAAGTCAAGTACATAGAAGTTCAAATAAATATTCCACATTCTTGAAGTAAACATAAATCACTAGATCATACTTGACATTCTAGACTCTTGATATTCTATTTCCATGCTAGCATGTTCATTCCTTATTCAAATTTCACTTAGGTCAATCAAAATCAAAGACTCATGTATTCACAAAGTCACATAACAAATCTCTACCCACAGACCGAGAAATTTAACCCGGCTTCATGCAATCTATAGCTCTGATACCACTTAAATGTCACGCTCCGACCCAACCCCCAAGCTAAAGGTTAAGTCCGGACCCGACACACGGACAGAGTCTCCCCTGTACCGTGGACATTCTAAAAACCTGTAAACACTTAAACAAAGTCCCAACAATACAATACAAGCTTTTCTTAATTAAACAACAAAGCTATAAGGCCATCCGAGCCTTATGGTACACAATAGCTCCAAAACACACAAGCATGCGAGAACTTGTTGTCAGCATAGTTTTATAATCATGACATTCTAGGAAATCAATAAAACAACTTAAAGGATAAAGCATTCTACATTAACCATCCACTCCCAAGCATGCAAGGAAATAAGGCAAGAATAAAAGTTATTACAAGACATGGCTTCCAATTCTACACCACAATCTACTATCCTTCGACCTGCCCAACAAACCTATACATAGCCCTTAGGCCACAAAATAGAACATAAAACAATTAATTGAACTTTCCACATAGCAGCAAATTCATTAACCACCTCAAGCTATCAGACACAGCAACTAAGGTAAAGGCTCGATCTGAACTTCTTCTTCCTCAACTAAATCAACAAGCTGGGGATCACCCTCAGCGTCTCCTGAAACAGATATCGAGGTATGAGCAACCACTGTTGCCCAGTGAGGGATATAGTCCCGGGGCGTGCAATGCAACAGATAATACAATTACACAACAATAACACTTAAACAATTAAAGAAACAATGATAACTTAAATAACCACACAATTAAAAGGATACATTTCAACAATCCCCTATACACCAATCTTAACTAGTCTTCAATCACGATCCACGAACCAGGAGCACGATCACTATAAACCGGCATAATCCCCAATCACTCCAGTGGATGTACTCCGGATGTACCCCGACTCCTACGACCCAACATCCCCTGGCAATCTCTGGACCAGGGGAATGAAGGACTAGGGCACGGAGTTTGAATATCCACTGGCAAACCCTCTGCCGTTCAGCCGATATTCAACACATCCGCCCCTGACACTATGGTTGCGCAACCACTATGCAATGCACTCAACGATGGCAAGTTAATAGCAATAATATAAGCATTAACACATATGAGGATCAACAAAGTAGGTTGACCTCGTTGCAATTAGGATAGAAGCAATTATAGAAGCTAATAAGCAGTTTACAAATGAACATATACCAAATAAGCTTAGAATCATACCAAAAGCTCCAAATCAATTTAAAATCACACATAAACACTCAAGAAGTCCTCACATGGGTTTAGAAGTGTGAGACAACTTAAATTGCACCTAAACCCCTTTGTTTTTCGAACTATTTCTCTTCTAAACCAAAGTTAATGATTTCATTTTCAAAGGAAACTCTCCCAACCTTCTAACTAACCCCCAAGGTACCCTCTCAACCCTCTAACTCATTCAAATGCCCGCGTTTACCCCAAAAGCCCCAATTTCCCTCTTTTGGCTTTAAACTACACCTACATTGTCCGGGCTTCAAAGAAGGGATATCAAGTCATCTATAGCACCTAGATAGCCTAAGGATACTAGAATTGAAGCCCGAATCCACCCGAATTCGCATTAACCCCGAAAGCCCCAAATTAAAGTCGGCTATTTTCCATTTTTAGGCAATTTAAGGGCAATGCAAGTGCACGGGGCTATTAGGCTATCTTCACTAACACCTAAGGCATCTATTAGAAGCATTAAATCAAGCTAATTCGAGCAATTACACAAAACCCTAGAAAAAACGTCACTATTCACCCTAAAAATCAAACTAACGATTCTAACCGTTTAAAAAGCGAAACAACGGCTCAAATGTGTTCTCTAGCATTCATATAGATGGTATATTAGCATAGATAACAATTACAATGGCATATAATCATATTTTCAACAAATCAAGAAATGAGCAACTATTTAAAAATGCAAAAACAAGTCGTGAAATCCCTCACCAATACGCGTAGGAGCACCTAGGAACCTTGCAAACACCCTACACTAGTTGCTCAAGGCTTGGCTTGGCTTGAATTGAAGAGTTGAAGATGAAAAATTCCTCCCAAGTGCAAAGAGGGGCTGTCGGGTTTGGCTCCTGTTTTCAGCTTTTTATTTTTTTTTTCTTTTGCATTTTATGAGCTTAAGTGATATAATAAAGGGGTTAAGTTGAGGTGGGGTCATTTGGGTGCTTAAGTGATCTAATAAAATGTGCGTAGTAAGCTTTAAAACGAGCTTAGATAGTAAAATATATGCTAGCTAATTAATTACCTAAGTTAGTTACGTAACACTATTCATTCAACTACTAAAAATCATTTTCTAAACGAGATCTCCTATCGCCTCTAGCTCAATTGCACATTTTTCCCACTACTTTTACAATTAATATGATTTAATAAAAATGCTAATTAACTAATAGAGGGCAGTTTAAAAATGGAGTGAATAGTAACTCAAGAAGGCAGTCAATAATGCACAGAAGGAAATGCGCAAACAAATATGCAACAGTAATTAAATGCATGGCTAAATCTCGGGCGTCACACCTCTTCCCTTCCTTTTTTCTAAAATGCATGATTGGTATGAAATCAGTTACTGATGCTTTGTTGAATGAAGAAGAAGCATGTTTCAAGATCATACATTTCGCCGGTAGGCCGACTTAAGTAACCCCTAGAGAGTTCGGATAGATTTCTAGGGCTTTGAACTGGCGGGCAGGTACTCGACCAATCTAGAGGTTTGCATACCATAGGCAGGTTGAGCTTGATCGGTAGTAATGAGATATCAAAGTTGCAGACAGCGTAGAGATGTCTTGGAAGATAATAATCTCTTTTCTTCTTCTTCACTTGAACTGCCCCGCTTAAATCATTTAATGTGATCAAACCCCTTTTTTCCATGAATACAACTAAGACAGAACCGAAGGGATACATCAACTCCATTTTAGATCTTTTCATATCCTTACCAGACATTTGAGGTTCACCATCCTTGGCTTTGGCTGTAGAAGAAAACGGGATATCAATCCACTATGAACAATAAATAAGAGGCATTTCTTAATTTAAGATATTTCTAGTTGGATGAAAACGGTGCCCCTAAAGGCTTTTATTGAGATGTCTCTTTACCAACGGAAATGCAGACATCTACTCGAAAAATAATAGTGTCAGAGTGAAGATCGGTGCCATCCCTTCCCCTGCTCTGCTCTTGCAGTCGTGTCGATAAAGGAAGATTCTATTATTGATATTCAATATCCTTCGAAATGATTGATTCTTTCGGATTCCTCCAATAGAGTAAGGCATTAAGCCTATTTCACGGAGTGGCGTGGAAAGTAAGTAAGCTCCTTCTTGCATTCTACTAAGAGCGCATTATTGTCATGTGCATCTGAGAAATGTGCCATTTGCATTTTTCCTTTTCTCGTCCATGCTAAGAGTAATCAGGGGCTAAGCTAAACCTTAGATGGGGCCTTCAAGAGCCCTTTTAGGGACATCATGGGCTTCATCCATCTTATCCTAATAGTGGATTCCATGCATTCATGTGCAGCCTTTCTCTTATTAGACGATGCATACCCCTTCCTCATTAATTATGTCAGGTTTCCATTTCTAAAGAAGTTTTTATCTATTGCGAGAAGTTTCTCTAGATAACTAATACAAAGAAATAAGGATAAGAATAACTGTCACGTACGGCGCTGCCAAAGGACAAGAGCCCACCTCGAATACTCAAGAAATTGCTTAGGTAAAGAAAAAAACCTTCCCTAAGTTAAGCTTACCGATCTTCCTCTCCTTATCAATCAACTTACTTCATCCCTTATCCCTTTCCTTATCACTCTGCTAACTCCTAAATTCCATTTAGGCAATGCTTTCTTGCACCGATCTACTCTTTATATCCTTCACCTCTACTTGAACCTTCGCCTCATCCTCGCCAAGCCAAGTGATAGAGTGACCAAGTCAAGTATAAGGACTTCACTCGAGAGGAAGATCTAGTAAAGGAAAGAAGCTGCACTTATTGAAGCTTTGATTCAAGGGGGACGATTAGGCTAGGGAAAATCATTTTTCTAGTAGAGTGATAGGGCTCCTTCTTTCTTTCAATTGAAAGCATGAAAATCTTATCTTTTTGTTGGAGAAAATCTATCTATTCTAGATACCTTACCGCCTACCTTCCTCTCCTTATCAGTCGACTTACTTCATACCTCTACTTTGGAGAGTGTTCTATCCAAGGTACACTCAACCCTGCTACTAATCTATGTGATCACCTACCTAATTACAGTAATAATCATTCAATTGATTGAGCCACCCATCGTCGAATTCGAGTACCTTTTACTGGTTTGTTGATCACATGTTGGTTATCAGAGTAGAAGAAGCGTCACTAATCGAAGATGTTTGGACATCTTTAGGAGTTGAGTAACATCCCACCATCTCCTTCTTCCATGAGAGTAGGTATACTAGAAGCACAAAAGCTTGTGAACACATTCAACGAACCAGAGAGGAGACAAGCTAGCTGATCTAATAGAATAGGTAGACAGCTTGGATAAGCGATCGATCCAAACTGAACAAAACCTATCCACTAACAATCACTTAGAAAATACATGCACAGCCGACTTCTATAGTAATGGCATCTCGCAGATGATTGAATTGGCTCCATCCAATCTCACTACAACATTGACAGATCCATTCTCCTACTAGCTTCATCCTTAGTAGTCTCAAGCAGTTCAGTCAGATCTGACGGCGAGCATCTTTGTCAGTAACTCTATTCCCGTTATCCGACAGTAAGGTCATGAAGGTTGGAGGGTTGATTGAAGGAATCCCGTATCTAGGTTAGGTCTTGCTAATGGATAAGAAAAGGACGCCCTATTTGATGGTCTTGGAGGAAGAATTTCTGCCGCTGCTTGAGCTTGAGTTGGGAAGATTTTATGCGTAGAAGAATACTAGTAGAAGTTACCTCTAGCATAGCTAAAATAAGAATTTCTCAAATTTTAGAACTCATCCAATCGGACGCAAGGCTTGGCGAGCCTTTTAATTCCTATCCAAAATTAGCAAATTTCTATTTTTTGTTAGTTAAGAGAGACGGAGATGAATACTCTATATCATCTCTAACTCATTTCTTATCTAACCTTGAAAAATAGAAATAAATAAAGATAGAAAGTTCTATGTACAAGTTTTCTAAGTGCTTTCTAATTCACAAGAATAAAAGCATTTCTTTTCTTGAGTTACATATTTCTGCAACAGGATAACGGAAATCGATTCCGAAACTTGCATGGTGCTGGCTATTCACTCACTTTTTTCTACTAATGTGTAGCAGCGAGAAGCCAACTGGTTGTTGGACTAACCTATGGTATGGTTTGCTCTGGCAAAGCACTGGGTTGTTGGTAAGGAGCATGAACGGGCAGGGATCTTGCACAAGTAAGTGAAGGACCCCTTTTGCTTTTCTGAAGTGTGGCCCAAACACGACTAGGGGGAAAAGAAAAAGGATGAGGGATAAGGTTAGCCCTTAGAATCGAATTCTAAACCGAATCGGCATGGTGCTGCTGGATGATTCTGATCAATAGAACAAGAATAGGAGTTAGCCAAAAAGAAAGACCACCAAAAGTAACGACCACCAAGATAGGCATAGTAATTAGATCTTTTGATCACCCATTTTTGGAAAACCATTTTGGGGGAATTTCGCCTTACACACGGAAGATTGGATTGCCTGAATCACGAGTCTTATATTCTAGGTTACGATCACTGCATATTGATAAAAAGTCCAAAGAACAATTTGAAATGAAAATCAAGAAACAATTTGTGGTCATAAAAATAGAAAGGCATGAATTGTGCAAGAAGTTCTTTCAGTTAAAACACCATGCGACTCGGAGTACATAAGACTTCTTGGTCAAGCCAAAAAGATTTCTGACTGGATGCTCCTACCCTACCATGCCTGACCCTTTCTTTACCTTATGGAGAAAGATGAGGTATGAAGCGTGGGAAAGAATGCAAAAAGTGTATGATACAATAGGTAACCTTAAGGAATGGCGGCAAACCTCTTGGTTGATCAACGCGAGTGAAATGTGCTTAGACGCTTCGTAAAATAGCACCAATCTACGAGAGGAGCTGATAGATGAGTAGGCTTCCCCTTTCGATTTGGGACACAATGGGAGTTTATGTGCCTCGGTAGGAAAAAGATCACCAGAGTATAGCACAAGATCGCCTTTTCTTGCTTCCAAAGGGTCGACCTGTGAACAAGGTAAACCCAATGGGAACCAAAAAATTCGGGGTACCGCATTGGGCAGAAGACGATCCAAAAAGCGAAAGCTCACCCAGCTGAAAGCGATCGACAATGAGGTCTTCGAGCCTTCTTATTAAAAGGGGAAATGGGAAACCTATTAACCTAATAATAAGAAAGGAAAGGGGGTGAGATTGGCAAGAGATAGCTTGCTTCCAAGCCGGCCTGGCCGTGAGGAGTCAAGAGATCTTTGCCGGTGCTGACTTGGATCTCGGGTGACAAAATAAGTCGACCAGAAGCGACGAGCAGTTGTGGTCGAAGCTCGGGCTCTAGCCGATAGGCTAGTAGTAAGCTCAGCTACAACGAAGCACTTACCAAGCATGAAGGATTCGTTCCTCTCCCATTGGTCGATCGTCTTCAAACCTTCGCCACTTGAGTTATATGCGGGGGAACTCGCACGTGCGGTTCTTGGGGGAGGAGAGCTTGTAAGAGCCATCTCATCTAAATAGCGTATATTTGGAGCTCAATATGAAATCCTATTTTCTTGCAAGACCCATTCGGATAAGGGAAAACTCCAAAGATTGCTTTGAAGTAAGATCCTTGCCTTGACCTTTTCCTGAACCAGAACCGGGGGAGGGTGAGAGGAAAAGGGGATCAAACTTTTTCATCAATCAAGTGAGGCCTTTTCGGACTTTATCCACCCCACCCTCACTCCCCTTTTTTCAATAAATAAGCCCCTCTCCCTAACGGGCCCCTGTCTGATAAGGAAGGAAATGAAATAATCTCAATTTTATGACAAATCCGGTTCGATGGTTGTTCTCCACTAACCACAAGGATATAGGGACTCTATATTTCATATTATGTGTTATTGCTTGAGTGATAGGCACATGCTACTCAGCACTGATTCGTATAGAATTAGCACGACCCGGTGTTAAAATTCTTGGTGGGAATAATCAACTTTATAATGTTTAAATAACGGCTCATGTTTTTTTCATGATTTTTTTATGGTTATGCCGGCAATGATAGGTGGATTTGGTAATTGGTCCGTTCTGATTCTAATAGGTATGCCTGACATGGCATTTCCATAATTAAATAATATTTCATTCTGGTTGTTGCCACCAAGTCTCTTGCTCCTATCAAGTCCAGCCTCAGTAGAAGTGGGTAGCGGAACTAGGTGGACGGTCTATCTGCCCTTAAGTGGTATTACCAACCATTCAATAGGAGTAGTTGATTCAGCAATTTCTAGACTTCATTTATCTGGTGTTTCATCCATTTTAGGTTCTATCAATTTTATAACAACCATCTCTAACATGCGTGGACCTGGAATGACTATGCATAGATCACCCTTATTTGTGTGGTCCATTCTAGTGACAGCATTCCCACTTTATTATCACTTCTGATATTGGCAGGGGCAATTACCATGTTATTAACTGATTGAAACTTTAATACAACCTTTTTTATCCCACTGAAGGGGGAGACCCCATATTATACTAGCATCTCTTTCGGTTCTTCGATTTTAAATGGCCTTTTTCAGATTCAAACCTGAATACGCATTGTGCTATATGCTGGGACTATCTGCTTAATGGTACTCCTAATATGTTCATAAGTGGTTTTCTTGTAAAACCCCGATCTAATAAAAAAGGCGTATCTAAGACACAATCAGTAGGTAACCAACAACATAAAAGCAGTCTAGTAGGAACCTCAGAGACTACATGCGCAACAACTTATCCTAAATCCTTCTATGAGTGGCCAGCTGGAATTATCGATGGCGATGGAAGTATTCAAGTTAGTAAACAAGGATATATTTCTATTGAAATTACTATGGGACTTGAAGATCTACGACTATTACGATATATCCAACATATGCTTGGTAGAAGTATTAAAATGCGATCAGGTGCTAAAGCTTATCGTATTGACTACTTAATAAACTTGGTATGATTAAACTAATGAATTGTACTAATGGTCATATTCGACATTCAGCACGACTACTTGAACTACATTGTGTCTGTCAATTACTGGATATCCCTATAATTCGACCTATTACACTAGATGCTTAATCCAATTGGTTTGTAGGATTCTTCGATGCTGATGGTACCATTGGTATCGCTATGAAGCATCGACTACCTCAACTAAGTATTCGAGTAAATAATAAACTTCTACAAGATGTAGAGTCTTATAAGGTAGTATTAGGATGACATATCTAATTTGATAGTAGTCAAAATGGTTACTACAATGGCCTGTACAAAGTCAAAAAGATGTTATCATGATGCAAGATTACTTTAAATCGAGTACTTTCCGAAGTCATAAATCACGACGATTCTTCCTTATTGTGGAAGATTACAGTCTTTACAATCTCAAAGCAATTAAACCTGACAGTATTCACCATATAGCATGGCTAGCTTTCCTAGACAAATGGAATAAGTTGATGATATAGTCCACATTTCTTCTATTCATCCTCTTACATTAGTAGACGAGAGAAGCACCCTGAAGTTTACATCCTCATTCTTCCTGGATCCGGTATCATAAGTCATATCGTTTTGACTTTTTTGGGAAAACTAGTCTTCGAGTATCTAGGCATGGTTTATGCCATGATCAGTATAGGTGTTCTTGGATTTCTTGTTTGGGCTCGTCATATGTTTATTGTGGGCTTAGACGTTGATACTTGTGCCTACTTCACCGCAGCTACCATAATCATAGTTGTTCCCACTGGAATCAAAATCTTTAGTTGGATCACTACCATGTGGGGAGGGAGGGGAGGGGGTTCAATACAATACAAAATACCCATGTTATTTGTCGTAGGGTTCATCTTTTTGTTCACCATAGGAGGACTCACTGGAATAGTTCCGTTAAATTGTGGGCTGGACATTGCTCTACATGACTTATTATATGGTTGCACATTTCCATTATATACTTTCTATGGGAGCCGTTTTTGCTTTATTTGTAGGATTTCACTATTGGGTTGGTAAAATCTTTGGTCGGACATACCCTGAAACTTTAGGTCAAATCCAATTTTGGATCACTTTTTTCGGGGTTAATCTGACCTTCTTTCCCATGCATTTCTTAGGGCTTTCGGGTATGCCACACCGCATTCCAGATTATCCAAATGCTTACGCTGGATGGAATACCTTAGAAGTTTTGGCTCTTATATATCTGTAGTTGGGAGTTGTTGTTTCTTTGTGGTCGTAACAATCACTTCAAGCAGTGGAAAGAAAAAAATTTGTGCTCCAAGTCCTTGGGCTGTTGAACAGAATCTAACTACACTGGAATAGATGGTACTAAGTCCTCCAGCTTGTCATACTTTTGGAGAACTTCCAGCTATCAAGGAGACGAAAAGCTATGTGAAGTAAAAGAAGAAAATGTCGCTGATTGCTACTAAGAACCTAACATAACTTTTCAAAATGTGGGTTCTAAAACCACTTATGTAGGTCAGGCTTGAAATCTTGAACGTATAGGCTGCACTTTGGATCACAATAGGTGGAGTCTTTAAGAGCCTTATAGGAGCATGAGACTGAAAAAGTCTGGCATCAGTTGGTGTGAATGACTCCGACCAAAAGGTTAGCGAATCCGACTTCTATTCTTTTTGAGGAAAAGAACTGACACCAACCAAGGGAGCTAGCTGCTCTTTTATCCACTGCTGTCTCTGACAGAGAAGATGTGACCGACTACATTAGCAGTTGTTGAATTGGTCTTCTCTGAGTGCAAGAAATTCGAAGTAGTTCAAATAGCCCTGATCGACGATGCGTGAGGAAGTCCCTTCCCTCTCTCTTGGCCAACCTATTCTTTTCCAGTAACCATTCTTTTGTTAAGAGTGCCGCGCTTTCCCTGTGGCATCGTATATTGGAAAACATAACTTCTTCGAGGCCCCGTCGGCTAGGACAGAGAGGTTGTACATATAGAGAAAGAAAGTATATTTTCCCAGAGTCTAGCTAACTGTAACCCAAGATTAATCTTGAAGAGGTTCTTCTTCTTTAGTAGTAGATTCAGATTCTGTATAAGAAGCACAGTCTCAACCCTTGAGTACGAAAGTAGGCTTTTCCTTTATTCTATTACGCTATTATTCCCATCTCGAGAGAAAAATAAAGAAGTACGTCGACGACAACAGATTCAATAGCTGGGGATCTTGCTAAAAATGAAACTCCTAACCTTCAATCATCTAACCATGTAGTCTTTAAACTCCCTTTTGGCCATTGAAAGAAGTCCAAGTGCAGCGTCTTCTGCGAACTCTTCTGTTGCAGCAGATTCATTCCGATCCTTTAGATCTGATGCAACATGATCAGCTCTTTCTCTGGCTCCCTTACTTGAAACCTTTTAGTCGATCTAGTCAGTCAAACAGTTTTCAACTTCGATCCATTTATCCCTAGTTTCGTTGTAATCCAATGCCTTTAGTCGATCTGGTTGTTAGTCTCTTTCCTCTTTAGTCTAGTTGATAGTTTTTCCTTTAACTAGCCTCTATGCGCCTGCTTTCCGAAGTCAATATTCTCTCTTTCCTGTAAGTCAAGTTCCGTTCCCTCGTTTACTACTTTCCGAGAAAGATATCCTATGCCCCGGTATTAAATTAAATAAAGTAGGTCTTCGAGCCTTCCATGGCAAGTTTAAGCTTAGGAATATTTGATCTTTGTTCCATTTAGTGAAGTAGATTCCAATTCCGGTGAAGAGAATAGTGCAACTCCGATAGCTATAGGCCTTAGCCCCAAACTTATAAGATATCCCAAACCCTTACCGCTAGCTTTCCCCCGATTCTCTTGAGGTTGGGGTTGAAGAATCTGGGTACTCAACAATGGGTTAAGCCCTTAGCTACGGTTGTTGGGGAAAGTCAGTCTTTAGTAGCCTAAACTAAAACTAAACAAACCTTAATGCCTCCAGGCAGGAGTTTTCCCCACCGAAAGAGTTATTCTCGGAAGGAGGAAAATGACATAAGAGGGGATTCCCACTCTCTTCTCTGGTATTGATGCCACCTCAAAACCTGTATTCTCAGAAGCTTTCCTCTCCATCTCCGTCTTTGTCGTGCTTCTTTCCTGGCTTGATGAAGTTCAATTACTCGTAGCAACTCTTCGAACCTATACTAGCTCCTTAAACTCCTATCCTTGAAAGAAAGAATGAATCAGAAGAGCTACTTTCAGTCTTAGCCCCAGCGGGGTGAGTGGTTTATTTTATGGAGCCCAGGCCCTTCCACTCAGTCAAAACCATTCCTTGTCACTTCGATAATGTATTCAAAAGTAGCTATTTCTCCTTACCCTAAAGGTAGCTGTGTCCCCCCTCTAACTAATTAGTCTAGTCGAGCATCCTTCGCTCCAACACTGGTTAGGCGAGCTCTCCTATCTAAGGGAAAGTCTCTCTTCCACTCCTCCCCTAACCCCTTAGCCTCATTTGGCCCCTCCAAACCTTTCTTGTGATGAAAGAAAAGAGGCTCAAAGACCTCAGGTGTGGAAACTATACTAGCTTCGGTCGAATACCCAAAGTCCTACATTGGAAAAACATTCATATTCAGTCAATTGGCGTTCCTTTTCTTTCAGTTCTAGTCACATCTTCGGACTTATTCCTTAAGGTCGGAGCTAGTAATTCCTACTAGGGGCATCCCCATTGTTAGCTTCGATTTATGCCCATCGATCCTCATACCCTACTGAGCTGCCTAGCTCCAAGACTTGTAGTTGAGCCTATTACTAACCTTTCCTAGCCTATGGGGAATACAAGGGGAAATCCTCACAGTCAGATAGCTATGAGTGAAAAAAGAAATATAGTTTAGAGTTTACCGTAGCTACTTCTCCCCTTGGCATGAGTTTTCCAGTTAGGGAAGAGAAAAAGGTTCCCTTCCAATCCAATACTTATTAGTCGAGTAGTAACCCCCTCTCCTGCACCTACACTTCAGAGATTGATTGGTTGAACCAGTAGCCTTTTATAGGGGGACAAGACTAGTTCATTGACCCAGACCATGGATTGGATTAAAATTGACTCTGATAGGGTATTTAAAAGCCCTTCTCATGTAGCTGGTGCGGGGGGACTCTTGAGATAAGAGTTTCAGCTAGGGCATGGGAAGGGAAAATATGCCAATTAATCCACTAATCCACAAAAAAAATAAGTGTTGCTTCCTTTTCTACCTATCTCATATGGAATATCAACTATTCACTTACCAGAAATCAACTTCTTTGGTTAAACCTGTTGGCACTCCACTGGTTGTTAAGAAAGCTCACATGAAGCTTTTTTCGCTTGCTAAGGCTGGATCAATTTACTTCATTAGGATCGACCTCTAAAGTCGGTTTGTCCAAAGCCATTATGGCTACTACAAAATAACTCAAATATAAAAGATTGGAAATAAAATCAGTGCTAACTCATTGCTAACAAGTTAAAACCTATTATGAAGAAGCTTGTGGCAGATAACCAATGCATCTTTATCCCTGGTCGACAAGCAAGTGAGAAAATCATCATTGTGCCAAAAAAAATATTCTTAGAATTAATAAGAAGAAAGGTAAAACTAGTACAATGAATGGCTATTAAAGTGGATTTTGAGAAAGCATACAATCGAAAAAATGGGTGTTTCCTAAAGCATATTCTTAACAAGGTGGGGTTCTCTGAACATATGGTATCTTTAATTATGTATTGTCTGACTTCTGCATCCATGGAGATACTATGGAATGGTGGACTATACTACCTCATCCAGTGAGTAGGTTGAACCCTCCTACTCGTCCCATGCATAGATCCTTCTTACGTTTGGCCCAGTGGGTGGCATAGTTTGGAGGGTGGATTAAAATTTGTGCATCCATACTGTCCTGGGCCGTTCTTCCGTCTTGGAATCTCTGACTGCCGATCTGCTTCACATATCGATCCAATAAATTCTACTTTATTTGTGACTCTTCAATGACATAATAGATATCTTTATTGGTATTGGTGGGATGAAAACTCGAGCAAGAGACTTTGCCTTTCTTCCCTTTCTTTGAAACTTGAAAACCCTTGCTTTACAAGAGTAACAGTTTTTCTCTTTACATCTACCAATCCTTACCTTCGATCTGGTGATCGCAGTAAATAAGAGCTCTTGCTTTCTTCTGCTATCTTTAAGGGTACTTGAATCTTATTTGTAGTGTGAGCTTTCCTTACTCCAACAGTATAGAAAAACATTTGTTTTTGTTTTTTTGTTGTTGTTAAGATTTTCTGTCTCATTATGTCTTATGTAAGCATTTCAGGTTTAACGAGTAGGGGCTCTGGAGTTTAGCTAACTTCATCGAAAATCTTCCTTGCTCGGAGGTGCTCTCATCAACCCCTTCCGTTCTTCATGAAACCGATGGGAGTTCTTCCTATCACCGGGAAATGTGAGGCAGATCGATGGTCTTTAGATTGGAGCCTAAGTACCTCATGGATGAATGCAAAAAGACGCCACCACCGGAGGAATCACGGTAGGAGGGAATCTTCGTAATGATTCCATGAGACTAGCTAACCCTTGATTAAATTTCCTCTTGATCGGGGCAAGGGATTCATTCTTTTTCTCAAAAAGGTGTTTTCAAAAAGTGGGTACCCGACCCACCTACAGTCCCTAACAGGTCTTCCCATTGCTGGTTCAGGAGTGACTTGTGCATAACACACGGCTTTCTTCATGACAGTGTTTGATTCGGTCTAGGGTTCATCAAACAATCGGTGTCCCTTATCTCAGCAGCATCGAAGGTATTGGTTACATTGCCGGACTCACTCCTAAGACTGATCATTCTACTTCTGCTGCTGCTGGTGTAATTTTCTAGAATGCCCTTTTTGAGTTTATCACATCTTTGGGTAATCCCCTACAAGTCTAAAGACTCTTCGGTTACCGATGAGGAACCCTAAGTTAGTCTTTTGGGTCCATTAATGAGGGAATTCCTCGTCAGTGAAGTGCACATAGAAATCTTTGTATATGGAAGCGTTAGCCCCCATTTCTTCGATATCTCAAACGAAATGGCTAAGTTTTTCTTATAAAATCTTTCATTGGAAACTATGTTGCATAGAACTTACCGGTTTGACCTTATCTTCAATAAAGTATAATGCTTCCCGTCGAATATCATCGTAAGGCGAAACATTTAAAATCTTTTCAGCCTGTTGAAAAGCTTTTCTCTGAAATCCTTTTTTAGCTCCATGACTCTAAGTTCAAAAAGTTCGTGATGTAGATTTTGACGGTAATGGTCAATACTCACAGCACTTTCCAAATTCTCGTGTACTAGGGTTGAGTTATGGTGGTAGTCATGAGCTAGTTGAGTTGGGCTTCAAGTCCCCATGCTCTGCTTCTATGGCTGCGTTTTGCTCGCGAAAGTTTGATAATGCTACTTCTGTCGTAGATCAAGGTTCCAGTTCTAGGAGAAGGTTGATGCCAAAAGAGTCTTCGATCTAGCTTGAGTTTGATTCCAAGGACTCGAACGCTAAATGGAAACCATCATAAAGGGTCTCGAAATCACAACTAGCAAACCAGTTTAGTAATATTGTAGAATACTTACCAAAAAGAATAGGCTGTCGGGCTTTGTACTTCGGCCCGTGAGAATACCATTGATTAGGCAGGGACAGGATTCAAACTTGCAGTCTTCAGGTCATGAGCCTGATGAGTTGACCAATTCCTCTACCCTGGTTCATCCTCCTTGGTCCTTTTGTGCTTGGAATGCAATGCATTCTTTTCGATCTTGTATCAAGCAAGAAACGGATGCGCGTTAGCACAACGGCCTTTGTGCCTCTTGCTTGTTCGATGTGGTACACTTCATACCAAGCCAATCTTGATGAAAGTGCAAGCCTCCTTCACCCTGACGTGAATAGACTCTTTCTCATTACTGGGCTCTAGTCAGTGAGGAAGGCAAGAAAAAAAAGCCTTAAATCAAATTCTTTTCTACGACTATGCTTTCTTCTCTTATGAAATTTCTTGTCATGGGGATCAACTGTTCAAGTGAAGAATCTATTTGAACCTCTCCTTAAAGCAGGAATAGTTTTACATATAAGGTCATAGGTCCATAGGAAGGCACGCAACTCGTAAACCATCGGGTTAGCAGTCCCTTAGTCTCGGTCCGACCGAGCTTGATTACTACAATAAGTGAATAGCCAAGAAGCTTATCTCTTAGCTACGATCTTGATGGATTAGCGCTCAAATGTTAAACTATATAGGCTAGCCAGGAAGACTCTCGAATCAAAGATCAACGAGCCAATAACTTTCTATTTGCTTTGTTAGCTCTATCAATGGTTTGGTCTAAAACAAAGGCGGTGGCAGTAATTATCGCTTCAACTCCGTACTCTAATCCAACAGATAGACTTCCTTCCCTACCAACTAGCCAATCTACTAAAACTGGCCTAGGAACTGCTGGCCTAGTTGAACTACTGTTTCCTTGTCTGAAGTGTTTATTTCATAACCGAAAAAAGGCGACCCATACTACTTCGAAGCAATTAAGGTATTTGGTCAGGAAGCACCTGCCAACATGGATGAAATTGATCCTTACTCCAAGCTATCCTCTTATTTCTACTCCTAAACTGACTCCTTTTTCCAGTTGAGGAATCTAGCTCACACACGCATCAACCGGCCCGAAATCATTAGGAACTACCTCTCCAGAGGGGGTCAACCAAGCCCCAGCCAACAAATGGAAAAATACTACATTCGGAATCTATTCTCTAGCGGAAAACTGTTTATTCATTCACTGGCGCAGCTCAACACTATACTTGTGGAAGAAGGGATGGCTAAGATAGGTCTACTACTGGTATAAATTCCCTCCCTGATGACTTTCCTTACTCAGACATTCCAATTCAGCGAAGGAAACTGGCCTGCATGCAACTAAAAAAGTCAATCCGGCCCTAGATGGCCTAGGTGGCCCAAGAGGAAAAGAAAAGAAGTCAGCTAGGTGGAATACGTTTTTTTTTGCCCTTACATACAGAAGAGAGGGAGAGGCACTTTTTGATACTGACTCTCCTTATCCTGCATTAGAAAGAGTACTTCTGCACCTAAAAGAAGGTTTTTTTCCTAGAAGGAAACTCCAAATAAACGTCTTGCTTTCAAACTGCCTTTATCATAGTCTCAACAAGCTTGCTCACCCAATTTGACTCTCTATCTGGATTGAAAACTCCCTTGCTCAATGGCTTTCACAGACTCCTACCTTTTAATGTAATCTAACTCCAATCCTTATTCAACTTCAACTCAAACCCCAGGGAAGACAATCTCTCGAAGAGAAAGTATGGACTAAAGAGAGAAAAAAATCACTGGACCTATATCTAAGAACTTTTCCTTATACCCTCGGTCTTTGGCTTTTTTTAGTATTCTTATTTCCTCGCCTTAAGGCAAGATAAGCACTTAGACATGAGGGCCGTTCATCTCTCTCCTCTACGGATACCTAGTTTTCTCAGCAAAAGATATTAGAGATATTGGCTCAACAAGAGAAGAATTGCTCTTAACCTTTCCTCCACCTAGAGGAAAGAGGGGGTCAGGGTGCAAATCCGGTCTTGTTTGTTGCTTGTGTTGGTAGTTTGGATTGCACATTGTAGCTATCCTCGGAGAGCACTAATACATAATCCTAATCCAGTCATATATCCGCTTCTACTTTAAACTAACTCAATCCTGTGTTTTACTGCGACACAAAACCATTATCTAAACATCTATTCGCCAACCAACTAGGTATCCATATATATCCAGCATGGCGTCATGTCGAGTATGAACATGGCTTTTAGTTACCTTTCTAAAAGGTACCTTCCATGGGAAAAGGCTCTTACCAGACCGTCCTTTTATTCTATAATTGCAGCCGTCTTGTCTCATTCGGAAGCTAACTCTACCTTCTCCTCCCGATCTAGCCTGTATCATTCTATGATGAGGGACTTAATCCACCGTTTTGGTATAGAATGGGTTGTTACATAGTTAGTCCTCCAGTTGTGCTTTCTTTGAGTCCCTGGTCTAGGGCGCTAGACCTCGTGTTTTAGTTTGACTCTGGGAATTACCATGAAAAGCTGGTTCGATAACTTATCTGGACTCACTACATCAAAATTGGTCGTTAGAAATTTCTACAATTACTATATGCAACATGAGATCTGCAAGGGGGTTGCTTTTAGTTTGTTCTCAACTCAAGGATTTTAATAAAAGACATTAGGCGAAAGGCGCCGCAGAAGGTTTTTCACTTCAAAGTAGTCGATTGAAGCGGTAAAAGTAGGCCAGGAAGGATTAGAACTGCTTGATGGCATATCACTGCTAAGAGCGAGGAAGTATAAGCCTATAACAGAGCACATGATCTTTAAACAAAACAAACCACGGAGGTTTGGGAGACGTCGAGGCGAATAAAAAGGGAATGAGAATGGTCTAGAATCAATTCATTTTGTAGCCCGCTGAGCCAAGTAGTTGATGCACTAAGGTAGCTAGAGTACTAGGAGCAGGCGCTGCTATCGGCTTAGGCAAGAGTCTTTCTGTAGTTGTAGTGAGCAACAAGAAAGGTTAAATAAAATGCCCTAAGGGATGGTTGCTGTGATAACCCGAACCCGACATGCATTTAATAGCACTTGACTGCATTTGATTAAATGTTTAATTAGTTAAATCAACCAATTTGCACTATTTTAGTATTTCTCTTGAAAGCATTTAGTAGTTATATATTGAATAATTAAAATATTATTACCTATTTCTAATAATTATAGTAATTGAAATTCTTTTCTTGTGATTAATTAAGTGTTAGCTTAAATGTTAGTGTTTAATTGTATTTGACTATGTGTTTATATTAACTTTCATTTGTAGCTTAATATTAACTTAATAATTCTTTAAAATATTCTAGAACTAGTTAAATTAATTATTTTAAATGAATATTGATTACCTTGATTGTTTTGATTACTTTAATAATCGGATTTGGTTGTTTTGCGTTAAAATCACTAGGTTTTCAAATAAATGAGAAAAGTAACTCCGAGCCGGAGTAAATTTTAAACTATGATGCTTTTCAAAAATGATATATTTATTAGATTCTTTGAGATTTAATTGTCACTTCTTTGTTGACGCAAAGTGCATAGCATATCGAGAGAGATAGTTAGGAAATGAATTCCAGTCCTCAGCAAATAGTGAAAACTAATATTTAGTGTTTTAGTTTTAGTGTTTTAAGTTGTATTTAACTGGAATTGGATTTATGCTACTTGTTTTAGCTTTAAAATGCATGAAATAGGCTAGTTTGACCAATTTTTAAGTGGTTTGACCAAGGGGGCTTGACCTTTGACCTTGTCATCTTTTATAATGACTTAACAAAATAAAACGGAGCTGAAAACAGAACCAGCTAGGGCCGAAAATATGGGAGAAGAAAAAAAGAAAAATTCAACTTCAATTCTTCGATTCTTCGCGTGAGCTTGCACGGGGTAGTTTCCGAGGCATCCTACGAGGTTTTCCTAGCGTCTAGGAGCGTCTAAGGTGAGGGTTTCATGTTTATTTGCGCATTTGAAAGTTTTATGCTTTAACTTTAAATTTTGGGTTTTATCCGTAGAATGTTATTTTGATCATTTTGAGGCTTATAGACTATTCTCTAGCAATCGTAGAACATGTATTTATAGCTTTTTAACATTTTCTGCGGTTGAATATTGAAATTGAAATATAATTTGTTAGTTGAATAGTAAAACATTAATAGTAAACCCTTGAATCGATAAAGTTGCGTTGTTATGCTGTATGTTGATGTGAAAAGGTACTAGGTATGCTAGAATGTCTAAATGCATGGTTTGTTTGGGTTGCATAATGGAAAAAATGAGAATTATGCCTTGGTGATAGTCGGAATCGTTTAGGTCGAGTTTGACGTTTTCTCGTTTTGCGTGTTGGCATTGTTTCGGGAGGCCATGGAAGCACTTTTGGTGCGATTATGGCATTGGTTGGGTGTTTGGTTGGTATAGTTGTAGTTCAAACAAGCAAAGGGGAAAAATCGGGGCTTTGCGCTAATTCTTGGGTAAAGTAGGGTTTCGGGGTCCTTAAATGTGCCTTATGGTGACCTAGGAGGGTTGGCGAAGTCGGTTTCCAGAACTCGTGGCTCGTTTGGAAATGGTAGTGTTTTGATAGTTGGGGTCGATTTGTGATTTTGCTTGTTATCTTGATATTATGCCTATAGAATGCTTAGGGTTGCTTGATATATTTGTTTAATTAGTGCTATTGTTGCTTATTATTGCTTGTTATGCTTGAAAAGTTAGTTGAATGCTAGTATTGATTTTGATTGCTTGTTATCTCGTTTGTTGTCACTAGTTTGTATTGTTGTGCTATCGCTCGTTTATTGCCTTGTATCGAGTCTTGCATGGCATAGTGTCTCGCGCGTGAGTGATGGGCCTCTCTGGGTAGCCTTGGGTTGCCAATGTTGGTTGCTCTAGCTCCGCTGCTATTCCCTCTTCTCGCTTGGGTTGCCTCCCAAGGAGATTTGGGTCGTAGGTTGATGGATACTTCTGGGGTATTCCAAACTGGTGTTATAAGGTGGTTGCGCGCTTATTGTCATCGTTGTCAACATCAAGCTCGAGATTGATGTATCGCTCGTGAAATGGTACATTGCTCGTATGAGTGAACCATAGCTTTCAGAGTGTGGTATAGCTTTGAATGGTTGTGTTAATGCTTTCAGTAATTGCTTATTGTGTTGATTGTTTGTCTTGATTGCTTACTTATCAGTTATATTGCTTAACTGCCTTATTTGCATTGCACGACTTTCTTTCTCTCCAACTCGATATCTGTCTCGCCCTCACTGAGTATACATGTTCTGTATACTCACTCCTCACCACCACATTTCAGGAAATGTCATATTAGCTGGAAAGTTTGTGATTTCATGAAAGTCCGTGCCTGAAGGGTTGTCTTGCGTGCCTATGTGACTCGAGTTGTCAAGGTTGTAAAGATGTATGCTTTTATGTATTATATGTATTTAATGTTAAAGGGGATGTAATTTAAGTTTCATTAGATTATGTATTTAGTTAATGTAGCTTAACTTCAATGTATATTTGTAATCACAAAGGAAAAGAGATAGAAATATATGATAGTCTAGCTTATGAGATAGGTTGGTGTAGTTTAATTGCTAAGCATGAATGTATATTTACTTGTGATTTTCTTGTTGTGAACCAAGTCTCGGATGGCCTTGAGGTGGTTGAATGTTTGGACATGGTATTGGTCCACTTATATGCTGTCGCAGGTTTTACTTTTCGCCTAGAAACAGGGGAGACTCCGTCCGTTTTCCCTGAAAATTTATGCCCGGGTTTGGTTTGGGTTGTGTTTAGATCGATTGATAGAACTCCCGGTCTCGAGAGGGATCGGGGTGTTACAGGTGGTATTAGAGCTTGTCTAGCTCATAAGCCGGGACAGGGTCCTCGGTCTGGTGGGTAGTGATCCTTGAATGTGTGCTTGTTAAGTGTGTCTTGAAAGTGTATGCTTGTATGTGAGATTGTGTGTCTTGACTTGAATGTGTGCACTTATGTGATAAAGTTATGTGTTATGTGTTAAATGTTTCTTAAGAAAGGTGAAATGTCTAGTTGTCTATCGAATTGACTTATTGAATTGGCATCGTGAATTGAATTGACCTCGTGAATTGTTATTTGCTAGAAGTATTGCTTGTAATGTGTGTATAGAATGTCTTGAATTAGCTATGCCGTGATTTGAATTGATTATGTTGTGCTTGACTTGATTGTCGTGATTGAGTGACTTTGTTGAATAAACTATTTTGTAAACTTGCTTGCATAATAGTTTAAGGCATGTGTATAACTGTGATATCTTGGCATTCATACATGTCCCGTGGAAATGGTAAGTAAGTCCTCTTCCTCCCCTGAAGAAAGTGGTTCGGCGCTGGCTTTTCAGGGTGTATGGATTGGCAGGAAATGAATGGCATTTGACTAGCCTTTATTTGGGAATTAGTGTTTGCTTTTGGAGCTCGGTTATTGGCGAATCTCTATGGTCCTCCTCTGTGCTTAACAATTGTGAAAGAGTAGCTTTCTCTTGGGGTTTTATTTTGTTATTCTTTGAAGCATTCTTGGGTTTCTTACTGGGTATTCTTTGGAGACTCCTATTGGCAATTCTTGGTACTTTCTTACTAGAGCATTGTTCGGGTATTTTCTTTGGCATCCCTCAGTTGGTTTGGTAACTGGAATCCCTATCAGACTCATTATCTCATATTACTTATGGTATTCTTTGGAATTCTTATCGGGCATTTTACTAGTATTTTCCTTATTGGCATTTATTGGAAGATCCTACACTTGGAATTCTGCTTGGACATATTATCTTGTACTGCTTACGGCTTCTCCTTCGGCCTTTCTACTCAGGGGAAATCTATACTTGCTGTTTGACTAACATGTTGCGGTAGGAACACAGTGATTGGAAGATTTCATTTAGAGGTTGGCCTTTGGTATTCTTCTCCATATTCCTTTACAGAACTTTCAGCTGTGTATATTTACGGTAATCAGCACTGCATGAGGTGCATCTACTCTGGCTATCTCTTAACTTTCTTATTGGGTACATGTTAGACTTCTATTGAAGATTCTTAAATAGGGTATTCCTTCGGTACTCTTCCTGCCATTAGTATGTGGTATTGATAATATCTACAGTATCTTTGCTTTAGTCTTTAGTTGGTATTTCCTCGGCATTCTTGATTGGGATTTCTATTCGGGTACTATCTTGCTCAGCAACCGATGAAGATTAATTAGAGTTGTATTTTAGATGATGCAGAGTCCTATTGGAAGAAGAATTGCGAGGACGCAATTGTTTTAAGGAGGGAAGGATGTGATAACCCGAACCCGACATGCATTTAATAGCACTTGACTGCATTTGATTAAATGTTTAATTAGTTAAATCAACCAATTTGCACTATTTTAGTATTTCTCTTGGAAGCATTTAGTAGTTATATATTGAATAATTAAAAGATTATTACCTATTTCTAATAATTATAGTAATTGAAATTCTTTTCTTGTGATTAATTAAGTGTTAGCTTAAATGTTAGTGTTTAATTGTATTTGACTATGTGTTTATATTAACTTTCATTTCTAGCTTAATATTAACTTCATAATTCTTTAAAATATTCTAGAACTAGTTAAATTAATTATTTTAAATGAATATTGATTACCTTGATTGTTTTGATTACTTTAATAATCAATTTTGGTTGTTTTGCGTTAAAATCACTCGGTTTTCAAATAAATGAGAAAAGTAACTCCGAGCCGGAGTAAATTTTAAACTATGATGCTTTTCAAAAATGATATATTTATTAGATTCTTTGAGATTTAATTGTCACTTCTTTGTTGAAGCAAAGTGCATAGCATATCGAGAGAGATAGTTAGGAAATAAATTCGAGTCCTCAGCAAATAGTGCAAACTAATATTTAGTGTTTTAATTTTAGTGTTTTAAGTTGTATTTAACTGGAATTGGATTTATGCTACTTGTTTTAGCTTTAAAATGCATGAAATAGGCTAGTTTGACCAAGTTTTAAGTGGTTTGACCAAGGGGGCTTGACCTTTGACCTTGTCATCTTTTATAATGACTTAACAAAGCATAAAATAAAAAAAGGGAGCTGAAAATAGAACAAGCTAGGGCCTAAAATAAGGGAGAAGAAAAAAAGAAAAATTCAACTGCAATTCTTCGATTCTTCGCGTGAGCTTGCACGGGGTGGTTTCCGAGGCATCCTACGAGGTTTTCCTAGCGTCTAGGAGCGTCTAAGGTAAGGGTTTCATGTTTATTTGCGCATTTGAAAGTTTTATGCTTTAACTTTAAATTTTGGGTTTTATCCGTAGAATGTTATTTTGATCGTTTTGAGGCTTATAGAATATTCTCTAGCAATCGTAGAACATGTATTTATAACTTTTTAACATTTTCTGCGGTTGAATATTGAAATTGAAATATAATTTGTTAGTTGAATAGTAAAACATGAATAGTAAACCCTTGAATCGATAAAGTTGCACTATTATGCTGTTTGTTGATGTGAAAAGGTGCTAGGTATGCTAAAATGTCTAAATGCATGGTTTGTTTGGGTTGCGTAATGGAAAAAATGAGAATTATGCCTTGGTGAAAGTCAGAGTCGTTTAGGTCGAGTTTGACGTTTTCTCGTTTTGCGTGTTGGCATTGTTTCGGGAGGCCATGGAAGCACTTTTGGTGCGATTATGGCATTGGTTGGGTGTTTGGTTGGTATAGTTGTAGTTCAAACAAGCAAAGGGGAAAAATTGGGGCTTTGCGCGAATTCTAGGGTAAAGTAGGGTTTCGGGGTCCTTAAATGTGCCTTATGGTGACCTAGGAGGGTTGGCGAAGTCGGTTTCCAAAACTCGTGGCTCGTTTGGAAATGGTAGTGTTTCGATAGTTGGGCTCGATTTGTGATTTTGCTTGTTATCTTGATATTATGCCTATAGAATGCTTAGGGTTGCTTGATATACTTATTTAATTGGTGTTATTGTTGCTTATTATTGCTTGTTATGCTTGAAAAGTTAGTTGAATGCTAATATTGATTTTGATTGCTTGTTATCTCGTTTGTTGTCACTAGTTTGTATTGTTGTGCTATCGCTCGTTTATTGCCTTGTATCGAGTCTTGCATTGCATAGGGTCTCGCGCGTGAGTGATGGGCCTCTTTGGGTAGCCTCGGGTTGCCAATGTTGGTTGGTCTAGCTCCATTGCTATTCCCTCTTCTCGCTTAGGTTGCCTCCCAAGGAGATTTGGGTCGTAGGTTGATGGATACTTCCGGGGTATTTCGAACTAGTATTATAAGGTGGTTGCGCGCTTATTGTCATCGTTGTCAAAATCAAGCTCGAGATTGATGTATCGCTCGTGAAATGGTACATTGCTCGTATGAGTGAACCATAGCTTTCAGAGTGTGGTATAGCTTTGAATGGTTGTGTTAATGCTTTCAGTAATTGCTTATTGTGTTGATTGTTTGTCTTGATTGCTTACTTATCAGTTATATTGCTTAACTGCCTTATTTGCATTGCATGACTTTCTTTCCCTCCAACTCGATATCTGTCTCGCCCACACTGAGTGTACGTGTTGTGTATACTCACTCCTCACCACCACATTTCAGGAAATGTCATATTAGCTGGAAAGGTCGTGATTTCGTGAAAGTCCGTGCCTGAAGGGTTGTCTTGCGTGCCTATGTGACTCGAATTGTCAAGGTTGTAAAGATGTATGCTTTTATGTATTATATGTATTTAATGTTAAAGGGGATGTAATTTAAGTTTCATTAGATTATGTATTTAGTTAATGTAGCTTAACTTCAATGTATATTTGTAATCACAAAGGAAAATAGATAGAAAGATATGATAGTCTAGCTTATGAGATAGGTTGGTGTAGTTTAATTGCTAAGGTTGAATGTATATTTACTTGTGATTTTCTTGTTGTGAACCAAGGCTCGGATGGCCTTGAGGTGGTTCAATGTTTGGACATGGTATTGGTCCACTTATATGTTGTCGCAGGTTTTACTTTTCGCCTAGAAACAGGGGAGATTCCATCCGTTTTCCCTGAAAATTTATGCCCGGGTTTGGTTTGGGTTGTGTTTAGATCGATTGATAGAACTCTCGGTCTCGAGAGGGATCGGGGTGTTACAGTTGCGGTGTACAGGTACTTTAACTATATATGGGCTACCTTGCATATTAATGAAACATTGAGTATTGAGGGATCCTCGGGGGAAAGAAAGGTTTAAGCATTCCATTCCCCCGATCCCCCAATATTAGGGGAAGGGTAGAAGAATTCCAATCTCTGATGCCTCGAATACTCCAAGACCAGCCCCAGGTGTGACCTGAGATTTTGTCAATGAAGAATAAGTCGTTAATGAATTGCCTGAAGTGAAGCAAGGGGTGACTCCTTCAAGCCGGAAAAAGGCGCATTCGATCACGAATGACCTTATTTTTCGCTTGTTTTTGTTGGACAATCCTTTGTTTCCATATTATTATATAATAAGTAGTTTCTCCATCAGTGACGCTACGTACCTTCCATTGTAAGGCAAATGTGTTCTTTTCTAGGTGGCTTCCCTACCAACTATTGGAAGTTCTCTTGAGAGTTTCCTTGCAGACAGTTGAGTTGTCTTCTATCCCGTTTGTAATACCCGAGCCCGGAATATGAAAATTCTTTGTTTATTATTTTGAAAATTATATTTCCTTAAATTCTTTGTGAATTAACTGTTACTTTCTCGCCGTCGCAACGTGCATTGCATTTAAGGAGTGATAGCTAGATAACGATTTCCAGTCCTCAGCAAATAGTGAAACTAGTATTTAGATGACTTAAATTTTATATTTTAATTGTTGCTAGCTTTAATTGATCTTACCTTAGCTAAAACGGCTTTAAAACGCGCAAAATAGGGCCCTTTGACCAAGTCTTAAGTTGTTTGACCTTGGACCTTTGACTTGTTGACTATTTAACACTTATAAGCTAAAATAACTAAGCAAAATAAAAAGAAAACAGCAGCAAAATAGGAGAGCAGGCCGTGAGCTTCGTTGAAGAAAAAAAAAAACATTTCAACTTCCAATCGATCAATCTTCGCGAGAGCTCGTGCGGGGTGGTTTCCGAGGCAACCAACGTTGTTTTCCTAGCGACTAGGAGTACCTAAGGTGAGGGAAGCATGTTATTTGCGCATTTATACGTTGTGTATGTTAACTTTGTTAATTTTTAGATTTATCCGTAGATCGATATTTAAAGCGATTTGATGCTTCTAGAATGTTCCTTGGCATTTGTAGAACATGTATTTATAGCTTTGTAACATTTTCTGCGGTTAAATGTTGTGATTACAATTTAAATTGATCAATGAATAGTAAATTATGAATAGTAAAACCTTGAAACGTTGAAGTTGCGCTGTTATGCTTTCTGTTGACGTAGAAATGTGCTAGGTATGCTAGAATGCTAAAATGTGTGGTTTGTTTGGGTTGCGTAGTGGAAAAAACGAGAATTAAGCCTTTGGGAAAGTCAGGGTCGTTTAGGTCGGCTTTAGCGTTTTCTCATTTTGCGTGTTGGCATTGCTTCGGGAAGCCATGGAAGCACTTTTGGTGCGATTATGGCGTTGGTTGGGTGTTTGGTTGATATAGTTGTAGTTCAAACGAGAAAGGGGGAAATCGGGGCTTTGCGCAAGTTCTAGGGTAAAGTAAGGTTTCGGGGTATTTAGACGTGCCTTATGGTGACCTAGGAGGATTGGCGAAGTCGGTTTCCAGAACTCGTGGCTTGTTTGGAAATGGTAGCGTTTTGATAGTTGGGGCCGATTTGTGTTTTTGTGTGTTTTCTTGTCTTTATGCCTATAGAATGCTTAGAATTACTTGAAATACTTGTTTGAGTTGTTTTGGATTGAATAGCTTATCAATTGCTGCTATTGCGTGCGAGAGTAACCTACTTTGTTATTCTCCCACGTGTGGCTTTATCGCTTGTTTATTGCCTTGTATCGAGTGTTGCATTGCATAGTGTCTCGCACGTGAGTGATGGGCCTCTCTTGGTAGCCTTGGGTTGCCAGTGTTGGTTGCTCTAGCTCCGTTGCTATTCCCTTTCTCGCTTGGGTTGCCTCCCAGGGAGATTTGGGTCGTAGGTTGATGGATACTTCCGGGGTATTCCAAACTGGTGTTATAAGGTGGTTTTGGGCCGGCGCGTCGTCATCGAATTCGTGTTTGAAAGTTGCTCGTGAAAAGAGTATCGTATCCTTTGAATGAGTGTTTGCAGCTTTACATACTTGCCTTGCTTTATTGTTGGCTTTGGTTGTATCTTTATATGATTTGTATGTATTGCTTGGCTAATTGCATTGCATACTCCTCTCATCTCCGTCCTCGAGACCAATTGCCCTCGCTAAGCAATAGTTTTTGCTCATTCCTTTCTATACCATATTTTTACAAGAGTAGTTGAAGCAGACCCTCTCGAGGTAATTGAGGAGGAGGAGCAAGTGGAGGTGTTTCCGTGATAGCACTTCTCTGCTTTGCTGGTGGTTGGTTACCAGTTTTTGTGCGAACCTTGCTTGTTATGTATATTGCGTGGAGGTCGCTTAATTTTGAGGCTTGTAGCCTTGTATGTATTTTTCTATTTTGAGACCTTTAATGGTCTTATGTTGTAATGGATTAAAGTTTGTAAAATTGTAAACTTATACTCTGATGACTAGTGAAGAAATGCATGCTAATAGCTAACGGTTTAGTGGCATAAATACCTGTGTAGTATGCATGGCATTTTTGGTTTGGAAAGTTGGATAATAAGAAATGTATGTTGTAAAGGAAGTTGGCTTGTTTTGATTATTATATAGCTTTCGCAAGTATTATATTGATTTTAGGGTTTTCGGATCGTCCGCGGTACAGGGGAGACTCTGTCCGTGTGTCGGGTCCGGGCTTGGCCTTTTGCGGGGTCGGGTCGGGGCGTGACACCGTTTCCTACTATGCATTTTGTCCTAAGACAGATAGAATCTAGGGCTTGATTCTGGTTTTCCTATAGGGAGTCAGAATCTTTCTTTCTTTTCGAGGGCAGAGCTATATTTCCCTAAGAGTTCTATTCCATTGCTGTCAGTTTTAGATCAAGTGCCATCAATCTCTTTTGGGCAAGCAGGGAAAGGTCCGTAGACGCTCTATTGTTTTATATTTCTTAGTATTACTGAGTATTACTTAACTAGTTAGTATTCTATTAATAGGGTACTAATATCATCTTAAGATTCAAATAAGATATATACATATTTAGTATTTTAATTTACGAGAAAATCAAAATAAAATGGTCCTAAAGTAGCTCGACTAAAATGAGAAGGAAAGCTAGTGCAATAGAAGTACCTCACCTCTTCCGCGGGTATCTTTATCTTCCAGTTAAGGTTATATTACAAGTTCATATGGAAGGGCTAAAGGTCCCTTGTTAGTGATGTAAAGAAAAGAAATGTTATTCTGCTGTGAGGAATGCTATGTCTGTCCGCCGAGATAGCTGTTGTTACTTCTGTCCGGGGATTTTCCCCTCATTTTTGCTTTGGGCTTTGTCACCGCAGGATAAGTATGTGGGTTATGTACGGTATCCTCCCGATATATATGGGTTACTGCAGTTATCCCCTTTCTCATCAATTTTTAGAGCTGAGCTCGTTGGAAGTCAAGTATTTCTTCTTGTTGTCTACTGTAGGATTCTCCCAAGCCAAGTTGGAGTCATAAGATACTCGCCAGCATTTCGAGTAATAAGGGCATCAAGAATTTCTGCCCTCAATTCTGTTTGACTACGAGCTACCTTGAATACATTTGCAGTTCCTTTCGATGGGGATTGAGTTGGAGTCCTTGTCTCCATATTCCATGTAACTGTAGTCTTGGTATAAATAGGAGAAGTCCCTGTATCACTATTCTGCTTTCCACCAGTCTTCATACCAGTCCTCGGTTAATCTTTATAGTAGTAGTCTCTGGGATAGCAGATTCTCTTCTTGGGTAAGCAAGTAGGCAAGATAGTATAAGATAGATTGAGAATATAGAGCATATGTACAGCTGAGTTCTGTTCCGGCAATTGGGATAGGTGCAGTTGGAGTGGTCCTTTTATATGAGGTTCTTTCTCTAGTAGTAGTCCTTAATCCAGCTGTCTCTTTTTTCCTATGAGTGTGAGTTCCCTTTGGAGTTCGCAGCCAGGAGGTATAGGAGTAGTTTTGTTGACCTTTTTTGCTATTGTCATTGTCCCAGGAAGGGAATAGCTCGTAGCTCAAATATACAATTACAAGAAAGTTGAGCTCTAATATACAATAAGGGGTTGTTACACTAGGGAATTTGATGGTTTACCCTTGGCTCTCAAGGATTTCTTTTGATTAGGACTATTAGGCTTCCCTTTTTGTTAGCTAGTGACATTCCTGCTATAACACCCCAATCCCTCTCGAGACCGGGAGTTCTAACAATCATTCTATTCACAACCCAATTCCAAACCCGGGCAAAATTTTCAGGGAAAACGGACAGAGTCTCCCCTGTTTCTAGGCAAAAAACAAACCTGCGACAGCATATAAGTGGACCAATACCATATCCAAACATTCAACCACTTCAAGGCCATCCGAGCCTCGATTCTCAACAAATAAACTCAGCAGGTATACATACATTTCCAATTTAAAAGCTAACCTATCTCTTTTCATTTTTGACAAGTACATTCAAACTTGACAATTAAACCACACTAGGCTACTGCATAAAATAAACTATCGTGCCATTCTAACTCTTTTCCTTTGGACATTACAAACATGCATTGAAGTTAAACTATACTAACTAAATACATAAGCCAGCTTTTCAAATTACTTCAATAACCTAATAAAACTTAAATTACATTCTTTTAATATTAAATGCATACAATACATGAAAGCATACATCTTTGCCACTTCGACAACTCAAGCCACATAGGCACGCAAAACAACTCTTCAGGCACGAACTGTCACATAATCACGAACTTCCAACTAACATGACATTTCCTGAAATGTGGTGGTGAGGAGTGAGTATACACAACACGTATACTCAGTGAGGGCGAGACAGATATCGAGGTAGAGAGAAAGAAAATCGTGCAATGCAAATAGGCAGCTAAGCAATATAACTGAGAAAGTAAGCGATCAAGACAAACCATCAATACAATAAGCAATTAATGAAAGCATTAACACAACCATTCAAAGCTATACCATACTCTGAAGGCTATGGATCACTCGAGCGAGTAATGTACCGATCACGATTCCGATGACATTAACGATGACGCGCCGGCCCAAACCACCTTATAACACCAGTTTGGAATACCCCGGAAGTATCCATCAATTCTACGACCCAAAACTCCCTGGGAGGCAACCCAAGCGAGAAGAGGGAATAGCTACGGAGCTAGAGCAACCAACATGGCAACCCGAGGCTACCCAGAGAGGCCCATCACTCACGTGCGAGACACTATGCAATGCAAGACTCGATACAAGGCGATAAACGAGCGATATCAAGCATTCTCAACAATTGATAAACATTTCAATCAATAATCAACTCTAACAAGCGTAATAAGCATTAACAAGCATTTGCAAGTATTCTATAGGCATTATAAGCATTCTATAGGCAACATAAGCATTCTATAAGCAATATAAGCATTCTATAATCAATATAATCATTCTATGAGCAATGTAAGCATTCTATAATCAATATAAACATACTATAAGCAATATTATATGAAAACACACAAAATCACAAAAATGACCCCAACTTCAAAACACTACTACATTCAAACGAGCCACGAGCTTTGGAAACCGACTTCACCAACCCTCCTAGGTCACCATAAGGCACGTCTAAAGACCCCGAAACCCTATTTTACCTTAGAATTCATGCAAAGTCCCGATTTCCCCCTTTGCTTGTTTGAACTACAACTATATCAACCAAACACCCAACCAACGCCATAATTGCACCAAAAGTGCTTCCATGGCCTCCCGAAACAATGCCAACACGCAAAACGAGAAAATGTCAAACTCGACCTAAACGACCCTGACTTTCATTAAGCCATTTTTCTCCATTTTTCTATTACACATTCCAATTAAACCACACATTTAGGCATTCTAGCATATCTAGCACATTTCTACATCAACGGACAGTATAACGGAGCAACTTCATCGTTTCAAGGGTTTACTATTCATTAATTACTATTCATTAATCAATTTAAATTGCAATTTTGATTTCCAACCGCAGAAAATGCTAAAAAACTATAAATACATGTTCTACAATCAACAAGGAACATTCTTTAAGCAACAAAAGGATTAAAACAACAATCTACGCATAAGTTCTAAAATTTAAAGTTTAGACATACATTTTTCAAATGCGCAAATAACGATGAAACCCTCACCTTAGACGCTCCTAGACGCTAGGAAAACCTCGTAGAGTGCCTTGGAAACCACCCCGTGCAAGCTTACGTGAAGATTTGATGATTTGATGAAGAAATGTTTTTTTTTTCTTTCCTTCTATTTTCGGCCATGACCAAACTGTTTTCAGCTTTTTTTATTTTTTTATTTTGTGCTATGTTATGCTATTAAAAAGGATGACAAGGTCAATGGTCAAGGCATTGGTCAAACCACTTAAGAATTTGTCAAATAAGCTTATTTTAGGCATTTTGAAGCTAAAACAACTAGCACAATTCTAATTCTAGCTAACAACAACAAAAATATTAAAATCAAGACACTAAATACTAGTTTTCACTATTTGCTAAGGACTAGAATTCATTTCCTATCTATCTCTCTCGAAATGCTATGCACTTTGCGACAATAAAAGAATAACAATTAAATCTCAAAGAATTTAAGAAATATATCATTTTTGGAAAGCATCATAGTTTAAAATTTACTCCGACTCAGAGTTACTTTTCATTTAATTGAAATCCGAGCATTTAAGTGCAAGAAAACTAGAACCGATTGTCATAAATATGAAAGGTAGGTGATATTCTGTTAAAATAATTAACTCAAGTGTTATTTTAATTACTTCCAAAAGAAATATGAAAATAAAGCTACAATTAAATGTTTAACCAAAAATAAACACATAATTCAATGCTAACATTTAAGATAACACTTAATTAAATGCAATTAAATGTTATTAAATGCATGCTGGGTTCGGGTTATCACACCTGCTCCTTCTTTGTGAGCTAGTTCCATTGTGAGTTTCGATCGATCTACTTGATGTTTTTTCCTCGTGTTTCCCGAAAGGCGCATGAGTGTAAGGCCAAGTGCACTCACCGTGCAACACATGTCCCAACACTGCCTGGTTTGTCCAGCGTCTCGTCCTTCAGCATCATGTCACCCTGGATGTACCACCGAGGTGTTTGACGTTAGCTTGCCAGGGTTAGTCCATCCTGTTCATTTTCGTTTCTCATATGGGCTAGGGGTGGGTATCCAGATCCCCCTTCGGTCTCAGTCATCCCACTGCGGTCGAACCTATCTTCTGGCCAAGTTATCTTGTTCTCTTGTGCTCTGGTCTTAGTATCTGGCGTAGGTCAGTTGGGTGACCAATCGGGATGTTCCCATAGCTTCCTAAAGAGGAGTCCGTCATCCTTATGTCATTAGTTGGCTACAACTAACCATATCTCCTTGGGCCTAAGGAGGGGCCTCAACGAACATACGACACCACTACTAGTCTGTACCCGATCTATACATCTTAGGATCTATCGATCTTATCCCCTTTCCTTATTGATGTTGCAGATGCGCTGTTAATGCTATTATATAGAAGGTCAAGGCCTACTCTATTCCTTAGCAAGAATAGCGGCCTTGGTAAGAGCTGTGAAACCCCAGTTTTCGTCTTTACCTCGATTTACGTGTATTTGCCTCGATTTGCATGAATTAACCTGTCTATGTGCTATATGGATTATAATATGGTAATTTTGGTATTAATACTCCTATAACATGCTAAATTTGCATTCATGAAATTTTCATAAAAAAACGGAGTCAGAAATTTTATTGTCGATTTTTAGTGAATAGTATTTTCGAAACACGTCCGCTATAATTTTGAAAATGGTCATTTTAACCCTTATAGACCTAGTCCACGGACTTTAATAGACCTGTGTTTGATGAAAACGATTTTAAAATCGGCTTAAGAATTTATTAGGGATTTTACACCGACTTTTGCGAAAATCGAGTTTTAAGCTGACTCGGGTGAAATTTTTTGATTGTAAAACTTCTTGTCACCTAAAAATAATTTACTTGAGCTAGCTTGGGTGTTGAATAATTTTTTTGAACTTTGGTGACCAAGAAAATGCATTTAAAGTCAAGAAAACACAAAAAATGCTAAGTTTCAACTTTGACTTTCATTTAAATGGTTGACCAACAAGCTTATATCACCAACACACACTGACAAAGCACAAAAACACCCCAAAAACACACACAAAACCGTGGCTCCTTGGAGGAGAAAGATGAAGGCATTTTCAAAGTATTTTTCTCATAGATTTTGTATTTCAAAGATCAATTGAGTGATTCAAAGCTTGAAATTGATTGTTGGACATCCATTCTACCTATTTCTAGCCTTTGTTTGCATCAAAGGTGAGAGAAAAATTCTAGATCTCAAAAGTTGTCTTTTGCATTTTTGCGTATAAATAAAAATTGAACCGTTAGAATTTTAATCTGATGTTAGATTATTGCTCCTTGCATGCTAGGGATCATTTAGCTGTAATACTACGAGTTTTTATCGGTTGTAGCATAATTTTTATTTTTTGGGTATTTAAATGTGATTAATTTGTTCAAAGTTGATTAAATTGAGTTGTGTTGATCGGAATCGATTGCCGTCGATTTCTAAATGTTTGATAATTATGTGGTAGCGCCATTGTAATGCCGAATTTTCGATTGCGATGTCCGTGCTAAAATCCGGAAATTTCAGCCCTGATGCACTAGGGTTTTAGGGTTATTGGACATGATTTGGATGTGTTTTGGTTTGGTTCCAAGGGGGCTAATGTAGATGATTGAATGGGTGAGTGATAGAAACTGATTTGGAGTTGTTTGGATTAGTAGAATGTAAGATATGATTATTTGAAGTTTAGGTTGTCTTTCTTTAAATTATTGAATTGAGCCTTAGTTGATTTGGGTGTGGGTTGAGTGATTGAATTGTGAGTTGTTGATGGGTAAATTAGGTTTTGATTGTGTGTTTAATGCATGTTCGGTTAGATGGCCTACTTTGTCATCTAACTTAGTTATACGTTGTTAAATTGGTTATTGATGTTATTATGTTGATAATATGATTATTGATGATTATTGATGATTATTGATTGATGATTGATGCCGGGAGATAAACAGTTATGCTAGACTATCCTCCTGTGAATGATTGATGTTTATTATTATTGCTGGGTCTCTGGTATGTGTGTGCCACCTCTCGGGCAGCATCGGGCTGTCGGGTTGATAACGGCATGACTATCAGAGATTGCCTCCAGCTTGCATGACGGAGGTATTATGGAGGGCGAGGTTATTGGGGGTACCCCGAGTGCGTGAGTTTATGGGAGTTACAAGAAGGCTGTTATGATCATGATGGTGTTTGGAGCTACACCAACTAGAGTATCCTTTATTGAATGGTCATATAGTTATGTGATGATATTATTATTGTTGTTATTGTGTGTTTACTGACTCAAAGGATTATTCCAAGGAGTTTAGTAGATAAGCTCACTCTCTATTATTGTATGCATACAGGTGTACTTTCGCAGGATTACGGGTACGTGCCTCCTGAAGAGGAGAATGTGGAAAACGTGTCTTACGTGGATGAGTCCTATGTTCCAGAGTCTTATCCGTGATGTCGTACATGTTTTATTATCTTGTAAATTAACTTAGTATACTTTTATCTGCTTTGTAGTTTATAATGTATAAGATGTTGATAAGTTAATGAATTAGTTGATGTTGTCTTAGTAGCTTTTCTTTTGTTTATGATTAGGTTGCTAGATTGGCTCAATATGTTTTTGTATTGTATATTAAGGGTTAATGTATTATGTTGGAACAGAGGCATATAACGAGGACTGTTTATTGTATAAAATGGTTATGATGTATGTTGTTATTTTATTAAGGAGTTGTTTGTTGTATGGTTTGTGAAGTTGATGTATGATGTTCTATTGAGGTTGGTTTAGAGCCTCGGTATCCTATTTACTGTCGTTATACTGTCGAAATTCCGTTGCGTCCTGACTGATTAAAGGAGGGATCGAGTTGGGGCGTGACATTTAAGTGGTAACAGAGCGCATGTTTAGCTGTCAGTCGGGGTATCCTCCGAATGTGGGTAGTGGTCTAAGCATGCAAGTATGTATTAAGTGAAAGAAAAGTGAAACATATGTTAATATGTTTATGTGATTAATTTACTTATGTGTCTAACTTTCTATGTGACCAATATGCCTTGTGTGTTAACTGAACTAATGTGGTCAATATGTTTTATGTGATAACGTGCTATACGTACTCAATGTGTTATGATTAATGTGCATTATGTGATTAATGTGTATTATGTGATTAATGTGTATTATGTGACAATTGTGTTTTATGTGATCAAAGTGCTTTATGTGAAGTTTGTTGCTTATGTGACTTTAATTGTTTATAACTTACTTTTGTGATATAACCTGTTTATGTGATGTTGGCTTCTTATATGCTGAATTATGTGTTATGTGATAATGTTAAATTATATGATAATCATGCATTACGTTGTACCTGTTTTCATGTGATGTAATTGTATATATTCTATAACTGTGGGTGATTCTTTTAGGTGAAGTAAGGATGACTGCAAGAGTTTTCCGAAATAGTGGTAGGCCATGATTTTGAATTATTATTATTCTAAAAGTTTATAAGTTAGATTTTAATTGTTATGTTTATGGATTTTAGTTTCGGCTTAGTGGATTCATCTTGATATTCCTTTAGCGAGAATGAAGTTGTTCGAGGAAATAGCAACGTATCTTGATGATTATAATTACTTTTGTTGCCATGTTTAACTTGTTATTACTTGGAGATGGAGTAAAAGATATGCTAGAAAAGTGTAACTCTCTCTCAAATAAGTGAGAATAGAGTAAAAGATAATAATAAGACCGATAGAATTATGAAGCACAAGAAGGGTGTCCCACCTACACACTTAAACACCAACAAGTCAAATCCTACAATTTATCTCCTACCAAGACAAGACACTAAGGAGATCTAGAGAACCTAAGGAGTCATAATAATCGCCAAACAAGATAAATCACTCCAAAATTTATATTCCGTACCAGACCAATCACTAAACAAGATAAATCACTGATTACCCAACAAGATTAACTAATGAAGACTCCAAAATCTGATAACACAATACAGATTCATGCTAACCCATTATAACACAAGAGAATCCCCAATCAACAATTTAGAAAGTCATACCACCTAGAATCCAAAAGCTTGATGTAGGCAAGTAAATGTTCAGCCATCGAAATGACCCCTCCTATAATCAGTCAGGACGCAACGGAATTTTGGCAGTATAACGACAGTAAATAGGACACCGAGGCTCTAAACCAACCTCAATAGAACATCATACATCAACTTCACAAACCATACAACAAACAACTCCTCAATAAAATAACAACATACATCATAACCATATTATACAATAAACAGCCCTCGTTATATGCCTCCGTTCCAAGATAATATATTAACCCTTAATATACAATACAAAAACATATTGAGCCAATCTAGCAACCTAATCATAAACAAAAGAAAAGCTACTAAGACAACATCAACTAATTCATTAACTTATTAACATCTTATACATTATAAACTACAAAGCAGATAAAAGTCTACTAAGTTAATTTACAAGATAATAAAACATGTACGACATCACGGATAAGACTCTGGAACATAGGACTCATCCACGTAAGACACGTTTTCCACATTCTCCTCTTTAGGAGGCACGTACCCGTAATCCTGCTAAAGTACACCTGTATGCATGCAATAATAGAGAGTGAGCTTATATAAAATAAGCCCAGCAAGGATCCGATAGATCTCGAGCAAGGTCTACTAATGTGGTCAATATGTTATATGTGAACTAATGGGGTCAATATGTTTTATGTGATAACGTGATATACGTACTCAATGTGTTGTGATTAATGTGCATTATGTGATTAATGTGTATTATGTGATTAATGTGCATTATGTGATTAATGTGTATTATGTGACAATTGTGTTTTATGTGATCAAAGTGTTTTATGTGAAGTTTGTTGCTTATGTGACTTTAATTGTTTATAACTTACTTCTGTGATATAACCTATTTATGTGATGTTGGCTTCTTATATGCTGAATTGTGTGTTATGTGATAATGTTAAATTATATGATAATCATGCATTATGTTGTACCTGTTTTCATGTGATGTAATTGTATATATTCTATAACTGTGGGTGATTCTTTTAGGTGAAGTAAGGATGACTGCAAGAGTTTTTGTAAATAGTGGTAGGCCATGATTTTGAATTATTATTATTCTAAAAGTTTACCAATTAGATTTTAATTGTTAAGTTTATGGATTTTAGTTTCGGCTTAGTGGATTCATCTTGATATTCCTTTAGCGAGAATGAAGTTGTTCGAGGAAATAGCAACGTATCTTGATGATTATAATTACTTTTGTTGCCATGTTTAACTTGTTATTACTTGGAGATGGATCATAAGTTGAGGTTTCCATGAGGTTATCATTAGATACTTTTGGAGTCTCAACTCAGATTATACTTTCTTGAGGTTATTTTAGAATGAATTTATTTGAGGAATTAGTGATGTATATTTGTGAATGGAATGAAGTGTGGTATAACATGTGAATATTTCTACTATTTGGGATTGTTATATTATTAATGGATATTTTTGAGTTTTGATCTTTAAACCTTGGAGACAATTGGAGTGATTCCTGACTAAAGTTACTTTATTCGAAGATGTAATTGTTGGGAGATAGAATTATTTGAGGAAATAAGAATGCGTTTCGATGGCTGAACATTTACTTGCCTACATCAAGCTTTTGGATTCTAGGTGGTATGACTTTCTAAATTGTTGATTGGGGATTCTCTTGTGTTATAATGGGTTAGCATGAATCTGTATTGTGTTATCAGATTTTGGAGTCTTCATTAGTTAATCTTGTTGGGTAATCAGTGATTTATCTTGTTTAGTGATTGGTCTGGTACGGAATATAAATTTTGGAGTGATTTATCTTGTTTGGTGATTGTTATGACTCCTTAGGTTCTCTAGATCTCCTTAGTGTCTTGTCTTGGTAGGAGATAAATTGTAGGATTTGACTTGTTGGTGTTTAAGTGTGTAGGTGGGACACCCTTCTTGTGCTTCATAATTCTATCGGTCTTATTATTATCTTTTACTCTATTCTCACTTATTTGAGAGAGAGTTACACTTTTCTAGCATATCAATTGTTTCTTGAAAGTTTTGCTTATTGGATTAATGGATCCTAAACTCATTTGACATTGCTTCTATTCTTAACGTTCATATTTGCTTCTTATAGCAATGTCGCTTATCAGAGTTAAGGTTTGAGACTTCTACATTTCATTCTATATCTCCAGCTATTCGTTTCAGTATTTTATTTCATTCTATTACTATTCATTTGAATGTAATCTCTCCGTTGGTATACCATTTTACTTATTCAAATCTCACATGCTTGATGTACTCCTTACCTAAGTACATCATTGATATTCTTGTTGATCTTCGTTAATCCTATTGTTTTATTATTAAATCCTTGCCATTACTTTGTTTGTAATTGCTCATTTAATATACTCAGCAATGTCCTTTCTTATTTATACTTCTTTGGTTATTGCGTGCTGAGATACTCATTATCTTGACACTGATATTTTCTATTGAATTAATCATCTCTTATCTCTTAATTTCTTTTCTCCTCAAGTACAACTTACTTGTTGGTTCCTTGACCAATTATCGAGAATTGAAATATCTACTTGTTCAGGAATTTTTGTGCAACATACTCAGCACTGTTTTGACTCGTCATCATCCTTTGTTCGTACTTATTTAACTGATAGGTGCTGAGACATTTCTTATCTTAGTTATCATGCTTCCTTATTAAACTATTAACCTCTTCATTCTCTAACCTGTTTGACCTCCTGTTCACTTGATTGTTGGCTCGTATATGATTTTTCCATATTCGTATTTCCTTGTAAATTTCATAAGAGCCATATTCTGACAAATGTCACTTTTGAAATATTTCCTTGATCAATAATCATTCATGTTATCGTGAATGAGTTTTTAAATCCTCGGGGTGTTCATAGAGCTCTTTTGTGTAGTATGAGATGATTGATAATTAGTGGTGTCATGCTTGGACTTTGGAGTTGCGATTTTTTTTCATATGCAATATGATATTAGGTAGGAGAGAATTATGAATTGAAGATTGTCTTGGAACTATGATCATCAACTTGCAGTCAACAGAGGTTGTTCTTTTGAGGTCTTTGGTTAGTTGTCATCCTAAGAGATAAATGAGAACTAAGAGAAGTATTATTAAGTGTAACGATTGACGATTTAATTGTCTGTCAGTTCAAGAATTGCGCGGACGCAATTGTTTTAAGGAGGGGAGAATGTGAAATCCCAGTTTTCGTCTTTACCTCGATTTGCGTGTCTTTGCCTCGATTTGCGTGAATTAACCTGTCTATATGCTATATGGCTTATAATATGGTAATTTTGGTATTAATACTCCTATAACATGCTAAATGTGCATTCATGAAATTTTCATAAAAAACGGAGTCAGAAATTTTATCGTCGATTTTTAGTGAATAGTATTTTCGAAACACGTCCGCTATAATTTTGAAAATGGTCTTTTTAACCCTTCTAGACCTAGTCCACGGACTTTAATAGACCTGTGTTTGATGAAAACAGTTTTAAAATCGGCTTAAGAATTTATTAGGGTTTTTACACCGACTTTTGCGAAAATCGAGTTTTAAGCCGACTCGGGTGAAATTGTTTGATTGTAAAACTTCTTGTCACCTAAAAATAATTTACTTGAGCTAGCTTAGGTGTTGAATAATTGTTTTGAACTTTGGTGATCAAGAAAATGCACTTAAAGTCAAGAAAACACAAAAAATGCTAAGTTTCAACTTTGACTTTCATTTAAATGGTTGACCAACAAGCTTATATCACCAACACACACTCACAAAGCACAAAAACACCCCAAAAACACACACAAAGCCGTGGCTCCTTGGAGGAGAAAGATGAAAGCATTTTCAAAGTATTTTTCTCATAGATTTTGCATTTCAAAGCCGAATTGAGTGATTCAAAGCTTGAAATTGATTGTTGGGCATCCATTCTACCTATTTCTAGCCTTAGTTTGCATCAAAGGTGAGAGAAAAATTCTAGATCTCAAAAGTTGTCTTTTGGATTTTTGCGTATAAATGAAAATTGAACTGTTAGAATTCTAATATGATGTTAGATTATTGCACCTTGCATGCTATGGATCATTTAGCTGTAATACTACAAGTTTTTATCGGTTGTAGCATAATTTTTATTTTTTTGGGTATTTAAATTTGATTAATTTATTCAAAGTTGATTAAATTGAGTTGTGTTGATCGGAATCGATTGCCGTCGATTTTAAATGTTTGATAATTATGTGGTAGCGCCGTTGTAATGCCGAATTTTCGATTGCGATGTCCGTGCTAAAATTCAGAAATTTCAGCCATGATGCACTAGGGTTTTAGGGTTATTGGACATGATTTGGATGTTTTTTGGTTGGGTTCCGAGGGGGCTAATGTAGATGATTGAATAGGTGAGTGATAGAAACTGATTTGGAGTTGTTTGGATTAGTAGAATGTAATATATGATTATTTGAAGTTTAGGTTGGCTTTCTTTAAATTATTGAATTGAGCCTTAGTTGATTTGGGTGTGGGTTGAGTGATTGAATTGTGAGTTGTTGATGGGTAAATTAGGGTTTGATTGTGTGTTTAATGCATGTTCGGTTAGATGGCCTACTTTGTCATCTAACTTAGTTATATGTTGTTAAATTGGTTATTGATGTTATTATGATGATAATATGATTATTGATGATTATTGATTGATGATTGATGCCGTGAGATAAACAGTTTTGCTAGACTGTCCTCCTTTGAATGATTGATGTTTATTATTATTGTTGGGTCTCTGGTATGTGTGTGCCACCTCTCGGGCAACATCGGGCTGTCGGGTTGATAACGGCATGACTATCAGAGATTGCCTCCAGCTCGCATGACGGAGGTGTCATGGAGGGCGAGGTTATTGGGGGTACCCCGGGTGCGTGAGTTTATGGGAGTTACAAGAAGGCTGTTATGATCGTGATGGTGTTTGGAGCTACACCAACTAGAGTATCCTTTATTGAATGGTCATATAGTTATATGATGATATTATTATTGTTGTTATTGTGTGTTTACTGACTCAAAGGATTATTCCAAGGAGTTTAGTAGACCTTGCTCGAGATCTATCGGATCCTCACTGGGCTTATTTTATATAAACTCACTCTCTGTTATTGTATGCATACAAGTGTACTTTCGCAGGATTACGGGTACGTGCCTCCTGAAGAGGAGAATGTGGAAAACATGCCTTACGTGGATGAGTCCTATGTTCCAGAGTCTTATCCGTGATGTCGTACATGTTTTATTATCTTGTAAATTAACTTAGTAGACTTTTATCTGCTTTGTAGTTTATAATGTATAAGATGTTGATAAGTTAATGAATTAGTTGATGTTGTCTTAGTAGCTTTTCTTTTGTTTATGATTAGGTTGCTAGATTGGCTCAATATGTTTTTGTATTGTATATTAAGGGTTAATGTATTATGTTGGAACGGAGGCATATAACGAGGACTGTTTATTGTATAATATGGTTATGATGTATGTTGTTATTTTATTGAGGAGTTGTTTGTTGTATGGTTTGTGAAGTTGATGTATGATGTTCTATTGAGGTTGGTTTAGAGCCTCGGTGTCCTATTTACTGTCATTATACTGCCGAAATTCCGTTGTGTCCTGACTGATGATAGGAGGGGTCGAGTTGGGGCATGACAAGAGCTATTACAGGACTGTACCTGTAAAGGATCTGTATTGGAATGCTAGTTTTGCTCCAAGAGGAGTAGTAGTAGGTAACACAGGATGTAACGCCCTGATTTCTCACGAGACCGGAGGCTCTAAAAACCAACCTATTCTCAACCCAATTCCAACCCGGTCTCAAAATTTTAAGGAAAATAGACAGAGTCTCCTCTGTGCTGTGGACATTGTGAAAACCTATAAACATTCAAATAAGCTATAGAACAACACTAAAGCCATTTCCAAAATAAAAATCTCAACTTTAAGGCCATCTGAGCCTTAAGACATGTAAACAGTTTAGATACACACAAGCATGCATTCAAAACTTAACTTCTTTACAAAACCACTTATTATGCCACTCCATGATAGCTTTTAAGCATTCTTAGAAATTGAAAAGAACCCGTCATTCACTCCCAAGCATGCAAAGAAGCTAGGAGCAGAAATACAAGTTGTTACATGCCACAATTCCATAACACTTACTACATCTACTTAGCTTCCAAACCTGCAACTACCCAAATATATATACATAAGCCCTTAGGCTCCAAAATAGAATAGAAAGTAAAACAATTAAGGTCTTCCATAGTTTAGCGGCAATCACTCAAAACTCAAGTAATAGCACACAACAATCAGGTCAACTCCTCCAACTGCACCACCTGAAACATGTTTAGCGAGGTATGAGCAATCACAATTGCCTAGTGAGGGATAAGGTCTACCGGGGACGTGCAATGCAGTAGTTAGTACAAATAAAGCATTTTACAAACAAAGAACAATTGAAACAACAAGTTACCACACATTAAAAAGGATACGATTCACTTGTTCTTCAATCACGAACCACGAGCCACGAACTGAAATCCCAATGTAATAATGACACTGATATAGATAAGCCGGCATCCTTTATAACTCCAAAATGGGTGTACTCCGGATGTACCCCGAAATCCTACGACCCAACTCTCCCTGGACGACATCCCAAGCGAGAGAGGGACTGGGTAACCATGGTAGCCGAGGTATACCGGCAAGCCCGATGCCGCCCGGTTTCCATGACACTACCATGCCCAAATGGTTGTGCAACCACGATGCAATGCACTCAAAATGATAACAATAGAATACATCAATAAACACATGATTAAGGGACAACAAAGTAGGTTGCCCTCAGACACAATATATAGACAATAAGTGCACATAATCTAAGTACAAGTAAATAAACTATTATGCACATAAGGATGAAGTCTCCCTCACATGGAATTAAGCCAAGCACGCTAAAAGAATAGCTCATATTTACTTCAACTCCCTTAATTAGCTCAAGTATGCAACCGTAGGGTGTTCATATAAGTTTAACAATTAATTATATCAATTCCAACTCAACTCTTACTTAACTCAACCTTACAACATTAGAAGCTAGATTTATAATCACTTATTCACACAAGTTCATAACCCACACACAATTAAGCTACAATGTTCACCTTACCATATCATTAGAGAACATAAGATATATTAGAAGCATCAAATACCATTAAGTTAAGATCATAAGTTATAATTCCAATTACTTTTAATTACAATAATCAATAATCATATAACTAGATGAGTTATCCTTATAGTCCTACTCACTTAGCATGCAATGTTTATTAGAGTTTGATCTTAACAAAGTACAAGAAGTATAAACAATATAACAAGATATAAACATTAAATATGAAAATAACTATACCAACACAAAGGGGTCAATGACCGATGATCACGAAACTTCACGAAATGCTCACAAATGCCATATAACAACATGTAAAGGCAAGATATACAAGCACCAAAGCTAATTCAAAGGCTAATCATGAAACCCCGAGTTTCCCTTTTGTTATCCTAAGTCATTTAACTCCAAACCGAGGCTAAGGCTCAAGATTCACCAACTAACTATTCTAATCTTCTAGTTACACATTATGGTACACTTAGAACCCTTGAAATCATTCTTTAACCCGAATTAGCCACAAAAGCCCCGATTTCCCCTTTGTGCTTTTGTACTACAAGTATCTTAATCAAAGCTCAACTAAGAGTTAGAAAAGCACATTTAGTCGCTACTTACCCTAAGAACACCAAATATATCAACCAAATTCACCCGGATTCACGTTTGACCCAAAACCCCTTTGTAACACAAGTCATTTTTCTTCCAAACACAAGTTAATGTTCTAGTTAAGCGAGCGGGCTATTCCATACTTTTAATTATCCCTTGTGGCACCCCTAGGACCTTAGAAACTACCCAATTACCTGCGTTTAGCACAAAAGCCCCAATTTCACTCTTTTGACTTTGTACTACATGTACCTCATCGGGGACTCAAATGGAGGCTAGCAAAGCTTAATTAGGTCCTAAATAGTCTAGGATTACTAAATGTGGAGGCCAATTCAACCTGGATTCACGATAACTTCAAAACCCCTTTCTAAAAGTCGGCTATTTCATTCTTTCACTAGGTTACGGGCAATTAAACCCTACAAGGCCTTCACACTACTTTCATTAACATCTAATTCAAGCTACAAGGTCTGATTTTGCAAATCCTTAATTTTTCTGTCACTATTCATGCCCTACGATCAACAAATGATTTCAACCGTTTAACTATGAAACAATAGCATAAATTAGGTCTCTACTACTTATACACAACATACGTAAGAATATTTAAGCATTGCATGATCATAATATAGCGAATCAATAAATTCAAGAAAGTTGACATATATTTCAAATGCAAAAATAATATGCAAAACCCTCATCTAATGCGTGTAGGAGCTCCTACAAGGCTTGCACACACCCTAAACTACTTGCTCCTTGCTTGGCTTGGCTTGGCTTGAAGATTTGATGAGCAAAATCCTCTCATTCTCCTCCTATGTTGATTCTCGGATTTGCTACAGTAATTCCTGCATCATTTTTTTTTTGTTTTTTTTTTGTTTTGCTAGTTATGAGCTTATGTTGTGTGTTGTGTGAGTATATGTTTGGGTGAGCTATTTTAGTGAGAGTGTGTGGTCAAAATATGAGTTAAACTAGCTAGAACCAAGTCCTAAAGTGCAAATTAATGCTTGCTAATTAAAACACTAAGTTAAGTTACGTAACACTATTGATTAGATTGGCAAAACATTTTCTAAACGAGTGCTCCTATCGCTCTAAGCTCAAATGCACATTTTTCTCATTCCTAAAACAATTAATATGATTTAATAAAAATGCTAATTCATGGTAATTCAATAGTTGAAAAATAGAATGAATAGTGATTAAAGAAAATAACAAACAAAGCACAAAAAAATGCGCAAATAGTGGATGCAATAGTAAGTAGAAGTACGGTTGAATCTCGGGCGTCACATCCTCTCCCCTTAAACAAATTGCGTCCACGCAATTCTTCTTTCAAGAGAACTCCGCATCAACTGAAAACCAACTTCAATTACTCTTCATCAGTTGCTGAGCAAGAATACCGTATACGAATTCTCGTAAGAACCCATTAAGAAATCCCAGTAGTACTGCCAGCGAATCCCCAAGTAATAAGGCCAAATAAAGGCTCCAATAGAAATGCTACATAGAAATCCAAATAAGAATCCCGCTGGCACGAACACTGTAGAATAATATAATCCCAACTAAAAGTGGCTAGAAAATACCAATAAAAGATTGGAGCATAAATACTGTAGATAATACCGTATAATAAGGCTGAATAGAATTCCAATTACCAAGTCTTCAGAGAAATGCCAATAAGAAAATACCATAAGAATGCTAAATAAGAAAATACCAAGAGAATGCCTTAAAGAACAGTCATATAGAAATCCCAAGGGAAGCCATTCATTTCTGACTACTAAGCAGAGAAAATGCCTTGGAAGAAATCCCAATAACTGAGCTCTGCCCACAACACCAACTCCCAAATAAAAGAGCTGATCAACCGCTTCACGTTCCTACTAATCCACATAACTTGAAAGGCCAGCCACTAATCACCTCTCTTCAGGGGAGGAATAAGTTTTTCTTACCATTTGACGGGCTATGTATGAATGCCAAACTATTGCATATGTATAAACATTCTTTAAACTATTATGCAAACATGATTATAAAAGAACATATAAAACAATGTAAGCAACACAGTCATTCAAGTGCGAATCATAACAAAACCAATTCAATTCACAACAAAACTTAATTCAAAATGCTCAAGTATATACATTACAATCAATAATTCAAGCAAATAACGATTCACGAGGTCAATTCGATGCAACTTCACTTCACTCAGCACACATTTAGCACATAACACATAACTATATCACATAGGTGCACACATTCAATTCAAGACACACAATCACACATTCAAGCACACACTTTCAAGACACACTTAACAAGCACACACGCAAGGGTTACTACCTGACAGGCCGAGGACCCTATCCCGGCTGAGAGCTAACTAAGCTCTGATACTACCTCTATAATGACCCGGCTAAGTGAATACCCCGAATGGCAGAGGCACACCAGCACCGCTACATAATTTGATATTGTCCGCTTTGGAACACCCCGCACTTAACGTACGAGTGTGCCCTCCCGGGTTTGTTCCCCACGTGGTACTTACCACGTGAAAAGGCCTCAACTCGAATATAAGAGGACACTTCCCACTATATATTCAATGGTCCCAGCTCGTAACCTTTCGATGTGGGATGGGTTCACCACATCGATGTGACGCCCGAGATTCAACCGTACTTCTAGCTTACTATTGCATCCACTATTTGCGCATTTCTTTTGTGCTTTGCTTGTTATTTTCTTTAATCACTATATATTCTATTTTTCAACTATTGAATTACCATGAATTAGCATTTTTATTAAATCATATTAATTGTTTTAGGAATGAGAAAAATATGCATTTGAGTTTAGAGCGATAGGAGCACTCGTTTAGAAAATGTTTTGTCAATCTAATCAATAGTGTTACGTAACTTAACTTAGTGTTTTAATTAGAAATCATTAATTTGCACTTTAGGACTTGGTTCTAGCTAGTTTAACTCATATTTTGACCATACACTCTCACTAAAATAGCTCACCCAAACATATACTCATACAACACACAACATAAGCTCATAACTAACAAAACAAAACAAAACAAAAAAAAGATGCAGGAATTACTGTAGCAATTCGAGAATCAACATAGGAGGAGAATGAGAGGATTTTGCTCATCAAATCTTCAAGCCAAGCCAAGCCAAGCAAGGAGCAAGTAGTTTAGGGTGTGTGCAAGCCTTCTAGGAGCTCCTACGCGCATGAGGGTTTTGCATATTATTTTTGCATTTGAAATATATGTCAACTTTCTTGAATTTATTGATTTGCTATATTATGATCATGCAATGCTTAAATATGCTTATGTATGTTATGTATAAGTAGTAGAGACCTAATTTATGCTATTGTTTCATAGTTTAAACGGTTGAAATCATTTGTTGATCGTAGGGCATGAATAGTGACGAAAAAATTAGGGATTTGTGAAATCAGACCTTGTAGCTTGAATTAGATGTTAATGAAAGTAGTGTGAAGACCTTGTAGGGTTTAATTGCCCGTAACCTAGTGAAAGAATGAAATAGCCGACTTTTAGAAATGGGTTTCGGGGTTATCGCGAATCCAGGTTGAATTGACATCCACATTTAGTAATCCTAGACTATTTAGGACCTAATTAAGCTTTGCTAGCCTCCATTTGAGTCCCGGATGAGGTACCTGTAGTACAAAGTCAAAAGAGTGAAATTGGGGCTTTTGTGCTAAGCGCGAGTAATTGGATAGTTTCTAGGGTCCTAGGGGTGCCATAAGGGATAATTAAAAGTATGGAATAGCCCGCTCACTTAACTAGAACATTAACTTGTGTTTGGAAGAAAATGACTTGTGTTACAAAGGAGTTTTGGGTCAAACGTAAATCCGTCTGAATTTGGTTGATATATTTGGTGTTCTTAGGGTAAGTAGGGACTAAATGTACTTTTCTAACTCTTAGTTGAGCTTTGATTAAGATACTTGTAGTACAAACGCACAAAGGGGAAATCGGGGCTTTTATGGCTAATTCGGGTTAATGAATGATTTCAAGGGTTCTAAGTGTGCCATAATGTGTAACTAGAAGATTAGAATAGTTAGTTGGTGAATCTTGAGCCTTAGCCTCGGTTTGGAGTTAAATGACTTAGGATAACAAAAGGGAAACTCGGGGTTTCATGCTTAGCCTTTGAATTAGCTTTGGTTCTTGTATATCTTGCCTTTACATGTTGTTATATGGCATTTGTGAGCATTTCGTGAAGTTTCGTGATCATCGGTCATTGATCCCTTTGTGTTGGTATAGTTATTTTCATATTTAATGCTTATATCTTGTTATAATGTTTATACTTCTTGTACTTTGTTAAGATCAAACTCTAATAAACATTGCATGCTAAGTGAGTAGGACTATAAGGATAACTCATCTAGTTACATGATTATTGCTTATTGTAATTAAAAGTAATTGGAATTTATAACTTATGATCTTAACTTAATGGTATTTGATGCTTCTAATATATCTTATGTTCTCTAATGATATGGTAAGGTGAACATTGTAGCTTAATTGTGTGTGGGTTATGAACTTGTGTGAATAAGTGATTATAAATCTAGCTTCTAATGTTGTGAGGTTGAGTTAATTAAGCGTTGAGTTGGAATTGATATAGTTAATTGTTAAACTTATATGAACACCCTACGGTTGCATACTTGAACTAATTAAGGGAGTTGAAGTAAATCTGAGCTATCTTTTAGCGTGCTTGGCTTAATTCCAGGTGATGGAGACTTCATCCTTATGTGCATAATAGTTTATTTACTTGTACTTAGATTATGTGCACTTATTGTCTATATATTGTGTGTGAGGGCAACCTACTTTGTTGTCCCTCAATCATGTGTTTATTGATGTATTCTATTGTTATCATTTTAAGTGCATTGCATCGTGGTTGCGCAACCATTTGGGCATGGTAGTGTCGTGGAAACCGGGCGGCATCGGTCTTGCCGGTATACCTCAGCTACCATGGTTACCCAGTCCCTCTCTCGCTTAGGATGTCGTCCAGGGAGAGTTGGGTCGTAGGATTTCGGGGTACATCCAGAGTACACCCATTTTGGAGTTATAAGGGATACCGGCTTATCTATATCAGAGTCATTATTACATTGGGATTTTAGTTCTTGGCTCGTGGTTCGTGATTGAAGAACAAGTGAATCATATCCTTTTTAATGTGTGGTAACTTGTTGTTTCAATTGTTCTTTGTTTGTAAAATGCTTTATTTGTACTAACTACTGCATTGCACATCCCCAGAAGACCTTATCCTTCACTAGGCAATTGTGATTGCTCATACCTCGCTAAAGATGTTTCAGGTGGTACAGTTGGAGAAGTTGACCTGATTGCTGTGTGCTATTACTTGAGTTTTGAGTGATTGCCGCTAAACTGTGGAAGACCTTAATTGTTCTACTTTATATTCTATTTTGGAGCCTAAGGGCTTATGTATATATATTTGGGTAGTTGCAGGTTTGGAAGCTTAGTAGATGTAGTAAGTGTTATAGAATTGTGGCATGTAATAACTTGTATTTCTACTCTTAGCTTCTTTGCATGCTTGGGAGTGAATGACGGGTTGTTTTCAATTTCTAAGAATGCTTAAAAGCTATCATGGAGTGGCATAATAAGTGGTTTTGTAAAGAAGTTAAGTTTTGAATGCATGCTTGTATGTATCTAAACTATTTACATGTCTTAAGGCTCGGATGGCCTTAAAGTTGAGATTTTTATTTTGGAAATGGCTTTAGTGTTGTTCTATAGCTTATTTGAATGTTTACAAGTTTTTAGAATGTCCACGGCACAGAGGAGACTCTGTCCGTTTTCCTTAAAATTTTGACACCGGGTAGGAATTAGGTTGAGAATAGCTTGGTTTTTAGAGCCTCCGGCCTCGTGAGAAATCAGGGTGTTACAGGTGGTATCATAGTGGGCCTTCCTTTGTATCAGTGACCCGCGAGGGCGCTGGGTGCTCCTAGTGGGGGCGGATGTGGTGAACCCATCCCACTTCGGAAGGTTACGAGCTGGGACCATTGAATATATAGTGGGAAGTGTCCCCTTATATTCGAGTTGAGGCCTTTTCACGTGGTAAGTACCACATGGGGATCAAAACCGTGAGGGCACGCTCGTACGTTATGTGCAGGGTGTTCCAAAGTGGACAATATCAACTTATGTAGCGGCGCTGGTGTGCCTCTACCCTTCAGGGTATTCGCTTAGCCGGGTCGTTACACAGGATAGTTACAGATAGAGAGAGGTTGTAACGCCCCGATCCCTCACGAGACCGGAGGCTCTAATAACCAAGCTATTCTCAACCCAATTCCAACCCAGTCTCAAAATTTTAGGGAAAAACGGACAGAGTTTCCCCTGTACTATGGACATTCTGAAAACCTGTAAACACTCAATAAAGCCACAACAAGATAAGACAAACTTTTCATAACTAAAGATCAAAGGATTAAGGCCATCCGAGCCTTGAAGCATACTATAGTTCCAAAAACACACAAGCATGCTAGTGGCTAGAGTTAGAACATTCACTACCAAGCATGCAAGGTAATTGAGAGCAGAAACATAAGTTATTACAAGATATAGGTTCCCAAATCTACACTACAACCAACTATCCTTCAACTTCTTACAGCAACCAATATAAACAAAGCCCTTAGGCCACAAAATAGATACACAAATACCAAATAGAAACAAGAAGGCACAGCTACTTCAGAATAACACACAGCAACTAGGGCAACTCCTCCAACTGCGCCACCTGAAACATGTTAGCGAGGTATGAGCAACCACTGTTGCCCAGTGAGGGATATAGTCCCGGGGCGTGCAATGCAACAGATAATACAATTATACAACAATAACACTTAGACAATTAAAGAAACAATGAAACTTAAATAACCACACATTTAAAGGATACATTTCACACAATCCCCTATACACCAATCTTCACTGGTCTTCATTCACGATCCACGAACCACGAGCACGATCACGATAAGCCGGCATAACCCCAAACACTCCAGTGGGTGTACTCCGGATGTACCCCGATAATCCTACGACCCAACATCCCATGGCAATCTCCGGACCAGGCGAATGAGGGATTAGGGTACGGAGTTTGAATATCCACCGGCAAGCCCTCTGCCGCCCAGCCGATATTCAACACATCCGCCCCTGACACTATGGTTGCGCAACCACTATGCAATGCACTTAACAATGGCAAGTTAATAGCAATAATATAAGCATTAACACATAGGAGGATCAACAAAGTAGGTTGACCTCGAGGCAGTTAGAATAGAAGCAATTATATAAGCTAATAAGCAGTTTTACAAAGGGACATTTACAAAATAAGCATAGAATCATACCAAAAGCTCCAAATCAACTTGAAACCACATATAAATGCTCAAGAAATCATGCCATGGGTTTAGAAGTGTGAGTCAACCGAAATTGCACCTAAACCCCTTTATTTTTCAAACTATTTCTCTTCCAAACCAAGGTTAATGATTCCATTTTCAAGGGAAACTCTCCCAATCTTCTAACTAACCCTCAAGGTACCCTCTCAACCCTCTAACTCATTCAAATGCCCGCGATTACCCCGAAAGCCCCAAATTCCCTCTTATGGCTTTAAACTACACATACCTTATCCGGGCTTCAAACAAGGGTTATCAAAGCTTCTATAGCACCTAGGTAGCCTAAGAATACTAGAAGTGAAGCCCGAATCCACCCGGATTCGCATGAACCCCGAAAGCCCTTTGTTAAAGTCGGCTATTTCATGTTTTATGCGATTCTAGAGCAATTCAAGTGCACGGGGCTATTAGACTACCTTCATTAGCACCTAAGGCATCTATTAGGAGTGTTGAATCAAGCTAAAACGCGCGATTACACCAAACCCTAGAAATCCCGTCACTATTCACCCCTACGAATCAACTATCGATTTCTACCGTTTAATACATGAAACAATAGCATAAATGTGGTCTCTACTACATGTATACAACATATATAAGCTTATTTGAGCATTGCAATAGCATTAGATAACATTTTCAACAAATCAAGAAAAATGTAACATTTTAGATATGCATAAAAAGTCATGAAAACCCTCACCAATTGCGCCTAGGAACTCTCGGGAGGCTAGGAAACACCCTAAACTACTTCCTCTTGGCTTGGCTTGGCTTGGCTTGAAGATTTGATGAGCAAAATCCTCTCATTCTCCTCCTACACTATTCTCGGATTTGCTACAGTAATTCCTGCATCTTCTCTTTTTTTTTTTTTGTGTTTTGTTAAGTTATGAGCTAGGTGGTGTTTTATGAGCATATATATTAAATGGGATCAAGTTAGGTGCTTAGTGGTCCACTAAAATGAACGTTGATAACCTTAAAACGAGCCTAAGGTGAAGAATATATGCTAGCTAATTAAATTACTAAGTTATGTTACGTAACACTATTCATTGAACCATTAAAACATTTTCTAAACGAGTGCTCCTATCGCTCCTAGCTCAATTGCACATTTTTCCCATTCCTTTAACAATTAATATAATTTAATAAAAATACTAATTCACTAATATAATAAAGTATAAAAATGAAATGAATAGTGACCAAGAAAGACAACAGGTAAAGCACATAATTTAATGCGCAATTAATGGATGCCACATTTGAAAATGTGTACGGTAGAATCTCGGGCGTCACAGAGGTAACATAGATATTACAAAAGGCTCGAAGTAGAAGCTTTGGCAGTTTACCATGGAAAAAGTACACCACTATATTTGTCCCTGCTTTGATCTTAGAAAGAGAGTCAACGGATGCAAGAAAGGGAATTGAATCCGTAGCAGCTCTGACTCTTGCCGCTCTTTCATTACTGACCAGTGGTGGAGGAAGTGAATTAGAATACGCTTTTAGGATCTTATCCGTTTATCATAGGGAGTAGGTAAGTGTTCAACTAACTGGTCTTCTTCTTTGGTGAACCCCGATGACTGTCCTTCTAAGACATGGTAATTGCTTTCAAAGGCTAGAAGGGCTAATAGGGCCTTAAGGGCTAGAGCTTTCAAGCAAAAAAGGTGGTTTGACATTAGAAAGAAAAAAAAGGCAAGGTTTAGAATCCTCCATTCCCGACGGGGGGACCAAGGGAGACTAGTTAATTGAATGCCCTATTAGAATTGAATCATAAGCATCAGAAGAATAATTCTCTTAGCAGACAAGAATGAAATTCAATTAGTCCCCTCACGAAATAGCAATATAGATCCACTTCTCATTTTCAAGATCTGGTGTTCACGGAATCAAGTTCATATATACTTGCATCTTCTTTTATACAAATTTCTCTCTATTATGGAATCAAAGACAGATTCAACAAGGCAAGATAACATTAAGCATTTACTTCAGGTAGCCAAGAAGTCAGTCAGCATGAAGTTGCGGAATTGAACTTCAACTCTAAGTTAAAGGTAGGAAAAAAAGAAGGAACTGTTTTTGAGAGAATGTTTTAGGGCCTATGTCTAGCTATAGTCCTTTCTTGGTGGGTGCATGCCAAGCTTCCTTGCACCATGGGCACAGTGCTTTAGAGAAAAGATTCAATTCACTATTCCCCTATTTTAGAAAGTAATCCAAAGCTCGGGGAAGTTCCTTTTCCAAGTCTTATTGTAATAGATGAAGTAACGCTAACAGCTATTTGACCTATGAAGTACAGTAAAGAATTTCTAAAAAGTTTATATAGAATAGAAAGCAGACCTTTGGGGCGAATAAAGAAGGAAGTGACTGAGTCTGCTCCTCATTGTAGCGAAAGTTCCTCGAGGATAGGAGAACTTCCCTTGTATGAAGGAAGGCGGGAAGCTTAGCCTACGAAAGGGAAAAGAAGACTAGGCATTGAATGAACTACGCTAACTTCCTCGGCCGGGCAAGCGGCGTGGAATCAGTGCTTTGATTCTAATCAATGAAAGGAAGTCTGATCGCTTAATCCTTTCGATTGATTCTAGTGAAAGTACCACTCTCAGTCGAGCTAGTAAACTCCCTTCTTCTTCTAACAAGCGAGTGACTACCTTTTTTGGTTAAGCGGAATATGAAGATAGTGGCATGTCCTTTTTTCATTTAAATCACCTTTAGTCCGAGGTTTCTTGACAAATGAATGGTGATTGAAACTGTCCGCCCGTTCCACTTTTTCTAGCTAAACAAGGAGTAAGGAAAGCTCAGTAAGGAAGAGCTAGTCTTTCAAGGAAAGACAAGACAGAGTGCAGTTGCATCGATTAACCTCATTAGGTTAGGGAAGGGTAAGATCTTCCTAGTCTGATATAGTCTATAGCGCGTGTGAGAGCTTTCTATGCTTAGCGCTAGGAGTAGCACTTGCCTTCGTTCGGAGAGGGTTGAACAAAGTAAATAAGAGTTGTACTGAAGACTTTCTATTTTTTTAGCATATGATACAGTGCAGTCCTGCGCTTTGGTATAAGGTGTAGAACTGGGAAGCTTGGTTCCGAGAATCCCTCTTTTTCGAGCCTTTGCACCTTACCATTAGTGACCCCATTAGTGTTGTTGTTTTGCTTCCCTTCGGGTGGAAGATAGGGATCTGATCTTGCATCTTCCTTTAAAGATATATTAAAATGCTAAAGCCCTTGGTAGGAGGTTCCAAGCTGCTAAAGTCATTCCTCATTTCCTAATCATTCAGTAAGGGATAATCTCTGTCACGCCCCAACTCGACTCCTTCTACGATTAGTCAGGACGCAACGGAATTTCGACAGTATAACGACAATAATTAGGACTCCGAGGCTCTAAACCAACCTCTTCAAAACTCATACAACCAACTCCACAACAATTCAACAATTAAATAACACAACCACAATATACAATAAACATTCTTTTACCATTACATCCATAGGTTATACGCCTCCGTTCCAACATCATACATTTACTATATAACATAAATTCCCAAAATAGATTATAACCAATCTAGTAGCCAAATCATATTCCAAAAGAAGACCACTAAACTAGCAATATTTAATCCATTATCTTTACAATATCTTATATATCATAAACTTCTCAGTAAATACAAACCAACTAGTTTTAATATATAAGATAACAATAGAGTACAACATCAAATATCAAGGACAAGACTCCGGCACATAGGACTCGTCCACATATGGCACATTATCCTCTTATGGAGGCACGTACCCGTAATCTGGATCAATTTCACCTGTATGCATTCAATAATTGAGAATGAGCTTATATAAAACAAGCCCAGTGAGGATTGATAGATCTCCAACAGTATTTACTATACTCGTTGGAAATCATCCCTTGAGGAGTAATCACACAATGAACATCAATATCATTATAAATGCAACAATAGCAATAACTGTAAACACACAATAAGGAAACGATACATTTTCTGATGAAGCTCCATACACAAATTCAATGCTCATCAACTTCTCCAAACTCAATGACACAAACCTGAGGTACATTGACCTAGACCCATACCCCATGGCCTCTCCGCCCACGCGAGATAGGGATTAGCCATGATAACTGTGCCCGCAGCCTAGGATGCCTCCCGAGGGGACACAACATTATCAAAGCTCACAACAATGGGACTCAAATCGAGAAGTCAACAACATTGGTTGCCAGACTCCTGACTCATAATAACAATACCAATTCCAATTCGAAAGTCAACAACATTGGTTGCCCGACTCCCGACTCATAACAACAATAACAATCAGTTAACAATATAACACCCCGGATTAACCCAGAGCGTGTTCCTCATGGTTTTGTAACAACAATCAATAATCAATAATCAATTAATCTGTATTTCAATAATCAACTAAACAACCTTTAACAATCAACAACTATATAATCATGAAACAATTAAGTTAGATGACAAAGTAGGCCATCCAACTCAACATGCATTAAACATACAACCAAACCCTAGTCTAACCATCAACAACTCACAATTCAATCACTCAAACACCACCCAAACAACCAAAGGCATAATTCAACAATTTAAAGAAAGACAACCCAAACTTCTAAAAGTCATAACTTACATTCTACTAATCCGATAACCTCCAAACTAGTTTCTATCACTCACCCACTCAATCAACAACATTAGCCCCCTCGGAAACCAACCATAATCCATCCAAATCAATCCCAACAACCATAAAACCCTAATGCACCAGGGCTGAAATTTCTGGACTTTCACACCGACATTGCAATCAAAATTTCAGCATTACAACATTACTACCATGTATTTAACAAACTTTTACAAGCTAACAACAATTGATTCCAACAACCACAACTCCAGATATTCAACAAATAGCCAACAACTCAACTTTTAATACCCGAAAAATAAAATTCATGCTACAATAGTTCAAATCTTATATTAACACATATAAACGATCCTTAGCATGCACTGAGCAATAATATAACATCAATTCAACATTCTAACGGTTCAAAATTCAATTATATCCAAAAACATAAAAATGACATTTTGAGATCTAGAATTTTTCTCTCACCTTTGATGTGTTTTGATGCAAGAAAGATGTAGAATGGATGCCCAACAAGTGAAATCAAGCTTTGAATGAAGTGATTTGGACTTGAATTGCAAAATCTATGTGAAAAATGATTTAAAAAACCTTGAAAATGCCTTCTTTCTTCTCCCTCATGGATTTTCGGTAATGTGTGTGTTTTGTGAGTGTGTTTGCTTTGTTTTTAATGTGTGTTGATGATATAAGCTAAAGGTCAACAAAATTTGCAAAGTCAAATTTAGTATTTTTAGTCTTTTAACTAGTATTTTTAGTCTTTTAATTGTTTTTAGACTATTTTTGCTCACCTAAATGCAATTAACACTTAGACTATTTTTAAGTAATATATTTTTAATTAACAACAAGTATCACATGCATAGACTTACACCCGACTGGTTAAAAACTCAATTTTTGCAAAAGAAGGTGAAAAGTCATATTATTTGTTTTCAAATGTCTTTTGAATGCACAATTAATATAAAATCATTTAATACCACATATAAATACATTTATATAAATATATACTAGGTCAACGAAAGTCAATGCAAGAATCGGGTTTAGAAGAAATCACAATTTGGCTAAAAAGTGCTACTTTTCGCCCAAAAAGTCTATTTAAATTACTATTCCATTTCAAAATCAATTTTTATCAAACATGGGTCTATTAATAATAGAGGACTAGGTTTTAAGACATTTAAAACACCCATGTAAAAATTTTAGCTGACGTGCGTTCAAAACACTATTCACAAAAACCGACGATAAAATTTATGGTGCCGATTTTGATAAAAATTTCATGAATGCACATATAGCATGTATTAGGAATATAAATCACATATTTTGCACATTCTAACCCATATAACACATAAACAGGTCAAATTACGCAAATCAAGGTAAAGAAAAAAAATGGGGTTTCACATTCTCCCCTCCTTAAAACAATTGCGTCCGCGCAATTCTGCCTTGACCCTCGGAGGACCTCATGCACTATTAGCTCAAACATACAAAATGAAAGATCGAATACCAAATTCCAAATATCAACTAAGAACACCAGATAAGAACATCGAGTAAAATCATTGATTAAGAATCCCCGAACAAGAGCTCGAATAATAATGACGAATAAGAACGCCGATCACAAATATCAAGTAGGAACTTCAAACAAGATCACCAAGCGAGAATACCTAATAATAATCCAAATATAAGAACTCTGGATGACTCCGTATAAGAATTCCTCATAAGAATATCGCATAGAAAATACCATAGAAGAAGTCCTAAGAGGTATGCTGAATAAGAATCTTCATATAGAAATCCCAAGGAAAAATGCCGAATAAGATCACCAAATAAGAATCCCAATAGTCAATATATAGTCGTAAAGTAGCTTGACCCCCAATCGGAATTTCATATGCTTCAGCGTCACATACTACTCAGTCATCAACTGATATGATGCACGTGCTAACTTTAATCGTATAAGGCAAACTCTCTACTCACATTTTAGCACGTTGCACTCAAGGAGATATGATATATAATTGGTTGAGAAAAAGTAAGTTACCTTTCACCACTGCTGCCGCCTCTGGCAATTCCTCCAAGTCCACTGCGTAGGCCTGATCCTGAGCCCACTGCTGCTGAGGTGTACTGCTGCTGAGGTGTACTGCTTGCAGGTCCACCCTGATAACCCTAGACTGCTGGCTGACCCATAGAACCCTGATACCTGGGGCAGTCCCTCGCCCGGTGTTGGTTGTTGCCGCAACCTAAACACGTCCCTGCCTTCTTCCGACAGTCAGCCTCTAGATGGCCTGTACGTTTACAATAAGTATATAGCGGTATCGGTGTACTGACACTGCCTCCAAAAGACCCAGAAACTGAATAAGCAGCTGTACTAGCCTACTGCTGAGGTGATGCAACACTAGGCCTATACCAACCCTGAGACGGGGCTAGCCTGTACTGTGACTGTGCCTGAAAGGAGCCCCGCTGAAACTTAGGCCGATAGTAACCCTGTTGACCTTACGGTTTGAAAGAACCCTACTGAACTGAAGGCCTATAACCACCCTACTGTACTGAAGGTCTATACATACCCTGCTGGCCCTGCGGCTGAAATGGCCTCTTGCTAGGCTGACTAGGTCCAATATGTTCCCCTTTCCTCTTTTCTAGTATGGATGCCACATCAAAAGCCTCTGAAAATATATCATACTGATTCAGGGCCATCGCAACCTAAATCTCCCACCTTAAACCCAACATAAACCTCCGGGTCCTGCACTCCTTATCTGCTACAAACTCCGGTGCATACCGGGACAGTCTAGTAAAAATGGCCTCATACTGAGCCACTGTAGCATCTCCCTGAACTAAAGACAGGAACTCCGCCTCTCTTCTTTCTTGTGCAATCCTCGGGACATACTTTGCCCGAAACACTCTAAGGAAGGTATCCCAAACGTACGGAGTACCTCTTGCCTCCCAAGCGACTCTCACTGTGTGCCACCACTCCTCTGCCTCATTATCAAACAAGTAAACGGCATAAGTGACTTTCCTCACATCAGTATAGTCTAGAGGATCGAATATATTCTCTATCTTATTAATCCAAGCTTCCGCCTTGATATCATCTGGCTCTCCCTGGAACCTAGGTGGATAATAACCCAAGAACTCCTTCAACGTACCACGCCCGTGGTAACCACCCTGAACATTCAACAACTGAGTCTATAATGCTTGAGCTTGGGTAGCCTACCCTGCTAGTATCTGTGCCTGCCCTGCCATAATCTCCGTAATCCTATCCATGGCTGCACCAAAATGGTCATCACCCCTATCTCAGCCCGGTGCCACATTACCCGGTGCCTTGTCAACTACCTATGGTTCTTGGTCTACCAGTCATTCTACTAATCAAAGAGTTAGCACAGGTTATAGCACATAGACAGGCTATAGACAATTATTAGCACATAAACAACAACTCACATAAAGCACATAAATCACTTAATAATAAATCACATAAACAAATTGATCACATAATCACATAGTCACTAAATCACATAATCAATTAATCACTTAATCATATTAACACATATTTCACTTTTCTTTCACTTCATACATACTTGCATGCTTGGACCACTACCCACATTCTGAGGATACCTCAGCTGACAGCTAAACATGAGCTCTGATACCACTTAATGTCACGCCCCAACTGGACCCCTTCTACGATCAGTCAGGACGCAACGAAATTTCAGCAGTATAACGACAGTAATTAGGACACTAAGGCTCTAAACCAACCTCTTCAAAACTCATACAACCAATTCCACAACAGTTCAACAATTAAATAACCCAACCACAATATACAATAAACATTATTTTACCATTGCATCCATAGGTTATACGCCTCCGTTCCAACATCATACATTTACTATATAACATAAATTTCCAAAATAGATTATAACCAATCTAGTAGTCAAATCATATTCCAAAAAAAGGCCACTAAACTAGCAATATTTAATCCATTCTCTTTACAACATCTTATATATCATAAAATTCTCAGTAAGTACAAACCAACTAGTTTTAATATACAAGATAACAATAGAGTACAACATCAGATATCAAGAACAAGACTCTGGCACATAGGACTCGTCCACATATGGCACATTATCCTTTTTTGGAGGCACGTACCCGTAATCTGGATCAACTTCACATGTATGCATGCAATAATTGAGAGTGAGTTTATATAAAACATGCCCAGTGAGGATTCGATAGATCTCTAACAGTATTTACTATACTCCTTGGAAATTATCCCATGAGCAGTAAACACACAATGAACATCAATATCATTATAAATGCAACAATAGCAATAACTATAAACACACAATAAGGATACGATACATTTGCTGATGAAGCTCCATACACCAATTCAATACTCATCAACTCCTCCAAACTCAATGACACAAACCTAAGGTACCTTGACCTAGACCCACACCCCATGGCCTCTCCACCCATGCGAGATAGGGATTAGCCATGATAATTGTGCTCACAGCCCAGGATGCTTCCTGATGTGACATAACATTATCAAAGCTCACAACAATGGGACTCAGATCAAGAAGTCAACAACATTGGTTGCCCGACTCCCGACTCATAATAACAATAACAACTCCAATTTGAGAAGTGAACAACATTGGTTGCCCAACTCCCGATCCATAATAACAATAACAATTCCAATTTAAGAAGTCAACAATATTGGTTGCCCGACTCCCGACTAATAATAACAATAACAATAACAATTCGGGAAGTCACCAACATTGGTTGCCAGACTCCCGACTCCCGACTCATAACAATAATAATAATCAGTTAACAATGTAACACTCTGAATTAACCCCGAGCGTGTTTCTCATGGTTTTGTAACAACAATCAATAATCAATAATCAATTAATCCTTATTTCAACAATCAATTAAACAACATTTAACAATCAACAACTATATAATCATGAAACAATTAAGTTAGATGACAAAGTAGGCCATCCAACTCAACATGCATTAAACATACAACCAAACCCTAGTCTAACCATCAACAACTCACAATTCAATCACTCAAACACCACCCAAACAACCAAAGGCATAATTCAACATTTTAAAGAAAGACAACCCAAACTTCTAAAAGTCATAACTTATATTCTACTAATCCGATAACCTCCAAACCAATTTCTATCACTCACCCACTAAATCAACAATATTAGTCCCCTCGGAAACCAAACATAATCCATCCAAATCAAGCCCAACAACCCTAAAACCCTAATTTACCATGGCTGAAATTTTTGGACTTTCACACCGACATTGCAATCAAAATTTTGGCATTACAACATTACTACCACGTATTTAACAAACTTTTAGAAGCTAACAGCAATTGATTCCAACCCCCACAACTCCAGATATTCAACAAATAGCCAACAACTCAACTTTTAATACCCGAAAAATAAAATTCATGCTACAACTATTCAAATCTTATATAAACGCATATAAACGATCCTTAGCATGCACTGAGCAATAATATAACATTAATTCAACATTGTAACGATTCAAAATTCAATTATATGCAAAAATATAAAATTGACATTTTGAGATCTATAATTTTTCTCTCACCATTGATGTGTTTTGATGCAAGAAAGATGTATAATGGATGCCCAACAAGTGAAATGAAGCTTTGAATGAAGTGATTTGGACTTGAATTGCAAAATCTATTTGAAAAATGCTTTGAAAAACCTTGAAAATGCCTTCTTTCTTCTCCCTCATGGATTTTTGGTAATGTGTGTGTTTTGTGAGTGTGTTTGCTTTGTTTTTAATGTGTGTTGATGATATAAGCTCAAGGTCAACAAAATTTGCAAAGTCAAATTTAGTATTTTTAGTCTTTTAACTAGTATTTTTAGTCTTTTAATTGTTTTTAGACTATTTTTGCTCACCTAAATGCAATTAACACTTAGACTATTTATAAGTAGTATATTTTTAGTTGAAAACATGTTTCACATGCATAGACTTACACCCGCCTGGGTTAAAAACTTGATTTTTGCAAAACAAAGTGAAAAGTCATATTATTTGTTTTCAAATGTCTTTTGAATGCATAATTAATCTAAAATCATTTAATACCACATATAAATACATTTATATTAATATATAATATGTCAATGAAAGTCAATGCAAGAATCAGGTTTAGAAGAAATCACTATTTGGCTAAAAAACGCGACTTTTCGCCCGAAAAGTCTATTTAAATTACTATTCCGTTTCAGAATCAATTTTTTTCAAACATGGGTCTATTAGTAATAGGGGATTAGGTTTTAAGACATTTAAAACACCCGTGTAAAAATTTTAGCGGACGTGCGTTCAAAATACTATTCACAAAACAAACGATAAAATTTATAGTGCCGATTTTGATGAAAATTTCATGAATGCACATATAGCATGTATTAGGAATATAAATCACATATTTAGCACATTCTAACCCATATAACACATAAACAGGTCAAATCACACTAATCAAGGTAAAAACACGTAAATCGAGGTAAAGAAAAAAAATTGGAGTTTCACACTATCTGACAAACACTCTTGCTCCCTGCTATTCTCTCAACTGGTCAGTCAGTAGTAGAATAATAGTCCAAGCTTTGTTGGGCACCGGGCGGAATGAGGTTCAGCCGACCCAGCCCTAGGGCACTCAACTGAAACAGCGAAGGAAGAGGGGAATTCTTTAACTTCCACATCCCACTACCATAGCTTTTAGTGCTGTTAGAAAGCGTTCAACTGGCCAGATATACTGAATCAACAAAGTCGACTAGATCGAGTTCATAATTTGAATCATCGAGATCTTCATCCTTCAATAACACATCATAGTGCCTAGAGATAGAGGTACCAAGCATGTTGTCGAATAGTCGGATATGCCGTACTCTAATTTTGTTGAGGTTATGAACCATTTTCTTTTATGAGCATTGCTTATTATCTCATTATTAGGTAACGCATTCCTGTTTATCGATTTGTTGGTTAGGGTGACACATTGTCGCTTTCGCTTTAATAATGAATGATATGGAGTTGTTAGGATTGCAGCTGGGTTGATCAAGAGGGCAGGGGAATAGCATAATAAATTTCAATTCTTTTGAATAATAAGATCTTATCTTTACGGAATTAGATTCTATTACTAGAATTGAGCCTTTAGTGAGTCGTAGATCAGCTATGGGTCACTCGCAGTAGTCTTTGCTTTTCCTGTTGCCGAATCGATTACGAAGTCAGGGTTAGCTTAGTTAATTCACTCTTTTTTTTTAAAGCTGGGATTGGACCGTTGTTAACCAGGCTCACGGGAAGTTACGAGTGAAACGAAATAAGCCTTGCTGCCTAGCGAGTTCTTCCTTTTCCTTTAATAAGATAAGGTAATTGCCCGTGTAAAGGGAAACAAACTCTCTTTAGATTGATGCCCAAGATCATTCATTTTAAAGGTAACTGCAACTGTAGGGGATGCTTATTCTGGAATGGAGGAATTATCGTATAGTCAACAATTCCTTCTACCCCTTATTTCATAATAACAATAATTAGAAGTTCTTTTTCTAGCTCTAAGGTGTCCCGCAACACACTTCGTATATGTATGATTGAATGCCGACATCATTCGTTTATATTCGCCAAGAGGAAGAAGATCAGAGCCTGGCCACTCCACTTAAAGTAAAGCTTTCCAGGCAATGGCTATTGAATAAAAGCTATTCTTTTCTCACATCTCGATTTCTTTCCCAATGATCAATGGAAGCTATCTTGATCCATTTTTTTCTTTTTAGGGCGAAGGGGGAAGAGACTTTGCTACTCTCCTACATTCAACTTTAACTAAGTCGAGCACAATACGAATCAGCCATTCGGCTAGCGTGTATAATCGCTCCTAAATCCATTTTATTTAAGCGGTGAGGAAAAAAACAACTTATCCATGGCGTGTGATCGATTTACAATAAATAAGGCTAGGTGCTTTGCTTGTGCTTAACGCACTATAGTAACTGACTCCATCATCCTTAGTAGCTAATCAGCCAAGGACCCTCATTAGATTTGGCATGGTTCGTCCTGACCCAAAGCATACTACCCAACACAATAACAGGAGAGGATTGCTAGGCAGCCCCATCAACCCATCAAATATGATCTTCTGCACCAGTTCAATAGGACCACAGCTTCCCATGCCCTCGGTTATTTACCACTACCTGGTCTCAAAATACTTGTACAACTTAGGTTTACTAGGCAGTCCTCAACTACCTATGTTCCTATTGCAGGTAGATCCTGACCAATCATTTCCACCACTACTTCATAATAATGCTACTCATTGTTAAAGGGTCTATTGTGGGGAAATTACCGTTGTTTACGCATTCTTCCCAGTCTAGCCCAGCCTAAAAGGCTCCCAGTAGTAGTTGGGGATTTGATATGATGAGATGAGTGATGGAAGAATCAGTCCCCACCAATAAGGCCTTATTTTGAATGCCCTACCTCTATCTCTCCTTGGCCCTAACACTCCTAATCAATGGAAGCGGAAAGGAAGAAGGGAAAAAAGGAATGATTGAACTTGGGGACTTCTGAAGAAAGTGATTTAAGGCAAATGTAACGAAGAGCAAGCGTAGGCTTTAATTGTTTGAAAAATGAAATAAATAAGTAGCTAGTAGCATTTTTAAGCAGCCTTGCAGCAACTATAGCTTGAAGCGAAGTACCCTATTTATAGATGAATGAGGAGGGCCCTTAGCTTAGAATAACAAGAACTTAAAGGGAATGAAGGAAGCTAAGGCTAGATGGTTTGAAGCTCAACTAAAAGGTGCGGGTGTAAAGGTCTCAGTCCTAGATGATAAAAGCGATGTTCGCTAACCACCTTACCATCAGCAGATCCGTTGTTTTAAAGATTGCCTGAAGACTCAAACTACAACTCCAAACTCGTTGGCATGTTAGCTCATTAGCCTTAATCCCTTTCACCTAGCTGTCCTCTTTTTCTCTCAAATCGGGATCTGGGGATAATTTTGAACTAGTTTCTCTTTGATGAAATCTATTTATGGATGGCTAGGAATTCTCACTCGAACAAGAGGGCCTGGAACTATATGCCCGGGACTGACACACTTTGAAGTCGAGTCACTCTATTTGCCTTTCCCTTGCTTTCACTTTATTGATGACTTTCCCTTACCAGAAACTCTTTCTATCTCCTTTACAGTTGACTATTCTTCCGTCGTGCTCTGCTTTCTAAGTTATAAAATTTTCGATTGCATGTAAATATCCTTGTGCGCTTATAAAGTGCAAGAGCGAATCTTAGCCAGACATGGACCTCCAGTCCTTTTCCTTGCCACTCCTTGTGGACAGTTCACTTGGTAACCCCATTACTTCAGAAGTCTTGAAAATGACTTAAGACCTCTTGAAAATAATGGCTTTGACGCCCTTCCGTTTCGAGACTATGGAGGATCTCAGTCATTTTGTTGGCTCCATGTCTGTCCTCAAACATTTTCGTGAGAGTCTCTGCTTGGAAGCCGCCTGCAACCCTAGTGTGTAGCTCTTTGCACAGATCCTGGATTAGATTAGCGATCCTTCGGTGAGTAGTGAGAAGCTCTGAAAAAGAGTTCAAGGACTCCAGGTCAACAGGAGGAAGTTCTTGATTAGCATGGGACGGAGACGGTTCAGACTCCGAAGCCACCTTTCTTCGTACTGAAGAAGGGCCTTCTTTATCCCCCGGATTCACTTTTCTTTTCTCGAAGCATTCGGGCTTTCGCTATCGATAGTTGGTGGACCAACGTCTCCTTGAGGGCGAGCCCCCGTGGATGAAGTTGATTGGTCGGGGGGCCTGTTGGCGAGGGCTCGCTCTGTTGATGGTTGGGAGGCGTCATTTCCCTTTGTACTTAGGAGTAATTAAGGTACTTTCTCCAGCTCTCTAAGTCCGATTCCGAGTTTATATTGAAGAGGGGCCGGCATCACCCTTGTACAGCCCTTGGTTAACTGTATCACAAAACCCGAAAGCGGCTAGAATCAAAAACAAAAGGAGCCATCCTTCACAACCTAAGCCCCTACTCAACAGGACTCGACTCCCGAGAGAGAACCCCATTTTCTAAAAAAGGGAGTTAAAGAATTCCATTGAGCCAAGTTTCAGACAAAGAAGTACGAAAAGACTGGACACTATTGCTACAAATAGGAAAGACATAGATTTCTTAAAAAAAAGAGTACCATGTTTTCCCAATAAGAATTTCCTCAATATTCGTAGTACCAGGTAATATATTCGAGAGTGTTCAAAAGCTCTCTGCCATTTGAATTTTAGAGACACTAATCGTAGTAGAGTCGAGAATAGGGTAGAACTATTTTTCACAATAAAAATTATGTATACCAGCTATACCGATTATATGTCAGATAGGCGCCCCCCTCCCTAAGCCAGTGTCCATCTTCATGAAATGACATTGCTAGACGGGTTGGGACCAGCCTTCTATCCCGGTGAACAATGTTCCACTGATTAGGCAGGGACAAGATTCGATTCGAGGCTTGACCATGACTTGACCTAGGCCGATTGACACTCATTATTGCCATTCATTCATGAACTAGCTTGACACGACACAGAACAACTAACAACCATATGGAAGGGGAAGAAATCAATCTCCTTCTTCCTGATCTTATTGGCCTTACAACGGGCCTAAGAACAAGGAAGTCTCAACTCCCAAATCCCTCCTTTGAAGGGTGAGGGGTGAACCTTTTGTCTTATTCAATCTCACCTATTGTTGCTTTCGAATTGGTTGAAATAGGATTTTGATGTCACTTAGGAGAAGTATAGGGAAGTGTGCCTGAGTCTTCTATAATATAATAAGTAGTTATGACTTGGTCTAGCTAGGAGAGAGCCATCCTAAAGAGACTTTCTTCTATTCTAGTTTCCATAAAGCAGTATTAGGGTATGAGAATGCCTTTCTCCTATAATAAAGTCTTTGGTTTAGGTCAATCAATTCTCAATCTGGGTTCAATGACCAGAATGAGTCGCTTTCTCCTGTCTCCTCATGGATCCAACTATTAGGTGCGTGGGTTTGTGGTCCATGCCTAAAGCAACTCTTTTCTATTCGCCAATGTTTAAGAAGTGATCTCCTGATTCGTTGATCTATTGGGCTAAGGCAGCTCTACATATAGTGTTTTAGACTCATACTTCATCACCGCCTGGTCCTGTCGAACCTTAATCTTAAGAAATTCCTGAACAAGAAAGTGGTATGTATGGTTGGTGTATCCCTGGAAACTAGTCCATAATGATATCATCAACTGCACGATAGACCATGCATAAGCACTTTTGACAGCAAGACAAGAGTCCTTCTCCTCACAAGGACCGACTCCTTTAGGTGCGAGGTTCGATCAACCGCAAAAAGTCAGAAAAAAAGAATATGCTCTCTGGTAAGTGAAGGAAAGCAGGTCAAAGCCTGGTAGGGCATCAAGGCAGTTCGAAAAAGGCAGAAAGAGTCTCCGTCCTGAACACAAAAGGAAAGTGGGTTTTTTAATGCTTGAACTGATTGATCTAAGTGAGCTACGAGGTTTGTCTTCTAGGATCAACTTGCTTTAAAGTGCCCATTAATTGATTTGTGAATTTCAGGAATGACCCTATCAGTGATTATGTACTAGGCTTATCTGATGAATTGAGTCTTCCAAGAAAAGTTTCTAATAAATCTGCTAATTGAGGTTCTAGATTCGTTCAAAAGGCAGAAAGGAATAGGCTAAGGTCTGTACCTTTTTGATCCCTAACCATATTGATGTTCATGAGTTCTAGTTTTCTGGTAACCAATTATCTAAGGGAACTAGGAGTGCAAAGATAGATGAAAGTGGTACGCGCACACATATAAGCGGTTGGACGGTGTCTTTCTAGAGGTTATCTTTCTTCCCTCCGAGGTTCCCCTATCTTAATGTTCCTAGCCTAAGAGAATCTCAATGGCAAGAGTCTGCTCTATTGCTGCGTATTCTCAAGCATTCATAGAGTCCTTGGCAGAGAGATCCTGTTGCGTGCTCAGATAAAGGTATCCCTCAATCCGAGGGTGAGCTAGAATTTTGTATGGTGAAGAGGAAAGGAAGATGGCATTTCCTCAAATATATGTTCTCGGCCTCACCAACATAAGTGAAGGCAGTGTTCTTACCGTACATATACAAAGAGGTCAATTGACCATCTTCCTAACCTCCTTTGTAGGGACGATAACATTTATCCTTGAACTAGGGCTGAAAGAAGGTTTTTTTGTCCTACCGAAAAAGCTTACTAAGCCGGTTTTCGAGAAGATCCAGCTATAGAATCGAATAGGACTAAAAGGTTTCGCTATCGCTCTTCACTTATGTGGCAGAGCAGCCTTTAGATTTTAGAGTATAGCTCACTTTCCTAATCGGTTCTTAATCTATGGATTACTAAAAGACTCCCGATATTAGAAATTACGCATTAGACTGATTGGACCACTTAATAGGACCCCTTTGGCTTGGCTATTCTAGGCCTTCTTCTATTCGTAATAGCTGATCTGCGACTAAGACTACTAAAAGCAGATATGCAAACAAATCCTTCTTAGGAAAAGAAGACCAACTGTACTAGTTCCTTCTTAGTACTAATAGTATACCTACAGCTTATATGCAATAGTCTACCTTATATCCTAATGGCTTATTTAGGAGAATCACCCAAGGGCAATCCCTCATTTCCCAACTGCTTCTTCCGAGATACCTTCTTCACTGGCTAGCCAAGGGATAGAGTCTTCCTTCTCAATTATATCTCATTAATGGTAGGGTCAACTGAACACTAAATTTATTTGAAGAAAGCTTCACATGTGTGATGTTTCACTCATGATTAAGTACCGAGAGCTCCTTTCTTCGATATAGCACTAGAAGGAGTGGTTCGGCTGGGTTAAGCTAGGCTCCTCTGGCAAGTAGTCCCTTGATCCGGTGCTAGGGTTTGAAGGGGCTTAGAACTCATTTTTGAATTGCAAAAGAGTAACCTTTCCACCATCCCCTATTCTAGACTCGACTTTTCATTTAGCTCATTCTCTTGTTGATTATGTCTAAGATTCTACGCATGTGTTTTTTGATGCCCTATCTGTTCCTACTCCAAGGATAAATAGGATTTTGTTCACTCCGTAGTAATGAACAGATCAAGATGTGGTGTTTAGTCCACATTGGTACGGGATTCGTGATGCCATCTGTATTATCTTGTGTTCTTTCCTCACATTGGGAGTGCTGCCCTGGCACGACAAACCTGACGATCTATCTTAGCATGTTGCTCATATTTCCTTGTCAAGGAAGCCGAGATCGATGTCGGATGATAGAAAGGATGGCTAAAGGTGGATGTAGTAAAGGAGAAGCAAAACTGGGTATCATAGTAGCATTTCTTCCTATAGATCATGTCAAATTCCCTCGTTAAACTTCTGTCCCGATGCTTTAGATGCTGATCAGGATACTGATATTGAGGCTGTGGCTGCGGTTTCAGAGCCTGTATCGTCCACTGGGCAAAAAATTGATCTATAGTTATTTCCATACTCAAATGCAAAAGAAAGCCTTCTTTTATAGGGCAGGGCTGAAAAAAAGTCAAAAGATGAGATACTTTTATAATTGATATTTTTTTGTAGATCTTGCAAATCATTCCCAATGAGGAAAAGCATGAACGAGGACTTACTTTCTACGGAATAGAATGAATGAGGGAATGGATGCGACAATGAATGAAGACGATCCAGGTAGGGTAGCGCAGCATCTTTTCCAGCGCTGTTAAGAAAGGGGTACAAGGAGCTGTAGAAATGGTACAGGGAACCATTAGGTGGTGTGGTATTATGATTAGATGAATTTTTCCGATGTCTATCAGAGTGAAGACAGACAACTCCTGGGTTAGGTTCCTTCATAAAGGAAGATAGTGCGTCGTAAAAAGAAAGACAGGCATGCAACGAAGCGAGCTGCTTACCTTGCCCCGAGAGGGCCCATAGGATAGAGTAGAACCGACGATGCTACTCCGGACCCTGACGGACTAGGTAGTAGTAAGTTGTCTAGCCTTACTCCGTTCACTGAGCTTGACACTTTGCTTTTGGTGGTGTGCTTGGTTATGTGTTCTGTATGCTCTTGGGTGGAAGAAAGAGTACAGGAAGCCGCCCCTGCTTTCTAAACCTTTCATTCATTACTGGACTATCCCATCCATTACTGACTGAGATAAGACTGGACTGATACCTGTACTGATAGAGACCTACCCTATTGATCTATGAAATTTTCGGTGATTTAAGACAGTCAGGGTTCATACTTCAATGAATAAAGTAGTTGAGAATCGGATTCATTCTTCTTTCCCAAAAATTCGATGACCCTTAAGAATAGAAAGAGAGAACAGGGATACTTATGATCCTTACAGAGGCTGCTCCTTAATATGAATGAAAGAAGGCTCCCCATGATAACTAACAAGATTCAGTGGGCTGCCTATGAAATATATAGAGCTCTATGACTCAACTCAAATTAATAAGGATGCATAAATTTTTGACTCATCTCATCATTCTCATCTTTCAGTTCATATTCTCTAGTACCAGCCGAGAAGCCACCCAATCACTTCAGTCAAGGAAAACGTTCGATAGAAGCCCCTAAGGTATTATGAGCCAAAGAGTAAACCATTCCTCAATCCACTCAGGCAGAACCATCGTATTATCCCTTAAAGACTCTATCATGAAAGAAATGGAAGCCAACTAACTCATAGCCACCCACTCACTCATATGACCGGCAGGTCGAAATTAGCCACGATTCTTTCTGCTTCTTTTTTTAGTACGATCTTACTTTTCTTCCTTATCCTAGTCTGAAACTAGAACAGCGTTCCGCTTTCTTCTTTGTTTTCCTTTCGTCCCTGCTTATCTCAACTTGACTGCTGACTGGCTGCCTTACCGACCGAAATGATTGAAGAATTGATTTGAACTAGAGGGTGCCAATGACTCCCTTCTTTACGTGTTTTACATCCCTAACTGCGACACTGACTTAGTTGATTGATTTTTTATTCTATTTTGCTCAGGCTGACTAAGTGACTAATTGAACCACTTGGTCAAAGGATAAAACCCTGACTACCGAGAAGAGACCCACTCGAAGAGGTGGGGAGGCTCCTGCCTATTTGAATGCCTTCTTTTTTATCTCGCCGACAACTGATTGGTTTTCTTTTTTTACGGTAGATACCGAAGGAAAAAGACGTCCCTTACTAACTTTTACTAGTTTGATTAATAGATCAGTTCGCTTGATTCAGAATCGAGCATCGTGGAAGGGAATAATAACTCAGGCAGCTACCGGGCCCCTTTTCTTTTGCACCATGTTTGAGAAAGAAAAGAGTGATTTTCTGTAGTTAGAAAGAGCTGCATTCCTTATTCCATAAAGAAATGACGCTTAACACTATACTTGTTTTCTTCAAGCGGATCCAAAATACTTTGAAAGAAGCTCTATTCCCTGAATTTCAAACTCCTCTAGAATCCTTATTCACTATTGAAATGCTGCTCCTCATTCATATTGATCAAAGTCTCGAGGCTCTCAATTCAGAAGATAGAAACCTACGGGATACTAATGAATAAAATAAATCCTTTCTCTCGCCATGTTGAAGCTTCTTAAAGAGACTAATTCGGGGGGTTCAACAATCCAATGAGAAGGAAAGAACTGCGGTTCAAATGCATATGAAACTAAGCTAAGGCGGTTGCCGTCCTTGCTTTATCCCACTCTAACTTCTTACAGGCGATATATGAACTGAAAGGGCTTGAATGAATTCGTCGAAGAATAGCCGGCAACGAAAAAGATCGCGAGCCTCTCCCTATCAGTCGAGCATCTTCAAACCTCTTTCTTTTTATGTTCTTAGAACCATTCTTTTGAATCCTACATGACATGCACCCCCTTCCATCTTCCTTCCTTAAAAAGGCCTTACTCCGCCCTTCCAGTAGCTCGTGCTTCCGCACTTCTTTCTTATGCTAGATGTTAGGCTAACTTAGCCAGCCAAGGTCTCCACCTGATGTGGTGCCCGCTGGTATCCATCCTCTTGTTCTAAGCCTTAGACCTCTCAGGCCAAGCAGAGCATTTCTCTTGAGGCACGTTAGCTTAACTCTTAACCTGCATTCTCTGGTAACAACAGCAGGATAAGCATAGCAAGAACTCCCTCCCGACTCTCAATGAGAAAGTTTAGCTTTCTAGAGGTTCTGGGGAAACTTTACTAAGATCCAAATATATAGGTAGTCTTAAGGGAAGGAAAAAGAAGGCCTTCACTGTCTATCCAAAGGTCCGCCTGCCGAATGGGTGTCTTGAGGCGAATGAAATGGGTAGGAATTCTCCCCCTATGTCAATTGTTGTAAGGTACCTAAGGAGTGAGGGTTTACAATAAATAGCTTGATTTCAGTAGTGCCTTACCTTGCAGCTCTATCTATCGTCTATGCTTTTGATACATAAATGATTTTTTAGTGCTCTCATGCTTGCTTTCTCTATACCACAGTGTGATATTGATGGTCTGTTAATCATGCGATATGGACTCAGCCTTTAACGACTTTATCATGCTTTCTATATGTGTTGATCCGTTAAATCATGCTCCTCCCGCTTCTGCAGCAGCATATAATCTCGGGCCCTTGATGCCAGCAGCACAATCTGTTTTGTAGTATGGACAGCGCAAGAACAAGAATCCGCAGCTTCATTGTTGTTGCAGAGTTGGCAGTGCTGTTGCTTCTGCTCTTTCTTGCCCTCTTACCCTTTCCCTCAGGGCCAGGGCATCCTTCTACTCTAAGGCCGACTAACGGCCAACAAAAAGGTACTCCTAACTTCGCTCTTTTAAGTAAAAGAAGACTTGTTTCGCCTTCTGCGCTGAGTCGGAGACATAATCTGAACAGTGCTTCTTACTTTGATTTTATGAGTCAAAAAAGGCTTGTTCCGTCTGGCCCGAATCCACTCCATAACTAGTAGTGTAATGAAGTCCTTGTGAAGGATCTCCAATCAAGGCATCTACTCGTTATCGGAAAGGCAATCTCCACTTCCTCTATGCTTCAATTGGTCAAGCTCATCATACTCGATTGTCTTCTTCTTCCTCAGCTTCTTTGCATACCTAGCATTTTCGCCTTGCTCATGCAAGCCTTACAAGTATTAGGAGTCTAGTGTCTAAAGGGCCCTTGAAAGTCGATTGTAATAATGCTTCACCCAGTCATATTTGTCCCAGCTGTCAACTGGGGAAGCACACCAAACTACCATTTTCTCCACGCAATAAAAGAGCTGACCATTTTTTTTGAATTTCTCTATGCTGATGCTTGGGGTCCTGCACCTTCTTCTTCTTCATCTTTTTTCTTCATGCCAAATCTGAAGTTTTTGAGAAACCCATAACATTTTTCAAAAGTGATGGTGGTTGAGAGTTTACTTCTAACAGCTTTAATGAGTATTGTGTGTAGCATGGAATTCAAAAAAAAATGCATCCATGCCCTTGCACTTCAGAGCATAATTGTTTCAATGAGCACAAGCATCGCCATATCACTGAGACGGACCTTTCCATACTTTTTCATTCTGGATTCCCATATACCTTTGGACATAAGCTTTTCATACGGCTGTTATTGTTATCAATAACCAACCTATACCACTTCTAAATCACATTTCTCCCTATGAAATCCTACATGGTGTTCCACCTGCTTATTCATCTCTTCGGGGCTTTGGATGTTTATGCTACGTCCACATCTCGAAGTCCATTCGTCACAAATTTGAGCCTAAGGCTGATTGCTGCATTTTTCTCGGGTACAATGATGATCATAAAGGCTTCTGATGCTTCTCTCTGTGCAGTCATCGAGTTTTCATTTCTCGCCATGTCACATTTGATGAAGCAACTCTATATCATCCACCATCTACAATGCCTTAATCTCAAAGAGAGGTGCCACATATGCTACCCACCGTTACTGACTCTACTTCCTTTGCACTTGAGATCAGTATTCGGCCCATTCCCACGGCCGGTGCCTCTTCCAACAGTCCTATTACAGCCATCGAGGGCTCGTGGTACCTGCTACACCTGATGGTCATCAATCCGCTCTCAAGTATAACACTCGCCAGCCTAAAATCAAAGTTGTTCCTTCAGCTGATTTACCAGAATCTTCTCCTCAATCAAGTGTTCGTCTTGATCAGGAAGCTCCTTTTGATTTAGGAAGAGGAGTACGTTCCTGTACTACTAATCGGCTCCTTCTCTCGGTCAATGTTGTCTCTGCTGATTTCAATGTGAAGGAACCCACTTCATTTCGATCAGCTTAGAAGGATCCACACTGGGTTGTTGCCATGCATGAAGAGATTGATGCCCTCTATCAAAATCAGACTTTGACTATCGTTCCCCGTCCTTCGAAAAAAAAAGTTATTGGCTCGCAAGTGGTTATACAAGATTAAGTAAAAGTCTGATGGGACTATTGATCGCTACAAAGCTCGCGTGGTAGCCAAAGGCTACAACCAGCAATAGGGTAAATGACTATGATGAGACATTCAGTCTAGTTATCAAGATGACATCAATGGCGATTAGGTGTGACTTGCTTGATAAAGGAAAGAGAAGACGTCCCTCAACTCAAAGCCCCATTAACGCAAAAGAAGTAGATTCCTACGTTTTTAAATTACTAAAAGCTCTTAGCTACTCAGCTATACTATAAGCTTTAAAGGTATTACTTGACTGAAAGAGTAATCATATGTTGGGGGCTTCCCTTTACAACCAAGGAAGGTAGATGAGCTTTGCTCGCTCCTAGGATTCGTCTACACTACATCGACCTAGAGATAAGGCTTATCTTTATCTTTCGGTTCCTTTGATTTAATATAAATAAATTAAAAAGAACAACAATTAAGCAAAAAAGGTTTGAAGATGCTCGACCGATAGGGAAAGGAAAAAGGTTAAAAAAATATAGATGGGCTTATGTTTATTATAGCAGTTCCTTCTGATCCCAGAAAACGTCCGAAAAAACTTGCTACGGAACTACCGAGCAAGAGCAAAAATACGATAAGTAGATATCTCTTCATCCTCTCTTTTCTTTTTGCTTTGCACTGTTTGTCTTACTGTCCGACCACGGAGAAGTCTACCACATCAAGGTGATAGGATTCAAACCTATGGCGCTCTGTACCCAAAACAGATGCGCTGACCAGACTACGCTACACCTCGTCTCACCACCCTAGAGCATATAGATCCACCCGATGAATGAACACTCAAACCGAACTCGCCCATCCTTTTGGGGAAAGAGATGCAAGAACCAATCTGAGTAATCAATCACTTTTTTTTTTATAGAAAATCTGGCTCCAGTAAGATAGGGCGAGGCGCTACAAGCCGGATAGTGCAGGTGCGCTCACATTTCTTTTTGGCTTACTCTTTCACTTGAATTTCCAAATTCGGCTCGCTCGCTTAGAAGTGGATTTGAACCACTAACACAAGGATTTTCAGTCCTTTGCTCTAACCAGCTGAGCTACCTGAACCACTTTCCTAAAGTATATTTTCTTCATCGAATAGTGCCCTACCAATCCGCTAGGCACTTGAAAAGCCCTTTACTAAAATATATAAAATAGATATATCTATTTTTCACTTTTTCGTCAAGCTTTCGAGCAACTCTTTCAACTGCTGCCTAATCCCAAACATGCTCAAGAACCAAGAGCCATCCAGGGACTGGATGGCGGGAGAGAGCTTACAACTAGAAAGAAGATAGGTCGGTCAAAGAAAAACAAGGCACAACGGGCTCTCCAGTCTGAGTCACTAACTAGCGCTATTCGGTCCTCCGGGGGACTAGACTCCAGCAAGAGGTTTTTTCTCTCATTCCCGCTCCTCTCATTTCCATGCAGGAGGAAATGGGATTCGAACCCATGATACAATTTTCTTGTATGTCGATTTAGCAAACCAATGCGTTAAGCCACTCAGCCATCCCTCCAAGTTCTTGATCTGAAATTGATGTGCGGTTGGTTGCCCGAAAGGCTATCTAATCTGATCAACTGCCTAAGCCATAGCATGCGTACTCTTCCTCTATGAGTAGACTCTATCAAAATCTGCCACTCGTTGGGCGAGGCCTTCTTTTCTATGAACACCCTACCACTGAATGATTTACTTTCTAGTTTTCGCCTCCAACCCAACCAGGAGAGAACACAAGGTCAAGCTAAGCCCTTATCCGCCTGAATGGAATTCATATTTCATTCGTCTGGTCGAGAAGGGAGAAAGCCCAGGGAACTGGACTCTGCCTCTTCTATTACATTACATTATGGAGAAGTCCATTCTCATCGTGATCGATCCAGGTCCTAGCCTAGTGCCCAGAGAACCAGGCTTGCTTAGCAACCAAAGATAGCTTACTAAGGCCGTCAAGGTTTGAAGATGCTCAACCGATAGGGAGATGGTGGACTTATTTTTAGGCGAATAAGAAAAACCTTGATTGCACAAGCTTGCCAGCAAGCCAACAAACCCCTTTACTCACCTCTTAATCTAAAAAAATCATTTTCTTATTTTCTAATAAGGTAAGCATCTAGCTCTCGATCCAGAGCTACTACTTTAATAATCAACTGAGCTCAGGAAGTCAGGTTAAGACGTTGACATATACAGGGTAGATAAAAAAGGATTTCAGTCTTTAGAAGTCAATCCCACTAAACTACACTTGTACGCTTGACATAAGAAAAGTAGAGGCAAATGGAGTCAAAGGCCAAGCCTCAACCAGCAAAGGGGGATAGTTATGCCAATCCAAGCAGAGCAAAAGTGCGCCCACTCTACCTTTCTTTCTTTAACTTAGACTTCGTTCTTCAAGGAGACCTATTTGCATTTCCTCTGTTATGTGCTCTTGAACTCTTAAGTCCCTTGTGCCTTTAGTTGAAGTATAGGTTGTCGATTCAATCTATCTTGATGGGATTTTTGCTTCTGTTAAGTTGTATAGAAGGGATTTATCTAGTAGGTAGTGACAAGACTAGTAGAATCGACAAGAGGCTACATCAATAGCTAAAACCTTTTTTCTGGTAGGGTAGGCTTGGAGTTAGAAGTCCTATTTTTCCCAACAAAATAAGCACTTTTGCAAAGTTCATCTTGCCATGGTCAAAACAAGGCTTACGTATAACAATCAAACCTTACTAGGGACAAGGACCAGACTATAGAGCCTAATTAAAAAGAATTCAGGATTGCTTTCTCAATTCACATCTATGAGCGTCCATTCCTCTCCTTATTGGTCGAGCATCTTCAAACCTCTATCTCATGCTCGCTTCGATCGGACTCTGACAGCTTCGGAAAGAAAGATGGGTCTCTAACAAGGCCCCTAAATGACCGCTCAGAAGGCCTACCTATTTTTTTCCCAATCTATCACTTGCTCGTCCCTCTCTCATGAAAATTCTCTCTCCTCTCCCCGCGGCTTTGGCTCATGTCTATACCCAGTTTCTAAGACGATCCCCATTCAAGCTGTCACGCCCCGACCCAACCCCCAAGCTAACGGTTAAGTCCGGACCCGACACACGGACAGAGTCTCTCCTGTACCGTGGACATTCTAAAAACCTGTACTCACTCAAACAAAGTCCTAACAATACAATACAAGCTTTTCTTAAATAAACAACAAGGTTCTAAGGCCATCCGAGCCTTATGGTACACAATATCTCCAAAACACACAAGCATGCGAGAACTTGTTATCAGCATAGGTTTTATAATCATAACATTCTAGGAAATCAATAAAACAACTTAAAGGATAATGCATTCTACATTAACCATCCACTCCCAAGCATGCAAGGAAATAAAGGCAAGAATAAAAGTTATTACAAGACATGGCTTTCAGTTATACACCACAATCTACTATCCTTCAATTTGCACAACAAACATACACATAGCCATTAGGCCACAAAATAGTATATAAGACAATTAGTTGAACTTTCCACATAGCAGCAATTCATTAACCACCTCAAGCTATCAAGCACGGCAACTAAGGTAGAGGCTCAATCTGAACTTCTTCTTCCTCAACTAAATCAACAAGCTGGGGATCACCCTCAGCGTCTCCTGAAACAGATATCAAGGTATGAGCAACCACTGTTGCCCAGTGAGGGATATAGTCCCGGGGCGTGCAATGAAACAGATAATACAGTTATACAACAATATCACTTAGACAATTAAAGAAACAATGATAACTTAAATAACCACACATTTAAAAGGATACATTTCACTCAATCCCCTATACACCAATCTTCACTGGTCTTCAATCACGATCCACGAACCACGAGCACGATCACGATAAGCCGGCATAATCCCCAAACACTCCAGTGGGTGTACTCCGGATGTACCCCGAATCCTACGACCCAACATCCCATGGCAATCTCCGGACCAGGCGAATGAGGGAATAGGGCACGGAGTTTGAATATCCACCGGCAAGCCCTCTGCCGCCCAGCCGATATTCAACACATCCGCCCCTGACACTATGGTTGCGCAACCACTATGCAATGCACTTAACGATGGCAAGTTAATAGCAATATTATAATCATTAACACACATGAGGATCAACAAAGTAGGTTGACCTCGATGCAATTATGATAGAAGCAAATATGGAAGCTAATAAGCAGTTTACAAATGAACATATACAAAATGAGCATAGGATCATACCAAAAGTTCCAAATCAACTTAATATCACATATAAACACTCAAGAAGTCATGCCGTGAGTTTAGAAGCGTGAGACAACCGAAATTGCACTTAAACCCCTTTATTTTACAAACTATTTCTCTTCCAAACCAAAGTTAATGATTTCATTTTCAAAGGAAACTCTCCCAACTTTCTAACTAACCCTCAAGGTACCCTCTCAACCCTCTAATTCAATCAAATGCCCGCGTTTACCCCGAAAGCCCCAATTTCCCTCTTTTGGCTTTAAACTACACCTACATTGTCCGGGCTTCAAACAAGGGGTATCAATGCATCTATAGCACCTAGGTAGCCTAAGGATACTAGAATTGAAGCCCGAATCCACCCGGATTCGCATTAACCCCAAAAGCCCCAAGTTAAAGTCGGCTATTTTCCATTTTAGGCGATTTAAGGGTAATGCAAGTGCACGGGGCTATTAGGCTATCTTCACTAACACCTAAGGTGTCTATTAGGAGCATTGAATCAAGCTAATTCGAGAAATTATGCAAAACCCTAGAAAAAACATCACTATTCACCCTAAAAATCAAATTAACGATTCTAACCATTTAAATTGCGAAACGACGGTTCAAATGTGTTCTCTAGCATTCATATAGATGGTATATTAGCATAGATAACAATTACAATGGCATATAATCATACTTTCAACAAATCAAGAAATGAACAACTATTTAAAAATGCAAAAACAAGTCGTGAAATCCCTCACCACTACGCGTAGGAGCACCTAGGGACCTTGCAAACACCCTACACTAGTTGCTCAAGGCTTGGAGAGGCTTGGTTTGAAGAGTTGAAGAATAAAAATCTCTCCCAAAGCTGCTGCAGTGTTTCGGCCCTGCTACAGTGCAAATCAGCTTTTATTTTTTTTTTGTTGTGTGCTATATGAGCTAAAGTGTGAGTTGTTTTGGTTTTATAAAAGGTGGGGTCTAGTTTGGGCATTTAGGTGGCTTTTAAAATGCGCGTAGTAAGCTTAAAAATGAGCCTAAGGTGAACATGTGTGCTAGTTAATTAAATTTCTAAGTTAGTTACGTAACACTATTCACTCAACTACAAAAATCATTTTCTAAACGAGCTCTCCTAACGCCTTTAGCTCAAATGCACATTTTTCCCACTACTTTTACAATTAATATGATTTAATAAAAATGCTAATTAACTAATAGGAGGCAGTTTCATAGCATAATGCCTATAGATTGCTTAATATTGCTTGTTATGCTTGTTAAAGTTGGTTATGATTGAATTGTATATCAATTGTTGATAATGGTTGTTAGTGTTATTCTTGTTACTTTATTGATTTTAAATGCTTGTTATATCGTTTATTGCTTGTATCTTGTATTGCATTACATAGTGTCAGGCACGTGAGTGATGGGCCTCTCTGGGTAGCCTCGGGTTGCCAGTGTTGGTTGCTCTAGCTCCATGTCCTATTCCCTTTCTCGATTGGGTTGCCGCCCAGGGAGTTTTGTGTCGTATAATTGACAGAGTATGTCCGGAGTACTCTAAACGAAAGTTATAAGGTGGGTGAGCCGGCACGTCATCGTTAAAGTCATTGAATTCGTGATCGATACATTTCTCGCTCAAGTGAACCATAGCCTTCAAAGTGTGGTATAGCTTTGATTGGTTGTGTTAATGTTTTCTTTAATTGTTTATTGTATTTTTGTTTATATTGAATGCCTTTTTATTGATTGTATTGCTTAACTGTGCCTATTTGCATTGCACGATCTTTTTTCTCTCCACCTCGATATATGTCTCGCCCTCACTGAGTATACGTGTTGTGTATACTCACTTCTCACCACCACATTTCAGGAAATGTCATGTTAGCTAGAAAGTTCGTGATTTCGTGAAAGTTCGTGCTTGAAGAGTTGTCTTGCGTGCCTATGTGGCTTGAGTTGTCAAAGATGCAAAGTGTATATTTCATGTGTTGTATGTATTTAAAGTTAAAAAGGAATGTAATTTAAGTTTTCTAGGTTGTTGAAGTGATTTGGAAAAGCTAGTTTATGTATTCAGATAATATAGCTTAACTTCAATGCATGTTTGTAAGGTCCAAAGGAAAAGAGTTAGAATGGTTTGATAGTCTAATTTATGCAATAGGTTAGTATGGTTTAATTGTCAAGCATGAATGTACTTGTAAAAGATATGAAGAGGTAGGTTAGTCTGTAAACTGGAAATGTATATTTGCTTGTGATTGCTTGTTGAGAACAAGGCTCAGATAGCCTTGAGGTGGTTGAATGTTTGGACATGGTATTGGTCCACTTATATGCTACGCGTGTTTGTTTTTTGCCTAGAAACAGCGGAGACTCCGTCCGTTTTCCCTAAAAATTATGCCCGGGTTTGGAATTGGGTTGTGATTAGATTGATTGATAGAACTCCCGGTCTCGAGAGGGAATGGGGTGTTACAGGTGGTATAAGAGCTTGTTTAGCTCATAAGGCAAGACAGGGTCCTCGGTCTGGTGGGTAGTGATCCTAGAATGTGTGCTTGTTAAGTGTGTCTTGAAAGTGTGTGCCTATATGTGATATTGTGTGTCTTGACTTGAATGTATGCACCTATGTGATATAGTTATGTGTTATGTGTTAAATGTTTCTCAAGTAAAGTGAAGTGTCTAGTTGTGTATTGAATTGACCTATCGAATTGGCATCGTGAATCGAATTGATCTTGTGAATTGTTATTTGCTTGAAGTATTGCTTGTAATGTATGTATTGGAATGTCTTGAATTGGTTGTGCCGTGATTTGAATTGATTATGTTGTGCTTGACTTGATTGTTGTGCTTGAGTGACTTTGTTGAATAAACTCTTTTGTAAACTTGCTTGCATAAAGTTTAAGGCATGTGTATAAATGTGATATCTTGGCATTCATACATGTCCAGTGGAAATGGTAAGAAATACTTCTTCTTCCCTTGAAGAGAAGTGGTTAGTAGCAAGCCCCAAGTTATTTGGATTGACGGAAACGAGCAGTGCTTGACTAGGCCATTATTTGGGAGTTGACATTTATAGCTGGAGTTTGTTTATTGGGGTTCCTTGAAGGTTATCTTCTATGCTTTGTGTAAATGACTTCCTTTGGAGTTCTACATGATTATTCTTTGGAGTATTTTCTGAATGTCTTCTTGATTGGGCATTCATCGGGTATTTTCTATATTGGCATTTCGTGGGAGACTTGGTTGGGATTTTAATCAACCTTTGGTGTTCTTTCTGCATTCTTATCGGGAACTTTGATTTGAATCTGCTTACAATGATCAGTTTTGTGTGAGGCGTATTACTTTGGTATTCCTTGTGGACATTTCTAGTGGATTTGGCAATCGGAATTCTTATTGGACTTGCTGCATAATATTGTATACAATATCTTTGCTCTAGTCTTTCTTGATATTTTATTGGCAATCGTAATTGGAATTCCTCAATAGTATATGGTGCACCTGCACGGCATTTCTTCTGGTATTTTACCCAATATTCGGTAGCAATATTATTTTGGGAATCTACTTAGTTATTCAGCTTGGTGTTCATTCATGGACTTTTGATAATCATATATATGATGACGTACATTATGGATTCCCTATTCAGATTCTTTTTGAGTTATATATTTTGAAAGACTTCCTTGAAACTTCTGTAATATGATTGACTGGATTTCTTGTCTAGAGTCTTTCTGAGCAGTACTTGGGATTCTTGTTTAGATTCTGCTTCATATTGTTTATTGGTATGTTCTCAGTACTTTTAGTTGGGATTCTATTATGGCATTCATGTCTAATAAGATTTTTATTTGGGGATCTATTTGGTATTCTCTAGAGCCTTTATTTGGCCTTATTATTTTGGAAATTTTGGGCGGTACTACTCGGGCTTCTTCTTTGGCCTTTTCCACACAGGGGAAAATTTATACTTGCTGTTTTATTAAGATGACGCGGGAGGGACTCAGTGACTGGAGGATTTTATTTAGAGATTGGCCTTTGGTAATCTTCTCCATATTCCTTTACAGAATTTTCAGCTAGGTCTACTTACGGTAATAAGCACTGCATGAGTATCTTTGCTTCAGTCTTTAGTTGATATTTTCTCGGCATTGTTGGTTGGGATTTCTATTCGGGTTTTCCTACGAGCATCCTTATTCACTATCTTGCCCAGCAACCGATGCAGATTAGTCAGAGTTGGACCTCAGATGATGCTGAGTTTTATTGGAAGAAGAATTGCGAGGACGCAATTGTTTTAAGGGGGGGAAGGATGTGATAACCCGAACCCGGCATGCATTTATTGGCATTTAACTGCATCTAATTAAGTGTCATCTTAAATGTTAGTATTAAATTTGTGTTTATTTTTAGTTAAACATTCATTTGTAGCTTTATTTTCATATTTATGTTAATCGGTTTTATTTTTCTTGCACCTTAATGCTCGATTTTCAATTAAATGAAAAGTAGCTCCAAGCCGGAGTAAATTTTGAACTATGTTACTTCTCGAAAATTATATTTTCTTAAATTCTTTGAGATTTAATTGTTATTCTTTTATTGTCGCAAAGTGCATAGCATATCTAGAGCGATAGTTAGGAAATGAATTCTAGTCCTCAGCAAATAGTGAAAACTAGTATTTAGTGTCTTAATTTTAATATTTTAGTTGTTGTTAGCTAGAATTAAAATTGTGTTGGTTGTTTTTGCTTTAAAATGCATAAAACAAGCTTATTTGACCAATTTTTAAGTTAGTTGACCAAGCCTTGACCAAATTGACTTGTTGTCATCTTTATAATAGCTTAAAATAGCACAAAATTAAAAAAAAAAAAAAAAAAAAGCTGAAAACAGAATGAGCAGGCCGAAAATACAAGAGAGAAAAAAAAAGAGATTTCAACTTCCAAATCCTCAAATCCTCGCGTGAGCTTGCACGGGGTGGTTTCCGAGGTATCCAACGAGGTTTTCCTAGCATCTAGGAGCGTCTAAGGTGAGGGTTTCATGTTTATTTGTGCATTTGAAAGTTTTATGTGTTAACTTTAATTTTTGGGTTTTATCCGTAGAATGTTATTTTGATCGTTTTGAGGCTTAAAGAATGTTTCCTAGCAATCGTAGAACATGTATTTATAGCTTTTTAACATTTTCTGCAGTTGAATATCGAAATTGAAATATAAATTGTTAATTGAATAGTAAATTGTGAATAGTAAATCCCCGTTTCGATGAAGTTCCTTCGTTATGCGTTATGTTGATGTAAGAAGGTGCTAGATATGCTAGAATGCCTAAATGCATGATTTGTTTGGATTGCATAATGGAAAAACGGAGAAAAATGCCTTGGTACAAGTCGGGGTCGTTTAGGTCGAGTTTAACATTTCCTCATATTGCGTGATGGCATTGTCTTGGGAGGCCATGGAAGCACTTTTGGTGTGATTATGGCGTTGGTTGGGTGTTTGGTTAGGGTAGCGGTAGTTCAAACGAGCAAAGGGGGAAATCAAGGATTTGCGTGAATTCTAGGGTTGAGTAGGGTTTCGGGGTCATTAGACGTGCCTTATAGTGACCTAGGAGGATTGGTGAAGTCGGTTTCCAAAACTCGTGGCTCGTTTGAAAGTAGTAGCATTTTACAAGTTGGGGTCATTTTGTGATTTTGTGTGTTTTCATAGCATAATGCCTATAGATTGCTTAATATTGCTTGTTATGATTGTTAAAGTTGGTTATGATTGAATTGTATATCAATTGTTGATAATGCATGTTAGTGTTGTTCTTGTTACTTTATTGATTTTAAACGCTTGTTATCTTGTTTATTGCTTGTATCTTGTATTGCATTGCATAGTGTCAAGCGCGTGAGTGACGAGACTCTCTGGGTCGCCTCGGGTTACCAGTGTTGGTTGCTCTAGCTCCGTGCCCTATTCCCTTTCTCGCTTGGTTTGCCGCCCAGGGAGTTTTGGGTCGTAGAATTGACAGAGTATGTCCGGAGTAATCTAAACGGAAGTTATAAGGTGGGTGAGCCGGCGCGTCATCGTTAAAGTCATCGAATTCGTGATCGGTATATTTCTCGCTCGAGTGAACCATAGCCTTCAAAGTGTGGTATAGCTTTGATTGGTTGTGTTAATGCTTTCTTTAATTGTTTATTGTATTGTTGTTTATATTGAATGCCTTTTTATTGATTGTATTGCTTAACTGTACCATTTGCATTGGACGATCTTCTTTCTCTCCACCTCGATATATATCTCGCCCTCACTGAGTATACGTGTTGTGTATACTCACTCCTCACCACCACATTTCAGGAAATGTCATGTTAGTTGGAAAGTTCGTGATTTCGTGAAAGTTCATGCTTGAAGAGTTGTCTTGCGTGCCTATGTGGCTTGAGTTGTCAAAGATGCAAAGGTGTATGTTTCATGTGTTGTATGTATTTAAAGTTAAAAAGGAATGTAATTTAAGTTTTCTAGGTTGTTGAAGTGATTTGGAAAAGCTAGTTTATGTATTCAGATAATATAGCTTAACTTCAATGCATGTTTGTAAGGTCCAAAGGAAAAGAGTTAGAATGGTTTGATAGTCTAATTTATGCAATAGGTTAGTATGGTTTAATTGTCAAGCATGAATGTTGTAACGCCCCGATCCCTCACGAGACTGGAGGCTCTAATAACCATGCTATTCTCAACCTAATACCAAACCCGGTGACAAAATTTTAGGGGAAAAACGGACAGAGTTTCCCCTGTACTATGGACATTCTGAAAACCTGTAAATATTCAATATAGATACAAAATAACCTAGAACACCAATTCTAATCAAAACCTAGCTCCAAGGCCATCCGAGCCTTAAAACAAACAACAATACCAAAACCACACAAGCATGCAAGAAATTTGTTTACAACATCTTCTAGTTCCCATATCATTCTAGGATATCAATAAAAAATAAATAAAGGATAAACATTTCTACCTTAAGCCAATCACTCCCAAGCATGCAAAGCAACTAGAAATAGAAATATAAGTTATTACAAGCCATAGAATTACCACTGCTACTACATTATCAGACTTCCAGCTTACATATTACTCAAATACATACATGAGCTTTAAGGCCCCAAAATAGATTATACATAGGACAACAAATTCTTCACATAGCAACCAGAAAGCACATCCGCCTCAGACAAATATCACACAGTAGCTAAGGCAACTCCACCAACTGTGCCACCTGAAACATGTTAGCGAGGTATGAGCAACCATTGTTGCCCAGTGAGGGATATGGTCCCGGGGCGTGCAATGCAACAGATAATACAATTATACAACAATAACACTTAGTCAATTAAAGAAACAATGATAACTTAAATAACCACACATTTAAAAGGATACATTTCACACAATCCCCTATACACCAATCTTCACTGATCTTCATTCACGATCCACGAACCACGAGCACGATCACGATAAGCCGGCATAATCCCAAACACTCCAGTGGGTGTACTCCGGATGAACCCCGATAATCCTACGACCCAACATCCCCTGGCAATCTCCGGACCAGGCGAATGAGGGACTAGGGTACGAAGTTTGAATATCGACTGGCAAGCCCTCTACTGCCCAGTCGATATTCAACACATCTGCCACAAACACTATGGTTGCGCAACCACGATGCAATGCACTTAAAAATGACAAATTAATAGCAATAATATAAGCATTAACACATAGGAGGATCAACAAAGTAGGTTGACCTCGATGCAAATAGAATAGAAGTAATTATAGAAGCTAATAAGCAGTTTACAAAGGAACATATACAAAATAAGCATAGAATCATACCAAAAGCTCCAAATCAATTTAAAATCACATATAAACACTCAAGAAGTCATACCATGGGTTTAGAAGTGTGAGACAACCGAAATTGCACCTAAACTCCTTTGTTTCTCAAACTATTTCTCTTCCAAACCAAGGTTAATGATTCCATTTCCAAAGGAAACTCTCCCAACCTTCTAACTCACCCTCAAGGTACCCTCTCAACCCTCTACCTCCTTCAAATGCCCGCGCTTACCCCACAAGCCCCAAATTGCCTCTTATGGCTTTAAACTACACATACATTGTCCGGGCTTCAAACAAGGGATATCAAGGCTTCTATAGCACCTAGGTAGCCTAAGAATACTAGAATTGAAGCCCGAATTAACCCGGATTCGCATTAACCTCGAAAGCCCCAAATTAAAGTCGACTATTTTACATTTTAAACGATTTAAGGACAATGCAAGTGCACGGGGCTATTAGGTTACCTTCACTAGCACCTAAGGCATCTATTAGAAGCATTAAATCAAGCTAATTCGAGCAATTATACAAAACCCTAGAAAAAACGTCACTATTCATCCTAAAAATCCAACTAACGATTCTAACCGTTTAAAAAGCGAAACAATAGCTCAAATGTGTTCTCTAGCACTTATATACAAGGTATAATAGCATAGATAAGCTTTGCAATAGCATTTGATAACATTTTCAACAAATCAAGAAAAATGTAACATTTTAGATATGCATAAAAAGTCATGAAAACCCTCACCAATTGCGTGTAGGAACTCTCGGGAGGCTAGCAAACACCCTAAACTACTTTTTCTTAGCTTGGCTTGGCTTGGCTTGAAGATTTGATGAGCAAAATCCTCTCATTCTCCTCCTACACTATTCTCGGATTTGCTACAGTGATTTTTCAGCATTTTTTTGTTTTGTTCTTTGCTAGTTATGAGCTAAGGTGGGTAATATAGGGTGCATAGTTGGGTAGGGTCAAGTTTGGGTATTTAAAAGGTCACTTATAATGCGCGTAGTAAGCTTAAAATGAGCCTAGAGTGAAACATGTGAGCTAGCTAATTAAATCTCTAAGTTAGTTACGTAACACTATTCATTCAACTACAAAAATTATTTTCTAAACGAGCTCTTCTATTGCCGCTAGCTCAATTGCACATTTTTCCCACTACTTTTACAATTAATATGATTTAATAAAAATGCTAATTCACCAATAGAATGCAGTTTAAAAACGGAGTGAATAGTAATTTAAGAAGACAATTAATAAGGCATAGAAAGAGGTGCGCAAATAAAGGATGCAACAGTAATTGAATGCATGGCTAAATCTCGGGCGTCACAAATGTACTTGTAAAAGATATGAACAGGTAGGTTAGTCTGTAAACTGGAAATGTATATTTGCTTGTGATTGCTTGGTGAGAACAAGGCTAGGATGGCCTTGAGGTGGTTGATTGTTTGGACATGGTATTGGTCCACTTATATGCTGTCGCAGGTTTGCTTTTTGCCTAGAAACAGGGGAGACTCCGTCCGTTTTCCCTGAAAATTATGCCCGAGTTTGGAATTGGGTTGTGATTAGATTGATTGATAGAACTCTCGGTCTCGAGAGGGAACGGGGTGTTACAGCCAGTCACATACTTATCAGTCAAAGAGGTACTAATCTCAACCACATAAGGCAATCTTTCAGGTTGCATATTAACACGTTGCACACAAGCAGGAGTAATGAAAGAATGCGTAGCACCAAAATCAATCAACACTTTAACAAGTTGATCAAGTATAAAGAAGTTACCTTCCACAACTGCCGTCTCCTCAGGCATCTCTTCTAAGTCAACTGCATAGGCCCGAGCCTGGACCTGCTACTGCTGAGGTGCACTGGCCACAGGTCAGCCCAGATAACCCTGAGTCGCTGTCTGACCCTCAGTCCTCGAATATCTAGGGCAATCCCTCGCCCTGTGCTGATTGCTGCCGCATCCTAAACACGTCCCTGCCTTCACTCTGCAATCGGCCTCTACATGCCCCGTGCGCTTGCAGTGTGTACACTGCGGTGATGATGCCTAATACTGCCCCTGGAAGAACCAGAAGCTGAAGAAACAGCTGAACCAGCCTGCTGCTGAGGCCTTTACCAAACTAGGCCTATACTGACCCTGAGACTGGGCTGGCCTATACTGAGATTGAACCTGATATGACCCCTGCTGAAACTGAAGCCGATAATAACTCTGCTTCCCCTGTGGCCTAAAAGAACCCTGCTGAGCTGGTGGCCTGTACACAACCTGCTGTACGGGAGGCCTATATATACCCTGCTGAAACTGCGGCTGATACGGCCTCTTACTGGGCTGACTAGACACAAGCTGATCCCCCTTTCTCTTCTCTAGTCTAGAAGCTGCATCAAAGGCCTCAGTGAATATATCATACCGATTCAGAGCCATCACATCCTGAATCTCGGGCCTCAACCCCAACATAAATCTACGAGTCCTCCGCTCCTCATCAGCCACATACTCCGGTGCATACCGGGACAACCTAGTGAAAGTGGCCTCATACTGAGCCACTGAAGCATCTCCCTGCACTAAGGCTAGAAACTCTGCCTCTCTCCGCTCCCTCGCGATCCTTGCGACATACTTCTCCCGAAAAGCTCTCAAGAAGGTACCCTAAACATACGGAATACCCTGAGTCGCCCAGCTAGTTCACACCGTGCACCACCATTCTTCTGCTTCATCATCTAGCAAGTACACGGCAAAGGAGACCTTTTGCTCATCGGTATAATCAAGAGGATCATAAATCTTCTCCACCTTACTAATCTACTCTTCAGCCTTCCGATCATCGGGTTCCCCCTGAAATCTAGGTGGATGATACCCTAAGAACTCTTTCAGGGTACCACGCCCCTGGTTTCCACCCTGCACATTCAACAACTGTGCCTGCCAAGCCTGAGTCTGGGCAACCTACCCTGCTATCAACTGTGCATGTCCGGCCACTAACTCAGCAATCCTCTCCATAGCTGCCCCCAGGCGATCATCACCCCTATCACGGCCCGGTGCCGCATTACATGAAGTCTCATCTACTACCTCGGGCCTACCTCTGGTCCTTGGTCTACTGGCCATTCTACTAATCAAAGAGTTAGCACAGGTTATAGCACGTAAACAGGTTATAAACAACTATTAGCACATAAACAACAAACTCATATTAAGCACATAAATCACATAAAACACATAAATCACTTAAGTATCAATCACATAAACAAACACATAATCACATAAGCACTTTAATCACATAATCACTTATCATTTAATCATGTTAACACATATTTCACTTTTCTTTCTTTTCATACATACTTTCATGCTAAGACCATTACCCACATTCCGAGAATACCCCGGCTGACAACTAACATGAGCTCTGATACCACTTAAATGTCACGCCCCAACTCGAACCCTCCTATAATCACTCAGGACGCAACGGAATTTCGGCGGTATAACGACAGTAAATAGGATACCGAGGCTCTAGACCAACCTCATTAGAACTTCATATATCAACTCTATAAACCATACAACAAACAACTCCTGAATAAAAATAACAACATACATCATAACCATATTATACAATAATCATTCCTCGTTATACGCCTCCGTTCCAACATAATACTTAAACTTTAATGTACATTACAAAACATTGATACCAACCTAGCAACCTAATCATAGACAAAAGAAAGACTACTAAGTTAGCTTCATTTAGATCATCATCTTTTCAACATCTTTTACATTATGAACTACAAAGCATATAAAAGTCTATTAAGTTAATATACAAGATAGTAAAACAATACAACATCAAGGATAAGACTCTGGAACATATGACTCATCCACGTAAGGCGCATTTTCCTCTTCAGGAGGCACGTACCCGAAGTCTTGCGAAAGAACACTTGTAAGCTTGCAATAATAGAGAGTGAGCTTATATAAAATAAGCCCAGTGAGGATCTGATAGATCTCGAGCAAGGTTTACTAAACTCCTTGGAAATAATCCTTTGAGCAAGTAAACACACAATAACATCAATAATACTATCATCACATAGTCTATAATGACCATTCAATAAAGGATACTCTAGTTGGTGTAGCTCCAAACGCCATCACGATCATAACAGCCTTCTTGTGACTCCCATAAACTCACGTGCCCGAGGTACCCCAATAACCTCTCCCTCCATGATACCTCCGTCATGCGAGCTGGAGGCAGTCTCTGGTAGTAATGCCATTATCAACGCGACAGCCCGATGCTGCCCATGAGGTGGCACACACATACCAAAGACTCAGCAATAATAATAAACATCAATCATTCACAGGAGGACAGTCTAGCAGAATTTCCTATCTCCCGGCATCAATCATCAATCAATAATCAATCAATAATCATATTATCATCATAATAACATCAATAATCAATTTAACAACAAATAACTAAGTTAGATGACAAAGTAGGCCATCCAACCGAACATGCATTGAACACACAATCAAACCCTAGTTTACCCATCATCAACTCACAATTCAATCACTCAAACCACACCCAATCAACTAAAGGCATAATCTAACATTTTAAAGAAAAACAACCTAAACTCTAGTGTATCATGGCTGAAATTTTTGGATTTTAGAACGGACATCACAATCGAAAATTTGGCATTACAACGGCGCTACCACGTAGTTAACAAACTTTTAGAAATCGACGGCAATCGATTTCGATCAACACAACTCAAAATAATCAACATTTAGCAAATTAATCAACTTTAATTACCCGAAAATAAATAATTATGCTACAACGGTTCAAATCTCGTAGGATTACATATAAATGATCCCTAGCATGCATGGAGCAATAATCTAACATCAGATTAACATTCTAACGGTTCGATAATCAATTCTACGCAAAAACACAAAAGATGAGTTTTGAGATCTAGATTTTTTCTCTCACCTTAGATGCGATATAAGCCTAGAAATGTGTGCAATGCGTGCCCAACAAGCGGAAACCAACTCGGCACGAATTCTACGGACAAAAACTAGGTTTTTCTTTGAAAATTTGCTTTGAAAATTTTGAAGAAAAGTTTGGCTATTCTCCCATGAAGCTCTCGGCCATCTAGGTGAAAATAAAGGTGTTTTTGTGCTATTGCAATGTGTGTTGGTGATATATGCATATTGGTCAACATTTAAATAAAGTCAAAGTTAGTTTAAATTAGTCTTTTAAATGTATTTTTGGTCTTCTAATTCAATTCTTGAGTATTTATTGCTCAACTATTAAATTAACACTTAAACTATCTCAAATAATTTATTTCTAGTTGACAAGAAGTTTTACAATCAAACAATTTCACCCAAGTCGGCTTAAAACTCGATTTTTGCAAAAGTCGGTGTAAAAGCCCTAATAAATTCTTAAGCCGATTTGAAATCCGTTTTCAACAAACACAGGTCTATTAAAGTCCGAGGACTAGGTCTAGAAGGGTTAAAAAGACCAGTTTCAAAATTTTAGGGGACGTGTTTCAAAAATACTATTCACTAAAAATCGATGATAAAATTTCTGACTCCATTTTTTATGAAAATTTCATGAATGCAAATTTAGCAAGTTCTAGGAGTATTAATAACAAAATTATCACATTCTAAGTCACATAGCACATAAACAGGTCAATTCACACAAAACGAGAATAAACACGCAAAACGAGACAGGATAGAAAAGTGGAGTTTCACAACCTATAATTAGATTGTTATTGTTGTCAATAAAATAAAGAACTAAGTCATGAATCAGCACTACGTGTCTTCGTCTCCTTCATCATCATCATCAAAACTCCACCAAGCCTTCATTTAAATTGCCACCACTTGCTTAATAACATCACCCGACATCATCACCTTAGCTTCATCATTATTCTACTTGATAATTAGGAAGGCAATTGTCCAGTAAGCAGCTTGGACTTACTCGAATATCACAAAGATTGAACATTTGTATTCTTGCATGTTAGCATTTTTGTTAGGCGGACAACGCAGTAGCTAGGACACCTTAGCTATTCATTTTCAAGTGCATGCAAGGGCGGTGAAGTCTCCATAAAACACGTAGGGACCTACTTCATGATAGCTAATTACTAGGAGTAAGTTCTATCATAATTTAGTAATGTTTCCTTGCTGACAGTGAAACACATTAGCTGAGCTTAGTCATAAGCCACGGACCAATGAAAATAAATTTGAAGTAGTACAAAAGCTGCAGCATTTCAGGTTTTATAACACAAACAAATTAAATCCTATTAGCTATTAGAATATTCTTGGCATGTCAAATTCACAACCAGGTGCAGGTTTTTTTAAAAAGCATTGTTAACCTCTTGATTATTTGTGCTTATTATTCTCTTTGTCTTATATTCTATTAGGAAAAGTTTAATTCGGTTTTACGGGTTGACTTTTCTTTTTAAACGCAATGCTGAAAGACTATATACATAAGATAATAATACTTTGATATATTAGATGACTTATATAAGAATATAATATGTACGTATGTATACGTTGTCTTTTTCAGCTTGAGTATTTAAATGATATGAATAGATATACATAATATAATATAACTTTGATATATTACATGATAGATTACTTATATAAGAATATAATATATGTATGTAGTCTAAATTCTATTTAAACTTGAATATTTAAAAGATATACAAATATATAGCCTTCGTCCATGTACCACTAATTATTATTTTTAGTGACAACAATGAATTTGCCTTTAATACCTATCTGAATGTATACTCGAGGGACGGCCTACTTTGTCGTACTCACATACTTGTACGCTCGTGTGTTACGTGAATTACGTGTGCATGCTTGTATGCTATTTGGGGGTTGCAACCTCAGGCCAGATAGCTTGCATGAACGCTGGGCGGCATAGGGTTTGCTGGTGCTTCTGTGTCTATCGTGGACCTATTCCCTCTCCCGCTTGGCGATCTTTACCCTCGGGGAGTTGGGTCGTAGATTTTGGAGACAATTTGGAGTATCCCCTTGGGAGAGATAAGAAGTTGGCATTGTGATCAAGGCTGACCACCTCATGAAATAATCGACTTGTTCCTACTCTCGCTTGGTACCACCCTCGGAGAGTAGTGTTCTACTATCGTTTGGCATTCCACCCTCGGTGAGTAGGCTAATATCTGATGTGGATACATGCCACTAAATGTTACTAGTTATCATATGATATTATTTCTTATCATTTACCATATGTGAATAAATTGTGGATATTATCGTACATGTAATTTATATATTTATATACTCGATATGCTTGCATTGCATCATGGTTTCTAAAAGCTCAAAAATGTTCTTCAAAACTACCCCATTTGACTTCCCCACACTGAGGTCTTTTGAGCTCACGACCTTTTCACCCCCCATTACAGGTGCAGCTTAGCTTGAAACATGTTGATATTGTGTGCTGAGTTGAGTCGATACGTGCTCGGAGCCTCCTACCTGTTATTTCTCGATCTAAGAGTTAAAGTTTGTTCATATTATTCTCGGGTAGAAGGGTAGTTGTGCTGAAATCCTAGTTTGTAGCATAGCCGGGTAGTTTTTAGGTCTCAGATGATGTAACACTCTTTGTACCAAGAATATTGTTGATAGCTGGTTATTATAGAAGATCTTCATGCTTTACTACTCTTAATGTTATAAAAAGTTATTTACATGGGACCGCAACGTCAATGAGCATAGATTATAACCTAATCTTGAGAAGGGTCAGGTTGGAGTCGTTATACCAAGCCTGTAGCAGCTAGTTGCTCGGCCTTAGTCTTACGCTGATCTCACACTTCAATCAACCCCTTCGTATTTTGATCCAATCAATCGATCGATCAAGAGGCGTCTCTCTTTTGTTTGCGCCGGTAAAGTCCTCGCTTTCTCTTGAAAAAGGGAAGGGCAACATATGTAACACCCCGATCCCTCTCGAGACTGGGAATTCTATCAATCAATCTAATCACAACCCAAATCCAAGCTCGGGCAAAATTTTAGGGAAAGACGGACGAAGTCTCTCCTGTTTCTAGGCGAAATGTAAAACCTGTAATAGCATATAAGTGGACCAATACCATGTCCAAACATTCAACCACCTCAAGGCCATCCGAGCCTTGGTTCTCAACAAGCGAACACAACCAAATATACATTTCCAATTTAAAAGCTAACCTATCTCTTTTCATCTTTGACAAGAACATTCATGCTAGGCAATTAAGCTACACTAACCCATTACATAAAATAGACTATCATACCATTCTAACTATTTTCCTTTGGACATTACAAACATGCATTAAAGTTAAGCTATACTAACTAGATACATAATCTAACTTATCAAACCCCTTCAATAATCTAATAAAACTTATATTACATTCCTTTTTAATATTAAATAAAAACAACACATGAATATACATCTTTGCATCTTTGACAACTCAAGCCACATAGCACGGAAAACAACTCTTCAAGCACGAACTTTCACGTAATCACGAACTTTACAGCTAACATGACATTTCCTGAAATGTGGTGGTGAGGAGTGAGTATACACAATACGTATACTCAGTGAGGGCGAGACTGATATTGAGGTGGAGAGAAAGAAAATCGTGCAATACAAATAAGGCAGTTAAACAATATAACTGATAAGTAAGCAATCAAGACAAACAATCAACACCATAAGGAATTAATGAAAGCATTAACACAACCATTCAAAGCTATACCACACTCTAAAGGCTATGGTTCACTCGAGCGAGAAATGTATCGATCATGACTTCGATGACTTTAACGATGACGTGCTGGCTCACCCACCTTATAACTTCCGTTTAGAGTACTCCGGATATACTCTGTCAATTCTACGACCCAAAACTCCCTGGGCGGCAACCCAAGCGAGAAAAGGGAATAGGACATGGAGCTAGAGCAACCAACACTGGCAACCTGAGGCTACCCAGAGAGGCCCATCACTCACGCGCCTGACACTTTGCAATGCAAGACACGAAACAAGGCGATAAACGAGCGATAGCACAATGATACAGATTAGAGGCGATAAACAAGATATCAAACATTTACAATCTATAAAGTAACAAGAACAACACTAACAAGCATTATCAACAATTGACATACAAATTAAATCATAATCAACTTTAACAAGCATAACAAGCCATATTAAACATTCTATAGGCACTACACTATGAAAACACACAAATCACAAAATGTCCTTAACCTTCAAAACGCTACTACTTCCAAACTAGCCATGAGTTTTGGAAACCGACTTCACCAATCCTCCTAGGTCACCATAAGGCACGTCTAAAGACCCCAGAACCCTACTTAACCCTAGAATTCACGCAAAGCCCCGATTTCCTCCTTTGCTCATTTGAACTACAACTACCTCAACCGATAACCCAACCAATGTCATAATTGCACCAAAAGTGCTTCCATGACGTACCTCTACAATGCCTTCACGCAAATCGAGAAAATTCCAAACTTGACCGAAACGACCCCAACTTTCACTAAGCCTTTTTCTCCATTTTTCCATTATACAATCTAATTAAACAATACATTTAGGCATTCTTGCATATCTAGCACCTTCCTACATCAATAGAACGCGTAACGAAGCAACTTCATCAAAACGGGGATTTACTATTCATAATTTGCTATTAGTTAATCAATTTAAATTGCAATTTCAATTTTCAACCTCAGAAAATGCTAAAAAGCTATAAATACATGTTCTACAATCAACAAGGAACATTCTTTAAGCAACAAAACGGATAAAATAACAATCTACGCATAATTTCTAAAAATTAAAGTTTAAACACAATTATTTCAAATGCGCAAATAACGATAAAACCCTCACCTTAGATGCTCCTAGACACTAGGAAAACCACGCTGGATGCCTCAGAAACCACCCCGTGCAAGCTCACGCGAAGAATCGAAGATTGGATGTTGAAATCTTTTTTTTTTCTTCCTTGCATATTTTCGGCCCTATGCATTCTGTTTTCCAGCTTTTTTTTCTTTATTTTCCTTGTTATTTTAAGCTTATAAAAGATGCTAACTAGTCAACAAGTCAAGGTTTGGTCAAAGGTTGCTTAAGTTGGTCAATTAGGCTTATTTTAGGCATTTTAAAGCTTAAACAACTAACATAAATCCAATTCCGGTTAATAACAATTAAAATACTAAAATTAAAACACTAAACACTAGTTTTCACTATTTGCTGAGGACTAGTATTCATTTCCTAACTATCGCTCTCGATATGCTATGCATTTTGCGACAATAAAAAAATAACAATTAAATCTCAAAGAATTTAAGAAAATATAATTTTCGAGAAGTAACATAGTTCAAAATTTACTCCGGCTCGGAGCTACTTTTCATTTAATTGAAATCCGAGCATTAAGATGCAGGAAAAATAAAACCGATTAACAAAATATGAAAATAATGCTACAAATGAATGTTTAACTAAAATAAACACAGAGTTCGATGCTAACATTTAAGATGACACTTAATTAAATGCAGTTAATTGCCATTAAATGCATGCCGGGTTCGGGTTATCACATCCTTCCCCCCTTAAAACAATTGCGTCCTTGCAATTCTTCTTCCAATAGAACTCTGCATCCACTGAAATCCAACTCTGACTAATCTTTTTTGGTTGCTGAGCAAGTAGTGAATAAGGATGCTCGTAGGAGAACCCCAATAGAAATTCCAACCAAGAATGCCGAGAAAATACCAACTAAAGACTGAAGCAGAGATACTATAGATGTCACTAATACCGCACAATAACGACAAGAAAAATACCGCCCACACGAATGTCCAATAGAAGTCTAACAAGTACCAAATAAGAAAGTTAAAAGATAGCCAGAGTAGATGCACCTCATGCAGTGCTGATTACCGTAAGTAGACCTAGCTGAAAATTCTGTAAAAGAATATAGAGAAGAATACCAAAGGCCAATCTCTAAATGAAATCCTCCAATCACTGAGTCCCTACCGCAACATCTTAGTACACAGCAAATATAGATTTCCCCTGAGTTGAAAAGCCGAAGGAGAAGCCGTAAATAACACAAGATAATAAGTCCAAGCAGAATTCCAAGTGTAGGATCTTCCAATAAATGCCAATAAGGAAAATACTAGTAGAATGCCCAATAAGAATTCCAAAGAATACCGTGAGTAATACTACACAACAAGTCCGATAGGAATTCCAATTACCAACCAACTGAGGGATGCCAAAGAAAATACCCGAAACAATGCTCCAGTAAGAAAGTCGCAAGGTTTGCCGAAAAAGTAAGTACTAAATAAATGGCCACTAAGAATGCTATAAAATGCCATTGAAGAATTTCCAATCAAGGATGCCAGTAAAACACCAAAAAAGATCGAGGTACATACACCATAGACAATACCATGCAGTAAGTCCGATTGAAACCCCAATAGCCAAGTCTACCAAGAAGTGCCAACAGAAGTTTCAAAGAACACCCAATAAGAAAACCAAAGAATGCTCCAGAGAACAACCAAATAGAACCCCAAAAGAAAGCTACTTTTTTATGATTGCCAACCACAAGGAAGAGTCTTAGAAGTATGCCAATAACTGAGCTCCAAAGACAAACACCAACTCCCAAATAAAGGCTAATTAAATGCCATCCATTTCCTGCCAATCCATACACCTTGGAAGGCCAGCTGTGAACCACTTTCTTCAGGGGAGAAAGAGGACTTACTTACCATTTCCACGGAACATGTATAAATGCCAAGATATCACATTTATACACATGCCTTAAACTATTATGCAAGCAAGTTTACAAAAGAGTTTATTCAACAAAGTCACTCAAGCACGACAATCAAGTCAGCACAACATAATCAATTCAAATCACGGCATAACCAATTCAAGACATTTCAATACACACAATACAAGCAATACATCAAGCAAATAACAATTCACGAGGTCGATTAAATTCACGATGCCAATTCGATAGGTCAATTCAATGCACAACTAGACACTTCACTTCATTTAGCACACAATTAACACGTAACACATAACTATATCACATAGGTGCACACATTCAGGCCAAGACACACCATCTCACATACAAGCATACACTTTCAAAACAAACTTAACAAGCACACATTCAAGGATCACTACCCACCAGAACGAGGACCCTGTCCTGCCTTATGAGCCAAACAAGCTCTGATATCACCTGTAACACCCCGATCTCTCTCGAGACCGGGAGTTCTATCAATCAATCTAATCACAACCCAAATCCAAACCCGAGAAAAATTTTAGGGAAAGACGATAGAGTCTCCCCTGTTTCTAGGCGAAATGTAAAACCTGTAATAGCATATAAGTGGACTAATACCATGTCCAAACACTCAACCACCTCAAGGCCATCCGAGCCTTGGTTCTCAACAAGCGAACACAACCAAATATACATTTCCAATTTAAAAGCTAACCTATCTCTTTTCATCTTTGACAAGAGCATTCATGCTAGGCAATTAAGCTACACTAACCCATTACATAAAATAGACTATCATACCATTCTAACTCTTTTTCCTTTGGACATTACAAATATGCATTAAAGTTAAGCTATACTAACTAGATACATAATCTAACTTATCAAACCACTTCAATAATCTAATAAAACTTATATTACATTCATTTTTAACATTAAATACAAACAACACATGAGCATACATATTTACATCTTTGACAACTCAAGCCACGTAGCACGCAAGACAACTCTTCAAGCACGAACTGTCACATAATCACGAATTTTCCAGCTAACATGACATTTCCTGAAATGTGGTGGTGAGGAGTGAGTATACACAACACGTATACTCAGTGAGGGCGAGACTGATATCGAGGTGGAGAGAAAGAAAATCGTGCAATGCAAATAAGGCCACTAAGCAATATAACTGATAAGTGAGCAATCAAAACAAACAATCAATACCATAAGTAATTAATGAAAGCATTAACACAACCATTCAAAGCTATACCACACTCTAAAGGCTATGGTTCACTCGAGCGAGAAATGTACCAATCATGACTTTGATGACTTTAACGATGACGCACCGGCTCACCTACCTTATAACTTTCGTTTAGAGTACTCCGCACATATTCTGTCAATTCTACGACCCAAAACTCCCTGGGCGGCAACCCAAGCGAGAAAAGGGAATAGGACACGGAGCTAGAACAACCAACACTGGCAACCCGAGGCTACCTAGAGAGGCCCATCACTCACGCGCCTGACACTATGCAATGCAAGACACGATACAAGGCGATAAACGAGCGATAGCACAACAATACAGATTAGAGGCGATAAACAAGATATCGAACATTTACAATATATAAAGTAACAAGAACAACACTAACAAGCATTATCAACAATTGACATATAAATTCAATCATAATCAACTTTAACAAGCATAACAAGCCATATTAAGCATTCTATAGGCACTACACTATGAAAACACACAAAATCACAAAATGTCCCTATCTTTCAAAACGCTACTACTTCCAAACGAGCCACCAGTTTTGGAAACCGACTTCACCAATCCTCCTAGGTCACCATAAGGCACGTCTAAAGACCCCGAAACCCTACTTAACCCTAGAATTCACGCAAAGCCCCGATTTCTCCATTTGCTCGTTTGAACTACAACTACCTCAACCGATCACCTAACTAATGTCATAACTGCACCAAAAGTGCTTCCATGACGTACCTCTACAATGCCTTCACGCAAATCAAGAAAATTCCAAACTTGACCAAAATGACCCCAACTTTCACTAAGCCTTTTTCTCCATTTTTCCATTACACAATCTAATTAAAACATACATTTAGGCATTCTAGCATATCTAGCACCTTCCTACATCAATAGAACGCGTAACAGAGCAACTTCATCGAAACGGGGGTTTACTATTCACAATTTACTATTAATTAATCAATTTAAATTGCAATTTCAATTTTCAACCGCAGAAAATGCTAAAAATCTATAAATACATGTTCTACAATCAACAAGGAACATTCTTTAAACAACAAAATGGATAAAATAACAATCTACGCATAATTTCTAAAAATTAAAGTTTAAACACAATTATTTCAAATGCGCAAATACCGATGAAACCCTCACCTTAGACGCTCCTAGACACTAGGAAAACCACGCTGGATGCCTCAGAAACCACCCCGTGCAAGCTCACGCGAAGAATCGAAGATTGGATGTTGAAATCTTTTTTTTTTCTTCCTTGCATATTTTTGGCCCTATGCATTCTATTTTCCAGCTTTTTTTTTCTTTTTTTTCCTTGTTATTTTAAACTTATAAAAGATGCTAACTAGTCAACAGGTCAAGGCTTGGTCAAAGGTTGCTTAAGTTGATCAATTAGGCTTATTTTAGGCATTTTAAAGCTTAAACAACTAACATAAATCCAATTCCAGTTAATAACAATTAAAATACTAAAATTAAAACACTAAACACTAGTTTTCACTATTTGCTGAGGACTAGTATTCATTTCCTAACTATCGCTCTCGATATGCTATGCATTTTGCGACAATAAAAAAATAACAATTAAATCTCAAAGAATTTAAGAAAATATAATTTTCGAGAAGTAACATAGTTCAAAATTTACTCCGGCTCGGAGCTACTTTTCATTTAATTGAAATCCGAGCATTAAGATGCAAGAAAAATAAAACCGATTAACAAAATATGAAAATAATGCTACAAATGAATGTTTAACTAAAATAAACACAGAGTTCAATGCTAACATTTAAGATGACACTTAATTAAATGTAGTTAATTTCCATTAAATGCATGTCGGGTTCGGGTTATCACAACATAGCATTAGCTTCAATTGAACAAGCTCAACCTTGAAAAAGAAAAGAGGTAGGCTGAAGAACCGTTGAACGCTTCAACTTGGCCACTGAAGAAGGCAAAGGCTGGGCGTGAGACTAGACCAGCTTACTGCTTACTGCCATGCCATGGTTGAAGCTTTAGGCTCCATAGAGGGAACTATGTATTAGATATTAAGGAGGGGAGGTTCGGAACCAAAGAGTACATGAATGGTGATTCCATCCATCGGAGGTTCGAGAATCTATGATAGGACATCTAAGGCTAAGGAAAAATTAAAGGAAGCCCATTACTGAGGGAAGTGGTGATCTCGTCTTGCTTGCTACGAGAGAGAAGGCTTCCGGACCACCTTTTCCAGCCAGAAGTGAGCGATCACTTAGCAATGAACACTAACAGAAAGCGGCCGAGAATGAGTACCTATCCCCTACTCTTGAACCCATGTCTTTGACATGAAAAGACGATGTCCTAACCACTAGACGAAAGGTACCAAAAAGCCATTCTTCATATACCTCAGCTCCGAGAATAGAAGTGCTTCGTTTTGTTTTTATATGCAATTCAAGATTTCATTTGTGTTCATGTTGGCGATTTCTGATATGAATTCGGCGGGTCGTCCCCCCTTCCTACGGGTTCCCCCACCGACCCAGTGACACACCAACCAAGCCCCTTCTCTTTCTCTGATCATAAAGCACCCTGATCCCTTCAGTTCTCTACAAGAAACAGTGAAGTTTGTGACGCCAGGAAACATCACAATTTCATCACAAATAAATATTTGAGACGAAATTACAATGAATTAGTTGTCATCGCTAAACCTTGCATGGCTAAATCATTTTTCGTCGCAATTACATCGCTTTGTGATAGATTTATGATGAACAGAAACCTGGGAATATGTTGTTGCAAAATCACCGCAAACAGTGACTAATTTGCTACAAATTCATTTTGTGGCTGTAGCGTGGCAAAATTTCATCACGAATTAATGGCAGATTTTTTACGCAAAATAGTGGCAACTTGTTTGACGCAATTACGTGGCAAAAGTTTTGTTTTCAAATTGTGGCAAAACTTTTGTCATAGTTGCATGGCAAACAATATGTTGTGGCCAAATCGTGCAACCTGTTTGATGCAATCACGTGGCAAAAGTTCTGTTTCCAAACTTTGGTTAAACTTTTGTCGCAGTTGTGTGGCAAACAATATGTCGTGGCGAAATCATGGCAATTTATTTTGATGCCAAATGGTAGCTGTGACACCCCGAACCAAGCACTTCACTAATTGCATTCATTAAATGGTTAACTTAGATGTAATTTAGCTAATTACTTTATTTTTTTTTATATTTCCATAAATTCAAATATTTCTTTTCATGCATTTTATATTTTTATAAAATACTACATATTTTTAGGGGACTATAGCCCCTAACTGTACGTGCATTGCATATCGGGATCAACGGGAAAAAATTCGCGAAATGTCTGATGAATAGTACCAGCGAGATTTTTTCAGATTTTTCAGATTTTTGGCATTTTATTTTGCTGAAATTTAATCACCCAAATGACCCATTTACCCTTACTAAAATACCCTATTTGCTTGACCTACCCTTTGACCATCTTATGAGAATATTAAAAGCCAAGAAAAAAAAAGGGGTCAAAAAAATGGCCAAAAAAGAGTTACGGGAATAGTAACTTCTAAAAAAAAAAAATACTCTTTGCTTCATTCTTGCTTCCATTGCTTCCCAAATTGGTTGTGCTTCATCCTTAGGACCTTAAGACCATTCTTTGATCTTCAAAAGAGGTGAGGGTGCATTCTATTTTTGTATTAAATTCAATTAAAGTTTGTATTATTATTTTTTTGATCTAATATTGTAGTGGTTTAATTCTTGTTCCGTTGATTCTTATATGCTCTAATGACTTCATAGAATATGTTTGATGGTTTAAAATGCTTGTTGAATGATAGAAAATGAAAATGACACTTGGGGAAGATGATGAATAGTGCTAAACTAGGGTTTCCGAAAAAAGTTACAATTTAATTTGATTCGAGGATTCTAATAGTTGCTAATTAGGTCCATAAGCGTGGAAAAAATGTTAATTGCACTTGCTATGTTCAAAATTTGAGAAATTTGATCAAAATAGGCTACTTTAATAAGGGGTTTTGGGTTTAACTTGAATCCGGGCACGTTTCGAGGTTATGGCTAGTCTTTATTAAGTATTGAAACCCTAGAAGTGCTTTCGTTTCGCTTGTTTGGGTATCGAAATTGGTACTTGTAGTGTAAACACACAAAGAGCCATTTTTGGTGTTTTCGTGCACTTGTGCTCTAAGTTATGATTTGGAGGTTCTAAATAAGGTATTTAGGTATCCTTAGATTGGTAGGATGGTTAGCTAGCTTAACTTGATCATTAAATTCCGATAGGAAGCTAAATAGCCTAGTTGAACAAAGGGGAAATGAATGAATTAATTGCGTTAGTACTTGTATTGCTTTTTAGTTGCTCCTAGCATGTCTAAATGCTATTCTAAGGTATGTGTGAGCTTTTGGTTAAGTTTTGTGAAAAGTATAATATTGACCCCTTTGTGTTCGCATAGTTAATTTCATGATAATTGCTTTATAATTGAGTAATTAAATGTTTATATGCCTTTGTGTAGTGTACGTATTATAGTAGTGAAGTCTCGTGAATTAAGTTGCTTGGTTTACATGGATTTGGTTGAGTATGAATTTAGAATGGACTAAAGGAACTAGTAATTAACCATGGTAATAATTGTTGTTAGTTGATTCTTGATTGATTGGATAAATGTTTAAATGTACTTATGTAACAAGTTCATCTATTCGGAGAAATTGTGAGTTAAGTTATATTGATACTAGTTAAAGATTGAGTAAACATGTTTATATTGTTTATTAATTGCATTATATGTGTAAGGATACGCTTATATAACTTATTGGTTAGATGTTATATAGTGTTTCTACTTATATGAATGACTATGTATATGTTATTTATTATGCTATTATCTTTGTCTGATACTTGGAAATTAAAGAATGTTGCATATGTGATCACTTGAGTTTATGTATTGTTCAAATATTGATTAGAATGATTGTTAAACCATGAAATATATTGTTAGTTATGTGAATTAAAGGGAATCAAATAGAGTTGGATAATTTAATGGCTTTATGAACTAGCTTTAGTTGAGAATAAGAAATCACTTCTTATGCATATAGTTGATTGTATTAGGTAGTGATAATTGAAGGGAATTGATGCTTTTGGAGAATATTGAGGGAATCTTGGCTTAATTCGCGCAGGTTTGGCTTCCTAAAAGGGGATGGATCATTTCTATGTGCATTCTATGCGTCTTATCTTGTTATATGTTAAATATTCGATACTAAGTGATTTAAGTGTTTTAGTTGGATTAGTTTAGCAATTATAAACTAATGAATGTATCATATTTCATCGTATGGCATGATTGATGATGTGTGTGCTCGAGGACAACCTCTTTTGTTGTCCTCCTTGTTTGTATATCGGCTTATTTTGTTATATTGTTATTATTATTGCTTCCTGTGTTATCGAGTCAAAGGTTGCGCAACCTTAACGTCGAGGCGGATGCGATGGGCCTCTCTGGGCAGCAGCGGGCTTGCCAGGGTTGGTTGCTCTAGCTCCGTACCCTATTCCCTCACTCGCGTGGTCCGGAGATTGCCAGGGGGTTTTGGGTCGTAGGATTGGGTACCGCAATCGGGCACAGATTGGTCTAATTGACATAGAAGGCATTTTTAAAGATAGCGGACAATCCGGAGTACCCTTTGGTGTTTGAGATGCCGGCTTATCGTGATCGTGATCGTGGTTCGTGGATCGTGAATGAAGACCAGCGAAGATTGGTGTATAGGGGCTATGTGAAATGTATCCTTTTAAATGTGTGGTTATTTAAGCTATCATTGTTTCTTTAATTGTCTAATTGTTATTGTTGTTTAACTGTATTACCTGTTGCATTGCACGCCCCGGGAGACTATATCCCTCACTGGGCAACAGTGGTTGCTCATACCTCGATATATGTTTCAGGAAGTGCTGAGGGTGATCCCCAGCTAATTGAGGTGCTAGTGGAAGAGGAAGAAGTTCAGGCTGAGCCTTTGCCCTAGTTGTTATGTGTTTGTTGTCTAAGGTGGATTTGTCTTCTTGTTGTTACTTGGTGTACTTGTATTGCTATAGCATGATCTATTTTGTGGCCTTAAGGCTATGTATATTCTTGTAGTTGCAAGTTGAAAGTTGTTGGTTGCAATGTTAGCTTTGAGATATTATGGCTTGTAATAACTTTTAATTCTCCTTTTAGTTCTTGCATGCTTGGGTGTGTATGTTTAGAGGTGTTGATTTCAACTTCTAAAATTGCTCTAATGTTATCATAGAATGGCATGTTAAAAAGGTTTAATGAAAAGTTAAGTTGGGTGCATGCATGTGTGATTTGGAGCTGTTGTTTGTCTCCTGGCTTGGATAGCCTAGAACCTTGAATTTTAATTATAAAAGCTTGTTTTAGTATATTGTGGCTATTTTGAGCATTTACAGGTTTGAGAAATGTCCGCGGTACAGAGGAAACTCTGTCCGTTTTTCCCTAAAATTTTGTGACCGGGTTTGGTATTGGGTTAAGAATAGCATGGTTATTAGAGCCTCCGGTCTCGTGAGGGATCGGGGCATCACAGGTGGTATCAGAGCTTAGATGCTCTCAGCCGGGATAGGGTCCTCGGACTGCTGGGTAGTGAACCTCGAGTGCATGCTTGTGAAATGTATCTTGATTAGGTGTGTGCTTCGTGTGCCTTGAGAATGTGAGTGTCTTTTGTGCAATCTTGTATCCTGAACTTAATATGTGATCTATGTGATAGTGATGTGTACTGTGTGTTAAATACTTGTCAAGTGTAGTGATATAGCTAATCATGAATCGAAGTGATCTTATGAATCGCTACTTGCTCAAAATATTGATTGTAACGTGTATACTTGAGTGTCTCGGCATAGTTGTGTTGTGAATTGTATTCATTGCATGTGACTCATATTTGAACTATCTTGTTGATTAACTTTGTGTTATAAAACTTCTAGTTATATAATTGCTTGTGTGATATATGTCATAATCTCCTGATATATGAACATTACATCAATTACATTAGGTGATATCTTGGCATTCATGCATTGTCCCCTTAAATCGGTAAGTAAGCATTCTCCCCTGAAAGAGATGGCCATTGATGCTGACTGGTGAGAGAATAATGATTCAACCGGCTATTGGGATCAGTGAAGGGATTTGATGCCCCGAGGTTAAATTTGGACTCTCTTGGCACTTCTTAAATGGTACTTCTTGGCTGGAACTCCAATTTGGGAATCTCGGATAGATCTTCTAGTTGGCGTCATATATGGAAGTCTTATTTAATACTCTTATTCAAAAGAATTCATGTTTATGAGTATTGGTCAGTATTCTTTGCGCACACTCCCACTTGGATTCCTTGTTCGGGTTTTACCTCTGGTATCACCTTGATATTCTTATTGGGTATTTTCTTCAGTATTTTCGTCTGGTATTCTTTCCTAGAGATTATTTGGTATTTCCTCTGGACTACTGGTATAACGAGCATATTGGGGATTCTTATATGGTAATTCATAATTAGAGAGATTCTTATTCCAACTTCTGGATTCGTATACTTATTCGGAGCCTTTATTTGGCATCCTTAATCAGTTTTATTGGTGGTATTTTCTCGGAGTCCCAAGCTGGACATCTAATTAGGCCTTTATTTGGCAATCTTGAGCCTTTATTTGACAGTTAGAGTTGGGATTCACCGGACTTCCTTCTTGGGAATTTCTTGATATTATCCGGGCATTTTGGATATTAGCTGCATACTCTTCTTAATGGGATTTCTTTTGGTGCTCTCTCAGCATTAGTGAATGGCCTCCTCGTGTGACATTCTTACCGGACTCGTATTGCGTATTTTCATAGGAGCCTTTATTTAGCTACCTCACTCGGGTTTTCTTCAGTGACATTCGCTCTTCTTAGTTTCATTCGGCATTACACTTCTTGACTTCCAGTCCGACGAAAACTGGTGCACTTCTTGGAAGTCATTTCAGCTCAAGAAATTGCGAGGACGCAATTTTTGTAAGGAGGGGAGGATGTGACACCCCGAACCCAGCACTTCACTAATTGCATTCATTAAATGGTTAACTTAGATGTAATTTAGCTAATTACTTTATTTTTTTTTATATTTCCATAAATTCAAATATTTCTTTTCATGCATTTTATATTTTTATAAAATACTACATATTTTTAGGGGACTATAGCCCCTAACTGTGCGTGCATTGCATATCGGGATCAACGGGAAAAAATTCGCGAAATGTCTGATGAATAGTACCAGCGGGATTTTTTCAGATTTTTCAGATTTTTGGCATTTTATTTTGCTGAAATTTAATCACCCAAATGACCCATTTACCCTTACTAAAATACCCTATTTGCTTGACCTACCCTTTGACCATCTTATGATAATATTAAAAGCCAAGAAACAAAAAAAAAAGGGGTCAAAAAAATGGCCAAAAAAAAGTTACGGGAATAGTAACTTCTCAAAAAAAAAAAAATACTCTTTGCTTCATTCTTGCTTCCATTGCTTCCCAAATTGGTTGTGCTTCATCCTTAGGACCTTAAGACCATTCTTTGATCTTCAAAAGAGGTGAGGGTGCATTCTATTTTTGTATTAAATTCAATTAAAGTTTGTATTATTATTTTTGTGATATAATATTGTAGTGGTTTAATTCTTGTTCCGTTGATTCTTATATGCTCTAATGACTTCATAGAATATGTTTGATGATTTAAAATGCTTGTTGAATGATTGAAAATGAAAATGACACTTGGGGAAGATGATGAATAGTGCTAAACTAGGGTTTCCGAAAAACGTTACAATTTAATTCGATTCGAGGCTTCTAGTAGTTTCTAATTAGGTCCATAAGCGTGGAAAAAATGTTAATTGCACTTGCTATGTTCAAAATTTGAGAAATTTGATCAAAATAGGCTACTTTAATAAGGGGTTTCGGGTTTAACTTGAATCCGGGCACGTTTCGAGGTTATGACTAGTCTTTATTAAGTATTGAAACCTTAGAAGTACTTTCGTTTCGCTTGTTTGGGTTTCGAAATTGATACTTGTAGTGTAAACACACAAAGAGCCATTTTTGGTGTTTTCGTGTACTTGTGCTCTAAGTTATGATTTGGAGGTTCTAAATAAGGTATTTAGGTATCCTTAGATTGGTAGGATGGTTAGCTAGCTTAACTTGATCATTAAATTCCGATAGGAAGCTAAATAGCCTAGTTGAACAAAGGGAAAATGAATTAATTAATTGCGTTAGTACTTGTATTGCTTTTTAGTTGCTCCTAGCATGTCTAAATGCTATTCTAAGGTATGTGTGAGCTTTTGGTTAAGTTTTGTGAAAAGTATAATATTGACCCTTTTGTGTTCGCATAGTTAATTTCATGATAATTGCTTTATAATTGAGTAATTAAATGTTTATATGCCTTTGTGTAGTGTACGTATTATAGAAGTGAAGTCTCGTGAATTAAGTTGCTTGGTTTACATGGATTTGGTTGAGTATGAATTTAGAATGGACTAAAGGAACTAGTAATTAACCATGGTAATAATTGTTGTTAGTTGATTCTTGATTGATTGGATAAATGTTTAAATGTACTTATGTAACAAGTTCATCTATTCGGAGAAATTGTGAGTTAAGTTATATTGATACTAGTTAAAGATTGAGTAAACATGTTTATATTGTGTATTAATTGCATTATATGTGTAATGATACGCTTATATAACTTATTGGTTAGATGTTATATAGTGTTTCTACTTATATGAATGGCTATGTATATGTTATTTATTATGCTATTATCTTTGTCTGATACTTGGAAATTAAAGAATGTTGCATATGTGATCACTTGAGTTTATGTATTGTTCAAATATTGATTAGAATGATTGTTAAACCATGAAATATATTGTTAGTTATGTGAATTAAAGGGAATCAAATAGAGTTGGATAATTTAATGGCTTTATGAACTAGCTTTAGTTGAGAATAAGAAATCACTTCTTATGCATATAGTTGATTGTATTAGGTAGTGATAATTGAAGGGAATTGATGCTTTTGGAGAATATTGAGGGAATCTTGGCTTAATTCGCGCAGGTTTGGCTTCCTAAAAGGTGAGGGATCATTTCTATGTGCATTCTATGTGTCTTATCTTGTTATATGCTAAATATTCGATACTAAGTGATTTAAGTGTTTTAGTTGGATTAGTTTAGCAATTATAAACTAATGAATGTATCATATTTCATCGTATGGCGTGATTGATGATGTGTGTGCTCGAGGACAACCTCTTTTGTTGTCCTCCTTGTTTGTATATCGGCTTATTTTGTTATATTGTTATTATTATTGCTTCCTGTGTTATCGAGTCAATGGTTGCGCAACCTTATCGTCGGGGCGGATGCGATGGGCCTCTCTGGGCGGCAGCGGGCTTGCCAGGGTTGGTTGCTCTAGCTCCGTACCCTATTCCCTCACTCGTCTGGTCCGGAGATTGCCAGGGGGTGTTGGGTCGTAGGATTGGGTACATCCGGAGTACCCTTTGGTGTTTGGGATGCCGGCTTATCGTGATCGTGATCGTGGTTCGTGGATCGTGAATGAAGACCAGCGAAGATTGGTGTATAGGGGCTATGTGAAATGTATCCTTTTAAATGTGTGGTTATTTAAGCTATCATTGTTTCTTTAATTGTCTAATCGTTATTGTTGTTTAACTGTATTACCTGTAGCATTGCACGCCCCGGGAGACTATATCCCTCATTGGGCAACAGCGGTTGCTCATACCTCGATAAATGTTTCAGGAAATGCTGAGGGTGATCCCCAGCTAATTGAGGTGCTAGTGGAAGAGGAAGAAGTTCAGGCTGAGCCTTTGCCCTAGTTGTTATGTGTTTGTTGTCTAAGGTGGATTTGTCTTCTTGTTGTTACATGGTGTACTTGTATTGCTATAGCATGATCTATTTTGTGGCCTTAAGGCTATGTATATTCTTGTAGTTGCAAGTTGAAAGTTGTTGGTTGCAATGTTAGCTTTGAGATATTATGGCTTGTAATAACTTTTAATTCTCCTTTTAGTTCTTGCATGCTTGGGTGTGTATGTTTAGAGGTGTTGATTTCAACTTCTAAAATTGCTCTAATGTTATCATAGAATGGCATGTTAAAAAGGTTTAATGAAAAGTTAAGTTGGGTGCATGCATGTGTGATTTGGAGCTGTTGTTTGTCTCCTGGCTTGGATGGCCTAGAACCTTGAATTTTAATTATAAAAGCTTGTTTTAGTATATTGTGGCTATTTTGAGCATTTACAGGTTTGAGAAATGTCCGCGGTACAGAGGAAACTCTGTCCGTTTTTCCCTAAAATTTTGTGACCGGGTTTGGTTTTGGGTTGAGAATAGCATGGTTATTAGAGCCTCCGGTCTCGTGAGGGATCGGGGCATCACAGTAGCTGCGGTTAATGAAACTTTTGTTGTAGTTGCGTGGCAAACAATATGTCGTGGTGAAATCGTGGCAATTTATTTTGATTTATAATAACCAAGCTTCGTCACAAATTAGTGGCTACAATTTATTCTTTTTTGTCATATATTTGTGGAAATTCTCAAATCCACCCAATAGGCAAAGGGGGTTTGTAACGTCATTTTGTTTGTCCTGCTAAATTACAAAAGAATATAAGTTTAAGCCTCATAATTGAATCTCATAAATTACACAACCTACAGATTCATTCAAAAGAACACAAATCTACACCAAAGTAGCTAAGTCATGCCATAATATATCATAATAGCCACCATTTAACAAAGTACACTTCCAATATAAATTCAAAAAGAAATACTAAATATACATCTATCATAACGTCATCTACCTTGTTTGTCCTGCTATGATAAGCTCCAAAAAGAGAATTGTATTCAAAAAGTTTACAGCGTCCTCCATTATTACACGACATCCTTGCATAGAGACAATCCATATCCAAGCCTACTATTTTTACCATCTTCAGACAATCCATGTCATTTCTGCAAACAATAAAACAAACCAACCAACTCAACCAAAACATTGCGATACATAAAAATGAGAATACAATTTCTTCTAATGATTGTGTTTAATTAACACAATTGCAGACAAAACTTCACATGTACCTTAAAACTCTTTACAACAAAATATTATATTTTATTAACCCTTCTCAAGACTCTATCCAGAGTATACTTGACATATATTCATAAACTCAACATATGCATATAACATAATATGCAGGAAAGACTAACATAATCCAAATTATAAACAAGTACAACAAAAAGTTAAAATGATCAATATATTTGTATAAAATATCAGAATTACATAACATACTTGAACCCACTTACTTGTTAAGGTTTCCAATAGAAGATAAAGTCATACCATGACCCTATGGATCCTATTGGGCATCATCGACTTGTCGTTTTCCTGTCGGGTTCCAAACGACGATTCATCCATTCACGATTGGAATCCATTTGGTTAAGTACTGTATCATAGCAAACACTTAGAATATGGATTCCATAGTTAAGAGTATGAATTGCACTGATTTCAAAAAACAAAACTTAATGGTTTGATTTGCAATAAATGGAATTCCTAAACTCATAGCCCAATATGTTAATGGTGCCAATTACAACTGTTGGGCCTAATTAAATTTATGGGGCCCAATTAAATGTATTGGGCCCTATTAAAATTGTTGGGCCAAAATCAATTAATTGGGCCCAATTAAAGTTATTCAGCCTAGTAATTATTGAGTGAATTAAAGATATTGGACCCTAAAAGTAGAAATATGTTTCTTGTAATGATATTATTTTTATGTATAAGAGCTAAATGGGAGGGTGATATTAAATATTTTTGTCAATGAATTTTATAATAATATTTGTATATGGATATATTTTTATGATTTGTCCTTATTCTTGTTATGCCACATGCATGATTCTTAATTATAAAAATGTGGTGAAAGTGCATTGTATATTTTTATGATTTGCCCGTATTTTTATAATAGCATGTCTTAATTATACCAATTGATCTTGAATATCCACAAGTGAAAAATGTGGTGAAAGTGCATAGCAAATGATTATAAGTCGTAAAGTTATGGACTATCAACTTTTTGAAATGGTTGTAAAGCTAGTTAACTAAAGGAATAGAAACCAAAAGATAAAGTTGGCCAGACTTTGTCCCTTAATGTTCATAATTCAAGCAATAGAAGAGATTCATAGGCACATGCTAAAAACTCTTGGACGTAACAAAAGTGTAAACCACTCGTTAATCACGTTGCAATAACTTTAACTAGCTAGACATAAAATGGAGTTCATACGACCCCTAAAGATTGAGTAAAGTGGTAAGACAATAATTTATCGTGATTAAGAATTGGGATTCAAAATTCCTATCTTCTTATCATATTTCACCGATATAAAGTTGTTGTACCAAGAAATTTATGACACTGAGGTTTAATGTAACTTTTTCGTCATCGATTATAAGAAAATAGGAGAAGAGTTCACACACATAAATGATGAAGATCAATGGAATCAAACACTTATTCTTCTATGTGTGGCTAATAATAATTTGAATATGCTAGTCTCATTTTCCATAATACTAAGTCTACAAGAAAAAGAATCGTATCTTCAGGACTTGGCACAAATGGAAAGCTCTCAAATTCCATATAATTCAAATCCTTGCATAGTGGCATGAATGTTGGCATACTAATAATATTCAACAAACCCTATTTATTCTTCATGCTTTAGACTTTGCACCATTGTTTTGGACAAGTGATCTTATCCGAACACTTTTTAGATACCAAATTAATAGGCAAGTGTAATAAAATTTCCCAAACAAAACATTGTTATTAAACTCTTGTACTTCACAATTACTAAATGGACTTTGAAATAAAGTTATGTGATACTATCTAATTTTTTAGCTCCGTTATGTGAAATCATGAAGGCAAAATCAATCATAGTCGTAAATATGATAGCAACCCGATGATGTATGCAAATCAATTATAAAGGTACAGTTTTTAAATGCTCCAAAGAAATCACCTGCACGGTAGCAAGAACGAATAGAGAAATCCCAAAATTACGATGAGTAGAATACTAAACACCCTTCAACTCACTTCCAAGCTTAAGACTAGTCGCCCAGCCAGTAACCCCAATGATCAGTTGATGGAAACATCCTCAAGTACCAATAAAGGATGATCCCCAAGGGAAACAAAATCTCCCAACTCACAGCATTCAGTACTCCATGAATCTGAACAAAAATACCAAATTAGTACTTCATTTAGCCATCATTAAACATCTCTCTCAAATAATATACCGATAATTGACAGAAAATATATAACACTTTCAACAAATTTCCTTCCTAAGTACTAACTATATATAAACTGCAAGCAGCTACTAGAGTCAGACCATTTTTTATGTGGGGCAGGGTAAAAGAAAGGGAAGAAAAATGAATAAAAAGAGAAAGTAAGATGGGGGAAGATACAAGAAAAAGAAAGATAATAAGATGGATACATGATTGCATTTCAATTTCAATTCTATAAGAAATTTACAATGACAACAAAACAAAGCAACTACTGTAGTCAAACCTAAAAGGATTTTCGATTTGTGCCGTCATTAACAGAAAATAACGTTACAAAAACCCATATCCTATCATTGGTTAATTCACAGAATGCTCAAGCAAATTTCCACATAAAGTATACCTTAAAATCTTGATTAGCATTTGTTTAAAGTTCAATTTCTAAGGTTTGTAAACTTTATGCAAACGACAACTTATGTTACAACCAGTAACAAAGACAACATGATAATTTCTTGGGCTGAATATAAAATCATGGGAGAAAGTCAATATAGAAAAGTACCCTGCCCCAAATTAAAAAATAAAAGAAGCTGGAAAACTCATATAGCAATACATAATATTAAAAAATAAAAGAAGTTGGAAAACTCATATAGCAATAAAGTGCAGTAGAAGTAAAACAAGTAAAAAGGTAATCCCGCTATCTCATACATCAAACAAAAAAGGTTAAGAAAAACATTTAACTTTGCTGATTCTTTCACTAGGCAGATACTACACAACAAGATTCGGTCCAAGCAGCGGAAAAAATTCAAAAGTGCTTAATGAAATTCAACATTTGAAAAATCTGAGGATGTTGTCGCCACCAAGAAAGAACGCGAAATACTGAACACATCTTAATTCATCCCCACACCATAATTCATTAAGCTAAAACTTTCAACAAACCATCTTAATTCGGCCTCTTCTACTTTCGCATTCAGAGTAAACACATCCTCCTTCTTCACCACTGGCGCTGCTTCCTTATCCCTAGTTTCCCTCACAATAACATCAGTTGACTCCGCCTCTTTATTCTCTTTCACTTTATTATCCACTACCTTACCATCTCCAAGCTCCTTCCTTAAATCTGTTTCCTCAATTTTCCAAAAACAATTTAACGTAGACGCATCATTTGCAATACTAGCACCATTGCTTTCATCTTTCATTGTTGAATTAAAATTAACACTATTGATATGTGGCTTTTCAATTTTTATAGGGATTATATTCGAACAAACTGGCACAAGATTCTTCGAATTATTCGATTAATTAGAATTTTCTCTCCGCCTTTTTTCTCTATCAGCCTCATCAGTCGCAAATTCAGCAATAACATCATCCACTATACTATCATACAAAACATTTTTCGCCTCATCATTGTATGTTTTTTCATAATTTGAGTATCCTTATTCTCCGATTTAGCATTTTTCCTTTTCGGCTTCTCCATTTCAGCTCATTTCTCTTAGTGAACAACTAGATCTAAAGGAGAAACAAGCAAAACTTATAAAAGAAAACTTATGTTTATCGGCTACGTAACGCGCGGTGGTGGTACAAACTGGCACACGGTAGTGGCAGTGCTTGGTGGTGCACAATGGTAGTGGTGCTAGGTGGCTGTGATGGTGGTGGTAGGGTATGTGTGGGGGGGCGGGTGAAAATGAGGTATGGATGAAAAAGGGGCTAGGTTAATTGGCCCATTTTTCACCCGTTTTATTTTTTTTTCAATTAGCTAAGAAAATCGTTGTAATCACAACAATTGTGTAGTTTTGATAAAATTATTCTGAAATTACCCTTGACGTTGATCACCTTCAATTAAGATTCTGAACCCATATCTTAGTTACCTATTCTCTTTTATTTTTAGATTTTTGGATCAGGTACCTTGCCTTCTAAAGACTTTTTGCTATTCTTAGCCAAAATGATTTGTTCAAGTGTTAACATCTACTTAAGTTTTATATTATGCTTTCAAATCATTAGGGCATTTTTTTATTTTATAATGGTTCGTTGTTACCTTCAACCAGTATCACTTTTCCTTCATTTAATTTGCAAGTAACTAAAATATATTAAGAAGGTGAAGTCACAATCTATCGCTATTTATCTCTTTCTATAAATCATCTTGTACTCGTAATTGGTTTCAAACTAAACTAAGTTTTATCCTAATAACTACTTGTCTAATCATTCATGGTATTGAGAATTAGGGACTCATGTCTCCAATATATGATTATATTAATTATAATGTTGATCACATGTGAAACACCCTTGATCAGTTAATCCTGAAATCATTACAGGATTGCTTTTTTTTTTTTAATTATTATTCTTATTTAAAGAAGGGATAAATCATGTTACCTGAGTTAATATCTTACACACAAAAATTGATCTTAGAACCACTCGCACCTAAACAAAAATTATACCACTACTAGACAAATGGCCATTGGTTATTGCAACATTGCTTTGATAAGCCATGTACATTTTATATTTTTTTGAGTGAAAGAAGATATATTTTATATTTGTTAGCTCTTGAAAGAATTTGAGAAAGGACCAAAACTTCTAAATTCAAAATGTAGGGATACGATCTATACAAACTAGAGATAATATAATATTATAGTATTACAAGGTATAATCACCAAGTTACAAATTCGAGAACATCACAAAATCGTAGCATTGAGGGGTAACTATTGCTTTTCGTGGAAAAATTGTCGCCTCTTGTGATAAATTTGCGTCGATTTTTAATTTCGTCACAGTGTCGTAGCTATGTTACCACGATGGTGTGACGATGTGAGTTAACTATTATCTATCGTGGCAAAATTGTCGCATATTGTGACAAGTTTTTGTCGTTTCTTAGTATCGTCACAGTATCGTAGCAGTCTTACCACGATGGTGTGACGCTTTGTGTTAACTATTGCTTTTCGTGGCACAATTGTCACAAATTGTGACAAATTTGCGATGATTTTTAGTTTCCATCATAAATTCATCATAAATTCCACATAATTTGACAATCAAAATATTTCGTCACAATTTCATCCAATTTTTGCGATGATTTTATTTTTGTGGCAAAATTTCATCACAAAATAGCTCTTTTTTTTTAGTGTTTGTCTTTCATCCTCCCTGAATAAGTAAGACCCCGTTCTTTCGAATTAAAACAAAAAAAAGAGGGGCGAAGCGTCCATTTCAAGAGGCGATGGTTTGAAGACGCTCGACCTATAGGGAAATGGTGGATGCTACAGTAAGAAAAAAAAAGTACATTAAGGTTACGAAGTAAGGTCAGCAGGTTAAGGAAAGCTAAGGTTATGAAATCGCTTAGCCGTTAATTAATTAAGTAGTAGTGAGGCCATGGTACGAAGTTGCGTCAGCAGTGGATATAGAGTATGTGACACCACGATCCCTCTCGAGACCAGGAGTTCTATCAATCGATCTAATCACAACCCAAACCAAACCCGGGCATAATTTTCAGGGAAAACGGACGGAGTCTCCCCTGTTTCTAGGCGAAATGTAAAACCTGCGATAGCATACCAGAGGACCAATACCATGTCCAAACATTCAACTACCACAAGGCCATCCGAGCCTCGGTTCTCAACAATTAAACTCAGCAAGTATACATACATTTCTAATTTAAAAAAAAACTAACCTATCTCTGTTCATTCTTGACAAGTACATTCAACTAGACAATTAAACCATACAAAGCTACTGCATAAAATAAACTAACATGCCATTCTAATTCTTTTCCTTTGGACATTACAAACATGCATTGAAGTTAAGCTGTGCTAACTGATTACATAAACTAGCTTATCAATTTACCTCAACTACTTAGCTAGGTTTAAATTACATTTCTTTTAACAATAAATACATACAACATATGAAAGCATATATCTTTACAACTTCGACACTCAAGCCACATAGGCATGCAAGACAACTCTTCAGGCACGAACTTTCACGAAATCACGAACTTTCCAGCTAACATGACATTTCCTAAAATGTGGTGGTGAGGAGTGAGTATACACAGCACGTATACTCAGTGAGGGTGAGATATATATCGAATTGGAGAGAAAGAAAGTCGTGCAATGCAAATAAGACAGTTAAGCAATATAACTGATAAATAAGCAACCAAGACAAACAATCAATACATAAGCAATTACTGAAAGCATTAACACATCCATTCAAAGCTATACCACATTCTGACGGCTATAGTTCACTCATACGAGCATTGTACCATTTCACGAGCGATACATCAATCTCAAGCTTGATGTTGACAACGATGACAATAAGCGCGCAACCACATTATAACACCAGTTTGGAATACCCTGGGAGTAACCATCAATTCTATGACCCAAATCTCCTTGGGAGGCAACCCAAGCGAGAAGAGGGAATAGCCACGGAGCTAGAGCAACCAACACTGGCAACTCGAGGCTACCCAAAGAGGCCCATCACTCACGCGCGGGACACTATGCAATGCAAGACTCGATACAAGGCAATGAACGAGCGATAGCACAACAATACAAACTAGTGACAACAAATGAGATAACAAGCAATCACAATCAATACTAACATTCAACCAACTTTTCAAGCATAACAAGCAATAATAAGCAACAATAACACCAATTAAACAAGTAACAGCAGTTCAAACACGAAAACAACAAATATCACTACTCAATCCCTAACTTCTAAAGGCAATTACGAGCAAACGAGCTACGGAATTAGGAAACCGATTTCACTACATTCACTCAGGCACTACAAGGCACTTTTCTATGTCACTAAACTTCACTTTCTCACCCGAGGCCCGAAAGTCCACCTACTGCGTTTGAACTACAACTATGCTAACCGGTCACTCAATCAACGCCACAACAGTGCCAAAAGTGCTTCTATGCCCTCAATTGCAAAACCCCCAACTCAATTCGAGCACGGTCAACTTTTGGTCAAACGGCCCCTTTACGTTTCTTTGTCTAATTTCTAATTTTAACAAAGGCCAATCCGTTTTTATTTCACATTTTAGCTTTCTATCATTAATGACACCTATCCAAATCAATCAATCGTAATTCGGATCGAAATCCAAAATTCTAGGGTTTACTATTCATAATTCACTATTCATGTTCTTCCCCAATTTCAAATACGCAGTTTCAACCGTAAAAATTGCTAAATAACTAACAAGCAATGCTCTACGAACCCTAAGCAAGCTATTTCAAGCAATAACAGGCATTATAACGCGATAAATATCAAATTTGAAAAGTTGACTCAAAAATCAAATTCATATTAAAATGCACAAAAGCGTGAAAACCCTCACAGAGATTGAAGACCAAGACCCGCAAGGACCCGAGCCACTACCCCCGAGCAGTTCCACGCACGATTGTAGAAGAAATTGAAAGCAAAATCATTTTTTTTTCTCTTGAAAACCATTCGGCCAAAGGGGGGGACACAAGGGTCATTTTTGGTTTTGTTTTGAGTCATTTTTGCCTTGTTTTTTAATTTAAATGGTGACAAGGGCATTTTGGTCATTTGCAAAATCAAACTTTAATTAAAAATAGTCAAATAAGCTTATTTTGATGCCATTAAATCCAATTCAAGTCAAAACAATGCAATTAAATGAAAAACAACTAAAACTAGTTAAATTAAGCTAAAAACATTTTTTTACTAAGTCCGAAGAATATTTCTCTAACTCCTATTTTCAAAATTCTACGATCGAACGGTCACTAATCGATCGCTAATAAAGTGATGAACAATAATATAAAACTTTAATTCTTTGAAAAGTAGAATAGTAGAATAGAAATTCACTCCGGCTCGGAGTTACTTTCCTCATTTATTTGAAAATCGAGTGATTTTAATGCAAAACAACCAAAACCGATTATTAAAATAATCAAAACAATCAAGGCAATCAATATTCATTTAAAATAATTAATTTAACTATTTCTAGAACATTTTAAAGGATTATGAAGTTAATGTTAAGTTACAAATGAACAAATAAATATAAACATGTAATCAAGTGCAATTAAATATTAACATTTAAGATGGCACTTAATTAAATACAAGAGAATAAATTCAATTACTATAATTAATAGAAATAGATAACAACCTTTCAATTATTCAATATACAATTACTAAATGCTTCCAAGAGAAATATGAAAATTAGTGCAAATTGGTTGATTTAACTAATTAAACATTTAATCAAATGCAGTCAAGTGCTATTAAATGCATGTCGGGTTCGGGTTATCACATCCTTCCCCCCTTAAAACAATTGCGTCCTCGCAATTTTTCTTCCAATAGGACTTTGCATCACCTAAAATCCAACTCTGACTAGTTTTCATTAGCTACTGATCAAGTATTTAATCAAGATGACCAATAGGAAAGTTCAAGTAGAAATGCCAAGTAGTAACGCCAAATAGAAGCTCAAATGCAGATACAGTACAAGAATCCCGTTGACACAAATACCGAAGAAGAATAAATTCCAACCAAGAGCGCCAAGATAATACCAACAAAGACTAAAGCAAAGATACTGTAGATGTTACCAATACCACATACTAATGGCAGGAAGAGTACCGAAGGAATACCCTATTTAAGAATCTTCAATAGAAGTCTAACAAGTACCCAATAAGAAAGTTAAGAGATAGCCAGAGTAGATGCACCTCATGCAGTGCTGATTACCGTAAATAGACCCAGCTGAAAGTTCTGTAAAGGAATATAGAGAAGAATACCAAAGGGCCAACGTCTAAATGAAATCTTCCAATCATTGAGTTCCTACCGCAACATCTTAGTCAAATAGCAAGTATAGATTTCCCCTGAGTGGAAAGGCCGAAGGAGAAGCCGTAAACAGTACAAGATAATATGTCCAAACATAATTCCAAGTGTAGGATCTTCCAATAAATGCCAATAAGGAAAATACTAGTAGAATGCCAAATAAGAATTCCAAAGAATACTGTAAGTAATATGAGATAATGAGTCTGATAGGAATTCCAGTTACCAAACCAACTGAGGGATGCCAAAGAAAATACCCGAACAATACTCCAGTAAGAAAGTACAAAGAATTTCCCAATAAGTAATACTAAATAAATGACCACTAAGAATCCTAGAGAATGCCATTGAAGAATTTCCAATAAGGAATACCAGTAACACTCCAATAAAGACCGAGACACATATACCACAGATAATACTGTGCAGTAGGGCCGATTGAAATCCCAATAGCCAAAACCACCGAGAAATGCCAACAGAAGTCTCCAAAGAATACCCATTAAGAAAACCAAATAATGCTCCAAAGAATAACCAAATAAAACCCCAAGAGATTAGTCAATTCTCTTTGTTGGCATGGAATATTAGAGGTGCAGGCAATGATGACGCCAAAAGACATGTAGCGGATTTGTGTTGTGATCATTGACCTGATGTTTTATTTGTATTGAAAATGCATGTACGAGTGTACAGAGTTCTTTGGAGTAGGGTACGACTCTATTGAGATTACAGATCCTAATGGCTTTTCAGGTGGGATATGGGTACTATGGAAATCTCACCGTCTGTATGTCCATATTCTTTCATCCATGCACCAATGCATCACTTTTATAGTTAATGGGAACAATTTGAACCCGTGGATGTGCTCTACAGTTTATGGAAGTCCTAGTACTGTAACTCGGGAGCAATTGTGGAATCATCTAAGGGACTTATGCACTCAGTATTATTAGCCCAGGCTTTCTTTCTTCCCGAATAGCTCTCTGAATTCCAAGGCATCTAGCACTGGCTGTCCTGCCTTTGTTGGCGAAGGTGAAATCTTCTCACTCGGACTAAGGTATGTAAACCACTACCTAATCCATAGAATCGACTGAGACTGTTACTGTCACATTCCTACACCAGTATACGGAACAACCAATGCACAAACTAGGCTTATAGCCATAGAATACTCTACGCTTGTTCTACGGAACTAGACTAGTCTAGTCTTTCTTCTCTTGACAGCAAGAACGGGAAGCTAAAGCTTTTCCAGATCCTGATATGCTTTGTAACACCCCAATCCCTCTCAAGACCGAAAGTTCTATCAATCAATCTAATCACAACCCAATTCCAAACCCGGGCAAAATTTTAGGGAAAGACAGACGGAGTCTCCCCTATTCCTAGGCAATTTACAAATCCTGCAATAGCATATAAGTGGACCAGCACCGTCTCCAACCATTCAAACACCTCAAGGCCATCCGAGCCTTGGTTCTCAACAAGCGAACACAACTAAATATACATTTCCAATTAAAAAGCTAACCTATCTCTTTTCATCTTTGACAAGAACATTCATGCTAGGCAATTAAACTATACCAACTCATTACATATAATAGACTACCATACCATTCTAACTCTTTTCCTTTGGACATTACAAACATGCACTGAGGTTAAACTATACTATCTGAATACATAACTAGATTTTCATTCTACCTCAATTACCTACTTAAATTTAAATTACATTTCTTTTAGCAACAAATACATACAACACATGAACATACATCTTTACATCTTTGACAACTCAAACCACATAGCATGCAAGACAACTCTTCGAGCATGAACTTTCATGTAATCACGAACTTTCCAACAAACAAGGCATTTCCTGAAATGTGGTGGTGAGGAGTGAGTATACTTAACATGTATACTCAGTGAGGGCGAGACATATATCGAGGTGGAGAGAAAGAAAGTCGTGCAATGCAAATAAGGCAGTTATGCAATATAACTGACAAGTAAACAATCAATATAAACAATCAATACAATAAACAAGTAATGAAAGCATTAACACAACCATTCAAAGCTATACCACACTATGAAGGCTATGGTTCACTCATACGAGCAATGTACCATTTCACGAGCGATACATCAATCTCGAGCTTGATGTTGACAACGATGACAATAAGCTTGCAACCACCTTATAACTTCAGTTTGGAATACCCCGGGAGTAACCATCAATTCTACGACCCAAATCTCTTTGGGAGGCAACCCAAGCGAGAAAAGGTAATAGGACACGGAGCTAGAGCAACCAACACTGGCAACCCGAGGCTACCCAGAGAGGCCCATCACTCACGCGCCTGACACTATGCAATGCAAACACGATACAAGGCGATAAACGAGCGATAGCACAACAATACAGATTACAGGCGATAAACAAGATATCAAACATTTACAATCTATAAAGTAACAAGAACAACACTAACAAGCATTATCGCCAATTGACATACAAATTCAATCATAATCAACTTTAACAAGCATAACAAGCCATTTTAAGCATTCTATAGGCATTACACTATGAAAACACACAAAAATCACAAAATGTCCCCAACTTTCAAAACGCTACTACTTTCAAACGAGCCACGAGTTTTGGAAACCGACTTCACCAATCCTCCTAGGTCACTATAAGGCAAGTCTAAAGACCCCAAAACCCTACTTAACCCTAGAATTCACGCAAAGCCCTGATTTCCCCCTTTGCTCGTTTGAACTACCGCTACCCTAACCAAACACCCAACCAACGCCATAACCACACCAAAAGTGCTTCCATGGCCTCCCGAGACAATGCCATCATGCAAAACAATAAAATGCCAAACTCGACCTAAATGACCCCAACTTTCACTAAGCCATTTTCTCCGTTTTTCCATTACACAATCCAATTAAACTACACATTTAGGCATTCTAGCATATCTAGCACCTTCCTACATCAACAGAACGCATAACGGAGCAACTTCATCGAAACGGAAATTTACTATTCATAATTTACTCTTCAATTAACAATTTATATTTTAATTTCGATATTCAACCGCATAAAATGTTAAAAAGCTATAAATACATGTTCTACAATTGCTAGGGAACATTCTTTAAGCCTCAAAACAATCAAAATAACATTCTACGGATAAAATCCAAAAATTAAAGTTAATACATAAAACATTCAAATGCGCAAATAAACATGAAACCCTCACCGTAGACGCTCCTAGACGCTAGGAAAACCACGTCGGATGCCTCGAAAACCACCCCGTGCAAGCTCATGCGAAGATTTGAAGTTTTGAAGATTGAAATCTTTTTTTTCTCTCCTTCTTGTTTCGGCCTGCCCTCTTTCTGTTTTCAGCTTTCTTTTTTTATTTTGTGCTATTTTAAGCTTATAAAAGGTGACAAACAAGTCAATTGGTCAAGGCTTTGGTCAAACTAACTTAAACTTGGTCAAATAGGCTTATTTTATGCATTTTGAAGCTAAAACAACTATCACAAATCAAATTCAAGTTAATAACAACTAAACTACTAAAATTAAAACACTAAACACTAGTTTTCACTATTTGCTGAGGATTAGAAATCATTTCCTAACTATCGCTCTCGATATGCTATGCACTTTACGACAATAAAAGAATAACAATTAAATCTCAAAGAATTTAAGAAGATATAATTTTCCAGAAGTAACTTAGTTCAAAATTTACTCCGGCTCAGAGCTATTTTTCATTTAATCGAAAATCGAGCATTAATGTACAAGAAAAATAAAGCCGATTAACATGAATATGAAAAGTAGTTGATATTCCATTAAAATAATTAACTCAAGTATTATTTAATTACTTCTAAAAGAAATATGAAAATAAAGCTACAAAGAAATGTTTAACTAAAAATAAACACAAATTCAATGCTAACATTTAAAATGTCACTTAATTAAATGCAGTTAATTGCCATTAAATGCATGCCGGGTTCGGGTTATCACATGCTTGGACCTTAAGATCAGTATTTCCCAAGCATGATAAAGGGAAGAAATAGAATGGAAGAAATAGATTGGTTGGTGACTTATCTACTGCAATACTTTTTTACAACAAGCCTTGATCAGGACGATGAGTGAGTGGGGGATCTAATTGCATGCATCTAAGCAACAAGAGCTACTTCTTGCATTTTGGATTCTTTACTTACTTATCTTGGATGTGTATAATAGATCGCTTTTTATGGCATGTCATTGTCATTTTCCTTGGGAATGAAATGAAGTGGTGAATCGATGCATGTAACCTCTGGTTTTCCAAGAAGCTTTTGTTCTGGTTCCTTCGCCTACCTCATCTATATGCATTTCTATCCGCCTGCGCATCTCCTGACTGTAATGGTTGGGCTTGGCTCTGCTCTTAGGTTGTGCTCCATGAGCCTCCAAGCAAGCGAAGGTTTTTGGGGTTAAATGTATGAAGTAACTCGACTGATAAGGAGAGGAAACCCTTTCTCTTTCATATTGAGTCCTCAGAGGTGCAGTCTACTTGGTGTCAGATTAGCTTGACAGGTCACTTAATAGTCTTTTGCAAAGTACCCCCTGTTTTAGTGAACCCTGGGAGTTGTCGGCGACTTGACGATCTGTATTCCAAATGTTTACCAAGGTGAAGCTTTTGGCAGGTATTCTGTTATTTGTAGGTTTCTCTACTTTAGGCTCTTTCGAGGGCCTTTGTTTGAGGTGAGGTTCTATAGTTTGATGGTTACCTCAGTTCCCCTCTCCCCTTCCACGGTAGCTAGGATAGAGTTCTATTTTTTCTTTTTTTTCCTTCCGTTTAGGGGCACTCTAAAGGCTTTGCAACCTTCAGAGCTGGTTGACAACCGTCTAGTCAGTCCTTCTCATTCTTTGATAGACATCTTTCGGTTCTCGGTCTCATCCGATAAACAACTTTAGGTCCTTATTCTGTGTCTTATCCTTCTTTGCGGATTCCCAATTTCTGAAGGAGTAGCTGCTTGTGTCTCCGGCTCTGGGAGAACATTACCTATAGCTAACCGTTAGAGCTTTACTTTAATATAGCTGGGCAAGCACTCTTTTTCAGAAAGAGGAGTTGATTGCCTTACCACACCAACCACTTTTGCCTTGGAAGCTCTAGCAATGGGCAGCTAGGCAAGGGAAAATTTATAGCAAATACATATTCATTAGATAAGAGATTGTGGATCAGTTTTTAATGAGGACAACCGAATTGGGACGATCAGGTCAATTGAGGGTAGCAGTACACCAATAGGTGGATTGCTATTCTTGTACTCTTTGGGTAAAGGGCAGGAGTGCTCTTTCCCTCTCACCAGTACTTAATGGGGTGGGGCAAGCGGTTCAAACCAAATATCCAACAGCTACCTTTTTTAATGGCTACCCGCTTGTGAGTGAATTGAACTCTTGGACTGGCTGAAAGGGAAAAGGGAAAGGTTACAAGGCATTTTTCACTCGTTTACAGGACCTGTGTCAAAGAAAAGGATTGTTGTACTCTCTTGCTCAAATGAATTGACATTTGTGGATGGTTGTTCATTCGGGATTCTTCTATCTATATTAGAATTACTGGATCAACTACTCCAGCTTTTAGCCTTTTGAACCAGTCGAACCCTAAAGTCACTCGCCCGTTCAAACTCTTCTGTCCATCCCATCTAAAACCCCTTTTTCAGTGAATCCGGGGATAGAGACCTAGCCGCTGCTTTATTTAAGGTCTAAGACTGTCTCTTCTTTTCCACATCCTCATTCCTCATTCTTTCAGGATACTTAGCTTCTAATGCTACGGAACCAGCTTTCCCAATCAATCAATTCAAATTAATATGTAGGAACCTGCCCTCATCGAACTGAATGTCTAACCTTCCCGCATTTGAAGATAGACTAATGTTTAATACCTCCTCCTTTCATAGAGATCTTATCTTCTCTGACCGCTGAAGATTACCCATATATCGATGAATAACCCTAAAGTTTGACAATCTTTTAAGGGACGGGAGTTGACTGACTAACAAGGAACTGACAAAAGGGGGAAAAGAATAGTGAAAACATTCGACGGAGTTGGAAAGGACTTCGCTAATCAAAAGTTGGTTGGTCTCACCTTCATCCAGGGACTCAATGATGAGATCGCTGATGCCGACCACTCTCTCTGTCTTTCTCAGTGAAGTAAATCACCCCGATCACTAAGTGATCCGCAGTCTTCAATGTGAGCCCAACCACCTCACTTTAGTAGTAGCAGAAAGGAAAACACTCGATCTATGGAGTCGGTCATCGAATCTCCCCATTGACAGATAGAGTTAAAGAAGAAATTAACCCGGGATTTAAGATTTAGATCTTCAACTACTTCCGAGAGGGTCTCATGCTACGTTACGAATAGAATACATAGGGTACAGTCTGGGTAAAGAAAATCATATTTTTACGTATACCTTTTACTGGAGACCTACAAAGTGGCAATCCTGACTGCGGGAGCAGATCTTTTTGAAGATTCATTCTTGCATTCCAGTCTAACTCTTATTTATGTCTGTCACTAGATCTCCATTACTTGACTTGCCACTTGAGCTAGCAGACTAAGCTTTAGCTTGAGCGAAAATGAAGGCAAACATCTCTTTTTGGGACTAAACTGCTTGAGCTGGAGCTTTGGACTCGACAAGGTATTGGGTGCTTGCCCTATTGAGAATCTCTTCACCAGACTGATAGAAAAATAGGCAATCCGATAGATAGATTATGGCTTGCTCACTATTAGCAAGCTCCCACAGGCGATGAACTGCTTTCGACTTCTTTATTCAGTTTGTAGCCATACCGTATAAAGTGTAAAATTCCTTTTAATGGGAGTAGCTATATTCAAGCAAGCATTCCAGCAAAACAATCCTTTGACAATGGGCTCTGCCAACTCTTGGACTAACTAACTTTATACCGAGAGAGGAAAAACAACAATCCAAGCTCTTTTTGAATCGGATATTGGATAGGCTAAGCTAGGTGGAGCCCGCTTTCTCTACGCTTTTGCTGAACTTGTGAAGCCCGGGAGCGTTTTTGGGAATTTTTTAGAATGATAGATTATGGAATAACACTTTCTAAGGCTGAAAGGGATGGCATAGGTTAAGTATTTGACTATGGACGTTCGAGCTCAGTTATTTAATAAGGGTCTTCCCCTACTAATTAATTAGGAATCCTTTTTACAAATCTCTTCCTTAGAGTGCCCTTTAACCCTACCTTTTTTGAATGGTACACTTTAAGACATTCAGAATGGAAGAGGAGTAGTCGTCGATTGATTGAAAGTGGATTGGATCCTCAGTTGATTGAAAATTGACTTTTCTTTTCTGATCGAGCGAGGTCCCTTTTGGGCTATCTCATGTCACGTGTGGAGAGTATCTATCAATCTTCGTGGGGTCAAGTACTCTGACCGCCGCCCTTAATGGATAAAACATATAATCAAGAAGATTGGGTTATTCGTGCCAAAAAAAGTAAAAGTTTCCCGTTAGGTTCTTAAATGCCTTGATGATCTCCTCCTTTCTTTTGATTTTTCCTTTTTTTCTTTTCTAACGGAATAATAGCAAAGTGGAATAAGGAGAGAAGGTCTCCTCGTAAAATGTTTTCATGGACACTCATATCAATGAAATCCTGTTCATTGGAACGTTTTTCAAATTCCTCCGGCAAAAAAAATTGTTGATCTTCAGGTCTTATCTCGCCCCCATACTGATCGAGTAGATAGGGGAGTGCGTATTCTTTGTTTGCGGAGGTGCAAAATTCACCCTAGTTCGTACATATCACGCAATTCTCATTTGTTTCAAATACGGAGGTGGAAATTTCATGCCGGAGGAATTTGGGGGGAAAAGGGCCTTTGCTTCACATCCCTTCTGAGTATGTAATCAATGAGTGTGACCGAGGTTTGGTTGCACTGTATCTCGGGTGGTTGATTGAGTTGACTAGCTTTTTGAGGAAGAGTACTTCTCCACCTCTTAATGCAGCCCCAAAAAGTGGCTATCAATCCCTCTTCGCTCAAGTCCTCAATTGGATTTCGTAAGGGCAAGCAAATCAACCTTTTTTTGAGTGGTCCCGACTCTCGTATTGCTTCTAGAAGGGATTGGGCCAAAAGGAAGACGGGCACCCTTTTTTGTATATTCCATTCTTTTTCCAAGAAAGACTTTTCTCCATCAAGAACTTGTAAGAGGCTGTTCAAATAGGTCTCGCTTTCTTCTTCTTTTAACTGAAAGTCGTCAAAGACCTAAAAATCATCTTGATTAGAGGCTCCAAACACAGAATTGAGACTAGAATCAGCGAAATGGATACGTAGGACTCTCTTTAAAGAAAGAAGGATTTTTTTCGGTTGCTTTTTTCGCCCATATATAATGAGATTATTTGTTGACTGAGGCCTATGGAAAGAAAGTGAAACCGCGATCCAGTCGAGAAGGGCATAATACTCTAATAGGAATTTCAACTCGTATTCCTCTGGCCAGCCATGCTGCTAAAGGTAGGTACGAACCCTTTCCTCCACTTCGAAAATGGAAGAGGTAGATGGCTCAGCTTGCTCGTTCCCAGCAATAAGAGGCTGGATGGAATTCAGCTCTTCCGAGATGGGAAAAGATTCAGTGATCTCAGGGACGAAAAGGCTTCCTTTCTTCATTTTCTTATTCTTCTTTAACGTTGCGATTTCAACAATCTGGTCCTTCGTGTGTCTCTCCCATACCTCTTTTATTTCCCTATCACCCGAAGTAAGAAAGTCACATAGCCACCCCCAGCTCTTCGCAAATTAGACCTTCAAGTTCCCTACGACTTTCGAAAAGGCCTCTTGGATTAGCCTAAGCGTCGTGTACCTTGAAGCACTTGTGTTTTCAAGAGCCAGATGATATCGAAAAACACCATCCTGCCCCTCCACCGCAATCACCATGGTGGTACAGTGGAAGATCTTATTCAGACGAGTGATCGTGCTCGAACTTTCAAGTGGGGGCCTTGAAAAAGAATAAGAGGATTGAAGATGCTCAACCGATAGGGAGAGGAATGGAGTACGGATCTTTTTCAGTCTCTTTCGCTGGGGCAAAGCAAAAAGGGAGGACTTTCGAAAGAAGGCGTCGTTCGTTGATCTTCAGGCTGGGGGGCAGGTCAGGGGAAGAACTAATGCTTGTGGATAGCCCGCGAATGCTCCTTACTTAGGCTTTTCCCCCGTAAGAGCTGATTCTACTTACTAAGAGACTTCCATTAGTGAGGAGAGAACTATAGGCTTTATCCCAAAGATAGAGTCAAGGATTATTTAAGTTATTCTATTCTACATTCGCTGATTCGTAAATCCATACATATCACTTTCAATCCTTTTGCCAAGAAGTACTACTAGAGTAGCGGTTTCAGTTCTTTAAAATACTTTAAAGCCAGTGGCACTCGTGTGCCTATGTATAGTAAGTAAGTGAGAAAGTCTCGTCCTCACGTTTCGGCTCAGCTCACATTGTTTTTTACTCAACCATTGGGAAAAATATCTTTTCTCAACTCCTTAAGCGGTAGGAATTTATGACTCTGTTTTTGTGTTGGATGATTCTCTTTTGGAGCCGATGTCTATTTACTATTAATAGCCTTTCAACGGGTCCTCTCAAATCAAATGCAAGAATTTTCCTTTTTTCTTGAGTAGATTCTCTTCTCTTCAATTGCTCATAACAAAAAGAATTGACTTGCTCTGTTCCGTTCCACGGCCTTTGGGAGAGTCTAAGCTACTGCCTGTGAATCTCCCACTTGCCTTAACGAGTAGCTATTTTTTTCTGTCTTTTATTCCTCCTTGCCTTCTTCTTAGGAATCCTCCCAAATCATGAGTTGAGCAGCGATGTGGGGATGAGGATGCCTTTTTTAATCAGCCAACGTCAAGACCTGCAATAGAGTCCTACCATGTTACGAGAGAGCACCCAAATTGCTTGTTGACACGTGAGGGAAAATAGGAGTTTGAGGGGGCAAGATTTACCACGTTAGCCTTATGGTAGTGATGTTTGGTCCTACTACTCCTTCGAGTACCATTTGCGCTTAGCGTTGGAAAGAGGTGCTTCTATAGTGAAGATGCTAAAACCTAAAACTAGGCGAACTTACTTCAGAAACTTAAACAAATCAATTCCCACTTGACCCATTCTTTTGACTTCGCTAGCATCATCGGATATGGCAACAAAGATTCTTCCAACTTCGCTCTCACGGGTGGGGACTATTGAATTCCAACTTAGGGCTCCTTATACTCTAAACTACTGTGTGCCTATTTGGAGCTTTTCACAGTCAAAGTTAAACGTTTGTTGATGGCAACATCGAGATGCGCTATATAAGGCTTTAAGCGCACCTGAACTACCCATAGTCTATCTAGTTTCGGGGTTGCACTCAATAGTCAATCAATTCTTTTTTCTGTAGGTTGATGCTTTGTATCGCACGCTTGTTATATTTGTTAATATAGTCTAGTGTGCGAAGCCTAACTGATGGAAAGCGCCTATGAATTAGTTCCAAGAAAGCAGCCGATCATGTCATGGTCTAAAGGAGATGTAGTTGCTTGTACTTTTCTTTGATTCATTGAGATTGGGTTGGTGTTCCTTGTACCTTAGTACAAGATCAAAAAGAATGCATTAGATGGATGCTCGGGCATTGAGAATGAATGACGCTTTCAAAGGTGAAAGGCCATGGGAAGATACCGTTTGTAATCCATGGATCTCTGATTGGGAAACTGTATCCAAGCTCCTTGGCTAGTCTGCACGCTTTGGACATTTCAAACTTAGCGAACTTAAACATCTAAGTAGCTAAAGGAAGGGAAATCAACCGAGACCCCGTTAGTAGCGGTGAGCGAGAGTGGATTGGGGGTTTGAAGAAAAACAAACACGTCGAGAAAGCCAAGCCCTTCAACGAAAGTGTTCACTTCTTTTTTCGCCAGGTTTCATTCAATTTGTTATGGATTGGATGATGGAAAAACCAGAAAGCTACGGCTTCAAAGGTTACCTTATTATTATAAAAATGAGACTTGGATTTTTTTTATACATTAAGAGGTTGAGTTAGGGGGGCGGAGCTTGAAGAGCGAAGCGAGTCGCGCTAGCCTATTACGTTTTTCAGCAGCAAGCTACGGTCTAGGGACTCCCTAACCTAGGTTGGGGCAAAAACTCCAAAACAAAGATGGGTTCCAATCCTTTCTCTAATAATAAGGGGGAAATCGGGGCTTTGCGGGAATTCGAGGGTAAAGTAAGGTTTTGTGGTCTTTAGACGTGCCTTATAGTGTCCTAGGAGGAGTGGTGAAGTCGGTTTCCAAAACTCGTAGCTCGTTTGAAAGTAGTAGCATTGAGAAAGTTGGGGTCATTTAGTGTTTTAGTTGATTTTTATAATGCTTGCTTATATAATGCTTATTGTGGATTATTATGCTCGTTATACTTGATTATGATTGAATTGTATATCAATTGTTGATAATGCTTGTTAGTGTTGTTCTTGTTATTTTATTGATTGTAAATGCTTATTGTATCGCATGTTGTTACTAGCATGCACTTCAATTCGTTGCTCGATTATCGTTATATTCTTCATATTGCATTGCATTGTGTCAAGCGCGTGAGTGACGGGCCTCTCTAGGTAGTCTCGGGCTGCCAGGGTTGGTTGCTCTAGCTCCGTGTCCTATTCCCCTTCTCGTTTGGGTTGCCGCCCAAGGAGTTTTGGGTCGTAGAATTGACAGAGTATGTCCGGAGTACTCTAAACGGAAGTTATAAGGTGGGTGAGCCGGTGCGTCATCGTTAAAGTCATCGAAATCATGATCGGTACATTACTCGTTTGAGTGAGCCATAGCCTTCAGAGTGTGCTATAGCTTTGAATGGTTGTGTTAATGCTTTTATTAATTTTTTATTGTATTGATTGTTTATATTGAATGCTTACTTGTCAGTTATATTGTTTAACTGTACCTATTTGCATTGCATGATCTTCTTTCTCTCAACCTCGATATCTGTCTCGCCCTCACTGAGTATACGTGTTGAGTATACTCACTTCTCACCACCACATTTCAGGAAATGCCTTGTTAGCTGGAAAGATCGTGGTTACGTGAAAGATCATGCTTGCAGAGTTGTCTTGCATGTTATGTTGCTTAAGTTGTCAAAGTTGCAAGGATGTATGTTTCATGTGTTGTATGTATTTAATGTTAAAAGGAATATAATTTAAGTATTACTAGATTATTGATGTGGTTTGATAAGCTAGTTTATGTATACAGTTAGTATAGTTTAACTTCAATGCATGTTTGTAATGTCCAAATGAAAAGAGTTAGAATGGTATGATAGTCTGTTTTATGCATTAAGTTAGTTTAGTTTAGTTGCCAAGCATGAATGTACTTGTCAAAGATGAGAAGAGATAGGTTAGCATTTAAACTGGAAATGTATATTTACTTGTGTTCGCTTGTTGAGAACCAAGGCTCGGATGGCCTTGAGGTGTTGTATGGTTGGACACGGTGCTGGTCCACTTATATGCTATTACAGGTTTTACATTTTGCCTAGAAACAGGGGAGACTATGTCCGTCTTTCCCTAAAAAATTTTGTCCGGGTTTGGAATTGGGTTGCGATTAGATTGATTGATAGAACTCCCAGTCTCGAGAGGGATCAGGGTGTTACAGGGGTCGTTTTGTGATTTTGTTTGTTTTCATAGTGTTATGCCTGTAGAATTCTTATTATTGCTTCTTATGCTTGTTAAAGTTTATTCTGATTGAAATGTTTATCAACTGTTGCTATTGCGTGCGAGAGTAACCTACTTTGTTATTCTCCACGTGTGGCTCTATTGCTCGATTGCTCAATTGTTGCATTGTATATTGTATTGCATTCATAGAGTCAGGGGCGGTGTGTTAGGCCTCTCTGGGTAGCCTGGGGTTGCCAGGGTTGGTTGCCCTAGCTTCGTGTCCTATTCCCTTTCTTGCTTGGGTTGCCTCCCAGGGAGATTTGGGTCGTAGAATTGATTGGATACTTCCGGGGTATTCCAAACTGAAGTTATAAGGTGGTTGGGCCGGCGCGTCATCATCGGATTCGTGATTGAAAGTTGCTCGTGGAAAGTGAATTGTATCCTTTAATTGAATGATTATAGCCTTAATGCTTGTCTTGATTTATTGTTGGCTTTGCTTGTATCTCTATATGATAATTGACTGATCTACTTGACTATTTGCATTGCATTCTCCTCTCACCTCCGTCCTTGAGACCAATTACCCTCGTTGAGCAATAGTTTTTGCTCATTCCTTTCTATACTATATTTTACCGAAGTTGTTGAAGCTAATCCTATTGAGGTAGTTGAGAAGGAGGAGCAAGTGGAGGTGTTTCCTTGATAGAACTTTCTTTGCTTAGCTGGTGGTTGGTTGCCAGTCTTTTATACGGGTCATGCTTGTTGTGTATATTGCTTGGTTGACGCTTCATTTTAAGGCTTGTAGCCTTGTATGTAGTTTCTATTTTGAGGCCTCTATGGTCTTATGTTGTAAAAGTTGAAAGATTGTAAAGTTGTAAGATATACTCACGTGACTAGTAAGAACTGCATGCTAGTGGTTAACTGTTTAGTGGCATGAATACTTGTGTAGTATGCATGACATTTTGGTTTGCAAAGTTGGGTAATGAGAAGATGTATGTTTCTAAATGAAAGTTGACTTGTTTCAAATGATTATTGTGGTTTTCGCGAATATTATTGAATGTAGGGTTTTCGGATCGTCCACGGTATAAAGGAGACTCCATCCGTGTGTCGGGTCCGGGCTTGGCCTTTTGCGGGGTCGGGTCGGGGCGTGACATCTTTAAAGTGGTATCAGAGCATTATAGTATTGCATGAGCCAGGATATGTTTCTCGGTCTGTGGGGTAAAGGTCTAAAATGATAAAGTGTTATTGTATGATTGTTAAGTGAAAAGTGTTATAGTATGACTATGTGAACTTGGAGTGCTTATGTGTTTAAGTGAATTAGTTTGACATGTCAATCTTGTGTTATGTGAATTGTGTGATAGGATATTTGATTGTTATTGACTTGAGTGTTATCTAATCTTATGTGTTATATTTCTGTCTATAAATTGCTTTTATATATTGCCAGCTACTGTAAGTTGTTACTATGCTGCCACGTCATAGTACTTAAGGCCAAGGGGCAGATGAAGAGGCAGTAGAACAGAGGCAGCAGAACAGGGTCAGCAACCGATGCCTGAACAGTTTATGGGCTACTATGACCACTGCAGTTGACCGGATTACTCAGGTACTGCATGAGTAGAGGCAGGAAAGGAATAATCCCCAGGGAAATCAAGTTAATCCTGGTGGACAAGGGCATAGGGCTAAGAATAATCAGTTGGAGAAATTCTTTAGGCACGAGCTGGGTAAGTTCTTCGGAGAACCGGATGGCGAGGCAACCGAAAGATGGCTTAACCGTGTTGAGAAAATTTATGCTACTTTGAGGTACACTGACGAGGCAAAGATAGCTTATGCAGCATTCCTGTTTGAAGGCAACGCGGAACAATGGTGGAACACTGTCAGGTTGAGGTGGGACTGTGAGGATGTTCCGCATTTGTGGGATGATTTCATGAGTGAGTTTCGGGACAAGTATATTCCCGAGATGGCTAGGGAAAGGCGAGAAGAAGAATTTGTGAGCCTGAAGTAGGGAAACATGACTATCGCACAGTATGAGGCTAGGTTTGTCAGCTTGTCGAGGTATATGCCTGAGATGGTGCACCCAGCTAAGAGGATGATTAGTAGGTTTGTTCGTGGGCTGAGAATGGATATACAGCTGCATTTGACTGGGCAGACTTATACTACTTTTCCCGAGGCATTCCAAGCAGCCTCGAAGTTTGAGAAACGAAAGGCAGAGATGATAGCTGAGAGTAGCCAACCGGGTAAGAAACAGTACTTGGGCCAGAGCAGCTAGAGTCAGCAGAGGCAGTATCGGACTTTTGTTCAGGTTCCTCAGCAGCACCCGTATCAACCACAGTATCAGATTCAGGGGAGACCAGTTGCGACTAGACCCCAGCAGGGAGGCACAGTTCCTACCACTACCAGAGCCCCCGCACCTACGGGAAACACTGTTGTAAGGCAAAATCAGCAGTGTAACTTTTGTAATCGATCGGGGCACATTGAAGCTAATTGCTGGAGAAAGAGTGGTAAGTGCACTGGTTGTGGGAATGATCAGCATAGGGTGAAAGATTGCCCTAAGTTTAAGAATGTTCAGGGCCGTACTGGAGGCCAAGGTGTACAGAATAGGGCTACAGGTGCAGGTCCAGCACAGAGGGTTCAAGCTAGGGTCTTTGCACTAGATGCGGAGGAGTTACCCGATACCACAGCAATAGTGGAAGGTACCTTTCTTCTCAATACTCAGCCAGTTAAAGTTTTGATTGATCTGGGAGCTACGCATTCATTTATAACTCCTGCATGTGCACGATCTATGAATGTTAGCATTGATAAACTGCCATATAAAGTTGAAGTTAGTACGCCTTTGGGTGCGAAATTTGTTACTGAGTCTATTTGCAAATCTTGTGATATATGCATTGAGGACCGTAATTTTCCTGCTGATTTAATTATACTGCCCTTTTGTGACTTTGAAATCATTTTGGGAATGGACTGGTTGAGGAAATACTATACTCAGTTGAATTGTAGAACAAAAATTGTTTATCTTCAGATTCCTGACCTACTAGTACTAGAGATTGTTGGGAACTGCAGGGCTGCCAGAATACCCTTTTATTATCAATCAAGGCTTCTAAATTGTTGAATGAAGGTTGTGAAGCTTACCTAGCTTATCTAATCAATCAACCTACTAATAAGTTGAATTTGAATGAGGTTCCAATTGTTAAAGACTTCCCTGGTGTATTTCCCGAGGAATTACCGGATTTACCACCGGATAGAGAGATTGAATTTGTGATTGACCTTATGCCGGGCACTACACCAATTTCTAGAAGTCCTTATAGAATGGCACCAGCTGAACTTCAGGAATTGAAAATTCAGCTTCAGAACTTGCTTGAGAAAGGGTTTATACAACCTAGTTCTTCGCCGTGGGGTGCGCCTGTGTTGTTTGTGAGAAAGAAAGACAGCACGCTACGGTTATGTATTGATTATAGAGGACTTAATCAAGTCACGATTAAGAACAAATACCCCTTGCCGTTGATTGCAGAATTGTTTGACCAGTTGCAGGGTGTGAGTGTTTACTCCAAATTTGACTTGAGGCAGGGTTACTATCAACTCAGGATTCGGAGTGATGGTATACCTAAGACGGCATTCGGGACTAGATATGGCCACTATGAATTTGTTGTGTTACAGTTTGGATTGACGAATGCACCAGCCGCATTCATGGATTTAATGCAGAGGGTTTTTCGACCTTATCTTGATCAATTTGTCGTAATATTTATTGACAACATTTTAGTGTACTCTAAGAATGAGGCTGAACATGAACAACATTTGAAGATTGTGCTCCAGACTTTGCAAGAAAACAAGCTTTTTGCTAAATTCAGCAAGTGCGAATTCTGGTTGAATCGAATATCTTTTATGGGCCATATCATTTCACATCAAGGAATTTCAGTAGACCCAGCTAAGATTGAAGTTGTTTCGTCTTGGAAGAGACTTGAAACGGTGTCAGAGATTCGGAGTTTTCTGGGGTTTGCAGGTTAGTATCGAAGGTTTATTAAAGACTTTTCCAAAATTTCTGGGCCTTTAAGCCAGTTGACTCGAAAGAAAGTTACTTACGACTGGGATGCTAAATGTGAATCCAATTTCTAAGAACTGAAGAACATACTAACTACAGCTCCTATACTAGCTTTACCTGAAGGTACAGAAAACTTTGTTGTCTACAGTGATGCGTCTAAAGAAGGTTTGGGCTGTGTTTTAATGCAGAATGGTAAGGTGATTGCCTATGCTTCTAGGAAGTTGAAACCATATGAAGTCAATTACCCTACACATGATCTTCAGTTAGCTGCAGTTGTGTTTGCTTTAAAGAAGTGGCGTCATTACTTGTGGGGTAGCAGATTTGAAATTTTTACTGACCACAAGAGTCTCAAATATTTGTTTTCACAAAAAGATTTGAATATGAGGCAGCGAAGATGGATAGAGCTATTAAGTGGCTACAATTGTTCTATAAACTACATGCCAGTTAAGGCCAATGTTGTTGCAGATGTTTTGAGCCGAAAGGCTACTATTGTAAGCCTAATTATCAAGTATTGGGAGACTTTGGAGGAAATTTGCTCATGGAAGCCAGAAGCTACTGAAGTAGAGATTCGATTTTCTAGCTTACAAATTCAGTCGGGATTGCTAACACAAATCAGGAAGGCTTAGAAGACTGATCCTCATATCTTGAAAATCCAAGAAAGAGAAAAAAGGGGAAAGACGGAGTTTAAATTACATGCAGATGGTATCTTCAGATTCAGGGACAGAGTGTGTGTTCCTGGTCATCCGACTTTGAAGAATGAGATTCTGTCCGAGGCACATAATTCAAGATATACGATTCACCCGAGCAGTACTAAAATGTATAGAGATCTGAAACAACACTTCTGGTGGAACAATATGAAGAGGGAGATTGTTGGGTATGTATCCAGGTGTTTAACTTGCCAAAGAGTTAAAGCTGAGCATTAGGGGCCAGCCGGGCTTCTGCAACCGCTATCTATTCCGCAATGGAAGTGGGTGCATGTAACAATGGACCTTGTGACCGATCTTTTGAGATCTCCGAGAGGATGTGTTTCTATTTGAGTTGTTGTGGACCGATTGACTAAGGTTTCACATTTTATTCCCATGAACAAACTAGATAGCCTTGATAAACTAGCTGATCTTTTTGTTACTAATATTGTGAGACTTCATGGTGTACCACAGAGTATAGTGTCAGATAGAGATCCTAGATTCAGATCTCGTTTTTGGCAGAAGTTGCAAGAGGCCATGGGAACTAAGTTGAGCTTCAGTACTGCATACCATCCACAAACTGATGGCCAGTCTGAGAGAACTATTAGGATCTTGGAAGACATGCTTCGAGCATGTGTGTTAAACTTTGGGAAGAATTGGAAGAAGTTTTTGCCTTTAGCGGAGTTCGCCTACAATAATCGTTATCAATCTACTATAGGTATGGCTCCCTACGAGGCGTTGTACGGTCGTAAATGCAGATCCCCATTGTATTGGGAAAAGGTTGGAGAGATGAGAATAGTTGATCCGACTGTGTTACCTGAGATGATTAAGATGGTGGATAATGTTCACCTTATTCGCCAGCGTATGCTTACAACTCAAAGTTGTCATAAGAGTTATGCGGATAAGCACCGTCGGGATCTTGAGTTTGCTTTGGGAGATCGGGTATTTCTTAAGATTTCTCCTCGAAAGGGGTTGATTCGGCACGGTAAGATTGGGAAACTTAGTCCCAGATATGTGGGTCCGTTTGAGATCACCAAAAATGTGGGTCATTTGGCTTATTGGTTAGCTTTACCTCTGAGCTTGTCGAGACTGCACGATGTGTTCCACGTGTCAATGTTAAAAAAATATCCTCCAGATCCTTCACATGTACTTGAACCAGAGCCTTTGCAGATTGAGGAAAAGTTAACTTATGAGGAGAGACCGATTTGAATTGCGGATCGGAAAGTTCAGGAACTTCGCAGGAAGAGTATTCCGTTGGTAAAGGTTTTGTGGAATCATTACGGGTTTGAGGAAGCAACTTGGGAAAGAGAGGACCAGGTTCGGAGTAAGTATCCGGAGTTGTTTGTCGACCAGGTAAGAATTGCATGGACGCAATTATTTTAAGGGGGAGAGGGTGTAATACCCGAGCCCGGAACGTGAAATCTTTTTTGTTTATTTTTCTGAAAATTATATTTTTCTTAATTTCTTTGAAATTTAAATGTTATTTGTTTATCGTCGCAAAGTGCATTGCATTTCGAGAGCGATAGATAGAAAATGATTTCTAGTCCTCAGCAAATAGTAAAAATAGTATTATTAGAGTTTTAGTGTTTCTTGTTAGTTAGCTTTAATTCAATTGCAATTGTTGACTTGTTTTAAGCTTAATTTGCCTACAAAATAACCTAGCTTGACCAATTTTAATTTGTTTGACCAAGACCTTGACCTTTGACCTTGAGTTGTCATCTTATTTAAGCATAATACATAAGAAAAAAACACAGAAAAGCTGAAAAAAAGAAGGCAAAACCGAGAGGTCCAAGGAGAAAGAAAAAAAAAGATTTTCAAGCCAAATCTTCACATCTTCGTGAGAGCTTGCATGGGATTATTTCCAAGGCTTCCAACATGGTTTTCCTAGCGTCTAGGAGCGTCTAAGGTGAGGGAATCATCTTTATTTGCGCATTTGAATGTTTGATACACAAACTTTAATTTTTAGGTTTTATGCGTAGATCGTTAATTTATCTGTTTTAATGCTTGAAGAATGTTCATTGTCAATTGTAGAACATGTATTTGTAGCTTTTTAGCATTTTCTACGGTTAAATATAGCGATTGTAATTTAAAATGCGAATGGAATAGTAAATTGTGAATAGTAAACCCCCGTTTCGTAGAAGTTGCTCCGTTTTGCGTTATGTTGATGTGAAAAAATGCTAGATATGCTAGAATGACTGAATGCATGATTTGTTTGGGTTGTGTAATTGAAAAACGGAGAAAAATGCATTGGTACATGTTGGGGTCGTTTAGGTCGAGTTTAGCATTTCCTCATCTTGCGTGATGGCGTTGTCTCGGGAGGCCATGGAAGCACTTTTGGTGTGGTTATGGCGTTGGTTAGGTGTTTGGTTAGGATAGCCATAGTTCAAACGAGCAAAGGGGAAAATAGGGGCTTTGCGGGAATTCTAGGGTAAAGTAGGGTTTCGGGGTCTTTAGACGTGCCTTATGGTGACCTAGGAGGATTGGTGAAGTCGGTTTCCAAAACTCGTGGCTCGTTTGAAAGTAGTAGCATTTTGAAAGTTGGGGTCGTTTTGTGATTTTGTTTGTTTTCATAGTGTTATGCCTGTAGAATGCTTATTATTGCTTGTCATGCTTGTTAAAGTTGATTCTGATTGAAATGTTTATCAACTATTGCTATTGCGTGCGAGAGTAACCTACTTTGTTATTCTCCCACGTGTGGCTCTATTGCTTGATTGCTCGATTGTTGCATTGTATATTGTATTGCATTCATAGAGTCAGGGGCGGTGTGATGGGCCTCTCTGGTAGCCTCGAGTTGCCAGGGTTGGTTGCCCTAGCTCCGTGTCCTATTCCCTTTCTTGCTTGGGTTGCCTCCTAGGGAGATTTGAGTCGTAGAATTGATTGGATACTTCTGGGGTATTCCAAATTGAAGTTATAAGGTGGTTGGGCCGGCGCGTCATCATCGGATTCGTAATTGAAAGTTGCTCGTGGAAAGTGAATTGTATCCTTTAATTGAATGATTATAGCCTTAATGTTTGTCTTGATTTATTGGTGGCTTTGCTTGTATCTCTATATGATAATTGACTGATCTACTTGACTATTTGCATTGCATTCTTCTCTCACCTCCGTCCTTGAGACCAATTACCCTTGCTGAGCAATAGTCTTTGCTCATTCCTTTCTATACTATATTTTACAGGAGTAGTTGAAGCTAATCCTATTGAGGTAGTAGAGGAGGAGGAGCAAGTGGAGGTGTTTCCTTGATAGCACTTTCTTTGCTTAGCTGGTGGTTGGTTGCCAGTCTTTTGTGCGGGCCATGCTTGTTGTGTATATTGCTTGGTTGACGCTTCATTTTGAGGCTTGTAGCCTTGTATGTAGTTTCTATTTTGAGGCATCTATGGTCTTATGTTGTAAAAGTTGAAAGATTGTAAAGTTGTAAGATATACTCACGTGACTAGTAAGAACTGCATGCTAATGGTTAACTGTTCAGTGGCATGAATACTTGTTTCTAAAAGAAAGTTGACTTGTTTCAAATGATTATTGTGGTTTTCGCGAATATTATTGAATGTAGGGTTTTCGGATCGTCCACGGTATAGAGGAGACTCCGTCCGCGTGTCGGGTCCGGACTTGGCCTTTTGCGGGGTCAGGTCGGGGCGTGACACAAACTGAGCAACCTCCCTTTTCATGTTATTCCACCAATAATGTTGCTTCAAATCCCGATATATCTTATTTCCACCGGGATGAATGGTGTCCTTAGAATTATGAGCCTCCTCCAGAATACCTCTCCTCAAACCCGGTTCGTCGGGAACACAGACCCCATTCCAAAACCGAAGAATATCATCTTTATGTAATTTAAAGTCAGACTGATCATCCGTGATCTGATCCTTGATCTTATGAAGTTTTGGATCAAGCTGTTGAACTTCTCTGATCTGAGACAACAATAAAGGTTGAATATGGAGATGTGAACACATTACCCCAACCTAAGTCAATTCTGGTCTCCAATAACTGAATTTATCCCACTTTTTAACAGCCAAACAAGAAATACTCGCCTTACGGCTAAAAGCATCTGCTACAACATTTGCCTTCCCAGGCAGATAACTGATAGAACAATTATAATCTCCGAGAAGTTTCATCCACTTCTGTTGACACATATTCAACTCCTTCTGTGAGAACAAATACTTCAGACTCTTATGATTAGTGAAAATCTCAAACTTACTGCCCATAGATAATGACGCCATTTTTTTAGTGCAAATACGACGACTGCCAACTCAGGATCATGAGTCGGATACTTCTCCTGATACGGCTTCAACTTTCTAGAAGCATAGGCAATAACCCAGCCATTCTGCATAAATACACAACCCAATCCCTCATTGGATGCATCACTATAGATAACCGTATTATCGGTTCCCTCTGGTAGAGAAAGTACTGGAGCGGTAGTCAACCTCTTTCTCAACTCCTGAAACCTACTATCACATTTCTTATCCCAAGTAAAGATGGTCCGTTTCTGAGTTAATTTAGAAAGTGGCCCGGCAATCTTAGAAAAGTCCTTCATAAACCTACGGTAATAACCTGCCAAGCCAAGGAAGCTACGAACCTCTGAAACATTCTCCGGCCTTTTCCAAGACATCACCACTTCAATCTTAGTGGGATCTACTGAAATACCGCTCTGTGTAATCACATGGCTAAGAAAAGATATTTGTTGCAGCCAAAATTCACATTTATTGAACTTCGCAAACAACTGATGTTCCTGCAGCTTCTGTAAGACAAGCCGTAGATGTTGCTCGTGCTCCGATTCATACTTAGAATAAACTAAGATATCATCAATAAAGATTACCATGAACTCGTCCAAGTACGACTGAAAGACCCGATGCATATGATCCATGAATGCTGCCGGTACATTCATAATGCCCGTACTGAGTCTTGAAAGCAGACTTTGGAACATCCTCCGTACGAATCTGAAACTGATAATACCCCTATGTGAAGTCAAACTTAGAGTAGACTTTGGCTCCCTGAAGTTGATCAAACAACTCATCAATCAGTGGTCAATGATACTTGTTCTTGATGGTCACCTGATTCAAACCACGATAGTCGATACATAATCTCAAGGTACCATCATTCTTCTTCAGAAATAGAACAGGTACTCCCCATGGTGAAGAACTCTGCTGAATGAAACCCTTCTCTAATAACTCCCGCAGCTGAGTTTTCAACTCCTTCAGCTCAGCTGGTGCTATCCGGTACGCTGATTTAGAAAGAGGTTAAGTACCGGGAATCAGATTAATCACAAACTCAACATCTCTCTCTAGCGGCAATCCTGGCAACTCCTCAGAAAATACATTGGGATATTCCCAAATAATAGGAACTTCCTCCAGCTTTAGCTTTTCAGATGGCTTGTTGATCAAATAAGCTAGATAACCCGAACACCCCTTACTCACAAGCTTAACAGCTTTAGTTGAAGAGATAATAAAACTCGTCTTAGCATCTCAGTTCCCCGCTACCTCAACCACTAGCTGATCTGGCAAACGAAACTGTACTACCTTGGTTCTACAATTTAACTGGGTATCGTACTTAGAAAGCCAGTCCATACCCAAGATAACATCATACCCCCAAATAGGAAATAAGATAAGGTTCGAAGGAAAATCCTGATCCTTAACATGTATTTTACAGTCTTTACATACTAATCCAGTCACATACTTATCAGTCAAAGAGGTTCTAATCTCAACAACATAAGGCAATCTTTTAGGTTGCATGTTAACACGTTGCACACAAGTAGGTGTAATGAAAGAATGCGTAGCACCAGAATCAATCAATACTTTAACAAGTTGATCAAGTATAAGGAAGTTACCTTCCACAACTGCCGCTGCCTTAGGTATCTCCTCCAAATCCACTGCATAGGCCCGAGCCTGAACCCGCTGCTGCTGAGGTGCACCACCAGAAGGTCCGCCCTGATAACCCTGGGTCACTGCCCGACAGTCAATCCTCTGAAATCTAGGGCAATCCCTCGCTTGTGCTGATTGTTGCCGCAACCCAAACATGTTCCTGCTTTCACCCTACAGTGGGCCTCCAAATGGCCCTAACGTTTGCAGTAAGTACACTATGGTGACGAAGCACTGACACTGCCCCTAGAAGACCCAGAAGCTAAATAAGTAGTTGTACCAGCCGGCTGCTGAGGTCTCGCAGCGCTAGGCCTATATTGACCCTGAGACTGGGCCGGCCTGTACTATGACTGAGCCTGGGAAGAGCCCTGCTAAAACTGGGGCATGTAGAAACCCTGTTGACCCTACGGTCTAAAAGAGCTCTACTGCGCTGGCGACCTGTACATAACCTGCTGCAATGAAGGCCTATACATACCCTGCTGGCCCTGCGGCTGAAATGGCCCCTTACTAGGCTGACTAGGTCTAATCTGCTTCCCTTTCCTCTTTTCAAACCTAGATGCCGCCTCAAAAGCCTTAGAAAACACATCATACTGATTCAGGGCCATTGCATCCTGAATCTCTGACCTTAAACCCAACATAAACCTTTGTGTCTTGCGCTCCTCATCTGCTACAATCTCCGGTGCATACCGGGACAGTCTGGTAAAAGTGGCCTCATACTGAGCCATTATAGCATCCCCCTGAACCAAAGAAAGGAACTCCGCCTCTTTCCGTTCCCGCACGATCCTCGGAACATACTTCGCCGAAACGCTCTAAGAAAGGTATCCCAAATATAAGGAATACTTCTTGCCTCCCAACCAGTCCTTACTGTGTGCCACCACTCTTCTGCCTCATCATCAAACAAGTAAACTTAAGTTTCAATCACACAAACAAATTGATCACATAATCACATAGTCACTAAATCACATAATCACTTAATAACTTAATCATATTAACACATATTTCACTTTCTTTCACTTCATACATACTTTCACACTAAGACCATTACCACATTCCGAGAATACCCTGGCTGACAACTAAACATGCGCTCTGATACCACTTAATGTAATGCCCAAACTCGACCCCACCTACGATCAGTCAGGACGCAACAAAATTTCGACAATATAACGACAGTAATACAAACATCAAGGCTTTAATCCAACCCTTCCGAACATCATACAACCAACTTCACAAAACACCAACCAACTCCACAATTAAATAAACAACATACAACGCAACCATATTATACATTAAGCGTTCTTCCATCAATCCATTCATAGTTATACGCCTCCATTCCAACATAATACATAGGCCATAACATACTTTGCAAAATAGACTGTCATGCCCCAACTCGACCCCCCTTAAGATCAGTCAGGACGCAACGGAATTTCGACAGTATAACGACTGTAACCCAGATACTGAGGCTCTAAACCAACCTCTTCGCAACTCATACATCCAACTCCACAAACAATTCAACAATTAAACAACACAACCATAATATACATTAAACATTCTTTTACCATTGCATCCATAGGTTATACGCCTCTGTTCCAACATCATACATTTACTATATAACATACATTTTTCCAAAATCTCCCGGTTCAACAATAATCAATCAATTATCATCATTTCAACAACATATCAACAACAAACAACAAAGTTAGATACAAAGGAGGCCACCTAACTTAACATGCATTAGACACACAACCAAACCCTAATCTAACCATCAACAACTCACAATTCAGTCACTCAAACACCACCCAAACATACAAAGGCATAATTCAACATTTTAAAGAAAGACAACCCAACCTTCTAAAAGTCATAACCTACATTCTACTAAACTGATAACCTCCAAACCAGTTTCTATCAGTCACCCACTCAATCAACAACATTAACCCCCTCGGAAACCAACCATAAATCATCCACATCAAGCCCAACAACCCTAAAACCCTAATGCATCAAGAATGAAATTTTCGGACTTTCACACCGATATCACAATCAAAATTTCCGCATTACAACATTACTACCACGTATTTAACAAAATTTTACAAGCTAACAGCAACCGATTCCAACCACCGCAACTCCAATTATTCAACAAATAGCCAACAACTCAATTTTAATACCCGAAAAATAAAAATTCATGCTACAACGGTTCAAATCTTATATAAACACATATAACAATCCTTAGCATGCACTGAGCAATAATATAACGTCAATTCAACATTCTAACGGTTCAAAATTCAATTATATGCAAAAACATAAAATTGACATTTTGAGATCTAGAATTTTTCTCTCACCTTTGATGTGTTTTGATGCAAGAAAGATGTAGAATTCATGCCCAACAAGTGAAATCAAGCTTTGAATGAAGTGATTTGGCTTGAATTGCAAAATCTATGTGAAAAATGCTTTGAAAAACCTTGAAAATGCCTTCTTTCTTCTCCCTCATGGATTTTCAGTAATGTGTGTGTTTTGTGAGTGTGTTTGCTTTGTTTTTAATGTGTGTTGATAATATAAGCTCAAGGTCAACAAAATTTGCAAAATCAAAGTTAGTATTTTTAGTCTTTTAACTAGTATTTTTAGTCTTTTAATTGTTTTTAGACTATTTTTTCTCACCCAAATGCAATTAACACTTAGATTATTTTTAAGTAGTATATTTTTAGTTGACAACAAGTTTCACATGCATAGACTTACACCCGACTTGGTAAAAACTCAATTTTTGCAAAAGAATGTGAAAAGTCATATTATTTATTTTCAAATGTCTTTTGAATGCACAATTAATCTAAAATCATTTAATACCACATACAAATACATTTTTATTAATATATACTAGGTCAACGAAAGTCAATGCAACAATCAGGTTAAGAAGAAATCACTATTTGGCTCAAAAACGTTACTTTTTGCCCGAAAAGTCTATTTAATTTACTATTCTGTTTCAGAATCAATTTTTATCAAACATGGCTCTATTAATAATAGTGTACTAGGTTTTAAGATGTTTAAAACACCCGTGTAAAAATTTTAGCGGACGTGCGTTCAAAACACTATTCACAAAAACCGACGATAAAATTTTCAATGCCATTTTTTATGAAAATTTCATGAATACACACATAGCATGTATTAGGAATATAAATCACTTATTTAGTACATTCTAATTCATATAACACATAAACAGGTCAAATCACGCAAATCGAGGCAAAGACACGCAAATTGAGGTAAAGACAAAATATGTGGTCTCATATTCTCCCCCCTTAAAACAATTGTGTCCGTGCAATTCTTGAATTGACAGACAATTAATTTTCAATCGTTACACTTAACAATACTTCTCTTAGTTCCCATTTATCTCTTAGGATGACACGTAACCAAAGATCTCAAAAGAACAAACTTTGTTGACTGCAAGATGATTATCATAATTCCAAGACAATCTTCAATTCATAATTTTCTCCCACCTAATATCATATTGCATATGAAAGAAATCGCAACTCCAAAGTCTTAGCATGATACCACTACTTATCAATCATCCCCTACTATACAAAAGAGCTCTATAAACTCATTCACGATAACATGGATGATTACTGATAAAGGGAATATCTCAAAAGTGACATTGGCCAGAATATGGCTATTATGAAATTTACAAGGAAATAAGGATATGGAAAGTCATATTCGAACCAACAATCAAGTGAACAAGAGGTCAAACAAGTTAAAGAATCAATAGGCTAATAGTTTAATAAGAAAGCATGATAACTAGGATATGGAATGTCTCAGCACCTATCAGCTAAATAAGCACGAACAAAGGATGATGACGAGTCAAAACAGTGCTGAATATGTTGAACAAACATTCCTGAACAAGTAGACATTTCAATTCTCGATGATTGTTCAAGGAACCAACAAGTAGGTTGTACTTGAGGCGAAATGAAATTAAGAAATAAGAGATGATTAATTCAATAGAAAACATGAGTGACAATATAATGAGTAACTCAGCACGCAATAACCAATGAAGTATAAATAACAAAGGACAGTGCTAAGTATATTGAATGAGCAATTACAAGCAAAGTAATGGCTCAGGATTAATAACAAAACAATAGGATTAACAAGGACCAACAAGAATGACAATGATGTACTTAGGTAGGGAGTACGTCAAGCAAGTGAAATTCGAACAAGTAAAATGGTATACCAAAGGAAAAATTACTTCCAAATGAATAGTAATAGGATGAAATAAAATATTGAAATCAATGGCTGGAGATATAGAATGAAATATAGAAGTCTCAAACCTTAAGTCCAATAAGCGAAATTGATATAAGAAGCAAATATGAATGTTAAGAATAGAAACAATGTCAAATGAGTATATGATCCATTAATCTAATAAGTAAAACTTTCAAGAAACAATTGATATGCTAGAAAAGTGTAACTATCTCTCCAATAAGTTAGAATAGGGTAGAAAAGAATAATAAGACCAATAGAATATGAAGCACAAAAGGGGTGTCCCACCTACACATTTAAATACCAACAAGTCAAATCTTACAATCCATCTTCCTCCAAAACAAGACACTAAGGAGATCTATAGAACCTAAGAAGTCATAACAATCACCAAACAAGATAAATCATTCCCAAATTTTACATTCTATACCAGACCAATCACCAAACAAGATAAATTACCAATTACCCAACAAGATTGACTAATGAAGACTCCAAAATCTGATAACATAATACAGATTCAAACTAACCCATTATAACACAAGAGAATCCCCAATCAACAATTTAGAAAGTCATACCACCTAGAACTCAAAAGCTTGATGTACGCAAGTAAATATTCAGTCACCAAAATACATTCTTATTTCCTCAAATAATTCTATATCCCAACAATTACATCTTCGAATAAAGTAACTTCAGTCAAGAATCACTCTAATTGGCTCTAAGGTTTAAAGATCAAAACTCCAAAATATCCATTAATAATTTAGCAATCCCAAATAGTAGAAATATTCACATGTTATACCACACTTCATTCCATTCACAAATATACATCACTAATTCCTCAAATAAATTCATTCTAAAATAACCTCAAGGAAGTATAGTTTGAGTTGAGACTCCAAAAGTGTCTAATCACAACCTCACGGAAACCTCAACTTATGATCCATCTCCCAGTAATAACAAGTTAAACATGGCAAGAAAAGTAATTATAATAATCAAGATACATTGTTATTTCCTCGAACAACTTCACTATCGCTTAAAGGAACATCAAGAACATATCCATTAAACTGAGACTAAAATCCATAAACATAACAATTAAAATCTCACTGATAAACTACTAGGATAATAATAATTCAAAATCATGGCCTACCTCTATTTCCGAGAGCTCCTTCAGTCATCCTTACCTCACCCAAAAGAATCACCCACTGTTGCAGCATATATACAATTACATCACATGAAAACAAGTACAAACATATTACATGATTATCATATATTACAACATTATCACATAACACACAATGCAGCACATAGAAAGCCAATATTACATAAACAGGTTATATTACGGAAGTAAGTTATAAACAATTAATGTCACATTAGCAACAAACTTCACATAAGACAAGTTGATCACGTAACTCACATTGGTCACTTAAAGAACATTGAGCAATTAAAGCACATTGTTTCACAAAAACTAGTTATAAACAATTAAAGCCACATAAACTACTAACTTCACATAATGCACATTAATCACATAACGCACATTAATTACAACACATTGATTCCATAAGGCATGTTGTCACATAAAGCATATTGACCACATCAGTTCACTTAACACATAAAGTATATTGGTCACATAGAAAGTTAGACACATAAGTAAATTAATCACATAAACATATTAACATATGTTTCACTTTTCTTTCAATTAATACATACTTGCATGCTTAGACCACTACCCACATTCCGAGGATACCCCGGTTGATAGCTAACATGCACTCTGATACCACTTAATGTCACGTCCCAACTCGACCCCCTTTAAGATTAGTCAGGACGCAACGGAATTTCGGCAGCATAACGACTGTAACCCAGATACAGAGGCTCTAAACCAACCTCTTCACAACTCATACATCCAACTCCACATACAATTCAACAATTAAACAACACAACCATAATATACATTAAACATTCTTTTATCATTGCATCCATAGATTATACGCCTCCGTTCCAACATCATACATTTACTATATAACATACATTTTCCCAAAATAGATTATAACCAATTCACCAACCTAATCATGTTCCAAAATAAAACTACTAAATTAGCAATATACATAAGTCTTATAATTGAGTAAGTTATACAATATAACATATTACAACAACTAAGACAAACTCATGGCAATGACTCCAACACACAAGACTCGTCCACATAAAGCACATTCTCAGCTTCCTGAGACACGTACCTAGAATCTGGATTGCTAACACCTGTATGCATGCAATAATTGAGATGGAGCTTATATAAAACAAACCTAGTGAGGATTCGATAGATCTCTAACAGTATTTACTATATTCCTTGGAAATCATCCTTTGAGCAGTAAACACATAATAATCATCAATAACAATATAAGCATATTAATTATAATGACCAATCAGCAAAGGATACTCTAGTTGGTATAGCTCCAAACGCCATCACGATCTCAACCGTTCTTCTTGTAACTCCCCATTACTCACGCACCCAATGTACCTCTCTAGCCCCTCATTCCATGACACCTCCGTCATGCGAGCTCGGGGTAACCTTTGGTAGTCATGCCGGTTTCAACCCGACAGCCCGATGCTGACCGAGAAGTGGCACACACATACCAAGACTCAGTAATAATAATAATCATTCAAATCTCAGGAGGACAACCTTTCACGTTGACTATCTCTTGGTTCATCAATAATCAATTATCACAGGAAGAAAACAAAGTTGGTTGCCTATCTCCCGATTCAGCAATAATCAATCAATAATCATCATTTCAACAACATATCAACAACAAATCAAATAAACAACAAACAACTAAGTTAGATTACAAAGTAGGCCACCCAACTTAACATGTATTAGACACACAACCAAACCCTAATCTAACCATCAACAACCCACAATTCAATCACTCAAACACCACCCCAAACATCCAAAGGCATAATTCAACATTTTGAAGAAAGACAACCCAAACTTCTAAAAGTCATAACTTACATTCTACTAAACCGATAACCTCCAAACCAGTTTCCATCACTCACCCACTCAATCAACAACATTAACTCCCTCGGAAACCAACCATAAACATCCACATCAAGCCCAACAACCCTAAAACCCTAATGCATCAAGGCTGAAATATCTGGACTTTCACAACGACATCACAATCAAAATTTTGGCATTAAAACATTACTACCATGTATTTAACAAACTTTTACAAGCTAACAGCAATCGATTCCAACCACCGCAACTCCAATTATTCAACAAATAGCCAACAACTCAACTTTAATACCCGAAAAATAAAAATTCATGCTACAATGTTTAAAATCTTATATAAACACATATAATCAATCATTAGCATGCACTGAGCAATAATATAACATCAATTCAACATTCTAACGGTTCAAAATTCAATTATATGCAAAAACATAAAAATGACATTTTGAGATCTAGAATTTTTCTCTTACCTTTGATGTGTTTTGATGCAAGAAATATGTAGAATGGATGCCCAACAAGTGAAATCAAGCTTTGAATAAAGTGATTTGGACTTGAATTGCAAAATCTATGTGAAAAATGCTTTGAAAAACCTTGAAAATGCCTTCTTTCTTCTCCCTCATGGATTTTCGGTAATGTGTGTGTTTTGTGAGTGTGTTTGCTTTGTTTTTAATGTGTGTTGATGATATAAGCTCAAGGTCAACAAAATTTGCAAAGTCAAAGTTAGTATTTTTAGTCTTTTAACTAGTATTTTTAGTCTTTTAATTGTTTTTAGACTATTTTTGCTCACCCAAATGCAATTAACACTTAGACTATTTTTAAGTAGTATATTTTTAGTTGACAACAAGTTTCACATGCATAGACTTACACCCGACTCGGTTAAAAACTCGATTTTTGTAAAAGAATGTGAAAAGTCATATTATTTGTTTTCAAATGTCTTTTGAATGCACAATTAATCCAAAATCATTTAATACCACATACAAATACATTTATATTAATATATACTAGGTCAACAAAAGTCAATGTAAGAATCGGGTTTAGAAGAAATCACTATTTTGCTAAAAAACGCTACTTTTCGCCTGAAAAGTAAATTTAAATTATATTCCGTTTCAGAATCAATTTTTATCAAACATGGGTCTATGAAAAGTCTATTTAAATTACTATTCCATTTCAGAATCAATTTTTATCAAACATGGGTCTATTAATAATATAGGACTAGGTTTTAAGACATTTAAAACACCCATGTAAAAATTTTAGCGGAGGTGCGTTCAAAACACTATTCACAAAAACCGACGATAAAATTTTCAATGCCATTTTTTATGAAAATTTCATGAATGCACATAGCATGTATTAGGAATATAAATCACATATTTAGTACATTCTAATTCATATAACACATAAACAGGTCAAATCACGCAAATCAAGGCAAAGACACACAAATTGAGGTAATGACAAAATATGGGGTCTCACATTCTCCCCCCCTTAAAACAATTGCGTCCGTGCAATTCTCGAACTGACAAACAATTAATTCTCAATCTTTACACTTAACAATAATTCTCTTAGTTCTCATTTATCTCTTAGGATGACATGTAACCAAAGATCTCCAAAGAACAAACTCTGTTGACTGCAAAATGATTATCATAATTCCAAGACAATCTTCAATTCATAATTCTCTCTCACCTAATATCATATTGCATATGAAAGAAATCGCAACTCCAAAGTCTTAGCATGACACCACTACTTATCAATCAACCCCTACTACACAAAAGAGCTCTATGAACACCCCGAGGGTTTAAAAAACTCATTCACGATAGCCTGAATGATTACTGATCAAGGGAATATCTCAAAAGTGACATTGGTCAGAATATGGCTATTATGAAATTTACAAGGAAATAAAGATATGGAAAGTCATATTCGAACCAACAATCAAGTGAACAAGAGGTCAAACAAGTTAGAGAATCAATAGGCTAATAGTTTAATAAGAAAGCATGATAACTAGGATATGGAATGTCTCAGCACCTATCAGCTAAATAAGCACGAACAAAGGATGATGATGAGTCAAAATAGTGCAAGTATGTTGAACAAACATTCCTAAACAAGTAGACATTTCAATTCTCGATGATTGTTCAAGGAACCAACAAGTAAATTGTACTTGAGGCGAAATGAAATTAAGAAATAAGAGATGATTAATTCAATAGAAAACATGAGTGACAATATAATGAGTAACTCTGCACGCAATAACCAATGAAGTATAAATAAGAAAGGACAGTGCTGAATATATTGAATGAGCAATTACAAGCAAAGTAATGGCTCAGGATTAATAATAAAACAATAGGATTAACAAGGATCAACAAGAATGACAACGATGTACTTAGGTAGGGTGTACATCAAGCAAGTGAAATCCGAACAAGTAAAATGGTATACCAAAGGAAAAATTACTTACAAATGAAAAGTAATAGGATGAAATAAAATATTGAAATCAATGGCTAGAGATATAGAATGAAATATAGAAGTCTCAAACCTTAACTCCAATAAGCAACATTGCTATAAGAAGCAAATATCAATGTTAAGAATAGAAACAATGTCAAATGAGTATAGGATCCATTAATCCAATAAGTAAAACTTTCAAGAAACAATTGATATGCTAGAAAAGTGTAACTCTCTCTCTAATAAGTGAGAATAGGGTAGAAAAGAATAATAAGACCAATAGAATAGGAAGCACAAAACGGGTGTCCCACCTACACATTTAAATACCAACAAGTTAAATCTTACAATCTATCTTCCTCCAAAACAAGGCACTAAGGAGATCTAGAGAACCTAAGGAGTCATAACAATCACCAAACAAGATAAATCACTCCAAAATTTTACATTGCGTACCAGACCAATTAGCAAACAAGATAAATCACCGATTACCCAACAAGATTGACTAATGAAGACTCCAAAATCTGATAACATAATACAGATTCATACTAACCCATTATAACACAAGAGAATCCCCAATCAACAATTTAGAAAGTCATACCACCTAGAACTTAAAAGCTTGATGTAGGCAAGTAATTGTTCAGTCACCAAAATGAATTCTTATTTCCTCAAATAATTCTATATCCCAACAATTACATCTTCGAATAAAGTAACTTTTGTCAGGAATCACTATAATTGGCTCCAAGGTTTAAAGATCCGAACACCAAAATATCCATTAATAATATAGAAATCCCAAATAGTAGAAATATTCACATGTTATACCACACTTCATTCCATTCACAAATATACATCACTAATTCCTCAAATAAATTCATTCTAAAATAACCTCAAGGAAGTATAGTTTGAGTTGAGACTCCAAAAGTGTCTAATCACAACCTCACGGAAACCTCAACTTTTTATCCATCTCCAAGTAATAACAAGTTAAACATGGCAAGAAAAGTAATTATAATCATCAAGATACACTGTTATTTCCTCGAACAACTTCACCATCGCTAAAGGAACATCAAGAACAGATCCATTAAACTGAGACTAAAATCCATAAACATAACAATTAAAATCTCACTGATAAAATAATAGGACAATAATAATTCAAAATCATGGCCTACCTCTATTTCTGAGAGCTCCTTCAATCATCCTTACCTTACCCAAAAGAATCACCCACAGTTGCAGCATATATACAAATACATCACATGAAAACAAGCACCAACATATTACATGATTATCATATATTACAACATTATCACATAACACACAATGCAGCACATAGAAAGCCAATATCACATAAACAGGTTATATTACGGAAGTAAGTTATAAACAATTAATGTCACATAAGCAACAAACTTCATATAAGACAAGTTGATCACGTAACTCACATTGTTCACTTAAAGAACATTGAGCAGCTAAAGCACATTGTTTCACATAAACTAGTTATAAACAATTAAAGCCACATAAACTACTAACTTCACACAAGACACTTCAATCACATAAAACACATTTGTCACATAATGCGCATTAATCACATAACGCATATTAATTACAACACATTGAGTCCATAAGGCACGTTGTCACATAAAGCATATTGACCACATTAGTTCACTTAACACATAAAGCATATTGGTCACATAGAAAGTTAGACACATAAGTAAATTAATCACATAAACATAGTAATATATGTTTCACTTTTCTTTCAATTAATACATACTTGCATGCTTAGACCACTACCCACATTCCGAGGATACCCCGGCTGACAGCTAACATGCGCTCGGATACCACTTAATGTCACGCCCCAACTCGACCCCCCTTAAGATCAGTCACGACGCAACGAAATTTTTGCAGTATAACGACTATAACCCGGATACTGAGGCTCTAAACCAAGCTCTTCGCAACTCATACATCCAACTCCACAAACAATTCAACAATTAAACAACACAACCACAATATACATTAAACATTCTTTTACCATTGCATCCATAGGTTATACGCCTTTGTTCCAACATCATACATTTACTATATAACATACATTTTCCCAAAATAGATTATAACCAATTTAGCAACCTAATCATGTTCTAAAACAAAACCACTAAATTAGCAATATACATAAGTCTTATAATTGAGTAAGTTATACAATATAACATATTACAACAACTAAGACAAACTCATGGCAACGAATCTAGCATACAAGACTCGTCCACATAAAGCACATTCTCAGCTTCCTGAGGCACGTACCCGGAATCTGGATCGGTAACACCTATATGCATGCAATAATTGAGAGTGAGCTTATATAAAACAAGCCCAGTGAGGATTCGATAGATCTCTAATAGTATTTACTATACTCCTTAGAAATCATCCTTTGAGCAGTAAACACATAATAATCATCAATAACAATATAAGCGCATTAATTATAATGACCAATCAATAAAAGGATACTCTAGTTGGTGTAGCTCCAAATGCCATCACGATCTTAACCGTTCTTCTTGTAACCCCAAATTACTCATGCACCCGAGGTATCTCTCTAGCCCCTCCCTCTATGACACCTCTGTCATGCGAGCTGGGGGTAGCCAATGGTAGTCATGTCGGTTTCGACCCGATAGCCCGATGCTGCCCGAGAGGTGGCACACACATACCAAGACTCAGCAATAATAATAATCATTCAAATCTCAGGATGACAACCTTTCACGTTGACTATCTCTTGGTTCATCAATAATCAATTATCACAGGAAGAAAACAAAGTTGGTTGCCTATCTCCCGATTCAGCAATAATCAATCAATAATCATCATTTCAACAACATATCAACAACAAATCAAATAAACAACAAACAACTAAGTTAGATGACAAAGTAGGCCACCCAACTTAACATGCATTAGATTCAAAACCAAACCCTAATCTAACCATCAACAACTCACAATTCAATCACTCAAACACCACCCAAACATTCAAAGGCATAATTCAACATTTTAAAAAAAGACAACCCAAACTTGTAAAAGTCATAACTTACATTCTACTCAACCGATAACCTCCAAACCAGTTTCTATCATTCACCCACTCCATCAACAACAATAACCATATTGGAAACCACCTATAAACCATCCACATCAAGCCCAACAATCCTAAAACCCTAATGCATCAAGGCTGAAATTTTTGAACTTTCACATCGACATCACAATCAAAATTTTGGCATTACAACATTACTACCACGTATTTACCAAACTTTTACAAGCTAACAATCGATTCAAACCACCACAACTCCAATTATTCAACAAATGACCAACAACTCAATTTTAATACCCGAAAAATAAAAATTCTTGCTACAATGGTTCAAATCTTATATAAACACATATAAACAATCCTTAGCATTCACTGAGCAATAATATAACATCAATTCAACATTCTAATGGTTCAAAATTCAATTATATGCAAAAACTTAAAAATGACATTTTGAGATCTAGAATTTTTCTCTCACCTTTGATGTGTTTTGATGCAAGAAAGATGTAGAATGGATGCCCAACAAGTGAAATCAAGCTTTGAATGAAGTAATTTGGATTTAAATTGCAAAATCTATATGAAAAATGCTTTGAAAAACCTTGAAAATGCCTTCTTTCTTCTCCCTCATGGATTTTTGGTAATGTGTGTGTTTTGTGAGTGTGTTTGCTTTGTTTTTAATGTGTGTTGATGATATAAGCTCAAGGTCTACAAAATTTGCAAAGTCAAAGTTAGTATTTTTAGTCTTTTAACTAGTATTTTTAGTCTTTTAATTGTTTTTAGACTATTTTTGCTCACCCAAATGCCATTAACACTTAGACTAATTTTAAGTAGTATATTTTTAGTTGACAACAAGTTTAACATGCACAGACTTATACCCGACTCGGTTAAAAACTCAATTTTTGCAAAAGATGGTGAAAAGTCATATTATTTATTTTCAAATGTCTTTTGAATGCACAATTAATCTAAAATCATTTAATACCACATATAAATACATTTATATTAATATATTCTAGGTCAACGAAAGTCAATGCAAGAATCGGGTTTCGAAGAAATCACTATTTGGCTAAAAAATGCTACTTTTCGTCCGAAAAGTCTATGTAAATTACTATTCTGTTTCAGAATCAATTTTTATCAAACATGGGTCTATTAATAATAGAGGACTAGGTTTTAAGACGTTTAAAACACCCGTGTAAAAATTTTAGTAGACGTGCGTTCAAAATACTATTTACAAAAACCGACGATAAAATTTTCAATGTCGTTTTTTATGAAAATTTCATAAATGCACACATAGCATGTATTAGGAATATAAATCACATATTTAACACATTCTAATTCATATAACACATAAACAGGTCAAATCACGCAAATCGATGCAAATACACGCAATTTGAGGTAAAGACAAAATATAGGGTCTCACATAGTCTATATCCAATCTAGTAATCTATTCATGATTAAAAGAAAGACTACTAACTAACATACATAAGTAGTTATGTTTAAGTAGGTTATTCAATACAACATGTTACAACATCTAAGACAAACTATGGTAATGACTCCTGCACATAAGACTCGTCCACACAGGGCACATTTTTATCTTCTTGAGGCACATACCTGTATTCCTTTTCCGTAATACCTGTATGCATGCAACGATTGAGAGTGAGCTTATATAAAATAAGCATAGTGAGGATTCGATAGATCTCTTAACAGTATTTACTATACTCCATGGAAATCATCCTTTGAGTAGTAAACACATAATAAACATCAATAACAATATAAGCACAATAATGATAATAACCAATCAATAAAGGATACTCTAGTTGGTGTAGCTCCAAATGCCATCACGATCTCAACCATTCTTCTTATAGCTCCCCATTACTCACGCACCCAAGGTACCTCACTAGCCCCTCCCTCCAAGGCACCTCCGCCTATGCGAGCTGGGGGTAGTCTATGATAGTCATGCCGTTATCAACCCGACAGCCCAACGCTGCCCAAGAGGTGGCACACACATACCACGACTCATGACAATAATAATAATCATTCATTTCACAGGAGGACAACAAAAGTAGGTTGCCTATCTCCCGGCTTCATCAATAATCAATCAATAAACATCATTTTAACAACATAACATTATTCAATCAGTTACTAACTCAACAACTAAGTTAGATGACAAAGTAGGCCATCCAACTTAACATGTACTAAACCACACTATCAAACCCTAGTCTAATCATCAACAACACAAGATTCAATCACTCAACACCACCCAAACAACTAAAGACACTAGTTCAACATTTTAAAGAAAGATAACTCAACCTTCTAAAAGTCATAACTTACATTCTACTAATCCAATCAACTCCAAACCAGTTTATATCACTCACCCACTCAAGCAACTACATTAGCCCCCTCGGAAACCAACCATAATCCATCCAAATCAAGCCCAACAACCCTAAAACCTCAATGCACCATGGCTGAAATTTCCGGACTTTCCCCACGACATCACAACCAAAATTTCAGCATTACAACATTACTACCACGTATTTAACAAACTTTTACAAGCTAACAACAATCGATTCCAACCACTAAAACAACAATTATTCAACAAATAGCCAAATTCTCAACTTTAATACCTGGAAAATAAAAATTCATGCTACAACGGTTCAAAACTTATATAAACACATATAAATGATTCTTAGCATTTACTGAGCAACAATATAACATCAATTCAACATTTCAACGGTTAAAAATTCAATTATATGCATTGACATAAAAATAGCATTTTGAGATCTTGAATTTTTCTCTCACCTTTGATCCGAAAGAAGGCTATGAATGCGTGCAATGCATGCCCAACAAGCAGAATCCATCTCGGTTTGCAAAACTACGGACAAAAACTAGGTTTTTCAAGCGAATTTTGCTTTGAAAACCTTTGAAATTTTCTCTCTATTTTCCTCTCCAAACTCTTGGCTATGTGTGTGTAGTGTGAGTGTGTTTTGTGAGCTTTTAATGTGTGTTGATGCTTAATAGCTCAAAGTCAAATAAAATTTTAAAAGTCAAAGTTGAACACTTAGTATTTTTTTATGTTTTTTAGTCTAAAAATTATATTTTAGACTATTTTTCTCACAAACTTGAAATTGACACCTAGACTATTTTAAGTAGAATATTTTTGGGTGACTACAATTTCTCATGCAAATACTTTCACCCGACTTGGTTAAAAATGCGATTTTTACAAAAGAAAGTGTAAAAACCTTTAAAATTCCTAAGCCGATTTGAAATCCATTTTAATCAAACATAGGTCTATTAATATCCAAGGACTAGGTTTTAAGACACCTAAAATACCTGCGTACAAATTTTAGTGGACGTGCGTCTAAAATACTATTCACAAAAACCGTCGATAAAATTTCTAATTATGTTCTTGATGAAAATTTCATGAATGCACACATAGCATGTATTAGGAGTATAAATCACATATTTAGCGCATTCTAATTCATATAACATATAAACATGTCATATCGCGCAATTCGAGAAAAAGACGAAGTCTAGGATCTCACACTACTAGCTACTAGTTGGAAAGGAAATGAGAAGACCACCTTTCGTACATTTCAACTGGTCCAGAATTCAAATAGCGAACGAAAGACTAGGAGATTGGATGACGAAAGCACTTCCAGAAGGGTTGACGGTTGTGTGACCCTCATTCAAAGTAGGAAATCAATCCCAACATGACCGATGACTTAGTCTCCTTCTCCGCTTCGACTCAACCACCTACCTAACTTCTTAGAAAAGATCCGATAGATAGTAGCTACCTAAGGCCCTTTTAAGCCCTTCATCAATCACGGTCTTTTATCTAGTAAGTCCTAGTACTATGTTCTCCAAGCTTGACTAATAGAATAGGCAGGCCTTCTAGAGAACAGTTGAATTAAGGGTTAGCTCTGCCTTTAAGTGATAGGGGGCTGAGGGGTGACCGATCCGGTCAGTAAAAAAATAGGTTATGAAAAAAAGGTGTGTTTGGTCCGGTCTAGCTAATGTGACTTTCTCGATCTGTAGTGTAACACCCCGATCCCTCTCGGGACCGGGAGTTCTATCAATCAATCTAATCACAACCCAATTCCAATCCCGGGCAAAATTTTTAGGGAAAGACAGACGGAGTCTCCCTTGTTTCTAGGCAAAATGTAAATCCTGTAATAGCATATAAGAGGACCAGCACCGTGTCCAACCATACAAACACCTCAAGGCCATCCGAGCCTTGTTTCTCATCAAATAAACACAACAATGATATATATACATTTCCAATTTAAAAACTAACCTATCTCTTTTCATCTTTGACTAGAACATTCATGCTAGGCAATTAAACTATTCTAACCCATTGCATAAAATAGACTATCATATCATTCTAATTCTTTTCCTATGGACAATACAAACATGCAATGAAGTTAAACTATACTAACTGAATACATAAACCAGCTTATCATTCTACCTCAATTACCTAGTTAAATTTAAATTACATTCTTTTAATATTAAATACATATAATACATGAAAGCATACATCTTTACAACTTTGACAACTCAAGCCACATAGGCACGCAAGACAACTCTTCAAGCACGAACTTTCACGAAATCACGAACTTTCCAGCTAACATGGCATTTCCTGAAATGTGGTGGTGAGGAGTGAGTATACACAACACGTATACTCAATGAGGGCGAGACAGATATCGAGGTGGAGAGAAAGAAGATCGTGCAATGCAAATAGGTACAGCTAAGCAATATAATTGACAAGCAAGTATTCAATATAAACAATCAATACAATAACCAATTAATAAAAGCATTAACACAACCATTCAAAGCTATACCACACTCTGAAGGCTATGGTTCACTCGAGCGAGAAATGTACCGATCATGACTTCGATGACTTTAACGATGACGCGCTGGCTCACCCATTTTATAACTTTCGTTAGAGTACTCCGGACATACTCTGTCAATTCTACGACCCAAAACTCCCTAGGCGGCAATCCAAGCGAGAAAAGGGAATAGGACACGGAGCTAGAGCAACCAACATTAGCAACCCGAGGCTACCCAGAGAGGCCCATCACTCACGCGCCTGACACTAATTCAATGTAATACGAGACATATAACGATAATCGAGCAAGGCGCTGAAATGCAAGTCAATAACAACATGCAATACAATAAACAATTACAATCCATAAAGTAACAAGAACAATACTAACTAGCATTATCAACAATTGACATACAAATTCAATCATAATCAACTTCAACAAGCATAACAAACAATATTAAGCATTCTATAGGCATTAGACTATGAAAACACACAAAATCACAAAATGACCCCAACTTTCAAAACGCTACTACTTTCAAACGAACCACGAGTTTTGGAAACTGACTTCACCAATCCTCTTAGGTCACTATAAGGTACGTCTAAAGACCCCGAAACACTACTTTACCCTAGAATTCACACAAAGCCCCGATTTCCCCCTTTGCTCGTTTGAACTACTGCTACCCTAACCAAACACCCAACCAATGCCATAATCACACCAAAAGTGCTTCCATGGCTTCCCGAGACAATTCCATCACACAAAACGATAAAATGCCAAACTTGACCTAAACGACCCCAACTTTCACTAATCCATTTTTCTCCATTTTTCCATTACACAATCCAGTTAAACCACACATTTAGGCATTCTAGCATATCTAGCACCTTCCTACATCAACAGAACGCATAACGGAGCAACTTCATCGAAATAGGGGTTTACTATTCATAATTTACTATTCAATTATCAATCTAAATTGCAAATTCGATATTCAACCGCAGAAAATGCTAAAAAGCTATAAATACATGTTCTACAATTGCTAGGGAACATTCTTTAAGTAACAAAACGGATAAAATAACAATCTACGCATAATTTCTAAAAATTAAAGTTTAGACATAATATTTTCAAATGCGCAAATAACAATGAAACCCTCACCTTAGCCACTACTAGACGCTAGAAAGACAACGTTGAATGGCCCGGAAATGATCCTAAGCAAGCTCAAGTGAAGATTTATTGATTTGTTTTGAAATTTTTTTCTTTCTTTTTCTCTTTCTTTTCCTCATGGCTTCAAGCCTTTCTTCTCTTTGTTTTTTCGTTTGTATTTTGCTTATTTAGGAAAAGATGACAAGAAGTCAAAGGTCAAAGATTCGGTCAACCCACTAAACCAAAACAGCTATGCACGACCTTGTGAAAACGGCCATAACTTCTTCTAGAAAACTCCAATTCACGAACGGTTTGAAGCCTCAGAAGCTAGACTCATAGAGCTTTCCAACCATATATAATTTGCTACCTAAATCTTCTCCAATTGGTTCATATTTAATTCCAAAGTTGACCCAAAATTTGACTAACTTAACATTGCATTTTTTTATTTCTAATCCCACGTTTGCCCTTTATTAAACATTTCAAAAATTCCCACCTTGTCCTAGTTGGTCAATGTAGATGAAAAGTCAACTAGTTTGGTCAAAGAAGGTGAAAGGTCAATAAAATACAATTTAAATGAACTTTAAATGCTATTAAATACATGCCAGGTTCGGGGTATCATATGTAGTTCCTCTTCTTTCAATCTCTTAACCAATGCTCTAGCTTCCCTCACTCAAAAGATCAGCCGTTGTGACACAAGTGTATCGAGGTAGGCCATGGATTGAATGAAGAAAGAAGGCGAACACGAATACTAAAAAGCAGTTCAAGGGGATAGTGTGATAACCCGAACCCAACATGCATTTGATGGCATTTAATTGCATTTAATTAAGTGTTATCTTAAATGTTTGCATTGAATTTCGAGTTTATTTTTAGTTAAACATTCATTTCTAACATTATTTTCATATTTCTTTTAGAAGTAATTAAATAATACTTGAGTTAACTATTTTAACGGAGTATCAACTACTTTTCATATTTATGTTACCTGGTTTTATTATCTTGCACCTTAATGCTCGGTTTTCAATTAAATGAAAAGTAGCTCCAAGCCAGAGTAGGTTTTAAACTATGTTACTTTTCAAAAATTGTATTTTCCTTATATTCCATAATATTTAGGTGTTACTCGTTCTTCGTCGTTTTGTGCATAGCATATCGAGAGCGTTGTTAGGAAATAATTTCTAGTCCTCAGCAAATAGTGAAAACTAGTATTTAGAGTTTTAGTTGTTATTAACTAGAATTGGAATTGTGTTGGTTGTTTTAGTCTTAAAATGCCTAAAATAAGCTTATTTGACCAAATTTTAATTATGTTGACCAAGGCTTTGACCATTGGACTTGAGTTGTCATCTTTATTAAGCATTTTACATTGCAAAATGAAAGCACAAAGCTGAAAAAAAACAAGGTCAGTAGGCCGAAACATTGAGGAGAAAAAAAAAACATTTTCAACTTCCAAACTTCAAATCTTTGCGAGAGCTTGCACGGGGTTGTTTCCGAGGCATCCAGCGTGGTTTTCCTTGCGTCTAGGAGTGTCTAAGGTGAGGGTTTCATCGTTATTTGCGCATTTGAAATAATTGTGTTTAAACTTCAATTTTTGGGTTTTAGCCATGGATTGTTATTTTAATCGTTTTGATGCTTGAAGAATGTTCCTTGACAATTGTAGAACATGTATTTATAGCCTTTTAGCATTTTCTACGGTTAAATATAGCGATTGTAATTTAAAATGACAATTGAATAGTAAAATATGAATAGTAAACTCTCGTTTCGTAGAAGTTGCTCCGTTATGCGTTATGTTGATGTGAAAAGATGCTAGATATGCTAGAATGCTTAAATGCATGATTTGTTTGGTTTGTGTAATGGAAAAATGAGAAAAAATGCCTTGGTACAAGTTGGGGCCATTTAGGTTGAGTTTAGCGTTTCCCCGTAATGCATGAAGGCGTTGTCTCGGGAGGCCATGGAAGCACCTTTGGTATGATTATGGCATTGGTTGGGTGTTTGGTTAGGGTAGCGGTAGTTCAAACGAGCAAAGGGAGAAATCGGGGCTTTGTGGGAATTCTAGGGTAAAGTAGGGTTTTGTGGTCTTTATACGTGCCTTATGGTGACCTAGGAGGATTGGTGAAGTCGGTTTCCCGAACTCGTGGCTCGTTTGAAAGTGGTAGCATTTTGAAAGTTGGGGTCGTTTTGTGTTTTTTTTTGTTTTCATAGTGTTATGCTTGTAGAATACTTACTATTGCTTGTTATACTTGTTAAAGTTGGTTATGATTGAATTGTATATCAATTGTTGATAATGCTTGTTAGTGTTGTTCTTGTTAATTTGTTGATTGTAAATGCTTATTGTATTGCATGTTGTTACTAACCTGTACTTCAGTGCCTTGCTCGATTATCGTTATATTCTTTGTATTGCATTGCATAGTGTCAGGCGCGTGAGTGATGGGCCTCTCTGCATAGCCTCGGGTTGCCAGTGTTGGTTGCTCTAGCTCCGTGTCCTATTCCCTTTCTCGCTTGGGTTGCCGCCCAGGGAGTTTTGGGTTGTAGAATTGACAGAGTATGTCCGGAGTACTCTAAACGGAAGTTATAAGGTGGGTGAGTCGGCGCATCATCGTTAAAGTCATCGAAATCGTGATCGGTACATTACTCGTTTGAGTGAACCGTAGCCTTCAGAGTGTGGTATAGCTTTGAATGGTTGTGTTAATACTTTTATTAATCGCTTATTGTTTTGATTGTTATAATGAATGCTTGCTTGTCAAATATATTGCTTAACTGCTTTATTTGCATTGGACAAACTTCTTTCTCTCCACCTCGATATATGTCTCGCCCTCACTGAGTATACATGTTGTGTATACTCACTCCTCACCACCACATTTCAGGAAATGCCATGTTAGCTGGAAAGTTCGTGATTACGTGAAAGTTCGTGCTTGAAGAGTGGTCTTGCATGCTATGTGGCTTGAGTTGTCAAAGATGCAAAGATGTATATTTCATGTGTTGTATGTATTTACGGTTAAAAAGAATGTAATTTAAATTTAACTAGGTAATTGAAGTAGAATGATAAGCTGGTGTATGTATCTAATTAGTATAGTTAACTTCAATGCATGATTGTATTGTCTAAAAGAAAGAGTTGGTATAGTTTAACTTCAATGCATGTTTGTAATGTCCAAAGGAAAAGAGTTAGAATGGTATGATAGTCTATTTTATGCAATAGGTTAGTAAGGTTCAATTGTCAAGCTGGAATGTACTTGTCAAAGATGAAAAGAGATGGGTTAGCTTTTAAATTGGAAATGTATATTTACTTGTGTTCGCTTGTTGAGAACCAAGGCTCGGATGGCCTTGAGGTATTTGTATGGTTGGACAGGGTGCTGGTCCACTTATATGCTATTACAGGTTTTACATTTTGTCTAGAAACAGGGGAGACTCTGTCCGTCTTTCCCTAAAAATTTTGCTCGAGTTTGGAATTGGGTTGTGAATAGATTGATTGATAGAACTCCCGGTCTCGAGAGGGATTGGGGTACTACAGATAGAGAACGCGGAACGGGCTTTTCAAACATAAAACAATCCCCACCTATACATTCCATGGCAATAGACAGAAGGAAGTTTTGTTGTTGTTCTTAACCCTAGGCCCATTTCCACTCCCAATCATCACCATGAAAAGACTTCCATGATTTCCGAATGAACCTTCCAACAACTAGAATAGAAGTTGACCACAAAGCCATCTCTGTGGGAGGCTGCTACCCATAAGGCCATCTCGAGCATGGGAAAGAAAGGCAGCGGACTTGTATCTACAGGTGCTTTCATTATGGATCAGTTGACTTGTCATGATTGATTGCTCACACACAATTAGGTTAGGCAGGCTTAGGGAAGTGATCTGAATCGCTGTCGATACAATGCGGGGCTGATTTGCTGACCGTAACGAACTTGACTCTGTCACTGAAAAAAAAAGCAGGAAGACATTTCACCTGGGGTGGGGAGGGACTGGGGTCGCTTTTCTTTAGGACTTTAGTTCGTAACAAGGCTCGAAGACCTCCGGCTGGATTCGAAATGGATCAGGTAGGGCATCCATTTATGGCATGGGTGGGATTAGCAGTTTTCTCTTTTTTCCTTCAATGGTAGGATATCCGCATCAGCGAGGGTATATGGGAGGAAACTAGTCTGCAGTAATTCAAATTGCTCCTTCAGATCAGTAAGGAAAATATTGACTCACACGTACTGTAGTGTATTGTTGTCAACTCACATAGTCGCACCTACTAGCAACAAGACGAGTACTCCATGTACGCCACTAAATGGTGCTATTTAACAGTTTGGTTTGCCCAATACAAGAACTATAGCCCAACCTAGCTTAAGGCTAAAGCCGTGGACTATGCCCCCGTGAGAGCCCTTTATTTGACTAACATACTCCCTTTTAATCTCCCCCTATACCTTCATATCCAAGTTGGAAATGATTGACCTTTGGATTCAAATAATAGAGCATAATGGTAGTACTCCTTCCTATTTCTTCTTTTATGAATTTATCTACTTGAAATGATTACAAGTAAGTGCGGAGAAGGTACCCAGGGGACCAAATGAAAGGGCACTGGAAGGTCTTCAATTAAAGTTTCGCAAGTACTGAAAGACGAGTAATGGTTACTAAAACATGACTTAAGGATAATAAATACCCTACCTTACCAGACCAGATTTGTGACAAAAAGAAAGGCTCGAAAGGCCTACTTGACGACTCTTTTTATCAGTGAATTCGCCATTCCTCTCCTTATCGTTCGAGCATCTTCAAACCTTTAAGTCGAGTGTAGCGAAGGGATTCTCTTAAGAGAAGCTTTAGCCCTTGAACTTGAAACAACTTTTATGAGCCGTCTCAGAAGTGACCGACTTGATTTTATTAGCTGTGTGATTAGTGGCTTAGCTTTTAGCTATCTAAATGCTACGGTCAAAATAAATCCCTTTTGAAAATAAACTGCTAATATGCCTTAGGCACTCTTTTAAGTCCATGTAAGGCAGAGGGAATAAAGGGACCTGCACGAGGTTGAAAAGTCGTAGTGTGCTAGCGCTAGATTGTTAGCGCAACAACTTAGTGTCTTGTTTTCTTTGCTGCTTCTTTTTTGATTTTGACATTTAAACGAAAGCGATTGATAATGCTTGTAGATTGCTTCTGTCCTTAGTCAATTTTGGACTGAAGCTGTTCTGACTACCGTATTTCTTTTAAACCAAATACCTTCCTCTGTCATCTCTCGTCTGTCTCTTTATGAGAGAAAATTTTCTATCCCAACTGACTATGAAGAGCTCCGAGTCTATCGGTAAAGGATGTGGTAGTAACCCCCGCAGCTTTGTCTAGAACCGGGTGTCCAACCGTGTAGGAAGACTCACCCTAGCCCCTATAGCAACCCTACCCCAACTCTAGCTGAGAAGCACCCTCCATCCACTTCCCCTTTTCCGTGTATCCAAAAGCCTTCCCGCCCGGTTTATGAGCCCCTTTCCGATTCCCTCACCCAATCTCATGAGAAACAAGCCCAGTAGGCCTTGCCTTAACATGTCCTCAGACTGCCAGCCCTCACCAGGCTATTGGCATTGCTAAATGCTCCGCCACGAAGCAAGCTTTCCCGAATACGACAGATGTGGAATGGGCTAAAGAAGTTGGAGGAAGAAAGTAGTTGGACAACTGTATACACGAGAGCGTTAAGCTTAGTATTCTGGGAATTGGCAACATTGACAGAAAGGGGATGAGGTAGGAAAAAACTTTTTTAGGTGTAGCTCTACTAAAGTAGTCAGCCTAACCTTCGGTTCCCGTAACCAAGTTTTTCTTTCTCACTCCTTATGTACTTTTTCTTACTTTATCCATGCTTTTTGACTTTTTTTGAAGTGTAGGGCAAACTCCATTACTCCCCCTATTGGTCGAGCATCTTCAAACCTCTACTTCTACTTTTAACTAAAGGCGAACAGCCGGCATTGCAAGCAAGTAGAGAGCTCCCGCCTGTTTGAGCCCTTACGAGCTGAAAAGCGTTTGAGTCAAGAAAGGGCCGCTTGCAACAATTATATTATTTATAATAAATAATAGATATATAATATTATATATTATAAACAATAATAAGAAAAATAGAAATAAAAAAAAAATCATTTTTATTATCAAATTATTCATTCCTGGGAAGAAGAAGAAGCAGATAGAGCAAAGGTATGAAGTAACTCGACTGATAAGGAGAGGGCTTCCCTTTCTGTCCACTCTTCACGAAGTGAGCAAATTGCATGTAGAGATTCGTAGGGGCTTATAGTTTAATTGGTTGAAACGTACTGCTCATAACGGTGATATTGTAGGTTCGAGCCCTACTAAGCCTACTACCCCTTTCTTTTTACCTAATACAAGGCAGTCAAAGTACCCGTCACCCTGCAGATCTCAATCTAGCAACGACATCTGGAATCACACTACTGCCGCTACCTTTCAGGCACGCCTCCTACTCTCTTGCAGCATGCCCTCTTCGGGCAATACGGTGTAATACACGAATCAGCTGAGCCATAGCTCTTCGATCATTATATTCTTGTAATAGCGAATGATCGAAGAGCGAGGTTACGTCTTTAGGTGAAGAGCTAGAGCGAAACCCTGAAGTCTTATTGTTTTGTTCCCGAACAACGATCATTCATTATGGTCGGCCCCATGAAAGACTAAAAGCCCAATCCGGGCAAGCTATATTATGGAACTGATTTGACCGATCTAGGTCTAATAGAACAAGATCTCAATCTTAATAAGGAATTGGATCTGGAAGGGGTGGCAAGAATCCATGCGATAGCGAGGTTGAATAGTAGCAAAGGCTTGGTTCATACTCTAAAAAAGAGTAGATGCGAAGGTTCGGATCGAAGATCTTTGCGAGACGGCCCCGGAGCACCATAGCATGTTGGCAATAAGGGGGGACATACTGGACATAATCAATCCCTTGGTTGGGGGCTGTGCTGCCCTTATCCTTTAAATTGATGGATTCCTATGTCTTTTTTACTCTCACTGTTGGAAGATTTTTGAAGATGACCTGATCAAGGTGGTTCACAATTTCTTTGCTAAAGGTGCTCTTAAGCCTTAAGTTTGAATTCAAATTCAATTGCCCTTATTCTGATTCTGAAAGTCGAAAGTCCTTCACACTTTCACCAATTCCGACTTACCTTTATTTATGGGATATTTGAAGGAGAACTTTCTCACTTTTTTTCTAAAAAATGTTCTAACGCTCGAAGAATGAGTTTGATTCTCCCTAGAATCAGTTTGAAGATGTTTACAAGCTTGTTTGATAGAACAAGGTATGAAGTAACTCGACTGATAGGGAGAGGAATGGAGTTGGCAACAACAACCTTTTCTCATTTCTTTCTTTCCCTTTTTGTCTTCCACATGCCTACTCGATTGGATCCTCTTCCCTTCCCTTTCTTAAAATGCCTGATTGGCCTGAAATCAGTTACTGATGCTTTGTTGAATGAAGAAGAAGCTTGTTTCAAGATCATTTGTTCCTTCCGTCTCACTCCTCACCGAAACTAGAAGGCACACAACCAAGAAAGTAAGATAGCTTCTCCTCTGATTATAAAAAAAAGAAACCTCCCAAAATTCATGTTGTACTGTATTAGTGGAGGCGGTGAAAGCCCTATATTTATATATAACAAAGATAAAAAGAGAGATGGTCATGGTTTATTATATATTGGTCCGGGTGAAGTTGGATTGGATGTCTTGGTTGACTCTCCAATCAAGGTCCCAATTAGGTTTTCTCTCTTCCAATCAAAAGTCGATTTTTTTTAGTGTTTAAAATGAAATTCAATTTGCTACTTCGAGCAAAAAATGAGTGGCTTCTAGTGGTTTGTCAACAGGGAAAGTGGTTTCTCTCTGAACCTAGAACTAGATGATGAATCAAAGTTCTTACTTTTTTGAGTCAAAATCATCTTTTTAGATGTTGGAATTTAGGAAAATACCTTCATCATCAGAGCACGAAGTATTTCAAGTAAGCTAATTTGGATCGAATTAGGACCGCCTGGGGGCAGAGTTTCGTGTTCCAAAAAGAGCGTTGTTAGTTACAGCGGATTGGGTCTAAGGCTTTGTGACTAACAACGTCTTTGACTATTTGAATTATCATTGGTAAATATTGGATTAAAAAAATGCACATCCCACAAGTGGGATGGATGGATAATTAATAAGAAAAAAGTGTTGGCCCATCTCTAAGACCTGTGAATCAAAATAAGGTTTTTCTAAAGGGGTTGATAGGAGGGGTCCAGTGCTCGCTTAATGGCAAAGGGATTCACTCTTAAATATGGGCAGGATTATGAGGAATAGTTCAGCCTTGTTGCTAAGATTACCACGACTCATCTTCTTGTTGTCATTGCTGCAACAAGGCAGGGGCCTTGTAGTTGACCAGTGTGAGCACGCCGTAAGCTTACTACCGCGAGAGAAACTATGAGCTCCTAACTAGAATACTCCATTTTATAGATCCCTCCGTGCTTATCCCCCCCTAATGTTTTGTCCTCCATGAATGTGGCACCTGTCTTGAGGAATCCCTAATGGGTGATGAACAACCATTGAGGTAATCACCAGATCCCAGGGGCAAGACTGATGTAATGCGTAGCGCTATCCTTAAACCGCTTTCTAGAAGCCTTGTTGTAAGGAACTTTCTTAGTGGGTATTGGCTCATTGGACACTAATTTAATGCGAAAGGTCCGATAGTGAGTCAGTAAAGACCCAGCCACAAACTAGCCTCTTCTCATTCCTCATTAAAAGCTACTTTAGCCTTACTAGCTACAGCTTCGTAGAAGACTGACTACAAGTTTCCATCAATCGGCCTCTAATTTCTATTAAGGCGGATGCATTCCCATTGAAACGGCGACAGAGGCTGCCTCTGGTCGAGTAGAGGTAAGGAAGCACCTTCTATAAGATAATTGGCTAGGTTCTCTCTATAAATGTTTCTTGTACTACTCGTCAATTGGTAAGGCTAATGAGTAGACCTTTAATACTTTGAAGAGAACCCATTAGTTGCAGCCTACAATTCACCGAATAAAGGGAGTCTCAAGGATGGATAGATCAAGGTATTGAAGGTTTCTACAGTTTATTTAATTACACACTAAATCCACTGAAAGTTAAGTAGTGAGAAAGAAGGGACTAACAGGCATTTCAGGGAAGAAGACGAGCAATAAAACTTTCATCCCAGGGCAGTTGGGAGAGACGAGATTCGATGAACACTAAGAAGGTTGCAGTAGTGAGCACAGAAGAACCCCTCTAGATCGGGTTTTTCTAGAGATGAACTCCAAGACCACGAAAGGTGACTTTCCGATGCACTTGAGACCTATGACACCCCGATCCCTCTCGAGACCGGGAGTTCTATCAATCGATCTATCACAACCCAAACCAAACCCGGGCAAAATTTTCAGGGAAAACAGACGGAGTCTCCCCTGTTTTTAGGCGAAATGTAAAACCTGTAATAGCATATAAATGGACCAACACGGTGTCGAACCATACAAAACTTGTTCCAGGCTATCCGAGCCCCGGTCCTCAACAATTTAAACTCAGAAAGTATACATACATTTCAAATTTAAAAGCTAACCTATCTCTTTTCATTTTGACAAGTACATTCAAACTTGAAAATTAAACCATACTAAACTACTACATAAAATAGACTATCATGCCATTCTAGTTCTTTTCTTTTGGACATTACAAACATGCATTTGAAGTTAAGTTATAATAACTAGATACATAATCTAACTTATCAAACTACTTCAACAATCTAATGAAACTTAAATTACATACTTTTGGCATTAAATACATACAACATATGAAAGCATATAACTTTACAACTTTGACAACTCAAGTCACATAGGCACGCAAGACAACTCTTCAAGCACGGACTTTCACGAAATCACGAACTTTCCAACTAACATGGCATTTCCTGAAATATGGTGGTGAGGAGTGAGTATACACAACACGTATACTCAGTGAGGGCGAGACAGATATCGAAGTGGAGAGAAAGAAGATCGTACAATGCAAAAATGTACAGTTAAGCAATACAATCAATAAAAGGCATACAATATAAACAACAATACAATTAAACAACTAAAGAAAGCATTAGCACAACCAATCAAAGCTATACCACACTTTGAAGGCTATGGTTCACTCGAGCGAGTAATGTACCGATCACGATTCCGATGACTTTAACGATGACGCGCCGGCCCAAACCACCTTATAACACCAGTTTGGAATACCCCGGAAGTATCCATCAATCCTACGACCCAAATCTCCCTGGGAGGCAACCCAAGCGAGAAATGGAATAGCAGCGGAGCTAGAGCAACCAACACTGGCAACCCAAGGCTACCAAGAGAGGCCCATCACTCACGCGCGAGACACTATGCAATGCAAGACTCGATACAAGGCGATAAACAAGCGATAAAGCCACACGTGAAAGAATAACAAAGTAGGTTACTCTCGCACGCAATAGCAGCAATTTGATAAGTAATTCAATCCAAAACAACTCAAACAAGTATTCCAAGTAATTCTAAACATTCTATAAGCATAAAGACAAGAAAACACACAAAAACACAAATCGGCCCCAACTATCAAAATGCTACCATTTCCAAACGAGCCAAGAGTTCTGGAAACCGACTTCGCCAACCCTCCTAGGTCACCATAAGGCACGTCTAAAGACCCCGAAACCTTACTTTACCCTAGAACTCGCGCAAAGCCCCGATTTTCCCCTTTCTCGTTTGAACTACAACTATATCAACCAAACACCCAACCAACGCCATAATCGGACCAAAAGTGCTTTCATGGCCTCCCGAAGCAATGCAAACACGCAAAACAAGAAAAAGCAAAAGCCGACCAAAACGACCCCAACTTTCCCAAAGGCTTAATTCTCATTTTTTCCACTACGCAACCCAAACAAACCACACATTTTAGCATTCTAGCATACCTAGCACGTTTCTACATCAACGGAAAGCATAACAGCACAATTTCAACGTTTCAACGTTTTACTATTCATAAAACACTATTCATTTCACAATTTAATTTGCAATCACAACTTTTAACAGCATAAAATGTTACAAAGCTATAAATACATGTTCTACGAATGCTAAGGAACATTCTAGAAGCATCAAACTGATTTAAATAACGATCTACGGATAAATCTAAAAATTGACAAAGTTAACATACACAACGTATAAATGCGCAAATAACATGCTTCCCTCACCTTAGACACTCCTAGACGCTAGGAAAACCTCGTAGAGTGCCTCGGAAACCACCCCGTGCAAGCTCACGCAAATAATCGAATATTTGAATTTGAGATTTTCTTTTTTTTTTTCTCCTTCTTTTCCTCATGGTTTCAAGCCTTTTTCTCTCTGTTTTTTTCGTGTAAATTCTGCTTATTTTAAAAAAAAAATGTCAAGAAGTCAAAGGTCAAACTTCGGTCACCCCGCTAAACCAAAACAGCTATGCGCGCCCCCACGAAAACGGCCATAACTTCTTCTAGAAAACTCCAATTCACGAACGGTTTGAACCCTCATAAACTAGACTCATAGAGCTTTCCAACCATATATAATTTGCTACCTAAATCTTCCCCAATTGGTTCAGATTTAATTCCAAATTTGACCCAAAATTTGACTAACTTAACATTGCATTTTTTTATTTCTAATCCCAAGTTTGCCTTTTATTAAACATTTCAAAAATTCCCACCTTGTCCTAGTTGGTCAATGTAGATGAAAAGTCAACTAGTTTGGTCAAAGAAGGTGAAAGGTCAATAAAATGCAATTTAAATGAACTTTAAATGCTATTGAATACATGCCAGGTTCGGGGTATCACATCCTTCCCCCCTTAAAACAATTGCGTCCTCGCAATTCTTCTTCCAATAGGACTCTGCATCATCTACAATCCAACTCTGACTAGTCTTCATTAGCTACTGAAAAAGTATTTAATAAAGATGACCAATAGGAAAGTTCAAGTAGAAATGCCAAGTAGTAACGCCAAATAGAATCTCAAATGCAGATACCGTACAAGAATCCCGTTGACACGAGTACCTAAGAAGAATAAATTCCAACCAGAGACGCCGAGATAATACCAATAAAGACTAAAGCAAAGATACTGTAGATGTCATTAATACCACACAATAACGACAAGAAGAATACCTCACGCACGAATCTCCAATAGAAGTCTAACTGTTACTGCCCGAGAATTCCCAAGCAAGAAGCCAAATAAAAGCTCAAACAAAGATTCTATCTAGAGGTCCAAAGAAGTACCCCGCTGGTCATGGATTTCATAGAAGAATTCCCTGTTAAGAGTGCTGAAGAAAATACCAAGAACCCAATCAAATATATTTCCAAAGTTCCAAAGAAGCCTTCCAAATAATAACCCCATGGAACAACCAATTAGATTCTGAGTTTTGCTATCAAATGCTGAGAGGAATGTCAAAGGAAATAACAGAGAAAATATAACGTGCCCAATAAGACAACCAAGTTGAATAATAAACATAGTTTTCCAGATGGACGAAAACTCCAAGGATAAACACCGAACTGATGAACAATATACCGAAACCAAACTCTGAGTCCTCTTCACTGTTTGCCAAGTGAGAACTTCATACAACTTTGCCAACAAGGAAAATACCAAGAGAATGCCTAATAAGAATTTCAAAGAATACCATAAGTAGTATTATACAATAAGTCTGATAGGGATTCCAGTTACCAAACCAACTGAGGGATGCCAAAGAAAATACCCGAACAATGCTCCAGTAAGAAAGTACCAAGAATTGCCCAATAAGTAATACTAAATAATTGGCCACTGAGAATCCTAGAGAATGCCATTGAAGAATTTCCAATAAGGAATACCAGTAACACTCCAATAAAGACCGAGACACATATGCTATAGATAATACCATGCAGTAAGGCCGATTGAAATCCCATTAACCAAGTCCACCGAGAAGTGCCAACAAAAGTCCCCAAAGAACACCCGTTATGAAAACCAAAGAATGTTCCAGAGAACACCCAATTAAAACCCCAAGAGAAAGCTACTCTTTCGCAACTGTTAAGCACAGAGAAGGACCAAAGGGATTCGCCAATAACCGAGCTCCAAAAGCAATCACCAATTCCCAAATAAAGGCTAGTCAAATGCCATTCATTTCCTGCCAATCCATACACCTTGAAAAGCCAGCGGTGAACCACTTTCTTCAGGGGAGGAAGAGGACTTACTTACTATTTCAATAGGACATGTATGAATGCCAATATATCACAGTTATACATATGCATTAAGCTATTATGCCAGCAAGTTTACAATATAGTTTATTTAACAAAGTCACTCAAGCATAACAATCAAGTCAAGCACAGCATAATCAATTCAAATCACGGCATAGCTAATTCAAGACATTTCAGTACACACATTAAAAGCAATACTTCAAGCAAATAACAATCCACGAGGTCGATTCGATAGGTCAATTCAATGAATAACTAGACACTTTACTTCACTTAGCACACAATTAACACATAACACATAACTATATCACATAGGAGCACACATTCATGTCAAGACACATAATCTCACATAAAAGCATACACTTTCAAGACACACTTAACAAGCACACATTTAAGGGTCACTACCCACCAGACCGAGGACCCTGTCCTAGCTTATGAGCTAAATAAGCTCTGATACCACCTGTGACACCCCGATCCCTCTCGAGACCGGGAGTTCTATCAATCGATCTAATCACAACCCAAACCAAACCCGGGCAAAATTTTCAGGGAAAACAGACGGAGTCTCCCCTGTTTCTAGGCAAAATGTAAAACCTGTAATAGCATTTAAATGGACCAACACCGTGTCCAACAATACAAAACTTCCTCAAGGCCATCCGAGCCTCGGTTCTCAACAATTTAAACTCAGCAAGTATACATACATTTCAAATTTAAAAGCTAACCTATCTCTTTTCATTTTGACAAGTACATTCAAACTTGAAAATTAAACCATTCTAAACTACTACATAAAATAGACTATCATGCCATTCTAGTTCTTTTCTTTTGGACATTACAAACATGCATTTGAAGTTAAGTTATAATAACTAGATACATAATCTAACTTATCAAACTACTTCAACAATCTAATGAAACTTAAATTACATACTTTTGGCATTAAATACATATAACATATGAAAGCATACAACTTTACAACTTTGACAACTCAAGTCACATAGGCACGCAAGACAACTCTTCAAGCAAAGACTTTCACGAAATCACGAACTTTCCAGCTAACATGGCATTTCCTGAAATGTGGTGGTGAGGAGTGAGTATACACAACACGTATACTCAGTGAGGGCGAGGCAGATATGGAGGTGGAGAGAAAGAAGAACGTGCAATGCAAAAAGGTACAGTTAAACAATACAATCAATAAAAGGCATACAATATAAACAACAATCCAATTAAACAACTAAAGAAAGCATTAACACAACCAATCAAAGCTATACCATACTTTGAAGGCTATGGTTCACTCGAGCGAGTAATATACCGATCACGATTCTGATGACTTTAACGATGACGCGCCGGCCCAAACCACCTTATAACACCAGTTTGGAATACCCCGGAAGTATCCATCAATCCTACGACCCAAATCTCCCTGGGAGGCAACCCAAGCGAGAAATGGAATAGCAGCGGAGCTAGAGCAACCAACACTGGCAACCCAAGGCTACCAAGAGAGGCCCATCACTCACGCGCGAGACACTATGCAATGCAAGACTCGATACAAGGCGATAAACAAGCGATAAAGCCACACGTGAAAGAATAACAAAGTAGGTTACTCTCGCACGCAATAGCAGCAATTTGATAAGTAATTCAATCCAAAACAACTCAAACAAGTATTCCAAGTAATTCTAAACATTCTATAAGCATAAAGACAAGAAAACACACAAAAACACAAATTGGCCCCAACTATCAAAATGCTACCATTTCCAAACGAGCCAAGAGTTCTGGAAACCGACTTCGCCAACCCTCCTAGGTCACCATAAGGCACGTCTAAAGACCCCGAAACCTTACTTTACCCTAGAACTCGCGCAAAGCCCCGATTTTCCCCTTTCTCGTTTGAACTACAACTATATCAACCAAACACCCAACCAACGCCATAATAGCACCAAAAGTGCTTCCATGGCCTCCCGAAGCAATGCCAACACGCAAAACGAGAAAATGCAAAAGTCGACCAAAACGACCCCAACTTTCCCAAAGGCTTAATTCTCATTTTTTCCACTACGCAACCCAAACAAACCACACATTTTAGCATTCTAGCATACCTAGCACGTTTCTACATCAACGGAAAGCATAACAGTGCAATTTCAACGTTTCAAGGTTTTACTATTCATAAAACACTATTCATTTCACAATTTAATTTGCAATCACAACATTTAACCGCAGAAAATGTTAAAAAGCTATAAATACATGTTCTACAAATGCTAAGGAACATTCTAGAAGCATCAAATCGATTTAAATAACGATCTACAGATAAATCTAAAAATTGACAAAGTTAACATACACAACGTATAAATGCGCAAATAACATGCTTCCCTCACCTTAGACGCTCCTAGACGCTAGGAAAACCTCGTAGAGTGCCTCGGAAACCACCCCGTGCAAGCTCACGCAAATAATCGAAGATTTGAAGTTGAGATTTTCTTTTTTTTTCTCCTTCGTTTCCTCATGGTTTCAAGCCATTTTCTCTCTGTTTTTTTCGTGCACATTCTGCTTATTTAAAAAAAAATATGTCAAGAAGTCAAAGGTCAAAATTCGGTCAACCCGCTAAACCAAAACAGCTATGTGCGACCTCACGAAAACCGCTATAACTTCTTCTAGAAAACTCCAATTCACGAACGGTTTGAACCCTCATAAACTAGACTCATAGAGCTTTCCAACCATATATAATTTGCTACCTAAATCTTCCCCAATTGGTTCAGATTTAATTCCAAAGTTGACCCAAAATTTGACTAACTTAACATTGCATTTTTTTATTTCTAATCCCAAGTTTGCCTTTTATTAAACATTTCAAAAATTCCCACCTTGTCCTAGTTGGTCAATGTAGATGAAAAGTCAACTAGTTTGGTCAAAGAAGGTGAAAGGTCAATAAAATGCAATTTAAATGAACTTTAAATGCTATTGAATACATGCCTGGTTCGGGGTATCACAAGACCAAGCCAATCAGAGTCAAGTGGAGGAAGGATGGGGAAGACTAATATGGAAACCTCTTGACTGGAAAAAGTAGTGATAAAAGCCCCATTTCTTTCGAGACGTAAGAAAGAGCCCATTCTGTTCATAACCAGAAGTCAAGACTAAAGAAGAACCCAGAAACTGATTCTTAGTCTTGCCATCATAAGAGGAGATAGAATGGAGGAGTGGAAGTGGGAACCCCACAAAGTAAGAACTCTTAATCAACCTGTAGCTAATACGGCTACGACACGACCCTTTCACAAAAAAGCTGAGGACGTATTGAGCATAGTAGGAAGAGTGAGAGACCTTAGTCTTAAGATTTTCGAGACGAGGTACCAACCCCTGGAAATGGAAAAACCTCCCTCGCTTTGCACAAGCGGGAGGCCCAGCCGCTTGTCCAGCTCTTAGTCTAGACCCGAACTGAAACTGTCGTCACACTCTTCTTTCTATCCCTGACCCTTCCAACAAAGGTTCGGCCTTTCTTCTCAAGGGGGGATCCAGAAGTTGTGAAACTCTCTCATTCTTCAAGGCTATCCCTGGCTCTTACTCTTGAGTGCCCGTGTAACGCCCCAACTCGACCCCTCCTACGATTAGTCAGGACGCAACTGAATTTCGGCAGCATAACGACAGTAACATGAACATCAGGGCTCTAAACCAACCCTTAAGAACAACATGGATCAACCTCCATAAATCACCAACCAATTCCACAATCAAATTAACAACATACAACACAACCACTTCATACATTAAACATTCTTTCATCAACTCTTTCATAGTTACGCGCCTCCGTTCCAACATAATACATAGGCTATATATACATTTCCAAATAGATTATAAACCAATTTAGTAATCTAAACATGATCAAAAGAAAAACTACTAAACCATCATACATAAGTCTTTAAGTTAAAGTAAGTTTATAATACGTCATAATATATCAACTACAAACGTTCTCATGTCAAAGACTCCTGCACATAAGACTCATCCACGATAGGCACATTTTCCTCATCAAGAGGCACGTACCCGTAGTCAAGCTCAGTAACACCTGAATGCATGCAATAATTGAGAGTGAGCTTATATAAAACAAGCCCAGTGAGGATCCGATAGATCTCTAACAGTATTTACTATACTCCTTGGAAATCATAAATGCAACAATAGTAATAACTGTAAACACACAATAAGGATACGATACATTTGCTGATGAAGCTCCATACACCAATTCCATGCTCAACAACTCCTCCAAACTCAATGACACAATCCTGAGGTACCTTGACCTAGACCCACACCCCATGGCCGATCCGCCCATGCGAGATAGGGAGTAGCCATGATAATTGTGCCCGCAGCCTGAGATGCCTCTCGAGGTGACACAACATTATCAAAGCTCACAAAAATAAGACTCAATATAAATAAACCGAGAGATCAGCAACGAAAGTGCCTGATTCCCGTAATCAGTAATCAATCAATATTCCGAGAGATTAGCAACAAAAGTGCCCGATTCCCGTACTCAATAATTATCAATATTCTGAGAGATCAACAACAAAAGTGCCCGATTCCCGTACTCAATAATCATCATACAATTAACAATGTAACGCCCCAGATTAACTCCGAGCGCGCTACCCACAGTTTTGTAACAACAATCAAAAATAAATTAATCCGTATTTTACCAATCAATTAAACAACATTTAACAATCAACAACTATATAATCAGGAAACAATTAAGTTAGATGACAAAGTAGGCCATCCAACTCAACATGCATTAAACACACAATCAAACCCTAATCTAACCATTAACAACTCACAATTCAATCACTCAAACACCACCCAATCATCTAAAGGATCAATTCAACAATTTAAAGAAAGACAACCTAAACTTCAAATAATCATATCTTACATTCTACTAATCCAAACAACCCAAAATCAGTTTCTAATACTCACCCATTCAGTCAACTACATTAACCTTCTCGGAAACCAACCAAGACACATCAAAATCAAGCCCAACAACCCTAAAACCTCAATGCACCTAGGCTGAAATTTCCGGATTTTCACACAAACATTGTAATCGAAAATTCGGCATTATAACGGCGTTACCACATAGTTAACAAACTTTTAGAAATCAACGGAAATCGATTTCAACCATAACAACTCAAGTTATTCATCAAATGGCTAATCTATCAACCTTAAATACCCAAAAATAAATAATTTCGCTACAATGGTTCAAATCTTGTAGTAATACACATAAACGATCCTTAGCATGCACTGAGCAATAATATAAATTCAAATTAACATTCTAACAGTTCAAAGTGCAATTATAAGCAAAAACATAAAATATGACTTTTGAGATCTAGAATTTTTCTCTCACCTTTGATGTGTTTTGATGCAATAAATGTGTAGAATGGATGCCCAACAAGTGAAATCAAGCTTTGAATGAAGTCATTTGGACTTGAATTGCAAAATCTATGTGAAAAATGCTTTGAAAAACCTTGAAAATGCCTTCTTTTTGCCTCCCCTTGGAATTTCGATAATGTGTGTGTAAAATGAGTATGTTTTGTGAGCTTTTGATGTGTATTGATGATATATTAAGCAAAGGTCAAACAAATAAAAGAAAGTCAAAGGTGGAAACTAATTATTTTTAGTGTTTTCTTGTCTTTTAATTCATTTTCATGACTACTCTTGCTCAAATTAATTATGCAACACCTAAACTATCTCAAGTAGTTTATTTTTAGATGACAAGAAGTTTTATATTCAAACAATTTCACCCGAGTCGGCTTAAAACTCGATTTCTGCAAAAGAATGTGAAAAGTCATATTATTTGTTTTCAAATGTCTTTTGAATGCACAATTAATCTAAAATCATTTAATACCACATATAAATACATTTATATTAATATATACTAGGTCAATGAAAGTCAATGCAAGAATCGGGTTTAGAAAAAATTACTTTTTGGCTAAAAAATGCTACTTTTTGCCCGAAAAGTCTATTTAAATTACTATTCCGTTTTAGAATCAATTTTTATCAAACATGGGTCTATTAATAATACAGGACTAGGTTTTAAGACGTTTAAAACACCCTTGTAAAAATTTTAGCGGACAAGTGTTCAAAATACTATTCACAAAAATCGACGATAAAATTTTCAATGCCATTTTTTATGAAAATTTCATGAATACACACATAGCATGTATTAGGAGTATTAATCACATATTTAACACATTCTAAGTCATATAGTACATAAACTTGTCAATTCACGCAAAACGAGTTAAAGCATGCAAATCGAGATAAGATAGAAAAGTGGGGTTTCACAGCCCGTACACTGCTAAGGCTAAAGAATAGACCTTAGATAGTTCTTGAGAGTTCACTAGTAAGAAACATCATATGAGCTAGTAGAGAAGATCAAGAAAGTCATAGTGAAAGAACCTGGCATTCTCCGTTTGGCGTAATCTCGTAATACATACATGACTATAATACTTGTGCAATCAGTGCCTTGCCGTCAGTCAATCAGTTCCTTCCCTTCCTAATTCTAATATGGAGCATGTCCTCTCTCTCTTAAAATCCTGAAAGCCCTCTCTTTTTAAGCTAAAAAGAGGAGTGAGTGACAGTGGTAGAAGCTAACTGTTGAAGAAGTTGAATGTGCTAATTCCTTCTCATCCTAGATGTCAATGAAAAAGAAATTGACATTTCTAGAGGAAGATGAATGTGTAGCTGATTCTTCTTATTCCCACTCGTGCCTCCCAGGTCTTGTATGGGAAGTCCCTTCGCTCGCCTATGGGTTAGTTAGGAGTTCTGGGCTAGAAGAGTTTAAGTCAGTGTGTCGTTTTGTAGGTCTTTCTCTATCGAAAAAACCAATTTTATCCATCTTCCTTAGATCGTTATCCTTAGACTAGGGATGTTAGTTTCAGTAAGAAAGGGTTAGTGAAGATGCTTGACTGATAGGGAGAGGTTCCAGCTTTAGGATAGGGTTTTTGGGGATTTTAGATAAGGATCGGCGCTAACTCAGAATCAGAAGAATCAGAGGTGTAACTAGGCAATGAATATTGTGTACCAAAATTCCACTTAAGGACCAAAACAAGTGGAGGGAACCACAGATCCTGTTGAGGCAGAGGAAGAGGAATAGATGCCTGGCGAGCTTCCTCGATAAAGAAAGGAAAGCTGGTAGCTGCCCATTGCAGTCTTGTTTGTGGGTGTATGATCTAATCATAATCCTATACCCGCAGAGATGCGAAACTTCCTGTTGTTGAGGGGATTGAACTTCAAGCAGTAGGGATCGAAGCGAAGTCTGTTGCTCTTTGTTCTCTTCCGTCTTCGATCTATTCGACCTTCAGTCCGCTATGCTCTTTGTAAATATATCATCTTCTCTTGTAACTCAACGGAGATCCTCTTCTTTCCTCACTTTTGGACGCTTTCTTTCCGTTTATCACTCTTTTTAGCAACTGGAACAGGAGGCAGGAATCTTTATATTTGAATAGGTTCTAACCTTTGTCCCACTTCGTAGGCTTCTATACTCCCCGTAACCGAGGAAAGTAAGCCAGCTCGCCACAAACAAGAGGCACCCTTTCCGGCACAATCAAAGGCAACAGGATGAGCAGTAGGTAGAAAGCAAAAGGACAAAGATGAATATCTGGTACATAAACCCACCGACCCACGAGAATCTCGATTAGGAAAGTGCCACTCGTAGTATGTTGACGTTATCCATCCTTCCAGCGCATGCTACATGTTGGTTAATCAAAGCTTATATTCATTTCTTAGGCCCCAAGCCAAGCTCTCCCACGTTCCGAACATGAGACTTCTGGAAGTATACGCCCTATCGTTCGTACCCGGCTACATCCACCCACACTACATAGTAATGTGACTAAAGGTCAAGGAAGGAGAAAAGAGAGAGCCTTTAACTTAAAGTGGACCAGTCACAAAAGAATGTGCCGAAGGACGCTTTACCTAATATGATAACACCAATGAGTTCCAACCCACCATAGACTGAAGACTAATCTTACCGGCGGTGGTCTCAAGGAAGGAAATCTGGATAACCGTCAACAAATTAAGAGCCTACCTAGCTTTTTCACTTTGACACCGTTCAAATTTTCCTTCTTCCACCATACTAACCCTACCCTTAAGAAGGTGGTGCTCTTCATGATTGAGTGGGTTGCATACTCCTTTTCAATCTACGATACAGAAGCTACTTCAATGTTGGGAGACACTCATCCCTCACTAGACGGGAAGCGTGGCGGGGCAATAGTCTTTTTCGAGATAAAGGAATTCTAAGGGAAGAGGTAAAACATTCTTGACCACTGACACCACAAAGAATATAGGTCGTTTTTGACTAATTAAACGGAAGCGGTAAAGATGATCCGCCTTCTTATTCCTTCTTTCGGAAATGTGTAATAGTCCTTGCAGGGAATGAACCCCCATCCGGGGAATTCGTGTACCCTTTCGATTCTGGTAGCATTCCGGGTGAGATGCCAAAGCCAAAGACGCAAACTGAAGTCAAGAGTTTCCTGGGACACGTCAACTTCATCGGCCGCCCAGATCACCTCTACCTATGAGCCTCTATTCAAGTTGTTTCAGAAGAATGCTTCGATGGAATGGAACAAGGATAGTCAGTTTGATAAGAAAGATCAAGACATACCTCTTTTACCCGTCTGCCTGTACTTGTTCTGCCAGAACCCGGTCGCCCCCTATTGATTATCTTTCAGTCTTGGAAACCTCAATGGGGTGTGTACTAGGCCAGCACGACAAAATTGGTCGGGGGGGACAGGATATGCCAATGGCGTCTATTAAAGATAGATTGGTTTCCTGTGTCGGATAGAAAGGAACTCTCACTCAGAATGGAATGCCAACAAACCGTCGAATTGGATTGGCTATGTTCTTTTTATAGGTAAGTGGTTTGAGGAAACCAAGCAGGCAATGAACATGCCAGGCAGTAAAATAGAAAAAGATCCTCAACACCTTTGGCTACGAAAGAAGGCTAGGCTCCTTGAACTAGAGCTAATTCGATCTTCCCTTTCTCGAACAATAGATCTAGCCTTTTCGGCTGGATCACCATCAACCAACACTTACCCAACTTCTTTTTAGTATGCCCAGCATAGTTGTCATAGTCAGGTCTAGCCAGATCGTTTATTATAAGATCGTAGAAAGGTCGAATGAAGACGCCCTTTGAAAAGAAGCAGGTTTACAGGGTTCATTCTCTAAGAAAGCAGGGATCCTACTCAGGAATGAAATAAGCAAAAAGGCAGTTCTACGAGCTATCTCCCAACGTTTTTTGGTATTCTGGTTGGGAAAGCTCACTAGCAACGGGTTATGCCAAGGAAAGCATCTAAAAGAAGCTTGAATGGCAAATCACACGACTGGGTTTAGAATAAGCTGATAGCGGTCCAAAACTCAATTATAGGTTCGTCTTTCTTCAATCTGTAACCTTAGCAGATAGATAGTCCTTTTGGTTCAATGCTAGCTCTTTCTCGCCTTATAACGCTTAGAAACTTGTGATCGGTAAGAAAGATTTTTCTCATACCTGTTCAGCTATGGATCTCATTTTTCTTGGTGGAGTTTCAGGTGAAGATTGACCAAAACTAGGACTTGAATCTGAAGAGCTTAGAAAAGCTGATCTATTTCTGAATCAGAATCTTGATCTCTGTCTTCAACTTCATCAGCTTGCATTGGCACTTTTTTGAATTGTTGTGATTGAGGAATTACAACAAGCTTCTTCTCCACTTTGTTTGCATCCCAATTCCAAGATGAAGATTCATCAACATAGACGCATACTTCAGACAGACGCCAGAGATGATATGTGGGCTGCCTGCCTCTTAGAAGAAATAGATGGAAATAGTGGATACAGAAGAGGCATGTTCAAACGATGACTACAATTTGATATTCAAGGAGATTCTCATACTCAGAATAGGCATCGAAAAGTTTGAATTTCATTTTCTGGGGCACTAATAGCAATACATTTTCTTAGTGTCTCGATAGCTCATAGGCTGTTCTACAAAGAACAACTATGTCACGTCTGTCTATTAGTGAAAGGCTAAGGCTCCATCCCAACTTTTGATGCTCGTGGAAAGAAAGGAAAGGACAGATAGCAGGGAAGGAATGCTTCTTTGATTAGGAAGAAAGTCCGATTCCTCTAGGTGGCACGTAAGGAAGTTGACTGTGAACTCTTCTTGGCTCTTAGCTCAAAGGGAGTGAAGTCCGCCTATCAATCAACATAAAAGTACACCCTCTCCCTTGTCAACTTTGAACGAATGTTTAGTTAGCCATGAATGAGAACTCTTGTTGCTTGTTGGCAGGTAGCTCCATGGTTGGTTCGCTCGAAAACAAGTTCTTACTCTTTGACCTGAGAGGAAGAAAGCTGTGATTACCTAGGGTGAGGTTGACCTTCTTTCTGCAGTACGGAAATTAGTCTTATTAGAGTCAGTAGCTGGGAATCTCTTCTTCTGCCTATTAGCGGTGTGACTGTAACTTTCTTCTTGAAAAGACAGCTTTCTTTCGGTGGTACCGTATATAATAATAAGGCTGAATTTAGGAGCGCTATTTTAATCCAACAACAAGAAATCTCATAAGAGAATAAAGTAATTTTACTTCACCGAAAGGGCAGGTATTTCTTTTTATTACTGATCTTCTCAAGTACGGGATTTGCTTCGATAAGCCACCACCCAATAGAGCAACGCCATGTGTAGATCGAAAAGGTCTCGCGAAACCGATCACTGGTAGGTCTAAAAATGGATTTCAAGCTGGATAAGCTGCAAACCATACAATCTATTCCTTCAGTAGGGGATCCTTGTTCACATTCTTAACAAATGCAAGTAGAATCTTCGAACCTAAAAAAATGGGACAGTGATCAGTCTAAGAAAAAAATGGAGGCGTCGAGATATTCGATGACTAAGGCCTTGTCACGAGCTAGGCTCGAACCAGCGCTTTCCAGATGCAGTCTGTGATACCCCGATCCCTCTCGAGACCGGGAATTCTATCAATCAATCTAATCACAACCAAAAACCAAACCCGGGCAAAATTTTAGGGAAAATGGACGGCGTCTCCCCTGTTTCTAGGCAAAATGTAAAACCTGTAATAGCATTTAAATGGACGAACGCCGTGTCCAACAATACAAAACTTCCTCAAGGCCATCCGAGCCTTGGTTCTCAACAATTAAACTCAGCAAGTATACATACATTTCCAATTAAAAAGCTAACCTATCTCATTTCATTCTTGACAAATACATTCAAACTAGACAATTAAACCATACTAAGCTACTGTATAAAATAAACTATCATGCCATTCTAATTCTTTTCCTTTGGACATTACAAACATGCATTGAAGTTAAGCTATGCTAACTGATTACATAAACTAGCTTATCAATTCACCTCAACTACTTGGCTAGATTTAAATTACATTTCTTTTAGCAATAAATACCTACAACATATGAAAACATATATCTTTACAACTTCGACACTCAAGCCACATAGGCACGCAAGACAACTCATCAGGCAACGAACTTTCACGAACTTCCAACTAACATGACATTTGTGACGCCCGGGATTTTAGCCGTACATTTATTTACTGTTGCATCTATTGTTTGCTCATTTCCTTCTGTGCTTTATTAACTGGCTTCTTTAGCTACTATTCATCCCATTTTCAAACTATATTCTATTAGTGAATTAGTATTTTTATTAAATCACATTAATTGTTAGAGGAGTGGGAAAAATGTGCAATTGAGCTAGAGGCGATAGGAGAGCTCGTTTAGAAAATGTTTTTAGTCGTTAAGTGAATAGTGTTACGTAACAAACTTAGAGATTTAAATAACTAACATTACTTTTCATCTTAGGCTCGTTTTTAAGTTAATAACGCGCATTCTAGTGACCTTTTAAATACCCAAACTTGACCCCACCTCAACTTAATCTTATATAAATCACATAAGCTCATTAAAACACACACAAAAAAAGAAGAACAATGTGCAGGAATTACTGTAGCAGGCCGAAAATACCAAAGGAGAAGGAAAAAAGGAGATTCTTGCTTCAACAATCTTGCATTTTGAGCTTCTAGATTCATCTTGGGAGGGGTTTTGAGCAACCTAGAGTCTTCAACAAGCTTCTTCATCTTCAAAATTGTGAGGGAGATGCATTTATTTGTTTTTAAAGTTTATGTGCATATATTGAATTTTATTGATTTGTTGATATTAGCTATAAAACTTGTTATGAATGCTTTCTATGAGTTATTTAATGTCTATAGAGCTAACTTTTGTGGTTTGATAACAAATTTAATGGTTGAATGTTGAATTTGATCAAAGAGATGATGAATAGTGCCTAGAACTAGGGTTTTGAAAAAATTTGCTAATTGACTTGAATTGATGCCTCAATTAAGTAATCTAGACCCTAGGGAAGTTAGTTGAAAAGCCACGTTAGGTTGAATCACTCGAATTTGAACTTAATTGCATAATTAGCTTAATTTAAAAAGGGAGTTTTATACATTAAGCAATCCGGGCAAGTTTGGGCATTGATTTGGGTATCCTTGAGCTAAGGAAGCACCTTTGGTGCTTTCGTTTCGCGAAAATGGTGTTCGGTTAGTATGGCTATAGTTCAAACCCGTTCGGGGCCTTCCCGAACTTTTGCTTCAAAAATGAGTTGTAGTGACTTTAAAAGGTACCTTTGAGCTTAATTAGGAATATAGAAAGACTAGGGTATGATTGGGAATCTCGAACCATGCTTAGGAGAAAGAAAGCTCGGTTAAAGAAAGGGGAAATGTAGTGTTTAGCCATTTTAGTTGCATTTGAAACTTGTTGTGTGTTAGTAATACCTTGCATTGATTATTTAAGATGTATTTAAGTTATTTGAGTAGATTATTGGAATTAGTTGTGTTGATTGTTACTTTTGGTATCTTAAAGTTAATATCGTGCTTATATGAACTTTTATCGTGCATATATGCGCGGGCGGCCTACTTTGTCGTCCCTCTTACGTGTTATGTGTTATATTGATTGTTTGTGACTTGTATTGGGTTACGCAACCTAAATCGAACATGGTAGCGTCGAGAAACACGGGCGGCGTCGGGCTTGCCGTGCTCCCTCGACTACCATGGTGCCTATTCCCTTTCTCGCTAAGGCATACTCCACTACCCCAGAGGCGTGGTTCACCTGCTGGGCATGGACCTACCTCGGGAGAAAGGGGCGTAGGATCGGGATACCTCCGAAGAATCCCAACTTGTGGCGTTTGGGGGTTGCCGGGATGTTCGTGGTGCTCCTGGGTCGTGGCTCGTGAATGAAGACTTGGAAGTGGAACCGTATCCTTTTTAAAGTGATTAATTGATTGGCTTATTGTCTTGTTGGTTTACGTGGCTTATATATGTTTTCTTGTGTTGCATATCATGTTGCACGTTGGCATGTTGCATCACCTCCCTCGCTGGGCAACATTGTTGCTCATTCCTCATTTAATATGTTTCAGGTGAAGCTGAGGTGAATCCTCAGCTGATAGAAGAAGAGGAAGAAGTGCTAGTTAAGCAATTTCGGTGACTTCTTGTGTGATAAGGTTGTCTAAAATGAGAAGCTTGCGTGGAGTTGTTGTTGATTGCCTTTTTGTGACCTTGGGTCTTGAGCATAATTGGTGAATGTAATAATTTGTAATCTTGTATGTTGGATATAAAGTGGAATGACATGTAATAATCCATAGTAAACTTATTCTTTTTCATGCTTGTGTGATTAACAAACTTAAAAGTAGAACTTGGCTATTGTTGTATCTAACTACCTATAGTTAAAATTAGAAATGCTTTGCTTGCTTGTGTGTTATATGTAATTGTTATTTCATATAGGCTCGGATGGCCTTGTGATCGCAGGTGGCCAATAAAAATCTTGGAGGATTGGTTATAAGAGTTGTTGTTTGTGGATCTAGCATCATGGGATGACTTTGTGCAGGTACTAGTTTAGTCCTATAACCAGGGGAGCCTCCGTCCGTTTTCCCCTAAATTTTGTGCCCGGGGTTTGGAATTGGGTGAGAATAGCATGATAAATAGGAGTCCTGGTCTCGTGAGGGATCGGGGCGTTACAACATTTCCTGAAATGTGGTGGTGAGGAGTGAGTATACACAACACGTATACTCATTGAGGGCAAGACAAATATCGAGGTAGAGAGAAAGAAAGTTGTGCAATGTAGATAGACACAATTAAGCAATAAAATCAATAAGAAAGCATTCAATACAAATGACAATATAATAAACATTCAAGAAAGCATTAACGCAACCATTCAAAGCTATACCACACTCTGAAGGCTATGGTTCATTCTTACGAGCAATATACCATTTCACGAGCGATACATCAATCTCGAGCTTAATGTTGACAACGATGACAATAAGCGCGCAACCACCTTATAACACCAGTTTGGAATACCCCGAGAGTAACCATCAATTCTACGTCCCAAATTTCCCTGGGAGGCAACCCAAGCGAGAAAATGGAATAGCCACGGAGCTAGAGCAACCAACACTGGCAACCCGAGGCTACCCAGAGAGGCCCATCACTCACGCGCTGGACACTATGCAATGCAAGAGTCAATACAAGGCAATAAACGAGCGATAGCAGAATAATACAAACTAGTGACAACAAACGGGATAACAAGAAATCACAATCTATACTAGCATTCAACTAACTTTTCAAGCAATAATAAGCAACAATAACACCAATTAAACATGTAACAGCAGTTCAAACACGAAAACAACAAATATCACTATTCAATCCCCAACTTCCAAAGACAATTACGAGCAAACGAGCTATAGAATTAGGAAACCGATTTCACTACATTCACTCAGGCACTACAAGGCACGTTTCTATGTTACTAAACTTCACTTTCTCACCCGAGGCCTGAAAGTCCACCTACTGCGTTTGAACTACAGCTATGCTAACCGGTCATTCAATCAACGTCACAACAGTGCCAAAGATCTTCCATACCCTTAATTACGAAACCCCCAACTCAATTTGAGCACGATAAACTTTTGGTCAAATGGCCCCTTTACGCTTCTTTGTCTAATTTCCAATTTTAACAAAGGCCAGTCCATTTTTATTTCACATTTTAGCTTTCTATCATTAATGACACCTATCCAAATCAAGCAATCGCAATTCAGATCGAAATACAAAATTCTAGGGTTTACTATTCATAATTCACTATTCATGTTATTCCCCAATTTCAAATACGTAGTTTCAACCTTAAAAATTGCTAAATAACTAACAAGCAATGCTCTACGAACCCTAAGCAAGCTATTTCAAGCAATAACATGCATTATAACGCGATAAATATCAAATCTGAAAAATTGACTCAAAAATCAAATTCATATTAAAATGCACAAAAGCGTGAAAACCCTCACAGAGATTGAAGACCAAGACCCGCAAGGACCCGAGCCATGACCCCTGAGCAATTCCACGTGCAATTATAGAAGAAAATGCAAGAAAAATCATTTTTTTTCTCCCTATGACCATTCGGCCATGGCAAGGGATACAAGGGTCATTTTTTGTTTTGTTTTGAGTCAATTTTGCCTTGTTTTTAATTTAAATGGTGACAAGGGCATTTTGGTCATTTGCAAAATCAAACTTTAATTAAAAATAGTCAAATAAGCTTATTTTGATGCCATTAAATCTAATTCAAGTTAAAACAATGCAATTAAATGAAAAACAACTAAAACTAGTTAAATTAAGCTAAAAACATTTTTCACTAAATCCGAAGAATATTTCTCTAACTCTTATTTTCGAAATTCTACGATCGAACGGTCAATAATCGATCGCTAATAAAGTGATGAGCAATAATATAAAACTTTAATTCTTTGAAAGGTAGAATAGTAGAATAGTTTAAAATTCACTCCGGCTCGGAGTTACTTTTCTCATTTATTTGAAAACCGAGTGATTTTAATGTAAGACAACCAAAACCGATTATTAAAATAATCAAAACAATCAAGGTAATCAATATTCATTAAAATAATTAATTTAACTATTTCTAGAATATTTTAAAGAATTGTGAAGTTAATATTAAGCTACAAATGAAAGTTAATATAAACACATGGTCAAATACAATTAAACCCTAACATTTAAGATAACACTTAATTAATCACAAGAAAAAAAATTCAATTACTATAATTATTAGAAATAGGTAATAATATTTTAATTATTCAATATATAACTACTAAATGCTTCCAAGAGAAATATTAAAATACTGCAAATTGGTTGATTTAACTAATTAAACATTTAATCAAATGCAGTCAAGTGCTATTAAATGCATGCCGGGTTCGGGTTATCACACAGTCAATATTTAAACACCTTTCTGATCGTGACTTTAAAAAAGAATGAAGAGAAATTGGGCCAAGGTAGTTGGTGCCTGTTTTACTTGCTTACCAAGAGACTTTGGCAAGTTACTTGGCAAAATTGAAATGAACAACTCTGGAGACCCATTGGGGGTCGTGGAGCTTTCATTCGACATATCCCCCACAAATTGCTGCGTGAACGAAATGCCCGCTCCTTCATTGCACTAACTTCTCTAGCCAAAACACATAAGATAAGACACAGGAAGATTACAACTCGCACAAATTCCCTAGGACTGAAAAAACCCACAGAATCAAAACCATCCATCATCCCTTCTGTCTAAAAGAATATGAGAGTTAGCGCCAGACACTTTTACCTCACATGCTAATATTCCGGTCCACTAATCTACTGCATCGGAGAGCGTATCGAATTACTATTAATTCTCTGACCTAAACTTGGTATCCATGTTAGGAAGTAAAAAAGACACCTTGCCGCTTCACTAATTTCGTTCATCAGTCAGAAAAAGTCGGGTGAGGACTAGTTGTAACACCCCGATCCCTCTCGAGACCGGGAGTTCTATCAATCGATCTAATCACAAACCAAACCAAACCCGAGCATAAATTTTATGGGAAAACGGATGGAGTCTCCCCTGTTCTAGGCGAAATGTAAAACCTGCGACAACATATAAGTGGACCAATACCATGTCCAAACATTCAACCACCTCAAGGCCATCCGAGCCTTGGTTCACAACAAGCAAATCACAAGTAATTACACATTCATGCTTAGCAATTAAACTACACCAACCTATTTCATAAGCTAGACTATCATATCTTTCTATCTCTTTTCCTTTGTCATTACAAGTATACATTGAAGTTAAGCTACATTAACTAAATACACAATCTAGTGAAACTTAAATTACATCCCCTTTAACTTTAAATACATATAATACATAAAAGCATATAATTTTACAACTTTGACAACTCAAGTCACATAGGCACGCAGGACAACTCTTCAAGCAAGGACTTTCACGAAATCACGAACTTTTCAGCTAACATGACATTTCCTGAAATATGGTGGTGAGGAGTGAGTATACACAACACGTATACTCAGTGAGGGCGAGACAGATATCGAATTGGAGAGAAAGAAAGTCGTGCAATGCAAATAAGACAGTTAAGCAATATAATTGATAAACAAGCAACCAAGACAAACAATCAATACAATAAGCAATTATTGAAAGCATTAACACAACCATTCAAAGCTATACCACACTCTGAAGGTTATGGTTCACTCTTACGAGCAATATACCATATTACTAGCGATACATCAATCTCGAGCTTGATGTTGACAACGATGACAATAAGCGCGCATCCACCTTATATCACCAGTTTGGAATACCCCGGAAGTATCCATCAATTCTACGACCCAAATCTCCCTGGGAGGCAACCCAAGCGAGAAAGGGAATAGGACACGGAGCTAGGGCAACCAACACTGGCAACCCAAGGCTACCCAAAGAGGCCCATCACACCACCCTGATACTATGCAATGCAAGACTCGATACAAGGCGATAAACGAGCGATAGCACAACAATACAAATTAGAGGCGACAAACAAGATATCAAGCATTATCAATCAAATAAGCAACAAGAACAACACCAACAAACATTATCAAGCAAAAATAAGTATTCTATAGGCAATATAAGCATTCTATAAGCAATATTAGCATTCTATAAGCAATATAAGCATTAACAAACATTCTACAAGCAAGACTCTACGAAAACCAACAAAAACACAAAATGACCCCAACTTACCAAACCCTACTACTTCCAAACGAGCCACGAGTTTTGGAAACCGACTTCACCAATCCTCTTAGGTCACTATAAGGCACGTCTAAAGACCCCGAAACCCTACTATACCCTAGAATTCACGCAAAGCCCCAATTTTCCCCTTTGCTCGTTTGAACTACAACTACCTCAACCGATTACCCAACCAATGTCACAACTGCACCAAAAGTGATTCCATGACGTACCTTGACAATGCCTTCATGCAAATCGAGAAAATTCCAAACTCGATCGAAACGACCCCGACTTTCACTAATGCATTTTCTCATTTTTCCATTACGCAACCTAAAAAAATCATGCATTTAGGCATTCTAGCATACTTAGCACCTTTTCACATCAACAGACAGCATAACATCGTAACTTTATCATTTCAAGGATTTACTATTCACAAAATACTATTCAACTAATAATTTATATTTCAATTTCAATATTCAACCATAGAAAATATTAAAAAGCTATAAATACATGTTCTACGATTGCTAGGGAACATTCTTTAAGCCTCAAAACGATTAAAACAACAAACTACAGATAAAATCCAAAAATTAAAGTTAATACATAAAAATTTCAAACGCGCAAATAAACATGAAACCCTCACCTTAGACGCTCCTAGACGCTAGGAAAACCTCGTACGATGCCTCGGAAACCACCCCGTGCAAGCTCACGCGAAGATTTGTTGATTTGTTTTGAAATTTTTTTCTTTCTTTTTCTCTTTCTTTTCCTCATGGTTTCAAGCCTTTCTTCTCTGTTTTTTTTGTTTGCATTCTGCTTATTTTTTTAAAAAAATGACAAGAAGTCAAAGGTCAAAGATTCGGTCAACCCGCTAAACCAAAACAACTATGCGCGACCTTACGAAAACGGTCATAACTTCTTCTAGAAAACTCCAATTCACGAACGGTTTGAAGCCTCAGAAACTAGACTCATAGAGCTTTCCAACCATATATAATTTGATACCTAACTCTTCCCCAATTGGTTCAGATTTAATTCCAAAGTTGACCCAAAATTTGACTAACTTAACATTGCATTTTTTTATTTCTAATCCCAATTTTTCCCTTTATTAAACATTTCAAAAATTTTCACCTTGTCCTAGTTGGTCATTGTAGATGAAAAGTCAACTAGTTTGGTCAAAGAAGGTGAAAGGTCAATAAAATGCAATTTAAATGAACTTTAAATGCTATTAAATACATGCCAGGTTCGGGGTATCACACTAGTTCTCCTAGGTTGAGCCTTAGTTCTTGTTGAAGTGTAGCTACGTCCTGTAAGGTCACTTTACCTGAATACCTTACTTATATTGAACTACCCCTAACTTGATCCATCCAATTGATGGTAGGTAAACAACTCTTTTCCAAGAGCGCGGTTGAGAAAGATTTTGTATTGAAACCCTGGGACTCTGTCCGCTTCCGCCGAATGGCTGCTAACCATTTTTCTAGGTGGATCTTGCAACGATACCCTTAGCCCAGTCTTTATAGCCAATCCCCAGTGATAGATATTTTATAACAAATTCTACCAGGATAGAATAAGGCTATAAGCAAATCATTGAGAACCCTATAGCCCTACCAGCAAGGCAACTAACCATTCGCTTAAAGATTCTATTCTAGAGTAAGTTTACTTTAGAAGGCTTAAAGCTCTACCTTGCAATTCAAAATGTAGAAGCAATTCCCGTCCTTGTCTGTCTTTCAGGCGATTTGTTCTTTCCTTTAGTTGGTTCAGAGAGAAAGGGAGGTATAGCACCATTTCCTAGGCCCTATGCTTTACTCGTAGCTTTTGAGGGGGGCCCACCTCACCTCTCCCCCTTCCCATGGCCAAGCGCATCCTTTACTTAATGCGTCGACCATGGCCTCCTTACTTTATCGAAACTATCTTTTGGTACAATCCTTCATTCGCTCTTGGAACTATCTTTTTAGAAGTTCGATCCTTGCCCCCTATTTCTTTCCTATTATTTTATTACATTAGTTGTCTTCTTGATAATAAGACTCTACAATGTTCTCTAATATGATTTTGATCTTTTAATAATTACCAATGCAAGCCACAAGATCAGCCATTTCGCTATCGGTTTTTGTATCAATATCAAATTAGAAAATTGCATGATTTGGCTAAATAATGGTAATCCACCTCTGTGGAATTGAGTTGCAGATACTTATTACGCACTTTCATTAATTGATAATGTCGCGTCACGTGTTTAAATAGGACGGCTTCCAGCTTCTTTTAACGAGCAGTCGTGACATGGGGGGCGGACGTCTGGTCCTGCTGTTGATGGACAAGTGGGTGTGAGCCCTAGGGCGGGTTCTCCTCCAAATCTTGCGAAAATGGAGGAAAGGGGTCCGAAGGAAAAGGAAGCAGTGGTTACCCGCTTGATCCAAGATTCATTCCTCCCGATGAAGGATAGAACTGATGGAGAGCTTTACTAAATTCGTCCATAAGGAGCAACACGGTCGACATGATTGTTTTGTACATCAAAAGAAAAAAGAGAAGTTCATATAAACAATAAAGAAGAGTCTTTTTTTGAAATGAGACCCTCCTTACTAGGGGGAGAGAACTAAATTGAGTCCGTAGATACTCCTTTGGACTACCATAACCAAAAAAATAAAAATAAATGCTTATCCAGACCTTTATCTCGTTCGTTTAAGCCATTATTTCCACACCTAGGCACCGCATTCCGTTTCGCCAAATCTTGCAAAATTCCATGAGAAAACTGAGTAGAAACATGATTTGGCTTTATAAAAAAGTATCTATAAAATAAGCATTGTGAAATATCTGCTTCAAAAAGATAGTTGGTCCTTTTATCACTAATGATACCATTTTAGGACTCAGGTAGACTTTAATGCACTGAACACTAAATAAATTTCTCGATAAAGAAAGAGAGAGGCTTCTTCCAGTACGTACTATAGAGAGTTGTGGTTGGTCATTGACCAACGGAAGACATGTGGCATAAAGAAAGGATTGGCTGCTTCTAAAGCTCTCTTTCTACTCTTATATAAATAGTTAAGATCCACTCCTAAAAGCAGCCGCGATCTTATATACGATACGACTAAATAAAACTTCCTTCCTACTTAAGGCACTAGTTCGGTTGGAAACCCTGATTAGGCTGGTGGCCTAGCTCGCTTCCGTCATCCTTTGTTTTATCATACAGCCCGGACTTTCCACATGAGCTAAGGGGCATGGCTAAAATTCTTGCTCTGGTAGATGGAGTTGATCTTAGGCTTTTGCATATGGACTGCGACGATAGATCTCCTCACCTGAAGACCTGACCGAGGGAGATTGAATGAGCTATCCTTATGTAGATAGAGCGATTGAAGGACCCCTGCTTGTGATCGAGTCTATCGATAAACTCATGCCTTACATAAGTACTCTATTGGAGAAAGGGCAAATTCATCCCCCTTATTCCTTCGTTCTCCTGTTGTATGGATATCTATTTTCCCTCCTAAGTCCCTTCAACGTCGTAGCATTGTTGCCCCTTTCGGTATGGTCCTTCATTCAGGCCTTTCCTTATGCACCGATGGTTTCATGATTCGGATTTATCTTTGAGTTCAATGTTTGCGAGCGTCAAAGCACCTAACCAACCATACCTACACCATGCACTATGCCGGTTGCTTGAGCCAATCTACCTGCTATCCCTAAGCAAGTGTAATTTCTTTGTTCTAGGAAATGGTTTAATAGCCCCGTGTCAGATAATCAGCTTCCATGATCGGATAAGAAGCTGCTTGGATGCATGCACCCTCAGTTGATGTCTTCGATCGTGTAGCTGGCCCCGCCCGCAATGAATCAATCCTCTACAAGCCCCTAAGTGAACACCTTGTTAGGCTAACTTATCTTTCTATCTTTCCAAGTCTTTCAATCCTAGCAATGACTTTCTCAGCTTAACTATAACAAACAATTCATTTTATTCTTTTTCACCAGAGCGAATCTCTGCCAACTCAACTCCTGTCTCGCCTGCTAACTATTCTCGGTCTTGGTGGGCTTACCCTAATAGGGGATTCGATTCATATCTATCACTGACTTCCTAAAATTCGCTTTTACATCGCTTCTCCGTGATCAAAGACTTTTTCTTTCTAGACGATACCGCCCAAGCAGGGAAAGAGTCAAAGTCAAGACAAACTAAGGCGATAGAGATAATTCCTATTGAGTTACCTTTCCTGGGGTCACTCCCTTTGAGTTGGGGATATGCCGACAACAACTGAAATAGCAGCGCTTAGGCCTAATCCCAATGCCCTTACTCAACGATTCAAAAAAGGGAACAGTGGAGGTGTGAACAAGAACAGTTTCCTCTTGTGACCATGCTACCATGAGTGAATTCCACTTCTTTTTCCTTCGGACCCTCACCGCTAACCAAGAGCAATTGACAAGAGATAGAGTCTTTCCTTTATGTTTATCGATAGGTGGACTTCACTCCCATTGATCTAACAGCATGGGATATGATCACAATAGCTGATTCAATCAGGTTAACAACATCAGCTCACTGCTAGCAATCCAGTTAGTTTGGTCTCGTATGCCTATTATACAGTCTTACTAAAAGTTCATAGTATCTAATCTAATCTGAGAACAGAATTCAAATAAACCGAAAAGGTGAATTGTGATACCCCGAACCTGGCACGCATTTAATTGCATTTAACTAAGTGTTTAATTAGTTAAATTATCCATTTTGCACTATTTTCATATTTCTTTTAAAAGTATTCAACTAATACTTGAATTAATTCTTTTAAATAAGTATTAACTAGGTTATTACTTTTAATACTCGATTTCATTTTCTTGTATTTAATTAAGTGTTATCTTAAATGTTAAGCATTAAATTAAGTATTTACTTTAAGTTAATCATTCATTTTAAGCATTATTTTCGTAATTCTTCAAAAATATTCCAATGATAGTTAAATTAATTATTTAAAATGAATATTAACTATTTTTAATATTTATAGTATTCAGATTCATTTTCGAGCACTTATTTACTTTATTTTCAACTAAGTGGAAAAGTAACTCCGAGCCCGGAGTAAAATTTAAACTATTGTACTTTTCAAAAATTATATTTTTCTATGATTATTTATCATTTTTATAGTAATCGTTCATCGCTCATTCGATTGTAGCACATCGAAAATGAAAGTTAGAGAATTGGCTATAGTTCTCCGTAAATATTGCTTTTAGTCTAGTTTTTAGTTGGTTTTCATTTAATTGCATTGCTTTAACTTGGAACAGATTAAAAGTCATCAAAATAGCCTTATTTGACAATTTTTACTTGAGTTTTCACTTTGCTAAATGACCATTTTGCCCTTGAGCCTTTGTCATCTTTTTAAATAACCAAAAATCAAACAAAATAATCATAAAAACAAAACCCAAAATTCCCCCCATGTCCCCCCTTGGCCGAAACTTCATGGAGCAAAAAGGAAAGAATTTGATACTATTTTTCTTATCCGATCATGCGTGGAATAGCTCAAGGATTGTGGCTAAGGTCTTTGCGGGGCTTCCTCTATAATCTCTGTGAGGGTTTCATGTTTTTGTGCATTTTTATTCGAATTTGATTTTTATTTCAAATTTTCAAGTTTGATATTTATTGCATTATAATGCATATTATTGCTTGAAATAACTTCATTAGGGTTCGTAAAGTATTGCTTGTTAGTTATTTAGCATTTTTTATGGCTAGAATTGCATATTTGAATTAGGGAAGAATGTGAATAGTAAAAATGAATAGTAAAATCCTAGATTTTTGGATTTTCGATCCGAATCGCGTTTCTTGATTCGGTTAGGTGCCATTAGTGTTAGAAAGATTAAATGTGCCATAAAAATGGGTTACCCTTTGTTAAAATTGAGAATTAGACATTGAAATGTAAAAGGGCCAGTTGACTGAGTGTTGACTGTGCTCAAATTGAGTTGGGGGTTTGGCTTGTGGGTGCATGGAAGCACTTTTGGTGCTGTTGTGGCATTGATTGAGTGATCGATTAGTATAGCTGTAGTTCAAACGTATTAGGTGGACTTTCGGGCTTCGGTTGGGAAAGTGAGATTTCATGACATTTAAACATGCCTTGTAGTGCCTAAGTTAGGGTAGTGAAGTCAGTTTTCCAATTTTGTAGCTCGTTTGCTCGCAATTTCCTTTGAAAGTTAGAGATTAAATAAAGTTACTTGTAGATTTTGTGTGATGGACTAGTATTGCTTCTTTAGCTTAGGTTCTTGTTGTTGTATTTGATTATGAATGCTTGATATCTCGTATATTGCCACTAATCCGCACTTTCGTGCTATCGCTCGTTCATTGCTTGTATCTCGTGTTGTATTGCATAGTGTCAGGCGTGTGAGTGATGGGCCTCTCTGGGTAGTCTCGGGCTGCCAGGGTTGAGTTGCTCTAGCTCCATGTCATATTCCCATTCTCGCTAGGGATGCCGCCCTGGGAGATTTAGGTCGTAGATGTGTCAGGGTACATCCGGAGTACACCCAATTGAAGTTATAAGGTGGATGCGTGCTTATTTTCATCGTTGTTAACATCAAGCTCTAGATTGATGTATCGCTTGTGGAATCGAATCACTTGATACATTGCTCATATGAGTGAACCATAGCCTTTAAAGTGTAGTATAGCTTTGATTGGTTGTGTTAATGATTTCCTTAACTGTTTATTGTATTTTTGTTTATATTGATTGTTTTTCCAATTGGTTATATTGTTTAACTGTCTTATTTGCATTGCACGACCTTCTTCTATCTCCCTTGATATCTATTTTGCCCTCACTGAGTATACGTGTTGTGTATACTCATTCCTCACTACCACATTTCAGGAAATGCCATGTTAGTTGAAAAGTTCGTGGTTACGTTATAGTTCGTTGCTTGAAAGAGATGCCTTGTGTGTTATGTGGCCTGAGTTGTGGAAAGATGCAAAGATGTATATTTTCATTTATTGTATGTATTTAATGTTAAAGGAAATGTAATTTAAGTTTAACTAGGTTATAGAAGTGGCATGATAACCTATTTTATGTAATAGGTTAGTATAGTTTAAATGCAGAACATGAATGTGTGGTCTAAAGTATTATAGTTAGATTATCTTTGTGTTTGGTTTAGTAATGTATATTTATTTATGTTTGATTGCGGAGAACCAAGGCTCAGATGGCCTTGAGGAGTTTGTATGTTTGGACACGGTTCTGTTCCATTTATGAACTGTTTGCAGGTTTTGATTTTTCCTAGAAACAGGGGAGACTCCGTCCGTTTTTCCTAAATTTTATGTCCGGGTTTGGAATTGTGTTGCGATTAGATTGATTAATAGAGCTTCCGGTCTCATGAGGGATCGGGGTCTTACAAGTGGTATCAGAGCTGGCTGTCAGGTAGTAACCCTTGAAAGTGTCCTTGTTAAGTGTGTCTTGAAAGTATGTGCTTGTATGTGAGATTGTGAGTCTTGACTTGATTGTGTGCACCTATGTGATATAGTTATGTGTTATGTGCTGAATGTGTGTCAAGTGAAGTGAAGTGACTAGTCATGTATCGAATTGACCTCATGAATCAAATTGACCTTGTGAATTGTTATTTGCATGTAATATGTGTATTGGAATGTCTTGAATTGGTTGTGCCGTGATTTGAATTGGTTGTGTTGTGATTAAATTGATTATCGTGGTTGATTGACTTTGTTGATCAAACTATTTTATAAACATGCTTGCATAATAGTTTAAAGCATATAGATATAAATGTGATATCTTGGCATTCATACATGTCTTGTTGAAATGGTAAGAAAGATTTCTTCCTCCCCCTGAAGAGAAGTGATTAGTATTAGGCCTCCAAGTTATGTGAATTGGTAGGAATGAGCAGTATTTGACAAGCCTTTATTCGGGAGTTGGTGTTTGCCTTCGGAGTTCAATTATTGGCATGCTTTTAATGTTCTTCTCTTTGCTCAATCATAAAAATGTAGCTTTCTTTTGGGATTCTATTTGGTTGTTCTCTGGAGCATTATTTGGTTTTCTTATTGGGTATTCTTGATATTCTCATGTTGGTACTTCTCGGTGGACTTGGCTAATGGGATATCATTCAGACTTACTACATGGTATTATCTATGGTATATGTAGCTCAGTCTCTTATTGGTAATCTCTACAGTACCTTTGCTTTAGTCTTTATTGGTATTATCTCACCCCAGTTAGTTGGGATTTTGTTCTTCTTCGGTATTCGTGCCAGCGGGATTCCTATTCAGATTTATGGATGTTATCTTTTTCTGTGCCTTTATTTGGCCTTATTACTTGGAATTTCTTCTTAAGGTTCCCTATTGGTCTTCTTGTTTAGTATACTTGCTCAGCAACCGATAAAGAGTGGTCAGAGTTGGATTTCAGGTGATGTTGAGTTCTATTGGAAGAAGAATTGTGATGACGCAATTGTTTTAAGGGGGAAAGGATGTGATACCCCGAAACCGGCACACATTTAATTGCATTTAACTAAGTGTTTAATTCGTTAAATCATCCATTTTGCACTATTTTTATATTTCTTTTAAAAGTATTCAATTAATACTTGAATTAATTCTTTTAATTAAGTATTAACTATGTTATTATTTTTAATACTCGGTTTCATTTTCTTGCATTTTATTAAGTGTTATCTTAAATGCTAAGCATTAAATTCAGTATTTACTTTAAGTTAATCATTCATTTTATGCATTACTTTCGTAATTCTTCAAAAATATTCCAATGATAGTTAAATTAATTATTTAAAATGAATATTAACTATTTTTAATATTTATAGTAATTGGATTCATTTCCGACCACTTATTTACTTTATTTTCATGTAAGTGGAAAAGTAGCTACGAGCACGGAGTGGATTTTAAACTATTCTCCTTTTTAAAAATTATATTTTTCTATGATTATTTATCATTTTTATAGTAATCGTTCATCGCTCATCCGATTGTAGTGCATCGAAAATGAAAGTTAGAGAATTGTTTATAGTTCTTCGTAAATATTGTTCTTAGTCTAGCTTTTAGTTGGTTTTCATTTAATTGCATTGCTTTAACTTGGAATAGATTAAAAGTCATCAAAATAGCCTTATTTGACAATTTTAACTTGAGTTTTGACTTTGCAAAATGACCATTTTGCCCTTGAGCCTTTGTCATCTTTTTAAATAGCCAAAAATCAAACAAAATAATCATAAAAACAAAACCCAAAATTCCCCCCATGTCCCCACTTGGCCAAAACTTCATGGAGCAAAAAGGAAAGAATTTGACTCCATTTTTCTTCTCCGATCATGCGTGGAATTGCTCGGGGATCGTGGCTAGGGTCTTTGCGGGGCTTTCTCTATAATATATGTGAGGCCTTTCACATTTTGTGTATTTTTATTCGAATTTGATTTTTGTTTCAAATTTTCAGATTTGATATTTATTGCGTTATAATGCCTATTATTGCTTGAAATAACTTCCTTAAGGTTCATAGAGCATTGCTTGTTAGTTATTTAGCAATTTTTACAGCTAGAATTGCGTGTTTGAATTAGGGAAGAATGTGAATAGTAAAACCCTTGATTTTTGGATTTTCGATCCGAATCATGTTTTCTTGATTTGGTTAGGTTCCATTAATGTTAGAATGATTAAATGTGCAATAAAAACGGGTTACCCTTTGTTAAAATTGAGAATTAGACATTGAAACGTAAAGGGGCCGTTTGATCGAGTGTTGACTATGCTTGAATTGAGTTGAGGGTTTGGCTTGTGGGTGCATGGAAGCACTTTTGGCACTATTGTGGCGTTGATTGAGTGATCGGTTAGTATAGCTGTAGTTCAAACGTAGTAGGTGGACTTTCGGGCTTCAGTTCGGAAAGTGAGATTTCGTGGCATAGAACGTGCCTTGTAGTGCCTATGTAAGGCTGGTGAAGTCGGTTTTCCAATTTCGTAGCTCGTTTGCTTGCAATTGCCTTTGAAAGTTAGAGATTTAATAGAGTTACTTTTAGATTTTGTGTGATGGACTAGTATTGCTTCTTTAGCTAAGGTTCTTGTTGTTGTGTTTGATTATGAATGCTTGATATCTCGTATATTGCCACTAATTTGTACTTTTGTGCTATCGCTCGTTTATTGCTTGTATCTCGTATTGCATTGTATAGTGTCAGGGGAGTGAGTGATGGGCCTCTCGGGGCAGTCTCGGGCTGCCAGGGTTGGGTCGCTCTTGCTACGTGTCCTATTCCTATTCTCGCTAGGGATGCCGCCTAGGGAGATTTTGGTCGTAGATGTGTCGGGGTACATCCGGAGTACACCCAATTGAAGTTATAAGGTGGTTTCTCGCTTATCCGTGCTTACTGTCATCGTTGTCAACTTCAAACTCGAGATTGATGTATCACTTCTGGAATCGAATCGCTTGGTACATTACTCGTATGAGTGAACCATAGCATTCAAAGTGTGGTATAGCTTTGATTGGTTGTGTTAATGCTTTCCTTAATTGTTTATTGTATTGTTGTTTATATTGATTGCTTTTCTTATTGGTTATATTGCTTAACTATCTTATTTGCATTGCACGACCTTCTTCTATCTCCCTTCATATTTGTTTCGCCCTCACTGAGTATACGTGTTGTGTATACTCACTCATCACCACCATATTTCAGGAAATGCCATGTTAGCTGGAAAGTTCGTGGTTACGTGATAGTTCGTTGCTTGAAAGAGATGCCTTGTGTGTTATGTGGCCTGAGTTGTAGAAAGATGCAAAGATGTATATTTTCATGTATTGTATGAATTTAATGTTAAAGGAAATGTAATTGAAGTTTAACTAGGTTATAGAAGTGGCATGAAAACCTATTTTATGTAATAGGTTGGTATAGTTTAAATGCAGAACATGAATGTGTGGTCTAAAGTGTTATAGTTATGTTATCTTTGTGTTTGGTTTAGAAATGTATATTTATTTGTGTTTGATTCCGGAGAACCAAGGCTCGGATGGCCTTGAGGAGTTTGTATGTTTGGACACGGTTCTAGTCTATTTATGAACTGTTTGTAGGTTTTGATTTTTCCTAGAAACAGGGGAGACTCCATCCGTTTTTTCCAAAATTTTATGTCCAAGTTTGGAATTGGATTGCGATTAGATTGATTAATACAGCTTCCGGTCTCGTGAGGGATCGGGGTGTTACATGAACGACGGTCAAACTGCATGCAATCGACAGGCAAAAGAGAAAGTCCAGCTTTACTTGTTCCACTTTCTTCAGGAATGTAAGAATCAACAATTGATGTGGAAGCAGGGGACTTTACTGCTATCTTACTTCCTAACTTCCCTAGGGGAGGAAAAAGATGCTCTTCTTGCTAACGTTGAATCAGCTCTTCTTCCTATTGTCGAATCGGGCTTGAATGAGTTGAATTTGGGAAGGTGGTTAAGCTCTTCTTGCTAACGTTAGACTAGCTAAACTTCTTTTTCTTGGGTGGCTTGGTTAGATTGGTTTGAATAACCCTATCTTTTCCCCTCCTTCTCTCTCCATAAGACCTTTTTCCCTCTTGGGAAAGATAAAGAAGAGAAGAAAGGATTTCTTTTTTTCTTTCATGTGAACGGGGTTGGTGGGGATTGTATCGAAAGGTTTTTCGTGCTATATACCACGTTGAGAAAGACCAACCTCCTTTGTACCTTAGTCTTTTTTTACCTCGAAAGGGAGGTCATCTTTATGATGCTACAGACGGCTGTCCAAAGTGCAAAGGGTAAACTGGGACTCGGATAGGATAGGATTGTGCGTGGTGGGCCCTTCGGGTGTGTGAGACCCCATATTTTGCTTTATCTCGTTTTGCGTGCTTTACCTCATTTTACGTGAATTGACCTGTTTATGTGCTATATGACTTAGAATGTGATAATTATGTGATTAATACTCCTAATACATGCTAAGTGTGCATTCATGAAATTTTCATAAAAAACGGAATCAGAAATTTTATCGTTGGTTTTGGTGAATAGTATTTTTGAACACCTGTCCGCTAAAATTTTTACAGGGGTGTTTTAAACGTTTTAAAACCTAGTCCTCGAGTATTAATAGACCCGTGTTTGATTAAAACAGATTTGGAATCGGTTTTGGAATTTTAAAGATTTTTACACTTTCTTTTGCAAGAAAACGAGTTTTAAGCCAATTCGGGTGAAACTATTTTAATGTAACCTTCTTTATCACTTAAAATATAATGTCTAGAATTAATTTAAGTGTTAATTTAATAGTTGAGCAAGAAATACTCAAGAAATGAATTAAAAGACTAGAAATGAATTAAAGGACTAAATAACTACTTTGACTTTGCATTTTTTTTAATTGACCAAGCCTTATATACTTAATATTGCATCAACACACACTAAACACAACACAAAACACACTAAAAAAACACCTAGTTGGCCGAGAGCACCATAGGAGAAAACCAAATCTTTTCTTCAAAGCTTTCAAAGCAAATTTTCATAGAAAAACCTAGTTTTTGTCCGTAGAACTTCGTGCCGAGTTGGATTCCACTTATTGGGCACACATTGCACGCATATCTAGGCTTATATCGCATCAAAGGTTCGAGAAAAATTTTAGATCTCAAAACTCATTTTTTATGTTTTTGCTCATAACTGCATTTTGAACTGTTAGAATGTTAATTTGAAGTTATATTATTGATCAGTGCGTGCTGGGGATCGTTTATGTGTATTATTACGAGCCATTGTAGAGAAATTATTTATTTTCGGGTATTTAAAGTTGATAGAATAGCTATTTGAGGATTATCTTGAGTTGTTGTGGTTGGAATCGATTGTCGTCGATTTCTAAAAGTTTGTTAATTATGTGGTAACGCCGTTATAATGCCGAATTTTTGATTGCGATGTTTGGGTAAAAATCCAAAAATTTCAGCCTAGGTGCATTGAGATTTTAGGGTTGTTGGGCTTGATTTTGATGTGTCTTGGTTGGTTTCCGAGAGGGCTAATGTAGTTGATTGAATGGGTGAGTGTTTGAAACTGATTTGGAGTGATTTGGATTAGTAGAATGTAAGATGTGATTATTTGAAGTTTAGGTTGTCTTTATTTAAATTGTTGAATTGAGCCTTTAGATGATTGGGTGGTGTTTGAGTAATTGAATTGTGAGTTGTTGATGGTTAGATTAGGGTTAGATTACGTGTTTAATACATGTTAAGTTGGATGGCCTACTTTGTCATCCAACTTAGTTGTTTTGTTGTTTAATTAAATATTGATGTTATATTGATGATTATTGATGTTACATTGATGGAAATGGATGATTATTGATGATTGATTAACCAGGAGATAGGCAGTTCTGCTAGACTGTCCTCCTGTGAATGATGTTTATTATTATTGTTGAGTCTTGGTATGTGTGTGCCACCTCTCGGGCAGCGTCGGGCTGTCGGGTTGATAACGGCATAACTATTAGAGACTACCTCCAGCTCACATGACGGAGGTGTCAAAGAGGGCGAGGCTAGTGAGGTACCTCGGGTGCGTGAGTAATGGGGAGTTACAAGAAGAATGGTTGAGATCGTGATGTCGTATGGAGCTACACCAAATTGAGTATCCTTTATTGATTGGTCATTATAGTTATGTGTTGATATTGTATTGATGTTTATTTGTGTGTTTATTTGCTCAAAGGATCATTTCCAATGAGCATAGTAAATACTGTTAGAGATCTATCGGATCCACACTGAGCTTGTTTTATATAAGCTCACTCTCTATTATTGCATGCATACAGGTGTCCTTTCGCAAGATTACGGGTACATGCCTCCAGAAAGGGATAATGTGCCGTATGTGGACGAGTACTATGTGCCAGAGTCTTGTCCTTGATGCTTGAGATGTTGTATACTCTATTATCTTGTATATTAAACTAGTTGTCTTCTATTTTCCTTGTAATTTATGATGTATAAGTTGTAGTAAAGATAAGGAACTAAATGATGCTAACTTAGTAGTCTTTCTTTTGTTATGATCTAGGTTGCTAAGTTGGTTTATAATCTATTTTGCTACGTATGTTAAAGTTAAGGTATTATGTTGGAACGGAGGCGTATAACTATGAATGGATCGTCTAAGAATGATTGTTGTATAATATGTGTAACACCCCGTTCCCTCTCAAGACCGGAAGTTCTATCAATCAATCTAACCACAATCCAAACCAAACCCGGGCAAGATTTTAGGGAAAGACGGACAAAGTCTCTCCTGTTTCTAGGCAAATTGCAAAACCTCTAACAGCATATAAATCGACCAACACCGTCTCCAAACATTCAACCACCTCAAGGCCATCCGAGCATTGGTTCACAACAATTTAAACTCAGCAAGTATACATACATTTCCAATTTAAAACATAACATATCTCTTTTCATTTTTAACAAGTACATTCAAACAAGACAATAAAACCACACTAAGCAACTGTATAAAATAAACTATCATGCCATTCTAACTATTTTCCTCTAGACATTACAAACATGCTATGAAGTTAAGCTATGCTAACTGATTACATAAACTAGCTTATCAATTCACCTCAACTACTTAGCTAAATTTAAATTACATTTCTTTTAACAATAAATACATACAACATATGAAATCATATATCTTTACATCTTCAACACTCAAGCCACATAGGCACGCAAGACAACACTTCAGGCACGAACTTTCACGAAATCACGAATTTCCAGCTAACATGACATTTCCTGAAATGTGGTGGTAAGGAGTGAGTATACACAACACGTATACTCAGTGAGGGCGAGACAGATATCGAGGTGGAGAGAAAGAAGATCGTGCAATGCAAATAGGTACAATTAAGCAATACAATCAATAAAAGGCATTCAATATATACAACAATACAATAAACAATTAAGAAAAGCATTAACACAACCAATCAAAGCTATACCACACTTTGAAGGCTATGGATCACTCGAGGGAGTAATGTACCGATCACGATTCCGATGACATTAACGATGACGCGCCGGCCCAAACCACCTCATAACACCAGTTTGGAATACCCCGGAAGTATCCATCAATTCTACGACCCAAAACTCCCTGGGAGGCAACCCAAGCGAGAAGAGGGAATAGCAGCGGAGCTAGAGCAACCAACACTGGCAACCCGAGGCTACCCAGAGAGGCCTATCACTCACGCACGAAACACTATGCAATGCAAGACTCGATACAAGGCAATAAACGAGCGATATCAAGCATTCTCAACAATCGATAAACATTTCAATCAATAATCAACTCCAACAAGTGGAATAAGCAGTAACAAGCAATTGCAATCAAACAAGTAAAAAGAAGAACAACAACTAACAATATCAAGCAATAACAAGCATTCTATAGGCATTATAAGCATTCTATAGGCAACATAAGCATTCTATAATCAATATAAACATACTATAATCAATATAATCATTCTATGAGCAATATAAGCATTCTATAATCAATATAAACATACTATAAGCAATATTCTATGAAAACACTCAAAATCACAAAAATGACCCCAACTTCAAAACACTACTACTTTCAAATGAGCCACGAGCTTTGGAAACCGACTTCATCAATCCTCCTAGGTCACCATAAGGCACGTCTAAAGACCCCGAAACCCTACGTAACCCTGGAATTCACGCAAAGTCCCGATTTCCCCCTTTTGCTCGTTTGAACTACAACTATACTAACGAAACACCCAACCAACGCCATAATCACACCAAAAGTGCTTCCATGGCCTCCCGAAATAATGCCATCACGCAAAACGAGAAAATGCTAAACTCGACCTAAACGACCCCGACTTTCACCAAGGCATAATTCATGTTTTTTTCATTACGCAAACTAAACAAACCATGCATTTAGGCATTCTAGCACACCTAGCACATTTCTACATCAACTGACAGCATAACGGAGCAACTTCATCGTTTCAAGGGTTTACTATTCATAAAACACTATTCTTTAATCAATTTAAATTGCAATCTCAACATTTAACTGCAGAAAATGTTAAAAAACTATCAATACATGTTTTACAATCAACAAGTAACTTTCTTTAAGCAACAAAACGATTAAAACAACAATCTACGCATAAAATCCAAAAATCAAAGTTTAGACACAAATATTTCAAATGTGCAAATAACAATGAAACCCTCACCTTAGATGCTCCTAGACACTAGGGAAACCACGCTGGATGCCTCAGAAACCACCCCGCACAAGCTCACGCAACGAAATGAAGATTTGAAGTTGAAATATTTTTTTTTCTTTTTCCTCCATGGTTTCAGCCATGGCCTTTATTTTTCTGGTTTTTGCTCTTTGTTTCGTATTTCATACATAAATAAAAGATGACAAATGGTCAAAGCTTCGGTCAACCCTCTAAACCAAAACAACTATGCGCGACCTTACGAAAATGGCCATAACTTCTTCTAGCAAACTCCAATTCATGAACGGTTTGAAGCCTTAGAAACTAGACTCATAGAGCTTTCCAACCATATATAATTTGCTACCTAACTCTTCCCCAATTGGTTCAGATTTAATTCCAAATTTGACCCAAAATTTGACTAACTTAACATTGCATTTTTTTATTTATAATCCCAAGTTTGCCCTTTATTAAACATTTCAAAAATTTTCACCTTGTCCTAGTTGGTCAATGTAGATGAAAAGTCAACTAGTTTGGTCAAAGAAGGTGAAAGGTCAATAAAATGCAATTTAAATGAACTTTAAATGCTATTGAATACATGCCAGGTTCGGGGTATCACATCCTTCCCCCCTTAAAACAATTGCGTCCTCACAATTCTTCTTCCAATAGAACTCAGCATCATCTGAAATCCAATTCTGACTAATCTTCATCGGTTGAAGAATCCCGTTGACACGAATACCGAAGAAGAATAAAATTCCAACCAAAAGTGCCGAGATAATACCAATAAAGACCTAAGCAAAGATATTGTAGATAAAATCACATCACATATTAATGATAAGAAGAATACCGAATGAATACCCCATACACGAATCTCGAGTAGAAGTTCAACTATTACTGCCCGAGAATTCCCAAACAAGAAGCCAAAGAAACGCTCAAACAAAGGTTCCATCCAGAGGTCCAAATAAGTACCCCACTGGTCATGAATTTCATAGAAGAATGCCCTGTTAAGAGTGCTGAAGAAAATACTAAGAACCCAATCAAATATATTTCAAAGTTCTAAAGAAGGCTTCCAAATAATAACCCTATGGGACACCCAATTAGATTCCGAGTTTTGCTATCAAATGTTGAGAGAAATGTCAAAGGAAATAGCAGAGAAAATATAATGTGCCCAATAAAACAACCAAGTTGAATAACAAACATAGTTTCCCACCAAAGCCAAACTCTGAGGCCTCTTCACTATTTGCCAAGTGAAAACTTCATGCAACCTTGCCAATAAGGAAAATACCAATAGAACGCCCAATAAGAATTTCAAAGAATACCATAAGTAGTATTATACAATAACTCTGATAGGAACTCCAAATACCAAACCTACTGAGGAACACTGAAGAAGATATACGAAAGAATGCTCTAATAAGAAAGTAGCCAAGTTTGCCTAATAAGTAAATATTAAATAATTGGCCACTGAGAATTCCAGAAAATACCATTGAAGAATTTCCAATCAGGATGCCAGTATCACACCAATAAAGACTGAGACACATATACCATAGATATTACTGTGCAGTAAGGCCGATTAAAATCCCAATAGCCAAATCCACCGAGAAATGCCAACAGAAGTCTCCAAAGAATACCCATTAAGAAAACCAAATAATGCTCCAAAGAATAACCAAATAAAACCCTAAGAGAAAGCTACCCTTTCACAACTGTTAAGCACGTAGGAGGACCATAGAGATTTGCCAATAACCGAGCTCCAAAAGCAAACACAAATTCCCAAATAAAGGCTAGTCAAATGCCATTCATTTCCTGCCAATCCATACACCTTGAAAAGCCAGCGGTGAACCACTTTCTTCAGGGGAGGAAGAGGACTTACTTACCATTTCCATAGGACATGTATGAATGCCAATATATCATATTTATACCCATGCCTTAAGCTATTATGCAAGCAAGTTTATAAGAGAGTTTATAAAACAATTTAATCATCAAAGTCATTCAAACATGACAATCAATTCAAGCACAACATAATCAATTCAAATCACGGTATAACTAATTCAAGACATCTAATACACACATTACATGCAATACTCCAAGCAAATAACAATCCACGAGATCAATTCGATTCACGATGCCATTTCGATAGGTCAATTGTAACGACCCCACTCCCCACGTGGAGCCCATGCAGAGTCTCACAGGGCCGATACTACCCAGGAATTGTCCGCTATTGGCAGTCCCTGGCCCGCAAGCACAGGTCCCTCACGGTTTTGTCCCTTCGAGAGTCTCCTCTCAAAAGGCGCTTGGGTTGATATAAGAGACGAGCTCTTATATCCAGCTCTCTCACTTCCAAATCTTCCGATGTGGGATTGTGTTACCACATTCCACCCCCCTTAAGAGGCCCCGCGCCCTCGCGGGCACGAGCACAAGGGAAGACTGGCTCTGATACCATTTGTAACGACCCCACTCCCCACGTGGAGCCCACGCAGAGTCTCACAGGGCTGATACTACCCAGGAATTGTCCGCTATTGGCAGTCCCTGGCCCGCAAGCACAGGTCCCTCACGGTTTTGTCCCTTCGAGAGTCTCATCTCAAAAGGCGCCTGGGCTGATATAAGAGACGAGCTCTTATATCCAGCTCTCTCACTTCCAAATCTTCCGATGTGGGATTGTGGTACCACATCAATTCAATGCACAACTATACACTTCACTTCACTTAGCACACAATTAACACATAACACATAACTATATCACATAGGAGCACACATTCAGGTCAAGACACACAATCTCACATACAAGCATACACTTTCAAGACACACTTAACAAGCATACATTCAAGGGTCACTACCCACCAGACCGAGGACCCTGTCCCGGCTTATGAGCTAGACAAGCTCTGATACCACCTGTAACACCCCGTTCCCTCTCAAGACCGGGAGTTCTATCAATCAATCTAACCACAACCCAAGCCAAACCCGGGCAAGATTTTAGGGAAAGACGAACAAAGTCTCCCCTATTTCTAGGCAAATTGCAAAACCTGTAATAGCATATAAATGGACCAACACCGTGTCTAACCATTCAACCACCTCAAGGCCATCCGAGCCTTGGTTCACAACAATTTAAACTCAGCAAGTATACATACATTTCCAATTTAAAAGCTAACATATCTCTTTTCATTTTTGACAAGTACATTCAAACTAGACAATAAAACCACACTAAGCTACTGTGTAAAATAAACTATCATGCCATTCTAACTCTTTTCCTCTAGACATTACAAACATGCTGTGAAGTTAAGCTATTCTAACTGATTACATAAACTAGCTTATCAATTCACCTCAACTACTTAGCTAAATTTAAATTACATTTCTTTTAACAATAAATACATACAACATATGAAATCATATATCTTTACATCTTCAACACTCAAGCCACATAGGCACGCAAGACAACTCTTCAGGCACGAACTTTCACGAAATCACGAACTTCCAGCTAACATGACATTTCCTGAAATGTGGTGGTGAGGAGTGAGTATACACAACACGTATACTCAGTGAGGGCGAGACAGATATCGAGGTGGAGAGAAAGAAGATCGTGCAATGCAAATAGGTACAATTAAGCAATACAATCAATAAAAGGCATTCAATATATACAACAATACAATAAACAATTAAGAAAAGCATTAACACAACCAATCAAAGCTATACCACACTTTGAAGGCTATGGATCACTCGAGCGAGTAATGTACCGATCACGATTCTGATGACATTAACGATGACGCGCCGGCCCAAACCACCTTATAACACCAGTTTGGAATACCCCGGAAGTATCCATCAATTCTACGACCCAAAACTCCCTGGGAGGCAACCCAAGCGAGAAGAGGGAATAGCAGCGGAGCTAGAGCAACCAACACTGGCAACCCGAGGCTACCCAAAGAGGCCCATCACTCACGCACGAAACACTATGCAATGCAAGACTCGATACAAGGCAATAAATGAGCAATATCAAGCATTCTCAACAATCGATAAACATTTCAATCAATAATCAACTCCAACAAGTGTAATAAGCATTAACAAGCATTTGCAATCAAACAAGTAACAAGAACAACACCAACTAACATTATCAAGCAATAACAAGCATTCTATAGGCATTAAAAGCAATCTATATGAAACATAAGCATTCTATAAGCAATATAAGTATACTATAATCAATATAATCATTCTATGAGCAATATAAGCATTCTATAATCAATATAAACATACTATAAGCAATATTCTATGAAAACACACAAAATCACAAAAATGACCCCAACTTCAAAACACTACTACTTTCAAACGAGCCACGAACTTTAGAAACCGACTTCACCAATCCTCCTAGGTCACCATAAGGCATGTCTAAAGACCCTGAAACCCTACTTAACCCTGGAATTCACGCAAAGTCCCGATTTCCCCCTTTGCTCGTTTGAACTACAACTATACTAACAAAACACCCAACCAATGCCATAATCACACCAAAAGTGCTTCCATGGCCTCCCGAAACAATGCCATCACGCAAAATGAGAAAATGCTAAACTCGACCTAAACGACCCCGACTTTCACCAAGGCATAATTCCTATTTTTTTCATTACGCAAACCAAACAAACCATGCATTTAGGCATTCTAGCACACCTAGCACATTTCTACATCAACGGACAGCATAACGGAGCAACTTCATCGTTTCAAGTGTTTACTATTCATAAAACACTATTCATTAATCAATTTAAATTGCAATCTCAACATTTAACCGCAGAAAATGTTAAAAAGCTATAAATACATGTTCTACAATCAACAAGGAACATTCTTTAAGCAACAAAACGATTAAAACAACAATCTACGCATAAAATCCAAAAATCAAAGTTTAGATGCAAATATTTCAAATGCGCAAATAACGATGAAACCCTCACCTTAGATGCTCCTAGACACTAGGGAAACCACGCTAGATGCCTCAGAAACCACCCCGCACAAGCTCACGCAACGAAATGAAGATTTGAAGTTGAAATATTTTTTTTTTCTTTTTCCTCCATGGTTTCAGCCATGGCCTTTATTTTTCTGGTTTTTGCTCTTTCTTTCGTATTTCATACATAAATAAATGATGACAAATGGTCAAAGCTTCGGTCAACCCGCTAAACCAAAACAGCTATGCGCGACCTTACGAAAATGGCCATAACTTCTTCTAGCAAACTCCAATTCACGAACGGTTTGAAGCCTCATAAACTAGACTCATAGAGCTTTCCAACCATATATAATTTGCTACCTAACTCTTCCCCAATTGGTTCAGATTTAATTCCAAAGTTGACCCAAAATTTGACTAACTTAACATTGCATTTTTTTATTTATAATCCCAAGTTTGCCCTTTATTAAACATTTCAAAAAATTTCACCTTGTCCTAGTTGGTCAATGTAGATGAAAAGTCAACTAGCTTGGTCAAAGAAGGTGAAAGGTCAATAAAATGCAATTTAAATGAACTTTAAATGCTATTGAATACATGCGAGGTTCGGGGTATCACAATATGGTTATGTTGTATGTTGTTAATGGTATTGAGGAATTGATTGTTGTTTGGTTGAGGAGTTTGATTGTATGATGTTCTGAGTGGTTGGTTTAGAGCTTCGGTGTCTTTATTACTGTCGTTATACTGCCGAAATTCCGCTGCGTGTTGACTTATTGTAGGTGGGGTCGAGGTGGGGCGTGACAGTTAAGTGGAATCAAAGTGCATGTTAGCTGTCAGGTGGGGTATTCAGGGAATGTGGGTAATGGTCTTAGCATGATAGTATGTATGAAGTGAAAGGAAAGTGAATTATGTGTTAATATGGTTAAGTGATTAAGTGATTATGTGATTTAGTGCTTATGTGATTATGTGATCAATTTGTTTATGTGATTGATACTTAAGTGATTTATGTGTTTATGTGAATTGTTGCTTATTTGCTAATAATTGTCTAAAGCCTGTTTACATGCTATAACCTGTGCTAACTCTTTGATTAGTAGAATGGCGGGTAGACTGAGGACCAGAGGTAGGCCTGAGATGACTGATAAGGTTTCGAGAAATGTGGCACCAGGCCAAATTAGGGATGATGATCGTATAGGTGCAGCTTTTGATAGGATGAACGAGATCATGGCCAGTCAGGCATAATTACTGGCAGGGTAGGCTGTCCAGAATCAGGCATTGTAGAATCAGTTGTCGAATGCACAAGGTGGGTACCACGGTCGTGGTACACTGAAAGAGTTTTTAGGGTATTATCCACCGCAGTTTCAGGGGGAGCCGGATGATCGGAAGGCTGAGGCGTGGATTAGTAAGGTGGAGAAAATCTTTGACCCTATGGATTATACCGATGAGCGGAAGGTCTGTGACGTCCGAGATTTTAGCCGTGCATTCAATTACTGTTGCATCCCTTGTTTGCGCATTTCCTTCTGTGCAGTATTAACTGTCTTCTTAAATTACTATTCACTCTATTTTTAACTTCATGCTATTAGCGAATTTGCATTTTTATTAAATCATATTAATTGTTAGAGTAGTGGGAAAAATGTGCATTTGAGCTAGAGGCGATAGGAGAGCTCGTTTAGAAAATAATTTTTGTAGTTGTATGAATAGTGTTACGTAACATAATTTAGGGAATGAATTAGCTAGCATTCATTTTACTATTTAGGCTTGTTTTAAGCTAACTAAGCGCATTTAGTGAACTATTTAAGCAAGCAACTTAGCCCCATTTAATATATAACTCACACAACACACACATTAGCTCATAACTTAGCAAAAAAAAAAAAGAGCAGGCTGAAAACACTGTAGCAAACGCGTGAATTGCATAGGAGAAGGAAAAGAGGAGATTTTGCTTCAACAACCTTGCATCTTGAGCTTCTAGATTGATCTTGGGAGGGTTTTGAGCAACCTAGGGACTTCTACAAGCTTCATCATCTTCAAAAATTGTGAGGGAGTTTCATTTTCTTGATTTTAAAGTTTATGTGCATATGTTAATTTTCTTGAATTGTCAATTATAGCTATATAACTTGTTATGAATGCTTCCTATGAGTTATTTAATGTCTCTAGAGCTAACTTTTGAGGGTTGATAACAAAGTTAATGGTTGAATGTTGAATTTGATCAAAGAGATGATAAATAGTGCCTAGAACTAGGGTTTTGAGAAAATTTGCTAATTGGCTTGAATTGATGCCTCAATTAGGTGCTCTAGACCCTAGGGAAGTTAGTTGAAAATCCATGTTAGGTTGAATCACTCGAATTTGAACTTAATTGCATAATTAGCTTACTTTAAAAAGGGGGTTTTATACGTTAAGCAATCCGGGCAAGTTTGGGCATCGATTTGGGTATCCTTGAGCTAAGGAAGCACCTTTGGTGCTTTCGTTTCGCAAAAATGGGGTTCAGTTAGTATGGCTATAGTTCAAACCCGTTCGGGGCCTTCCCGAACTTTTGCTTCAAAAATGAGTTTGTGTGTATAAGTGAATTGAAGAAGAAAATGAATAGTAACTTGATTAAAGAATGTGAATTTGTTGCTTATGGTGTTTTAGTGTTAATAAGAGTGTCATTTTAACATGTCTTGTAATCTAAAGTAGTTAGTGTATGTTTAATGATCTTAGAAAAAAAAATAGATAATCTTGTACATGATTTCACTTTGGATAATGCATATTAGAGTTCTTTTAACATGTTTAGTAATTGAATAATGCTTAGTATTTAAGCGTAATAGCGTGTATTAAGTGTTTAACTTGAAGGCTGTGTGATTCATGCTATCTTATGAGTTAAGTTGTATATTTAGGCTATATGTATATTAGAGTTAATCATGATAATAGAATTGCAATGGATAATGAAAGTGTTATACTTATATGAATAACTAGGGGTTGCACATTTGAGTGGATTCAAAGAGGTTTGGAGTGTCCTAATAACGTGTTTAGGAGTTCAAAGTAGTCTAGTGCATGGTTAATGGAATTATGAAAGTTGATGTTGCCTTCAAGCTTGTTAATTAACTTTTGATTAAAGTAAGCACATCATTTAGCCTTAGCATGAAATATGCATGTTTAATGTTCTTAGATCATACTAATCGAGCTATAGTTTGATGATTATATAAAATGTGACTATTGCACACAAATTAACTATTTTAATGTGAATGAGTTATCTTTAAGCTGAATAGTATTGTTGTGTTAGGTAGTGGTTTTGAGTGGTTATTAAAGAGATTGGTGCTTTCGGAGAGTATTCGAGAGATTGGCTAAATTCTCGCAGGCTTGTTTATAAAAAGGTGAGGGAGTTACATTCTTTTGTGCATCTTAATTTGTTTTACTGCTCATAAATTGTATAGTTTAATATGATTGCTTATAATTACGTGTACTTTGATATGAATAGACTAAATATATACTTGACTTTTATTTATATTGTTATATGGCTTATTTATTGTAATCTACGTGCGAGGGCAACCTACTTTGTTGTCCCTCATTTATGTGATTCTTGAATTATATTTTCATTGCTTGAATTATTGTGATCGAATATCGGGTTGCGCAACCTTTTCGGACATGGTAGTGTCGAGAAACACGGGTGGCGTCAGGCTTGCCGTGCTCCCTCGACTACCATGGTGCCTATTCCCTTTCTCGCTGAGGCATACTCCACTACCCCAGAGGCGTGGTTCACCTGCTGGGCATGGACCTACCTCAGGAGAAAGGGTCGTGGGATCGGGATACATCCGGAGTATCCCAATTGTTGGTGTTTGGGGTTTGCCGGCATGTTCGTGATGCTCGTGGTTCGTGGCTCGTGATCGAAGACTTGGAAGTGGAACCGTATCCTTTTTAAAGTGATTAATTGCTTGGCTTATTGTCTTGTTGGTTTACGTGGCTTATATATGTTTTCTTGTGTTGCATATCATGTTGCACGTTGGCATGTTGCATCACCTCCCTCGCTGGGCAACATTGTTGCTCATTCCTCATTTAATATGTTTCAGGTGAAGCTGAGGTGAATCCTCAGCTGATAGAAGAAGAGGAAGAAGTGCTAGTTAAGCAATTTCGATGACTTCTTGTGTTATAAGGTTGTCTAAAATGAGAAGCTTGCGTGGAGTTGTTATTGATTGCCTTTTTGTGACCTTGGGGTCTTGAGTATAAATGGTGAATGTAATAATTTGTAATCTTGTATGTTGGATATAAAGTGGAATGACATGTAATAATCCATAGTAAACTTATTCTTTTGCATGCTTGTGTGATTAACAAACTTGGAAGTAGAACTTGGCTATTGTTGTATCTAACTACCTATAGTTAAAATTAGAAGTGCTTTGCTTGCTTGTGTGTTATATGTAATTGTTGTTCCAAGGCTCGGATGGCCTTGTGATCGCGGGTGGCCCATAAAAATCTTGGAGGATTGGTTATAAGATTTGCTGTTTGTGGATCTAGCATCATGGGTGTCTTTGTGCAGGTACCAGTTTAGTCCTATAAACAGGGGAGACTCCATCCGTTTTTCCCTAAAATTTTATGCCCGGGGTTTGGAATTGGGTGAGAATAGCATGATAAATAGGAGTCCCGGTCTCGTGAGGGATCGGGGCGTTACAAGGTCACTTTTGCCGTGTACTTGCTAGATGATGAGGCAGAAGAATGGTAGCGCACGGTGAAAACTAGTTGGGAGACTTAGGGTATTCTGTATATTTGGGATACCTTTCTGTTAGCTTTCCAGGCAAAGTATGTCCCGAGGATCGCGAGGGAGCAGAGAGAGGCAGAGTTTCTAGCCTTAGTGCAGGGAGATGCTTCCATGGCTCAGTATGAGGCCACTTTCACTAGGTTGTCCCGGTATGCACCAGAGTATGTGGCTGACGAGGAACGTAAGACTCGTAGATTCATGTTAGGGTTGAGGCCCGAGATTCAGGATGCGACGGCCCTGAATCAGTATGATATACTTACGGAGGCCTTTGATGCAGCTTGTAGACTGGAGAAGAGAAAGGGGGATCAAATTATATCTAGCCAGCCTAGCAAGAGGCCCTTTCAGCCGCAGGGTCAGCAGGGAATGTATAGGCCTTCTGTATAGCAGGGTGTGTTTAGGCCGCTAGCTCAGTAGGGTTCTTTCAGGCCACAGGGCCAACAGAGTTATTACCGACCTCAGTTTCAGTAGAGGTCCTATCAGGTTCAATCCCAGTACAGGCAAGCCCAGTCTCACGGTCAATATAGGCCTAGTTTTGTTAGACCTAAGCAGCAGGTTGGTATAGCTGCTTCTTCAGCTTCTGGTTCTTCCAGGGGCAGTATCAGTGCATCATCACCACAGTGTACTTACTGCAAGTGCCAGGGCTATGTGGAGGCCGACTGCAGGGTGAAGTCAAGGGCTTGTTTGGGTTATGGTAGCAATCAGCATAGGTCGAGGGATTGCCCTAGATATCAGAGGACTGAGGGTCGGGTAGCGACTCAGGGTTATCAGGGTCGACCTGGGGATAGTGCACCTCAGCAGCAGCGGGTTCAGGCTCGGGCTTACGCAATTGAATTGGAGGAGATGCATGAGGAGACTGCAGTTGTGGAAGGTAACTTCCTTATACTTGATCAACTTGTTAAAGTGTTGATTGATTCTGGTGCTATGCATTCTTTCATTATTCCTGCTTGTGTGCAACGTGTTAATGTGCAACCTGGAAGACTGCCTTATGTGGTTGAGATTAGTACATCTTTGACTGATAAGTATATTACTGGCTTAGTATGTAAGGATTGTATAATTCATGTTAAGGGGTATAATTTTCCTTCGGACCTTATCTTATTTCCTATCCGGGGGTATGATGTTATCTTGGGTATGGATTGGCTTTCTAAGTATGATGCCCAGTTGAACTGTGGAACAAAGGTAGTACAGTTTCGTTTGCCAGATCAACCAGTAGTTGAGGTAGTAGGGAACTGGGGTGCTAAGACGAGTTTTATGATCTCAGTAACTAAAGCCGTTAAGTTGGTGAGTAAGGGTGTTCGGGTTATCTAGCTTATTTGATCAACAAGCCATCTGATAAGCTACAGCTGGAGGAAGTTCCTATTATTCGGGAATATCCCAATGTATTTCCCGAGGAGTTGCCAAGGTTACCGCCAGAGAGAGATGTGGAGTTTGTGATTAATATTGTTCCCGGTACTCAACCTATTTCTAAATGAGCGTAGCGGATGGCACCAGCTGAGTTGAAGGAGCTGAAAACTCAGTTACAGGAGTTAACAGAGAAGGGTTTCTGTGATAACCCGAACCCGACATGCATTTAATAGCATTTGACTGCATTTAATTAAATGTTTAATTAGTTAAATCAACCAATTTGCACTATTTTAATATTTCTCTTGGAAGCATTTAGTAATTGTATATTAAACAATTAAAAGATTATTATCTATTTCTATTAATTATAGTAATTGAATTTATTCTCTTGTATTTAATTAAGTGCCATATTAAATGTTAATATTTAATTGCACTTGATTACATGTTTATATTTACTTGTTCATTCGTATTGTGGCATTAACTTCATAATTCTTTAAAATATTCTAGGAATAGTTAAATTAATTATTTTTAAATGAATATTAATTATTTTGATTGTTTTGATTATTTTAATAATCGGTTTTAATTGTTTGCATTAAAATTACTCGGTTTTCAAATAAATAGGAAAAGTAACTTCGAGCCGGAGTGAATTTTAAACTATTCTACTACTTTACTTTTCAAAAAAATTAAAGTTTTATATTATTGCTCATCACTATATTAGCGATCGTTTATTAACCGTTCGATCGTAGCATTTCGAAAATGAAAGTTAGAAGAATATTTCTCGGATTTCATAAATAATGTTTCTAGTTTAAATTAGCTAGTTTTAGTCGGTTTTCATTAAAATTGCATTGTTCTAACTTGAATTGGATTAAATGGCATCAAAATAAGCTTATTTGACCAATTTTAACTTAAGCTTGACCTTGCAAAGGACCAAAATTCCCTTTGTCACCTTTTAAATAATAACACAAGGCTAAAATAAAATAAAAAACAAATTTCAAAATGCCCAAATTGTCCTTCTCATGGCCGAATGCACCAAGGAGGAAAAGAAATGGTTTTTGCTTGCATTTTCTTCTACAATCGTGCGTGGAATTGCTTGGGGTCATGGCTCGGGTCCTTGCGGGTCTTGGTCTTCAATCTATGTGAGGGTTTTCACGCTTTTGTGCATATTATATGAAATTTGATTTTTGAAGCAAATTTTTAGATTTTATATTTAATGCGTTATAATGCTTGAAATTGATTGGAAATGCTTCTTTAGGGTTCGTAGAGTATTGATTGTTAGTTATTTAGCGATTTTTACGGTTAGAAATGCCAATTGAATTTAGGCAAGAACATGAATAGTAAAAATAAATAGTAAAACCCTAGAATTTCAGATTTTTTATCCGAATTATGATTGCTTGATTTGCATAGGTGCCATTAGTGATAGAAAGATAAAATGTGAAATAAAAACGGATCAGCCTTTGTTAAATTGGAAATTAGACAAAGAAACGTAAAGGGGTCGTTTGACCAAAAGTTGACCGTGCTCGAATTGAGTTGGGGGTTTTGCTATTGAGGGCATGGAAGCACTTTTGGCACTGTTGTGGCATTGATTGAGTGATCGGTTAGCATAGCTGTAGTTCAAATACAGTAGGTGGACTTTCGGGCCTCTGGTGAGAAAGTGAAGTTTAGTGACATAGAAACGTACCTTGTAGTGCCTGAGTAAATGTAGTGAAATCGGTTTCCTAATCCCATAGCTCGTTTGCTCGTAATTGCCTTTGGAAGTTAGGGATTGAATAGTGATATTTGTCGTTTTCGTGTTTGAACTGCTGTTACTTGTTTAATTGGTGTTATTGTTGCTATTAAAGATAGTTATGCTTTAAAAGTTAATTGAATGCTAGTAATGGTTGTAAATGCTTGACATCTCGTTTATCGCCTCTAATCTGTATTGTTGTGCTATCGCTCGTTATCACCTTGTATCGTGTGTTGCATTGCATAGTGTCAGGCGCGTGAGTGATGGGCCTCTCTGGGTAGTCTCAGGCTGCCAGTGTTGGTTGCTCTAGCTCCGTGTCCTATTCCCATTCTCGCTTAGGTTGCCTCCCAGGGAGATTTGGGTCGTAGAATTGATGGATACTTTCGGGGTATTCCAAACTGAAGTTATAAGGTGGTTGCACGCTTATTGTCATTGTTGTCAACATCAAGCTCGAGATTGATGTATTGCTTGTGAAATGGTACATTGCTCGTATGAGTGAACCATAGGCTTCAGAGTGTGGTATAGCTTTGAATGATTGTATTAATGCTTTCTTGATTGTTTATTATATTGTCGGTTGTATTGAATGCTTTCTTATTAACTTTATTGCTTAACTGTGTCTATTTGCATTGCACGACTTTCTTTCTCTCCACCTCGATATCTGTCTTACACTCACTGAGGATATGTGTTGAGTATACTCACTCCTCACCACCACATTTCTGGAAATACCATGATAGCTGGAAAGTTCGTGATTACGTGAAAGTTTGTGCTCGAAGAGTTGTTTTGCATGCTATGTGGCTTGATTTGTCAAAGATGCAAAGATGTATGTTTCATGTGTTGTTTGCATTTATGGTTAAAAAGGAATGTAATTTAAGTTTTACTAGTTTAATGAAGTGGTTTGATAAGCTAGTTTATGTATTCGGATAGTATAGTTTAATTTCAATGTATGTTTGTAATGTCCAAAGGAAAAGAGTTAGAATGGTATGATAGTCTATTTTGCGCAGTAGGTTAATATAGTTTAATTGCCAAGCATGAAGTACTTGTCAATGATGAGAAGAGATAGGTTAGCTTTTAAACCGGAAATGTATATATATAATTGTTGTGTTTATTTGTTGAGAAACAAGGCTCGGATGGCCTTGGGGTGTTTGTATGGTTGGACACGGTGCTGGTCCACTTATATGCTATTACAGGTTTTACATTTTGCCTAGAAACAGGGGAGACTTCGTCCGCCTTTCCCTAAATATTTTGCCCGGGTTTGGAATTGGGTTGTGATTAGATTGATTGATAGAACTCCCGGTCTTGAGAGGGATCAGGTTGTTACAGGTGGTATCAGAACTTGTTTAGCTCATAAGCCGGGACAGGGTCCTCGGTCTGGTGGGTAGTGATCCTCGAATGTGTGCTTGTTAAGTGTGTCTTGAAAGTGTATGCTTGTATGTGAGATTGTATGTCTTGACTTGAATGTATGCACCTATGTGATATAGTTATGTGTTATGTTTTAAATGTTTCTCAAGTAAAGTGAAGTGTCTAGTTGTGCATTGAATTAACCTCGTGAATCGAATCGACCTCGTGAATTGTTATTTACTTGAAGTATTGCTTGTAATGAGTGTATTGGAATGTCTTGAATTGGTTGTGCTGTGATTTGAATTGATTATGTCGTGCTTGAGTGACTTTGTTGAATAAACTGTTTTATAAATTGTTTTATAAACTTGCTTGCATAATAGTTTAAGGCATGTGTATAAATGTGATATCTTGGTATTCATACATGTCCCGTGGAAATGGTAAGTAAGTCCTCTTTCTCCCCTGAAGAAAGTGGTTCACAGTTGGCCTTTCAAAGTGTATAGATTGGCAGGAAATGAATGGCATTTAATTAGCCTTTATTTGGGAGTTGGTGTTTGCCTTTGGAGCTCAGTTATTGGCGAAACTCTAGGGTCCTCCTCTGTGCTTAACAGTTGTGAAAGAGTAGTCTTCTTTTGAGGTTCTATTTGGTTGTTCTCTGGAGCATTCTTTGGTTTTCTTATTGGGGTATTCTTTGGAACTTCTGTTGGCACTTCTTGGTAGACTTGGTTACTGAGGTTTCAATCGGACTTACTTCATGGTATTATCTATGGAATATGTGTCTCGGTCTTTATTGGTGTGTTACTGGCATTCCTTATTAGAAATCCTTCAATGGCATTCTATAGAATTCTTAGTGGTCATTTATCTAATACTTACTTGTTGGGCAACCCTTGGTATTTTCTTACTGGAGCATTGTTTCGGGTATTTTCTTTGGCATCCCTCAGTTGGTTTGGTGATTGGAATTCCTATCGGACTTATTTTGTAATATTACTTACGGTATTCTTTGGAATTCTTATTAGGCATTCTACTAGTATTTTTCTTATTGCCATTTATTGGAAGATCCTACACTTGGAATTCTACTTGGACTTATTATCTTGTTTTGTTTACGGCTTCTCCATTGGCCTTTCCACTCAGGGGAAATCTATACTTGCTGTTTTACTAAGATGTTGCGGTTGGGACTCAGTGATTGGAGGATTTCATTTAGAGATTGGCCTTTGGTATTCTTCTCTATATTCTTTTACAAAACTTTCTGCTAGGTCTACTTACGGTAATCAGCACTGCATGAAGTGCATCTACTGTGGCTATCTTTTAATTTTCTTATTTGGTACTTGTTAGACTTCTATTGGAGATTCATAAATAGGGCATTCCTTCGGTATTCTTCTTGCCATCAATATGTGGTATTGCTATCATCTACACTATCTTTGCTTTAGTCTTTAGTTGGTATTTTCTCGGCATTCTTGGTTGGGATTTCTATTCGAGTTTTCCTACGAGCATCTTTATTCACTACTTGCTCAGCAACCAAAGAAGATTAGTCAGAGTTGGATTTCAGTGGATGCAGAGTTCTATTGGAAGAAGAATTGCGAGGACGCATTTGTTTTAAGGGGAGAAGGATGTGATAACCCGAACCCAGCATGCATTTAATAGCATTTTACTGCATTTAATTAAATGTTTAATTAGTTAAATCAACCAATTTGCACTATTTTAATATTTCTCTTGGAAGCATTTAGTAATTGTATATTGAATAATTAAAAGATTATTATCTATTTCTATTAATTATAGTAATTGAATTTATTCTCTTGTATTTAATTAAGTGCCATCTTAAATGTTAATATTTAATTGCACTTCATTACATGTTTATATTTACTTGTTCATTCGTATTGTGGCATTAACTTTATAATTCTTTAAAATATTCTAGGAATAGTTAAATTAATTATTTTTAAATGAATATTGATTATTTTGATTGTTTTGATTATTTTAATAATCGGTTTTAATTGTTTGCATTAAAATCACTCGGTTTTCAAATAAATGGGAAAAGTAACTCCGAGCCGGAGTGAATTTTAAACTATTCTACTACTTTACTTTTCAAAAAAATTAAAGTTTTATATTATTGCTCATCACTTTATTAGCGATCATTTATTGACCGTTCGATCGTAGCATTTTGAAAATGAAAGTTAGAAGAATATTTCTCGGATTTCGTAAATAATGTTTCTAGTTTAAATTAGCTAGTTTTAGTCGGTTTTCATTAAAATTGTATTGCTCTAACTTGAATTGGATTAAATGGCATCAAAATAAGCTTATTTGACCAATTTTAACTTAAGCTTGACCTAGCAAAAGACCAAAATTCCCTTTGTCACCTTTTAAATAATAACACAAGGCTAAAATAAATAAAAAAACAAATTTCAAAATGCCCAAATTGTCCTTCTCATGGGCGAATGCACCGAGGAAAAGAAATGGTTTTTGCTTGCATTTTCTTCTACAATCGTGCGTGGAATTGCTCGGGGGTCGTGGCTCGGGTCCTTGCGGGTCTTGGTCTTCAATCTTTGCGAGGGTTTTCACGCTTTTGTGCATATTATATGAAATTTGATTTTTGATTCAAATTTTTAGATTTGATATTTAATGCGTTATAATGCTTGAAATTGATTGGAAATGCTTCTTTAGGGTTCGTAGAGCATTGCTTGTTAGTTATTTAGCGATTTTTACGGTTAGAAAAGCAAATTGAATTTAGGCAAGAACGTGAATAGTAAAAATAAATAGTAAAACCCTAGAATTTTGGATTTTTTATCCGAATTACGATTGCTTAATTTGGATAGGTGCCATTAGTGATAGAAAGATAAAATGTAAAATAAAAACGGATCGGCCTTTGTTAAAATTGGAAATTAGACAAAGAAACGTAAAGGGGCCGTTTGGCCAAAAGTTGACTGTGCTCGAATTGAGTTGGGGGTTTTGCTATTGAGGGCATGGAAGCACTTTTGGCGCTGTTGTGGCGTTGAATGAGTGACCGGTTAGCATAGCTGTAGTTCAAATGCAGTAGGTGAACTTTCGAGCCTCAGGTGAGAAAGTGAAGTTTAGTGACATAGAAACGTACCTTGTAGTGCCTGAGTGAATGTAGTGAAATCGGTTTCCTAATCCCGTAGCTCGTTTTCTCGTAATTGCCTTTCGAAGTTAGGGATTGAAATATTTGTCGTTTTCGTGTTTGAACTGCTGTTACTTGTTTAATTGGTGTTATTGTTGCTATTAAAGATAGTTATGCTTTAAAAGTTAATTGAATGCTAGTAATGGTTGTAAATGCTTGATATCTCGTTTATCACCTCTAATCTGTATTGTTGTGCTATCGCTCGTTATCGCCTTGTATCGTGTCTTGCATTGCATAGTGTCAGGCGCGTGAGTGATAGGCCTCTTTGGGTAGTCTCGGGCTGCCAATGTTGGTTGCTCTAGCTCCGTGTCCTATTCCCATTCTCTTTTGGGTTGCCTCCCAGGGAGATTTGGGTCGTAGAATTGATGGATACTTCTGGGATATTCCAAACTGAAGTTATAAGGTGGTTGCGCGCTTATTGTCATCATTGTCAACATCAAGCTCGAGATTGATGTATCGCTTATGAAATGGTACATTGCTCGTATGAGTGAACCATAGCCTTCAGAGTGTGGTATAGCTTTGAATGGTTGTGTTAATGCTTTCTTGATTGTTTATTATATTGTCGTTTGTATTGAATGCTTTCTTATTGACTTTATTGTTTAACTGTGTCTATTTGCATTGCACGACTTGCTTTCTCTCCAACTCGATATTTGTCTCGCCCTCACTGAGTATACGTGTTATGTATACTCACTCCTCACCACCACATTTCAGGAAATACCATGATAGCTGGAAAGTTCGTGATTACGTGAAAGTTCGTGCTCGAAGAGTTGTTTTGCGTGCTATGTGGCTTGATTTGTCAAAGATGCAAAGATGTATGTTTCATGTGTTGTTTGCATTTATGGTTAAAAAGGAATGTAATTTAAGTTTTACTAGTTTAATGAAGTGGTTTGATAAGCTAGTTTATGTATTCGGATAGTATAGTTTAATTTCAATGTATGTTTGTAATGTCCAAACGAAAAGAGTTAGAATGATATGATAGTCTATTTTGTGCAGTAGGTTAATATAGTTTAATTGCCAAGCATGAAGTACTTGTCAATGATGAGAAGAGATATGTTAGCTTTTAAACCGAAAATGTATATATATAATTGTTGTGTTTATTTGTGGAGAAACAAGGCTCGGATGGCCTTGGGGTGTTTGTATGGTTGGACACGGTGCTGGTCCACTTATATGCTGTTACAGGTTTTACATTTTGCCTAGAAACAGGGGCGACTCCTTCCGTATTTCCTTAAATATTTTGCCCGAGTTTGGAATTGGGTTGTGATTAAACTGACTGATAGAACTCCCGGTCTCAAGAGGGATCGGGGTGTTACAGTTTCTTTCTGCAGAGTTCTTCACCTTGGGGAGCTCCTGTTTTATTTGTGAAGAAGAAGGATGGTACCTTGAGATTGTGTATTAATTATCGTGGTTTGAATCAGGTGACCATCAAGAATAAGTATCCTTTGCCACTGATTGACTAGTTGTTTGATCAACTTCAGGGAGCTAAAGTCTACTCTAAGTTTGACTTGAGGCAAGGGTATTATCAGCTTCGAATTCGCACGGATGATGTTCCAAAGTCTGCCTTTAGGACTCAGTATGGGCATTATGAGTTTGTAGTTATGCCCTTTGGATTAACTAATGCACCGGCAGCATTCATGGACCTTATGCATTAGGTTTTTCAATCGTACTTGGACCAGTTCGTGGTTATCTTTATTGATGATATCTTGGTTTATTCTAAGACTGAATCGGAGCACGAGCAACATCTACGGCTTGTTTTACAGAAGCTGCAGGAGCATCAGTTGTATGCGAAATTCAGCAAATGTGAATTTTGGCTGCAACGCATATCTTTTCTTGGTCATGTTATCACACAGAGCGGTATTTCTGTAGATCCCACTAAGATTGAATCGGTGATGTCTTGGAAACGTCCGGATAATGTTTCTGAGGTCCGTAACTTTATTGGCTTGGCGGGTTATTACCGTAGGTTTGTCAAGGACTTTTCGAAGATTGACGGACCACTTTCTAAGTTAACTCAGAAATAGACTAGTTTTGTTTGGGATGAGAAATGTGAGAGTGGATTTCGGGAGTTGAAAAAGAGGTTGACTACTGCTCTAGTACTTGCTCTACCAGAGAGGACCAACAATATGGTCATTTACAGTGATGCATCCAAGGAGGGCTTGGGGTGTGTTCTTATGCAGAATGGTCGGGTTATTGCCTATGCTTCTAGAAAGTTGAAACCTTATGAGGTGAACTATCCGACTCATGATCTTGAGTTGGCAGCTGTTGTTTCCGCACTGAAAATGTAACACCCCGATCCCTCTCGAGACCGGGAGTTCTATCAATCAATCTAATCACAACCCAAACCAAACCCGGGCATAAATTTTCAGGGAAAACGGACGGAGTCTCCCCTGTTTCTAGGCGAAATGTAAAACCTGCGACAGCATATAAGTGGACCAACACCGTGTCCAACCATACAAAACTTCCTCAAGGCCATCCGAGCCTCGGTTCTCAACAGTTAAACTCAGCAAGTATACATACATTTCCAATTTAAAAGCTAATCTATCTATTTTCATTTTTGACAAGTACATTCAAACTTGAAAATTAAACCATACTAAGCTACTGCATAAAATAAACTATCATGCCATTCTAGCTCTTTTCCTTTGGACAATACAACATGCATTGAAGTTAAGCTATGCTAACTGATTACAGAAACTAGCTTATTAATTTACCTCAACTACCTAGCTAGATTTAAATTACATTTCTTTTAACAATAAATACATACAACATATGAAAGCATATATATTTACAACTTCAACACTCAAACCACATAGGCACGCAAGACAACTCTTCAGGCACGAACTTTCACGAAATCACGAACTTTCCAGCTAACATGACATTTCCTGAAATGTGGTGGTGAGGAATGAGTATACACAACACGTATACTCAGTGAGGGTGAGACAAATATCGAGTTGGAGAGAAAGAAAGTCGTGCAATGCAAATAGACACAGCTAAGCAATAAAATCAATAAGAAAGCATTCAATACAAACGACAATATATTAAACATTCAAGAAAGCATTAACACAGCCATTCAAAGCTATACCACACTCTGAAGGCTATGGTTCACTCTTACGAGCAATATACCATTTCACGAGCGATACATCAATCTCGAGCTTGATGTTGACAACGATGACAATAAGCGTGCAACCACCTTATAACACCAGTTTGGAATACCCCGGGGGTAACCATCAATTCTACGACCCAAATCTCCCTGGGAGGCAACCCAAGCGATAAAAGGGAATAGGACACGGAGCTAGGGCAACCAACACTGACAACCCGAGGCTACCCAGAGAGGCCCATCACACTGCCCTGACTCTATGCAATACAAGACACGATACAAGCAATATACGAGCCATAGCACAACAATACAAATCAGCGGCATTAAACGAGATATCAAGAACAACACTAACAAATATTAACAACAACTGATATACAAATTCAATCTTAATCAACTTCAACAAGCTTAACAAGCAATATCTAGCATTCTATAGGCACTATACTATAAAAACACACAAAAACACAAAATAACCCCAACATTCAAAATGCTACTACTTTCAAACGAGCCACGAGTTTTGGAAACCGACTTCACCAATCCTCCTAGGTCACTATAAGGCACGTCTAAAGACTCCGATACCCTACTTAACCCTAGAATTCACGCAAAGCCCCGATTTCCCTCTTTGCTCGTTTGAACTACAACTACCTCAACTGATTACCCAACCAATGTCACAACTGCACCAAAAGTGCTTCCATGACCACCCGAGACAATGCCATCGCGCAAAATGATAAAATGCCAAACTTCACATACACGACTCCAACCTTCCCTAAGCCGTTCTTCTCCGTTTTCCCTAACACATTCCAATTAAACCACACATTTAAGCATTCTAGCATATCTAACACCTTCCTACATCAACAGATAGCATAACAGCGCAACTTTATCATTTCAAGGATTTACTATTCACAAAATACTATTCAACTAACAGTTTATATTTCAATTTCAATATTTAACCGCAGAAAATGTTAAAAAGCTATAAATACATGTTATACGATTGCTAGGGAACATTCTATAAGCCTCAAAATGATCAAAATAACATTCTACGAATAAAACCCAAAAATTAAAGTTAAAGCATACAACTTTCAAAAGCGCAAATAAACATGAAACCCTCACCTTAGACGCTCCTAGACGCTAGGAAAACCTCGTAGGATGCCTCAGAAACCACCCCGTGCAAGCTCACGCGAAGAATCGAAGATGTGATGTTGAAGTTTCTTTTTTTTTGTCTGCTTTTTTTTTTGTCCCTTTCATGTTCTGTTCAGCTCTGTTTTTTGTGTGTGTTATTTTAGGCTATTAAAAGAAGACACAAGGTCAAAAGGCTAAAGCTTTGGTCAATGCTCACTTAAGTTGGTCAAACTAGCTTATTTTATGCATTTTAAAGCTAAAACAACTAATGAAATATTAATTCTAGCTAACAACAATTAAAATATAAAATTTAAGACACCAAACACTAGTTTTCACGATTTGTTGAGGACTAGGAACCGCTCTCTAACTATCGCTCTCGATATGCCATGCACTTTGCGTCAATCAAGAAGTGACAACTAAATCTCAGAATCGAAGAAATATATCAGATTTGGAAAGCATCATAGTTTAAAATTTACTCCGGCTCGAAGCTACTTTTCATTTAATTGAAAACTGATCATTAAGTTGCAAGAAAAATAAAACCGATTAGCAGTAATATGAAAAGTAGTTGATATTCCCTTAAAATAATTAACTCAAGTATTATTTCGATTACTTCTAAAAGAAATATGTAAATAAAGCTACAAATAAATGTTTAACTAAAAATAAACACAAATTCAATGCCAACTTTTAAGATGTCACTTAGTTAAATGCCTTTAAATGCATGCCGGGTTCGGGTTATCACATCTTTCCCCCTTAAAACAATTGCGTCCTCGCAATTCTTCTTCCAATAGAACTCAGCATCATCTGAAATCCATTTCTGACTAATCTTCGTCGGTTGAAGAATCCCATTGACACGAATATCGAAGAAGAATAAAATTCCAACCAAGAGTGCCGATATAGTACCAATAAACACTAAAGCAAAGATACTGTAGATGTCATTAATACCACACAATAAAAACAAGAAAATTACCCCATACACGAATATCCAATAGAAGTCTAACTATTATTGCCCGAGAATTCCCAAGCAAAAAGCCAAATAAAAGCTCAAACAAAGGTTCCATCTAGAGGTCCAAAGAAGTACCCCGCTTGTCATGAATGTCATAGAAGAATTCCCTATAAAGAGTGCTGAAGAAAATACTAAGAAACTCAATCAAATATATTTCCAAAGTTCCAAAGAAGCCTTCCAAATACTAACCCCAAGGGAACAACCAATTTGATTCCGAGTTTTGCTATCAAATGTTGAGAAGAATGTCAAAGGAACTAGCAGAGAAAATATATTGTGCCCAATAAGACAACCAAGTTGAATAACAAACATAATTTCCCAGATGGATGAAAACTTCAAGGATAAACACCGAACTGGTGAACAATATACCAAAACCAAACTCTGAGGCCTCTTCATTGTTTGCCAAGTGAGAACTTCATACAATCTTGCCAATAAGGAAAATACCAATAGAACGCCCAATAAGAACTTCAAAGAATACCCTAAGTAGTATTATACAATAAGTCTGATAGGAACTCTAATTACCAAACCTACTGAGGAACATTGAAGAAGATATCCGAAACAATGCTCCAATAAGAAAGTAGCCAAGTTTGCCCAATAAGTAAATACTAAATAATTGGTCATTGAGAATTCCATACAATACCATTGAAGAATTTCCAATCAGGGATGCCAGTATCACACCAATAAAAACCGAGACACATATACCATAGATAATACTGTGCAGTAAGGCCGATTGAAATCCCATTAACCAAGTCCACTGAGAAGTGCCAACAAAAGTCCCCAAAGAACACCCGTTATGAAAACCAAAGAATGCTCCAAAGAATAACCAAATAAAACCCCAAGAGAAAGTTATTCTTTCACTACTGTTAAGCACAGAAAAGGACCTTAGAGATTCGCCAATAACCGAGCTCCAAAAGCAAACACCAATTCCCAAATCAAGGCTAGTAAAATGCCATTCATTTCCTGCCAATCCATACACCTTGAAAAGCCAGCGGTGAACCACTTTCTTCATGGGAGGAAAAGGACTTACTTACCATTTCCATAGGACATGTATGAATGCCAATATATCACAGTTATACACATGCCTTAAACTATTATGCAAGCAAGTTTACAAAACAGTTTATTCAACAAAGTCACTCAATCACGACAATCAAGTCAAGCACAACATAATCAATTCAAATCACGGCATGGTTAATTCAAGACATTCTATACGCACATTACAAGTAATACTTCAAGCAAATAACAATTCACGAGGTCAATTCAATTCACGATGCCAATTCAATAAGTCAATTCGATAGACAACTAGACATTTCACCTTTCTTGAGAAACATTTAACACATAACTTTATCACATAAGTGCATACATTCAAGTCAAGACACACAATCTCACATACTAGCATACACTTTCAAGACACACTTAACAAGCACACATTCAAGGGTCACTACCCACCAGACTGAAGACCCTGTCCCAGCTTATGAGCAAGACAAGCTCTGATACCACTTGTAACACCCCGATCCCTCTCGAGACCGGAAGTTCTAACAATCAATCTAATCACAACCCAAACCAAACCCGGGCATAAATTTTCAGGGAAAACGGACAGAGTCTCCCCTGTTTCTAGGCGAAATGTAAAACCTGCGACAGCATATAAGTGGACCAACACCGTGTCCAACCATACAAAACTTCCTCAAGGCCATCCGAGCCTCGGTTCTCAACAGTTAAACTCAGCAAGTATACATACATTTCCAATTTAAAAGCTAATCTATCTCTTTTCATTTTTGACAAGTACATTCAAACTTGAAAATTAAACCATACTAAGCTACTGCATAAAATAAACTATCATGCCATTCTAGCTCTTTTCCTTTGGACAATACAACATGCATTGAAGTTAAGCTATGCTAACTGATTACGGAAACTAGCTTATTAATTTACCTCAACTACCTAGCTAGATTTAAATTACATTTCTTTTAACAATAAATACATACAACATATGAAAGCATATATATTTACAACTTCAACACTCAAACCACATAGGCACGCAAGACAACTCTTCAGGCACGAACTTTCACGAAATCACGAACTTTCCAGCTAACATGACATTTCCTGAAATGTGGTGGTGAGGAGTGAGTATACACAACACGTATACTCAGTGAGGGCGAGACAGATATCGAGTTGGAGAGAAAGAAAGTCATGCAATGCAAATAGACACAGCTAAGCAATAAAATCAATAAGAAAGCATTCAATACAAACGACAATATATTAAACATTCAAGAAAGCATTAACACAGCCATTCAAAGCTATACCACACTCTGAAGGCTATGGTTCACTCTTACGAGCAATATACCATTTCACGAGCGAGACATCAATCTCGAGCTTGATGTTGACAACAATGACAATCAGCGTGCAACCACCTTATAACAGCAGTTTGGAATACCCCAGGGGTAACCATCAATTCTACGACCCAAATCTCCCTGGGAGGCAACCCAAGCGATAAAAGGGAATAGTACACGGAGCTAGGGCAACCAACACTGGCAACCCGAGGCTACCCAGAGAGGCCCATCACACCGCCCTGACTCTATGCAATTCAAGACACGATACAAGCAATATACAAGCGATAGCACAACAATACAAATCAGCGGCATTAAACGAGATATCAAGAACAACACTAACAAACATTAACAACAACTGATATACAAATTCAATCTTAATCAACTTCAACAAGCTTAACAAGCAATATCTAGCATTCTATAGGCACTATACTATAAAAACACACAAAAACACAAAATAACCCCAACTTTCAAAACGCTACTACTTTCAAACGAGCCACGAGTTTTGGAAACCGACTTCACCAATCCTCCTAGGTCACTATAAGGCACGTCTAAAGACTCTGATACCCTACTTAACCCTAGAATTCACGCAAAGCCCCGATTTTCCTCTTTGCTCCTTTGAACTACAACTACCTCAACTGATTACCCAACCAATGTCACAACTGCACCAAAAGTGCTTCCATGACCTCCCGAGACAATGCCATCGCGCAAAACGATAAAATGCCAAACTTGACCTAAACGACCCCAACTTTTACTAAGCCGTTTTTCTCCGTTTTCCATTACACATTCGAATTAAACCACACATTTAAGCATTCTAGCATATCTAACACCTTCCTACTTCAACAGATAGCATAACAGCGCAACTTTATCATTTCAAAGGTTTACTATTCACAAAATACTATTCAACTAACAGTTTATATTTCAATTTCAATATTTAACCGCAGAAAATGTTAAAAAGCTATAAATACATGTTCTACGATTGCTAGGGAACATTCTATAAGCCTCAAAATGATTAAAATAACATTCTACGGATAAAACACAAAAATTAAAGTTAAAGCATAAAACTTTCAAATGCGCAAATAAACATGAAACCCTCACCTTAGACGCTCCTAGACGCTAGGAAAACCTCGTAGGATGCCTCGGAAACCACCCCGTGCAAGCTCACGCGAAGAATCGAAGATTTGATGTTGAATTTTATTTTTTTTTCTCTCCTTATTTTTTCGGCCCTTTCATGTTCTGTTCAGCTCTGTTTTTTTTTTTTTTTTTGTGTTATTTTAGGCTATTAAAAGAAGACACAAGGTCAAAAGGTTAAAGCTTTGGTCAATGCTCACTTAAGTTGGTCAAACTAGCTTATTTTATGCATTTTAAAGCTAAAACAACTAATGAAATATTAATTCTAGCTAACAACAATTATAATATAAAATTTAAGACACCAAACACTAGTTTTCACTATTTGTTGAGGACTAGGAACCGCTCTCTAACTATCGCTCTCGATATGCTATGCACTTTGCGTCATGCAAGAAGTGACAATTAAATCTCAAAGAATCTAAGAAATATATCATTTTTGGAAAGCATCATAGTTTAAAATTTGCTTCGACTCGGAGCTACTTTTCATTTAATTGAGAACCAATCATTAAGTTGCAAGAAAAATAAAACCGATTAGCAGTAATATGAAAAGTAGTTGATATTCCCTTAAAATAATTAACTCAAGTATTATTTCGATTACTTCTAAAAGAAATATGTAAATAAAGCTACAAATAAATGTTTAACTAAAAATAAACACAAATTCAATGCCAACATTTAAGATGTCACTTAGTTAAATGCAATTAAATGCCTTTAAATGCATGCCGGGATCGGGTTATCACATCCTTCCCCCTTAAAACAATTGCGTCCTCGCAATTCTTCTTCCAATAGAACTCAGCATCATCTGAAATCCAATTCTGACTAATCTTCGGCGGTTGAAGAATCCCATTGACACGAATATCGAAGAAGAATAAAATTCCAACCAAGAGTGCCGAGATAGTACCAATAAAGACTAAAGCAAAGATACTGTAGATGTCATTAATAACACACAATAACGACAAGAAAATTACCCCACACACGAATATCCAATAGAAGTCTAACTATTACTGCCCGAGAATTCCCAAGCAAAAAGCCAAATAAAAGCTCAAACAAAAGTTCCATCTAGAGGTCCAAAGAAGTACCCCGCTGGTCATGAATTTCATAGAAGAATTCCCTATAAAGAGTGCTGAAGAAAATACTAAGAAACTCAATCAAATATATTTCCAAAGTTCCAAAGAATCCTTCCAAATAATAACCCCATGGGAACAACCAATTAGATTCCGAGTTTTACTATCAAATGCTAAGAAGAATGTCAAAGGAACTAGCAGAGAAAATATATTGTGCCCAATAAGACAACCAAGTTGAATAACAAACATAGTTTCCCAGATGGATGAAAACTTCAAGGATAAACACCGATTTGGTGAACAATATACCAAAACCAAACTCTAAGGCCTCTTCATTATTTGCCAAGTGAGAACTTCATACAATCTTGCCAATAAGGAAAATACCAATAGAACGCCCAATAAGAACTTCAAAGAATACCCTAAGTAGTATTATACAATAAGTCTGATAGGAATTCAAATTACCAAACCTACTGAAGAACACTGAAGAAGATATCCGAAACAATGCTCCAATAAGAAAGTAGCCAAGTTTGCCCAATAAGTAAATACTAAATAATTGGTCACTGAGAAATTCCATACAATACCATTGAAGAATTTCCAATCAGGGATGCCAATATCACACCAATAAAAACCGAGACACATATACCATAGATAATACTGTGCATTAAGGCTGATTGAAATCCCATTAACCAAGTCCACTGAGAAGTGCCAACAAAAGTCCCCAAAGAACACCCGTTATGAAAACCAAAGAATGCTCCAAAGAATAACCAAATAAAACCCCAAGAGAAAGTTACTCTTTCACAACTGTTAAGCACAGAAGAGGACCTTAGAGATTCGCCAATAACCGAGTTCCAAAAGCAAACACCAATTCCCAAATCAAGGCTAGTAAAATGCCATTCATTTCCTGCCAATCCATACACTTTGAAAAGCCAGCGGTGAACCACTTTCTTCAGGGGAGGAAAATGACTTACTTACCATTTCCATAGGACATGTATGAATGCCAATATATCACAGTTATACACGTCTTAAACTATTATGCAATCAAGTTTACAAAACAATTTATTCAACAAAGTCACTCAATCACGATAATCAAGTCAAGCACAACATAATCAATTCAAATCACGGCATGGCTAATTCAAGACATTCTATACGCACATTACAAGTAATACTTCAAGCAAATAACAATTCACGAGGTCAATTCAATTCACGATGCCAATTCAATAAATCAATTCGCTACACAACTAGACATTTCACCTTTCTTGAGAAACATTTAACACATAACACATAACTTTATCACATAAGTGCATACATTCAAGTCAAGACACACAATCTCACATACTAGCATACACTTTCAAGACACACTTAACAAGCACACATTCAAGGGTCACTACCCACCAGACCGAAGACCCTGTCCCGGCTTATGAGCTAGACAAGCTCTGATACCACCTGTAACACCCCGATCCCTCTCGAGACCGGAAGTTCTAACAATCAATCTAATCACAACCCAAACCAAACCCGAGCATAAATTTTTAGGGAAAATGGACGGAGTCTCCCCTGTTTCTAGGTGAAATGTAAAACCTATGACAGCATATAAGTGGACCAACACCGTGTCCAACCATACAAAACTTCCTCAAGGCCATCCGAGCCTCGGTTCTCAACATTGAAACTCAGCAAGTATACATACATTTCCAATTTAAAAGCTAATCTATCTCTTTTCATTTTTTACAAGTACATTCAAACTTGAAAATTAAACCATACTAAGCTACTGCATAAAATAAACTATCATGCCATTCTAGCTCTTTTCCTTTGGACAATACAACATGCATTGAAGTTAAGCTATGCTAACTGATTGCAGAAACTAGCTTATTAATTTACCTCAACTACCTAGCTAGATTTAAATTACATTTCTTTTAACAATAAATACATACAACATATGAAAGCATATATATTTACAACTTCAACACTCAAACCACATAGGCACGCAAGACAACTCTTCAGGCACGGACTTTCACGAAATCACGAACTTTCCAGCTAACATGACATTTCCTGAAATGTGGTGGTGAGGAGTGAGTATACACAACACGTATACTCAGTGAGGGCGAGACAAATATCGAGTTGGAGAGAAAGAAAGTCGTGCATTGCAAATAGACACAGCTAAGCAATAAAATCAATAAGAAAGCACTCAATACAAATGACAATATATTAAACATTCAAGAAAGCATTAACACAGCCATTCAAAGCTATACCACACTCTGAAGGCTATGGTTCACTCTTACGAGCAATATACCATTTCACGAGCGATACATCAATCTCGAGCTTGATGTTGACAACGATGACAAGAAGCGCGCAACCACCTTATAACACCAGTTTAGAATACCCCGGGAATAACCATCAAATCTACGACCTAAATCTCCCTGGGAGGCAACCCAAGCGATAAAAGGGAATAGGACACGGAGCTAGGGCAACCAACACTGGCAACCCGAGGCTACCCAGAGAGGCCCATCACACCGCCCTTACTCTATGCAATGCAAGACACGATACAAGCAATATACGAGCGATAGCACAACAATACAAATCAACGGCATTAAACGAGATATCAAGAACAACACTAACAAACAGTAACAAATACTGATATACAAATTCAATCTTAATCAACTTCAACAAGCTTAACAAGCAATATCTTGCATTCTATAGGCACTATACTATAAAAACACACAAAAACACAAAATAACCCCAACTTTCAAAACGCTACTACTTTCAAACGAGCCACGAGTTTTGGAAACCGACTTCACCAATCCTCCTAGGTCACTATAAGGCACGTCTAAAGACCCCGATACCCTACTTAACCCTAGAATTCACGCAAAGCCCCGATTTCCCTCTTTGCTCGTTTGAACTACAACTACCTCAACTGATTACCCAACCAATGTCACAACTGCACCAAAAGTGCTTCCATGACCTCCTGAGACAATGCCATCACGCAAAATGATAAAATGCCAAACTTGACCTAAACGACCCCAACTTTCACTAAGCCATTTTTCTCTATTTTTCCATTACACATTCCAATTAAACCACACATTTAAGCATTCTAGCATATCTAACACCTTCCTACATCAACAGACAGCATAACAGTGCAACTTTATCATTTCAAGGGTTTACTATTCACAAAATACTATTCAACTAACAGTTTATATTTCAATTTCAATATTTAACCGCAGAAAATGTTAAGAAGCTATAAATACATGTTCTATGATTGCTAGGGAACATTCTATAAGCCTCAAAATGATCAAAATAACATTCTACGGATAAAACCCAAAAATTAAAGTTAAAGCATAAAACTTTCAAATGCGCAAATAAACATGAAACCCTCACCTTAGACGCTCCTAGACGCTAGGAAAACCTCGTAGGATGCCTCGGAAACCACCCCGTGCAAGCTCACGCGAAGAATCGAAGATTTGATGTTGAATTTTCTTTTTTTTTTCTCTCCTTATTTTTTCGGCCCTTTCTTCTCTGTTTTTTTTTGTGTGTGTTATTTTAGGCTATTAAAAGAAGACACAAGGTCAAAAGGTCAAAGCTTTGGTCAATGCTCACTTAAGTTGGTCAAACTAGCTTATTTTATGGATTTTAAAGCTAAAACAACTAATGAAATATTAATTCTAGCTAACAACAATTAAAATATAAAATTTAAGACACCAAACACTAGTTTTCACTATTTGTTGAGGACTAGGAACCGATCTCTAACTATCGCTCTCGATATGCTATGCACTTTGCGTCAACCAAGAAGTGACAATTAAATCTCAAAGAATCTAAGAAATATATCATTTTTGGAAAGCATTATAGTTTAAAATTTACTCCGGCTTGGAGCTACTTTTCATTTAATTGAAAACCGATCATTAAGTTGCAAGAAAAATAAAACCGATTAGCAGTAATATGAACTGTAGTTGATATTCCCTTAAAATAATTAACTCAAGTATTTTTTCGATTACTTCTAAAAGAAATATGTAAATAAAGCTACAAATAAATGTTTAACTAAAAATAAACACAAATTCAATGCCAACATTTAAGATGTCACTTAGTTAAACGCAATTAAATGCCTTTAAATGCATGCGGGGTTCGGGTTATCACAGAAAAAGTGGCGTCATTATATGTGGGTCAGTAAGTTCGAGATTTTCACTGATCATAAGAGTCTTAAGTATTTATTCTCACAGAAGGAGTTGAATATGCATCAGCAGAGGTGGATGGAACTTCCAGGGGATTACAATTGCTCTATCAGCTATCTACTTGGAAAGGCAAATGTTGTGGCCGACGCTCTTAGCCGTAAGGCGAGTGTTTCCTGTTTGGCTGTCAAGAAGTGAGAAGTTCTTGAGGAATTTACTTATTGGAGACCGGAGTTGACTCAGGTTGGGGTGATGTGTTCACATCTCCGTATTCAGCCTTTATTGTTGTCTCAGATCAGAGAAGCTCAGCAACTTGATGTTAAACTTCAGAAGATCAAGGATCAGATCACGGATGATCAGTCTGACTACAAAGTGCACGAGGATGGTATTCTTCGGTTTCGGAACAGGGTTTGTGTTCCCGATGAACTGGGTTTGAGGCGAGTTATTCTGGAGGAGGCTCATAATTCTAAGTACACCATTCATCCTGGTAGAAACAAGATGTATCGGGACTTGAAGCAACATTACTGGTGGAATAATATGAAGAGAGAAGTTGCTCAGTTTGTGTCTAGATGTTTAACTTGTCAGTGAGTAAAAGCCGAGCATCAACAACCTGCAGGTTTGCTTCAGCCGTTGGCTATACCACAGTGGAAATGGGAGCATATTACGATGGACTTCGTCACTGGTTTGCCTAGAACTCCCAAGGGTAACTGTCACGCCCCGACCCAACCCCCAAGCTAAAGGTTAAGTCCGGACCCGACACACGGACAGAGTCTCCCTTGTACCGTGGACATTCTAAAAACCTGTAAACACTCAAACAAAGTCCCAACAATACAATACAAGCTTTTCTTAATTAAACATCAAAGTTCTAAGGCCATCCGAGCCCAAGTATACAATAGTTCCAAAACACACAAGCATGCGAGAACTTATTATCAACATAGTTTTATAATCATGACATTCTAGGAAATCAATTAAACATAATTGAAGGATCAAACATTTCTACTTTAAGCCATTCACTCCCAAGCAAGCAAAGCGAATAGAAGTAGATCATAAGTTATTACAGTACATAGGCTTTCAAGCTACACCACAACCAACTAGTCTTCAACTTATGCAACAAGCATATACATAGCCCGTAGGCTACAAAATAGTACATAAGATAATCAGATGAATCTTCCACATAGCAGCAAATTCATTAACCACCTCAAGCTATCAGGCACAGCAACTAAGGTAAAGGCTCAATCTGAACTTCTTCTTCCTCAACTAATTCAACAAGCTGGGGATCACCCTTAGCGTCTCCTGAAACAGATATCGAGGTATGAGCAACCACTGTTGCCCAGTGAGGGATATAGTCCCGGGGCGTGCAATGCAATAGATAATACAGTTATACAACAATATCACTTAGACAATTTAAGAAACAATGATAACTTAAGTAACCACACATTTAAAAGGATACATTTCACACAATCCCCTATACACCAATCTTCACTGGTCTTCATTCACGATCCACGAACCACGAGCACGATCACGATAAGCCGGCATAACCCCAATCACTCCAGTGGGTGTACTCCGGATGTACCCCGAATCCTACGACCCAACATCCCCTGGCAATCTCCGGACCAGGCGAATGAGAGAATAGGACACGGAGTTTGAATATCCACCGCCAAGCCCCCTGCCGCCCAGCCGATATTCAACACATCCGCCCCTGACACTATGGTTGCGCAACCATGATGCAATGCACTTAACAATGGCAATTTAATAGCAATAATATAAGCGTTAACACATAGGAGGATCAACAAAGTAGGTTGACCTCGATGCAATTAGAATAGAACAATTATATAAGCAAATATGCAGTTTTACAAAGAGACATTAGCAAGATAAGTTTAGAATCATACCAAAAGCTCCAAATCAACTTAAAATCACTTATAAACACTCAAGAAGTCATGACATGGGTTTAGAAGTGTGAGACAACCTAAATTGCACCTAAACCCCTTTGTTTTTCGAACTATTTCTCTTCCAAACCAAGGTTAATGATTCCATTTTCAAAGGAAACTCTCCCAACCTTCTAACTAACCCTCAAGGTACCCTCTTAACCCTCTAATTCTTTCAAAAGCCCGCGATTACCCCGAAAGCCCCAATTTCCCTCTTAAGGCTTTAAACTACACATACAATGTCCGGGCTTCAAACAAGGGATATCAAGGCCTCTATAGCACCTAGGTAGCCTAAGGATACTAGAATTGAAGCCCGAATCCACCCGGATTCGCATTAACCCCGAATGCCCCAAATTAAAGTCGGCTATTTTCCATTTTAGGTGATTTAAGGACAATGCAAGTGCACGGGGCTATTAGGTTACCTTCACTAGTACCTAAGGCATCTATTGGAAGCATTGAATCAAGCTAATTCGAGCAATTACGCAAAACCCTAGAAAAAATGTCACTATTCACCCTAAAAATCAAACTAACGATTCTAACCGTTTAAATTGCGAAACGAAGGCTCAAATATGTTCTCTAGCATTCATATACATGGTATAATAGCATAGATAACTAATACAATGGCATTTGATCACATTTTCAACAAATCAAGAAATGAGCAACTATTTAGAAATGCAAAAACAAGCCGTGAAATCCCTCACCAATATGCGTAGGAGCACCTAGGAAGCTTGCAAACACCCTACACTAGTTGCTCAAGGCTTTGCTTGGCTTGAATTGATGATTTGATGAAGCAAAATCTCCAAATGCACAAGGGAGGGGCTGTCGGGTTTTGGGCACTGTTCACAGCTGAAATTGTTTTGTTTTTGTGCTCAAATGTGCTTGTTTTATGTTTTAATAGGTAGGTCTTGAGGTGGGGTCAAGTTTGGGTGCTTAAGGTGGCTTTTAGAATGCGCGTAGTAAGCTTAAAAACGAGCCTAAGGTGAACATGTGTGCTAGCTAATTAAATCTCTAAGTTAGTTACGTAACACTATTCATTCAACTACAAAAGTCATTTTCTAAACGAGCTCTCCTAACGCCTTTAGCTCAAATGCACATTTTTCCCACTACTTTTACAATTAATATGATTTAATAAAAATGATAATTAACTAATAGAATGCAGTTTAAAAATGAAGTGAATAGTAATCTAAGAAGACAGTTAATAAGGCACAGAAGGAAATGCGCAAGTAAGGGATGCAATATTAATTGAATGCATGGCTAAATCTCGGGCGTCACATCCTCTCCCCCTTAAACTAATTGCGTCCACGCAATTCTTACATGATTCGTCGAATTACACTGGATACCGTTCCCGCATCTGCACCTCTCTCTCCCACGTCGCATCTTCTACGCCATGATGATCCCACAGAACTTTAACCATCAGAATGCTTTTAGTCCTCAGCTCATGAACTTTCTGATCAACAATTCGAAGAGGTTTCTCTGTGTAGGTCAAAGTTTCGCTGATCTCTAGCGGTTCCGGCTCAAGTATGTGAGAGGGATCTGGCTGATACTTCCAAAGCATATAAACATGGAATACATCATGTATTCTGCCCAGACTGGGAGGTAAAGCTAGACGATAAGCCAAATCACCAACAGTTTCAGTTATTTCAAATGGTCCCACATATCGAGGACTGAGTTTACCTCCTTTACCATGCCAAATCAAACCCTTGCTCGGAGAAATTTTCAGAAATACTCGATCCCCTACAGTAAATTTCAGATCACGACGGCGTCTATCTGCATAACTCTTTTTCCGGCTCTGTGCTGTAAGCATTCTTTTTCTGATAAGCTGCACATGATCAATCATTTTGTTCATTTCAGGTAAGAGAGTAGGGTCGATAGTCTTCATTTCACCAACATCATCCCAGTAGAGAGGAGACCGGCATTTACGCCCATATAGTGCCTCATAAGGTGCCATACCAATAGTAGCTTGATAACTATTGTTATAGGCGAACTCTGCGAGTGGCAAATACTTCTCCCAACTCTTACCGAAGTCCAGAATACAAGCCCGCAACATATCCTCGAGGATTAAGATAGTTCTCTCGGATTGACCATCTGACTGAGGATGATAAGCTGTACTGAAATTCAAATTCGTGCCCAAAGCTTTCTGAATCTTCTGCCAGAACTGAGATGTGAATCTGGGATCTCTATATGACACGATACTCTTTGGAATCCCATGAAGTCGGACAACATTCTCAATATACAACTCTACCAGTTTATCAAGAGAATCAGACTTCTTTTTAGCAATAAAGTGAGAAGTCTTGGTCAGTCTATCCACAATAACCCAAACTGAGTCATTACCCTTCGAAGACCTCGGCAAATCAGAGACGAAATCCATGGTAATATGATCCCATTTCCAAACAGGAATAGCCAAAGGCTGCAACAACCCTGCAGGTCTCTGATGTTCTGCTTTAACTTTCTGACAAGTAAGACATCGAGCAACATAGTCAGCAATCTCTCTCTTCATATTATTCCACCAGAAATTCTGCTTCAAATCTTTATACATTTTAGTACTGCCTGGATGGATAGTATATCTAGAACTGTGTGCCTCAGCAAGAATATCCTTCTTCAGAGTTGGATCATTCGGAATACAGATTCTACCTTTGAATTTGAGAATACCATCGTCGTGCAGTTTGAAATCCGACTCTCCCCCTTTAGAATTCTCTAAGACTTTCAACAATTGAAGATCAGCCTGTTGACCTTCTCGAATCCTGGATAATAACAGAGATTGAATCTACAAACTTGCGAATTGGATACCAGAATTTGAAGTACTAGGCTTCCATAAACATAATTCTTCCATGAATTCCCAATTCTTGATAATCAAGCTAGCAACAGTAGCCTTTCGGCTCAAAGCATCAGCAACAATATTGGCCTTACCTGGAAGATAGTTAATGGTGCAATTATAGTCCTCAAGTAATTCCAGCCAACGCCTCTGCCTCATGTTCAACTCTTTCTGTGAAAACAGATATTTCAAGCTCTTATGATCGGTGAAGATTTCAAATTTGTTGCCCCAGAGATAATGACGCCATTTCTTTAATGCAAGAATGATAGCTGCAAGCTCAAGATCATGAGTCGGATAGTTGAGTTCATAAGGCTTCAGTTTCCTAGAAGCATAAGCAATAACCCTGCCATTCTGCATCAATACACAACCCAGACATTCCTTCGAAGCATCACTATAGATCACCAGATTATCATAATCCTCAGGTAAAGCAAGAATATGAGCTGTAGTCAATCTCTTCTTCAATTCCTGGAAGCTGGCCTCGCATTTATCATTCCAGTCAAATACTGTTTTCTTCTGAGTAAGTTGAGTTAAAGGCCCTGCAATCTTAGAGAAATCCTTGACAAATCTCCGGTAATACCCAGCTAAACCAGGGAAGCTACGAATCTCTGTTACAGTTTCAGGTCGTTTCCAAGATAACACAACTTCAATCTTCGCTGGATCAACAGAAATACCATCCTACGAGATAATATGGCCCAGAAAAGCAACTTGCTTAAGCCAGAATTCACATTTGCTAAACTTTGCAAACAACTGATGCTCCTGAAGAGTCTGCAACACAATTCTGAGATGCTGTTCATGTTCCGCCTCAGATTTAGAATAGACAAGAATATCATCAATGAATATGACCACAAATTGGTCCAGATAAGGACGGAATACCCTCTGCATTAAATCCATGAATGCGGCGGGAGCATTAGTAAGACCAAACGGCAAGACAACAAACTCATAATGGCCATATCGAGTTCTAAAAGCAGTTTTAGGAACATCATTTTTCTTAATCCTCAGTTGATAATAGCCCTGCCTCAGATCAAATTTAGAGAATACCCTGGCGCCTTGCAACTGATCAAATAACTCTTCGATTAAAGGAAAAGGATATTTATTTTTTATGGTTACCTGATTAAGACCCCGATAATCAATGCATAGGCGAAGAGATCCGTCTTTCTTTTTAACGAATAGAACTGGCGCACCCCACGGTGAAAAACTCGGCTGAATAAATCCCTTCTCAAGCAAGCCCTGCAATTGAACTTTCAATTCCTGCAATTCAGGTGGAGCCATTCTATACGGAGTCCTAGAGATAGGTGAAGTCCCCGGCAATAAATCAATCATGAACTCTATCTCTCTATCAGGCGGTAACCCAGGTAATTCCTCAGGAAAGACCCCCGGAAACTCCCTCACAATAGGTACATCATTCAATTTCAATTGATCCCCAGGTTGATTAATCAAATATGCAAGATAAGCCTCACAACCCTTGCTCAATAATTTAGATGCCCTAATAGAAGAAATAATAGGAGTTCCCATAGATTTTCTACTACCAACTATTTTAAGTACAGGCTGGTCAGGCATTTCTAGATACACAATCTTCTTTCTACAATCAAGCTGGGCATAATATTTACTTAACCAGTCCATCCCCAATATAATTTCAAAGTCATTGAAGGGTAGGATAATCAAATCAGTAGGAAAAACACGACCCTCAATAAATATACTACATGCTCTGCAAATAGATCTAGTAACAAACTTCGGACCCATAGGAGTATAAACCACAATCTCATGCAACAGTTTATCATGTTTCAATTTAGCATTTTGTGCACAAGTAGGAGTAATAAAAGAATGCGAAGCCCCGGAATCAATTAAAACCTTAACTGACTGATCATTAAGAAGAAAAATACCTTCTACCACAGCAGTAGTATCCGGAAGCTCCTCAGCATCCAAAGAAAATAAACGGGCCTGACCTCGTGGTGGTGGTGCTGTAGCTGAGGCCCTGGTCTGAGAGTTCTGAGCTGATGTCTGACCCCTAGGGTTCTTAAATTTCTGACAGTCTTTAACCCTGTGCTGATCACTGCCGCAACCTGTACACTTGTTATGTTTCTTCCAACAAACATCCTCAGTGTGGCCCTGGCGCTGACAGAAGCTGCACTGCTGGTGACGTCTTGCAACAGTGCCTCCCGAAGGAGCTCTGTAAGTAGAGGTAGCTAAACTACCCTGCTGCGAACGGGAAACTGCTGGACGGAACTGACTCTGAGTCTGACTCTGAACTGGTCGTGCCTGAGTCTGAGTAGGCCCTGTATAACTCTGAGTCTGCCTCGGCTGTGAACTCTGCCCAACTGATACAGCCTGCCCCTGGTACCCTTGACTCTGAGACTGAAACCGTTTACTCGATTGACTGGTCTCGGCTAACACATCGGCCTTCCGTTTCTCATACCTCGAGGCGGCTCGGACTACTGCAGCATAGTTGGGAAAATCATTTGAAGACAAGTTCAGCATAATATCCCTCCTCAAACCCAGGATGAACCTCTGGATCTTCATGTCCTCCGGCTGAATCAAAGCTGGTGCATAACGGGAAAGCCGGGTAAAAGTAGCCTCATATTGATCTACCGTCATACTTCCCTGTTTCAAGTTTATGAACTCCGTTTGACGCCTCTCGCGGGCAACTACCGATATATACTTGTCTCGAAATTCTCGGACAAAGTCAGCCCATGAATGATGAACGCCCTCGGCTTCCCATTTCTCACTGACGGTATGCCACCAATCTTCAGCATCACCCTCGAGGAGGAAAGTGGCATAAGTAATCTTCCTGTCATCATGGCACTCGAGTATTGCTGCCACTCTCTCAAACTTCCTTAGCCACATCTCAGCCTTTATATCGTCCGGCTCCCCAAAGAAAGTATAGGCCCCATGATGTATAAACCGATCATACAGATTCCCTCCGGTAGGAACACTACCTCCGGCTCTCGCAGCCTGATTGCCTCCAACGACCCCTGGCTGACCTTGTTGTGTAACAAACTGGGCGATAGTGTTCATAGCAGTGGCCATCGTGGCCAAGATCTGTGCAGTGCTCAGTTCTTGAACCTGCGGTGCATTTTCGGCCACCTCAGCTTCTTGCCCATGAACCCCCTCGGGTTCTCCACCAACATTCGGATTATCAGCACGACGGCGAGGCCCCATTTCGAATAACTCAAATGCAAAGTGTTATGACAGGTATATATATGTATATATGCAATTTATAAGTAAACACATAAAGAAAAGTCCAATTAGATTCACATAAAGTCAAGTACATAGAAGTTCAAATAGATATTCCACATTCTTGAAGTACACATAAATCGCTAGATCATACTTGACATTCTAGACTCTTGATATTCCATTTCCATGCTAGCATGTTCATTCCTAATTCAAATTTCACTTAGGTCAATCAAAATCAAGGACTCATGCATTCACAAAGTCACATAACAAATCTCTATCCACAGACCGAGAAATTTAACTCGACTTCATGCAATCTATAGCTCTGATACCACTTAAATGTCACACCCCGACCCAACCCCCAAGCTAAAGGTTTAGTCCGGACCCGACACACGGACAGAGTGTCCCCTGTACCGTGGACATTCTAAAAACCTGTAAACACTCAAACAAAGTCCCAACAATACAGTACAAACTTTTCTTAATTAAACATCAAAGTTCTAAGGCCATCCGAGCCCTAGTATACAATAGTTCCAAAACACACAAGCATGCGAGAACTTATTATCAACATAGTTTTATAATCATGACATTCTAGGAAATCAATTAAACATAATTGAAGGATCAAACATTTCTACTTTAAGCCATTCACTCCCAAGCAAGCAAAGCGAATAGAAGTAGATCATAAGTTATTACAGTACATAGGCTTTCAAGCTACACCACAACCAACTAGTCTTCAACTTATGCAACAAGCATATACATAGCCCGTAGGCTACAAAATAGTACATAAGATAATCAGATGAATCTTCCACATAGCAGCAAATTCATTAACCACCTCAAGCTATCAGGCACAGCAACTAAGGTAAAGGCTCAATCTGAACTTCTTCTTCCTCAACTAATTCAACAAGCTGGGGATCACCCTCAGCGTCTCCGGAAACAGATATCGAGGTATGAGCAACCACTGTTGCCTAGTGAGGGATATAGTCCCGGGGCGTGCAATGCAATAGATAATACAGTTATACAACAATATCACTTAGACAATTTAAGAAACAATGATAACTTAAGTAACCACACATTTAAAAGGATACATTTCACACAATCCCCTATACACCAATCTTCACTAATCTTCATTCACGATCCACGAACCACGAGCACGATCACGATAAGCCGGCATAACCCCAATCACTCCAGTGGGTGTACTCCGACCCAACATCCCCTGGCAATCTCCGGACCAGGCGAATGAGGGAATAGGGCACGGAGTTTGAATATCCACCGGCAAGCCCTCTACTGTCCAGCCAATATTCAACACATCCGCCCCTGACACTATGGTTGCGCAACCATGATGCAATGCACTTAACAATGGCAATTTAATAGCAATAATATAAGCGTTAACACATAGGAGGATCAACAAAGTAGGTTGACCTCGATGCAATTAGAATAGAACAATTATATAAGCAAATATGCAGTTTTACAAAGAGACATTAGCAAGATAAGTTTAGAATCATACCAAAAGCTCCAAATCAACTTAAAATCACTTATAAACACTCAAGAAGTCATGACATGGGTTTAGAAGTGTGAGACAACCTAAATTGCACCTAAACCCCTTTGTTTTTCAAACTATTTCTCTTCCAAACTAAGGGTAATGATTCCATTTTCAAAGGAAACTCTCCCAAATTGAAACCCGAACCCACCCGGATTTGCATTAACCCCGAAAGCCCCAAATTCAAGTCGGCTATTTTCCATTTTAGGCGATTTAAGGACAATGCAAGTGTACGGGGCTATTAGGTTACCTTCACTAGCACTTAAGGCATCTATTGGAAGCATTGAATCAAGCTAATTCGAGCAATTACGCAAAACCCTAGAAAAAACGTCACTATTCACCCTAAAAATCAAACTAACGATTCTAACCGTTTAAATTGCGAAACGAAGGCTCAAATATATTCTCTAGCATTCATATACACGGTATAATAGCATAGATAACTAATACAATGGCATTTGATCACATTTTCAACCAATCAAGAAATGAGCAACTATTTAGAAATACAAAAACAAGCCATGAAATCCATCACCAATACGCGTAGGAGCACCTAGGAACCTTGCAAACACCCTACACTAGTTGCTCAAGGCTTGGCTTGGCTTGAATTGATGATTTGATGAAGCAAAATCTCCAAATGCACAAGGGAGGGGCTGTCGGGTTTTCGGCACTGTTCACAACTGAAATTGTTTTGTTTTTGTGCTCAAATGTGCTTGTTTTATGTTTTAATAGGTAGGACTTGAGGTGGGGTCAAGTTTGGGTGCTTAAGGTGGCTTTTAGAATGCGCGTAGTAAGCTCAAAAACGAGCCTAAGGTGAACATGTGTGCTAGCTAATTAAATCTCTAAGTTAGTTATGTAATACTATTCATTCAACTACAAAAGTCATTTTCTAAACGAGCCCTCCTAACGCCTTTAGTTCAAATGCACATTTTTCCCACTACTTTTACAATTAATATGATTTAATAAAAATGCTAATTAACTAATAGAATGCAGTTTAAAAACGAAGTGAATAGTAATCTAAGAAGACAGTTAATAAGGCACAGAAGGAAATGCGCAAGGAAGGGCTGCAATATTAATTGAATGCATGGCTAAATCTCCGGCATCACAGTAACGATGCAGTTTGGGTTGACGTGGATCGGTTGATGAAGACATCTCACTTTATTTCGATGCTGATGGGAGATAAAGTTGCAAAGTTGACGGATCTTTATTTGGATCAGATTGTTAGACTTCTCTGGATTCCATCTAGTATTGTCTCAGATCGAGATCCTCGATTTACTTCTCGTTTGTGGGAGAAACTTCAGGAGACTTTGGGTACTCAGCTTAATTTCAGTACAGCGTATCATCCACAGACCGACGGTCAGTCTGAGAGGATTATTCAAATTCTGGAAGATATGCTTAGGGCTTGTGTTATGGCCCTCGGGAAGAACTGGGAGAAACATCTACCACTTGCCGAGTTTACCTATAACAATAGTTATCAAGCTACTATTGGGATGGCACCTTTTGCAGCTCTTTATGGTCGTAAGTGCCGTTCACCTTTGTATTGGGACGAGGTAGGGGAGATGAAGACTATTGATCCGACTATTATGCCAGAGCTTCTAGAGAAGATCGAGAATGTTCAGTTGATCAGGCAGAGAATGCTTACAGCACAGAGTAGATTCAAGAGTTATGCTGATAAGCGTCGTCGGGACTTGGAGTTTGCAGTCGGAGATCAGGTGTTCTTGAGATTGTCTCCACGAAAGGCGTTTGCTCGTTATGGTAAAGGTGGTAAGCTGAGTCCGAGGTTTGTAGGGCCGTTTGAGATTACTGGCAGAATTGGTTGGCTTTACCGGAGAATTTCTCTAATGTCCACGATGTATTTCACGTGTCTAATTTGCGGGAATATAATCCGGATCCTTCTCATATTCTTGAGGCAGAGCTGTAACACCCCGATTCCTCTCGAGACTAGAAGTTCAATCTTTCAATCTAATCTCAACCCAATTCCAAACCCAGGCAAAATTTTAGGGTAAGACGGTCAGAGTCTCCAATGTTCCTAGACAAAATGTAAAACCTATAATAGCATATAAGTGGACCAGTACCGTGTCCAACCATTCAAACACCTCAAGGCCATCCGAGCCTTGTTTCTCATCAATTAAACACAACAAGTTTACATACATTCCCAATTACCCAGACTATTCTAACTTTTTCTTTTAGACAAATACAAACATGCAATGAAGTTAACTATACTAACTGAATACCTAAACTAGCTTTTCAAATTACTTCAATAATCTAGTAAAACTTAAATTACATTCTTCCTTTTCATTAAATACAAACAACACATCAACATACATCTTTGTATCTTTGACAACTCAAGCCACGTAGCACGCAAGATAACTCTTCAACCACGAACTTTCACGTAATCACGAACTTTCCAGCTAACAAGGCATTTCCTGAAATGTGGTGGTGAGGAATGAGTATACTCAACACGTATACTCAGTGAGGGCAAGACAAATATCGAGGTGGAGAGAAAGAAGATCGTGCAATGCAAATAAGGCAGTTAAGCAATATATATCTGACAAGTAGGCATTCAATCTAATAATCAATATAATAAACAATTGATAAAGCATTAACACAACCATTCAAAGCTATACCACACTTTCAAGGCTATGGTTCACTCAAACGAGCAATGTATTGATCATGATTTCGATGACTTTAACGATGACGTGCCGGCTCACCTATCTTATAACTTCCGTTAGAGTACTCCGGACATACTCTGTCAATTTTACAACCCAAAACTCCCTGGGCGGCAACCCAAGCGAGAAAGGGAATAGGACACGGAGCTAGAGCAACCAACACTGGCAACCTGAGGCTACCCAGAGAGGCCCATCACTCACGCGCTTGACACTAATGCAATGCAATACGAGACATATAACGATAATCGAGCAAGGCACTGAAATGCAAGTCAATAACAACGTGCGATACAATAAGCAATTACAATCAATAAAGTAACAAGAACAATACTAACTACCACTCAACAATTGACATACAAATTCAATCATAATCAACTTTAACAAGCATAACAAGCAATATTAAGCATTCTTTAGGCATTACACTATGAAAACACACAAAATCACAAAATGACCCCAACTTTCAAAATGTTACTATTTTCAAACGAGCCACGAGTTTTGGAAATCGACTTCACCAATCCTCCTAGGTCACTATAAAGCACGTCTAAAGACCCCGAAACCCTATTAACCCTAGAATTCACGCAAAGCCCCAATTTCCCCCTTTGCTCGTTTGAACTACCGCTACCCTAACCAAACACCCAACCAACGCCATAATCACACCAAAAGTGCTTCCATGGCCTCCCGAGACAATGCCATCATGTAAAACAATAAAATGCCAAACTTGACCTAAACGACCCCAACTTTCACTAAGCCATTTTTCTCTATTTTTTCATTACACGATCCAATTAAACCACACATTTAAGCATTCTAGCATATCTAGCACCTTCCTACATCAACAGAACACATAACGGAACAACTTCATCGAATCGGGGGTTTACTATTCATAATTTACTATTCAATTAACAATTTAAATTTCTATTTCGATATTCAACCGCAGAAAATGCTAAAAAGCTATAAATACATGTTTTACGATTGCAAGGGAACATTCTTTAAGCCTCAAAACTATCAAAATAACATCCTACGGATAAAACCCAAAAATTAAAGTTAATACATAAAACATTCAAATGCGCAATTAAACATGAAACCCTCATATTAGACGCTCCTACACACTCAGAAAACCATGCCGGATGCCACGGAAACCACCCCGCACAAGCTCACGCGAAGATTTGAAGATTTGAAAATATTTTTTTTCTCTCTTGACGGTTTCGGCCTTCTCACCTTATTTTTCAGCTTTATTTTGTTTTATTTTGCAATGTTTTATGCTTACTAAAAGATGACAAGCTTGGTCAATTGGTCAAGGCTTTGGTCAAACTAGCTTAAGTTGGTCAAATAAGCTTATTTTAGGCATTTTAAGGCTAAAATAACTATTGCAATTATATTTCTAATTAACTACAACTAAAACACTAAAATTAAAACACTAACTACTAGTTTTCACTATTTGCTGAGGACTACAAATCATTTCCTAATTATCGCTCTTGATATGCTATGCACTTTGCGACAATAAAAGAATAGCAATTAAATCTCAAAGAATTTAAGAAAATATAATTTTTGAAAAGTAACATAGTTCAAAATTTACTCTGGCTTAGAGCTACTTTTCGTTTAATTGAAAACTGATCATTAAGATGCAAGAAAAATAAAACCGATTAACATAAGTATGAAAATTAAGCTACAAATGAATGTTTAACTAAAAATAAACACATAATTCAATGCTAACATTTAAGATAACACTTAATTAGATGCAATTAAATGCCAATAAATGCATGCCATGTCCGGGTTATCACATCCTCCCCCTCCTTAAAATAATTGCGTCCTCGCAATTCTTCTTCCAATAGAACTCTGCATCTACTGAAATCCAACTCTGACTAATCTTCATTAGCTGCTGAGCAAGTATATTAATCAAGATAACCAATAGGGAAGTTTAACAAGAAAATCCAAGTAGTAATGCCGAATAAAGGCTCAAATGTAGATACTGCACAAAATTCCCGTTGACATGAATACCGAAGAAGAATAAAATTCCATCCAAAAGCGCCGAGATAATACCAATAAAGACTAAAGCAAAGATACTATAGATAAATTCACATCACATATCAATGATAAGAAGAATACCTAATGAATACCCCATACACGAATCTCTAGTAGAAGTTCAACTATTACTGCCCAAGAATTCCCAAGCAAGAAGCCAAATAAAGGCTCAAACAAAGATTCCATCTAGAGGTCCAAAGAAGTACCCCGCTGGTCATGAATTTCATACAAGAATTCCCTATTAAGAGTGCTGAAGAAAATACTAAGAAACCCAATCAAATATACTTCAAAAGTTCCAAAGAAGCCTTCCAAATAATAACCCCATAGGACAACCAATTAGATTCCGAGTATCGCTATCAAATGCTGAGAAGAATGTCAAAGGGAATAGCAGAGAAAATATAATGTGCCCAATAAGACAACCAAGTTGAATAACAAATATAGTTTCCCAGATAGACAAAAACCTAAGGAAAAATACCGAGCTGGTGCACAAAATACAAAACCAAACTCTGAGGCCCCTGCACTGTTTGCCAAGTGAGAACTTCATACCACCTTGCCAATAAGGAAAATACCAATAGAATGCCCAATAAGAATTCCAAAGAGTACCGTAAGTAGTACTATACAATAGGTATGATAGAAATTCCAAATACCAAACCTACTGAGGAACACTAAAGAAAATTCCCGAAACAATGCTTGTCACGCCCCAACTCGGCCCCTCCTACAATCAGTCAGGACGCAACGGAATTTCAGCAGAATAACGACAGTAAATAGGACACCGAGGCTCTAAACCAACCTCAATAGAACATCATACATCAACTTCACAAACCATACAACAAACAACTCCTCAATAAAATAACAACATACATCATAACCATATTATACAATAAACAATCCTCGTTATATGCCTCCGTTCCAACATAATACATTAACCCTTAATATACAATACAAAAACACATTGAGCCAATCTAGCAACCTAATCATAAACAAAAGAAAAGCTACTAAGACAACATCAACTAATTCACTAACCTATCAACATCTTATACATTATAAACTAGAAAGCAGATAAAAGTCTACTAAGTTAATTTACAAGATAATAAAACATGTACGACATCATGGATAAGACTCTGAACATAGGACTCATCCACGTAAGGCACGTTTTCCACATTCTCCTCTTCAAGAGACAAGTACCCGTAATCCTACAAAAGTACACCTGTATGCATGCAATAATAGAGAGTGAGCTTATATAAAATAAGCCCAGCGAGGATCCGATAGTTCTCGAGCAAGGTCTACTAAACTCCTTGGAATAATCCTTTGAGTCAGCAAACACACAATAACAATAATATTATCATCACTTAATTATATAACCATTCAATAAAGGATACTCTAGTTGATGTAGCTCTAAACGCCCTCACGATCTCAACCATTCTTCTTGCACCTCCCCATTACACACACACCTGAGGTACCTCACTAGCCCCTCCCTCCATGACACCTCCGTCATGCGAGCTGGGGGTAGTCTCTGGCAGTCATGCCGTTTTCAACCCGATAGCCCAACGCTGCCCGAGAGGTGGCACACACATACAAAGACTCCATAACAATCATCAATAATCAATCAATCATCAATCAATAATCTGGGAGATCAGCAACAAAAGTGCCCAATTCCCGTACTCAATAATAATCAATATAACATCAATATAACATCAATATTTAATTAAACAACAAACAACTAAGTTAGATGACAAACTAGGCCATCTAACCAAATATGCATTAAACACACAATCAAACCCTAGTTTATGCATCATCAACTCACAATTCAATCGCTCAAACCACACCCAATCAACTAAGGCTCAATTCAACAATTTAAAGAAAGATAACCTAAACTTCAATAAGTCATATCTTACATTCTACTAATCCAAACAACTCCAAATCAGTTTCAAACACTCAATCATTCAATCAACTACATTAGCCCGCTCGGAAACAAACCAAAACACATCCAAATCATGCCCAATAACCCTAAAACCCTAAGATGTCATGGCTGAAATTTCTGAATTTTGGCACGAACATCACAATCAAAAATTCGGCATTACAACGGCGCTACCACGTAATTAACAAACTTTTAGAAATCGACGGCAATCGATTCCAATCAACACAACTCAGTTTAATCAACTTTGAACAAATTAATCAAATTTAAATACCCGAAAAATAAAAATTATGCTACAACCGATAAAAACTCGTAGTATTACAGCTAAATGATCCCTAGCATGCAAGGAGCAATAATCTAACATCATATTAGAATTCTAACGGTTCAATTTTCATTTATACGCAAAAATGCAAAAGACAACTTTTGAGATCTAGAATTTTTCTCTCACCTTTGATGTGTTTTGATGCAAGAAATGTGTAGAATGGATGCCAAACAAGTGAAATCAAGCTTTGAATCACTCAATTCGGCTTTGAAATGCAAAATCTATGAGAAAGTTCAAAACAATTATTCAACATCCAAGCTAGCTCAAGTAGGTTATTTTTAGGTGACAAGAAGTTTTACAATCAAACAATTTCACCCGAGTCGGCTTAAAACTCGATTTTCGCAAAAGTCGGTGTAAAAACCCTAATAAATTCTTAAGCCGATTTTAAAACCGTTTTAATCAAACACAGGTCTATTAAAGTCCGTGGTCTAGGTCTAGAAGGGTTAAAAAGACCAGTTTCAAAATTTTAGCGGATGTGTTTCGAAAATACTATTCACTAAAAATCGACGATAAAATTTCTGATCCGGTTTTTTATAAAAATTTCATGAATGCACATATAGCACGTATTAGGAGTATTGACATCAAAATTATAACATTCTAGGTCATATAGCACATAAACAGGTCAAATGCATGCAAAACGAGATAAAACACGTAAATCGAGTTAAAGCAGAAAAGTGGGGTTTCACATTCTCCCCTCCTTAAAACAATTGCGTCCGCGCAATTCTCGAACTGACAGACAATTAAATCCTCAATCGTTACACTTAATAATACTTCTCTTAGTTCTCATTTATTTCTTAGGATGACAACTAATCAAAGACCTCAAAAGAACAACCTCTGTTGACTGCAAGTTGATGATCATAGTTCCAAGACAATCTTCAATTCATAATTCTCTCCTACCTAATATCATATTGCATATGAAAGAAATCGCAACTCCAAAGTCCTAGCATGACACCACTAATTATCAATCATCCCCTACTACACAAAAGAGCTCTATGAACACCCCGAGGGTTTAAAAACTCATTCACGATAACATGAATGATTACTGATCAAGGGAATATCTCAAAAGTGATATTTGTCAGAATATGGCTCTTATGAAATTTCAAGGAAATACGAATATGAAAAATCATATTCGAGCCAACAATCAAGTGAACAAGAGGTCGAACAAGTTAGAGAATCAAGAGGTTAATAGTTTAATAAGGAAGCATGATAACTAAGATAAGAAATGTCTCAGCACCTATCAGTTAAATAAGTACGAACAAAGGATGATGACGAGTCAAAACAGTGCTGAGTATATTGAACAAAAATTCCTGAACAAGTAGATATTTCAATTCTCGATAATTTTTCAAGGAACCAACAAGTAAGTTGTAATTGAGGTGAAATGAAATTAAGAGATAAGAGATGATTAATTCAATAGAAAATATGAGTATCAAGATAATGAGTATCTCAGCACGCAATAACCAAAGAAGTATAAATAAGAAAGGACAATGCTGAGTATATTAAATGAGAAATTACAAACAAAGTAATGGCAAGGATTTAATAATAAAACAATAGGATTAACAAGGATCAACAAGAATGACAATGATGTACTTAGGTAGGGAGTACATCAAGCAAGTGAAATTTGAATAAGTAAAATGGTATACCCACAGAGAGATTACTTTCAAATGAATAGTAATAGGATGAAATAAAATACTGAAACGAATAGCTGGAAATATAGAATGAAATGTAGAAGTCTCAAACCTTAACTCCAATAAGCGACATTGCTATAAGAAACAAATATGAATGTTAAGAATAGAAACAATGTCAAATGAGTATAGGATCCATTAATCCAATAAGCAAACTTTCAAGAAACAATTGATAGGCTAGAAAAGTGTAATCCTCTCTCAAATAAGTGAGAATAGAGTAGAAAAGAATAATAAGACCGATAGAATTATGAAGCACAAGAAGGGTGTCCTACCTACACACTTAAACACCAACAAGTCAAATCCTACAATCTATCTTCTTTCAAAACAAGACACTAAGGAGATCTAAAGAACCTAAGGAGTCATAACAATCACCAAACAAGATAAATCACTCCAAAATTTTACATTCCGTACCAGACCAATCACCAAACAAGATAAATCACCGATTACCCAACAAGATTAACTAATGAAGACTCCAAAATCTGATTACACAATACAGATTCATGCTAACCCATTATAACACAAGAGAATCCCCAATCAACAATTTAGAAAGTCATACCACCTAGAATCCAAAAGCTTGATGTAGGCAAGTAAATGTTCAGCCATCGAAATGCATTCTTATTTCCTCAAATAATTCTATCTCCCAACAATTACATCTTCGAATAAAGTAACTTTAGTCAGGAATCACTCCAATTGTCTCCAAGGCTTAAAGATCAAAACTCCAAAATATCCATTAATAATATAGCAATCCCAAATAGTAGAAATACTCACATGTTATACTACACTTCATTCCGTTCACAAATATACATCACTAATTCCTCAAATAAATTCATTCTAAAATAACCTCAAGGAAGTATAGTCTGAGTTGAGACTCCAAAAGTATCTAATGATAACCTCATGGAAACCTAAACTTATTGTCACGCCCCGACCCAACCCCCAAGCTAAAGGTTAAGTCCGGACCCGACACACGGACAGAGTCTCCTCTGTACCGTGGACATTCTAAAAACCTGTAAACACTTAAACAAGGTCTCTACAACACATACAAGCTTAATTTAATTAAACAATAAAGCTATAAGGCCATCCGAGCCTTATAGTACACAATATCTCCAAAACACACAAGCATGCAAGAACTGGTTGTCAGCATAGACTTATAATCATTACATTCTAGGAAATCAATATAACAACTTAAAGAGTAAAGCATTCTACATTAACCATCCACTCACAAGCATGCAAGGAAATAAGGCAAGAATAAAAGTTATTACAGTTCATAGACTTTCAAAGCTACAACCCAACCATCTAATCTTCGACTTATACAACAAACATATACCAAGCCCTCGGGCTACCAAATAGTACATAAAGTAATCAGAGGAGTCTTCCACAAAGCAACAAAAATCATTAACCACCTCAAGTTATCAGACACAGCAACTAAGGTAAAGGCTCGATCTGAACTTCTTCTTCCTCAACTAAATCAACAAGCTGGGGATCACCCTCAGCGTCTCCTGAAACAGATATCGAGGTATGAGCAACCACTGTTGCCCAGTGAGGGATATAGTCCCGGGGCATGCAATGCAACAGATAATACAATTACACAACAATAACACTTTAACAATTTAAGAATCAATGATAACTTAAATAACCACACAATTAAAAGGATACATTTCAACAATCCCCTATACACCAATCTTCACTGGTCTTCAATCACGATCCACGAACCACGAGCACGATCACGATAAGCCGGCATAACCCCAATCACTCCAGTGGGTGTACTCCGGATGTACCCCGAATCCTACGACCCAACATCCCCTGGCAATCTCCGGACCAGGCGAATGAGGGAATAGGGTACGAAGTTTGAATATCCACCGGCAAGCCCTCTGCCGCCCAGCCGATATTCAACACATCCGCCCCGACACTATGGTTGCGCAACCACTATGCAATGCACTTAACGATGGCAAGTTAATAGCAATAATATAAGCATTAACACATATGAGGATCAACAAAGTAGGTTGACCTCGTTGCAATTAGGATAGAAGCAAATATAGAAGTTAATAAGCAGTTTACAAATGAACTTATACCATATAAGCATAGAATCATTTCAAAAGCTCCAAATCAATTTAAAATCATATATAAACACTCATGAAGTCATGCCGTGGGTTTAGAAATGTGAGACAAACGAAATTGCACTTAAACCCCTTTATTTTACATACTATTTCTCTTCCAAACCCAAGTTAATGATTTCATTTTCAAAAGAAACTCTCCCTACCTTCTAACTAACCCCCAAGGTACCCTTTCAACCCTCGAACTCAATCAAATGCTCGCGTTTACCCCGAAAGCCCCAATTTCCCTCTTTTGGCTTTAAACTACTACTACATTGTCCGGGCTTCAACTAAGGGATATCAAGGCATCTATAGCACCTAGGTAGCTTAAGGAAACTAGAATTGAAGCCCGAATCCACCCGGAATCGCATTAACCCCGAAAGCCCCAACTTAAAGTCGGCTATTTTCCATTTTTAGGCGATTTAAGGGCAATTCAAGTGCACGGTGTGATACCCCGAACCTGGCATGTATTCAATAGCATTTTAAGTTCATTTAAATTGCATTTTATTGACCTTTCACCTTCTTTGACCAAACTAGTTGACTTTTCATCTACATTGACCAACTAGGACAAGGTGAGAATTTTTGAAATGTTTAATAAAGGGCAAACTTGGGATTAGAAATAAAAAAATGCAATGTTAAGTTAGTCAAATTTTGGGTCAACTTCGGAATTAAATCTGAACCAATTGTGGAAGAGTTAGGTAGCAGATTATATAAGGTTGGAAAGCTCTATGATTCTAGTTTATGAGGGTTCAAACCGTTCGTGAATTGGAGTTTTCTAGAAGAAGTTATGGCCGTTTTCGTGAGGTCGCGCATAGCTGTTTTGGTTTAGCGGGTTGACCGAATTTTGACCTTTGACTTCTTGACTTTTTTTTTTTAAATAAGCAGAATTGCACGAAAAAAACAGAGAGAAAAGAGCTTGAGACCATGAGGAAAAGAAGGAGAAAAAAAAAAGAAAATCTCAACTTCAAATCTTCGATTCTTCGCGTGGGCTTGTGCGGGGTGGTTTCCGAGGCACTCTACGAGGTTTTCCTAGCGTCTAGGAGCGTCTAAGGTGAGGGAATCATGTTATTTGTGCATTTATACGTTGTGTTAGTTAACTTTGTCAATTTTTAGATTTATCCGTAGATCGTTATTTAAAGCGATTTGATGCTTCTAGAATGTTCCTTAGCATTGGTAGAACATGTATTTATGGCTTTGTAACATTTTCTGCGGTTAAATGTTGTGATTACAAATTAAATTGTGAAATGAATAGTGTTTTGTGAATAGTAAAACCCTGAAACGTTGAAATTGCGCTGTTATGCTTTCCGTTGATGCAGAAACGTGCTAGGTATGCTAGAATGCTAAAATGTGTGGTTTGTTTGGGTTGCGTAGTGGAAAAAACGAGAATTAAGCCTTTGGGAAAGTTGGGGTCGTTTTGGTCGACTTTTGCATTTTCTCGTTTTGCGTGTTGGCATTGCTTCGGGAGGCCATGGAAGCACTTTTGGTGCGATTATGTTGTTGGTTGGGTGTTTGGTTGATATAGTTGTAGTTCAAACGAGAAAGGGGGAAATCAGGGCTTTGCGCGAGTTCTAGGGTAAAGTAAGGTTTCGGGGTCTTTAGACGTGCCTTATGGTGACCTAGGAGGGTTGGCGAAGTCGGTTTCCAGAACTCTTGGCTCGTTTGGAAATGGTAGCATTTTGATAGTTGGGGCCGATTTGTGTTTTTGTGTGTTTTCTTGTCTTTATGCTTATAGAATGTTTAGAATTACTTGGAATACTTGTTTGAGTTGTTTTGGATTGAATTACTTATCAAATTGCTGCTATTGCCTGCGAGAGTAACCTACTTTGTTATTCTTTCACGTGTTGCTTTATCGCTTGTTTATCGCCTTGTATCGAGTCTTGCATTGCATAGTGTCTCGCGCGTGAGTGATGGGCCTCTCTGGGTAGCCTTGGGTTGCCAGTGTTGGTTGCTCTAGCTCCGCTGCTATTCCCTTTCTCGCTTGGGTTGCCTCCCAGGGAGTTTTGGGTCGTAGGATTGATGGATACTTCCGGGGTATTCCAAACTGGTGTTATAAGGTTGTTTGGGCCGGCGCGTCATCGTTAAAGTCATCGGAATCGTGATCGGTACATTACTCGCTCGAGTGAACCATAGCCTTCAAAGTGTGGTATAGCTTTGATTGGTTGTGTTAATGCTTTCTTTAGTTGTTTAATTGTATTGTTGTTTATATTGAATGCCTTTTATTGATTGTATTGCTTAACTGTACCTATTTGCATTGCACGATCTTCTTTCTTTCCAATTCGATATCTGTCTCGCCCTCACTGAGTATACGTGTTGTGTATACTCACTCCTCACCACCACATTTCAGGAAATGCCCTGTTAACTGGAAAGTTCGTGATTTCGTGAAAGTCCGTGCTTGAAGAGTTGTCTTGAGTGCCTATGTAACTTGAGTTGTCAAAGTTGTAAAGATATATGCTTCCTTATGTTGTATGTATTTAATGTCAAGAAGTATGTATTTTAAGTTTCATTAGATTGTTGAAGTAGTTTGATAAGTTAGATTATGTATTTAGTTAATGTAGCTTAACTTCAATGCATGGCTGTAATGTCCAAAGGAAAAGAATTAGAATGGCATGATAGTTTATTTTATGCAGTAGCTTTGTATGGTTTAATTGCCTAAATTGAATGTACTTGTCAAAATGAAAAGATAGGTTAGTTTTTAAATTGGAAATGTATGTATACTTGCTGAGTTTAAATTGTTGAGAACCGAGGCTCGGATGGCCTTGAGGAAGTTTTGTATGGTTGGACACGGTGGTGGTCCATTTATATGCTATTACAGGTTTTTCATTTCGCCTATAAACAGGGGAGACTCCGTCTGTTTTTCCTGAAAATTTTGCCCGGGTTTGGTTTGGGTTGTGATTAGTTTGATTGATAGAACTCCCGGTCTCGAGAGGGATCGGGGTGTCACAGGTGGTATCAGAGCTTATTTAGCTCAAAAGCCGGGACAGGGTCCTCGGTCTGGTGGGTAGTGACCCTTAAATGTGTGCTTGTTAAGTGTGTCTTGAAAGTGTATGCTTTTATGTGAGATTATGTGTCTTGACATGAATGTGTGCTCCTATGTGATATAGTTATGTGTTATGTGTTAATTGTGTGCTAAGTGAAGTAAAGTGTCTAGTTGTGCATTGTATTGACCTCGTGAATCGAATCGACCTCGTGAATTGTTAGTTGCTTGAAGTATTACTTGTAATGTGTGTATAGAATGTCTTGAATTAGCTATGCCGTGGTTTGAATTGATTATGTTGTGCTTGACTTGATTGCCGTGCTTGAGTGACTTTGTTGAATAAACTGTTTTACAAACTTTCTTGCATAATAGTTTAAGGCATGTGTATAACTATGATATATTGGCATTCATACATGTCCTATGGAAATGGTAAGTAAGTCCTCTTCCTCCCCTGAAGAAAGTGGTTCACCGCTGGCTTTTCAAGGTGTATGTATTGGCAGGAAATGAATGGCATTTGACTAGCCTTTATTTGGGAATTGGTGTTTGCTTTTGGAGCTCGGTTATTGGCGAATCCCTTTGGTCCTTCTCTGTGCTTAACAGTTGCGAAATAGTAGCTTTCTCTTGGGGTTTTAATGGGTGTTCTCTGGAACATTCTTTGGTTTTCATAACGGGTGTTCTTTGGGGACTTTTGTTGGCACTTCTCGGTGGACTTGGTTAATGGGATTTCAATCGGCCTTACTGCATGGTATTATCTATGGCATATGTGTCTCGGTCTTTATTGGAGTGTTACTGGTATTCCTTATTGGAAATTCTTCAATGGCATTCTCTAGGATTCTCAGTGGCCAATTATTTAGTATTACTTATTGGGCAATTCTTGGTACTTTCTTACTGGAGCATTGTTCGGGTATTTTCTTTGGCATCCCTCAGCGGGTTTGGTAACTGGAATCCCTATTAGACTCGTTATCTCATGCTACTTACGGTATTCTTTGGAATTCTTATTGAGCATTCTACTAGTATTTTCCTTATTAGCATTTATTGGAAGATCCTACCCTTGGAATTCTGCTTGGACATATTATCTTGTACTGTTTACGGCTTCTCCTTCGGCCTTTCCACTCAGGGGAAATCTATACTTGCTGTTTGACTAAGATATTGCGGTAGGAACACAGTGATTGGAAGATTTCATTTAGAGGTTGGCCTTTGGTATTCTTCTCTATATTCTTTTATAGAACTATCAGCTGGGTCTATATACGGTAGTCAATACTGTATGAGGTGCACCTACTCTGGCTATCTTTTAACTTTCTTATTGGGTACTTGTTAGACTTCTATTGAAGATTCTTAAATAGGGTATTCCTTCGGTACTCTTCCTGCCATTAGTATGTGGTATTGATAACATCTACAGTATCTTTGCTTTAGTCTTTATTGGTATTATCTCGGCGTTTCTGGTTGGAATTTATTCTTCTTAGGTATTCGTGTCAACGGGATTCTTGTACGGTATCTGCATTTGAGCTTCTATTTGGCGTTACCACTTGGCTTTTCTACTTGAACTTTCCTATTGGTCATCTTTATTAAATACTTTTTCAGTAGCTAATGAAGATTAGTCAGAATTGGATTTCAGATGATGCAGAGTTCTATTGGAAGAATAATTGCGAGGACGCAATTGTTTTAAGGGGGGAAGGATGTGATACCCCGAACCTAGCATGTATTCAATAGCATTTTAAGTTCATTTAAATTGCATTTTATTGACCTTTCACCTTCTTTGACCAAACTAGTTGACTTTTCATCTACATTGACCAACTAGGACAAGGTGAGAATTTTTGAAATGTTTAATAAAGGGCAAACTTGGGATTAGAAATAAAAAAATGCAATGTTAAGTTAGTCAAATTTTGGGTCAACTTTGGAATTAAATCTGAACCAATTGGGGAAGAGTTAGGTAGCATATTATATATGGTTGGAAAGCTCTATGAGTCTAGTTTATGAGGGTTCAAACCGTTCGTGAATTGGAGTTTTCTAGAAGAAGTTATGGCCGTTTTCGTGAGGTCGCGCATAGCTGTTTTGGTTTAGCGGGTTGACCGAATTTTGACCTTTGACTTCTTGACTTTTTTTTTTTAAATAAGCAGAATTGCACGAAAAAAACAGAGAGAAAAGAGCTTGAGACCATGAGGAAAAGAAGGAGAAAAAAAAAAGAAAATCTCAACTTCAAATCTTCGATTCTTCGCGTGGGCTTGTGCGGGGTGGTTTCCGAGGCACTCTACGAGGTTTTCCTAGCGTCTAGGAGCGTCTAAGGTGAGGGAATCATGTTATTTGTGCATTTATACGTTGTGTTAGTTAACTTTGTCAATTTTTAGATTTATCCGTAGATCGTTATTTAAAGCGATTTGATGCTTCTAGAATGTTCCTTAGCATTGGTAGAACATGTATTTATGGCTTTGTAACATTTTCTGCGGTTAAATGTTGTGATTACAAATTAAATTGTGAAATGAATAGTGTTTTGTGAATAGTAAAACCCTGAAACGTTGAAATTGCGCTGTTATGCTTTCCGTTGATGCAGAAACGTGCTAGGTATGCTAGAATGCTAAAATGTGTGGTTTGTTTGGGTTGCGTAGTGGAAAAAACGAGAATTAAGCCTTTGGGAAAGTTGGGGTCGTTTTGGTCGACTTTTGCATTTTCTCGTTTTGCGTGTTGGCATTGCTTCGGGAGGCCATGGAAGCACTTTTGGTGCGATTATGTTGTTGGTTGGGTGTTTGGTTGATATAGTTGTAGTTCAAACGAGAAAGGGGGAAATCAGGGCTTTGCGCGAGTTCTAGGGTAAAGTAAGGTTTCGGGGTCTTTAGACGTGCCTTATGGTGACCTAGGAGGGTTGGCGAAGTCGGTTTCCAGAACTCTTGGCTCGTTTGGAAATGGTAGCATTTTGATAGTTGGGGCCGATTTGTGTTTTTGTGTGTTTTCTTGTCTTTATGCTTATAGAATGTTTAGAATTACTTGGAATACTTGTTTGAGTTGTTTTGGATTGAATTACTTATCAAATTGCTGCTATTGCCTGCGAGAGTAACCTACTTTGTTATTCTTTCACGTGTTGCTTTATCGCTTGTTTATCGCCTTGTATCGAGTCTTGCATTGCATAGTGTCTCGCGCGTGAGTGATGGGCCTCTCTGGGTAGCCTTGGGTTGCCAGTGTTGGTTGCTCTAGCTCCGCTGCTATTCCCTTTCTCGCTTGGGTTGCCTCCCAGGGAGTTTTGGGTCGTAGGATTGATGGATCCTTCCGGGGTATTCCAAACTGGTGTTATAAGGTGGTTTGGGCCGGCGCGTCATCGTTAAAGTCATCGGAATCGTGATCGGTACATTACTCGCTCGAGTGAACCATAGCCTTCAAAGTGTGGTATAGCTTTGATTGGTTGTGTTAATGCTTTCTTTAGTTGTTTAATTGTATTGTTGTTTATATTGAATGCCTTTTATTGATTGTATTGCTTAACTGTACCTATTTGCATTGCACGATCTTCTTTCTTTCCAATTCGATATCTGTCTCGCCCTCACTGAGTATACGTGTTGTGTATACTCACTCCTCACCACCACATTTCAGGAAATGCCCTGTTAACTGGAAAGTTCGTGATTTCGTGAAAGTCGGTGCTTGAAGAGTTGTCTTGAGTGCCTATGTAACTTGAGTTGTCAAAGTTGTAAAGATATATGCTTCCTTATGTTGTATGTATTTAATGTCAAGAAGTATGTATTTTAAGTTTCATTAGATTGTTGAAGTAGTTTGATAAGTTAGACTATGTATTTAGTTAATGTAGCTTAACTTCAATGCATGGCTGTAATGTCCAAAGGAAAAGAATTAGAATGGCATGATAGTTTATTTTATGCAGTAGCTTTGTATGGTTTAATTGCCTAAATTGAATGTACTTGTCAAAATGAAAAGATAGGTTAGTTTTTAAATTGGAAATGTATGTATACTTGCTGAGTTTAAATTGTTGAGAACCGAGGCTCGGATGGCCTTGAGGAAGTTTTGTATGGTTGGACACGGTGGTGGTCCATTTATATGCTATTACAGGTTTTTCATTTCGCCTATAAACAGGGGAGACTCCGTCTGTTTTTCCTGAAAATTTTGCCCGGGTTTGGTTTGGGTTGTGATTAGTTTGATTGATAGAACTCCCGGTCTCGAGAGGGATCGGGGTGTCACACACGGGGTTATTTAACTATCTTCACTAGCACCTAAGGCATCAATTAGAAGCATTAATTCAAGCCAATTCGAACAATTACACAAAACCCTAAAAAAATGTCACTATTCACCCTAAGAATCAAACTATCGATTTCTACCGTTTAATTCATGAAACAATAGCATAAAAGTGGTCTCTACTATGTGTACACAACATATATAAGCTTATTTGAGCCTTGCAATAGCATTAAACATCATTTCTAACAAATCAAGAAAATAGCAATTATTTTAAAATGCGAAATTAAGCCATGAAATCCCTCACCACTACGCGTAGAAGCACCTAGGGACCTTGCAAACACCCTACACTAGTTGCTCAAGGCTTGGAGAGGCTTGGATTGGAGGCTTGGTGAGCAAAATTCTCCTCCTTTTCTCCCTAGCTGCTGTCGGGTTCTTCACTGTTCTGTTTCAGCTTTTTATTTTTTTTTTCTTTTGCATTTTGAGAGTTTAAGTGATGTATAAAAGGCTAAGTTGAGGTGGGGTCCTTTGGGCGCTTGAATGGTTTAATATAATACGCGTAGTAAGCTTTAAAAAACGAGTCTAAGGGGTGACACATTGGTTAACTAATTAAATCTATAAAGTTATTACGTAACACTATTCACTTGACTTCTAAAATTATTTTCTAAACGAGCCTTCCTAACGCCTTAAGCTCAAAAGCACATTTTTCCCACTACTTTTACAATTAATATGATTTAATAAAAATGCTAATTAACTAATAGAAAGCATTTTAAAAACGGAGTGAATAGTAGTCACAAAGTCAATTAATAAGGCATAGAAGTAAATGCACAAACAAGGGATGCAACAGTAATTAAATGCATGGCAAATTCTCGGGCGTCACATCCTCTCCCCCTTAAACTAATTGCGCCCACGCAATTCTTACATGATTCGGCGAATAACTCTGGATACCGATCCCGCATCTGATCCTCTCTTTCCCACGTCGCATCCCCTACTCCGTGATGATCCCACAGAACTTTAACCATCGGAATGCTTTTAGTCCTCAGCTCCTGAACTTTCTGATCAACAATTCGAAGAGGTTTCTCTGTGTAGGTCAAAGTTTCACTGATCTCTAGCGGTTCCGGCTCAAGTACGTGAGAGGGATCTGGCTGATACTTCCGAAGCATGGAAACATGGAATACGTCATGAATTCTGCCCAGACTGGGAGGTAAAGCTAGACGGTAGGCCAAATCACCAACAGTTTCAGTTATCTCAAATGGTCCCACATATCGAGGACTGAGTTTACCTCCTTTACCATGCCGAATCAAACCCTTGCGAGGAGAAATTTTCAGAAATACTCGATCCCCTACAGTAAATTTCAGATCACGACGGCGTCTATCTGCATAACTCTTTTGCCGGCTCTGTGCTGTAAGCATTCTTTTTCTGATAAGCTGCACCTGATCAATCATCTTGTTCATTTCAGGTAAGAGAGTAGGGTCGATAGTCTTCATCTCACCAACATCATCCCAGTAGAGAGGAGACCGACATTTACGCCCATACAGTGCCTCATAAGGTGCCATACCAATAGTAGCTTGATAACTATTGTTGTAGGCGAACTCTGCTAGTGGCAAATATTTCTCCCAACTTTTACCGAAATCCAGAATGCAAGCCCGCAACATATCCTCAAGGATCAAGATAGTTCTCTCGGATTGACCATCTGTCTGAGGGTGATAAGCTGTACTGAAATTCAAATTCGTGCCCAGAGCTTTCTGAATCTTCTGCCAGAACTTAGATGTGAATCTGGGATCCCTATCCGACACAATACTCTTTGGAATTCCATGAAGTCGGACCACGTTCTCAATATACAACTCTACCAGTTTATCGAGAGAATCAGACTTCTTTTTAGCAATAAAATGAGAAGTCTTGGTCAGTCTATCCACAATAACCCAGACTGAGTCGTTACCCCTCGAAGACCTCAGTAAATCGGATACGAAATCCATAGTAATATGGTCCCATTTCCAAACAGGAATAGCCAAAGGCTGCAATAACCCTGCAGGTCTCTGATGTTCTGCTTTAACTTTCTGACAAGTAAGACATCGGGCAACATAGTCAGCAATCTCTCTCTTCATATTATTCCACCAGAAGTTCTGCTTCAAATCTTTATACATTTTCGTACTGCCCGGATGGATAGTATATCTGGAACTGTGTGCCTCAGCAAGAATATCCTTCTTCAGAGTTGGATCATTCGGAATACAGATTCTACCTTTGAATTTGAGAATACCATCGTCGTGCAGTTTGAAATCCGACTCTCCCCCTTTAGAATTCTCTAAGACTTTCAATAATTGAAGATCAGCCTGTTGAGCTTCTCGAATCCTGGATAACAACAGAGATTGAATCTGCAAACTTGCAAATTGAATACCAGAATTTGAAGTACTAGGCTTCCATAAGCACAATTCTTCCATGAATTCCCAATTCTTGATAATCAAGCTGGCAACAGTAGCCTTTCGGCTCAAAGCATCAGCAACAATATTGGCCTTGCCCGGCAGATAATTAATTGTGCAATTATAGTCCTCAAGTAATTCCAGCCATCGTCTCTGCCTCATGTTCAACTCTTTCTGGAAAAACAGATATTTCAAGCTCTTATGGTCTGTAAAGATTTCAAATTTGTTGCCCCAAAGATAATGACGCCATTTCTTTAATGCAAGGATGATAGCTGCAAGCTCAAGATCGTGAGTCGGATAGTTGAGCTCATAAGGCTTCAGTTTCCTGGAAGCATAAGCAATAACCCTGCCATTCTGCATCAATACACAACCCAGACCTTCCTTCGAAGCATCACTGTAGATCACCAGATTATCATAACCCTCAGGTAAAGCAAGAATAGGAGCTGTAGTCAATCTCTTCTTCAATTCCTGGAAGCTGGCCTCACATTTATCATTCCAGTCAAATACTGTTTTCTTCTGAGTAAGTTGAGTTAAAGGCCCTGCAATCTTAGAGAAATCCTTTACAAACCTCCGATAATACCCAGCTAAACCAAGGAAGCTACGAATTTCCGTGACAGTTTCAGGTCGTTTCCAAGATAACACAACTTCTATCTTCGCTGGATCAACAGAAATACCATCCTGCGAGATAATATGGCCAAGAAAAGCAACTTGCTTAAGCCAGAATTCACACTTGCTAAACTTTGCAAATAACCGATGCTCCTGAAGAGTTTGCAACACAATTCTGAGATGTTGTTCATGTTCCGCCTCAGATTTAGAATAAACAAGGATATCATCAATAAATATGACTACAAATTGATCCAGATAAGGACGGAATACCCTCTGCATTAAATCCATGAATGCGGCGGGAGCATTAGTAAGACCAAACGGCAAGACAACAAACTCATAATGGCCATATCGAGTTCTGAAGGCAGTTTTAGGAACATCATCTTTCTTAATCCTCAGTTGATAATAGCCCTGCCTCAGGTCAAATTTAGAGAATACCCTGGCGCCTTGCAACTGATCAAACAACTCTTCGATTAAAGGCAAAGGATATTTATTTTTGATGGTTACCTGATTAAGACCCCGGTAATCGATGCATAGGCGAAGAGATCCGTCTTTCTTTTTAACGAAGAGAACTGGCGCACCCCACGGCGAAGAACTCGGCTGAATGAATCCCTTCTCAAGCAAGCCCTGCAATTGAACTTTCAATTCCTGCAACTCAGGTGGAGCCATTCTGTACGGAGTCCTAGAGATAGGTGAAGTCCCCGGCAATAAATCAATCATGAACTCTATCTCTCTATCAGGCGGTAACCCAGGTAATTCCTCAGGAAAGACCTCCGGAAACTCTCTCACGATAGGTACATCATTCAATTTCAGTTGATCCCCAGGTTGATTAATCAAATAAGCAAGATAAGCCTCACAACCCTTGCTCAATAATTTAGATGCCCTAATAGAAGAAATAATAGGAGTTCCCGTAGATTTTCTACTACCAACTATTTTAAGTACAGGCTGGTCAGGCATCTCTAGATACACAATCTTCTTTCTACAATCAAGCTGGGCATAATATTTACTTAACCAGTCCATCCCCAATATAATTTCAAAGTCATTGAAGGGTAGGATAATCAAATCAGCAGGAAAAACACGACCTTCAATAAATATGCTACATGCTCTGCAAATAGATCTAGTAACAAACTTCGGACCCATAGGAGTATAAACCACAATCTCATGCAACAGTTTATCATGTTTCAATTTAGCATTTTGTGCACAAGTAGGAGTAATAAAAGAATGCGAAGCCCCGGAATCAATTAAAACCTTAACTGATTGATCATTAAGAAGAAAAATACCTTCTACCACAGCGGTAGTGTCCGGAAGCTCCTCGGCATCCAAAGCAAATACACGGGCCTGGCCTCGTGGTGGTGGTGCTGCAGCTGAGGCCCTGGTCTGAGAGTTCTGAGCTAATGTCTGACCCCTAGGGTTCTTAAATTTCTGACAGTCTTTAACCCTGTGCTCATCACTGCCACAACCTGTACACTTGTTATGTTTCTTCCAACAAACATCCTCAGTGTGACCCTGACGCTGACAGAAGCTGCACTGCTGGTGACGTCTTGCAACAGTGCCTCCCGAAGGAGCTCTGTAAGTAGAGGTAGCTGAACTACCCTGCTGCGAACGGGAAACCGCTGGACGGAACTGACTCTGAGTCTGGCTCTGAACTGGTCGTGCCTGAGTCTGAGTAGGCCCTGTGTAACTCTGAGTCTGTCTCGGCTGCGAACTCTGCCCAACTGATACAGCCTGCCCCTGGTACCCTTGACTCTGAGACTGAAACCGTTTACTCGATTGACTGGTCTCGGCTAATACATCGGCTTTCCGTTTCTCATATCTCGAGGCAGCTCGGACCACTGCAGCATAGTTAGGAAAATCATTTGAAGACAAGTTCAGCATAATATCTCTCCTCAGACCCATGATGAACCTCTGAATCTTCATGTCCTCCGGCTGAATTAAAGCTGGTGCATAACGGGAAAGCCGGGTAAAAGTAGCCTCGTATTGATCTACCGTCATACTTCCCTGCCTCAAGTTTATGAACTCAGTCTGTCGCCTCTCGCGGGCAACTACCGATATATACTTGTCTCGAAATTCTCGGACAAAGTCGGCCCACGAATGATGACCTCCCTCAGCTACCCATTTCTCACTGATGGTATTCCACCAATCTTCAGCATCACCCTCGAGAAGGAAAGTAGCATAAGTAATCTTCCTGTCATCATGGCACTCCAATATCGCTGCCACTCTCTCGAACTTTCTTAGCCACATCTCAGCTTTCATATCGTCCGGCTCCCCAAAGAAAGTATAAGCCCCATGATGTATAAACCGATCATACAGATTACCTCCAGTAGGACCACTACCTCCAGCTCTCGCAGCCTGATTACCTGCAACGACCCCTGGCTGACCCTGTTGTGTAACAAACTGGGCGATAGTGTTCATGGCTGTGGCCATCGTGGCCAAGATCTGTGCAGTGCTCGGCTCTTGAACCTGCGGTGCATTTTCGGCTACCTCAGCTTCTTGCCCTTGTACCCCCTCGGGTTCTCCACCAACATTCGGATTATCAGCACGACGGCGAGGCCCCATCACGAATAGCTAGAATGCAAAGTGTTATGACAGGTATATATGTATATATGCAATTTATAAGTAAACATATAAAGAAAAGTCCAATTAGATTCACATAAAGACAAGTACATAGGAATTCAAATAAATATTCCACATTCTTGAAGTAAACATAAATCACTAGATCATACTTGACATTCTAGACTCTTGATATTCTATTTCCATGCTAGCATGTTCATTCCTTATTCAAATTTCACTTAGGTCAATCAAAATCAAAGACTCATGTATTCACAAAGTCACATAACAAGTCTCTACCCACAGACCGAGAAATTTAACCCGGCTTCATGCAATCTATAGCTCTGATACCACTTAAATGTCACGCCCCGACCCAACCCCCAAGCTAAAGGTTAAGTCCGGACCCGACACACGGACAGAGTCTCCTCTGTACCGTGGACACTCTAAAAACCTGTAAACACTTAAACAAGGTCTCTACAACACATACAAGCTTAATTTAATTAAACAATAAAGCTATAAGGCCATCCGAGCCTTATAGTACACAATATCTCCAAAACACACAAGCATGCAAGAACTGGTTGTCAGCATAGACTTATAATCATTACATTCTAGGAAATCAATATAACAACTTAAAGAGTAAAGCATTCTACATTAACCATCCACTCACAAGCATGCAAGGAAATAAGGCAAGAATAAAAGTTATTACAGTTCATAGACTTTCAAAGCTACAACCCAACCATCTAATCTTCGACTTATACAACAAACATATACAACGCCCTCGGCCTACAAAATAGTACATAAAGTAATCAGAGGAGTCTTCCACAAAGCAACAAAAATCATTAACCACCTCAAGTTATCAGACACAGCAACTAAGGTAAAGGCTCGATCTGAACTTCTTCTTCCTCAACTAAATCAACAAGCTGGGGATCACCCTCAGCGTCTCCTGAAACAGATATCGAGGTATGAGCAACCACTGTTGCCCAGTGAGGGATATAGTCCCGGGGCGTGCAATGCAACAGATAATACAATTACACAACAATAACACTTTAACAATTTAAGAATCAATGATAACTTAAATAACCACACAATTAAAAGGATACATTTCAACAATCCCCTATACACCAATCTTCACTGGTCTTCAATCACGATCCACGAACCACGAGCACGATCACGATAAGCCGGCATAACCCCAATCACTCCAGTGGGTGTACTCCGGATGTACCCCGAATCCTACGACCCAACATCCCCTGGCAATCTCCGGACCAGGCGAATGAAGGAATAGGGTACGGAGTTTGAATATCCACCGGCAAGCCCTCTGCCGCCCAGCCGATATTCAACACATCCGCCCCGACACTATGGTTGCGCAACCACTATGCAATGCACTTAACGATGGCAAGTTAATAGCAATAATATAAGCATTAACACATATGAGGATCAACAAAGTAGGTTGACCTCGTTGCAATTAGGATAGAAGCAAATATAGAAGTTAATAAGCAGTTTACAAATGAACTTATACCATATAAGCATAGAATCATTTCAAAAGCTCCAAATCAATTTAAAATCATATATAAACACTCATGAAGTCATGCCGTGGGTTTAGAAATGTGAGACAAACGAAATTGCACTTAAACCCCTTTATTTTACATACTATTTCTCTTCCAAACCCAAGTTAATGATTTCATTTTCAAAAGAAACTCTCCCTACCTTCTAACTAACCCCCAAGGTACCCTTTCAACCCTCGAACTCAATCAAATGCTCGCGTTTACCCCGAAAGCCCCAATTTCCCTCTTTTGGCTTTAAACTACTACTACATTGTCCGGGCTTCAACTAAGGGATATCAAGGCATCTATAGCACCTAGGTAGCTTAAGGAAACTAGAATTGAAGCCCGAATCCACCCGGAATCGCATTAACCCCGAAAGCCCCAACTTAAAGTCGGCTATTTTCCATTTTTAGGCGATTTAAGGGCAATGCAAGTGCACGGGGTTATTTAACTATCTTCACTAGCACCTAAGGCATCAATTAGAAGCATTAATTCAAGCCAATTCGAACAATTACACAAAACCCTAAAAAAACGTCACTATTCACCCTAAGAATCAAACTATCGATTTCTACCGTTTAATTCATGAAACAATAGCATAAAAGTGGTCTCTACTATGTGTACACAACATATATAAGCTTATTTGAGCCTTGCAATAGCATTAAACATCATTTCTAACAAATCAAGAAAATAGCAATTATTTTAAAATGCGAAATTAAGCCATGAAATCCCTCACCACTACGCGTACAAGCTCCTAGGGACCTTGCAAACACCCTACACTAGTTGCTCAAGGCTTGGAGAGGCTTGGATTGGAGGCTTGGTGAGCAAAATTCTCCTCTTTTTCTCCCTAGCTGCTGTCGGGTTCTTCACTGTTCTGTTTCAGCTTTTTATTTTTTTTTTCTTTTGCATTTTGAGAGTTTAAGTGATATATAAAAGGCTAAGTTGAGGTGGGGTCCTTTGGGCGCTTGAATGGTATAATATAATACGCGTAGTAAGCTTTAAAAACGAGTCTAAGGGGTGACACATTGGTTAACTAATTAAATCTATAAAGTTATTACGTAACACTATTCACTTGACTTCTAAAATTATTTTCTAAACGAGCCTTCCTAACGCCTTAAGCTCAAAAGCACATTTTTCCCACTACTTTTACAATTAATATGATTTAATAAAAATGCTAATTAACTAATAGAAAGCATTTTAAAAACGGAGTGAATAGTAGTCACAAAGTCAATTAATAAGGCATAGAAGTAAATGCACAAACAAGGGATGCAACAGTAATTAAATGCATGGCAAATTCTCGGGCGTCACACTTATGATCCATCTCCAAGTAATAACAAGTTAAACATGGCAACAAAAGTAATTATAATTATCAAGATACGTTGCTATTTCCTCGAACAACTTCATTCTCGCTAAAGGAATATCAAGATCAATCCACTAAGCCGAAACTAAAATCCATAAACATAACAATTAAAATCTAACTGATAAACATCTAGAATAATAATAATTCAAAATCATGGCCTACCACTATTTCCGAAAACTCTTGCAGTCATCCTTACTTCACCTAAAAGAATCACCCACAGTTATAGAATATATACAATTACATCACATGAAAACAGGTACAACGTAATGCATGATTATCATATAATTTAACATTATCACATAACACACAATTCGGCATATAAGAAGCCAACATCACATAAACAGGTTATATCACAGAAGTAAGTTATAAACAATTAAAGTCACATAAGCAACAAACTTCACATAAAGCACTTTGATCACATAAAACACAATTGTCACAAAATACACATTAATCACATAATGCACATTAATCACATAATGCACATTAATCACATAATGCACTTTAATCACATGATGCACATTAATCACAACACATTGAGTACGTATAGCACGTTATCACATAAAACATATTGACCACATTAGTTCACTTAACACACAAGGCATACTGGTCACATAGAAAGTTAGACACATAAGTAAATTAATCACATAAACATATTAACATATGTTTCACTTTTCTTTCACTTAATACATACTTGCATGCTTAGACCACTACCTACATTCCGAGGATACCCCAGCTGACAGCTAACATGCGCTCCGATACCACTTAAATGTCACGCCCCAACTCGAACCCTCCTACAATCAGTCAGGACACAACGGAATTTCGGCAGTATAACAACAGTAAATAAGACACCGAGGCTCTTAACCAACCTCAATAGAACATCATACATCAACTTCACAAACCATACAACAAACAACTCCTCAATAAAATAACAACATACATCATAACCATATTATACAATAAACAGTCCTCGTTATATGCCTCCGTTCCAACATAATACATTAACCCTTAATATACAATACAAAAACACATTAAGCCAATCTAGCAACCTAATCATAAACAAAAGAAAAGCTACTAAGACAACATCAACTAATTCATTAACTTATCAACATCTTATACATTATAAACTACAAAGCAGATAAAAGTCTACTAAGTTAATTTACAAGATAATAAAACATGTACGACATCATGGATAAGACTTTGGAACATAGGACTCATCCACGTAAGGCACATTTTCCACATTCTCCTCTTCAGGAGGCACGTACCCGTAATCCTGCAAAAGTACACCTGTATGCATGCAATAATAGAGAGTGAGCTTATATAAAATAAGCCCAGCGAGGATTCGATAGATCTCGACCAAGGTCAACTAAACTCATTGGAATAATCCTTTGAGTCAGTAAACACACAATGACAATAATATTATCATCACTTAACTATATAACCATTCAATAAAGGATACTCTAGTTGGTGTAGCTCCAAACGCCATCACGATCTCAACCATTCTTCTTGTAACTCCCCATTACACATGCACCCGAGGTACCTCACTAGCCCCTCCCTCCATGACACCTCCGTCATGCGAGCTGGGGGTAGTCTCTGGCAGTCATGCCGTTTTCAACCCGACAGCCCAACGCTGCCCGAGAGGTGGCACACACATACCAAGACTCCATAACAATCATCAGTAATCAATCAATCATCAATCAATAATCTGGGAGATCAGCAACAAAAGTGCCTGATTCCCGTACTCAATAATCAATCAAAAATCTGGGAGATCAGCAACAAAAGTGCCCGATTCCTGTACTCAATAATAATCAATATAACATCAATATAACATCAATATAACATCAATATTTAATTAAACAACAAACAACTAAGTTCGATGACAAAGTAGGCCATCCAACCGAACATGCATTAAACACACAATCAAACCCTAGTTTACCCATCATCAACTCACAATTCAATCACTCAAACCATACCCAATCAACTAAGGCTCAATTCAACAATTTAAAGAAAGATAACCTAAACTTCAATAAGTCATATCTTACATTCTACTAATCCAAACAACTCCAAATCAGTTTCAAACACTCACCCATTCAATCAACTACATTATCCCCCTCGGAAACCAACCAAAACACATCCAAATCATGCCCCATAACCCTAAAACCCTATGATGTCATGGCTGAAATTTCATGATTTTGGCACGAACATCACAATCAAAAATTCGGCATTACAACGGCGCTACCACGTAATTAACAAACTTTTAGAGATCGACGGCAATCGATTCCAATCAACACAACTCAATTTAATCAACTTTGAACAAATTAATCAAATTTAAATACCCGAAAAATAAAAATTATGCTACAACCGATAAAAACTTGTAGTATTACAGCTAAATGATCCCTTGCATGCAAGGAGAATTAATCTAACATCATATTAGAATTCTAACGTTTCAATTTTCATTTATACGCAAAAATGCAAAAAGACAACTTTTGAGATTTAGAATTTTTCTCTCACCTTTGATCTGTTTTGACGCAAGAAATGTGTAGAATGGATGCCAAACAAGTGAAATCAAGCTTTGAATCACTCAATTCGGCTTTGAAATGCAAAATCTATGAGAAAAATACTTTGAAAATGCCTTCATCTTTCTCCTCCAAGGAGCCACGGTTTTGTGTGTGTTTTTGGGCTGTTTTTGTGCTTTGTGAGTGTGTGTTGGTGATATAAGCTTGTTGGTCAACCATTTAAATGAAAGTCAAAGTTGAAACTTAGCATTTTTTTGTGTTTTCTTGACTTTAAATGCATTTTCTTGATCACCAAAGTTCAAAACAATTATTCAACACCCAAGCTAGCTCAAGTAGGTTATTTTTAGGTGACAAGAAGTTTTACAATCAAACAATTTCACCCGAGTCGGCTTAAAACTCGATTTTCGCAAAAGTCGGTGTAAAAACCCTAATAAATTATTAAGCCGATTTTAAAACGGTTTTAATCAAACACAGGTCTATTAAAGTCCGTGGTCAAGGTCTAGAAGGGTTAAAAAGACCAGTTTCAAAATTTTAGTGGACGTGTTTCGAAAATACTATTCACTGAAAATCGACGATAAAATTTCTGATCCCGTTTTTTATGAAAATTTCATGAATGCACATTTAGCACGTATTAGGAGTATTGACATCAAAATTATAACATTCTAGGTCATATAGCACATAAACAGGTCAAATGCACGCAAAACGAGATAAAACACGTAAATCGAGTTAAAGCAGAAAAGTGGGGTTTCACAATGCCAGTGAGAAAGTACCAAGGATTGCCCAATAAGTAAGTACCAAATAAATGACCACCAAGAATTCTATAGAATGCCATTGAAGGATTTCCAATAAGGATGCCAGTAACACACCAATAAAGACCGAGACACATTTACCATAGATAATACCATGTAGTAAGTTCGACTGAAAACCCAATAGCCAAGTCTACCAAGAAGTGCCAACAGAAGTCTCCAAAGAATACCCAATAAGAAAACCCAAGAATGTTCTCCAAAGAACAGCCCAATAGAACCTTAAAAGAAAACTACTCTTTCACAGCTGTTAAGCACAGAAGAGGACCCTAGAGATTCGCCAATACCTGAGCTCCAAAAGCAAACACCAACTTCCAAATCAAGGCTAGTTAAATGCCATTCATTTCCTACCAATCCATACATCTTGAAAGGCCAGCTGTGAACCACTTTCTTCAGGGGAGAAAGAGGACTTACTTACCATTTCCACGGGACATGTATGAACGCCAAGATATCACATTTATACACATGCCTTAAACTACTATGCAAGCAAGTTTATAAAATAGTTTATTCAACAAAGTCACTCAAGCACGACAATCAAGTCAAGCACAACATAATCAATTCAAATCACAGCATAATCAATTCAAGACATTTCAATACACATATTACAAGCAATACTTCAAGCAAATAACAATTCACGAGGTCGATTCGATTCACGAGGTCAATTCAATAGGTCAATTCAATGCACAACAAGACACTTCACTTCACTTAGCACACAATTAACACATAACACATAACTATATCACATAGGTGCATACATTCAAGTCAAGAAACACAATCTCACATGCAAGCATACATTTTCAAAACACACTTAACAAGAACACATTCAAGGATCACTACCCACCAGACTGAGGACCCCTGTCCTAGCTTATGTGCTAAACAAGCTCTGATACTACCTGTAACACCCCGATCCCTCTCAAGACCGGAAGTTCAATCTATCAATCTAATCTCAACCTAATTCCAAACCTGGGCAAAATTTTAGGGAAAGACGGTCAGAGTCTCCCTTATTCTTAGGAAAAATGTAAAACATGTAATAGCATATAAGTGGACCAGTACCGTGTCCAACCATTCAAACACCTCAAGGCCATCCGAGCCTTGTTTCTTAGCAATTAAACACAACAAGTTTACATACATTTTTAAATACCCAGACTATTCTAACTCTTTTCCTTTTGACATTACAAACATGCAACGAAGTTAACTATATTAACTGAATACCTAAACTAGCTTTTCAAATTACTTCAATAATCTAGTAAAACTGAAATTACATTCTTTCTTTTCATTAAATACAAACAACACATCAACATATATCTTTGCATCTTTGACAACTCAAGCCACGTAGCACGCAAGATAACTCTTCAAGCACGAACTTTCACGTAATCACGAACATTCCAGCTAACAAGGCATTTCCTGAAATGTGGTGGTGACGAGTGAGTATACTCAACACGTATACTTAGTGAGGGCGAGACAGATATCGAGGTGGAGAGAAAGAAGATCGTGCAATGCAAATAAGGCAGTTAAGCAATATATATCTGACAAGTAGGCATTCAATCTAATAATCAATATAATAAACAATTGATAAAGCATTAACACAACCATTCAAAGCTATACCACACTTGGAAGGCTATGGTTCACTCAAACGAGCAATGTATCGATCATGATTTCGATGACTTTAACGATGACGCGCTGGCTCACCCACCTTATAACTTCCGTTATAGTACTCCGGACATACTCTGTCAATTCTATGACCCAAAACTCACTGGGCGGCAACCCAAGCGAGAAAGGGAATAGGACACAGAGCTAGAGCAACCAACACTGGCAACCCAAGGCTAGCCAGAGAGGCCCATCACTCACGCGCCTGACACTAATGCAATGCAATACGAGACATATAACGATAATCGAGCAAGGCTTTGAAATGCAAGTCAATAACAACATGTGACACAATAAGCAATTACAATCAATAAAGTAACAAGAACAATACTAACTAGCATTATCAACAATTGACATACAAATTCAATCATAATCAACTTTAACAAGCATACCAAGCAATATTAAGCATTCTTTAGGCATTACACTATGAAAACACACAAAATCACAAAATGACCCCAACTTATCAAACGCTACTACTTTCAAACGAGCCACGAGTTTTGAAAACCGACTTCACCAATCCTCCTAGGTCACCATAAGGCACGTCTAAAGACCCCGAAATCCTACTTTACCCTAGAATTCACGCAAAGCCCCGATTTTCCTCTTTGCTCGTTTGAACTACCGCTACCTTAACCAAACACCCAACCAACGCCATAATCATACCAAAAGTGCTTCCATGGGATCTCGAGACAATACCATCAAGCAAAACGATAAAATGCCAAACTTGACCGAAACGACCCCAACTTTCACTAAGCCATTTTTCTCCGTTTTTCCATTACACAATCCAACTAAACCACACATTTAAGCATTCTAGCATATCTAGCACCTTCCTACATCAACGGAACGCATAACGGAGCAACTTCATCGAAACGGGAGTTTACTATTCATAATTTACTATTCAATTAACAATTTTGATATTCAATGGCAGAAAATGCTAAAAAGCTATAAATACATGTTCTACGATTGCTAGGGAACATTCTTTAAGCCTCAAAACAATCAAAATAACATACTACGAATAAAATCCAAAAATTAAAGTTAATACATAAAACATTCAAATGCGCAATTACACATGAAACCCTCACCTTATACGCTCCTAGACGCTAGGAAAACCACGCTGGATGCCTCAGAAACCACCCCGCACAAGCTCACGCGAAGATTTGAAGATTTGAAAATGTTTTTTTTTCTCTCTTGAAGGTTTCGGCTTTCTCACCTTATTTTTCAGCTTTATTTTGTTTTATTTTGCAATGTTTTATGCTTAATAAAAGATGACAAGCTTGGTCAATTGGTCAAGGCTTTGGTCAAACTAGCTTAAGTTAATCAGATAAGCTTATTTTAGGCATTTTAAGGCTAAAATAACTATCGCAATTATATTTCTAATCAACTACAACTAAAACACTAAAATTAAAACACTAAATACTACTTTTCACTATTTGCTGAGGACTAGAAATAGTTTCCTAACTATCGCTCTCGCTATGCTATGCACTTAGCGCAAATAAAAGAATAACAATTAAATCTCAAAGAATTCAAGAAAATATAATTTTTGAAAAGTAACATAGTTCAAAATTTACTCTGGCTCAGAGCTACTTTTCGTTTAATTGAAAATCGAGCATTAAGATGCAAGAAAAATACAATCGATTAACATAAGTTGGAAAATAAAGCTACAAATGAATGTTTAACTAAAAATAAACACATAATTCAATGCTAACATTTAAGATAACACTTAATTAAATGCAATTAAATGCCATTAAATGCATTCCATGTCCGGGTTATCACAAGAGCCGTTACAGCTTCGTGAGAATCTGACTTATGATGAGCGGCAGATTCGTGTTCTTGATAAGATGGAACGAGAGTTGAGGTCGAAAAAGATTCCAATGGTCAAGGTGTTGTGGAAGCATCACGGTATAGAGGAAGCTACTTGGGAGAGGTGAGATAAGATGCAGCAACAGTATCCAGATCTTTTCCGTTCAGCAAGTAAGAATTTCGGGGATGGAATTCTTTTAAGGGGGGAGAATGTGAGACCCCATATTTTGCTTTATCTCGTTTTGCGTGCTTTACCTCGTTTTGCATGAATTGACATGTTTATGTGCTATATGACTTAGAATGTGATAATTATGTGATTAATACTCCTAATATAGGCGAAGTGTGCATTCATGAAATTTTCATAAAAAACGGAATCAAAAATTTTATTGTCTGTTTTGATGAATAGTATTTTTGAACACATGTCCGCTAAATTTTTTACAGGGGTGTTTTAAACGTTTTAAAACCTAGTCCTCGAGTATTAATAGACCCGTGTTTGATTAAAACGGATTTGGAATCAATTTTAGAATTTTAAAGATTTTTACACTTTCTTTTGCTAGAAAATGAGTTTTAAGCCGATTCGGGTGAAATTATTTTAATGTAACCTTCTTTGTCACCTAAAATATAATGTCTAGAATTAATTTAAGTGTTAATTTAATAGTTGAGCAAGAAATACTCAAGAAATGAATTAAAAGACTAGAAATGAATTAAAGGACTAAATAACTACTTTGACTTTGCATTTTTTTAATTGACCAAGCCTTATATACTTAATATTGCATCAACACACACTAAACACAACACAAAACACACTCAAAAAACACCTAGTTGGCTGAGAGCACCATAGGAGAAAACCAAAGATTTTCTTCAAAGTTTTCAAAGCAAATTTTCATAGAAAAACCTAGTTTTTGTTCGTAGAACTTCGTGCCGAGTAGGATTCCGCTTGTTGGGCACACATTGCACGTATATCTAGGCTTATATCGCATCAAAGGTGAGAGAAAAATTAGATCTCAAAAACCCATTTTTTTATGTTTTTGCTCATAACTGCATTTTGAACCATTAGAATGTTAATTTGAAATTATATTATTGATCAGTGCATGCTAGGGATCATTTATGTGTATTACTATGAGATTTGAGCCATTGTAGCAAAATTATTTATTTTCGGGTATTTAAAGTTGATAGAATGGCTATTTGAGGATTATCTTGAGTTGTTGTGGTAGAAAATCGATTGCCGTCAATTTCTAAAAGTTTGTTAATTACATGGTAACGCCGTGATAATGCTGAATTTTCGATTGCCATGTTTGGGTGAAAATTCGAAAATTTCAGCCTAGGTGCATTGAGGTTTTAGGGGTGTGGGGCTTGATTGTGATGTGTCTTGGTTGGTTTCCAAGAGGGCTAATGTAGTTGATTGAATGGGTGAGTGTTTGAAAATGATTTGGAGTGATTTGGATTAGTAGAATGTAAGATATGATTATTTGAAGTTTAGGTTGTCTTTCTTTAAATTGTTGAATTGAGCCTTTAGATGATTGGGTGGTGTTTGAGTGATTGAATTGTGAGCTATTGATCGTTAGATTAGGGTTAGATTACGTGTTTAATGCATGTTAAGTTGGATGGCCTACTTTGTCATCCAACTTAGTTGTTTTGTTGTTTAATTAAATATTGATGTTATATTGATGATTATTGATGTTACATTGATGGAAATGGATGATTATTGATTGATGATTGATTAACCGAGAGATAGGCAGTTCTGCTAGACTGTCCTCCTATGAATGATGTTTATTATTATTGTTAAGTCTTGCTATGTGTGTGCCACATCTCGGGCAGCGTCAGGCTGTCGGGTTGATAACGGCATGACTACTAGAGACTACCTCCAGCTCGCATGACAGAAGTGTCATGGAGGGAGAGGCTAGTGAGGTACCTCGAGTGCATGAGTAATTGGGAGTTATAAGAAGAATGGTTGAGATCGTGATGGCATATGGAGCTACACCAAATTGAGTATCCTTTATTGATTGGTCATTATAGTTATTGGTCATTATAGTTATGTGTTTATACTGTTAGAGATCTATTATCTTGTATATTAAACTAGTTGTCTTTTATTTTCCTTGTAATTTACGATGTATAAGTTGTAGTAAAGATAAATATGATAACTCGAACCCGGCATGCATTTAATAGCATTTAATTAAGTGCTTAATTAGTTAATCATCCATTTTGCACTATTTTGATATTTCTTTTAGAAGCATTAAATAATTTTTATATTGATTAACTAAAAGATTATCTCATATTTTTATTATTTATAGAAATTGGATTTACTTTCTTATATTTAATTAAGTGTCATCTTAAATGTTAGTATTTAATTGCATATGATTACGTGTTTATATTAACTTGTTCCTTCGTATCCTAGAATTAATTTCATAATTCTTTAAAATATTCTAGAAATAGTTAAATTAATTATTTTTAAATGAATATTGATTATTTTTATTATTTTTATTATTTTAATAATCGGTTTTAATTATCTTGCATTAAAATTACTTGGTTTTCAATTAAATGAGAAAAGTAACTCCGAGCCGGAATGAATTTTAAACTATTCTACTATTCTACTTTTCAAAAATTATAGTTTTATATTATTTCTCATCATTTGATTAGCGATCGTTTATTGACCGTTCGATCGTAGCATTTCAAAAATGAGAGTTAGAGAAATATTCCTCGAACTTAGTGAAAAAATATTTTTAGCTTAATTTAGCTAGTTTTAGTTGGTTTTCATTAAAATTGTATTGTTTTAACTTGAATTGGATTAAATGGCATCAAAATAAGCTTGTTTGACCATATTTTCACTTAAGCTTGACCTTGCAAAATGACCAAAATGCCCTTTGTCATCTTTTATAAGTAAAACAAGGCAAAAATCAAAACGAACAAATCCATAAATGCCCATTTTGTCCCCCCTTGGCCGAAGGTTTGAGGATAAAAAAAGAAAATTTGATTTTGCATTTTTAGGCCAAAATCCTGCGTGGTATCGGACGAGGATCATGGCTCGGGTCCTTGTAGGTCTTGGTCTTCAATCATTGTGAGGCTTTTCACGTTTTTGTGCATTTATATTCAAATTTGATTTTTGATTCAATTTCTTAGATTTGATATTTAATGCGTTATATTGCTTGAAATTGCTTGGAATTGCCTCTTTAGGGTTCGTAGAGCATTGCTTGTTAGTTATTTAGCGATTTTTACGGTTAGAAATGAAAATTGAATTTAGGCAGGAATGTGAATAGTAAAATTGAATAGTAAAACCCTAGAATTTCAAATTTTTGATCCGAATTGCGATTTCTTTATTTGGATAGGTGCCATTAATGATAGAAAGATAAAATGTGCAATAAAAACGGATCGGCCTTTGTTAAAATTGGAAATTAGACAAAGAAACGGAAAGGGGCCGTTTGACCAAAAGTTGACTGTGCTCGAATTGAGTTAGGGGTTTTACTATTGAGGGCATGGAAGAACTTTTGGCACTGTCGTGGCGTTGATTGAGTGACCGGTTAACATAGTTGTAGTTCAAACGCAATAGGTGGACTTTCGGGCTTCGGTTGGGAAAATGAAGTTTCGTGACATAGAAATGCGCCTTGTAGTTCCTAAGTGAATGTAATGATATCGGTTTCCTAATCCCGTAGCTCGTTTGCTCGTAATTGCCTTTGGAAGTTAGGGATTGAATAGTGATATTTGATGTTTTCGTGTTTGAACTGCTATTACGTGTCTAGTTGATGTTCTTGTTGAAGTTAATGATAATCATGCTTGAAAAGTTAATTGATTGCTATTATTGATTGTAAATGCTTGTTATCTCGTTTATCGCCACTAATCTGCACTTTCGTGCTATTGCTCGTATATTGCTTGTATGTCGTATTTCATTGCATAAGTATCAGGCGCGTGAGTGATGGGCCTCTCTGGGTAGTCTCGAGCTGCCAGGGTTGGTTGCTCCAGCTCCGTGTCCTATTCCCATTCTCGCTAGGGGTGCCGCCCTGGGGATTTGGGTCGTAGATATGTCGGGCTACTTTCGGAGTACACCCAGTGGAATGTTATAAGGTGGTTGCACACTTATTGTCATCGTTGTCAACATCAAGCTTGAGATTGATATAATGCTCGTGGAATCGAATCGCATGGTACAATGCTCGTATGAGTAAACCATAGCCTTCAGAGTGTGGTATAGCTTTGAATGGTTGTGTTAATGCCTTTATTAATTGTTTATTGTATTGATTGTTTATATTGATTGCTTACATGTCAGTTATATTGCTTAACTGCCTTATTTGCATTGCACAACTTTCTTTCTCTCCACCTCGATATCTGTCTCGCCCTCACTGAGTATAAGTGTTGAGTATACTCACTCTTCACGACCACATTTCAGGAAATGCCATGTTAATTGAAAAGTTCGTGATTACGTGAAAGTTCATGCTTGAAGAGTTGTCTTCCGTGCTATGTGGCTTGAGTTGTCAAAGATGCAAAGATGTATGTTTCATGTGTTGTTTCTATTTAATGTTAAAAAGGAATGTAATTTAAGTTTTACTAGGTTATTGAAGTAATTTGAAAAGCTAGTTTATGTATTCAGTTAGTATAGTTTAACTTCATTGCATGTATGTAATTGTCTAAAGGAAAAGAGTTAGAATAGTTTGGGTACTTGGAAATATGTATATTTGCTGTATTTAATTGTTGCGAACTGAGGCTCGGATGGCCTTGAGGTGGTTGAATGGTTGGACACGGTGCTGTTCCACTTATATGCTATTACAGGTTTTGCATTTTGCCTAGAAACAGGGGAGACTCCGTCCGTCTTTCCCTGAATTTTATGCCCAGGTTTGGAATTGGGTTGCTATTAGATTGATTGATAGAACTCCCGGTCTCGAGAGGGATCAGGGTGTTACAGGTGGCATCAGAGCTTGTTTAGCTCATAAGCCGGGACAGGGTCCTCGGTCTGGTGGGTAGTGATCCTTGAATGTGTGCTTGTTAAGTGTGTCTTGAAAGTGTGTGCTAGTATGTGAGATTGTATGTCTTGACTTGAATGTATGCACCTATGTGATATAGTTATGTGTTATGTGTTAAATGTTTCTCAAGTAAAGTGAAGTGTCTAGTTGTGCATTGAATTGACCTATCGAATTGGCATCGTGAATCGAATTGATCTCATGAATTGTTATTTGCTTGAAGTATTGCTTGTAATGTGTGTATTGGAATGTCTTGAATTGGTTGTGCCATGATTTGAATTGATTATGTTATGCTTGACTTGATTGTCGTGCTTGAGTGACTTTGTTGAATAAACTGTTTTATACTCTTTTGTAAACTTGCTTGCATAATAGTTTAAGGCATGTGTATAAATGTGATATATTGGCATTCATACATGTCCTATTGAAATGGTAAGAAAGACTTCTTCCTCCCCTTAAGAGAAGTGGTTAGTAGCAGGCCTGTAAGTTATATGGATTGACGGGAATGAGCAGTATTTGACTAGCCTTTATTTGGGAGTTGGTGTTTGCTTTTGGAGCTCGGTTATTGGCGAATCTCTAAGGTCCTCCTCTGTGCTTAACGGTTGTAAAAGAGTAGCTTTCTTTTAAGGTTCTACTTGGCTGTTCTCTAGAGTATTCTTTGGTTTTCTTATTGGGTATTCTTGGAACTTTTATTGGCACTTCTTGGTAGACTTGGCTATTGGGTTTTCAATCGGACTTACTGCATGGTATTATTTATAACATATGTGTCTCGGTCTTTATTGGTGTGTTACTGGCATCCCTGATTGGAAATTCTTTAATGGCTTTCTCTAGAATTCTTAGTGGCCATTTATCTAGTACTTACGTATTGGGAAATCCTTGGTACTTTCTTACTGGAGCATTGTTTTAGGTATTTTCTTTAGTGTTCCTCAGTAGGTTTGGTATTTGGAATTCCTATCAGACTTATTGTATAGTACTACTTATTGTATTCTTTGGAATTCTTAGTAGGCATTCTACTAGGATTTTTATTATTGGCAAGGATGTACAAAGTTCTCACTTGGCAAACAGTGAATAGGCCTCAGAGTTTCATTTTGTATATTGTGCACCAGCTCGGTATTTTCCCTTAGGGTTTTTGTCTACCTGGGAAACTATATTTGTTATTCAACTTGATTGTCTTATTGGGCACATTATATTTTCTCTGCTATTTCCTTTGACATTCTTCTCAGTATTTGATAGTGGTACTCGGGATCTAATTGGTTATCCTATGGGGTTATTATTTGGAAGACTTCTTTAGAACTTTTGAAGTATATTTGACTGGGTTTTCTTAGTACTTTTCTCAGCACTCCTAACAGGGAATTATTCTAAGAAATTCATGATCAGTGGGGTACTTCTTTGGACCTCTAGGTGGAACCTTTATTTGAGCCTTTAGTTGGCCTTCTGCTTGGATATTCTCGGGCGATAATAGTTGAACTTCTACTGGAGATTCGTATGTGGGGTATTTCTTCGGCATCCTTCTTGTCATTAATATGTGATGTTAATTTTATCTACAGTATCTTTGTTTCAGTCTTTAGTTGGTATTTTCTCGGCGTTCTTGGTTGGGATTCCTATTCGGGTTTTCCTACGAGCATCCTTATTCACTATCTTGCTCAGCAAGCGATGAAGATTAGTCAAAGTTGGGTTTCAGATGATACTGAGTTCTATTGGAAGAAGAATTGCATGGACGCAATTGTTTTAAGGGGGGGAGAATGTGATAACCCGAACTCGACATGCATTTAACTGCATTTAATTAAGTATTTAATTAGTTAATCATCCATTTTGCAGTATTTTGATATTTATTTTAGAAGCAATCAATAATTTTTATATTGATTAACTAAAAAATTATCACCTATTTTTATTATTTATAGAAATTGGATTTACTTTCTTGTATTTAATTAAGTATCATTTTAAATGTTAGTATTTAATTGCATTTGATTACATGTTTATATTAACTTGTTCCTTCGTATCCTAGCATTAATTTCATAATTCTTTAAAATATTCTAGAAATAGTTAAATTAATTATTTTTAAATGAATATTGATTATTTTGATTATTTTAATAATCGGTTTTAATGGTCTTGCATTAAAATTACTCGGTTTTCAATTAAATAATAAAAGAAACTCCAAGCTGGAGTGAATTTTAGACTATTCTACTATTCTACTTTTCAAAAATTATAGTTTTATATTATTGCTCATCATTTGATTAGCGATCATTTATTGACCGTTCGATCGTAGCATTTTGAAAATGAGAGTTAGAGAAATATTCCTCGAACTTAGTGAAAAAGGTTTTTAGCTTAATTTAGCTAGTTTTAGTTGGTTTTCATTAAAATTGCATTGTTTTAACTTGAATTGGGTTAAATGGCATCAAAATAATCTTGTTTGACCATATTTTCACTTAAGCTTGACCTTACAAAATGACCAAAATGCCCTTTGTTATCTTTTACAAGTAAAACAAGGCAAAAATCAAAACAAAACAAATCCATAAATGCCCATTTTGTCCCCCCTTGGCCGAAGGTTTGAGGAAAAAGAAAGCAAAATTGATTTTGCATTTTTAGGCCAAAATCTTGTGTGGAATCGGATGAGGATTGTGGCTCGGGTCCTTGCGGGTCTTGGTCTTCAATCATTGTGAGGGTTTTCACGTTTTTGTGCAATTCTTTTCAAATTTTATTTTTGATTCAATTTCTTAGATTTGATATTTAATGCATTATAATACTTGAAATTGCTTGGAATTGCCTCTTCAGGGTTCTTAGAGCATTGCTTGTTAGTTATTTAGCGATTTTTACGGTTAGAAATGCAAATTTAATTTAGGCAAGTATGTGAATAGTAAAAATGAATAGTAAAACCCTAGAATTTCGGATTTTTGATCCGAATTGCGATTTCTTGATTTGGATAGGTGCCATTAATGATAGAAAGATAAAATGTGCAATAAAAATGGATCAGCCTTTGTTAAAATTGGAAATTAGACAAAGAAATGAAAATGGGCCGTTTGACCAAAAGTTGACCGTGCTGGAATTGAGTTGGGGGTTTTACTATTGAGGGCATGGGAGTACTTTTGGTGCTGTCGTGGCGTTGATTGAGTGACCGGTTAACATAGCTGTAGTTCAAACGAAGTAGGTGGACTTTCGGGCTTTGGTTGGGAAAATGAAGTTTCGTGACATAGAAACGTGCCTTGTAGTGCCTAAGTGAATGTAGTGATATAGGTTTCCTAATCCCGTAGCTCGTTTGCTCGTAATTGCCTTTGAAAGTTAGGGGTTGAATAGTGATATTTGATGTTTTCGTGTTTGAACTGCTATTACGTGTCTAGTTGATGTTCTTGTTGAAGTTAATGATAATAATGCTTGAAAAGTTAATTGATTGCTATTATTGATTGTAAATGCTTGTTATCTCGTTTATCGCCACTAATCTGCACTTTCGTGCTATTGCTCGTATATTGCTTGTATGTCGTATTTCATTGCATAAGTATCAGGCGCGTGAGTGATGGGCCTCTCTGGGTAGTCTCGAGCTGCCAGGGTTGGTTGCTCCAGCTCCGTGTCCTATTCCCATTCTCGCTAGGGGTGCCGCCCTGGGGATTTGGGTCGTAGATATGTCGGGCTACTTTCGGAGTACACCCAGTGGAATGTTATAAGGTGGTTGCACACTTATTGTCATCGTTGTCAACATCAAGCTTGAGATTGATATAATGCTCGTGGAATCGAATCGCATGGTACAGTGCTCGTATGAGTAAACCATAGCCTTCAAAGTGTGGTACAGCTTTGAATGGTTGTGTTAATTCTTTTATTAATTGTTTATTGTATTGATTGTTTATATTGATTGCTTACATGTCAGTTATATTGCTTAACTGTCTTATTTGCATTGTACAACTTTCTTTCTCTCCACCTCGATATATGTCTCGCCCTCACTGAGTATACGTGTTGAGTATACTCACTCCTCACCACCACATTTCAGGAAATGCCATGTTAGCTGGAAAGTTCGTGGTTACGTGAAAGTTCGTGCTTGAAGAGTTGTCTTGCGTGCTATGTGGCTTGAGTTGTCAAAGATGCAAAGATGTATGTTTCATGTGTTGTTTGTATTTAATGTTAAAAAGGAATGTAATTTAAGTTTTACTAGGTTATTGAAGTGATTTGAAAATCTAGTTTATGTATTCAATTAGTATAGTTTAACTTCATTGCATGTATGTAATTGTCTAAAGGAAAAGAGTTAGAATAGTTTGGGTACTTGCAAATATGTATATTTGCTGTGTTTAATTGTTGAGAACTGAGGCTCAGATGGCCTTGAGGTGGTTGAATGGTTGGACACGGTGCTGGTCTACTTATATGCTATTGTAGGTTTTGCATTTTGCCTAGAAACAGGGGAGATTCCGTCCGTCTTTCCCTAAATTTTATGCCCAGGTTTGGAATTGGGTTGCTATTAGATTGATTGATAGAACTCCCGGTCTCGAGAGGGATCAGGGTGTTACAGGTGGCATCAGAGCTTGTTTAGCTCATAAGCCGGGACAGGGTCCTCGGTCTGGTGGGTAGTGATCCTTGAATGTGTGCTTGTTAAGTGTGTCTTGAAAGTGTGTGCTAGTATGTGAGATTGTATGTCTTGACTTGAATGTATGCACCTATGTGATATAGTTATGTGTTATGTGTTAAATGTTTCTCAAGTAAAGTGAAGTGTCTAGTTGTGCATTGAATTGACCTATTGAATTGGCATCGTGAATCGAATTGATCTCATGAATTGTTATTTGCTTGAAGTATTGCTTGTAATGTGTGTATTGGAATGTCTTGAATTGGTTGTGCCATGATTTGAATTGATTATGTTATGCTTGACTTGATTGTCGTGCTTGAGTGACTTTGTTGAATAAACTGTTTTATACTCTTTTGTAAACTTGCTTGCATAATAGTTTAAGGCATGTGTATAAATGTGATATATTGGCATTCATACATGTCCTATTGAAATGGTAAGAAAGACTTCTTCATCCCCTTAAGAGAAGTGGTTAGTAGTAGGCCTCTAAGTTATGTGGATTGACATGAATGGGCAGTATTTGACTAGCCTTTATTTGGGAGTTGGTGTTTGCTTTTAGAGCTCGGTTATTGGCGAATCTCTAAGGTTCTCCTCTGTGCTTAACGGTTGTAAAAGAGTAGCTTTCTTTTAAGGTTCTACTTGGCTGTTCTCTAGAGTATTCTTTGGTTTTCTTATTGGGTATTCTTGGAACTTTTATTGGCACTTCTCGGTAGACTTGGCTATTGGGTTTTCAATCGCACTTACTGCATGGTATTATCTATGGCATATGTGTCTCGGTCCTTATTGGTGTGTTACTGGCATCCTTGATTGGAAATTCTTTAATGGCTTTCTCTAGAATTCTTAGTGGCCATTTATCTAGTACTTACTTATTGGGCAATCCTTTGTACTTTCTTACTAGAGCATTGTTTCGGGTATCTTCTTTAGTGTTCTTCAGTAGGTTTGGTATTTGGAATTCCTATCAGACTTATTGTATAGTACTACTTATGGTATTCTTTGGAATTCTTAGTGGGCATTCTACTAGTATTTTCCTTATTGGCAAGGATGTACAAAGTTCTCACTTAGCAAACAGTGAATAGGCCTCAGAGTTTCATTTTGTATATTGTGCACCAGCTCGGTATTTTCCCTTAGGGTTTTTGTCCAGCTTGGAAACTATATTTGTTATTCAACTTGATTGTCTTATTGGGCACATTATATTTTTTCTTATATTTCCTTTGACATTCTTCTCAGTATTTGATAGTGGTACTCGGGATCTAATTGGTTATCCTATGGGGTTATTATTTGGAAGACTTCTTTAGAACTTTTGAAGTATATTTGACTGGGTTTTCTTAGTACTGCCCGCAGCCCTCCTAACCGGGCATTCTTCTATGAAATTCATGATCAGTGGGGTACTTCTTTGGACCTCTAGGTGGAACCTTTATTTGAGCCTTTAGTTGGCCTCCTGCTTGGGTATTCTTGGGCGATAATAGTTGAACTTCTACTGGAGATTCGTATGTGGGGTATTTCTTCGGCATCCTTCTTGTCATTAATATGTGATGTTAATTTTATCTACAGTATCTCTGCTTCAGTCTTTAGTTGGTATTTTCTCGGCATTCTTGGTTGAGATTTCTATTCGGGTTTTCCTACGAGCATCCTTATTCACTATCTTGCTCAGCAACCGATGAAGATTAGTCAAAGTTGGGTTTCAGATGATACTGAGTTCTATTGGAAGAAGAATTGCATGGACGCAATTGTTTTAAGGGGGGGAGAATGTGATAACCCGAACTCGACATGCATTTAACTGCATTTAATTAAGTATTTAATTAGTTAATCATCCATTTTGCAGTATTTTGATATTTATTTTAGAAGCAATCAATAATTTTTATATTGATTAACTAAAAGATTATCACCTATTTTTATTATTTATAGAAATTGGATTTACTTTCTTGTATTTAATTAAGTATCATTTTAAATGTTAGTATTTAATTGCATTTGATTACATGTTTATATTAACTTGTTCCTTCGTATCCTAGCATTAATTTCATAATTCTTTAAAATATTCTAGAAATAGTTAAATTAATTATTTTTAAATGAATATTGATTATTTTGATTATTTTAATAATCGGTTTTAATGGTCTTGCATTAAAATTACTCGGTTTTCAATTAAATAATAAAAGAAACTCCAAGCTGGAGTGAATTTTAAACTATTCTACTATTCTACTTTTCAAAAATTATAGTTTTATATTATTGCTCATCATTTGATTAGCGATCATTTATTGACCGTTCGATCGTAGCATTTTGAAAATAAGAGTTAGAGAAATATTCCTCGAACTTAGTGAAAAGGTTTTTAGCTTAATTTAGCTAGTTTTAGTTGGTTTTCATTAAAATTGCATTGTTTTAACTTGAATTGGGTTAAATGGCATCAAAATAAGCTTGTTTGACCATATTTTCACTTAAGCTTGATCTTGCAAAATGACCAAAATGCCCTTTGTTATCTTTTACAAGTAAAACAAGGCAAAAATCAAAACAAAACAAATCCATAAATGCCCATTTTGTCCCCCCTTGGCCGAAGGTTTGAGGAAAAAGAAAGCAAAATTGATTTTGCATTTTTAGGCCAAAATCTTGTGTGGAATCGGATGAGGATTGTGGCTCGGGTCCTTGCGGGTCTTGGTCTTCAATCATTGTGAGGGTTTTCACGTTTTTGTGCAATTCTTTTCAAATTTTATTTTTGATTCAATTTCTTAGATTTGATATTTAATGCATTATAATACTTGAAATTGCTTGGAATTGCCTCTTCAGGGTTCTTAGAGCATTGCTTGTTAGTTATTTAGCGATTTTTACGGTTAGAAATGCAAATTTAATTTAGGCAAGTATGTGAATAGTAAAAATGAATAGTAAAACCCTAGAATTTCGGATTTTTGATCCGAATTGCGATTTCTTGATTTGGATAGGTGCCATTAATGATAGAAAGATAAAATGTGCAATAAAAATGGATCAGCCTTTGTTAAAATTGGAAATTAGACAAAGAAATGAAAATGGGCCGTTTGACCAAAAGTTGACCGTGCTGGAATTGAGTTGGGGGTTTTACTATTGAGGGCATGGAAGTACTTTTGGTGCTGTCGTGGCGTTGATTGAGTGACCGGTTAACATAGCTGTAGTTCAAACGCAGTAGGTGGACTTTCGGGCTTTGGTTGGGAAAATGAAGTTTCGTGACATAGAAACGTGCCTTGTAGTGCCTAAGTGAATGTAGTGATATAGGTTTCCTAATCCCGTAGCTCGTTTGCTCGTAATTGCCTTTGAAAGTTAGGGGTTGAATAGTGATATTTGATGTTTTCGTGTTTGAACTGCTATTACGTGTCTAGTTGATGTTCTTGTTGAAGTTAATGATATTCATGCTTCAAAAGTTAATTGATTGCTATTATTGATTGTAAATGCTTGTTATCTCGTTTATCGCCACTAATCTGCACTTTCGTGCAATTGCTCGTCTATTGCTTGTATTTCGTATTGCATTGCATAAGTGTCAGGCGCGTGAGTGATGGGCCTCTCTGGGTAGTCTCGAGCTGCCAGGGTTGGTTGCTCTAGCTCAGTGTCGTATTCCCATTCTCGCTAGGGGTGCCGCCCTGGGAGATTTGGGTCATAGATGTATCGGGGTACTTCTGGAGTACACCCAGTGGAATGTTATAAGGTGGTTCCGCGCTTATTGTCATCGTTGTCAACATCAAGCTCGAGATTGATGTAATGCTAGTGGAATCGAATCGCATGGTACAGTGCTTGTATGAGTGAACCATAGCCTTCAGAGTGTGGTATAGCTTTGAATGGTTGTGTTAATGCTTTTATTAATTGTTTATTGTATTGATTGTTTATATTGATTGCTTACATGTCAGTTATATTGCTTAACTGCCTTATTTGCATTGCACGACTTTCTTTCTCTCTACCTCGATATCTGTCTCGCCCTCACTGAGTATACGTGTTTAGTATACTCACTCCTCACCAATGCCATGTTAGCTGGAAAGTTCGTGGTTACGTGAAAGTTCGTGCTTGAAGAGTTGTCTTGCGTGCTATGTGGCTAGAGTTGTCAAAGATGCAAGGATGTATGTTTCATGTGTTGTATGTATTTAATGTTAAAAAGGAATGTAATTTAAGTTTTACTAGGTTATTGAAGTGATTTGAAATCTAGTTTATGTATTCAGTTAGTATAGTTTAACTTCATTGCATGTATATAATTGTCTAAAGGAAAAGAGCTAGAAAAGTTGGGTACTTGGAAATATGTATATTGCTGTGTTTAATTGTTGAGAACTGAGGCTCAGATGGCCTTGAGGTGGTTGAATGGTTGGACACGGTGCTGGTCCACTTATATGCTATTGCAGGTTTTGTATTTTGCCTAGAAACAGGGGAGACTCCGTCCGTCTTTCCCTAAATTTTATGCCTGGGTTTGGAATAGGGTTACGATTAGATTGATTGATAGAACTCCCAGTCTCGAGAGGGATCGGGGTATTACAATAAGGAACTAAATGATGCTAACTTAGTAGTCTTTCTTTTGTTATGATCTAGGTTGCTAAGTTTATAATCTATTTTGCTACGTATGTTAAAGTTAAGGTATTATGTTGGAACGGAGGCATATAACAATGAATGGATCGTCTAAGAATGATTGTTGTATAATATGGTTATGTTGTATGTTGTTAATGGTATTGAGGAATTGATTGTTGTTTGATTGAGGAGTTTGATTGTATGATGTTCTGAGAGGTTGGTTTAGAGCCTCGGTGTCTTTATTACTGTCGTTATACAGCCCAAATTCCGTTGCGTCCTGACTGATTGTAGGTGGGGTCGAGTTGGGGCGTGACAGGGTATCATGTTTTGGCTGCGTTTACCGTACTTTCGGCCCCTAGGCCATATTATTTTGTTACATTCTACCGCTGTTACACCAAAAATCAAAGGTTTCACACAAGCTCTATTCTGCAGCATGGTGTTAGGACTGCTAGGGGAGTGGCTCCGGGTGTAGATAGGGTTAAATCTGCAAGGGTCATGCAAATACATTGACCCCCTCCCTTATCTTTTGGTGTTTTAGAAGGGCTTTGTTCACCTTTGGACACGAACGCCATTCTATTCTCAGTGGAAACCCACCTTAGGGATTGAACGGCAATAAGATAAGTCGACGTTCAATCTAAGACAGGGTTGAGCACTGATAGCTTGTAGTGAATAGTGCCCTTTTGAAACCAACTGAAAGCAACCTTTGGTACTTAAGTAGTTAAGGTTTGGAACCCTTTGCAACTATGATAGAAAGCCGTTTGCTTGTTGCCAAACCCTTCGCCTTTCTTTTGAATCAAAGTAGGTCGCGACTCTTGTATTTTAGTCGGTCGGGAGAAGCTATTGCTTTGTAGATAGCTTTGCTTCCTCGTTGCTTCTTTCTGGCGACTCCTTTCTACTTTGCTTGCTTCTCTCACGCTTGCTTGTGAGAAGGCTTAGAGTTATTTTTGCTAGGTCCAAAAGCTTCCCAAAAGATCTGTTTCAACAGAAATCCCGCATATTGAGCATAGCTAATATATGGCTACGGCTAGGCGATAATATCATGCCGTAAAACACTTTTATATGTATATAGAGATCCCCTAGATATACAGATAGAATAGATATTTATGGATAGACAGACATTCCATTGATTATTAGTTTTTCGGCTAAAAAAGCTCATCAATCCAAATGAATCATTCTTCTGGTCTCTCTTCGCTCCTCGCCCCAAAATTGATCCACGACATAGCGCCTATTCGCTTCGCGAGTGGGAAGGCAATGAAGTTTAGTTCATGTGACTGCAGCAGAGTGGAGCAGCCGCGACACTAATTTCCTTAACTTATCTAGATCTCGCTAGTGCCACCTAAATGGTAGGTAGGCGGCGGATGTGTGACGTTTGGGGTTGTCGTTTGTGCACCTGTCCCTAATGGAAGAATGAGTGATCAGTTCCCCTGCAGATCATGGCCTTACCACTCGGTCCCCAATGGCCAGTGGGGGATTCGGTATAGCAGCTAGCGTTCGTTTGCGCTATGTGTTCCCGCTGGACTGGATACATGTTAGCTGTAGGAAGTATGGTTCCAAAAGTGACTTTGGTTTTGCCAATTCAGGCTCAACTCCTCGAGGCAGGGAATACGTTGATACTGGGGAGAGAATGGAATACGTTGAGGCAGCGAACAAGACAACTACATTTTGGCCTTTCCCTCCATGAGATGAGCCTAGTGCATTGGACCGATAAGATGGATAAGAGAACTGAGTTGGCCTAAAAAGCGCTTGGGCGCTATATGTACGATGTAGACTCCATCAGATACATATCAATTTCTTTTTGATGGATCAAGAATAGATAGTTGTCTCATCAATAGATAGAAATAGGAGATTTTCCCTTATTCTTGATAGATTCCCTATCTATCTTTTTCGATCCATTAGAATAGATCATACTATCTATCAATAGATTTGAAAGTAGCACGTTCATATCGCTTTTCGTTTATTTCCGCTATGAAAACATAGCTGCCATAATAAAATGCAAGCGAAACAACTATAAGTAATCACTTCATGCCCTTGAATTCATATTCACAAATGAATTGGGAAAGCCAACACAAAGATTCGATTCTACCTTTGTAGAGTCGATGCTGCTCTTGCCTGCATGTAGGACTATCCCCCACTCCCATCCCGTGGTGCTAAGGGGCCTTTGTTTTTGGAACAGACGACAGTGTTTTGCTAATGCCTCGAATCAAGCTTTTATTGCGACATGCTATCCATAACTCAAAATAGGTGACCTAACAGCCGCCGCCCGACTAAACATACCAATAGTCACCAGATTCATATGAGCTACTGGGGAGTAAACAATGATCTTCTTAAGATCAATCTGCCTTAAAGTGGTCGAGGAAGTATATATTATAGCAATCGCACTTAAAGTATAAATGAAAGGAGTGGAACAAAGTGTTGCTTCGGGATACATGGGTATTGAAAATCTTAAAAACCCGTAGGTTCCCAATTTTAAAGGAATTCCAACCAAGATGACAGATCCTGCCGAAAGTGCCTCTACATGAGCTTCGGGTAACCAAATATGAACTGGTACCATTGGCACTTTGATAGCGAAAGAGGCGAAAGAAGAAATCCATAGAAAGATTTGGCGCCGCTCACTAAATTATATGGTTAATGAAATTTGTAAATCGGTTGTTCCTATTTGGAGAAGAATCAACAGAATAGCTAATAGCATAAAAACATATCCAAGTAAAGTATAAAGGAAAAACTGATATGCTGCCTTGATCTTTCTTAGTCTCGAACCCTATACCCCTATAATAATGGTAGAGTAAGGGGTGGCCCCAAAGCTGAATTGACTGGTGGTGGTTGGTCAAAGCTCCAGTAGGTAGCCACTCCTTTCTCAAAGAACCGTACATGACACTTCTGCCTCATACGGCTCCGTCCCGAGCTTCCATCATCGGCCTTGGCAATAGACCACTATCTATGCATGTATTTTCAGCCTGGACTCTCGAATCTTTTGCTTCTCGTGTGGTGGCGAACAATGGTGCTTGCCTTGCGAGAGATGCCCACCCATAGGGCCCAGCCTGCTTCTTGCCTGAAAGAACCACTCACTAGCTAGCCGGACTAGTGGGGGCCCCATCTGGAGATATACTGAAAACCATGCCTTTCGAACCAAACGCAAGGCCCATCTTTTAAATCAAAAGAAAAATGGGCTCGTTGGGAAGAAAGATGGAGTACGGCCAGTAGAGCACATATAAGGCACAGTCGGGTTGCTCACGCAGCAGATCTCTCTCTATCTATAGATAAAGAGAGAGAGGTGTGAAAGTAATAGCCTTATGTTATGGCCGCCCCCGACTTACGACCTTTATGCTACTACTACTGTGATGTGAGTAGTTCAAATAAGTCTTTCCCAATCATCATGGCTGGAACTTGTACGCAGCACTTATACAGGCATAAAGGTTTGGAACTCTTTTCTTATCTGAATCTTAAGGACAGGACCCTACCCTATTCTCGAACCCTCTGTCGAGCTCCACCCTGCCCGTATTTCCTTTTGAAGGGGCCAAAAAAATGTTTCCACCTGTTGCCAACAATCTTACTTCAGAATTTGACTGAACAGCTCGATCATCCCCTCCCATTTGTTTTAGCAACTTATCCTAAGGTCTCCTCGCCAAGAGCTCCCCGACGACGACAGAGGAAGTAACCCTCTTGCTGTGGTGGGGCGGCTTTTTTGTTTCACAATAAGACATGGATGATTATCCCTACCCTCGGTAGCTTACGAGTTTACGTCCATCCCTGGTCGGGTACATTTTCCTTTTGATTTCTCCCTGGTAGCCGTTACCAGAATTTTTGCAAGTGTGTACACACCCCCCAAACTGACTTGACCAGGAATCCATTCTCGCGAACAAACACAACTCCTACACACACCTTGTAACGCCCCAATCCCTCACGAGACCGGAGGCTCTAATAACCATACTATTCTCAACCCAATACCAAACCCAGTCACAAAATTTAGGAAAAACGGACAGAGTCTCCCCTATACCGTGGACATTCTGAAAACCTGTAAACACTTAATAAAGCCACAACATAACAAGACATTCATTTATAACTAAAGATCTTAGCTTTAAGGTTATCCGAGCCTTAAGACATACAAACAGTTTAGATACACACAAACATGCATTCATAACTTAACTTCATTACAAAACCGCTTATCATGCCACTCCATGATAACATTAAACATTCTTAGAAATTAAAACCAACCATACACCCGTTCATTCACACCCAAGCATGCAACGTAGTTAGAAGCAGAATCAAAAGTTATTACACGCCACAATTCCATAACACTTACTACATCCACTTAGCTTTCAAACTTGCAGCTACTCAAATATATATACATAAGCCCTTAGGCTCCAAAATAGAATAGAAAGTAGAACAATTAAGGTCTTACACAGTTTAGCATGCAATCACTCAAATCTCAAGTAATAGCACACAACAATCAGGTCAACTCCTCCAACTGCACTACCTGAAACATGTTTAGCGAGGTATGAGCAATTACAATTGCCCAGTGAGGGATAAGGTCTACCGAGGACGTGCAATGCAGCAATTAGTACAAATAAAGCATTTTACAAACAAAGAACAATTGAAACAACAAGTTACCACACATTAAAAAGGATACGATTCACTTGTTCTTCAATCACGAACCACGAACTGAAATCCCGATGTAATAATGACACTGTTATCGATAAGCCGGCATCCTCTTATAACTCCAAAATGGGTGTACTCCAGATGTACCCCGAAATCCTACGACCCAACTCTCCCTGGGCGGCATCCCAAGCAAGAGAGGGACTGGGTAACCATGGTAGCCGAGGTATACCGGCAAGCCCAATGCCGCTCGGTTTCCACGACACTACCATGCCCAAATGGTTGCGCAACCACGATGCAATGCACTCAAAATGATAACATTAGAATACATCAATAAACACATGATTGAGGGACAACAAAGTAGGTTGCCCTCACACACATTATATAGACAATAAGTGCACATAATCTAAGTACAAGTGAATAAACTATTATGCACATAAGGATGAAGTCTCCCTCACCTCTATCAACCTCCACAATGCAAGATTGGCTTCAAATCACTTTCAATCACCTTGAACATAAGGTTAAACATTGTTTCAATTACTCTTTAACTACAACATTCATTAATTATCCAACTAGGTTAGCTAACTCATAGTTTACTTAATTAATATACAACCAAGTAATGATTCAAGTAATCTAATATACCAACAAAATAACTAACAACAAAAAAATTGTTATATAAGCATGTTCTACAATCATTTTAAAGAGCATTTTAACCATAGATAACCATATTTATCCATAATAGTACTATCAATTTATAAATCCATTAATCCATACTTATTCTCTTTACAGTTAACTCAATATAAAACTCAAGGAAAACACTTAGAACTATGGCAATACAATTACTATAAACAATAATTCACTTAGAATCTTCAATTCAAGAAAAACAATTATGCAATTTAGTTCATGAAACATTCTCTGGATAACGCCATATCTTAGATAATTACCCATAACCACCTAACCCATCAAGTCCAATCAAAACTTAGCAAATAACCCAACTTTATTCCGAAAGCCCCTTTCGTAAACCCGACTAAAAATCTATCTTCTAAGCAATATGAGGACACTACGAGCATTCCAAGCATTCAACGGTCACTAACCAACCAAAAGGAAATTCTACAAACACCTAAAACACTAGAACAAACCAATTGCCCTAAATGTCCCTCTTTATGTTCTAGTCATCCTAACCAACTTCTAGCCATCTTTTAATGGGTTTAAGCAAACATTTAAGCCATCTAGCATTAATGGCACCTAATAGAGACACTAAAACCATCAATTGAGCAAAAGTCACAAAAACTCAATAGAATACAATTATTTTCTCTAACTTTCTCAAGCTATCACATCCCAACGAGTTATGATAATAGAAATCCATTTTCACCACGCAAACCTATCCATATTATGATCCATTTAAATGTAAAGAAAACCCATTTAAACTATAACAATCATAAAACTCCATTTGTCCCCTTAGTTGATTTATACTACAACTAAGTTAACCAATCACCCAACTAATGCCATAACTATACAAAAAGTGCTTCAATGACCTTCCAAGACAATGCTAACACTCAAACCGAGCAAATTCCATACTTGGTCAAAACATCCCCTTTGTAATTCAAGGCTAATTAGCTTCCAAACGTAATACAAAATTCAAGGTACACAACCAAGCTATACTACCTTCCTAATGACACTTAATGACACCACTTAGGATCTCGAAGTCACGCAATTACCCGCATATAGCCCGAAAGCCCCCAAATTTTCTCTTTTGACTTTGTACTACACGTACCTCAATCGGGACTCAAATGGGAGCTAGCAAAGCTTAGTTAGGGTCTACTTAGCCTAGGAACACCAAAAATGAAGGCCAATTTTACCCGGATTCACGATAACCCCGAAACCCCTTTCTAAAAGTTGACTATTTCATTCTTTTGCTAGGTTATGAGCAATTAAATATTATGGGGCCTTTACACTACTTTCATTAACATCTAAAGTACCTATTTGGATCATTGATTCAAGCTATAAAGTCCAATTTCACAAAACCCTAACATTCCCGTCACTATTCATGCCAAATATTCAACGAGCAATTTCAACCGATTAAACTACGAAACAATAGCATAAATTAGGTTTCTACTACTTATATATAACATACATAAGCATATTTGAGCATTGCATTAGCATTTAAGAGCAAAACAAGAAATTCAAGAAAGTTGTCACATTTTTTAAATGCAAAAATAGGTATGAAATCCCTCACCTATTGCGCGTAGGAGCTCCTAGGAGACTAGTAAACACCTTAAACCACTTGTACCTAGCTTGGCTTGGCTTGGCTTGGAATGAGGATTTGTTGAGAAAAAATCTCTATTTCTCCTCCTATGCTATTTTTGGATTTGCTATAGTATTTTCAGCTTTTCCTCTTCTATTTTTTTGTTTTTTGTTTTATGAGCGTAATATGTGTGTGTGAGTATATATGCTAAGTGGTGTTGAGTTGCGTGAGTGTTAAGTCTATCAAAATGAGTCTAATTAGCATAAAAACGAGTCTCAATGCGCGTTAATATGTTAGCTAACTAAAACATAAAGTTTAACTATGTAACACTATTCACTAATTCAATAAAACATTTCCTAAACGAATGCTCTCAATACTAAATGCTCAAATGCACATTTTTCTCATTCCTAACATAATTAATGTGATTTAAGAAAAATGCAAATTCGAATAAAATAGATAGTTGGAAACGTAATGAATAGTAACCAAGGAAAGCAATAAGTAAATGGATAGTGAAAATACACAAACAGTAGATGAAACAGTTAATAAATCATGGCAATGTTCTCGGGCGTCACATCCTCTCCCCCTTAAACAATTACATCCACGCAATTCTTCTTCACAAGAGAACTCTGCATCAACTGAAAACTAACTCTGATTACTCTTGAACAGTTATTGAGAAAGACATGGTCTCCTCAATGAACATCATATAAAAATGCCAAGTAGAAATCTCGAGCGAAATGTCAAGAAAGACACCAAATAAGTTGTTCGAAGAAGAATTATGAATGAGAACCCATATAAGAATTCCATTAGTACCGCCTAAGAATTCCCAAGTAAGAAGGCCAAATAAAGGCTCAAATGAATATACTATCTCGAAATCAGAATAAGAATCCCATTGGCCAAAAATACCATAGAAGAGTAGAATCCCAACTAAGAGTGGCAAGAAAATACCAATAAGAATTTAGAGTACAAATACCGAAGATAATTCCATATATTGAGGTTGATTAGAATCCCAAACTAAGTCCTCCGAGTAATACCAGCAAGAAATTACTAGAAGAATACTAAATAAGAAAACTCAGAGAACAGTCATATAGAAATTTCAAAGGAAGCCATTCATTTCTGACTGCTAAGCGGAGAAGAATGCCTTGGAAGAAATCCCAATAACTGAGCTCCGCTTACAACACCAATTCCCAAATAAAGGGCTGATTAATTGCCTCTCATTCCCAATAATCCACATAACTTTGAGGGCCTATTGCTAATCACTTCTCCTTAGAGAGAGGAAGAAGTCTTTCTTACCATTTCAACGGAACATGCATGAATGCCAAGATATCACATTTACACATATATGTTTTAAACTATTATACAAACATGTTTATATAAGAGTTTATGAAACAGTGTAATCATCAAAATCATCCAAGCACGACAATCAAGTCAATCATAACATAACTCAATCAAAGACATTCAAATACACATATTACAAGCAATAGTTCAAACAATTAACAATTCACGAGATCAATTTGATGCACAACTAGCCACTTTACTTCACTTAGCACACATTTAGCACGTAACACATAATTATATCACATAGGTGCACACATTCAATACAAGATACACAATCACACATGCAGGCATACACTTTCAAGACACACACTTAATAAGCACACACGCAAGGGTTACTACCCGACAGGCCGAGGACCCTGTCCCAGCTTAGAGCTAACTAAGCTCTGACACCACCTGTAACGCCCCAATCCCTCATGAGACCGGAGGCTCTAATAACCATACTATTCTCAACCCAATACCAAACCCGGTCACAAAATTTAGGAAAAACGGACAGAGTCTCTCCTGTACCGTGGACATTCTGAAAACCTGTAAACACTCAATAAAGCCACAACATAACAAGACATTCATTTATAACTAAAGATCTTAGCTTTAAGGTCATCCGAGCCTTAAGACATACAAACAGTTTAGATACACACAAACATGCATTCATAACTTAATTTCTTTACAAAACCACTTATCATGCCACTCCATGATAACATTGAACATTCTTAGAAATTAAAACCAACCATATACCCGTTCATTCACACCCAAGCATGCAACGTAGCTAGAAGCAGAATCAAAAGTTATTACACACCACAATTCCATAACACTTACTACATCCACTTAGCTTTCAAACTTGCAACTACTCAAATATATAGACATAAGCCCTTAGGCTCCAAAATAGAATAGAAAGTAGAACAATTAAGGTCTTTCACAGTTTAGCAGGCAATCACTCAAATCTCAAGTAATAGCACACAACAATCAGGTCAACTCCTCCAACTACACTACCTGAAACATGTTTAGCGAGGTATGAGCAATTACAATTGCCTTATCAGGTTGTGCAATGCAGCAGTTAGTACAAATAAAGCATTTTACAAACAAAGAACAATTGAAACAACAAGTTACCACACATTAAAAAGGATACGATTCACTTGTTCTTCAATCACGAACCACGAACTGAAATCCCGATGTAATAATGACATTGTTATCGATAAGCCGGCATCCCCTTATAACTCAAAAATGGGTGTACTCCAGATGTACCACGAAATCCTATGACCCAACTCTCCCTGGGCGGCATCCCAAGCAAGAGAGGGACAGGGTAACCATGGTAGCCGAGGTATACTGGCAAGCCCAATGCCGCCTGGTTTCCACGACACTACCATGAACAAATGGTTGCGCAACCACGATGCAATGCACTCAAAATGATAACATTAGAATACATCAATAAACACATGATTGAGGGACAACAAAGTAGGTTGCCCTCACACACATTATATAGACAATAAGTGCACATAATCTAAGTACAAGTAAATAAACTATTACACACATAAGGATGAAGTCTCCCTCACCTCTATCAAGCTCCACAATGCAAGATTGGCTTCAAATCACTCTCAATCACCTTGAACATAAAGTTAAATATTGTTTCAATTACTCTTTAACTACAACATTCATTAATTATCCAACTAGGTTAGCTAACTCATAGTTTACTTAATTAATATACAACCAAGTAATCATTCAAGTAATCTAATATACCAACAATATAACTAACAACAATAAAATTGTGATATAAGCATGTTCTACAATCATTTTAAAGAGCATTTTAAGCATATATAACCATATTTAATTCCATAATAGTATTATCTATTTATAAAGCCATTAATCCATACTTATTCTCTTGACAATTAACTCAATATAAAACTCAAGGAAAACACTTAGAACTATGGCAATACAATTACTATAAACAAGAATTCACTTAGAATCTTCAATTCAAGAAAAACAATTATGCAATTTAGTTCATGAAACATGCTCTAGATAATGCCATATCTTAGATAATTACCCACAACCACTTAACCCATCAAGTCCAATCAAAACATAGCAAATAACCCAACTTTATTCCGAAAGCCCCTTTCATAAACCCAACTAAAAATCTATCTTCTAAGCAACAGGAGGAGACTATGATCATTCAAAGCATTCAACGGTCACTAACCAACCAAAAAGAAATTCTACAAACACCTAAAACACTAGAACAAACCAATTGCCCTAAATGTCCCTCTTTATGTTCTAGTCATCCTAACCAACTTCTAGCCATCTTTTAATGGGTTTAAGCAAACATTTAAGCCATCTAGCATTAATGGCACCTAATAGAGACACTAAAACCATCAATTGAGCAAAAGTCACAAAAACTCAATAGAATACTATTATTTTCTCTAACTTTCTCAAGCTATCTCATCCCAATGAGCTATGATAATAGAAATCCATTTTCACCACGCAAACCTATCCATATTATGATCCATTTAAATGTAAAGAAAACCCATTTAAACTATAACAATCATAAAACTCCATTTGTCCCCTTTAGTTGATTGATACTACAACTAAGTTAACCAATTACCCAACTAATGTCATAACCATACCAAAAGTGTTTCCATGACCTTCCAAGACAATGCTAACACTCAAACCGCGCAAATTCCACACTTGGTCAAAACATCCCCTTTGCAATTCAAGGCTAATTAGCTTCCAAATGTAATACGAAGTTCAAGGTACACAACCAAGCTATACTACCTTCCTAATGACACTTAATGACACCACTTAGGATCTTAAAGTCATGCAATTACCCGCATCTAGCCCGAAAGCCCCAAATTTTCTCTTTTGACTTTGTACTACACGTACCTCAATCGGGACTCAAATGGGAGCTAGCAAAGCTTAGTTAGGGTCTACTTAGCCTAGGAACACCAAAAATGAAGGCCAATTTTACCCAGATTCACGATAACCCCGAAACCCCTTTCTAAAAGTCAACTATTTCACTCTTTTGCTAGGTTATGAGCAATTAAATGTTATGGGGCCTTTACACTACTTTAATTAACATCTAAAGCACCTATTTGGATCATTGATTCAAGCTACAAAGTCCAATTTCACAAAACCCTAACATTCCCATCACTATTCATGCCAAATATTCAACGAGCAACTTCAACCGATTAAACTACGAAACAATAGCATAAATTAGGTTTCTACTACTTATATATAACATACATAAGAATATTTGAGCATTGCATTTGTCACGCCCCGACCCGACCCCGCAAAAGGCCAAGCCCGGACCCGACACACGGACGGAGTCTCCTCTGTATCGTGGACGATCCGTAAACCCTACATTCAATATAATATTCACGAAAACCACAATAGTCATTTGAAACAAGTCAACTTTCTTTTAGAAACATACATCTTCTCATTAACCAACTTGCCAAACCAAAAATGTCATGCATACTACACAAGTATTCGTGCCACTAAACAGTTAAACCATTAGCATGTAGTTCTTACTAGTCACGCGAGTACATCTTTACAACTTTACATTCTTTCAACTTTTACAACATAAGACCATAGAGGCCTCAAAACAGAAACTACATACAAGGTTACAAGCCTCAAAATGAAGCGTCAACCAAGCAATACACACATCAAGCATGGCCCGCACAAAAGACTGGCAACCAACCACCAGCTAAGCAAATAAAGTGCTATCAAGGAAACACCTCCACTTGCTCCTCCTCCTCAACTACCTCAATTGGATCAGCTTCAACTACTCCTGTAAAATATAGTATAGAAAGGAATGACCAAAAACTATTGCTCAGCGAGAATTAATGGTCTCAAGGATGGAGGTGAGAGGAGAATGCAATGCAAATAGTCAAGCAGATCAATCAATTATCATATAGCGATTCAAGCAAAGCCAACAATAAATCAAGACAAACATTAAAGCTATAACCAATCAATTAAAGGATACAATTCACTTTCCACGAGCAACTTTCAGTCACGAATCCGATGACGACGAGCCGGCCCAATTGTGACGCCCGAGTTTTAGACATGCATTCAATTACTGTTGCATCCCTTGTTTGCGCATTTCCTTCTGTGCTTTATTAACTGTCTTCTTAAATTACTATTCACTCCATTTTTTTTAACTTCATTCTATTAGCGAATTAGCATTTTTATTAAATCATATTAATTGTTAGAGTAGTGGGAAAAATGAGCAATTGAGCTAGTAGTGATAGGAGAGCTCGTTTGGAAAATGATTTTAGTAGTTCAATGAATAGTGTTACGTAACATAACTTAGAGATTTAATTAGTTAGCTTATACTTTACACTTTAGGCTCGTATTTAAGCTATCAACGCTCATTTTAATGTACCACTAAGCACCTAACTTGACCCCATTTGATACATATGCTCACACAACACCAATGTAGCTCATAACTTAGCAAAGAAAAAAAAAATAAAAGCTGAAAAACACTGTAGCTTACCCGACAGCCCTTCTCTCTCTCTTGGGTGATTTTTGCTTCAACAATTCCTCAATCCAAGCCTAGCCAAGCAAGGAGCAAGTATTTTAGGGTGTTTGCAAGCCTCCCGAGAGCTCCTACGCACATTGGTGAGGGATTTAATGGCTTATTTTCGCATTTTGAAATAGTTGCTATTTTCTTGATTTGTTAGAAATGATGTTAAATGCTATTGCAAGATTCAAATAAGCTTATATATGTTGTGTACATGTAGTAGGGACAACATTTATGCTATTGTTTCATGTATTAAACGGTAGAAATCATTAGTTAATTCGTAGGAGTGAATAGTGACGAAAATTATAGGGTTTTGTGAATTTGCGAGTTTTAACTTGATTCAATGCTCCTAATAGATGCCTTAGGTGCTAATGAAGGTAGTCTAATAGCCCCGTACACTTGCATTGCTCTAGAATCGCATAAAACGTGAAATAGTCGACTTTAACAAAGGGGTTCCGGGGTTAATGCAAATCCGGGTGGATTCGGGCTTCACTTATAGTATTCTTAGGCTACCTAGGTGCTATAGAAGCTTTGATAACCCTTGTTTAAGGCCCGGATAAGGTATGTGTAGTTTAAAGCCATAAGAGGGAATTTGGGGCTTTCGGGGTAATTGTGGGTGTTTGAATGAGTTAGAGGATTGGAAGGGTTCCTTGAAGGTTAGTTAGAAGGTTGGGAGAGTTTCCCTTGAAAATTGAATCATTAACTTTGGTTTGGAAGAGAAATGGTTTGAAAAACAAAGGGGTTTAGGTGCAATTTCGGTTGACTCACGCTTCTAAGCCCATGGCATGACTTCTTGGGTGTTTATATGTGGTTTCAAGTTGATTTGGAGCTTTTGGTATGATTCTATGTTTATCTTGTATATGTCCCTTTGAAAAACTACTTATTTGCTTATATAATTGTTTCTATTCTAACTGCATCGAGGTCAACCTACTTTGATCCTCTTATGTGTTATTGCTTATATTATTGATATTAACTTGCCATTGTAAAGTGCATTGCATAGTGGTTGTACAACCATAGTGTTAGCTGCGGATGTGTTGAATATCGGCTGGGTGGCAGAGGGCTTGCCAGTGGATATTCAAACTCCATGCACTAGTCCCTCATTCGCTTGGTTCGGAGATTGCAAGGGGATGTTGAGTCGTAGGATTATCGGGGTACATCCGGAGTACACCCACTAGAGTGTTTGGGGTTATGCCGGCTTATCGTGATCGTGATCGTGGTTCGTGGATCGTGAATGAAGACCAGTGAAGATTGGTGTACAAGGGTTATGTGAAATGTATCCTTTTAATTCTGTGGTTATTTAAGCTATCATTGGTTCTTTAATTGTCTAATTGTTATTGTTGTTTAACTATATTACCTGTTGCATTGCACGCCCCGGGACTATATCCCTCACTAGGCAACAATGGTTGCTCATACCTCGATATATGTTTCAAGAGACGCTGAGGGTGATCCCCAGCTTGTTGAGGTAGTAGTGGAGGAGGAAGAGGTGCAGTTGAGCCTTTGCCCTAGTTGTTGTGTGTTGTTCTGAGGTGGCTGTGCCTTCTTGTTTCTATTTGGTACTTGTGTATCTATTTTATGGCCTAAGGGCTTTGTTTATGTTGGTTGTTGTAAGAAGTTGAAGGATAGTTGGTTGTAGTGCAGATTTGGGAACCTATGTCTTGTAGTAACTTATGTTTCTGCTTATATTCACTTTGCATGCTTGGGAGTGAATGGATTAATGTAGAATGTTTTATCTTCTAAGTATGTTTTAATGTTATCCTAGAATGGAATGGCTATTAGTCTATATTGTAAACAAGTTACTTGCATGCTTGTGTGGTTTTGGAACTGTTGTTTGCTTCAAGGCTTGGATGGCCTTGAATCTTTAAATTTATAGCCATGAAAGGTTTGTTTACCTTGTAGTTACCTTATTTGAGAGTTTACAGGTTTTTAGAATGTCCACGGTACAGGGGAGACTCTGTTCGTGTGTCGGGTCCGGACTTAACCTTTAGCTTGGGGGTTGGGTCGGGGAGTGACATTTAAGTGGTATAAGAGCTATTAAATGCATGAAGCCGGGCTACTTTTCTCGTTCTGTGGGTAGAGACTTGTTATGCGACCTTGTGATTGTATGAATCTGTGGCTTTTGATTTTCCTAATTGAAATTTGAATTATGAATGAACATGTTAGCATGAAAATGGAATATCAATAGTCTAGAATGTCAATTATGATCTAGTGACTTATGTGTACTTCAAGAATGTAGAATATTTATATGAACTTCTATATACTTGACTTTATGTGAATCTATTTGAACTTTTCTTTATGTGTTTACTTATAAATTGCATATATACATATATATACCTATCATAACACTTTGCATTCTAGCTATTCGAGATGGGGCCCCATCGTCGTACTGAGAATTAGAATGTCAATAGAGAACCAGAAGAGGCTCATGGGAAAGAAGCCGGATTGGTAGGTAATGCACCCCCAGTTCAGGAACTACGTACAGTACAGATCTTAGCCACAATGGCTATTGCTATGAATACCATCGCCCAGTTTGTGACACAGTAGGGTCAGACAGGGGTTGCTGGAGGTAATCAGGCTGCAAGAGCCGGGGGTAGTGCTACTACCGGAGGTAATCTGTGATACCCCGAACCTGGCATGTATTCAATAGCATTTAAAGTTCATTTAAATTGCATTTTATTGACCTTTCACCCTCTTTGACCAAACTAGTTGACTTTTCATCTACATTGACCAACTAGGACAAGGTGAAAATTTTTGAAATGTTTAATAAAGGGCAAACTTGGGATTAGAAATAAAAAAATGTAATGTTAAGTTAGTCAAATTTTGGGTCAACTTTGGAATTAAATCTGAACCAATTGGGGAAGAGTTAGGTAGTAAATTATATATGGTTGGAAAGCTCTATGAGTCTACTTTCTGAGGCTTCAAACCGTTCGTGAATTGGAGTTTTCTAGAAGAAGTTATGGCCGTTTTTGTAAGCTCGCGCATAGCTGTTTTGGTTTAGCGGGTTGACCAAATCTTTGACCTTTGACTTGTCATTTTTTTTCCCTAAATAAGCAGAATTGCACACGAAAAAAAAACAGAGAAGAAAGGCTTGAAACCATGAGGAAAAGAAGGAGAAAAAAAAAAGAAAATTTCAACTACAAATCACCAAATCTTTGCATGAGCTTGCACGGGGTGGTTTCGGAGGCACTCTACGAGGTTTTCCTAGCGTCTAGGAGCGTCTAAGGTGAGGGTTTCATCGTTATTTTCGCATTTGAAAATTTTGTATCTAAACTTTGATTTTTGGATTTTATGCGTAGATTGTTGTTTTAATCGTTTTGTTGCTTAAAGAATGTTCCTTGTTGATTGTAGAACATGTATTTATAGCTTTTTAACATTTTCTAAAGTTAAATGTTGAGATTGCAATTTAAATTGATTAATGAATAGTGTTTTATGAATAGTAAACCCTTGAAACGATGAAGTTGCTCCGTTATGCTGTCTGTTGATGTAGAAATGTGCTAGGTATGCTAGAATGCCTAAATGCATGGTTTGTTTGGGTTGCGTAATGGAAAAAATGGGAATTATGCCTTGGTGAAAGTCGGGGTCGTTTAGGTCGAGTTTAGCATTTTTTTCATTTTGCGTGATAGCATTGTTTCGGGAGGCCATGGAAGCACTTTTGGTGCGATTATGGCGTTGGTTGGATGTTTGGTTAGTATAGTTGTAGTTCAAACGAGTAAAGGGGGAAATCGGGGCTTTGCGCGAATTCTAGGGTAAAGTAGGGTTTCGGGGTCCTTAGACGTGCCTTATGGTGACCTAGGATGATTGGTGAAGTCGGTTTCTAGAGCTCGTGGCTCGTTTGGAAATGGTAGTGTTTTGATAGTTGGGGCCGATTTGTGATTTTGCTAGTTATCTTGATATTATGCCTATAGAATGGTTAGGGTTGATTGATATACTTGTTTAATTGGTGTTATTGTTGCTTATTATTGCTTGTTATGCTTTGAAAAGTTAGTTGAATGTTAGTATTGATTGTGATTGCTTGTTATCTCGTTTGTTGTCACTAGTTTGTATTGTTGTGCTATCACTCGTTTATTGCCTTGTATCGAGTCTTGCATTGCATAATGTCTCGCGCGTGAGTGAACGGCCTCTCTGGGTAGCCTCGGGTTGCCAGTGTTGGTTGCTCTAGCTCCGCTGCTATTCTCTCTTCTCGCTTGGGTTGCCTCCCAGGGAGATTTGGGTCGTAGAATTGATGGATACTTCCGGGGTATTCCAAACTGGTGTTATAAGGTGGATGTGCGCTTATTGTCATCGTTGTCAACATCAAGCTCGAGATTGATGTATCGCTCGTGAAATGGTACATTGCTCATATGAGTGAACCATAGCGTTCAGAGTATGGTATATCTTTGAATGGTGGTGTTAATGCTTTCAGTAATTGCTTATTGTATTGATTGTTTGTCTTGATTGCTTATTTATCAGTTATATTGCTTAACTGTCTTATTTGCATTGCACGACTTTCTTTCTCTCCAACTCGATATCTGTCTCGCCCTCACTGAGTATACGTGTTGTGTATACTCACTCCTCACCACCACATTTCAGGAAATGTCATGTTAGCTGGAAAGTTCGTGATTTCGTGAAAGTTCGTTGCCTGAAGAGTTGTCTTGCGTGCCTATGTGGCTTGAGTGTCGAAGTTGTAAAGATATATGTTTTCATATGTTGTAGGTATTTATTGCTAAAAGAAATGTAATTTAAATTTAGCTAATCAGTTGAGGTGAATTGATAAGCTAGTTTATGTAATCAGTTAGCATAGCTTATCTTCAATGCATGTTTGTAATTTCCAAATGAAAAGAGTTAGAATGGCATGATAGTTTATTTTATGCAGTAGCTTAGTATGGTTTAATTGTCTAGTTTGAATGTACTGGTCAAAAATGAAAAGAGATAGGTTAGCTTTTAAATTGGAAATGTATGTATACCTGCTGAGTTTAATTGTTGAAAATCGAGGCTCGGATAGCCTTGAGGAAGTTTTGTATGGTTGGACATGGCGTTGGTCCATTTAAATGCTATTGCAGGTTTTATATTTTGCCTAGAAACAGGGGAGACTCCGTCCGTTTTCCCTGAAAATTATGCCCGGGTTTGGATTTGGGTTGTGATTAGATTGATTGATAGAACTCCCGATCTTGGGAGGGATCGGGGTGTTACATAATCTGTATGACCGGTTTATTCATCATGGGGCCTATACTTTCTTTGGAGAACCGGATGATATGAAGGCTGAAATATGGTTGAGGAAGTTTGAAAGGGTGGCTGCAATACTCGAGTGCCATGATGATAAGAAGATCACTTATGCCACATTCCTTCTAGAAGGTGACGCTGAAGATTGGTGGCGAACTATCAGTGAGAAATGGGAAGCCGAGAGGGTTCATCATTCATGGGCTGACTTCGTCCGAGAATTCCGAGACAAGTACATATCGGTGGTTGCCCGCGAGAGGCGTCAGACGGAGTTCATAAACTTAAAACAGGGAAGTATGACAGTGGATCAATATGAGACTACTTTTACCAGGCTTTCCCGTTATGCGCCAACCTTGATACAGCCAGAGGACATGAAGATCCAGAGATTTATCCTGGGATTGAGAAGGGATATTATGCTAAATTTGTCTGCGAATGATTTCCCTAATTATGCTGCAGTAGTCCGAGCCGCCTCGAGATATGAAAAATGCAAGGCCGATATGTTAGCCGAGACCAGCCAATCGAGTAAGCAGTTTCAGTCTCAGAGTCAGGGGTACCAGGGACATGCTATATCAGTTGGGCAGAGTCCACAGCCGAGGCAGACTCAGAGTTGTACAAGCCTACTCAGACTCAAGCACGACCAGTTAAGAGTCAGACTCAGAGTCAATTCCGTCCAGCAGTATCCCGTTCGCAATAGGGTAGTTCAGCTACCTCTACTTACAGAGCTCCTTCGGGAGGCACTACTTTAAGACGTCACCAGTAGTGCAGCTTCTGTCAGCGACAGGGCCACACTGAAGATGTTTGTTGGAAGAAATAGAACAAGTGTACAGGCTGCGGCAGTGATCAACACAGGGTTAAGGACTATCAGAAATTTAAGAACCCTAGGGGTCAGACGTCAGCTCAGAACTCTCAGACCAGGGCACCAGCTGCACCACCACCACCACGAGGTCAGGCCCGTGTATTTGCTTTGGATGCTGAGGAGCTACCGGATACGACCGCTGTGGTAAAAGGTATTTTCTTCTTAATGATCAATCAGTTAAGGTTTTAATTGATTCCGAGTCTTCGCATTCATTTATTACACCTATTTGTGCACAAAATGCTATGTTGAAACATGATAAATTGTTGCATGATATTGTGGTTTACACTCCTATGGGGCCAAAGTTTGTCACCAAATCTATCTGCAAGGCATGTAATATTTATATTCAAGGTCATGTTTTTCCTGCCGATTTAATTATTCTACCTTTCCGCGACTTTGAAATTATATTGGGGATGGACTGGTTAAGTAAATATTATGCCCAGCTTGATTGTAGAAAGAAGATTGTGTATCTAGAAATGCCCGACCAACCTATACTTAAAATAGTTGGTAGTAGAAAATCTACGGGAACTTCTATTATTTCTTCTATTAGAGCATCTAAATTATTAAGCAAGGGTTGTGAGGCTTATCTTGCATATTTGATTAATCAACATGTGGATCAATTGAAATTGAATGATGTACCTATCGTGAGGGAGTTTCCGGGGGTCTTTCCTGAGGAATTACCGGGGTTACCGCCTGATAGGGAGATAGAGTTCGTAATTGACTTATTGCCAGGGACTTCACCTATCTCTAGGACTCCGTATAGAATGGCTCTGCCTGAATTGCAGGAATTGAAAGTTCAATTGCAGGGCTTGCTTGAGAAGGGATTCATTCAGCCGAGTTCTTCACCTTGGGGTGCGCCAGTCCTATTTGTTAAAAAGAAAGACGGATCTCTTCGCTTATGCATTGATTATCGGGGTCTTAATCAGGTAACCATTAAAAATAAATATCATTTGCCTTTAATTGAAGAGTTATTTGATCAGTTGCAAGGCGCCAAGGTATTCTCTAAATTCGATCTGAGACAAGGCTATTATCAGCTAAGGATTAAGAAAGATGATGTTCCTAAAACTTCTTTCAGAACTCGATATGGCCATTATGAGTTTGTTGTCTTGCCATTTGGTCTTACTAATGCTCCCGCCGCATTCATGGACTTAATGCAGAGGGTATTCCGTCCCTATCTAGACCAATTTGTGGTTATCTTCATTGATAATATTCTTGTTTACTCTAGATCTGAGATGGAACATGAACAGCATCTCATAATTGTGTTGTAGACTCTTCAGGAGCATCAGTTATTTGCGAAGTTTAGCAAATGTGAATTCTGGCTTAGGCAAGTTGCTTTTCTTGGCCATATTATCTCGCAGGATGGTATTTCTATTGACCCAGCGAATATTGAAGTTGTACTATCTTAGAAACGACCTGAAACTGTCACGGAGATCCGTAGCTTCCTTGGTTTAGCCAGGTATTATCAGAGGTTTGTCAAGGATTTCTCTAAGATTGCAGGGCCTTTAACTCAACTTACTCAAAAGAAAACAGTATTCGACTGGAGTGATAAATGCGAGGCCAGCTTCCAAGAATTGAAGAAGAGATTGACTACAGCTCCTATTCTTGCTTTACCTGAGGGTTATGATAATCTGGTGATTTATAGTGATGCTTTAAAGGAAGGTCTGGGTTGTGTATTGATGCAGAATGGTAGGGTTATTGCTTATGCTTCCAGGAAACTGAAACCTTATGAACTCAACTATCCGACTCATGATCTTGAGCTTGCATTAAAGAAATGACGTCATTATCTCTGGGGCAACATGTAACACCCCAATCCCTCTCGAGATCGGGAGTTCTATCAATCAATCTAATCACAACCTAAATCCAAACCCGGGCATAATTTTCAGGGAAAACGGACGGAGTCTCCCCTGTTTCTAGGCAAAATATAAAACCTGCAATAGCATTTAAATGGACCAACGCCGTGTCCAACCATACAAAACTTCCTCAAGGCCATCCGAGCCTCGGTTTCAACAATTAAACTCAGCAGGTATACATACATTTCCAATTTAAAAGCTAACCTATCTCTTTTCATTTTTGACCAGTACATTCAAACTAGACAATTAAACCATACTAAGCTACTGCATAAAATAAACTATCAAGACATTCTAACTCTTTTCCTTTGGACATTACAAACATGCATTGAAGTTAAGCTATGCTAACTGATTACATAAACTAGCTTATCAATTCACCTCAGCTACTTAGCTAAATTTAAATTACATTTCTTTTAGCAATAAATACCTACAACATATGAAAACATATATCTTTACAACTTCGACACTCAAGCCACATAGGCACGCAAGACAAATCTTCAGGCAACGAACTTTCACGAAATCACGAACTTTCCAGCTAACATGACATTTCCTGAAATGTGGTGGTGAGGAGTGAGTATACACAACACGTATACTCAGTGAGGGCGAGCCAGATATGGAATTGGAGAGAAAGAAAGTCGTGCAATGCAAATAAGACAGTTAAGGAATATAACTGATAAATAAGCAATCAAGACAAACAATCAATACAATAAGCAATTACTGAAAGCATTAACACAACCATTCAAAGCTATACCACACTCTGAAGGCTATGGTTCACTCATATGAGCAATGTACCATTTCACGAGCGATACATGAATCTCGAGCTTGATGTTGACAACGATGACAATAAGCACGCATCCACCTTATAACACCAGTTTGGAATACCCCGGAAGTATCCATCAATTCTACGACCTAAATCTCCCTGGGAGGCAACCCAAGCGAGAAAAGGGAATAGCAGCGGAGCTAGAGCAACCAACACTGGCAACCCGAGGCTACCCAGAGAGGCCCATCACTCACGCGCGAGACACTATGCAATGCAAGACTCGATACAAGGCAATAAACGAGCGATAGCACAACAATACAAATTAGGGACAACAAACGAGATAACAAGCAATCACAATCAATACTAACATTCAACTAACTTTTCAAGCATAACAAGCAATAATAAGCAACAATAACACCAATTAAACAAGTATATCAAGCAACCCTAACCATTCTATAGGCATAATATCAAGATAACAAGCAAAATCACAAATCGGCCCCAACTATCAAAATACTACCATTTCCAAACGAGCCACGAGTTCTGGAAACCGACTTCGCCAATCCTCCTAGGTCACCATAAGGCACTTCTAAGGACCCCGAAACCCTACTTTACCTTAGAATTCGCGCAAAGCCCCGATTTTCCCATTTGCTCGTTTGAACTACAACTATACTAACCAAACATCCAACCAACGCCATAATCGCACCAAGAGTGCTTCCATGGCCTCCCGAAACAATGCCATCACGCAAAATGAGAAAACGCTAAACTCGACCTAAACGACCCCGACTTTCACCATGGTATAATTCCTGTTTTTTCTATTACGCAACCCAAACAAACCATGCATTTAGGCATTCTAGCATACCTAGCACATTCCTACATCAACGGACAGCATAACGGAGCAACTTCATCATTTCAAGGATTTACTATTCACAAAACACTATTCATTAATCAATTTAAATTGCAATCTCAACATTTAACCGTAGAAAATGTTAAAAAGCTATAAATACATGTTCTACAATCAACAAGGAACATTCTTTAATCAACAAAACGATTAAAACAACAATCTACGCATAAAATCCAAAAATCAAAGTTTAGATACAAAATTTTCAAATGCTCAAATAACGATGAAACCCTCACCTTAGACGCTCCTAGACGCTAGGAAAATCTCGTAGAGTGCCTCGGAAACCACCCCGTGCAAGCTCACGCAAAGATTTGGTGATTTGTAGTTGAAATTTTCTTTTTTTTTCTCCTTCTTTTCCTCATGGTTTCAAGCCTTTCTTCTCTGTTTTTTTTCGTGTGCAATTCTGCTTATTTAGGAAAAAAAAATGACAAGTCAAAAGTCAAAGATTTGGTCAACCCGCTAAACCAAAACAACTATGCGCAACCTTACGAAAACGGCCATAACTTCTTCTAGAAAACTCCAATTCACGAACGGTTTGAAGCCTCAGAAAGTAGACTCATAGAGCTTTCCAACCATATATAATTTGCTACCTAAATCTTCCCCAATTGGTTCAAATTTAATTCCAAAGTTGACCCAAAATTTGACTAACTTAACGTTGCATTTTTTTATTTCTAATCCCAAGTTTGCCCTTTATTAAACATTTCAAAAATTTTCACCTTGTCCTAGTTGGTCAATGTAGATGAAAAGTCAACTAGTTTGGTCAAAGAGGGTGAAAGGTCAATAAAATGCAATTTAAATGAACTTTAAATGCTATTGAATACATGCCAGGTTCGGGGTATCACATCCTCCCCCCCTTAAAACAATTGCGTCCTCGCAATTCTTCTTCCAATAGAACTCAGCATCATCTAAAATCCAATTCTGACTAATCTTCATCGGTTGAAGAATCCCGTTGACACGAATACCGAAGAATAATAAAATTCCAACCAAAAGCGCCGAGATAATGCCAATAAAGACCTAAGCAAAGATACTGTAGATAAAATCACATCACATATTAATGATAAGAAGAATACCGAATGAATACCCCATACATGAATCTCGAGTAGAAGTTCAACTATTACTGCCCGAGAATTCCCAAACAAGAAGCCAAATAAAGGCTCAAACAAAGGTTCCATCCAGAGGTCCAAATAAGTACCTCACTGGTCATGAATTTCATAGAAGAATTCCTTGATAAGAGTGCGAAGAAAATACTAAGAAACCCAATCAAATATACTTCAAAAGTTCCAAAGAAGCCTTCCAAATAATAACCCCATAGGACAACCCATTAGATTCCGAGTATCGCTATCAAATGCTGAGAAGAATGTCTAAGGAAATACTAGAGGAATTATCATGTGTCTAATAAGATAGTCAAGTTAAATAACAAATATAATTTTTCCAACTAGATGAGAAATCCGAGTAAGATTCCCGAGCAGGTGTACAACATACAAAACCAAACTCCAAGACCTCTTCACTGTTCGCCAGGTGAGAACTTATACAATTTACCACCAAGAAAGCCCAAAGTATTCCACAGCATACCATAAGCAATATGAGATAATAAGTCTGAACAGGATTCCAAGTGTAAGACTTCCAATAAGTGCCATCAAGGAAAGATACTAGTAGAATGCCCACTAAGAATTCTATAAAATGCCATTGAAGAATTTCCAATCAGGGATGTCAGTATCACACCAATAAAGACCAAGACACATATACCATAGATAATACCGTGCAGTAAATCCCATTGAAACCCCAATAGCCAAGTCCACCAAAAAGTGCCAACAGAAGTCTCCAAAGAATACCCATTGAGAAAACCAAAGAATGCCCCAGAGAACAATCAAATAAAACCCCAAGAGAAAGCTACTCTTCACAACTGTTAATCACAGAGGAAGACCTTAGAGATTCGCCAATAACCGAGCTCCAAAAGCAAACACCAACTCCCAAATAAAGGCTAATTAAATGTCATTCATTTCCTGCCAACCCATACACCTTGAGTGGCTAGCTGTGAACCACTTTCTTCAGGGGAGTAAGAGGACTTACTTACCATTTCAATAGGACATGTATGAATGCCAATATATCGCAGTTATACATATGCCTTATACTATTATGCAAGCAAGTTCAAAAAAGAGTTTATTCAACAAAGTTACTCAATCACGATAATCAAGTCAAGCACAACATAATCAATTCAAATCACAGCATAACCAATTCAAGACATTTCAATACATACATTACAAATAATACTTCAAGCAAATAACAATTCACGAGGTCGATTCGATTCACGATGCCAATTCAATAAGTCAATCCGATAGCCAACTAGACATTTCACCTTTCTTGAGAAACATTTAACACATAACACATAACACATAACTATATCACATAAGTGCATACATTCAAGTCAAGACACACAATCTCACATACAAGCATACACTTTCAAGACACACTTAACAAGCACACATTCAAGGATCACTACCCACCAGACCGAGGACCCTGTCCCAGGTTATGGGCTAGACAAGCTCTGATACCACCTGTAACACCCCAATCACTCTCGAGATCGGAAGTTCTATCAATCAATCTATTCACAACCTAAATCCAAACCCGGGCATAATTTTCAGGGAAAACGGACGGAGTCTCCCCTGTTTCTAGGCAAATATAAAACCTGCAATAGCATTTAAATGGACCAACGCCGTGTCCAACCATACAAAACTTCCTCAAGGCCATCCGAGCCTCGGTTTTCAACAATTAAACTCCGCAGGTATACATACATTTCCAATTTAAAAGCTAACCTATCTCTTTTCATTTTTGACCAGTACATTCAAACTAGACAATTAAACCATACTAAGCTATTGCATAAAATAAACTATCATGCCATTCTAACTCTTTTCCTTTGGACATTACAAACATGCATTGAAGATAAGCTATGCTAACTGATTACATAAACTAGCTTATCAATTCACCTCAACTGCTTAGCAAAATTTAAATTACATTTCTTTTAGCAATAAATACCTACAACATATGAAAACATATATCTTTACAACTTTGACACTCAAGCCACATAAGCATGCAAGACAAATCTTCAGGCAACGAACTTTCACGAAATCACGAACTTTCCAACTAACATGACATTTCCTGAAATGTGGTGGTGAGGAGTGAGTATACACAACACGTATACTCAGTGAGGGCGAGACAGATATCGAGTTGGAGAGAAAGAAAGTCGTGCAATGCAAATAAGACAGTTAAGCAATATAACTGATAAATAAGCAATCAAGAAAAACAATCAATACAATAAGCAATTACTGAAAGCATTAACACAACCATTCAAAGCTATACCACACTCTGAAGGCTATGGTTCACTCATATGAGCAATGTACCATTTCACGAGCGATACATCAATCTCGAGCTTGATGTTGACAACGATGACAATAAGCACGCATCCACCTTATAACACCAGTTTGGAATACCCCGGAAGTATCCATCAATTCTACGACCCAAAACTCCCTGGGAGGCAACCCAAGCGAGAAAATGGAATAGCAACAGAGCTAGAGCAACCAACACTGGCAACTCGAGGCTACCCAGAGAGGCCCATCACTCACGCGCGAGACATTATGCAATGCAAGACTCGATACAAGGCAATAAACGAGCGATAGCACAACAATACAAACTAGTGACAACAAACGAGATAACAAGCAATCACAATCAATACTAACATTCAACTAACTTTTCAAGCATAACAAGCAATAATAAGCAACAATAACACCAATTAAACAAGTATATCAAGCAACCCTAACCATTCTATAGGCATAATATCAAGATAACAAGCAAAATCACAAATCGGCCCCAACTATTAAAACACTACCATTTCCAAATGAGCCACGAGTTTTGGAAACCGACTTCGCCAATCCTCCTAGGTCACCATAAGGCACGTCTAAGGACCCCGAAACCCTACTTTACCTTAGAATTCATGCAAAGCCCTGATTTCCCCCTTTGCTCATTTGAACTACAACTATACTAACCAAACATCCCACCAATGCCATAATCGCACCAAAAGTGCTTCTATGGCCTCTCGAAACAATGCCATCACACAAAACGAGAAAACGCTAAACTCGACCTAAACGACCCCGGCTTTCACCAAGGCATAATTCCTGTTTTTTCCATTACGCAACCCAAACAAACCATGCATTTAGGCATTCTAGCATACCTAGCACATTTCTACATCAACGGACAGCATAACGGAGCAACTTCATCGTTTCAAGGGTTTACTATTCACAAAACACTATTCATTAATCAATTTAAATTGCAATCTCAACATTTAACCGTAGAAAATGTTAAAAAGCTATAAATACATGTTCTACAATCAACAAGGAACATTCTTTAATCAACAAAACGATTAAAACAACAATCTACGCATAAAATCCAAAAATCAAAGTTTAGATACAAAATTTTCAAATGCTCAAATAACGATGAAACCCTCACCTTAGACGCTCGTAGACGCTAGGAAAACCTCGTAGAGTGCCTCGGAAACCACCCCGTGCAAGCTCACGCAAAGATTTGGTGATTTGTAGTTGAAATTTTCTTTTTTTTTCTCCTTCTTTTCCTCATGGTTTCAAGCATTTCTTCTCTGTTTTTTTTCGTGTGCAATTCTGCTTATTTAGGAAAAAAAAAATGACAAGTCAAAAGTCAAAGATTTGGTCAACCCGCTAAACCAAAACAGCTATGCGCGACCTTACGAAAACGGCCATAACTTCTTCTAGAACACTCCAATTCACGAACGGTTTGAAGCCTCAGAAAGTAGACTCATAGAGCTTTCCAACCATATATAATTTGCTACCTAACTCTTCCCCAATTGGTTCAGATTTAATTCTAAAGTTGACCCAAAATTTGACTAACTTAACGTTGCATTTTTTTATTTCTAATCCCAAGTTTGCTCTTTATTAAACATTTCAAAAATTTTCACCTTGTCCTAGTTGGTCAATGTAGATGAAAAGTCAACTAGTTTGGTCAAAGAAGGTGAAAGGTCAATAAAATGCAATTTAAATGAACTTAAAATGCTATTGAATACATGCCAGGTTCGGGGTATCACACAACAAGTTTGAAATCTTTACAGATCATAAGAGCTTGAAATATCTGTTTTCACAGAAAGAGTTGAACATGAGGCAGAGGCGTTGGCTGGAATTACTTGAGGACTATAACTGCACTATTAACTATCTTCCGGGTAAGGCCAATATTGTTGCTGATGCTTTGAGCCGAAAGGTTACTGTTGCTAGCTTGATTATCAGGAATTGGGAATTCATGGAGGAATTATGCTTATGAAAGCCTAGTACTTCAAATTCTGGTATTCAATTCGAACGTTTACAGATTCAATCTCTATTATTATCCAGGATTCGAGAAGCTCAATAGGCTGATCTTCAATTGCTGAAAGTCTTAGAGAATTCAAAAGGAGGAGAGTCAGATTTCAAACTGCACGACGATGGTATTCTCAAATTCAAAGGTAGAATCTGTATTCCGAATAATCCAACTCAAAAGAAGGATATTCTTACTGAGGCACACAGTTCTAGATATACTATTCATCTAGGCAGTACTAAAATGTATAATGATTTAAAGCAAAGCTTCTGGTGGAATAATATGAAGAGAGAAATTATTGACTTTGTTGCTCGATGTCTTACCTGTCAGAAAGTTAAAGAAGAACATCAGAGGCCTGTAGGGTTGTTGCAGCCTTTGGCTATTCATGTTTGGAAATGGGATCACATTACCATGGATTTCGTATCAGATTTACCGAGGTCTTCAAAGGGTAATGACTAAGTTTGGGTTATTGTGGATAGATTGACCAAGACTTCTCATTTCATAGCTAAACAGAAGACTGATTCTCTTGATAAGCTATCAGAGTTGTATATTGAGAATGTTGTCCGACTTCATGGAATTCCAAAGAGTATTGTGTCAGATAGAGATCCCAGATTCACATCTCAGTTCTGGCAGAAGATTCAGAAAGCTTTGGGCACGACTTTGAGTTTCAGTACAGCTTATCATCGTTAAACAGATGGTCAATCCAAGAGAACTAACTTAATCCTCGAGGATATGTTGCGGGCTTGTATTCTGGACCTCGGTAAGAGTTGGAGAAGTATTTGCCACTCACAGAGTTCTCCTATAACAATAGTTATCAAGCTACTATTGGTATGGCACCTTATGAGGCACTGTGTGGGCATAAATGCCTGTCTCCTCTCTACTGGGATAATGTAGGTGAGATGAAGACTATCGACCCTACTCTTTTACCTGAGATGAACAAAATGATTGATCATGTGCAGCTTATCAGAAAAAGAATGCTTACAGCACAGAGCCGACAAAAGAGTTATGCAGATAGATGCCGTCGTGATCTAAAATTTGCGGTGAGGGATCGAGTATTTCTAAAAATTTCTCCTCGCAAGGGTTTGATTCAGCATGGTAAAGGAAGTAAACTCAGTCCTCGATATGTGGGACCATTTGAGATAATTGAAACCATTGGGGAATTGTGTAACGAGCCGATCACCATTCCCACAGAAGGGCACACGAGTCGATACTACCAACATATTGTCCGCTTTGAGCAAGCCCCGAAGGGAACCAATACTCTCACGGTTTTGTTTCTCACGTGTCTCCACGTTAAAAGGCCTGCTGGCTGATACAAGGACTTGAACCTTTATATCCAGCTGTACCACTTCCTAATTTTTCGATGTGGGATTGTGTTACCACACTCCACCCCCCTTAAGAGGCACGCGCCCTCACGGGCTAACGTCACAATGCCACGTTCGCACGTGGTTGGCTCTGATACCATTTGTAACGACCCGATCACCATTCCCACAGAAGGGCGCACGAGTCGATACTACCAACATATTGTTCGCTTTGAGCAAGCCCCGAAGGGAACCAATACTCTCACTGTTTTGTTTCTCACGTGTCTCCACGTGAAAAGGCGTACTGGCTGATACAAGGACTTGAACCTTTATATCCAGCTGTACCACTTCCTAATTTTTCGATGTGGGATTATGTTACCACACTCCTAAAGATGTCACGCCTCGATCCGACCCCGCAAAAGGCCAAGCACGGACCCGACACACGGACAGAGTCTCCTCTGTACCGCGGACGATCCGAAAACCCTAAAATCAATATAACACTTGCGAAAGCCATAATAATAATCAGAACAAGCCAACTTTCTTTAGAAACATACATTTCTTATTATCCAACTTTCCAAACCAAAAATGCCATGCATACTACACAGGTATTTATGCCACTAAACCATTAGCTATTAGCATGCATTTCTTCACTAGTCATCCGAGTATAAGTTATAACATTACATTCTTCCAACTTATACAACATAAGACCGTAGAGGTCTCAAGCTAGAAAATATATACAAGGCTACAAGCCTCAAAATTAAGCGACCTCCACGCAATATACATAACAAGCAAGGTTCGCACAAAAACTGGTAACCAACCACCAGTAAAGCAGAGAAGTGCTATCACGGAAACACCTCCACCTTCTCCTCCTCCTCAATTACCTCGAGAGGGTCTGCTTCAACTACTCCTGTAAAAACATAGTATAGAGAGGAATGAGCAAAAACTATTGCTCAGCGAGGGCAATTGGTCTCAAGGACGGAGATGAGAAGAGTATGCAATGCAATTAGCCAAGCAATACATACAAATCATATAAAGATACAACCAAAGCCAACAATAAAGCAAGGGAAGTATTTAAAGCTGAAAACACTCATTCAAAGGATACGATACTCTTTTCACGAGCAACTTTCAAACACGAATTCGATGACGACGCGCCGGCCCAAACCACCTTATAACACCAGTTTGGAATACCCCGGAAGTATCCATCAACCTACGACCCAAATCTCCCTGGGAGGCAACCCAAGCGAGAAAGGGAATAGCAGCGGAGCTAGAGCAACCAATACTGGTAACCCAAGGCTACCCAGAGAGGCCTATCACTCACGCGTGAGACACTATGCAATGCAAGACTCGATACAAGGCGATAATCAAGCGATAAAGCCACACGTGGGAGAATAACAAAGTAGGTTACTCTCGCACGCAATAGCAGCAATTGATAAGCAATTCAATCCAAAACAACTCAAACAAGTATTTCAAGTAATTCTAAGCATTCTATAGGCATAAAGACAAGAAAACACACAAAAATACAAATCGGCCCCACCTATCAAAACGATACCATTTCCAAACTAGCCACGAGTTCTGGAATCCGACTTGGCAAACCCTCCTAGGTCACCATAAGGCACGTCTAAAGACCCCGAAACCTTACTTTACCCTGGAACTCGCGCAAAGCCCCGATTTTCCCCTTTCTCGTTTGAACTACAACTATAACAACCAAACGCCCAACCAACGCCATAATCGCACCAAAAGTGCTTCCATGGCTTCCCGAAGCAATGCCAACACGCAAAACAAGAAAACGCAAAAGTCGACCTAAACGACCCCGACTTTCCCAAAGGCATAATTCTCGTTTTTTCCACTACGCAACCCAAACAAACTACACATTTTAGCATTCTAGCATACCTAGCATGTTTCTACATCAACGGAAAGCATAACGGCGCAACTTTAACGTTTCAAGGTTTTACTATTCATTAATTACTATTCATTAATCAATTTAAATTGCAATCACAACATTTAACCGCAGAAAATATTACAAAGCTATAAATACATGTTCTACAAATGCCAAGGAACATTCTAGAAGCATCAAATCGCTTTAAATAACGATCTACGGATAAATCTCAAAATTGACAAAGTTAACATACACAACGTATAAATGCGCAAATAACATGCTTCCCTCACCTTAGGTACTCCTAGTCGCTAGGAAAACAACGTTGGTTGCCTTGGAAACCACCCCGCACGAGCTCTCGCGAAGATTGATCGATTGGAAGTTGAAAGGTTTTTTTTTTCCTCAATGAAGCTCACGGCCTGCTCTCCTGTTTTGCTGCTGTTTTTCTTTTTATTTTGCTTAGTTTTTTTAGCTTATAAGTGTTAAATGGTCAACAAGTCAAAGGTCCAAGGTCAAACAACTTAAGACTTGGTCAAAGGGCCCTATTTTGTGCGTTTTAAAGCCATTTTAGCTAAGGTAAGATCAAATAAAGCTAGCAACATTTAAAATATAAAATTTAAGTCATCTAAATACTAGTTTCACTATTTGTTGAGGACTAGAAATCGTTATCTAGCTATCGCTCCTTAAATGCAATGCACGTTGCTACGGCGAGAAAGTAACAATTAATTCACAAAGAATTTAAGGAAATATAATTTTCAAAATAATAAACAAAGAATTTTCACATTCCGGGCTCGGGTATTACACCCTCTCCCCCTTAAAACAATTGTGCCCACGCAATTCTTACTTGGTCAACAAACAACTCTGGATACTGATCCCGAACTTGGTCCTCTCTTTCCCAAGTCGCTTCCTCAAACCCATGATGATTCCACAGAACCTTTACTAACGGAATACTCTTTCTGCGAAGCTCTTGAATCTTCCGATCCACAATTCTAATCGGTTTCTCTTCGTAAGACAATTTTTCTTCAATCTGCAAAGGCTCTGGTTCAAGTACATGTGAAGGGTCTGGATGATACTTCTTCAACATAGACACGTGGAACACATCGTGCAGTCTCGATAAGCTCGGAGGCAAAGCTAACCGATAAGCCAAAGGACCTACCTTTTCGGTGATCTCATACGGACCCACATACCTGGGACTAAGCTTCCCGCTCTTACCGTGCCGAATCAATCCCTTCCGTGGAGAAATCTTAAGAAACACTCAATCTCCCAAATCAAACTCAAGATCCCGACGGTGCTTATCTGCATAACTCTTCTGACGACTCTGAGCTGTAAGCATACGCTGGCAAATAAGGTGAACATTATCTACCATCTTAATCATCTCAGGTAACACAGTTGGATCAACTTTTCTCATCTCTCCAACCTCTTCCCAATATAAAGGGGATCTACATTTACGACCATACAACGCCTCGTAGGGAGCCATACCTATAGTAGATTGATAACTATTGTTGTAGGCGAACTCCGCTAAAGGCAAAAACTTCTCCCAGTTCTTCCCAAAGTCAAGCACACATGCCCGAAGCATGTCTTCCAAGATCCTGATGGTTCTTTCAGACTGTCCATCAGTTTGCGGATGATAAGCAGTACTGAAGCTCAACTTAGTTCCCATGGCCTCTTGCAACTTCTGCCAAAAACGAGATCTAAATATGGGATCTCTATCGGACACTATACTCTGTGGCACACCATGCAATCTCACAATATTAGCAACATAAAGTTCAGCTAACTTATCAAGGCTATCCTGTTTGTTCACGGGAATAAAATGTGTAACTTTAGTCAAGCGGTCCACAACAACCCAAACAGAATCACATCCTCTCGGAGATCTAGGAAGATCGGTCACAAGGTCCATTGTTATATGTACCCACTTCCATTGCGGAATCGACAACGGGTGTAGAAGTCCAGCTGGCCTCTGATGTTCAACTTTAACCCTCTGACAAGTCAAACATCTGGATACATACCCAGCAATCTCCCTCTTCATATTGTTCCACCAGAAGTGTTGCTTCAAATCTCTATACATTTTTGTACTGACCGGGTGAATCGTATACCTCGAATTATGTGCCTCGGACAGGATCTCATTCTTCAAAGTCGGATCATCAGGAACACATACTCTGTCCCTGAATCTGAAGATGCCATCTGCATGTAATTTAAACTCCGACTCTCCCCCTTTTGATTTTTCTTGGATCTTCAAGATGTGAGGATCAGTCTTCTGAGCCTCTCTAATCTGTGCTAGCAATCCTAACTGAATCTGTAAACTAGCAAACCGAATCCCTACCTCAGTAGCTTCTCGTTTCCATGAACAAATTTCTTCCAAAGTCTCCCAGTCCTTGATAATCAAGCTTGCAACAGTAGCCTTTCGGCTCAAAGCATCAGCAACAACATTTGCCTTACCTGGCACGTAGTTAATAGAACAGTTATAACCACCCAATAGCTCTAGCCATCTCCGCTGCCTCATATTTAGATCCTTCTGTGAAAACAAATACTTGAGACTCTTGTGGTCAGTAAATATTTCAAATCTGCAACCCCACAAGTAATGACACTACTTCTTCAAAGCAAACACAACTGCAGCTAACTCAAGATCATGTGTAGGGTAATTGACTTCATAAGGTTTCAATTTCCTAGAAGCATAGGCAATCACCTTACCATTCTGCATTAAAACACAGCCCAATCCTTCTTTAGATGCATCGCTGTAGAAAACGAAGTTCACTGCTCCCTCAGGTAAAGCTAGTATAGGAGCTCAAGTTAGTCTCTTCTTCAATTCTTGGAAACTGGATTCACATTTGGCATCCCAGTTGTAAGCAACTTTCTTCCAAGTCAACTGGCTCAAAGGTCCAGAAATTTTAGAAAAGTCTTTAACAAATCTCCGATAGTAACCTGCCAATCCAAGAAAACTCCGAATCTTTGCCACCGTCTCAAGTCTCTTCTAAGATGAAACAACATCAATCTTAGCTGGGTCCATTGAAATTCCTCGATCTGAAATGATATGGCCTAGAAAAGATATCTGGTTCAACCAGAACTCACACTTGCTGAATTTAGCAAAAAGCTTGTTTTCCTGCAAAGTCTGAAGCACAGTCTTCAAGTGTTGCTCGTGTTCAGCCTCGTTCTTCGAATACACTAAAATGTCGTCAATAAAGATCACGACAAACTGATCAAGGTAAGGTCGAAAAACTCTCTGCATCAAGTCCATGAATGCGGCTGGTGCATTCATCAATCCAAACGGCAACACAACAAACTCATAGTGGCCATATCTAGTCCTGAATGCCGTCTTTGGTATATCGTCACTCCGAATCCTAAGTTGATAGTAACCCTGCATCAAGTCAAATTTGGAGTAAACACTCGCACCCTGCAACTGGTCAAACAATTCTTCAATCAACGGCAAGGGGTATTTATTCTTAATCGTGACTTGATTAAGTCCCCTGTAATCAATGCATAACCGTAGCGTGCCGTCTTTCTTTCTCACAAACAACACAGGTGCACCCCACGGCGAAGAACTAGGTTGTATGAACCCTTTCTCAAGCAAATTCTGAAGCTGAATTTTTAACTCCTGAAGTTCAGCCGATGCCATTCTATAAGGACTCCTAGAAATTGGCGCAGTGCCTGGCACAAGATCAATCACGAACTCAATCTCCTATCCGGTGGTAAACCCGATAATTCCTCGGGAAAAATACCAGGGAAGTCTCTAACAATCGGAACCTCATTCAAACTCAACTTATCAGCAGGCTGATTGATCAAATAAGCTAAGTAAGCTTCACAACCCCTATTCAACAACTTAGAAGTCTTGATCATTGATAAAAGTGGAATGCGGGCAGCCCTGCAGTTCCCAACAATCTCTAGTACCGGTAGGTCAGGAACCTTAAGATAAACGACCTTTGTTCTACAATCCAACTGAGCATAATACTTTCCCAACCAGTCCATTCCCAAAATGATTTCAAAGTCACGGAATGGAAATATAATTAAATCAGCAGGAAATTTACGGTTCTCAATACATATATCACAAGATTTGTAAATAGACTCAGTAACAAATTTTGCACCCAAAGGAGTTCTAACTTCAACTTCATGAGGCAATTTATCAATGCAAACATTCACATTTCGTGCACATGCCGGAGTTATAAATGAATGTGTAGCTCCAGGATCAATCAAAACTTTAACTGGCTGAGTATTGAGAAGAAAGGTACCTTCCACTATATCTGTGGTATCGGGTAGCTCCTATACATCCAGTGCAAAGACCCTAGCCTGATCTCTCTGTGCTGGACGTGCACCTGCTGCCCTATTCTGAACACCTTGGCCTCCACCACGGCCCTGAACATTATTATACTTAGGGCAATCTCTCACCCTATGATCATCACTGCCACAACCCGTACATTTACCACTCTTCCTCCAGCAGTTAGCCTCAATATGGCCCGATCGATTACAATAATTACACTGCTGATTTTGCCTAACCGTAGTGTTTCCTGTAGGTGCTGGGGCTCTGGCAGGGGTAGGAACTGTACCTCCCTGCTGGGGTCTAGTCACAGCTGGCCTAGCCTGAATCTGCTGCTGTGGCTGATACGGACGCTGCTAAGGAGCCTATGCAGAAGCCTGATATTGCCTCGGCTGACTCTGGCTGCTCTGGCCCAAGTATTGCCTCTTACTCGGCTGACTGCTCTCAGCTAACATCTCAGCCTTCCGTTTCTCAAACTTCGAGGCTGCCTGAAATGCCTCGGGAAAAGTAGTGTAGGTCTGCCCAGTCAAATGCAACTGTATGTCCATTCTCAGCCCACGGACAAACCTATGAATCATCCTCCTAGCCGGCCGTACCAACTCGTGCATATACCTCGACAGGCTAACAAACCTCGCCTCGTACTGTGCAACAGTCATATTTCCCTGCTTCAGGGCCACAAACTCATCATCCCGTCTTTCCATAGCCATCTCGGGAATATATTTGTCCCGAAACTCACTTACAAAATCATCCCATAAGTGTGGAACATCCTCACAATCCCACCTTAACCTGACAGTATTCCACCACTGCTCTGCATCACCCTCAAATAACAATGATGCATAATCTATTCTTGCCTCATCAGTGTACCTCAAAGCAGTGAAAATTTTCTTGACACGATTAATCCATCTCTCGGCCGCCTCATCATCCGGCTCCCCGAAGAACTTTCCCGGCTCATGCCTCAGAAATTTCTCTAGCTGGTTATTCTCAACTCTGTACCCCTGTCCACCAGGATTAGCTTGATTTCCCTGGGGATTAATCTGGTCTTGCCTCTGCTCATGTAGTACCTGTGTGATCCGGTCTACTGCAGTAGTCATGGTAGCCATAAACTGCTCAGGCAACGGCTGCTGACCCTGTTCTGCTGCCTCTTCATCTGATCCTATACCTTGAGTACCACGACGTGGCGGCATAGTAGCAACTCACAATAGCTGGCAACATTTAAAAACAGTTTATAGACAGAAATATAGCACATAAGATTATATAACACTCAAGTCAATAATAATCCAATATTCTATCACACAATTCACATAAGTTAAGTTTAACTTGCCAAACTATTCCACTTCAACACACAAACATTCCAAGTTCACAAAGTCATGTTATAACATTTTCTTTTCACTTAGCAATCATACATAAACACTTTAGCATTTTAGACCTTTACCCCACAGACTGAGAATCATATCCCGACTCATGCAAGACTATCATGCTCTGATACCACCTAAAGATGTCACGCCTCGACCCGACCCCGCAAAAGGCCAAGCCCGGACTCGACACACGGACAGAGTCTCCTCTGTACCGCGGATGATCCAAAAACCCTAAAATCATATAACACTTGCGAAAGCCATAATAATAATCAGAACAAGCCAACTTTCTTTAAAAACATACATTTCTTATTATCCAACTTTCCAAACCAAAAATGCCATGCATACTACACAGGTATTTATGCCACTAAACCATTAGCTATTAGCATGCATTTCTTCACTAGTCATCTGAGTATAAGTTACAACATTACATTCTTCCAACTTATACAACATAAGACCGTAGAGGTCTCAAGCTAGAAAATATATACAAGGCTACAAGCCTCAAAATTAAGCGACCTCCACGCAATATACATAACAAGCAAGGTTCGCACAAAAATTGGTAACCAACCACCAGCAAAGCAGGGAAGTGCTATCACGGAAACACCTCCACCTACTCCTCATCCTCTATTACCTCGAGAGCGTCTGCTTCAACTACTCCTATAAAAACATAGTATAGAGAGGAATGAGCAAAAACTATTGCTCAGCGAGGGCAATTGGTCTCAAGGACGGAGATGAGAGGAGTATGCAATGCAATTAGCCAAGCAATACATACAAATCATATAAAGATACAACCAAAGCCAACAATAAAGCAAGTCAAGTATTTAAAGCTGCAAACACTCATTCAAAGGATACGATACTCTTTTCACGAACAACTTTCAAACACGAATTCGATGACGACGCGCCGGCCCAAACCACCTTATAACACCAGTTTGGAATACCCCGGAAGTATCCATCAACCTACGACCCAAATCTCCCTGGGAGGCAACCCAAGCGAGAAAGGGAATAGCAGCGGAGCTAGAGCAACCAACACTGGCAACCCAAGGCTACCCAGAGAGGCCCATCACTCACGCGCGAGACACTATGCAATGCAAGACTCGATACAAGGGGATAATCAAGCGATAAAGTCACACGTGGGAGAATAACAAAGTAGGTTACTCTCACACACAATAGCAGCAATTGATAAGCAATTCAATCCAAAACAACTCAAACAAGTATTTCAAGTAATTCTAAGCATTCTATAGGCATAAAGACAAGAAAACACCCAAAAACACAAATCGGCCCCAACTATCAAAACTCTACCATTTCCAAACGAGCCACGAGTTCTGGAAACCGACTTCGCCAACCCTCCTAGGTCACCATAAGGCACGTCTAAAGACCCCGAAACCTTACTTTACCCTAGAACTCGCGCAAAGCCCTGATTTCCCCCTTTCTCGTTTGAACTACAACTATAACAACCAAACGCCCAACCAACGCCATAATTGCACCAAAAGTGCTTCCATGGCTTCCCAAAGCAATGCCAACACGCAAAATGAGAAAACGCAAAAGTCGACCTAAACGACCCCGACTTTTCCAAAGGCATAATTCTCGTTTTTTCCACTACGCAACCCAAACAAACCACACATTTTAGCATTCTAGCATACCTAGCACGTTTCTACATCAACGGAAAGCATAACAGCGCAACTTTAACGTTTCAAGATTTTACTATTCATAAATTACTATTCATTGATCAATTTAAATTATAATCACAACATTTAACCGCAGAAAATGTTACAAAGCTATAAATACATGTTCTACAAATGCCAATGAACATTCTAGAAGCATCAAATCGCTTTAAATAATGATCTACGGATAAATCTCAAAATTGACAAAGTTAACATACACAACGTATAAATGCGCAAATAACATGCTTCCCTCACCTTAGGTACTCCTAGTCGCTAGGTCGGAAACCACCCCGCACGAGCTTTCGCGAAGATTGATCGATTGGAAGTTGAAAGGTTTTTTTTTTCCTCAATGAAGCTCACGGCCTGCTCTCCTGTTTTGCTGCTGTTTTTCTTTTTATTTTGCTTAGTTTTTTTAGCTTATAAGTGTTAAATGGTCAACAAGTCAAAGGTCCAAGGTCAAACAACTTAAGACGTGGTCAAAGGGCCCTATTTTGTGCGTTTTAAAGCCAATTTAGCTAAGGTAAGATCAAATAAAGCTAGCAACATTTAAAATATAAAATTTAAGTCATCTAAATACTAGTTTCACTATTTGTTGAGGACTAAAAATCGTTATCTAGCTATCGCTCCTTAAATGCAATGCACGTTGCGACAGCGAGAAAGTAACAATTAATTCACAAAGAATTTATGGAAATATAATTTTCAAAATAATAAACAAAGAATTTTCACATTCCGGGCTCGGGTATTACAAATTGGCTTATTGTCTAGCTTTACCTCCTAGTCTGGGTAGAATTCATAATGTCTTCCATGTATCTACACTTCGGAAGTATCAGCCAGATCCTTCTCACATACTTGAGCCAGAACCGCTAGAGATCAGTGAGACTTTGACGTACACAGAGAAACCTCTTCAGATTGTGGATTAGAAAGTGCAGGAGCTGAGGACTAAAAGCATTTCGATGGTTAAGGTTCTGTGGGATCATCACGGCGTAGAGGATGTGACGTGGGAGAGAGATGATTAGATACGGGAGTGCTATCTAGAGTTATTCGCCGATTCATGTAAGAATTGCGTGGACGCAATTAGTTTAAGGGGGAGAGGATGTGACGCCTGAGTTTTAGGCATGCATTCAATTATTGTTGCATCCTTTGTTTGCGCATTTCCTTCTGTGCTTTATTAACTGTCTTCTTAAATTTCTATTCACTCCATTTTTTTTAACTTCATTCTATTAGCGAATTAGCATTTTTATTAAATCATATTAATTGTTAGAGTAGTGGAAAAAATGAGCAATTGAGCTAGTAGCGATAGGAGAGCTCGTTTGGAAAATGATTTTAGTAGTTCAATAAATAGTATTATGTAACATAACTTAGAGATTTAATTAGTTCGTTTATATTTTACACTTTAGGCTCGTATTTAAGCTATCAATGCTCATTTTAATGTACCACTAAGTACCTAACTTGACCCCATTTGATATATATGCTCACACAACACCAATGTAGCTCATAACTTAGCAAAGAAAAAAAAATAAAAAGCTGAAAAACACTGTAGCTTACCCGACAGCCCTTCTCTCTCTCTTGGGTGATTTTTGCTTCAACAATTCCTCAATCCAAGCCTAGCCAAGCAAGGAGCAAGTAGTTTAGTGTGTGTGCAAGCCTCCCGAGAGCTCCTACGCGCAATGGTGAGGGATTTCATGGCTTATTTTCGCATTTTGAAATAGTTGCTATTTTCTTGATTTGTTAGAAATGATGTTAAATGCTATTGCAAGGCTCAAATAAGCTTATATATGTTGTATACATGTAGTAGGGACCACATTTATGCTATTTTTTCATGTATTAAACGGTAGAAATCGTTAGTTAATTCGTAGGAGTGAATAGTGACGAAAATTCTAGGGTTTTGTGAATTTGCGCATTTTAACTTGATTCAATGCTCTTAATAGATGCCTTAGATGCTAATGAAGGTAGTCTAATAGCCCCGTGCACTTGCATTGCTCTAGAATCGCATAAAACGTGAAATAGTCAACTTTAACAAAGGGGTTTCGGGGTTAATGCGAATCTGGGTGGATTCGGGCTTCACTTCTAGTATTATTAGGCTACGTAGGTGCTATAGAAGCTTTGATAACCCTTGTTTGAAGCCCGGATAAGGTATATGTAGTTTAAAGCCATAAGAGGGAATTTGGGGCTTTCGGGGTAATTGCGGGCGTTAGAATGAGTTAGAGGGTTGGAAGGGTTCCTTGAAGGTTAGTTAAAAGGTTGGGAGAGTTTCCCTTGAAAATTGAATCATTAACTTTGGTTTGGAAGAGAAATGGTTTGAAAAACAAAGGGGTTTAGGTACAATTTCGGTTGACTCACGCTTCTAAGCCCATGGCATGACTTCTTGGGTGTTTATATGTGGTTTCAAGTTGATTTGGAGCTTTTAGTATGATTCTATGCTTATCTTGTATATGTCCCTTTGGAAAACTGCTTATTTGCTTATATAATTGTTTCTATTCTAACTGCATCGAGGTCAACCTACTTTGTTGATCCTCCTATGTGTTATTGTTTATATTATTGATATTAACTTGCCATTGTAAAGTGCATTGCATAGTGATTGCGCAACCATAGTGTCAGGGGCGGATGTGTTGAATATCGGCTGGGCGGCAGAGGGCTTGCCAGTGGATATTCAAACTCCGTGCCCTAGTCCCTCATTCGCCTGGTTCGGAGATTGCCAGGGGATGTTGGGTCGTAAGATTATCGGGGTACATCCGGAGTACACCCACTGGAGTGTTTGGGGTTATGCCGGCTTATTGTGATCATGATCGTGGTTCGTGGTTCGTGAATGAAGACTAGTGAAGATTGGTGTATAGTAGTTATGTGAAATGTATCCTTTTAATTGTGTGGTTATTTAAGCTATCATTGGTTCTTTAATTGTCTAATTGGTATTGTTGTTTAACTATATTACCTGTTGAATTGCATGCCCCGGGACTATATCCCTCACTGGGCAACAGTGGTTGCTCATACTTCGATATATGTTTCAGGAGACGCTGAGGGTGATCCCCAGCTTGTTGAGATAGTAGTGGAGGAGGAAGAGGTGCAGTTAGAGCCTTTGCCCTAGTTGCTGTGTGTTGTTCTGAGGTGGCTGTGCCTTCTTGTTTCTATTTGGTACTTGTGTATCTATTTTGTGGCCTAAGGGCTTTGTTTATGTTGGTTGTTGTAAGAAGTTGAAGGATAGTTGGTTGTAGTGCAGATTTGGGAACCTATGTCTTGTAATAACTTATGTTTCTGCTTATATTCACTTTGCATGCTTGGGGGTGAATGGCTTAATGTAGAATGTTTTATCTTCTAAGTATGTTTTAAGGTTATCCTAGAATGGCATGGCTATTAGCCTATATTGTAAACAAGTTACTTGCATGCTTGTGTGGTTTTAGAACTGTTGTTTGCTTCAAGGCTCGGATGGCCTTGAATCTTTAAATTTATAGCCATGAAAAGTTTGTTTACCTTGTAGTTACCTTATTTGAGAGTTTACAGGTTTTCAGAATGTCCACGGTACAGGGGAGACTCTGTCCGTGTATCGGGTCCGAGCTTAACCTTTAGCTTGGGGGTTGGGTCGGGGCGTGACACCAACCACCTTATAACTTCAGTTTGGAATACCCCGGAAGTATCCAATCAATTCTATGACCCAAATCTTCCTGGGAGGCAACCCAAACAAGAAAGGAAATAGGACACGGTGCTAGGACAACCAACCCTGGCAACCTAAGGCTACCTAGAGAGGGCCATCACACCGCCCCTGACTCTATGAATGCAATACAATATACAATGCAACAATCGACCAATCAAACAATAGAGCCACACGTGGGAGAATAACAAAGTAGGTTACTCTCGTACGCAATAGCAACAATTGATAAACATTTCAATCAGAATCATCTTTAACAAGCATAACAAGCAATAATAAGCATTCTACAAGCATAACACTATGAAAACCAACAAAAACACAAAATGACCCCAACGTTCAAAACGCTACTACTTTTAAACGAGCCACGAGTTTTGAAAACCGACTTCACCAATCCTCTTAGATCACTATAAGGCACGTCTAAAGACCCCGAAACTCTACTTTACTCTAGAATTCCCGCAAAGCCCCGATTTTCTCCTTTGCTCGTTTGAACTATAGCTATCCTAACCAAGCACCCAACTAACGCCATAACCACACCAAAAGTGCTTCCATGGCCTCCCGAGACAATGCTATCACGCAAAATGAGAAAATACTAAACTCGACCTAAACGACCCCAACATGCACTAAGCCAATTTTCTCCCTTTTTCCATTACACAATCCAATTTAACCATACATTTAGGCATTCTAGCATATCTAGCACCTTCCTACATCAACAGAACACAAAATGAAGCAACTTTAATGAAACAAGGGTTTACTATTCACATTTTACTATTCCAATAGCATTTAAAATTGCAATTGTTATATTCAACCGTAGAAAATGCTAAAAGTCTACAAATACATGTTCCACAATTGTCAAGGAACATTCTTTAAGCATCAAAACGATTAAAATAACAATCTATGGCTAAAACCCAAAAATTAAAGTTTATATACAACATTTTCAAATGCGCAAATAAACATGCTTCCCTCACTTTAGATGCTCCTAGACGCTAGGAAAACCTCATTGGAAGCCTCAGACACAACCCCGTGCAAGCTCTCGCGAAGATTTGAAGATTTGAATGTTGAGATTTTTTTTTTTTTTTGTTCCCTCAAGGTTTCGGCCCTTTGCTTCTATTTTTCAGCTTTCTTTTGTTTTATTTTTTTTGCTATTATATGCTTATAAAAGATGACAAGCTAGTCAACTAGTCAAAGCCTTGGTCAAACTAATTAAAAATTGGTCAAATAAGCTTATTTTAGGCATTTTAAGGTTAAAACAACTAACACAATTCTAATTCTAGTTAACAACAACTAAAATTCTAAAATTAAAACACCAAATACTAGTTTTCACTATTTGCTGAGGACTAGAAAACACGCTCTAACTATCGCTCTCGAAATGCAATGCATTTTGCGACAATAAAGGAATAACAATTAAATTTCAAATAATTTAAGAAAATATAATTTTCAAAAAAATAAATAGGAAAATTTCACATTCTGGGCTCGGGTATTACAGCATTAGCATTTAAGAGCAAAACAAGAAATTCAAAAAAGTTGTCACATTTTTGAAATGCAAAAATAGGTATGAAATCACTCACCTATTGCGTGTAGGAGCTCCTAGGAGGCTAGTAAACACCCTAAACCACTTGCACCTAGCTTGGCTTAGATTGGAATGAGGATTTGTTGAGCAAAAATCTCTATTTCTCCTCCTATGCTATTTTCGGATTTGCTATAGTATTTTCAGCTTTTCTCTTCTATTTTTTTGTTTTTTGTTTTGTGAGCTTAATATGTGTGTGTGAGTATATATGCTAAGTGGTGTTGAGTTGGGTAAGTGTTAATTCTATAAAAATGAGTATAATTAGCATAAAAACGAGTCTCAATGCGCGTTAATATGTTAGCTAACTAAAACATAAAGTTTAACTACGTAACACTATTCACTAATTCAATAAAACATTTCCTAAACGAATGCTCTCAACACTAAATGCTCAAATGCATATTTTTCTCATTCCTAACATAATTAATATGATTTAAGAAAAATGCTAATTCGAAGAAAATAGATAGCTGGAAAATGTAATGAATAGTAACCGAGGAAAGCAACAAGTAAATGGATAGTGAAAATGCACAAACAGTAGATGAAACAGTTAATAAATCATGGCAATGTTCTCGGGCGTCACACACCTAGTAGTACCCCTTCCTGCATATCCAAACAAGACCCGAGTAGGCGGGTCGAGGTCGTACGAGGTACCTACTACTTGGAGTACCCTCCTAAAAGGAAAAAGATGTATCTGTCAGGTTCAGTTCTTCTTAGTTGGGTAAGGCAGGTTTGACCATAAAAGCTATGCTCACACACAAGACTACCCCTCTTCCCGAAAGCTTCGCGGGGACTACTTTACGGACAACTGCCCGTAGGGGGTTTACTACACAAGGCGAATAGAAGATGCTCAGCTCCGCACAACATAGGGATTGGCACACTTTCGGGAAGAACATAAAATAGTAGAAGATTCCGCATGTAGAAGACAACGATCATTAGAAATTCACGAATTAGAGATGCTGTAATATACACTTTCCCATAACTTCTCATACCACACCAACCCACTGAAATGTAAATAGGGATCCGTAATGTGGTCAATATCACAAAGAATAAAGAGATACCGTCTATACCCAAATAAAAATTGATGTTTTCATAAAGAAGCCATCGAAGGCTTGCCACAAATTGAAATTTGGCCGTAGAAGGATTGAATTGTATCCGAAGAATAGGGGTATACAAAAAGGTAATAAGAGAGGCGCACAGACCAATCAATCGTATCGGTCGTATTCTTGAATTTGGAATGAAAAGAGGAGAAATACTTCCTAGCACGAGACACAGAATAGGACCACTTAGATCAGGATAACATTCACATAAATGTTCTAGCATAGAGTATAATGGAACATGGAAGAGATTAATTGATAACAGTAAAAAGATGGGCACCTAATTCCAATACAATAGGGGTCCACCAGTGCAAGTCGGCTGAACACTGTGATTGATGAATGGGTAGGTGGGTTAGGTGCACCTCTTGCCCAGTGGGAAGTAATGAGGCTAGTCTCTCCCCCTTGAATGACGAAGTATTTAGGCCCCCTTCCCGTGTATGTTATATCGCCTTGACCCCTCACAAGATCAGGGACTCTATTAATCAACTAAACTCAACCTAATCCCAAACCCAGGCACAGATTTTTAGGAAAAACGGACAGAGTCTCCCCTATACCGTGGACATTCTGAAAACCTGTAAGCATTCCAATAAAACCACGAAGCAAAAGAACAACATTTCTAATTGAAATCCTAACTTCAAGGCCATCCGAGCCTTAAACAACACAAGATAATATAAATACATACAAGCATGCATTTCCCAATATAAACTTCTTTACAGAAACTGCTTATCATACCACTCCATGATAACATTTAAACATACTTAGAGATTAAAGACAACCATTTCAACCCCTACTACCACACACAAACATGCAGGACACTCAAGCAATGAGGTAAATCATTAAAGTATTACAGGCCAATGGTTCTTTAGACTTTAATACAATCTTCCACGATGAGTTACAAATACATACAAGACCTCCACTTTCCAAATTTTACTACCACGACAAGTAACCCTCCAATGGATAGAAATCCAAACAGCTTGTAGGCACATCAATTGCTTCGTATTAAACATGAATGTGTTTGAAACGAGGGTGAGTATACAACATGTATACTTAGTGAGGAAGGGGAAACGGGAACAGTATACCGGGGTTCGTGCAATGCAGCAACTTAACACATTTAATACAATAAATAAACAATGGATAACAACTCTAATACCACATTTTGAAAAGGATACGATTGATAACCCTTATGACTCCAAGTCTTCGATTCTCGATCCACGAACCACGACTCGATCATGATATGCCAGCATCCCAAACACTAATGGGTACTCCGGATGTACCCAATCCTACGACCCAACACCACCTAGCAAACTCCGGACCAGGCAAGTGAGGGAATAGGGTATGGAGCTAGAGCAACAAACCCTGGCAAGCCCATTGCCGCCCAGAGAGGCCCATCGCATCCGCCCCGACGATAAGGTTGCGCAACCATTGACTCGATAACAAAGTAAACAATAATAATAATAACAATATAACAAAATAAGCCGATATACAAACTAGGAGGACACCAAAAGAGGTTGTCCTCGTGCACACACATCATCAATCACACCGTACGATGAAATATGATACATTCATTGGTCTATATTTGCTAAACTAATCCAATTAAAACACTTAAATGACTTTGTAGCGAACATTTAACATATAACAAGATAAGACACTTAGAATGCACAAAGAAATGATCCCTCACCTTTATCGAGCTCCAAGATATGAGAAACAACTGAATGTATCAACCCTATCATGCAATAGAATATATATTTATCACGAGGATTCACATAGTTAACATTTATAACCGATATAACCAAGTTCACATCATATGAGCATTTAACAATGTTCGGTCTATATATCATTCAACTAAATAATATAGCCATGAAATGCAATGAAAATCAATATAGGAAGCATATAGTGCGACATTTCAAGCTAACACAAGTCTAATTTTCAATTTCAACTATTATGCTTAAAGTCAATAGAAATTATGCGCCTATGAACTCATACGATAACCAAACTCGAAACCGACTTCACACCCCATTCGAGGACATTTTATGACCCACTTAAAAGCTACGAAACCCCGGTTCTACCCACGTTTACACAAAAACCCCGATTTCCCTCTTACGGTTTACAAATGAGCTATATCACTTGAAATCCCAACCGACACCATAAACGCACGGAAAGTGCCTCCATGACCTAGTAAGACAAAGCCCTAAATAAAAATGAGAAAACGGACAACTCCGTTTTTCAGCCCCGACTTAAATTAGGTCCGTTTTCATGATTTTCTCAAAGAGCACTTCAATTTTATTCTGCATTATGTCAATCTAACATGCCAAGGACCTACACAAGCGAGGAATTCAAAATCCGAGACAAAAATATTTTCTAAGTCATTTTCATGGCAAAAGTACTATTCAATCATCTTCTCCAAGTGCCATTTTCATCTTCAAGCATTCAACAAGAATTTTCAACCATCAAATATATTCTATGAAGTCATTAGATCATATAAGAAGCAACAGAATAAGCATTAAACCACTACAATATTAGATCACAAAAATAATAGCACAAACTTTAATTGTATTTAATACAAGAATGGAATGCACCCTCACCTCTTTTGAAAATCAAAGAATAGTCTTAAGGTCCTAAGGATGAAGCACAACCAATTTGGGAAGCAATGGAAGCAATAATGAAGCAAGGAGCAATTTATTTTTTTGGAGAAGTTACTATTCCCGTAACTATTTTTTGGCCATTTTTTGGACCTTTTTTTGTTTTGTTCCTTGGCTTCTAATATTTTCATGAGATGGTCAAAGGGTGGGTCAAGCAATTAGGGCATTTTAGTAAGGGTAAATAGGTCACTTGGGTGATTAAATTTCAGCAAAACAAAATGCCAAAAATCAGAAAAATCTGAAAAAAATCCCGATGGTACTATTCATCAAACATTTCTGAATTTTTTCCTATTGATCCCGTTATGCAATGCACGCACGGTTAGGGGCTATAGTCCCCTAAAAATATTCAGTATTTTATAAAAATATAAAGTGCATGAAAAGAAATAGTTGAATTTATGGAAATGTGAAAAAATGAAGTAATTAGCTAAGTTGCACATAAGTTAACCATTTAATGAATGCAATTAATGAAGTGCTGGGTTCGGGGAGTCACATCCTCCCCTCCTTACAAAAATTATGTCCTCGCAATTTCCTAAGCTGAAATGACTTCCAAGAACTGCAACAGTTTCCGTCGGACTTGAAGTCAAGAAGCGTAATGTCGAAGGAGACTAAGAAGAGCGAACGTCACTGAAGGAAGCCCGAATGGGGTAGCTAAATAAAGGCTCCTATGAAAATACCCAATAGGAGTCCGGTAAGAATGTCACACGAGGAGGCCATTAAGAAATGCTGAGAGAGCACCAAAAGAAATCCCATTAAGAAAAGTATGCAGTTAATATCCAAAACGCCCTGATAATATCAAGAAATTCCCAAGAAGGAAGTCTGGGGAATCCCAACTCTAACTGTCAAATAAAGGCTGAAGATTTCCAAATAAAGGCCTAATTAGAAGTCTAGCTTGGGACTCCGAGAAAATACCACCAATAAATCTGATTAAGGATGCCAAATAAAGGCTCCGAATAAGTATACGAATCGAGAAGTCCGAATAAGAATCTCTCTAATTATGAATCACCATATAAGAATCCCCAATATTCTCGTTATACCAGTAGTCCAAAGGAAATCCCAAATAATCTCTAGGCAAGAATACCAGACGAATATACCGAAGAAAATACCCAATAGGAATATCAAGGTGGTAGCATAGGTAAAATCCCGAACAAGAAATCCAAGTGGGAGTGTGCGCAAGGAATACTGACCAATACTCATAAACATGAATTCTTTCGATTAAGAGTATCAAATAAGACCTCCATATATGACGCCAACTAGAAGATCTATCCAAGATGCCCAAATAGGAATTCTAGCCAAGAAGTACCGTTTAAGAAGTGCCAAGAGAGTCTGGATTTAACCTCGGGGCATCAAATCCCTTCACTGATCCCAGTAGCCGGTTGAACCATTATTCTCTCACCAGTCAGCATCATTGGCCATCTCTTTCAAGGGAGAATTCTTACTTACCGATTTAAGGGGACAATGCATGAATGCCGATATATCACCTAATGTAATTGATGTAATGTTCATATATCAGGAGATTATGACATATATCACACAAGCTATTATATAACCAGAAGTTTTATATCACAAAGTTAATCAACAAGATAGTTCAAATACGAGTCACACACAATGAATACAATTCACAACACAACTATGCCAAGACACTCAGGAATACATGTTACAATCAATATTTCGAGCAACTAGCGATTCATGAGATTAATTCGATTCATGATTAGCTATATCACAACACATGACAAGTATTTAACACACAGTACACATCACTATCACATAGATCACATATTAAGTTCAGGAAAAAAGATTGCACAAAAGACACTCACATTCTCAAGGCACACCAAGCACACACCTAATCAAGACATATTTCACAAGCACGCACTCAAGGTTCACTATCCAGCAGTCCGAGGATCCTATCCCGGCTGAGAGCATCTAAGATCTAATACCACTTGTAGCGCCCTGACCCCTCATGAGATCAGGAACTCGATTAATCAACTAAACTCAACCCAATCCCAAACCCAGGCATAGATTTTTAGGGAAAACATACAGAGTCTCCCTTGTACTGTGGACATTCTGAAAACCTGTAAGCATTCCAATAAAACCACGAAGCAAAAGAACAACATTTCTAATTGAAATCCTAACTTCAAAGCCATCCGAGCCTTAAACAACACAAGATATTATAAATACATACAAGCATGCATTTCCCAATATAAACCTCTTTACAGAAATCGCTTATCATACCACTCCATGATAACATTTAAACATACTTAGAGATTAAAGACAACCATTTCAACCCCTGCTACAACACACAAACATGCAGGACACTCAAGTAATGAGGTAAATTGTTAAAGTATTATAGGCCAATGGTTCTTTAGACTTTAATACAATCTTCCAGGATAAGTTACAAATACATACAAGACCTCCACTTTCCAAATTATACTACCACGACAAGTAACCCTCCAATGCAAAGAAATCCAAACAGTTTGTAGACACATCAATTGCTTCATATTAAACCTGAAAGTGTTTGAAATAACGGTGAGTATACAACATGTATACTTAGTGAAGAAGGGAAAACGGGAACAGTATACCGGGGTTCGTGCAATGTAGCAACTTAACACATTTAATACAATAAATAAACAATGGATAACAACTCTAATACCACACTTTGAAAAGGATACGATCGATAACCCTTATGACTCCAAGTCTTTGATTCTCGATCCACGAACCATGACTCGAACACGATATACTGGCATCCCAAACACCAAAGGGTACTCCGGATGTACCCAATCGTATGACCCAACACCCTTGGCAATCTCCGGACTAGGCGAGTGAGGGAATAGGGTACGGAGCTAGAGCGACCAACCCTGGCAAGCCCACTGCTGCCCAGAGAGGCCCATCACATCCGCCCTGACGATAAGGTTGCGCAACCATTGACTCGATAACACAGGAAGCTATAATAATAATAACAATATAACAAAATAAGTCGATATACAAACAAGGAGGACAACAAAAGAGGTTGTCCTCGTGCACACACATCATCAATCACGTCGTACGATGAAATATGATACATTCATTGGTCTATAATTGCTAAACTAATCCAATTAAAACACTTAAATCACTTAGTATCGAATATTTAACATATAACAAGGTAAGACACTTAGAATGCACATAGAAATGATCCCTCACTTTTACTGAGCTCCAAGATACGAGAAACAACTCAATGGATCAACCCTATCATGCAATAGAATATATATTTATCACGAGGATTCACATAGTTAATATTTATAACCGATATAACCAAGTTCACATCATATGAGCATTTAACAATGTTCGGTCTATATATCATTCAGCTAAACAATATAGCCAAGAAATGCAATGACAATCAATATAGGAAGCATATGGTGCGACATTTCAAGCTAACACAAGTCTAATTCTCAATTTCAACTATTATGCTTAAAGTCAATAGAAATTATGCGCCTATGAACTCATACGATAACCAAACTTGAAACCAACTTCACACCCCATTCAAGGACATTTTATGACTCACTTAAAAGCTACGAAACCCCGGTTCTGTCCACGTTTATCCAAAAACCCCGATTTCCCTCTTACGGTTTACAAAGGAGCAATATCACCCAAAATCACAACTGATGCCATAAATGCACGGAAAGTGCCTCCATGACCTACTAAGACAAAGCCCTAAATAAAAATGAGAAAACGGATAACTCTGTTTTTCGGCCCAGACTTAAATTAGGTCCGTTTTCATGATTTTCTCAAACAGCACCTCAATTTTATTCCATATTATGTCAATTGAACATTCCAAGGACCTACATGAGCGAGGAATTCAAAATCTGAGACAAAAATATTTTCTAAGTCATTTTCATGGCAAAAGTACTATTCAATCATCTTCCCCAAGTGCCATTATCATTTTCAAGCATTCAACAAGCATTTTAAACCATCAAATACATTCTATGAAGTCATTAGAGCATATAAGAAGCAACGGAACAAGCATTAAATCACTACAATATTAGATCACAAAAATAATAGCACAAAATGCTTTTTTTTATTTTGATTCTTTCTATTTTTGAATTACCAATAGAGAGTTTTCAAAAAAAATCCCTCTAGCAAAACGCAATTTGTCGAGTTCAATCCAAGACATACCTTGCATTTTTTCAAGCAGCTTAGCTTTCTTACGCTTATTCAGCTAGTGTGGCATTAGGCATAGCCGAAATTCGTCGAAGGGATAAAAAAAAAGAGGTTTGAAGATGCTCGACCGATAGGGAGAGGAAGAAATGAAAGTTTTTTCTTTCTTTCAATCCAAATAAGAGTACAAAGAAAGAACTCAAAAATGACAGTTTTATAAAGAAGTGTCAGTAAGAACTAGAACTATACTTCTTCCCCCCTTTCTCCTTTTCCTCTCTCCTTTTGTTTGTGCTTCCACCAGGGCTTTTCATTCTGTTTTATATAGACCCAAGGAAAAAATTAATAATTCAAAGGTGACCCGGCATACAGAAAAATATCTAGGATGATGACTTGCAAAAGACGACTAAGGGACGGGGAGAGGGAGGCTAAGTAAAATAATATACTGGTTCTATTCTATAATCTTATGAATCACGCACGGCACACTTTCTATATCTCTTCCGTCTACAAGGTGAACAACTTAGCTTACAACACAACGTGTTTGCAACCAGAATGGCTGGTGCATTGGCCTAAGTCCGAGAGTCTTCGGTTAGAATGCTCCATATCTCGTGACACGCGGAGTGTGGTATTTTATTTTAAAAAGTTCGTATAACTTCAAAAGATTCATTCTTTATAAATAAAGTCAAAGGGTGCATTGCCTCTTTGAGTGAAGAAGAGAAGGGCTTTATATAGACATTCTTGAGCCATGTTCGTCGCCCTAGGGTTACCATTATTTTATTTCATTCTATTGATTGGTTCTAGCTTCAAAGAATATATACATGGAGCTATGTCAACTTACGTACATCTCGTTGATGAAACGATCAGGTAAACCATGCCACGTATCATCCCCTATTTCCATAGAGGATATATATAAAAAAAGAAGAGATATAGTGATAAGACCTTGTTCGTTTCTACTTAACGTTATTTTCCTCGATTTTTACATAAGGTAGCTTGCGCTAAGGATTTAATCAGAGTCAAACTTTGATTCAAAAAAAATCTTTTAGCTGGAGTACAAGTCTACTTTTTGATCTTTAGTAAAGGCGGATTAAGCCAAAAAATCTTTTTTCTGAATCAAAGTCTTAACGTCCTCGTTGAGAGTCACTCTGCGAGATGTCCAGTAGTCTCTGACTTGGTCTTTGAATCGTAAGTCTCAGCCCGTTCCTGGCTTGCCTCGCTCTCAAGTTGGTGTTTCTACTTGACTAAGTAGTATTCCACTCGTGTAGTGGGTGTATGGGCTAGCCCATGGTACAGTCAGCTATGATAATCTAGAACCTTACTCACTAGGGTTAGCGTACCATCACTATTCTCACCAGGGGATTGCTCTAAAAGCTTAGTCTATCCCAATCCTTGGGGACTTACCATCTATAGCACCAGCTCTCAAACTTGACTTTGACATTTCCCCTATTTTCGGGTTAGCTTTTTAACTCCTTGCTAGCTTGTTTGCTTACTGCTTACTATCCTATTGCTTATTCTTTAACTAGGGACTTGAACTGAAACTTCCAACTTCAAGGTCTAGCCTCAAAAGGGGAATGACTTCCTTTTCACGTCAACTGACTTATGGATTCGCCGGTGGACTGACTTAAACTCCCCCTAATCGGATTCTGCTTGAACTGAGAATAAAATCCCCTATGGGGGAAGGGTAACTCATACAACATGGGTGATTGGCAAAAGGGTAAATATAGCGCTATCACCAGCTTCAGGGCTGACTACTACAAGAGTGGATTGAGCACGCTTACTATCACTATTCTATCCCCACCTTCTTTAAAGAAAAATGATTCTACCAACTATCTTCTTTGGAAATCAAAATAATTTCCATCGTGGATCTCCGGAGGCTAATATTAAGTATGGTAAAGAGTAACCCCAAGATAGGTAACTAACCTTTCATGGTCTATTCGAAAAGGTGACAATCTTTCTTCTGACTGAACAGCTATTGGTTCCGAGTTGCATTGAGTAGTGAGCATCGTTGGTATGGAGAAAAGTAGTGGTAGTGTTAAGTAGTGAATTCCCTCTCACGTACATCGATCGTAACTCTTTGTTTATCTAGTGATATATAATCGGTATTTTACCTACTCATAATACTTCTTCTTAGACCTATAGTGGAATACGTAGTTCTTCTCTTTCCTCTCGGCCTATAAACAGATGATTCTTTCCCTTAGACAGAGTAAGCTTAGTATGCCCTTCGGCAAAGAAGATTTGTTTGCTTTAGACTCCCCTGTGTCAAGGAGGAGCGAAGCGACGATCGTACCAACCTGGTCTTTATTCGGATAAGGTGGGAAATAGTCTTATTATTCCCTAATTATCAGACTTAGGACGTAGCCTTATATCTCCTATAGAAAGGTAGGATATGTGTGCTTGTTATAGTTTCTTTCATAACCCCACCCACGTCCCCTATCAGTGGATTCTTTGAATGCCTTATTGTGGCATTGGTGTTGCTAATCTGTAAAAGGCAGTGTGTGTAAAGCGTAATCAGTGTCTCTTCTAGATCCTCGTGTAGTTTCGGTGAGGCAAATGTGGAAAGTTTGCGTGGAAGCGATACGTTAGCATTTCCTCGATCGATATCTCTTTGAGTAAACACTTCTGATCTGTCAGTCCCTGGGTTCTAAACCTGCGACCGAGAAATTGGGAATTGCTTAAAAGAAAGAAGCATGAAAATAAGGGATCCAAAAAGGGCCGTTAACCGCGAGTTCGGGGTGGGAGCTGGTATGATATACGACGAAATGCCAGGCTATCAATGTTGTTACTAAATGTTGCTTAGGAAGAGTGGCATTGTAGCCAATGGTTGTAGCCCCATAGCTAAGCTAATGAACCGTGTTTGCGAGACTGGTCTTGCAAAGATGTAGTTGTTGAACCATGCCTATCTCTTCTTTGATCTCTTTGTTGAGTAAAGACCTTCGATCCGCTTTCAATAGAGACTAAGACTCTGCCTATCCAACCACTCTTTCATCTCTTTCATGGGACAAGTATACTAGTCCCCAGTTCTATTATAAAGATATTCATTATTTATTTTCTTACCAATAGACAGTCTATTGCGAATCTTAACTTCAATCATGGGAAGCAGAGAGGACTAGATCTGGATATCGTAAGACACATGCAACAACATGAAAAGCATTGGAAAAGGGGATGTGACCATGAACAGGTTGGGCTGGTTTTGGTTCTTTCCTATTTCTTTTTTATATATGCAAAATGCAACTTATGAAAGAAGAGAGAAGGCATCCATCCTAACAAAAATGGCTCTGAACCTTACTTTTCTATATCCTTTTGTCTATGGTATGGTAGATAGAATATGACTTTCTTTTTCTTGTGATTCTTTCGGCTGTTCACCTGAGCGAATTCTTTCCTCTATTGTAGTTGTCTCTATTGTACCTGAACTGAATCCCCAACCTTCATCTCATCCTTACTTTACTCGTGGCACAATGACTATATTCCGTAGAGGTTGGCAAGAGCTTATTTCACAACTTCACAAGACTGAATTGAATTAGCCTCGAGGAACTGAACTACCTTGATCTGAATCCCTAGAACTCACAGAAGACCAAGGCAAGTCCATTTTTGATTCAGCATAAGCTTGGGATCTTTCTTTTCTAAAATAAAGCATTTCCCTTGAAGCCAGGTCTTTCTTCTCTTCTTTAAAGCCAGGAGCTGGACTTCTTCCTCCTGACTCGATTCACAATTTAATCACACTAAGCCAGAGCCCAACCAGGGTGAGAGAGATATGAGAGTAGGGACGGGGAACCAATGTCACCGACTTAACTAGCTGTCTCATATCTTTGAATAGACAAATGAGATGTTCTTCCTGTGGACCAAGAGCGTATTCGTTCAAAGAGCTGGCAATGACTTTCTTCCTCCCGGAAATCATAGTAAGTCAGGAGAAAGACATTCATATTCACCCAGGCACGGGATAAAGGGAAAGAGAAAGCCGAGACTACAAACTGTTAATTGCTACAACTCTGGGGAGAACGTTAATGGTAGCTCAGAAATGTCTGGATCCCAGCCTCAATAACCCAGGGAGGTAAGGATGAAGAGCGGCAGTGAGAGAAGGTGATGAAGGCTTCGATCGAGAGAGAGAGAAGATATAATAGATAGATAGGAGAGGGTAGAGCTAGGAGTAGTTGTGTAAGCTAGTACACGAGGTTGCTTGCGGGGGTTTCTTGCTAGGGAAGCGAGTGAACAATGGTCTGTGCCAGACAATAAAGTCCAAAAAGTGAAACCCAATACTAAATCCAAGCTGCAAACACCTTTCGCGGGCCGATCACGGAAGGAAACTCATAACCGAACCTCACTACCACCTGGTGCCCCTTCTTGGGATAATCATCCAAGGTTCGTGGGGAAAGGAGAGGTTTGCTTGAGCAAAGTAGCAGAAATGATAAGATTCTTCTCTGCCGTAGGTTGGGCAGAAATCGATTCTGCGGGAACGAGATTATTTATGTTTTTGTTTACACCAATAATATCCCATCCGCATATGGATATTGGATTGTCCCATGATGAATGTTAGAGTCATCACGTCAACAATACCGAGACTTAATTGTGGAGCCATCAATAAGCTCCAGGAGTAGACGATTACTGAACACGTTCTTAAACTGCTAGAGGGCAGGAATTATCCAAAGCATAAAGCCCACACCACATGGATTCTTGCGAAAGAAGTTACTTGCAATGTGTAAGAAGTGAATACTTCACTCGCTACGGCCTTGTGAGTTCTCAAGTCATCCGTCTGCAGGCGTCACTTCTCCATCAATGTTGTTTATACATGGTTTGGAATAGTTGGTTTGCTGCAATTAGTAACTTAAGGACCATCACTACTCTACACCTTGATTGCTTCAGTTCCAGTTAACTTTGAGTGAGCACCATTGGCGTTTGCGGTTAGACTTTAGTCGAATGGGCCACTTGCTGCTAGTTATCGGGTGACAATATGTATGACGTTGACCTTTCTCTATACCAAACGAGGGAGATAGCTTTGATTCTCGGGGCTAGTGATCGGTAGTTTTAGAATGAATGGTAAGATTCATAGGCGGAGGGGGCTACCTGTATGTTGCATGATGGGGCTAAGATTCAAAGAAAAACATGATTGGCAACCTCGCTGTATCAATAAAAAATTAAAGTGAAATCAACTAAATCAGCATAGGATATACATCGAAAATGAGTTCAGAGTCAGACTAGGATTCTATCATTCCTCCCTGACTGGTGGAATTATTGGACCATTAGCTTATTAGTCGACTTGTTCAGATGGGTATTCTGAAAAACCAACAGAGTGAAGGTGTTACTACGGCAATCAAAAGTCAGTTAGCACATAAATAAATGAACCACTAATCTCCACCATTGAAGACCAAGGAATGCCGATCAAGAGAAATCATGCATCAGATTAAAAGCAATAAATAGCCCTGCAAAACATTTACCACCAGTGTCATCGGTGCTTTAGTAACCAAAGCTTTCCTAGCTAGAGTGAGTAGGAGGATGAAGTCAAAAAGATTCAGGTTCACTATCGACTTCCCTAGAAAAGGGCTTTTGAGAAAATCAATCAACACAACTGTGACTATTCCCCGCCATAAAACTTGGCCAAACATAGAAAAAAAAAACAAGGACTTGAGGGCATCATCCTTGTATCCTGTCACCTGACTTGTCTACGCGATCGTATCCCTCGCAAGCCTTCACTGCTCGCTCCTTATGGAACTCAGAAAAAAAGGTAAGACACATCAGCTTCTTCAATTAGTCATTCGGATGGCACTCCATTTTGCCAAGGTGGTTGTGACTACAATCGAAACTTGAGTGGATTAAGAATGCACGAGTTATCTGTTAGAGATATGCCCTAATGCTACATATTTGGATGACATATATTGGGGCATTTTGACATTAACTTGTACATTATGGCATCTATGTCTATATATGTGAGTTTTCATATTGACATAATTAGGACATTCATATTCTCCTTCTTTACGTGTATGAATGAGTCCCTAGTATTTTCATTTGAGGAATATATTCTAAAAGCGTTTAGAATATGTTGGCGTATTTCCTTAATATGAAGAGTACTTAAAGTGTTCATAGTCCTGAGATTATTTGATAGGGACTTTAATAATCAATTACGGACTATCACATGTGTTGTTACCTTTGATTAACATAGGGATGTTAATGATAAAGGATGGTGAGCCACGTGCCATAACAGCATAGCGATGCGACTAACAAACATGTGGATGACTATTAGTTGAATAGATCATTGAATGTGACGTGAATAACAAATTACATGACTTTGGATTAATAATTTGTTATTCATTGCGATTGTGCATGTAATCCTTAGACTTGAGATATTATGGTTATCATATGTATTGGGGTTTGATTCTAGAATTTGGAAAATGATTGTTTTGATAAACGAGATGAGATACGTCCTCTCGTAGTTTCATTCGTCTGGTATCGTGATTAACAGGTAGTGGTGAAGAGAGGATCCATTAACCTCTGGCGTGAGGCGATGTCCTATGCGATCTAAGATTGGTTGTTTAATGATAAAATCCTTGGCCAAGGTATGAATGATGGAGAAAGGGTTTTCCATGTGTCATCGAGTTTATGAACTTAATCGTATCATAGTTCTTGCTCAACGGGACAATTAATGGAAGGATTGGATTGCATGATAATCGGCGACTATAAATAAATTCACAAGAAATTGACTTCATTACCGTATATATTGTCTTGATATGTTACTAGACATCACTCTAGAATGTGAGGGTACTCCGAGAATGACAGAGACATTTTCAGAATAGATTAAAAGGGTTTAATCATCCCTCATTGCTATACAGTGGTAAATCTAGAGAGTCACACACTTTTCAGTATCATGAATAGAGTTTCTATAATGAGCTTACAATAAGTTTGGAAATGTTAAAGAGTTAACGTTGTTGTGTTTGGACATCAAGACGTAATAGGCCAAAAGTGTAATTATTGAAAGTTTTGGGGCCAAAGTATAAATATGGAAAGTTAGTTTCCAATTAATTAATCTAATATTGATTAGGATTAATTATAATCTAAGGCCAAGATTTGATCTTGACTAGATCTATGGCTATGATTTATTGTGGCAAGAATAATGGATACTTCCATAATTTTCCACTATCCAATATACTTATATTATATTGTTGCGCACGACACAAAGGTGCATTGGAGACATATATGTTGGGAATGCACAAGACACTAGGATGCATTGGAGACATATATGTATGTAATTCACAAGACACAGAGTTTGCATAGGAAAAATATATGCATAGAAAATATGAAGAGAAGAGAGAGAATAGTCATAACAAGCAAGAGCAAAAAATCTGAAATTTTTGTTGCTCTTTCTCTCTCCATTTTCGGCCATAGCTAGAGAGCTTGGGAAGAATTTTTCTCTTGCTTTCTACACTTGTGTAAGCTCATATTTCCAATTAAATAGCTAGTAGAAAGATTTGGTTTGTGGAGAAGAAGCTCTTGGATGCTCGTGTGGATGAACTAGACCTTTTGCACGTTTGAAAGGCTTGGTCATCATTCTTGTGGTGCTTCTTCATTCCTTTGGCTAGATCTTCAACAGGTATACCTTGATAACTCTTGTTCATTCATACATATGCTTATATATGTAGTAGATATTTTGATTACATGGACTAGACATAAGGTATTATGGTGAATACAAATGACATGTGTTGCTGAAAATTTTTGAAATCAAGGTTTTGCTTCCACCTAGCTCACTATATGTTGTGATTCACATCTTGTAAGCAAGATCCTTTCAAGTGGTATCAGAGCCTTGTTTTTGTAGTCCATGTAAACACATATATGCTTAATTTTTCAAGAGTTTTGAGAACAAGAGAACTAGAACGCAATCCTTGCATGTTTGATGCTTAGAAGTTTTCTGAAAAATGTTTCTGCGCACTGTTTTTGCGTTACTGTTTTGACATAGTAAATGTTGTTGTTTGGGGCTGATTTTTGGGTAGTTTATGCTAAAGAGATAGTAGAACATTTCATCCGCTAATATGCATCTCTTAATTTCGTGGTTAAGATTTTCATTTTTAGCAAAATCAGTAACCTAACTGATTCTGGCGCTATTCTGGACAGACTGCACAGTGTCTGCTCCGAGAGGTATAACTCAGTGATTTTAACTCCGAATTGAGATCTGTTTGATTCTAAATCTATCTACACGCGAAGAGTTATGTCTCTGTAAAATTTTAGAATTTTTTGAGAAATGTAGATAGGCGAACAGAATCAATATATTTAGTGCATGTGCAGTAAGTTTCTGATGGGTCATAAATTTGAAAGCCATGGCTAAATGATTGGATTTTGGTTAAGCCTAATGGGTATAAAAATCTGTGGGCTTAAGTCTAATAAGATTAGATGAAGTTTTTTCTTAGTGAATATTAAAAATAACCTTGGCACTCAAATTGGGCTATGAAATTAACAAATAATTTGTATTGGGCCTTATTCAACAAGTATGTGTTTAAAATTGATTTTATTGAGTTCTTTTGTGTGTTGTTTAACATGAGATGTTAAAAGGTCAAGATATGAAACTTATTGCAAATTTTCTATCATTTATTTTATGTATAGGATACATTAGTTTATGTTAGCTTGCTTGTTTAGCTTTCTTGTGTTTTTATATATGATGCATTTAGTTAGCTTTATGAGCTTTATCTTACATTGTGATGTTTGACGTTGGATGGTGAATTTGATCATGGACTTGGGTAATGAATGGTTAGATGGCGTTGTAACTAATTCTACTATTCATTAGTATGTAATTGAAGCATAAGTCTTGTTTTACTTTCTTGTAATTGAGAGAAAATTATAGTGAGGCATAATGTATGTAATTTCTATAAGAAGTTTGCAAGAAGACCATTGGAGGCTTTCAAGGAAGTTGGAGGTGCTTTGAATCATTTGAAGAAATCAAGAAGACAAGACCAAAGAAGACATGTTGATGTGGTTATTTAGGTTTTATTTTTGTCTTGATTTAATTCATAGTCCAAGTCCATGATCCACCATGATGTATGATTATTGCATTTTTTTTATAGTTATTTTGTATGAGATGCATGCTAAATGGACTGATGTGCAAAGTGAGACCTAATTAAATTCAAAATCTTCCTATGTGCAAACAATATTAGATTGTAAAGCGGTAAAAGAGTTTATTATTGCCCTCCACTATCCAATGTTATATTTGCTCGATTGGGTATATCTTGGTTAACCCAAAGGTAGGAAGACATATTCCATGAAAGCATTATATTTACCTAGCAAGCATAGTGATGTTGTTTGTTCCAATATCACGAGGCCAATAACGCATTAAAGCTGAGGTCTGAGATTCAAATTGTCGTAACACTGTGACAGTGGGTGTAATCTAACTAGATCACGTTTCCAATAATGCACCAAAGCTGAGGTTACGGTGATTTAGGAGAAAAATGGCCATATCCTATATAGTGATATAGAAAGTAATCGTTGCTAACTTTTTGTATGTATATTCCAATAATGCACCAAAGTTTAGGGGTATTCATATTAAAGGGAACTATGGTCACCTACTAATGAATCTTTAATTAGACTCATGATCTCATTTAGGAACTGTAGGACTTGATAAAAAAAGTGGCAGGTATCATTTAATTAAAGGCCAAAATTAAATGTTTTAACACGTTTATATCAACCTGCAATCTTATTTTCTGCATACGTTTATGGCTACAACTATGAACCCATTTTTAATTAATAAGACTATATATCGCGTAACCGGACCAAACTTTTTGAATTAACGATTTCATCTAAGAATGGTTCTTAGAAACTTAATCAACTCTTAGAATTGTATGCTTCATTATTTTTCATCTTGATAAAGTATCAAAACAAAAAGTTGTAGTACTTATGGTTGATAAGTAAAACAAGTTAAATATGCTAAAGATTTGTATTTTTTCATAGTTTGCATATAGGTATGCAAGATGTAAAGAATATAATTCTAAACTATCAAATGGTTGTGTGATAAGCATATTTAATAGCATGATATTAGACATAAATGGAATTCATTCTCATAATTGTATTTCATCTTTGGTTAGTGGTAATGCAAAGAAGAAAGGCAAAGAAAGATGATTTTTATCAGCTAGTGAGAGCATGTCTAAGAACAAAATTAAGGATTGTATAGGCATGTGTAAAAGATATTTTCATAGCCTTAAAACCGAACATTAAAAGAGGTTTTAATCCAAAATATCTTTATAGCTTGAATGTCAAGGTTGTAAAGTTACTTTGAATTATAAATCTTCTTTTATTGTGATTTGTACTACTATGTGTTTTAGATTCTAGTGAAACATTGATGTATGTGTTTAAGGATAGAATCTTAATCTCAGTAGTACGCTTTCAAAAGCGTGGAATGTTTTCAGTGTTAGCAAATGAAACAAAGGTTGTTGCGTTAGCTAAAGACAATTTGTTTGGATGCCTTCTGGACATATTTTATATTTTAAGGATTATACCTAAATGAAATTAGTAATAAAATGTATATTCCTAAAGCTTGTAAAAGCGCATTATGGTCTAGTCTTTATTATCTTGATATGGACGAAAGAATGTATTGCAAACATATTGTCAACCGTTATAACCATCCACCAAATTTTAAGATTACTCAAATAATCCAAATTAATTGTAGTTTCTACATGATTAGGTTTTTCTAATAATAAGATGATGATTAGGTTGGTCTGATCAACTTATGCATCTTATTTATTGAAAAGATAACCAAGTCATCCTTTGTTTGATAAAGGATTAAAACTACTAGGCTATTTGGATTAGTACATGTTGATGTATTTAGAGCTATTTGTGAATAAGATCGTATAGAAAAATGTATTAGTGCCTTATGATTAGATCATGAAGGTAAAGTACTTAAGTACTATTTTGTTTGAGTATCCTAAAATTTTGATATAGTATCGAAATTAACAATGTCCGGTGTACCACAATTAAATAGGATTTTCTTAGTGAAGAAACCATGCTTTGTTGTACATAGTACAGTTGTTGATTAGTTTGACTAATCATTATATTTATTTGTGGGTCATGCTTTCCTCAATTTAGTTTTATGTTTAATAGTAAATTTGTACTATTACTAGAACTTTATATTTGATATAAGTTGGACAGCAACCAAGGATTAAATGTGTTAACTTTGGTTTGTCCTACTTTTATTGAAAAGTTTTTAAAGGACTAGTGAGAGTTTTGGTTAAAGGAAATTTTATAGTATATCCTAGTTTTATAGGATATAATTTCTATTTAATAATCAATGTTTATTGATCTATTATATTGTAATCTTTCTTGATGAAAAGGTTTTGTTCAAGAAGATGTTACTTTCTAATAAAATAGAAATTGGGGACGTATCCTGTAAAGCTATAAAATCACCTAGACCAAAGTAATGAATCCGAGATGTGTCATCACACAAGATCTTTGCAAATCTAGTAGTGTATCTTATTATTTAAAAGAATATATGGATATCTTTTTGGAAGCACAAAAATTGTTTGTGTTTTTGAGATAATGATCAATTAGTTGATCCTACAATTTACAAAGAAACGATATATTTGATATCGACTCCAAGAAACTATATACTGTAAAGCATATTGATTAGACTCCATATACTTTAGCTAAAACAAAAATTGCTTAAGTTTCCTTGTATTATGCTAGACATTATAGCACATTGTGTTACTATATTAATGATTTGGATCAATGGATATGAGTAATATGTGCGTACTTGATAAATCCACTTGTGAATTTTTTAAGTAAATTTCTTGGAATTATTTCGTACAATTCAAATGAGATTAAAGAGTTAGATTTCATTTAGAATGTGGATGAACCTTGTGATTGCAAAAGAACAGTGGGACCGCATCCACTTTTCTATGACTACAAGAATGATGACTTGAATATCATGGGTGATGATATGTGTGTTGTGATATTAATTATAGTCTAGTCATATTAAATATTCTCCATTTAGAACTTGTCATTCTTATCTTGTGAATTCGTAGCTATGATAATAGTACGAAGAGATCACTTGGCATATTCCTTATATTGTACAAAGAGTATTTTTGAAGGTGTTCAAGAAACTCTAGTTGCGTAGCAAATTTGTATTCAAAGTTATAGTAGCTTCATATTTGTTATACTATGTACAAGACTTGATATTGCGTAAACTGTAGAGTGTTACGAGTAAATATCAGTCCAATCCAAGTTTGGGAATGGTGGATAGAATTGAAGTATATTCTTAAGTACTTGGGAAATAGTAAAGATATATTTTAGTTCATGGAGGAGGTAAATTCGGTAGTGACGGATTTACTAGTTCAGATTCTTAATCTGAATCTTATAATAGAATGTCTATATTAGGGTTCACATTTATTTGTAGTGGGAACTCAGTAAGTTAAAAAGGTTCTGAGAAAATAGTAGATTCCATTACATAACTCATGTCTTTTGTGATATGTAATATTATGAAAGAAGTTGTTTAGATTGAGGAAATCATACGAGTTGGTTATGGTTCCTATCGTTAAGTTGTGATGCTTTTGTGTTACGACTATACAGAGCTACTGCACAAGCTTGTGGAACCCAGGTCTCACTATATGTCCAAACATTTGGAAAAGTATTTTCATCATCATGTGTTGTATTTGTAGCCAATAATCATATTGAGATATATATTTGCAGAAAACGGCCACATCTTTCAATGTAGCTGACCCACTAACCGTAGCTATGAATCTGTCACAACTAGGTCCTCGTTTTGAGAAGATGAATGTTCGATACCATTGTATGTTGTGCTAATACTATGTAACATAGCATTAGTGCAAGTGGGAGATTGTTAGAGATATGCCCTAATACTACATATTTGGATGACATATATTAGGGCATTTTGACATTAACTTGTACATTATGGCATCTATGTCTATATATGTGTGTTTTCATATTGACATAATTAGGACATTCATATTCTCCTTCTTTATGTGTACGAATGAGTCCCTAGTATTTTCATTAGAGGAATGTATTCTAAAAGCGTTTAGAATATGTTGGCGTATTTCCTTAATATGAAGAATACTTAAAGTGTTCATAGTCCTGAGATTATTTAATCGGGACTTTAATAATCAATTACGGACTATCACATATATTGTTACCTTTGATTAACATAGGGATGTTAATGATAAAGGATGATAAGCCACGTGCCATAACAACATAGCGATGCTAGTAACAAACATGTGGATGACTATTAGTTGAATAGATCACTGAATGTGACGTGAATAGCAAATTACATGACTTTGGATTAATAATTTGTTATTCGTTGCGATTATGCATGTAATCCTTAGACTTGAGACATTACGGTTGTCATATGTATTGGGGTTTGATTATAGCGTTTGGACAAGGATTGTTTCGACAAAGGAGAGGAGATATGTCCGCTTGGAGTGTCATTCGTCTGGCATAGTAGTGGTCAAGAGAGGATCCATTAACCACTGGCGTGAGGTGATGTCCTATGCAATCTAAGATTGGTTGTTTAATGAAGAAATCCTTGGCCAAGGTATGAATGATGGAGAAAGGGTTTTCCATGTGTCATCCCTCATTACACCAATTAGATCTATGCATAGTATCAAGTTTATGAACTTAATTGTATCATGGTTCTTGTTCGATGGGACAATTAATGGAAAGATTGGATTGCAGGATAATCATCGACTATAATTAGATTCACAAGAAATTGACTTCATTACTGTATATATTGTCTTGATATGTTACTAGGTGTCACTCTATAACGTGAGGGTATTCCGAGAATGACGAAGACATTTTCGGAATAGATTGAAAGGGTTTAATCGTCCCTCATTGCTATACGGTGGTGAATCTAGAGAGTCACACACGTTTGAGTATCATGAACAGAGTTTCTATAATGAGCTTAGAATAAGTTTGGAAACGTTAAAGAGTTAACATTGTTGTGTTTGGTCATTAAGATATAATGGGCCAAAAGTGTAATTATTAAAAGTATTGGGGCCAAAGTATAAATGTGAAAAGTTAGTTTCCAATTAATTAATCTAATATTGATTAGGATTAATTATAATCTAAGGCCAAGATTTGATCTTGACTAGATCTATGGCTATGATTTATTGTGGCAAGAATAATGGATAATTCTATAATTTTCCACTATCCAATATACTTAAATTATATTGTTGCACAAGACACATAGGTGCATTGGAGACATATATGTTGGGAATGCACAAGACACTAGGATGCATTGGAGACATATATGTATGTAATGCACAAGACACAAAGTTTGCATAGGAAAATTATATGCATAGAAAATATGAAGAGAAGAGAGAGAATAGTCATAACAAGCAACAGCAAAAAATCTGAAATTTTTGTTGCTCTTTCTCTCTCCATTTTCGGCCATAGCTAAAGAGCTTGGGCATAATTTTTCTCTTGCTTTCTACACTTGTGTAAGCTCATATTTCCAACTAAATAGCTAGTAAAAAGATTTGGTTTGTGGAGAAGAAGCTCTTGGATGCACATGTGAAAGGCTTGGTCATCACTCTTGTGGTGCTTCTTCATTCCTTTGGCTAGATCATCAAGAGGTATACCTTGATAACTCTTGTTCATTCATATATATGTAGTAGATATGTTGATTAAATGGACTAGACATAAGGTATTATGGTGAATACAAAATGACATGTGTTGCTGAATTTTTTTGAAATCAAGGTTTTGCTTCCACCTAGCTCACTATATGTTGTGATTCACCTCTTGTAATCACGATCCTTTCATTATCACCCTTCATCGCCATCCAGTATGAAAGAGAGGGAGAAATAATTTTACAGATCCTTTATGTGAGAGTGAGAGGATGCAGAACAGCAAGACGTGTGAAGGTCATGTACTGCAGGGGTAGAATCCTATATTGCTACAACTCCAGTAGGCTTCGGCGGTGATGCTCCCGCCGGTTAGGCTTTTGAACTGAGCCGAGGCTTGAAATCACCATGGTTTTCACCTTTAGCCAAGCGGATACCTTAATCCGATTTCAACATTCTGTAGGGAAGCCAAGAATTTAGGCTAAGCAGTTGTAGATTCTGAAATTCATAGTCGAATATGGATTGGAAAGCTATCCGTTTGTGGGCCTCTGTCATATCCTCTTTTCTCATAAACATTTAGGTAGCTGAAGGAAGGAAATAATACTGTGACTCCAGTTCAATCAAACATGATCTTGGTCCAGGCATACAAAAGGATAGGAATGAGACTGAAACTCCAATTCAGTATCTCAGGGGCTTTGGTTGGTCAGGTAGTGTAACACCCCGATCCCTCTCGAGACCGGGAGTTCTAACAATCAATCTATTCACAACCCAAACCAAAACCCGGGCATAATTTTCAGGGAAAACGGACGGAGTCTCCCCTGTTTCTAGGCGAGAGGTAAAACCTGCGACAACATATAAGTGGACCAATACCATGTCCAAACATTCAACCACCTCAAGGCCATCCGAGCCTTGGTTCACAACAAGCAAAACACAAGTAAATATACATTCAAGCTTAGCAATTAAACTACACCAACCTATATCATAAGCTAGACTATCATACCTTTCTATCTCTTTTCCTTTGTCATTACAAATATACATTGAAGTTAAGCTACATTAACTAAATACATAATCTAGTGAAACTTAAATTACATCCCCTTTAACATTAAATACACATAAAACATAAAAGCATACAACTTTACAACTTTGACAACTCAAGTCACATAGGCACGCAGAACAACTCTTCAAGCATGGACTTTCACGAAATCACGAACTTTCCAGCTAACATGGCATTTCCTGAAATGTGGTGGTGAGGAGTGAGTATACACAACAAGTATACTCAGTGAGGGCGAGACAAATATCGAATTGGAGAGAAAGAAAGTCGTGCAATGCAAATAAGACAGTTAAGCAATATAACTGATAAATAAGCAATCAAAACAAACAATCAATACAATAAGCAATTACTGAAAGCATTAACACAACCATTCAAAGCTATACCTCAATTTGAAGGTTATGGTTCACTCATACGAGCAATGTACCATTACACAAGCGATACATCAATCTCGAGCTTGATGTTGACAACGATGACAATAAGCGCGCAACCACCTTATAACACCAGTTTGGAATACCCCGGAAGTATCCATCAATCTACAACCCAAATCTCCCTGGGAGGCAACCCAAGCGAGAAAAGGGAATAGCAGCAGAGCTAGAGCAACCAACACTGGCAACCCGAGGCTACCCAGAGAGGCCCATCACTCACGCGCGAGACACTATGCAATGCAAGACTCGATACAAGGCAATAAACGAGCGATAGCACAACAATACAAACTAGTGACAACAAACGAGATAACAAGCAATCACAATCAATACTAGCATTCAACTAAATTTTCAAGCCTAACAAGCAATAATAAGCAACAATAACACCAATTAAACAAGTATATCAAGCAACCCTAAGCATTCTATAGGCATAATATCAAGATAACAAGCAAAATCACAAATCGGCCCCAACTATCAAAACACTACCATTTCCAAACGAGCCACGAGTTCTAGAAACCGACTTCGCCAATCTTCCTAGGTCACCATAAGGCACGTCCAAAGACCCTGAAACCCAACTTAACCCTAGAATTCACGCAAAGGCCCGATTTCCCCCCTTTGCTCGTTTGAACTACAACTATACTAACCAAATACCCAACCAACGCCATATCGCACCAAAAGTGCTTCCATGGCCTCCCGAAGCAATGCCAACACGCAAAACGAGAAAACACCAAACTCGACCTAAACGACTCTGACTTTTACTAAGTCATTTTTTTCCGTTTTTCCATTACACATTCCAATTAAACCACACATTTAGGCATTCTAGCATATCTAGCATCTTCCTACATCAACAGACAGCATAATAGCGCAACTTTATCGTTTCAAGGGTTTACTATTCATAAAATACTATTCAACTAACATTTTATATTTCAATTTCAATATTTAAGCGCAGAAAATGTTAAAAAGCTATAAATACATGTTCTACGATTGCTAGGGAACATTCTATAAGCCTCAAAACGATTAAAACAACAAACTACGGATAAAATCCAAAAATTAAAGTTAATACATAAAACTTTCAAATGCGCAAATAAACATGAAACCCTCACCTTAGACGCTCCTAGACACTAGGAAAACCTCGTAGGATGCCTCGGAAACCACCTCGTGCAAGCTCACGCGAAGAATCGAAGATTTGAAGTTGAATTTTTCTTTTTTTCTTCTCCCTCATTTTCGGCCCTAGCTGGTTCTATTTTCAGCTTGCTTTCTTTTTTTATTTTGAGCTATTTTAGGCTATTAAAAGAGGCACAAGGTCAAAATGGTCAATCCCCTTGGTCAAACCACTTAAAAATTGGTCAAACTAGCCTATTTCATGCATTTTTAGGCTAAAACAACTAAGGAAACATCAATTCTTGCTAACAACAATTAAATTATAAAATTTAAGGCACTAAAATACTAGGTCCACTATTTGCTGAGGACTCGAATTCATTTCTTAACTATCTCTCTCGATATGCAATGCACGTTGCGACAACAAAGAAGTAACAATTAATTCTCAAAGAATCTAAGAAATATATCATTTTTGGAAAGCATCATAGTTTAAAATATACTCCAGCTCGGAGTTACTTTTCTCATTTATTTGAAAACTGAGTGATTTTAACGCAAAACAACCAAAACCGATTTTTAAAATAATCAAAACAATCAAGGTAATCAATATTCATTTAAAATAATTAATTTCACTAGTTCTAGAATATTTTAAAGAATTATGAAGTTAATATTAAGCTACAAATGAAGGTTAATATAAACACGTAGTCAAACACAATTAAACCCTAACATTTAAGATAACACTTAATTAATCACAAGAAAAGAAATTCAATTACTATAATTATCAGGAATAGGTAATAATCTTTAATTATTCAATTTACAACTACTAAATGCTTCCGAGAGGAATATTAAAATAGTGCAAATTGGTTGATTTAACTAATTAAACATTTAATCAAATGCAGTCAGGTGCTATTAAATGCATGCCGGGTTCGGGTTATCACATCCTTCCCCCCTTAAAACAATTGCGTCCTCGCAATTCTTCTTCCAATAGAACTCAGCATCATCTGAAATCCAATTCTGACTAATCTTCATTAGCTACTGAACAAGTATTTCATCAAGATGACCAATAGGAAAGTTCAAGTAGAAATGCCAAGCGGTAACGCCAAACAAAGGCTCAAAGGTAGATACCGCACAAGAATCCCGTTGACACGAATACCGAAAAAGAATAAAATTCCCACCAAAAGTGCCGAGATAATACCAATAAAGACTAAAGCAAAGATACTGTAGATGTCATTAATACCACACAATAACGACAAGAAGAATACCTCACGCACGAATCTCCAATAGAAGTCTAACTTTTACTGCCCGAGAATCCCCAAGCAAAAAGCCAAATAAAGGCCTAATCAAAGGTTCCATCTAGAGGTCCAAAGAATTACCTCGCTGGTCATGAATTTCATAGAAGAATTCCCTGTTAAGAGTGCTGGAGAAAATACTTAGAAACCCAATCAAATATACTTCAAAAGTTCCAAAGAAGCCTTCCAAACAATAACCCCATAGGACAACTAATTAGACTCCGAGTATCGCTATCAAGTGCAGAGAAGAAGGCCTAAGGAATAGCAGAGAAAATATAATGTGCCCAATAAGACAATCAAGTTGAATAACAAACATAGCTTCCCAAATGGATGAAACTCCAAGGATAAACACCGAACTAGTGAACAATATACCGAAACCAAACTCTGAGGCCTCTTCACTGTTTGCCAAGTGAGAACTTCATACAACCTTGCTAATAAGGAAAATACCAATAGAACGCTCAATAAGAATTTCAAAGAATACCATAAGTAGTATTATACAATAAGTCTGATAGGAACTCCAAATACCAAACCTACTGAGGAACACTGAAAAAAAAAATATCCAAAACAATGCTCCAATAAGAAAGTAGCCAAGTTTGCCCAATAAGTAAATACTAAATAATTGGCCACTGAGAATTCCATAAAATACCATTGAAGAATTTCCAATCAGGTATGCCAGTATCACACCAATAAAGACCGAGACACATATACCATAGATAATACTGTGCAGTAAAGCCGATTGAAATCCCATTAAGAAAACCAAAGAATGCTCCAAAGAATAATCAAATAAAACCCTAAGAGAAAGCTACTCTTCACAACTGTTAAGCACAGAGGAGGACCATAGAGATTTGCCAATAACCGAGCTCCAAAAGCAAACACCAATTCCCAACTAAAGGCTAGTCAAATGCCATTCATTTCCGGCCAATCCATACACCTTGAAAAGCCAGCGGTGAACCACTTTCTTCAGGGGAGGAAGAGGACTTACTTACCATTTCCGTAAGACATGTATGAATGCCAATATATCACAGTTATACATATGCCTTAAGCTATTATGCCAGCAAGTTTACAAAAGAGTTTATTCAACAAAGTCACTCAAGCATAACAATCAAGTCAAGCACAACATAATCAATTTCAAATCACAGCACAACCAATTCAAGACATTCCAATACACGCATTACAAGCAATACTCCAAGCAAATAACAATTCACGAGGTCGATTCGATTCACAATACCAATTCAATAGGTCAATTCAATGCACCACTAGACACTTTACTTCACTTAGCACACAATTAACACATGACACATAACTATATCACATAGGAGCACACTTTCATGTCAAGACACATAATCTCACATACAAGCATACACTTTCAAGACACACTTAACAAGCACACATTCAAGGACCAATACCCACCAGAATAAGGGCCCTGTCCCGGCTTAGGAGCTAAACAAACACTGATACCACCTGTAACACTCCGATCCCTCTCGAGACCGGGACTTCTAACAATCAATCTATTCACAACCCAAACCAAAACCCGGGCATAATTTTCAGGAAAAACGGACGGAGTCTCCCCTGTTTCTAGGCGAGAGGTAAAACCTGCGACAGCATATAAGTGGACCAATACCATGTCCAAACATTCAACCACCTCAAGGCCATCCAAGCCTTGGTTCACAACAAGCAAAAAAAAGTAAATATACATTCAAGCTTAGCAATTAAACTACACCAACCTATATCATAAGCTAGACTATCATACCTTTCTATCTCTTTTCCTTTGTCATTACAAATATACATTGAAGTTAAGCTACATTAACTAAATACATAATCTAGTGAAACTTAAATTACATCCCCTTTAACATTAAATACACATAAAACATAAAAGCATACAACTTTACAACTTTGACAACTCAAGTCACATAGGCACGCAGAACAACTCTTCAAGCACGGACTTTCACGAAATCACGAACTTTCCAGCTAACATGGCATTTCCTGAAATGTGGTGGTAAAGAGTGAGTATACACAACATGTATACTCAGTGAGGGCGAGACAAATATCGAATTGGAGAGAAAGAAAGTCGTGCAATGCAAATAAGACAGTTAAGCAATATAACTGATAAATAAGCAATCAAAACAAACAATCAATACAATAAGCAATTACTGAAAGCATTAACACAACCATTCAAAGCTATACCACAATTTGAAGGCTATGGTTAACTCATACGAGCAATGTACCATTACACGAGCGATACATCAATCTCGAGCTTGATGTTGACAACGATGACAATAAGCGCGCAACCACCTTATAACACCAGTTTGGAATACCCCGGAAGTATCCATCAATCTACGACCCAAATCTCCCTGGGAGGCAACCCAAGCGAGAAAAGGGAATAGCAGCAGAGCTAGAGCAACCTACACTGGCAACCCGAGGCTACCCAGAGAGGCCCATCACTCACGCGCGAGACACTATGCAATGCAAGACTCGATACAAGGCAATAAACGAACGATAGCACAACAATACAAACTAGTGACAACAAACGAGATAACAAGCAATCACAATCAATACTAGCATTCAACTAACTTTTCAAGCCTAACAAGCAATAATAAGCAATAATAACACCAATTAAACAAGTATATCAAGCAACCCTAAGCATTCTATAGGCATAATATCAAGATAACAAGCAAAATCACAAATCGGCCCCAACTATCAAAACACTACCATTTCGAAACGAGCAACGAGTTCTAGAAACCAACTTCGCCAATCCTCCTAGGTCACCATAAGGCACGTCCAAAGACCCTGAAACCCTACTTAACCCTAGAATTCACGCAAAGGCCCGATTTTCCCCCTTTGCTCATTTGAACTACAACTATACTAACAAAACACCCAACCAACGCCATAATCGCACCAAAAGTGCTTCCATGGCCTCCTGAATCAATGCCAACACGCAAAACGAGAAAAAACCAAACTCGACCTAAACGACCCCGACTTTCACTAAGCCGTTTTTCTCCGTTTTTCCATTACACATTCCAATTAAACCACATATTTAGGCATTCTAGCATATCTAGCATCCTCCTACATCAACAGACAGCATAACAACGCAACTTTATCGTTTCAAGGGTTTACTATTCATAAAATACTATTCAACTAACATTTTATATTTCAATTTCAATATTTAACTGCAGAAAATGTTAAAAAGCTATAAATACATGTTCTACGATTGCTAAGGAACATTCTATAAGCCTCAAAATGATTAAAACAACAAACTACAGATATAATCTAAAAATTAAAGTTAATACATAAAACTTTCAAATATGCAAATAAACATGAAACCCTCACCTTAGATGCTCCTAGACGCTACGAAAACCTCGTAGGATGCTTCGGAAACCACCCCGTGCAAGCTCACGCGAAGAATCGAAGATTTGAAGTTGAATTTTTCTTTTTTTCTTCTCCCTCATTTTCAGCCCTAGCTGGTTCTATTTTCAGCTTGCTTTCTTTTTTTATTTTGAGCTATTTTAGGCTATTAAAAGAGGCACAAGGTCAAAATGGTCAATCCCCTTGGTCAAACCACTTAAAAATTGGTCAAACTAGCCTATTTCATGCATTTTTAGGCTAAAACAACTAAGAAAACATCAATTCTAGCTAACAACAATTAAATTATAAAATTTAAGTCAATAAAATACTAGTTCCACTATTTTCTGAGGACTCGAATTCATTTCTTAACTATCTCTCTCGATATGCAATGCACGTTGCAACAACAAAGAAGTAGCAATTAATTCTCAAAGAATCTAAGAAATATATCATTTTTGGAAACCATCATAGTTTAGAATTTACTCCGGCTCGGAGTTACTTTTCTCATTTATTTGAAAACCAAGTGATTTTAACGCAAAACAACCAAAACCGATTTTTAAAATAATCAAAACAATCAAGGTAATCAATATTCATTTAAAATAATTAATTTCACTAGTTCTAGAATATTTTAAAGAATTATGAAGTTAATATTAAGCTACAAATGAAGGTTAATATAAACACGTAGTCAAACACAATTAAACCCTAACATTTAAGATAACACTTAATTAATAACAAGAAAATAAATTCAATTACTATAATTATCAGGAATAGGTAATAATCTTTAATTATTCAATTTACAACTACTAAATGCTTCCGAGAAGAATATTAAAATAGTGCAAATTGGTTGATTTAACTAATTAAACATTTAATCAAATGCAGTCAGGTGCTATTAAATGCATGCCGGGGTCGGGTTATCACAGATAGTCCTCCCTCCGACTGAGACATTGGTCCGGCATTCAAAAAAAGTTGTAGTCAACTTAGTCCCATGGATTCTGACACAGGTCCGAGTTCGGGGTTCAATCGAGAGGTTTTTTATCCCTATCAGTCGAGTCGAGCTATCGCTCTCCTTTGACCATCACATGGGTCTGATAACAGTCAGGATAATGCAACTAGCAAGGAGTCATCATCTTATGTTGTCACACTTTGTCAATTCAAACTAGACAATCATGGAGGGAGCCAATCAATAAAATCCAAACCAAACTATGGATGAGAACAATGTAATCAAGAGTCTTGTGACGACTCAGCGTTTTCTCGGGCATGCACAAAAAGAAAGCTACCATAAGTCCTTCAAGGGTCTAATTGGCAAAGAAAGTCAAAAGTTGGGTCAAAAAGGGCGTCCTTCTCAGTCTCTCTCTCTCTCAGAATCCTAGGTCAATAGGCTAATTAAATGAGACTCACATTTTATTCCACTTCACCGGAAGAAGGATTTTTAGGGAGCAACATTAACAAGACCATCAGGACGGCAACTCGCCAATATGCCAGAAAGGAAGCCATACATCAAGTTTCATTCAAGATAAAAAAGAAAGTCTGTCATCAACGTCGTTAGAGTGAAGCACATCGAAATCTGCGAGTTAAGGTCTGCGTGTCGAGTCATACTTCCGTCATTGTCTTTCCCATCTATACCAGATTTGGATTTAGAAAAATGATTTGAAGTCAAAATGACTATGGAAGGAACAAGTACTTCTTATCATGAAGTTAACATAACGTCAACTTTCAGTCATGCCATTTGGGAAGGGTGCTTCGGTCCCTTTTAGTCGAGCTTACTCTCTCCAAGGGTGAGTATCAAGAGTTTTTGTTGAATCAAGCTCTCGTTTTCCTTTATCATTCTATAGGAGTTGGGGCTAAGCAACTAAAGATTAGGTAAGGAGGATTCTCATGTTGAACGCAAGAAAGAAACTGACTTTCTTCTGCATACACTGTCTATACAAGGTTTGGATGAAAAAAGAGTTGTGACAGAACAAATGAGCGATTGCAATAGATACTGATTCCCAAGCATGAAGATAGGAAGTATTGAAAGACAGATCGATAAGATATCTATTTTAACTGATAGCCTGATTGTGACAGCTTATTGAGACTTGTTACTTGACCAATAAAAGACCCCAGAATAGAGCTTAAAGAGGGTTGCAGTTTAAGGCGGCCATAGAGTCGATCTCTCCCATCAGTCGGACAGATGCGATTGATAGAGATTCAAGATTCCCGGTTGGACTGATTCAAGCGATTGAAAGGGAAAGAAATACCGATTGATAGAGGTTGGACAGATGACCGTGTTACCAAATGAGCTGCTTTGCCAGACTTGTCTGAAGTTGAATTCACTCCATAGCCTAAAAAGATAGCCCTTTTTCGATAGTGATTTATTGTATAGTAAATAATCGTCTATAGTCAAATAGATAGTATGAGATTTTAGCTAGCAGACTCACTCATTGGCAGCTTCTTTGATTTTCCCGTTTGAAAATACTATGACTATCATGGTTAGGGAACGAAGGGTCTTCCTCCGCGAAATCACCCAGGCGGAGCCAGTTAACATGATAATTGCTCAAGAGGGCAAGGAAGATTGGCGAGAACCCTTCTAAACTACCTCAAGGAAGACTACCTGAAGATCGAGCTAAACGGGCCGAAGTATGAAGGCGTGCGACCAAGTTCATCATGTAGAAGGATGCCCTCTATAAGCGATCGCTTGATAGGATCTATATGAAGTGCATAGCCAGCCAAAGAACAGATATCTAGAACAATGCAAGAGGTCCAAGCAAGAGTGTGCGTCACACGCCAAATAGGACCAAAGTGACAAATTGTCACGCCCCGACCCGACCCCGCAAAAGGCCAAGCCCGGACCCGACACACGGACGGAGTCTCCTCTGTACCGCAGACGATCTGAAAACCCTAAAATCAATATAACACTTGCGAAAGCCATAATAATAATCAAAACAAGCCAACTTTCTTTAAAAGCATACATTTCTTATTATCCAACTTTCCAAACCAAAAATGCCATGCATACTACACAGGTATTTATGCCACTAAACCATTAGCTATTAGCATGCATTTCTTCACTAGTCATCCGAGTATAAGTTACAACATTACATTCTTCCAACTTATACAACATAAGACCGTAGAGGTCTCAAGCTAGAAAATATATACAAGGCTACAAGCCTCAAAATTAAGCGACCTCCACGCAATATATATAACAAGCAAGGTTCGCACAAAAACTGGTAACCAACCACCAGCAAAGCAGAGAAGTGCTATCACGGAAACACCTCCACCTGCTCCTCCTCCTCTATTACCTCGAGAGGGTCTGCTTCAACTACTCCTGTAAAAACATAGTATAGAGAGGAATGAGCAAAAAGTATTGCTTAGCGAGAGCAATTGGTCTCAAGGACGGAGATGAGAGGAGTATGCAATGCAATTAGCCAAACAATACATACAAATCATATAAAGATACAACCAAAGCCAACAATAAAGCAAGGCAAGTATTTAAAGCTATAACTCTCATTCAAAGGATACGATACTCTTTTCACGAGCAACTTTCATACACAAATTCGATGACGACGCGCCGGCCCAAACCACCTTATAACACCAGTTTGGAATACCCCGGAAGTATCCATCAACCTACGACCCAAATCTCCCTAGGAGGCAACCCAAGCGAGAAAGGGAATAGCAGCGGAGCTAGAGCAACCAACACTAGCAACCCAAGGCTACCCAGAGAGGCCCATCACTCACGCGCGAGACACTATGCAATGCAAGACTCGATACAAGGCGATAAACAAGCGATAAAGCCACACGTGAAAGAATAACAAAGTAGGTTATTCTTGCACGTAATAGCAGCAATTGATAAGCAATTCAATCCAAAACAACTCAAACAAGTATTCCAAGTAATTCTAAGCATTCTATAAGCATAAAGACAAGAAAACACACAAAAACACAAATCGGCCCCAACTATCAAAATGCTACCATTTCCAAACGAGCCACAAGTTCTGGAAACCGACTTCGCCAACCCTCCTAGGTCACCATAAGGCACGTCTAAAGACCCCAAAACCTTACTTTACCCTAGAACTCGCGCAAAGCCCCGATTTCCCCCTTTCTCGTTTGAACTACAACAATAACAACCAAACACCTAACCAACGCCATAATCGCACCAAAAGTGCTTCCATGGCCTCCCGAAGCAATGCCAACACGCAAAACGAGAAAATGCTAAAGCCGACCTAAACGACCCCGACTTTCCCAAAGGCTTAATTCTCATTTTTTCCACTACGCAACCCAAACAAACTACACATTTTATCATTCTAGTGTACCTAGCCCATTTCTACATCAACAGAAAGCATAACAGCGCAACTTCAACGTTTCAAGGTTTTACTATTCACAAAACACTATTCATTTAACAATTTAATTTGCAATCACAACATTTACCCGCAGAAAATGTTACAAAGCTATAAATACATGTTCTACAAATGCCAAGGAACATTCTAGAAGCATCAAATCGCTTTAAATAATGATCTACAGATAAATCTAAAAACTGACAAAGTTAACATATACAACGTATAAATGCGCAAATAACATGCTTCCCTCACCTTAGGCACTCCTAGTCGCTAGGAAAACAACGCTAGTCACCTCAGAAACCACCCCGCACGAGCTCTCGCGAAGATTGATCGATTGGAAGTTGAAAGGTTTTTTTTTTCCTCAATGAAGCTCACGGCCTGCTCTCCTGTTTTGCTGCTGTTTTTCTTTTTATTTTGCTTAGTTATTTTAGCTTATAAGTGTTAAATGGTCAACAAGTGAAAGGTCCAAGGTCAAACAACTTAAGACTTGGTCAAAGGGCCCTATTTTGTGCGTTTTAAAGCCGTTTTAGCTAAGGTAAGATCAATTAAAGCTAGCAACATTTAAAATATAAAATTTAAGTCATCTAAATACTAGTTTCACTATTTGCTGAGGACTGTAAATCGTTATCTAGCTATCGCTCCTTAAATGCAATGCACGTTGCGACGGCGAGAAAGTAACAATTAATTCACAAAGAATTTAAGGAAATATAATTTTTAAAATAATAAACAAACAATTTTCACATTCCGGGCTCGGGTATTACACCCTCTCCCCCTTAAAACAATTGCGCCCACGCAATTCTTACCTGGTCAACAAACAACTTCGGATACTGATCCCGAACTTGGTCCTCTCTTTCCCAAGTCGCTTCCTCAAACCCATGATGATTCCACAGAACCTTTACTAACGGAATACTCTTTCTGCGAAGCTCCTGAACTTTCCGATCCACAATTCTAATCAGTTTCTCTTCATAAGACAACTTTTCTTCAATCAGCAAAGGCTCTGGTTCAAGTACGTGTGAAGGGTCTGGATGGTACTTCTTCAACATAGACACGTCGAACACATCGTGCAGTCTCGACAAGCTCGGAGGCAAAGCTAATCGATAAGCCAAAGGACCTACCTTTTCGGTGATCTCATACGGACCCACGTACCTGGGACTAAGCTTCTCGCTCTTATCGTGCCGAATCAATCCCTTCCGTGTAGAAATCTTAAGAAACACCCAATCTCCCAAATCAAACTTAAGATCCCGACGGTGCTTATCTGCATAACTCTTCTGACGACTCTGAGCTGTAAGCATACGCTGGCGAATAAGGTGAACATTATCTACCATCTTAATCATCTCAGGTAACACAGTCGGATCAACTGTTCTCATCTCTCCAACCTCTTCCCAATATAACGGGGATCTGCATTTCCGACCATACAATGCCTCGTAGGGAGCCATACCTATAGTAGATTGATAACTATTGTTGTAGGCGAACTCCGCTAAAGGCAAAAACTTCTCCCAATTCTTCCCAAAGTCAAGCACACATGCTCGAAGCATGTCTTCCAAGATCCTGATGGTTCTCTCAGACTGGCCATCAGTTTGCAGATGATAAGCAGTACTGAAGCTCAACTTAATTCCCATGGCCTCTTGCAACTTCTGCCAAAAACGAGATCTAAATCTGGGATCCCTATCTGACACTATACTCTGTGGCACACCATGCAATCTCACAATATTAGCAACATACAATTCAGCTAGCTTATCAAGGCTATCCTGTTTGTTCACGGGAATAAAATGTGTAACTTTAGTCAAGCAGTCCATAACAACCCAAACAGAATCACATCCTCTCGGAGATCTAGGAAGATCAGTCACAAGGTCCATTGTTATATGTACCCATTTCCACTGCGGAATCGACAATGGCTGTAGAAGTCCGGATGGTCTCTAATGCTCAACTTTAACCCTCTGACAAGTCAAACATCTGGATACATACCCAGCAATCTCTCTCTTCATATTGTTCCACCATAAGTGTTGCTTCAAATCTCTATACATTTTTGTACTGCCCGGGTGAATCGTATACCTCGAATTATGTGCCTCGGACAGGATCTCATTCTTCAAAGTTGGATCATCAGGAACACATACTCTATCCCTGAATCTGAAGATGCCATCTGCATGTAATTTAAACTCCGACTCTCCCCCTTTTGACTTTCTTGGATCTTCAAAATGTGAGGATCAGTCTTCTGAGCCTCTCTGATCTGTGCTAGCAACCCTGACTGAATCTGTAAACTAGCAAATCGAATCCCTACCTCAGTAGCTTCTGGTTTCCATGAACAAATTTCTTCCAAAGTCTCCCAATCCTTGATAATCAAGCTTGCAACAGTAGCCTTTCGGCTTAAAGCATCAGCAACAACATTTGCCTTACCTGGCACATAGTTAATAGAACAGTTATAACCACCCAATAGCTCTAGCCATCTCCGCTGCCTCATATTCAGATCCTTCTGTGAAAACAAATACTTGAGACTCTTGTGGTCAGTAAATATTTCAAATCTGCAACCCCACAAGTAATGACGCCACTTCTTCAAAGCAAACACAACTGCAGCTAACTCAAGATCATGTGTAGGGTAATTGACTTCATAAGGTTTCAATTTCCTAGAAGCATAGGCAATCACCTTACCATTCTGCATTAAAACACAGCCCAATCCTTCTTTAGATGCATCACTGTAGACAACAAAGTTCTCTGTTCCCTCAGGTAAAGCTAGTATAGGAGCTGTAGTTAGTCTCTTCTTCAATTCTTGGAAACTGGATTCACATTTGGCATCCCAATTGTAGCAACTTTCTTCCGAGTCAACTGGCTCAAAGGTCCAGAAATTTTGGAAAAGTCTTTAACAAATCTTCGGTAGTAACCTGCCAATCCAAGAAAACTCTGAATCTCTGCCACCATCTCAGGTCTCTTCCAAGCAACTTCAATCTTAGCTGGGTCCACTGAAATTCCTCAGTCGGAAATGATATGGCCTAGAAAAGATATCTGGTTCAACCAGAACTCACACTTACTGAATTTAGCAAAAAGCTTGTTTTCCTGCAAAGTCTGAAGCACAATCCTCAAGTGTTGCTCATGTTCAGCCTCGTTCTTCGAATACACTAAAATGTCGTCAATAAAGATCACGACAAACTGACCAAGGTAAGGTCGGAAAACCCTCTGCATCAATTCCATGAATGCGGCTGGTGCATTCGTCAATCCAAACGGCAAAACAACAAACTCATAGTGGCCATATCTAGTCCTGAATGCCGTCTTCGGTATATCGTCACTCCGAATTCTAAGTTGATAGTAACCCTGCCTCAAGTCAAATTTGGAGTAAACACTCGCACCCTGCAACAAGTCAAACAATTCTTCAATCAACGGCAAGGGGTATTTATTCTTAATCGTGACTTGATTAAGTCCCCTGTAATCAATGCATAATCGTAGCGTGCTGTCTTTCTTTCTCACAAACAACACAGGCGCACCCCACGGCGAAGAACTAGGTTGTATAAACCCTTTCTCAAGCAAATTCTGAAGTTGAATTTTTAACTCCTGAAGTTCAACCGATGCCATTCTATAAGGACTCCTAGAAATTGGCGCAGTGCCTGGCACAAGATCAATCACGAACTCAATCTCCCTATCCGGTGGTAAACCCGGTAATTCCTCGGGAAATACACTAGGGAAGTCTCTAACAATCGGAACCTCATTCAAACTCAACTTATCAGCAGGCTGATTGATCAAATAAGCTAAGTAAGCTTCACAACCCCTATTCAACAACTTAGAAGTCTTGATCGCTGATAAAAGTGGAATACGGGCAGCCCTGCAGTTCCCAACAATCTCTAGTACCGGTAGGTCAGGAACCTTAAGATAAACGACCTTTGTTCTACAATCCAACTGAGCATAATACTTTCCCAACCAGTCCATTCCCAAAATGATTTCAAAGTCACGGAATGGTAATATAATTAAATCAGCAGGAAATTTACGGTTCTCAATACATATATCACAAGATTTGCAAATAGACTCAGTAACAAATTTTGCACCCAAAGGAGTACTAACTTCAACTTCATGAGGCAAATTATCAATGCAAACATTCACAGATCGTGCACATGCAGGAGTTATAAACGAATGTGTAGCTCCGGGATCAATCAAAACTTTAACTGGCTAAGTATTGAGAAGAAAAGTACATTCCACAATAGCTGTATTATCGGGCAGCTCCTCTGCATCTAGTGCAAAGACCCTAGCTTGAACTCTCTGTGCTGGTCATGCACCTGCAGCCCTATTCTGAACACCTTGGCCTCCACCACGACCCTGAACATTATTATATTTAGGGCAATCCCTCACCCTGTGATCATCACTGCCACAACCCGTACATTTACCACTCTTCCTCCAGCAGTTAGCCTCAATATGCCCTGGCCGATTACAATAGTTACACTGCTGATTATGCCTAACTACAGTGTTTCCCGTAGGTGCTGGGGCTCTGGCAGGGGCAGGAACTATACCTCTCTGCTGGGGTCTAGTCACAGCTGGCCTAGCCTGAAACTGTTGCTGTGGCTGATACGGACGCTGCTGAGGAACCTGTGCAGAAGCCTGATACTGCCTCGGCTGACTCTGGCTGCTCTAGCCCAAATACTGCTTCTTACTCGGTTGACTGCTCTCAGCTATCATTTCAGCCTTTCGTTTCTCAAATTTCGAGGCTGCCTGAAATGCCTCGGGAAAAGTAGTGTAGGTCTGCCCAATCAAATGCAACTGTATGTCCATTCTCAGCCCACGGACAAACCTATGTATCATTATCCTAGCCGGCCGTACCAACTCGGGCATATACCTCGACAGGCTAACAAACCTAGCCTCGTACTGAGCAACAGTCATATTTCCCTGCTTCAGGGCCACAAACTCAACTTCCCACCTCTCCATAGCCATCTCAGGAATATATTTGTCCCGGAACTCACTCACAAAATCATCCCATAAGTGTGGAACATCCTCACAATCCCACCTCAATCTGATAGTATTCCACCACTGCTCTGCATCACCCTCAAATAAAAATGATGCATAATCTATTCTTGCCTCATCAGTGTACCTCAAAGCGGTGAAAATTTTCTCGACGCGGTTAATCCATCTCTCGGCCGCCTCATCATCCGGCTCTCCGAAGAACTTTCCTGGCTCGTGCCTCAAAAATTTCTCTAACTGATTATTCTCAACTCTGTACCCCTGTCCACCAGGTTTAGTTTGATTCCCCTGGCGATTAATCCGGTCCTTCCTCTGCTCATGTAGTACCTGTGTGATCCGGTCTACTGCAGTAGTCATGGTAGCCATAAACTGCTCAGGCAACGGCTGCTGACCCTGTTCTGCTGCCTCTTCATCTGATGCTATACCTTGAGTACCACGACGTGGCGGCATAGTAGCAACTCACAATAGCTGGCAACATTAAAAAGCAGTTTATAGACAGAAATATAACACATAAGATTAGATAACACTCAAGTCAATAACAATCCAATATTCTATCACACAATTCACATAATACAAGTTTAACTTGCCAAACTATTTCACTTAAACACATAAACACTCCAAGTTCACAAGGTTATGCTATATCATTTTCTTTTCACTTAGCAATCATACATAAACACTTTAGCATTTTAGGCCTTTACCCTACAGACCGAGAATCATATCCCGGCTCATGCAAGACTATCAAGCTCTGATACCACCTAAAGATGTCACGCCCCGACCCGACCCTGCAAAAAGGATATTACTGACCAACCATCATATCCGACTGCATTGAATATGCCAAAAGCTGCAAGGTCTGCAAGTAGCACGCAAACTATATTCATCACCAGCTTCTGGAAGCATTGTACATCACAACATACATGCTCATGGCCTTGGCGATGGACATCATCGGAGCTTTCATGCTGCCGTCGTCAGCAGGGCAGAAGTCTTTATTGGCCGCTACCAACAATTTCTCTAAATGGGCTGAAGCGATTGCTGTAAAGGATTTCAAAAACACAATGGTGTCTGAGTCCATACAAACCCACATCATTTACCGATTCAGAATTCTAGATAGTATCATCTCCGCTAACGAGCAACCCTTCATAGGTAGCCCCATCTACTGGTTGTATGCCAAATAAAATATCAAGCCTTCTCTTTTCTGAAGAAAGCCCTTCTCTTTCTTTAGGAATGAATCGAAGATTTCCGGGTATGAACTCCTAAATCATTTGGTTGTTCGACTTGCCTTCTTTCTTGGTGCCCCATGAAAGATGATTAGAGCCAAGAAATATACATCACGATATACATCCTCTCTACATCAATTAAAAGAAAAGAAGAAGCACTTCAAAGCCTTTTCCACTATTTGAAATAGGGCGATCCCGGGTGGTTGATAACTAACTCTTCTTTCTGCTTCTTCTAGACTCTCCATAAAAGGGAGAATAAGTGCTATTTTCTATCGGAAGAGGATCAGCAGAAGCTGGTACATTCCTTGAATTCCCACCTTTATAAGAAAGATCTTCCAGTTCCCTCTGATCAATGGTCGAATATCAGCTGTTACTATTAAGTGAGGCAATCAAGCTAGTCTTCTTTTCCAAGGTAAGAATTAGTCGCTGATCCGCTCTTACTCTTATAATAAGCTTTGTTGCCGCTGATCCGCTGTTACTATGACTATCGCATATCAGCTGTAGGTATTCTAGTACTATGACTGATGTTCCTTTCCCTTGCCCTTTCTCTGGTCTTGTTGCTGTTGTTCTCTTTTTTATTTAGTAAGGAATAAACAAATTCTAAGACACCCTTTTCCGCCTCCTTGGAAAGAAGGATGGATTGATTCATCTAGTTGGGAGGACAGAAAGGACGAAGATATAAAGCAATATAGCCTATTCGGAGAGGAAAAAACATCTCGTATCGCATAACAGATATCTCATACCTACTTGAGAAAGAGTATCGGATCTTGCGAAGACACATTCCCCTGACCTGTCCTATCTTAGAAAATGATATCATCAAAAAAACACAAAATGGATATGGGTTTTCTTACCGCTTGACTTGCTTCTAGGCTTACGGAGAAAGACGCATCGCATGGGTTCCAAACATTGCTTTTCTCTAGAATTGAGAATCTCTCCTTAATCTTCATCTCCTATGATTACAAGCATTTAAATGTTCGGATCTATGGAGCTCGAATTCAAGGCTTGCTATGATGCCTGCATGCAAGTCTTGAATATATATTTTATACACTCCCAAATCTCTTGAGTTGCAGCGATCGCTGTTTTCTCTTTCGACCCTTAGGATTTTCCAGTAAAAAGTCTTATGAGAATAATTTGATTTCATGGAGCTGAATAAGCAGTCGGAAGTCAACAACAAGAAACATCTATTTTCTGCTTCTGCAGTCGAATCTACGATCCTCGGCCATGTTTCCCTTCCGACTATGTGAACTAAACTCAGTGCTTTCAATTGTTTTATTATTTTGAAATTATTCTTATCATTTCCCAATCTTAGAAGGAACAATAGAAGAAAAGGCTGCCCAACCAACAAAATTGACTGAAATACATTCTTTCTCAGGGGACCATGCCCTGGAGAGAAACTAGTGATGATTTCCTCTCAATGGAATTCCTTTTCAGGGGATATTTATTTGAGAAGAATGCAATTTCAAGATCATAATTTAGCCAGATTCAGAAACAACATCAGAGAACCAGATCTTATGGATTATCCCCACATTCCCCATTTCCCCTTTCTCTAATAATAAGGTAAGCTCGTCTGGTGCTGGCATAAGTAGTAATTCCTACCGTTGTTAAAGCTTTTTCTTTATGCCTTTTAACTCCGATTATCGTTATTCAAGCGGTATCACAGAGAATATTTCCTTTCGTCCTTTTGGCAAGGGTTTGAAGAGAGGCTTGGTAGCTAGGAAAGTGAGGAAGGCGATGTACTATTGGGCAAATAGCGGTTATAGTCTCAGCTTTCTTGTAGCTTTGGGGATTTTTAATGCTACTTTAGGATTCAAAAAAAGGCTTCAAGCTCAAGTGCAAGCTGAGTAAACTTGTTCAGCTTTACTGCAAGTCTAAAGAAAGAGATGAGCAAAGTCCACTCGCTATTAGCTCACTTAAATCTCTCCACTCGCATAGTAATGCCCTAGTCAAATCCAGATCTTGTTCCTTTGAGAGCGGAAGTCAGAATGAATACCGAGACTCCTTTCTTTTACGTCTTATTAGTTATAAAAGCAAATCGCTTTGTTTGTAATGAAAAGGAAATAGAAGGCGGCTTTAGAGATAAAGTCTTTACGGGCAATGAAAGCGATAGGGAAAGTGAAAGATTCTATCTTTGTCATGTTTAAGGTAAAGGGCATGAGAGAAAGAAAGTTCTTGTTTCCGGGCATATCGATAGGAATAAGAGCAGGCGGTAAGTGAGGCAATTCTTTCCGATAGTAGATGTTGGTAAATCAGAGTCAAATCTATCTTTTCAGAAGCGAAGTCGTAACTTATACCATTCGAAAGGCGCTCTAGCCCTTATGGATAAATAGATAGAACCGTTCTTTCTTTATAGTTACGATAAGCAAGTCTATTAGTATAGTACACAACACTCGTTTATAAAAGGCGAATAACTGATGAGTGTGAGAGCGATGCGCTTTGTCTTTTGGTTTTGAACTTCTAAGAGCTTTTAAGTTGGAACTCAAAGCTAGTGCGTTAAGCAAGCTTGTTTGTTCTAAGGCTATCGGATCAGAGAATTCCCTCTTTCAGTTTTGCTCACCCTACTTCTAAGGATAGATAGTTTAGGGAAAGCAAGTGCTGTGATGAGATATGTCTTTCTCAAGCTCTCATCTCAGAAGGTTCAAGGATTATTCTGATTGCACGAGAGATTGCCCTACCTGCTAACTTCTCTCCTTTATGGGTTGGCTACCGGGGATCCATTGTGGCTTGTGACTAGGTTGGTACGGGTGAATTACCATCAAGCCTAAGTTATCTGGTTCTAGGTCTAGTTCTGTACCTTACCCTTACAACTCTAAACTTCGAATAGATTGTTGCAACTCCAAATTCTTTATATAGGGGAAACTCCAACTATGGAATACGAAAGCCCTGTTATCGAATACTAAAACATTCCCCTTTGATTCTTATTATTTGTGTTCACCCTTGGATGACAATTTCGAAAGCATAGATACTCGAGAAAGAAGTTCCAAAGGGGCGTGAAAGTCTCGAAATACATGTGCGGGTATGTTGCTACTACCTTGGAATTCCTAGTGAGTCAAACAGTAAATATTTTGACTGGCAAAGCAACTAAAGCACCAGAGCTCTTCAAACCAAAACCTATTCTAAAGGAATACAAGGTCAGTCGATACGAGACTTTTGATGCGATAGAATCCCTAAAAGATTTTCATTCTTTTGGTAATTTAGGAATGGGGTTGGGCAAGAAGCTCAATGTAGGGAGTCCCTAATCTTTTAGATCGATCGGGACTTTGTTCCTTAACTTAAGCTTTTACCCAGAGTCGAACCTTCACTGCCTTAATCCCTTAAACGGAACAGTTAATCGTAGAGCATGAGGAATTAAGGCTTTTTTTCTGTCCGCTAGTTAGGAATGGAATCGGAGGCTACGAATACGAATTCTTGAATGGGGGTAATTTAATAATAATTATTAGACAAATAGGGAACTAGAACGCTCTTCTTCCTTCTTCCCTTGTCAGGCCTTTCTAAGAGATAAAGAGGTCAACAAAAAATTCTTTGAGCTATCAACGAAATGGCCAGCAGAGTTTGATTTCATCATTGAGAACTTCTTTCTTAATCCTCGCCCTTTTGTTGACTTATTCCGTAACTAGAAACATAGTTGATACTGGTCGATCTTTGTCAATCCGACTTTCACTCTCAAGCAACCTTTGCTCCATTCGTGGAAAGAAGCCTAAGACAAGAGGGTTAGGTCAACAGATTGGGTCGACGAAACCTTTTTCGACAAAAGATCGGAAGGTGGCGATCCTAATCCTGAACTAAGTGACTAACCTAAGGGTCTCCTTCCTTTTTCGCACCAGCTCCAGTCGTCCATTTCTATAAAAGAAACAAGGAATTGACAAAGCCAACCGGGAGGTGAAAACACTCCGCCTATGGTGATTGCGCGCCTTGTTAGAGAACTGGGCAGTTTTTCCTTTCCCTCACAGTCAATGCATTTGGCTTTCTATTCTATTGAATGGAATGAGAAAAGGCCCGGTAAAGTAAATAAGTAGGATAGATAGTTACCCGACTCGGGCCTTGAAACAATGACCAGACAAAAGTACTCAAAGGTGGTAGACGTCCTACATGCCTAATGTAAAGTGAAAGTGTCTGGTTTGATAGAACCAGGTAGTAGTTGGTCGGAAAGGAAGAGAAAGAGACTCCAACAGACTTGGGCAATACCATTAGGACATAAAGGGATTGAGGTACGGAGTAGTGAAGTAGGAAATGAGCGTAGAACCAACCAAAGATGCTAACTCTCTGGGCGGAGTTGCTATTTATTTAATTTATTTAAAGTGGTTGAGGGGATAAAAAAGTCGAGTGATAGAGATAACAAGAGAGTGGAAATCACTCAATTTACTTTCTGAGGATCAAGAAGATAAGAGATGCCCAGCCGGGTGCCTTTGATAGCGCGTACAGTAGGTATAGAAAAAAAGGCTAGCTTGCCCGTCAGTCCTAGGTGGTGAACTAGGGGGTTTTCAAATTACAGGTACTTGCGTAATATGGTTTTCCCAATCGAAGTTGAAATGCCCTTTCTTTCCTTCATTCGAAAGGTAAGATCGATCTAATGCTAATGTGATTGTTTTTGAGAAATTACGGGTGAGAAAGTTCATCCCTGCATTTCTCAATTGACCTATGACTCACTCGGAAACTCTTATCATGACATTTCGATCCAAGTATGCTACGAACCACTAACTTGCTTTTTAAGGAAAGAAAGAAGTCGTATCTCTGTATATGATAATTAAAGTCGCTCGATTCCACCCTTTAGCTTGGCAAGTTGATGGAATAACTACTCTTTTTTTCTACTCGTGTAACGCCCCGATCCCTCACAAGACCGGAGGCTCTAATAACCATGCTATTCTCAACCCAATACCAAGCCCGGTTACAAAATTTTTCCTAATGGTTAAGTTTGGACTCGACACATGGACAGAGTCTCCCCTGTACCGTGGACATTCTAAAAACCTGTAAACACTCAATAAAGCCACAACATAACAAGACATTCATTTATAACTAAAGATCTTAGCTTTAAGGCCATCCGAGCTTTAAGACATACAAACAGTTTAGATACAGATAAGCATGCATTCATAACTTAACTTCTTTACAAAACCGCTTACAGAAGTGGTATCAAAGCTTAGTTAGCTCTCAGCCAGGATAGGGTCCTTGGCCTGTCGGGTAGTAAACCTTGTGTGTGTGCTTGTTAAGTGTGTCTTGAATTGATTGTGTGCACCTATGTGATATAGTTGTGTTATGTCCTAAATGTGTGCTGAGTGAAGTGAAGTTGCATCGAATTGACCTCGTGAAATGTTATCTGCTTGAATTATTGATTGTAACATATGTACTTGAGCATTTTGAATTAAGTTTTGTTGTGAATTGAATTGGTTTTGTTATGATTCGCACTTGAATGACTTTGTTGCTTATATTGCTTTATATGTTCTTTTATAATCATGCTTGCATAATAGTTTAAAGAATGTTTATACATATGCAATAGTTTGGCATTCATATATAGCCCGTCGAATGGTAAGAAAGAGAGGCAATTAATCAGCCCTTTATTTGGGAATTGGTGTTGTAGGCGGAGCTCAGTTATTGGAATTTCTTTCAAGGCATTATTCCCGCTCAACAGTCAGAAATGAATGACTTCCTTTGGGATTTCTATATGACCGTTCTCTCGGTTTTCTTATTGAGTATTCTTCTAGTATTTTCTTGCTGGTATTACTCGGAAGACTTAGTTTGGGATTCTAATCAGCCTTATTATATGGAATTATCTTCGGTATTTGTACTCTAAATTCTTATTGGTATTTTCTCGCCACTGTTAGTTGGGATTCTATTCTTCTATGGTATTCGTGCCAGTGGGATTCTTATTTGGATTTCGAAGTAGCATCTCTATTGGAGCCTTTATTTGGCCTTATTACGTGAGGTTCGCAGGAAATACTACTGGGATTTCTTAATGAGCTCCCACGAGAGTTCGTATATGGTATTCTTGCTTAGCAACTGATGACGAGTAATCGGAGTTGGTTTTCAGTTGTTGTGGAGTTTCCTTGTGAAGAAGAATTGCGTGGACGCAATTTGTTTAAGGGGGAGAGGATGTGACGCCCGAGATTCTACCGTACACATTTTTAAATGTTGCATCCATTAATTGCACATTAAATTATGTGCTTTACCTGTTGTCTTTCTTGGTCACTATTCATTCCATTTTTAACCTGCATTATATTAGTGAATTAGCATTTTTATTAAATCATATTAATTGTTAAAGGAATAGGAAAAATGTGCAATTGAGCTAGGAGCGATAGGAGCACTCGTTTAGAAAATATTTTAATAGTTCAATGAATAGTGTTACATAACATAACTTAGTAATTTAATTAGCTAGCATATATTCTTCACCTTAGGCTCGTTTTAAGGTTATCAACGTTCATTTTAGTGGACCACTAAGCACCTAACTTGACCCCATTTAATATATATGCTCATATAACATCACATAGCTCATAACTTAACAAAACACAAAAAAAAGAGAAGATGCAGGAATTACTGTAGCAAATCCAATAATAGCATAGGAGGAGAAATAAAGATTTTTGCTCAACAAATCTTCAAGCCAAACCAAGCCAAGCTAGGAGCAAGTAGTTTAGGGTGTTTGCTAGCCTCCCAAGAGTTCCTACGCGCATTGGTGAGGGATTTCACGGCTTATTTTCGCATTTTAAAGTAGTTGCTATTTTCTTGATTTGTCGAAAATGTGACCAAATGCTATTGTATTGATTATCTATGCTATTATACCTTGTTTATAAGTGCTAGAGAACATATTTGAGCTATTGTTTCGCTTTTTAAACGGTTAGAATTGTTAGTTTGATTTATGAGGTGAATAGTGACATTTTTCTAGGGTTTTGTGTAATTGCATGTATTGGATTGATTGAAAACTCCTAATAGATGCCTTACGTGCTAATGAAGGTAGTCTAATATCCCCGTGCACTTGAATTGCTATGATATCGCATAAAACGTAAAATAGTCGACTTTAATAAAAGGGTTTCGGGGTTAAGGCGAATCCGGGTGGATTCGGGCTTTACTTTTAGTATTCTTAGGCTACCTAGGTGCTATATAAGCTTTGATAACCCTTGTTTGAAGCCCGGATGAGGTACGTGTAGTTTAAAGCTATAAGAGGGAATTTGGGGCTTTCGGGGCAATTGCGGGTGATCGGGCTTAATTGTGGGTTGAAAGGGTACCTTAGGGGTTAATTAGAGGATTGATGTAGTTTCCCCTCGAACGTGAATCATTAACTTTGGTTTGGAAGAGAAATAGTTTGAAAAACAAAGGGGTTTAGGTGCATTTTCGGTTGACTCATGCTACTAAGCCCATGGCATGACTTCTTGAGTGTTTATATGTGGTTTCAAGTTGATTTGGAGCTTTTGGTATGATTCTATGCTTACCTTGTATATGTCCCTTTGTAAAATTGCTTATTTGCTTATATAATTGTTTCTATTCTAACTGCATCGAGGTCAACCTACTTTGTTGATCCTCCTATGTGTTATTGTTTATATTATTGACATTAACTTGCCATTGTAAAGTGCATTGCATAGTGGTTGCGCAACTATTGTGTCAGGGGCGGATGTGTTGAATATCGGCTGGGCGGTAGAGGGCTTGCCAGTGGATATTCAAACTCCGTGCCCTAGTCCCTCATTCGCCTAGTCCGGAGATTGCCAGGGTATGTTGGGTCATAGGATTATCGGGGTACATCCAGAGTACACCCACTAGAGTGTTTGGGGTTATGCCAGCTTATCGTGATCATGATCGTGGTTCATGGATCGTGAATGAAGACCCAGTGAAGATTAGAGTATAGGGGTTATTTGAAATGTATCCTTTTAAATGTGTGGTTATTGAAGCTATTATTGTTTCTTGAATTGTTTAATTGCTATTTTTGTTTAACTGTATTACCTGTTGCATTGCACGCCCCGGGACCTTATCCCTCACTGGGCAACAGTGGTTGCTCATACCTCGTTAACATGTTTCAGGTGGCACAGTTGGATGAGTTGCATTAGTTGCTGTGTCTAGTTGCCCGAGGTGGACTATGTTCTTGTTGATGAGAGTAGGACTTGTTTTCTTTACTTTATGTTCTATTTTGTAACCTAAGTGATATGTGTATATTATATAGTTTGCAAATTGAGGGATAGATGTTGTAGTGGTAGATTTAGAACCATGGCATGTAATAACTTATATTTCTGCTATTAGCTTCTTCGCATGCGTGGGAGTGAATGACTGGTTGTTTTCAATTTCTAAGAATACTTAAAAGCTATCATGGAGTGGCATGATAAGCGGTTTTGTAAAGAAGTTAAATTATGAATGCATGCTTGTCTATATCTAAACTGTTTGTATGTCTTAAGGCTCAGATGGCCTTAAAGCTAAGATCTTTAGTTATAAATGAATGTCTTGTTATGTTGTGGCTTTATTGAGTGTTTACAGGTTTTCAGAATGTCCACGGTACAGGGGAGACTCTGTCCGTGTGTCGGGTCCAAACTTAACCATTAGGAAAAATTTTGTGACGGGGCTTGGTATTGGGTTGAGAATAGCATGGTCATTAGAGCCTCCGGTCTGGTGAGGGATCGGGGCGTTACAACCCGGGGATCTCTTCTTATACTGTTATTGATATAGAATACATAAGAATGACATTGCCTTCCCCGAAAGCCTAGAAGTCAGCCATAACTCTTAACGATGCAAGGAATAGCTATCGTTTCGTGCCCAAGTCCAAGCACGGGATGAGACTTGCCAACTGATCCTATAGGCTCTGGGTCAGGTCACGAACGGTATTCGATTGATTTGAGCTCTATCGTCCCATTCTCTAACTAAACTAGTCCACCAGCGAGGGTAGGCAACTCACTAAGTAGAGTCTCTAATGTTAGCAAGATCCGTTGCGCTATTGAAAGGCTCTTAGCTGCTTATCTGGGATTAGAAAAAGGCGTAACTGCTCTTATCGTAAGGGCTAGGCTACTAGATGGCAAAAAGAGCCCGCTAGGCTCAAAGCGATGAGATGATTTCTTATATTATCTTTACGGTGTTAGACTCTATATAACCAGAAAAATATACTGATTTAATTTTGGTCAGATCAGAGCCTTCTGTTGGAGGAGATTGATTTTACTTGCTACCGTAGTTTAATTAGTCTTCCACTATACCTAGATTCTATAAAGCTTAGAGGGAGTATACCTCAGGTCACAACTAGGCTATGGGCATTCTTTTTTCCTATCTTTGTCATGATCAGTAGAAAATACTAAGCTGCATCTATGCCAACCAAAAGCTCATAGAAATGAGTTCAAACTACTTACTAGTAGAGGCACATGGGAAGGAGAGTAATTCCAACTGTTTCTTATGGTGACAAATTCTATTGGTACATTCTAACCAAAAGTAGAAAGGAGATTCTACCCATGGATCAGCTAACGCACTTCAGAAACTAAAGTAATCTCACCAGATTACATCCCGAGACGATAGGCAACCTACATTTCCTTTGAGGTATAAACCACCAGTTGAACTTCTATTCGTCAGAATAAGTGAGCTCACTTCACAAACCCAAAGCGTCAAACTCACCTCAGTTTAGCAATTACACATACAGTCCAGGAGTTGCAAAGGGGATAGAAGGATATAGGCAAGTAAAGAACTTGTTTTGCTAATATCACTTTGCATAGGATGACTCGCCTTAAGGCTCTCTCAAAGAAATTCCAAAAACAGATTATGGAATGAAATTGATGAGAATTGTCTTGTCAGAAAAGCAAATCTCAGTAGATCTAGAGATGGATCGCCTACGAAACGAAAGGGACTATCGCTCTGAAACCCTGCTTGACAATTCCCTTAGACCCCAAGTCACCACATTACGCTATTATGCTCACCCCTACTAGCTCCAAGACTGACTTTGGAATCGGATACTTGGATCGAATATAGGAAAGCAGGGACCAAAGCTCGAGTTCAATCAGTACGAACGCTGTCAGAAAGGAAAGACTATCCGACTGTATGAAAGAAACAATCAAGAGGCAACATCCGCTTTATAGTAGGAGAATATGATACAGAGACTTTCATTGCCATTAACTTCTCACATAAAGCAACAAAGGAAGTGTCAAGTGTAGCAAGAACATTATCTATGAATATAATCCCGCAAAAGTCAAATAAAGACGTTCAGGCGCTCTAGTGTCTAAAAAAAGGTTGGAGGATTTTTCCTGCCAATTTACTGCTGATCTCATTGCCATGATTCATCATACATATTTCATCATTGCCAGCACCTTTCAAGAAATCGCTGGAAGCAAGAATACTCTAGGACAAGACGAGAGTCATAATGCTTTCACTCTTACTGGGCTCTACCGAGTTGTTCATGGGATTGATGTAACACCACGATCCCTCACGGGACCGGAGGCTCTAATAACCATGCTATTCTCAACCCAATACCAAACCCGGTCACAAAATTTTAGGGAAAAACGGACAGAGTTTCCTCTGTACCGCGGACATTTTTCAAACCTGTAAATGCTTAAAATAGCCACAATATACTAAAACAAGCTTTTATAATTAAAATTCAAAGGTTCTAGGCCATCCAAGCCAGGAAACAAACAACAGCTCCAAATCACACATGCATGCACCCAACTTAACTTTTTATTAAACCTTTTTAACATGCCATTCTATGATAACATTAGAGCAATTTTAGAAGTTGAAATCAACACCTCTAAACATACACACCCAAGCATGCAAGAACTAAAAGGAGAATTAAAAGTTATTACAAGCCATAATATCTCAAAGCTAACATTACAACTAACAACTTTCAACTTGCAACTACAAGAATATACATAGCCTTAAGGCCACAAAATAGATCATGCTATAGCAATACAAGTACACCATGTAACAACAAGAAGACAAATCCACCTTAGACAACAAACACATAACAACTAGGGCAAAGGCTCAGCCTGAACTTCTTCCTCTTCCACTAGCACCTCAATTAGCTGGGGATCACCCTCAGCACTTCCTGAAACATATATCGAGGTATGAGCAACCACTGTTGCCCAATGAGGGATATAGTTTCCCGGGGCGTGCAATGCAACAGGTAATACAGTTAAACAACAATAACAATTAGACAATTAAAGAAACAATGATAGCTTAAATAACCACACATTTAAAAGGATACATTTCACATAACCCCTATACACCAATCTTCGCTGGTCTTCATTCACGATCCACGAACCACGATCACGATCACGATAAGCCGGCATCCCAAACATCAAAGGGTACTCCGGATGTACCCAATCCTACGACCCAACACCCCTTGGCAATCTCCTGACCAGGAGAGTGAGGGAATAGGGTACGGAGCTAGAGCAACCAACCCTGGCAAGCCCGCTGCCGCCCAGAGAGGCCCATCGCATCCGCCCCGACGATAAGGTTACGCAACCCTTGACTCGATAGCACAGGAAGCAATAATAATAACAATATAACAAAATAAGCCGATATGCAAACAAGGAGGACAACAAAAGAGGTTGTCCTCGAGCACACATATCAATCACGCCATACGATGAAATATGATACATTCATTAGTCTATAATTGTTAAACTAATCCAACTAAAACACTTAAATCACTTAGCATCGAATATTTAGCATATAACAAGATGAGACACATAGAATGCACATAGAAATGATCCCTCACCTTTTAGGAAGCCAAACATGCTCAAATTAAGCCAAGATTCTCTCAATATTCTCTGAAAGCATCAATTCCCTTCAATTATCACTACCTAATACAATCAACTATATGCATAAGAAGTGATTTCTTATTCTCAACTAAAGCTAGTTCATAAAGCCATTAATTTATCCAACTCTATTTGATTCCCTTTGATTCACATAACTAACAATATATTTCATGGTTTAACAATCATTCTAATCAATATTTGAACAATACATAAACTCAAGTGATCACATATGCAACATTCTTTAATTTTCAAGTATTAGACAAAGACAATAGCATAATAAATAACATATACATAGCCATTCATATAAGTAGAAACACTACATAACATCTAACCAAAAAGTTATATAAGCGTATATTTTCACATATAATGCAATTAATAAGCTATATAAACATTTTTACTCAATCTTTAACTAGTATTGATATAACTTAAGTCACAACTTCTCCGCATAGATGAACTTGTTACATAAGTACATTTAAACATTTATCCAATCAATCAAGAATCAACTAACAACAATTATTACCTTTGTTCAATAATAGTTACTTTAGACCATTCTAAATTCATTGTCAACCAAATCCATGTAAACCAAGCAACTTAATTCACGAGATTTCACTACTATAATACGTACACTACACAAATGCATATAAACATTTAATTACTCAATTATAAATCAATTATCATGAGATTAACGATGCGAACACAAAGGGGTCACTATTATACTTTTCACAAAACTTAACTGAAAGCTCACACAAACCTTAGAATAGCATTTAGACTCTCTAGGAGCAACTACAAAGCAATACAAGTACTAAAGCAATTAATTCATTCATTTCCCTTTTGTTCAACTAGGCTATTTAGCTTCCTATCGGAATTCAATGATCAAGTTAAGCTAGCTAACCATCCTACCAATCTAAGGATACCTAAATACCTCATTTAAAACCTCCAAATCATAACCTAGAGCACAAGTACACGAAAACACCAAAAATGCCTCTTTTTGGGTTTACACTACAAGTACCAATTTCGGAACCCAAACAAGCGAAACGAAAGCACTTCTAAGGTTTCAATACTTAATAAAGACTAGCCATAACCTCGAAACGTGCCCGGATTCAAGATAAACCCGAAACCCCTTATTAAAGTAGCCTATTTTGATCAAATTTCTCAAATTTTGAACATAGCAAGTGCAATTAACATTTTTCCCATGCTTATGGACCTAATTAGCAACTACTGAAGCCTCGAATCGAATTAAATTGTAACTTTTTTTGGAAACCCTAGTTTAGCACTATTCATCATCTTCCCCAAGTGCCATTTTCATTTTCAAGCATTCAACAAGCATTTTAAACCATCAAACATATTCTATGAAGTCATTAGAGCATATAAGAATCAACGGAACAAGAATTAAACCACTACAATATTAGATCACAAAAATAATAATACAAACTTTAATTGAATTTAATACAAAAATAGAATGCACCCTCACCTCTTTTGAAGATCAAAGAATGGTCTTAAGGTCCTAAGGATGAAGCACAACCAATTTGGGAAGCAATGGAAGCAAGAATGAAGCAAAGAGTAATTTTTTTTTGAGAAGTTACTATTCCCGTAACTCTTTTTTGGCCATTTTTTTGACCCCTTTTTTTTGTTTCTTGGCTTTTAATATTCTCATAAGATGGTCAAAGGGTAGGTCAAGCAAATAGGGTATTTTAGTAAGGGTAAATGGGTCATTTGGGTGATTAAATTTCAGCAAAATAAAATGCCAAAAATCTGAAAAATCTGAAAAAATCTAACTGGTACTATTCATCAGACATTTTGTGAATTTTTTTCCATTGATCCCGATATGCAATGCACGCACAGTCAGGGGCTATAGTCCCCTAAAAATATGTAGTATTTTATAAAAATATAAAATGCATGAAAAGAAATATTTGAATTTATGAAAATATAAAAAAAATAAAGTAATTAGCTAAATTACATATAAGTTAACAATTTAATGAATGCAATTAGTGAAGTGTTGGGTTCGGGGTGTCACATCCTCCCCTCCTTACAAAAATTGCGTCCTCGCAATTTCTTGAGCTGAAATGACTTCCAAGAACTACAACAATTTTCGTCGGACTTGAAGTTAAGAAGTGTAATGCCGAATGAAACTAAGAAGAGCGAACGTCACTGAAGGAAACCCGAGTCGGGTAGCTAAATAAAGGCTCCTATGAAAATACCCAATAGGAGTCCGGTAAGAATGTGACACGAGGAGGCCATTCACTAATGCTGAGAGAGCACCAAAAGAAATCCCATTAAGAAGAGTATGCAGCTAATATCCAAAATGCCCGGATAATATCAAGAAATTCCCAAGAAGGAAGTCCGGTGAATCCCAACTCTAACTGTCAAATAAAGGCTCAAGATTGCCAAATAAAGGCCTAATTAGATGTCCAGCTTGGGACTCCGAGAAAATACCACCAATAAATCTGATTAAGGATGCCAAATAAAGGCTCCGAATAAGTATACGAATCCAGAAGTTGGAATAAGAATCTCTCTAATTATGAATTACCATATAAGAATCCCCAATATGCTCGTTATACCAGTAGTCCAGAGGAAATACCAAATAATCTCTAGGCAAGAATACCAGACGAAAATACTGAAGAAAATACCCAATAAGAATATCAAGGTGATACCATAGGTAAAACCCGAACAAGAAATCCAAGTGGGAGTGTGCGCAAAGAATACTGACCAATACTCATAAACATGAATTCTTTTGAATAAGAGTATCAAATAAGACCTCCATATATGACGCCAACTATAAGATCTATCCGAGATTCCCAAATCGGAGTTCCAGCCAAGAAGTACCGTTTAAGAAGTGCCAAGAGAGTCCAAATTTAACATCAGGGCATCAAATCCCTTCACTGATCCCAATAGCCGGTTGAACCATTATTCTCTCACCAGTCAGCATCAATGGCCATCTCTTTCAGGGGAGAATGCTTACTTACCGATTTAAGGGGACAATGCATGAATGCCAATATATCACCTAATGTAATTGATGTAATGTTCATATATCAGGAGATTATGACATATATCACACAAGCTATTATATAACCATAAGTTTTATAACACAAAGTTAATCAACAAGATAGTTCAAATATGAGTCACATGCAATGAATACAATTCACAACACAACTATGCCGAGACACTCAAGTATACACGTTACAATCAATATTTCGAACAAGTAGTGATTCATAAGATCAATTCGATTCATGATTAGCTATATCACTACACTTGACAAGTATTTAACACACAGTACACATCACTATCACATAGATCACATATTAAGTTCAGGATACAAGATTGCACAAAAGACACTCACATTCTCAAAGTACACTACAGTCCGAGGACCTTATCCCGGCTGAGAGCATCTAAGCTCTGATACCACCTGTAACGCCCCGATCCCTCACGGGACCGGAGGCTCTAATAACCATGCTATTCTCAACCCAATACCAAACCCGGTCACAAAATTTTAGGGAAAAACGGACAGAGTTTCCTCTGTACCGCGGACATTTTTCAAACCTGTAAATGCTTAAAATAGCCACAATATACTAAAACAAGCTTTTATAATTAAAATTCAAAGGTTCTAGGCCATCCAAGCCAGGAGACAAACAACAGCTCCAAATCACACATGCATGCACCCAACTTAACTTTTCATTAAACCTTTTTAACATGCCATTCTATGATAACATTAGAGCAATTTTAGAAGTTGAAATCAACACCTCTAAACATACACACCCAAGCATGCAAGAACTAAAAGGAGAATTAAAAGTTATTACAAGCCATAATATCTCAAAGCTAACATTACAACTAACAACTTTCAACTTGCAACTACAAGAATATACATAGCCTTAAGGCCACAAAATAGATCATGCTATAGCAATACAAGTACACCATGTAACAACAAGAAGACAAATCCACCTTAGACAACAAACACATAACAACTAGGGCAAAGGCTCAGCCTGAACTTCTTACTCTTCCACTAGCACCTCAATTAGCTGGGGATCACCCTCAGCACTTCCTGAAACATATATCGAGGTATGAGCAACCACTGTTGCCCAGTGAGGGATATAGTCTCCCGGGGCGTGCAATGCAACAGGTAATACAGTTAAACAACAATAACAATTAGGCAATTAAAGAAACAATGATAGCTTAAATAACCACACATTTAAAAGGATACATTTCACATAACCCCTATACACCAATCTTCGCTGGTCTTCATTCACGATCCACGAACCACGATCACGATCACGATAAGCCGGCATCCCAAACACCAAAGGGTACTCCGGATGTACCCAATCCTACGACCCAACACCCCCTGGCAATCTCCGGACCAGGAGAGTGAGGGAATAGGGTACGGAGCTAGAGCAACCAACCGTGGCAAGCCTGCGGCCGCCCAGAGAGGCCCATCGCATCCGCTCCCACGATAAGGTTGCGCAACCCTTTACTCGATAGCACATGAAGCAATAATAATAACAATATAACAAAATAAGCCGATATGCAAACAAGGAGGACAACAAAAGAGGTTGTCCTCGAGCACACGCATCAATCACGCCATACGTTGAAATATGATACATTCATTAGTCTATAATTGTTAAACTAATCCAACTAAAACACTTAAATCACTTAGCATCGAATATTTAGCATATAACAAGATGAGACACATAGAATGCACATAGAAATGATCCCTCACCTTTTAGGAAGCCAAACATGCTCAAATTAAGCCAAGATTCTCTCAATATTCTCTGAAAGCATCAATTCCCTTCAATTATCACTACCTAATACAATCAACTATATGCATAAGAAGTGATTTCTTATTCTCAACTAAAGCTAGTTCATAAAGCCATTAATTTATCCAACTCTATTTGATTCCCTTTGATTCACATAACTAACAATATATTTCATGGTTTAACAATCATTCTAATCAATATTTGAACAATACATAAACTCAAGTGATCACATATGCAACATTCTTTAATTTTCAAGTATTAGACAAAGACAATAGCATAATAAATAACATATACATAGCCATTCATATAAGTAGAAACACTATATAACATCTAACCAATAAGTTATATAAGCGTATCTTTACACATATAATGCAATTAATAAGCAATATAAACATGTTTACTCAATCTTTAACTAGTATCGATATAACTTAACTCACAACTTCTCCGAATAGATGAACTTGTTACATAAGTACATTTAAACATTTATCCAATCAATCAAGAATCAACTAACAACAATTATTACCATGGTTCATTACTAGTTCCTTTAGTCCATTCTAAATTCATACTCAACCAAATGCATGTAAACCAAGCAACTTAATTCACGAGACTTCACTACTATAATACGTACACTACACAAATGCATATAAACATTTAATTACTCAATTATAAATCAATTATCATGAGATTAACTATGCGAACACAAAGGGGTCAATATTATACTTTTCACAAAACTTAACCGAAAGCTCACACAAACCTTAGAATAGGATTTAGACTCGCTAGGAGCAACTACAAAGCAATACAAGTACTAAAGCAATTAATTCATTCATTTCCCTTTTGTTCAACTAGGCTATTTAGCTTCCTATCAGAATTCAATGATCAAGTTAAGCTAGCTAACCATCCTACCAATCTTAGGATACCTAAATACCTCATTTAAAACCTCCAAATCATAACCTAGAGCACAAGTACACGAAAACACCAAAAATGCCTCTTTTTGGGTTTACACTACAAGGACTAATTCCGGAACCCAAACAAGCGAAACGAAAGCACTTCTAAGGTTTCAATACTTAATAAAGACTAGCCATAACCTCAAAACATGCCCGGATTCAAGTTAAACCCGAAACCCCTTATTAAAGTAGACTATTTTGATCAAATTTCTCAAATTTTGAACATAGCAAGTGCAATTAACATTTTTCCCACGCTTATGGACCTAATTAGCAACTACTAGAAGCCTCGAATCGAATTAAATTGTAACTTTTTTTGGAAACCCTAGTTTAGCACTATTCATCATCTTCCCCAAGTGCCATTTTCATTTTCAAGCATTCAACAAGCATTTTAAACCATCAAACATATTCTATGAAGTCATTAGAGCATATAAGAATCAACGGAACAAGAATTAAACCACTACAATATTAGATCACAAAAATAATAATACAAACTTTAATTGAATTTAATACAAAAATAGAATGCACCCTCACCTCTTTTGAAGATCAAAGAATGGTCTTAAGGTCCTAAGGATGAAGCACAACCAATTTGGGAAGCAATGGAAGCAAGAATGAAGCAAAGAGTAATTTTTTTTTGAGAAGTTACTATTCCCGTAACTCTTTTTTGGCCATTTTTTTGACCCCTTTTTTTTTGTTTCTTGGCTTTTAATATTCTCATAAGATGGTCAAATGGTAGGTCAAGCAAATAGGGTATTTTAGTAACGGTAAATGGGTCATTTGGGTGATTAAATTTCAGCAAAATAAAATGCCAATAATCTGAAAAATCTGAAAAAATCTAACTGGTACTATTCATCAGACATTTTGTGAATTTTTTTCCATTGATCCCGATATGCAATGCACGCACAGTCAGCGGCTATAGTCCCCTAAAAATATGTAGTATTTTGTAAAAATATAAAATGCATGAAAAGAAATATTTGAATTTATGGAAATATATAAAAAAAATAAAGTAATTAGCTAAATTACATCTAAGTTAACAATTTAATGAATGCAATTAGTGAAGTGTTGGGTTCGGGGTGTCACATCCTCCCCTCCTTACAAAAATTGCGTCCTCGCAATTTCTTGAGCTGAAATGACTTCCAAGAACTACAATAGTTTTCGTCGGACTTGAAGTCAAGAAGTGCAATGCCAAATGAAACTAAAAAGAGCGAACGTCACTGAAGGAAACCCGAGTGGGGTAGCTAAATAAAGGCTCCTATGAAAATACCCAATAGGAGTCCGGTAAGAATGTCACACGAGGAGGCCATTCACTAATGCTGAGAGAGCACCAAAAGAAATCCCATTAAGAAGAGTATGCAGCTAATATCCAAAATGCCCGGATAATATCAAGAAATTCCCAAGAAGGAAGTCCCGTGAATCCCAACTCTAACTGTCAAATAAAGGCTCAAGATTGCCAAATAAAGGCCTAATTAGATGTCCAGCTTGGGAGTCCGAGAAAATACCACCAATAAAACAGATTAAGGATGCCAAATAAAGGCTCCGAATAAGTATACGAATCCAGAAGTTGGAATAAGAATCTCTCTAATTATGAATTACCATATAAGAATCCACAATATGCTCGTTATACCAGTAGTCCAGAGGAAATACCAAATAATCTCTAGGCAAGAATACCAGACGAAAATACTGAAGAAAATACCCAATAAGAATATCAAGGTGATACCATAGGTAAAACCCGAACAAGAAATCCAAGTGGGAGTGTGCGCAAAGAATACTGACCAATACTCATAAACATGAATTCTTTTGAATAAGAGTATCAAATAAGACCTCCATATATGACGCCAACTAGAAGATCTATCCGAGATTCCCAAATAGGAGTTCTAGCCAAGAAGTACCGTTTAAGAAGTGCCAAGATAGTCCAAATTTAACCTCGGGGCATCAAATCCCTTCACTGATCCCAATAGCTGGTTGAATCATTATTCTCTCACCAGTCAGCATCAATGGCCATCTCTTTCAGGGGAGAATGCTTACTTACCGATTTAAGGGGACAATGCATGAATGCCAAGATATCACCTAATGTAATTGATGTAATGTTCATATATCAGGAGATTATGACATATATCACACAAGCTATTATATAACCATAAGTTTTATAACACAAAGTTAATCAACAAGATAGTTCAAATATGAGTCACATGCAATGAATACAATTCACAACACAACTATGCCGAGACACTCAAGTATACACGTTACAATCAATATTTCGAACAAGTAGTGATTCATAAGATCAATTCGATTCATGATTAGCTATATCACTACACTTGACAAGTATTTAACACACAGTACACATCACTATCACATAGATCACATATTAAGTTCAGGATACAAGATTGCACAAAAGACACTCACATAACCCGATAAAATGCCTAAAATCTGAAAAATCTGAAAAAATATCGCTGGTACTATTCATCAGACATTTCGTGAATTTTTTTCCCATTGATCCCGATATGCAATGCACGCACAGTCAGGGGCTATAGTCCCCTAAAAATATGTAGTATTTTACAAAAATATAAAATGCATGAAAAAGAAATATTTGAATTTATGGAAAGCTAAATTACATCTAAGTTAACAATTTAATGAATGCAATTAGTGAAGTGCTGGGTTCGGGGTGTCACAATTGATGTTTTTGATCCCAAGTGAAACATTTTTTTCACCTGGTACTGATACGAGTCTTGACTTCCCCTACACAGAGGAGAACAGGAGGTTGGACTTATTTCCATCCTTAGATTGAGGAGTAAAAGCCACTCGACTGTAAGGAGAGGAGTGAATTTATAGCCATGTTGAGAACAAAGAACACTTATGTGTGCTAAAGGACCGGAGCAAGCTGGTCTTCTTCACAATGGCAAGGTTCGACCATGTGAAGAACTTGACTGGACTCGTTGAATGGTATGGTAAGAATGCTCGTCTTCGGGAGCTGGTTCACCTTGTTGTAGTTGGTGGTGATCGGAGGAAGGAGTAGAAAACTTGGAAGAGAAAGAAGAGATGAATAAGATATAAGGCCTTATTGATAAAGACAACTTGAACGGTCAGTTCAGGTGGATTTCTTCTTGAAAGTGCTATTGAGTTCCCTTGCCCTTGGATGGTAGGCCAGGGAAGAAATGCCATTGATCAGTCCGAGTGGGAGTCTGTTCCGGTCAAACAGAAGAAAGGCGAGCAAGACAGAGTTAGTGCATTGATGCCCAGAATTCGCTTCTTGAAGGTAAGGTTGTAGCCTCTTTCAGGTGAGAAGTCCACCTTTGTCTCTATCTCCTGTTCCAGTGCCAGGAAAAGGCCAACCAAACTATTCATCTTTCTTTCCATCCCCACGGCCCCGACCAGTAACTGCAAATGAACACCCACCTACATAACCTTTCTTCGAGTCCTTCAGTTAGCTTATCACCGGTACCTGGTGTAGCTGCATCTAACAGGTGAAAGCGAGTACGAGCAACCCTCCATCTTTTTCTTTTCAATCTCCTGATCTGAAGCACCCCGATCCCTCTCGAGACCGGAAGTTCTATCAATCAATCTAATCACAACCCAATTCCAAACCCGGGCAAAATTTTTAGGGAAAACGGACGGAGTCTCCCCTGTTTCTAGGCAGAATGCAAACCTGCGATAGCATATAAGTGGACCAGTACCGTGTCCAACCATTCACAATTCCTCAAGGCCATCCGAGCCTCGATTCTCAACAATTAAACACAAGTATATATACATTTTCAAGTACCCAGACTATTCTAACTCTTTCTTTAAACAATACAAACATGCATTGAAGTTAAACTATACTAATTGAATACATAAACTAACTTATCATACCACTTCAATAATCTAGTTAAACTTAAATTACATTCCTTTTAACACTAAACACATACATTACATGAAAATATACATTTTTGCATCTTTGACAACTCAAGCCACATAGCACGCAAGGCAACTCTTCAAGCACAATCTATCACATAACCACGAACTTTCTAGCTAACATGGTATTTCCTAAAATGTGGTGGTGAGGAGTGAGTATACTCAGTGAGGGCGAAACAGATATCGAGGTGGAGAGAAAGAAGATCGTGCAATGCAAATAGATACAGTTAAGCAATATAATCAATAAGAAAGCATTCAATATAAACGACAATACAATAAGCAATTAAAGAAAGCATAACACAACTATTCAAAGCTATACCACACTTTGAAGGTCACGGTTCACTCATACGAGCAATGTACCAAGCGATTCGAATCCACAAGCGATACATCAATCTCAAGCTTGATGTTGACAATGATGACAATAAACACGCAACCACCTTATAACCTCCACTGGGTGTACTCCGGATGTACCCCGACACATCTACGACCCAAATCACCCAAGGGCGGCATCCCTAGCGAGAAAGAGAATAAGACACAGAGCTAGAGCAACCAACCCTGGTAGCCCGAGACTGTCCAGAGAGGCCCATCACTGAGGCACCTGACACTATGCAATGCAATACGAGATACAAGCAATAAACGAGCGATAGCACCAAAGTGCTTCCGGTCGCTCAATCAACGCCACAATAGCGACAAAAGTGCTTCCATGCCCTCAATAGCAAAACCCCTAACTCAATTTGAGCACAATCAACTCTTGGTCAAATGGCCCATTTACGTTTCTTTGTCTAATTTCCAATTTTAATAAAGGCCAGTCCCTTTTTATTGCACATTTTATCTTTTTATCACTAATGGCACCTATCCAAATCAAGAAATCGCAATTCAGATCAAAATCCGAAATTCTAGGGTTTTACTATTTAAAATCACTATTTATTATTCTTCCCCAATTTCAAATTGGCGTTTCTAGCCGTAAAAATCGCTAAATAACTAACAAGCAATGCTCTACGAACCCTAAGGAAGTTATTTCAAGCAATAACATGCATTATAACGAAATAAATATCAAATCTGAAAAATTGAATAAAAAATCAAATTCAAATAAAAATGCACAAAAATGTGAAAACCCTCACATAGATTGAAGACCAAGACCCGCAAGGACCCGAGCCACGATCCTCGTCCGATTCCACACAAGATTTTGGCCTAAAAATGCAAAATCAATTTTTCTTTCTTTTCCCTTTGAGTTTCGGCCATGGGGGAGGACTTGGTGGAAATTTTTAGTTTTGTTTTGATATCAATTTTTCCTTGTTTTATTTATTTAAAAAGATGACAAAGGCTCAAGGGCATTTTGGTCTTTTTGCAAAGTCAAGCCTAAGTTAAAAATGGTCAAATAAGCTTATTTAATTAGCATTTAGTCTAATTCAAGGTAAAACATTGCAATTTTAATGAAAATCAACTAAAACTAGCTAAATTAAACTAGAAATGCTATTCACGAAATCCGATAAATATTTTTCTAACTTTCATTTTCGAAATGCTACGATCGAACGGTCAATAAACGATCGCTAATCAAATGATGAGCAATAATATAAAACTATAATTTTTGAAAAGTAGAATAGTAGAATAGTTTAAAATTCACTCCGCCTCAGAGTTACTTTTCTCATTGAATTGAAAACCAAGTAATTAAATGCAAGAAAATAAAACCGATTATTAAAATAATTAAAATAATCAATATTCATTTAAAAATAAATAATTTAACTATTTCTATAATATTTTAAAGAATTATGAAATTAATGTTAAGATACGAATGAACAAGTTAATATAAACACGTAATCAAATGCAATTAAATACTATCATTTAAGATAACACTTAATTAAATACAAGAAAATAAATCCAATTACTATAAATAATAGAAATAGGTAATAATCTTTTAATTAATCAATAAAAAAAATTATTGAATGCTTCTAAAAGAAATATCAAAATAGTGCAAAAATGGATGATTAACTAATTAAACACTTAATTAAATGTAGTCAAATGCTATTAAATGCATGCCGGGTTCGGGTTATCACATGATCCCCCCTCAGCCTCTAACTCTAACGCCTTCTCCCGGGAAAGATAACCTTAGGTCCCCCCTAATAGGCCAGAACCAAATGTACTAGGCTCGGAAGCTCCTGTTTTACTTCTATCCCCATCTCTTGTCCCATCCATAGAATCAATGCTTGAAAGCTGGTGTACTAAAAGAAATAGGAAAGGGCTGATTCTATTCATCCAAGGCTTGGCCATCTCACTTCCATCCGACAAACTCTCGAGTCTTCCCTCTTTGAATAAGCAGGCAAGAACCGCATTCATGATTGATTCGCATTCTCCACTAGCCACAACCGAATTCGTAGTTTTAACAGCGTAGCCTATTCTCTTATTTACGTAAATTCAAGTCAGATTGGTCTTGTCAGAAGAAGATTGGGCCCTACAGTGGTTGTCTCGCCTGGTTAACCGATCGATAGTAGCTAAGCGCTCAGAAGCAAGATCAAAAAAAAGCATCTCTGACGAAATTACACTTTATTGAGTAACGAGATCAGTCTCTAGTCTGGGAAAACTTGCTATTTCATATTGTACTCTATATTTGACGATCTCTCTTTGTCCCAAGATCAAAGCAAGAAATAGAGAGCTAATGATAACTACCATTTTCAAGCCGATGGGGTTGACGACAAGCAATGGTATACGAGGTAGAAAACAAAGTCAACGGTATTTGAGGGAATCGTTTCAACGGATAAATGAAAAAGGAAAAGATTCCAACCATAGGGATTGAAAACTGCTTTTAGGGAAGCAACAATAAAGATAACAAGAAAATTATGCATCAGCTTAGCTTAGCGTCTGATCGATTTCTACCTGAATCTACGATTGTGAAATTGGACCATCTATCTTTGTCCGAGTCGGTAGAATGACATCAAAAACACAGACGGGGCCAAAGCAGTTCAGAATCTTCTTTTTCTGGCGGAAGGCACAAAAGAAGGAAAGGCTTCCCCGAAAGCCTCAACCAGCGAAAGATGGGAATGAGTGCCGGCTTCATTCTAAGTACGAGAGAGTATTGACCAAGAAGCGCAATGTACCAATAGTCATGATAGAAAACAATATACCCCTTAGCCTTAGAGGGAGAGGAAGGGGGCCCTTTCAGGGGCGGTTCATCTGACTCACCGCAAAGAAAACCATACTGGACTTAGCTGAAGAACGGATAATTGCTACACTTTATGCTTGTATCCGAAGGCGGTTTGGAAGGTGTATCTCTAGCACCTGGTAACAAAGCTTTGGGGATAAGGCGCTGACTCTTGAAATCCATATCAACTACAACCAAGATTCATTATTCATCTGAAAGACAGAAACCCCGGTCAGCAAAAAGTCAAAGGGGTCAGGAAGCTGGTCTTATAAAAAAAAAGGGAAATGGGGGCCATGATTGAGCATCTTCCGATGAAGCATAGACCCTTTCACCCTTAACAACCAGCCAAGCCTTTCTTTATTGAACTTTTCGATCATACCGCTCAAAAAGCCAAAAGTAAGAAAGAAGCAAACTGAGAATGAATGGGAAGTTTCTAGTTATGATGCCTTTAAAGCACGCTGGCAGTCAATTCCTCATTCATAGATCTTCGGGCCGGAGCGCCAACAATTTGGTGATTATAAGGAGGAGTGCGATTATGCAACATGGCCACTACTAATAATCAGTAAGGAGAAAAAGGAAACTGTGACACCCCGATCCCTCTCGAGACCAGGAGTTCTATCAATCAATCTAATCACAACCCAATTCCAAACTCGGGCAAAATTTTCAGGGAAAACGGACGGAGTCTCCCCTGTTTCAAGGTAAAAAGCAAACATGCGACAGCATATAAGTGGACCAATACCATGTCCAAACATTCAAACACCTCAAGGCCATCCGAGCCTTGGTTCTCAACAATTAAACACAGCATATATATATATATACATTTCCAGTTTAAAAGCTAACCTATCTCTTTTCATCATTGACAAATACATTCAAACTTGACAATTAAACCATACTAATCTACTGCATAAAATATATTATCATACCATTCTAACTCTTTTCCTTTAGACAATTACAAACATGCATCGAGGTTAAACTATACTACTTAATACATAACTAGCTTATCAATCTACCTCATCTACTTAGCTAATTTAAATTGCATTTCCTTTAACAATAAATACATACAACATATGGACATACATCTTTACATCTTTGACAACTCAAGCCACATAGCACACAAGACAACTCTTCAAGCACGAACTTTCACGTAACCATGAACTTTCCAGCTAACAAGGCATTTCCAGAAATGTGGTGGTGAGGAGTGAGTATACACAACACGTATACTCGGTGAGGGCGAGACATAAATCGAGGTGGAGAGAAAGAAGTTCGTGCAATGCAAATAGGTACAGTTAAGCAATACAATCAATAAAAAGGCATTCAATATAAACAACAATACAATAAACAATTTAAAGAAAGCATTAACACAACCAATCAAAGCTATACCACACTTTGAAGGCTATGGTTCACTCGAATGAGTAATGTACCGATCACGATTCCGATGACTTTAACGATGACGCGTCGGCTCACCGACCTTATAACTTCCGTTTATAGTACTCCGGACATACTCTGTCAATTCTACGACCCAAAACTCCCTGGGCGGCAACCCAAGCGAGAAAAGGGAATAGGACACGGAGCTAGAGCAACCAACACTGGCAACCCGAGGCTATCCAGAGAGGCCCATCACTCACGCGCCTGACACTATGCAATACAATACAAGATACAAGCAATAAACGAGATAACAAGCATTTAAAATCAATAAAGTAACAAGAATAACACTAACAAGCATTATCAACAATTGACATACAAATTCAATCATAATCAACTTTAACAAGCATAACAAGCCATATTAAGCATTCTATAGGCACTACACTATGAAAACACACAAAATCACAAAATGTCCCTAACTTTCAAAACGCTACAACTTTCAAACGAGCCACCAGTTTTGGAAATCGACTTCACCAATCCTCCTAGGTCACCATAAGGCACCTCTAAAGACCCTGAAACCCTACTTAACCCTAGAATTCACGCAAAGCCCCGATTTCTCCCTTTGCTCGTTTGAACTACCACTACCTCAACCGATTACCCAACCAATGTCACAACTGCACCAAAAGTGCTTCCATGACGTACCTCGACAATGCCTTCACACAAATCGAGAAAATTCCAAACTTGACCGAAACAACCCCAACTTTCACTAAGCTTTTTTCTCCATTTTTTCCATTACACAATCTAATTAAACCATACATTTAGGCATTCTAGCATATCTAGCACCTTCCTCCATAAACAGAACGCGTAACGGAGCAACTTCATCGAAATGGGGGTTTACTATACACAATTTACTATTCATTAATCAATTTAAATTGCAATTTCAATTTTCAACCGCAAAAAATGCTAAAAAGCTATAAATACATGTTCTACAATCAACAAGGAACATTCTTTAAGCAACAAAACAGATAAAATAACAATCTACGCATAATTTTTAAAAAATAAAGTTTAAACACAATTATTTCAAATGCACAAATAACGATGAAACCCTCACCTTAGACGCTCCTAGATGCTAGGGAAACCACGCTGGATGCCTCGAAAACCACTCCGTGCAAGCTCATGCGAAGATTCGAAGATTCGAAGTTGAAATTTCTTTTTTTTTCTCTCCTTCTATTTTCGGCCCTTTCCATTCTATTTTTCAGCTTTCTTTTTTTTATTTTTTGTGCTATTTTAAGCTATTATAAAAGATGACAACAAGTCAATTTGGTCAAGGCTTGGTCAATGCTAACTAAGTTGGTCAAATTAGCCTATTTTATGCATTTTTAAAGCTAAAATAACTGATGTAATATTAATTCTGTGATAACCCGAACCCGGCATGCATTTAATGGCATTTAATTGCATTTAATTAAGTGTTATCTTAAATGTAAGCATTTAATTTTGTGTTTATTTTTAGTTAAACATTCATTTCTAGCTTTATTTTCATATTTATGTGAATCGGTTTTATTTGTCTTGCACCTTAATGCTCGGTTTTCAATTAAATGAAAAGTAGCTCTGAGCCGGAGTAAATTTTGAACTATGTTACTTTTCAAAAATTATATTTTCTTAAATTCTTTGAGATTTAATTGTTATTCTTTTATTGTCGCAAATTGCATAGCATATCGAGAGCGATAGTTAGGAAATGATTTCTAGTCCTCAGCAAATAGTGAAAACTAGTATTTTGGTGTCTTAAATTTAATATTTTATTTGTTGTTAACTAGAATTAATTTTGTGTTGGTTATTATAGCTTTAAAATGCATAAAAATAGGCTAAATTGACCAACTTAAGTTAGTTGACCAAGGGTTTGACCATTTGACCAAGGCTTGTCATCTTATAAGCTTAAAACATTGCAAAATAAATAAAAAAACACAGCTGAAACAGAAAACAAGCTGGCCAAAAATCCAAAGGGAAAAAAAAAACATTTCAACATTCAAATCTTCGATTCTTCTCGTGAGCTTGCACGGGATAGTTTTCGAGGCATCCAACGTGGTTTTCCTAGCGTCTAGGAGCGTCTAAGGTGAGGGTTTCACGTTTATTTGCGCATTTGAATATTTGGTTCACAAACTTTGATTTTTGGATTTTATGCGTAGATCGTTAGTTTAATCGTTTTAATGCTTAAAGAATGTTCCTTGACTATTGTAGAACATGTATTTATAGATTTTTAGCATTTTCTACGGTTAAATATAGCTATTGTAATTTAAAATGTCAATTGAATAATAAAATATGAATAGTAAACCCTCGATTCGTAGAAATTGCTCCGTTATGCATTCCGTTGATGTGAAAAGATGCTAGATATGCTAGAATGCCTAAATGCATGATTTGTTTGGGTTGCGTAGTGGAAAAATACAGAGAAATGCCTTGGTGAAAGTTGGAGTCGTTTAGGTCGAGTTTAGTGTTTTCTCGTTTTGCGTGATGACATTGTCTTGGGAGGCCTTGGAAGCACTTTTGGTGTGGTTATGGCATTGGTTGGGTGTTTGGTTAGTATAGTTGTAGTTCGAACGAGCAAAGAGGGAAATCGGGGCTTTGCGTGAATTCTAGGGTAAAGTAGGGTTTCGGGGTCTTTAGACGTGCCTTATAGTGACCTATGAGGATTGGTGAAGTTGGTTTTCAAAACTCGTGGCTCATTTGAAAGTAGTAGCGTTTTGAAAGTTAGGGACATTTTGTGATTTTATGTGTTTTCATAGTGTAGTACCTATAGAATGCTTAATATGGCTTGTTATGCTTGTTAAAGTTGATTATGATTGAATTTGTATGTCAATTGTTGATAATGCTTGTTAGTGTTGTTCTTGTTACTTTATAGATTGTAAATGTTTGATATCTTGTTTATCGCCTCTAATATGTATTGTTGTGCTATTGTTCGTTTATCACCTTGTATCGTGTCTTGCATTGCATAGTGTCAGGCGGTGAGTGATGGGCCTCTCTGGGTAGCCTTGGGTTGCCACTGTTGGTTGCTCTAGCTCCGTGTCCTATTCCCTTTTCTCACTTGGGTTGCCACCCAGGGAGTTTTGGGTCATAGAATTGACAGAGTATGTCCGGAGTACTCTAACGGAAGCTATAAGGTGGGTGAGCCGGCGTGTCATCGTTAAAGTCATCGAATTTGTGATCGGTACATTTCTCGCTCGAGTGAACCATAGCCTTCAGAGTGTGGTATAGCTTTGAATGGTTGTGTTAATGCTTTCATTACTTGTATATTGTATTGATTGTTTATATTGTATGCTTGCTTGTCAATTATATTGCTTAGCTGTACCTATTTGCATTGCACGAACTTCTTTCTCTCCACCTCGATATCTGTCTCGCCCTCACTGAGTATACGTGTTGAGTATACTCACTCCTCACCACCACATTTCATGAAATGCCATGTTAGCTGGAAAGTTCGTGATTATGTGGAAGATCATGCTTGAAGAGTTGTCTTGCGTGCTATGTGGCTTGAGATGTCAAAGATGCAAAGATGTATGTTCATGTGTTGCTTGTATTTATTGTTAAAGGAAATGTAATTTAAATTTAACTAGATAATTGAGGTAGAAAGAAAAGCTAGCTTATGTATTCAGATAGAATAGTTTAACTTTAATGTATGCTTGTAATGCCCAAAAGAAAGGAGTTAGAAAGGTATAATGGTCTAACTTGTGCAATAGGTTGGTATAGTTTAATTGCTAAGCATGAATGTATATTTGCCTATGATTGCTTGTTGTGAACCAAGGCTCGGATGGCCTTGAGGTGGTTGAATGTTTGGACATGGTATTGGTCCACTTATATGCTGTCGCAGGTTTGCTTTTTGCCTAGGAATAGGGGAGACTCCATTCGTTTTCCCTAAAATTTTTACCGGGTTTGGAATTGGGTTGTGAATAGATTGATTGATAGAACTTTCGGTCTCGAGAGGGATCGGGGTGTTACAAATTCTAGCTAACAACAATTAAAACACTAAATACTAGTTTTCACTATTTGCTGAGGACTAGAAATCATTTCCTAACTATCGCTCTCGATATGCTATGCACTTTGCGACAATAAAAGAATAACAATTAAATCTCAAAGAATTTAGGAAAATATAATTTTTGAAAAGTAACATAGTTCAAAATTTACTCCGGCTCGGAGCTACTTTTCATTTAATTGGAAACCGAGCATTAAAATGCAAGAAAATTAAAACCGATTAACAAAATATGAAAATAAAGCTACAAATGAATGTTTAACTAAAATAAACACATAATTCAATTCTAACATTTAAGATAACACTTAATTAAATGCAATTAAATGTCATTAAATGCATGCCGGGTTCGGGTTATCACAGAAACTGTGGTAATAGAAAGAGAACTCCTTTCTTGAACATCGTCCCTAGATCAAGAAAAGAAAGACCTCTATCTGAGGAAGTCTTTCGATAAATTAAAAGGAATGAACTTATTGAAAGGGGACACAACTTGGGAAACCTCTAAGGGAAGAGAATTGTGGCAACTAAAGCTAGGCCCTCTGGGTGGCCATTCTGATTAGGATGTGTTAGATGGACATTGGTCTGAGAACGACTAATACCCTCGGCTCACTTGTGGTGCTTTCATTTTGGATTGCGTTGGGCATTCTTATTGGACTACTGGACTCGCATGCGGTCCAACAATACAATCTATTCCATTAGCGCACGTTAACTATTCAATACTTTACTGACTTGGAATTTCATTTCACGACAGAGGAAATTGTGCATTAACGCATTGACTCACGGTGGGGACTATTCAAATAGAAAAGCCTGGACCCATAAGGGACAGTATACAAAATTATACATCGGTGTAAACATCAACATCAAAAACAGTCTATTCATGAGTTAGGACAGGATCTCGGATATCTTATGGCTTATTGATCCAATTCTCTCATCGATTCGGTATCACCTTCTCAGTCATCAAGAAGCTCCGCAGCCCGAGTTAGACTTCGAGGGGAAACCCCTTCTGAATCAGATAAGGGAATGGAAAGAAGCCATCTCAGATTCAGAATCTCAGTTGTCTATCGGTCGCTTTCCGGCAATTCAAGAGGGACAGGCACTTCACTCACATTTGGATTCGTATGATGCTTCGAATTTGAAGGGACATGAATGGATGTTGGAACGGGTCCCGAGTCAACTGCATGCTCTACTACTGCCTCCATAGCAGTCACCTTTGCCTCATCCATTCCATTTCTAGTGAAATAGGGGAAAGATCAAATGAACCATGGAAAAAGTATTTTGAAAATTCCTTTCTCCCGCTAGGTTCAATCAAATCAATGAATCTTCTAGTAGGCAGGGTTTTTGCCCGAACAACTTTAGAACTGCAGCTTCGCCCTTACAATTAGATAACAAGTTATATAAAGATAAAGATAACTTACTGATTATCTATCTCTGAATTTGATATTCTATATAGATTTAAGTTATTATATCTCTATTCAAGTAGTTCTTTTTTATTATTTGTTAGGTATTATTAGCTATTAGAAATCTATTAACTTGTTTTGGAGTACGCTATTTTGCTATTGGTCTCTCTAGTTCACAACTTTCGGAAGATGGGTCCCCACAATGAAAGAATCAACTCATCCAAGACATGAGGAAATTGGCAAAGAAATCGAAAAATCCAGAAAGACTTGTTAAGCAATCAATTTATCCCCCTTACATGCATGATTCCTTTACTTCTTTATACGCGTCAGCGATAAAGAGTCTAAATAGTCAAGGCCTAGCCGATCAATAGTTCGATGTTATCCTCACCTATTTTATCCACTCAATCCTGCTTGATATGCTTGCCGCAAAAAAAGACTCTTCCTAAAGACTCAATAAATGGTAAAAGAATTCCATTTTTCAATCGGGCAGAATGAAAAAGAAAACATTGATTGAGATCAATTGAAGGAAGACCTGCTCATTGTCATGCACCAACTCAACCCCTCCTATGATCAGTCAGGACGCAACGGAATTTCGGCATCATAACGACAGTAACATGAACATCAGGGCTCTAAACCAACCCTTAAGAACAAAATACATCAAACTCCATAAATCACCAACCAACTCCACAATCAAATTAACAACCTACAGCACAACCACTTCATACATTAAACATTCTTTCATCAACTTTTTCATAGTTACGCGCCTCCGTTCCAACATAATACATTTACTATATAACATACACTTCCAAAATAGATTATAGCCCACCTAGCAACCTAATCATGTTCTAAAACAAGATTATTAAGCTAGCAACATTTAATCTACTATATTTACGACATCTTATATAATATGAACTTTTAAGTGAAATACAAGACAACTAAGTTTAATATACAATATAACAAAAGAGTACAACATCATAAATGAGGGACAAGACTCTGGCACATAGGACTCGTCCACATATGACACATTATCCTCCTCTGGAAGCACGTACCCATAATTTGGATCAGTAACACCTGTATACATGCAATAATTAAGAGCGAGCTTATATAAAACAAGCCTAATGAGGATTCGATAGATCTCTAACAGTATTTACTATACTCATTGGAAATCATCCTTTGAGTAGTAAACACATAATAAGGATACGATACATTTGCTGATGAAGCTCCATAGACGATTTTCAATGCTCCTCAATTCCTCCAAACCCTGTGACATACCCTTGAGGTACCTTGACCTAGACCCACACCTCATGGCCTCTCTGCCCATGCGAGATAGGGATTAGCCATGATAACTGTGCCCGCAGCCCAAGATGCCTCCCGAGGTGACACAACAATATCAAAGCTCACAACAATGGGACTCAATTCGAGAAGTCAACAACATTGGTTGCCCGACTCCCGACTCATAATAACAATAAAAATTCCAATTCGAGAAGTCAACAACATTGGTTGCCCGACTCTCGACTCACAACAACAATAACAATCAGTTAACAATGTAACACCCCGGATTAACCCCGAGCGTGCTCCTCACGGTTTTGTAACAACAATCAATAATCAATAATCAATAATCAATTAATATGTATTTCAACAATCAATTAAACAACATTTAACAATCAACAACTATATAATCATGAAACAATTAAGTTAGATGACAAAGTAGGCCATCCAACTCAACAGGCATTAAACGCACAACGAAACCCTAGTCTAACCATCAACAACTCACAATTCAATCACTCAAACACCACCCAAACATCCAAAGGCATAATTCAACATTTTAAAGAAAGACAACCCAAACTTCTAAAAGTCATAACTTATATTCTACTAATCTGATAACCTCCAAACCAATTTCTAACACTCACCCACTCAATCAATAAAATTCACCCTCTTGGAAACCAACCATAAACCATCCACATCAAGCCCAACAACCCTAGAACCCTAATGCATCAAGGCTGAAATTTCTAGACTTTCACACCGACATTGCAATCAAAATTTCGGCATTACAACGGTACTACCACATATTTAACAAACTTTTAGAAACTAACAACAAGCAATTCCAACAACCACAACAATATTTATTCAACAAATAGCCAAATACTCAACTTTTAATACCCGAAAATAAAAATGCATACTACAACGGTTCAAATCTTATATAAACGCATATAAACAATCCTTAGCATGCACTGAGCAATAATATAACATCAAATCAACTTTCTAATGGTTCAAAATTCAATTATGATGTTTGATGCAAGAAAGGTGTAGAATGGATACCCAACAAGCAAGAACAAACCTTGATTCAAGTGCAAAGGCTTTATATTACAATTTCTATGAGAAAATTTGATCAAAAATAAAGCTAAAATGGCTCCTTGAGTTTTGGCCATGTGTGTGTGTGTTTGTGGTGTTTTGAGTTTTGTTTTGTGAGCTATTTTAGTATATTAGGCATATACAAGCTTGATCAAATAAAATAAAAGAAAGTCAAAGGTGGAAACTAGTTAGTTTATTTAGTATTTTTAGTGTTTTCTTGTCTTTTAATCCTATTTTTGACTATTTCTTACTCAAAACATTAATTTGACACTTAGACTATTTTAAGTAGTTTATTTTTAGGTGACAAGAGTTTCCTCATGTAAAGACTTTCACCAAACTCGGCTAAAAACGCAATTTTTGAAAAAGAAAGTGTAAAAACCTTTAAAATTCCAAAATCGATTCAAAATCCATTTTAATCAAACACGGGTCTATTAATACCTGAGGACTAGGTTTCAAAACGTTTAAAACACCCATGTAAAAATTTTAGTGGATAGGTGTTCAAAACACTATTCATAAAAATCGTCGATAAAATTTCTAATGCTGATTTCGATGAAAATTTCATGAATTCACAGATAGCATGTATTAGGAATATAAATCACATATTTAGCATATTCTAACTCATATAACACATAAACATATCAAATCACGCAAATCGAGGCAAAGACACGCAAATTGAGGTAAAGACAAAAATTGGGGTTTCACATTCTCCCCTACTTAAAACAATTGCGCCCGCGCAATTCTTCCTTGACCCTCGGAGGACCTCATGCACTGTTAGCTCAAACATACAAAATGAAAGATCGAATACCAAATTCTAAATATCAACTAAGAACACTAGATAAGAACACCGAGTAAAATCATTGATTAAGAATCCCCGAACAAGAAGCTCGAATAATAATGACGAATAAGAACGCCGATCACAAATATCAAGTAGGAACTTCAAACAAGATCACCAAGCGAGAATACCGAATAATAATCCCAACATAAGAACTCTGGATGACACTGTATAAGAATTCCTCATAAGAATAACGCATAGAAAATACCATAGAAGAAGTCCAAAGAGGTATGCTAAATAAGAATCTTCATATAGAAATCCCAAGGAAAAATGCCAAATAAGATCACCAAATAAGAATCCCAATAGTCAATATATAGTCGTAAAGTAGCCTGACCCTCAATCGGAATTTCATATGCTTCACCGTCACATACTACTCAGTCATCAACTGATATGATGCATGTGTTAACTTTAATCGTATAAGGCAAACTCTCTACTCACATTTTAGCACGTTGCACTCAAGGAGATATGATATTTAATTGGTTGAGAATAAGTAAATTACCTTTCACCACCTGGCTGTACTGAAGGTCTATACATTTACAATAAGTACACAGCAGTATCGGTGTACTGACACTGTCTCTAGAAGACTGAAAAACTAAATAAGCAGTTGTACTAGCCTGCTGCTGAGGTGACGCAACACTAGGCCTATGCCAACCTTGAGACGGGGCCGGCCTGTACTATGACTGTGCCTGAAAGGAGCCTTGCTGAAACTGAGCCCGATAGTAACCCTGCTGATCCTGCGTTCTGAAAGAACCCTACTGAACCGAAGGCCTAAAACCACCCTGCTGTACTGAAGGTCTATACATACCTTGCTGGCCCTACGGCTGAAATGGCCTCTTGCTAGGCTGACTAGGTCCAATCTATTCCCCTTTCCCCTTTTCCAGTTTGCATGCCGCATCAAAAGCCTCAGAAAATATATCATACTGATTCAGGGCCATTGCATCTTGAATCTCGGACCTCAAACCCAACATAAACCTCTGGGTCCTGTGCTCCTCATCTGCTACAAACTCTGATGCATACCGGGACAGTCTAGTAAAAGTGGCCTCATACTGAGCCACTATAGCATCCCCCTGAACTAAAGACAGGAACTCCGCCTATAACACCCCGATCCCTCTCGAGACCGGGAGTTCTCTCAATCAATCTAATCACAACCCAATTCCAAACCCGGGCAAAATTTTTAGGTAAAACGGACGGAGTCTCCCCTGTTTCTAGACAAAAAGCAAACCTACAACAACATATAAATGGACCAATACTGTAACACCCCGATCCCTCACGAGACCGGAGGCTCTAGTAACCATGCTATTCTCAACCGCATCCCAACCCGGGCACAGATTTTAGTAAAAATGGACAGAGTTTTCCCTGTACCGTGGACATTCTGGAAACCTGTAAGCATTCAAATAAAACACGAAGCAAAGGAACAACATTTCTAATTGAAATCCTAACTTCAAGGCCATCCGAGCCTTAAGCAACACAAGACAATATAAACACATACAAGCATACAACGTAGCTAGAAGCAGAAGCATAAGTTATTACATGCCACAATTCCATAACACTTACCACATCCACTTAGCTTTCAAATTGCAACCACTCAAATACATATACATAAGCCCTTAGGCTCCAAAATAGAACATAAAGTAGACAAGCAAGGTCTTCTACAGTTTAGCAAGCAATCACTCCAATCTCAAGTAATAGTACACAACAACCAAGGCAACTCCTCCAACTGCACCACCTGAAACATGTTTAGCAAGGTATGAGCAATCACATTTGCTCAGTGAGGGATAAGGTCTACCGAGGACGTGCAATGCAGCAACTTAACACAATTAATACAATAGATAAATAGTGAATAACATACCACATTTTAAAAGGATACAATCGATAACCCTTATCACTCTAAATCTTCGATCCCCGATCCACGAACCACGATCTCAATCTCGATATGCGGGCATCCCTTATACCAATGTGTACTCCGGATGTACCCGATCCTACGACCCAACATCCCTTGGCAATCTTCGGACCAGGCGAGTGAGGGAATAGTAGACAGAGCTAAGGCAACCAACACTGGCAAGCCCGATGCCGCCCAGCGAGGCCATCGCATCCGCCGCGACAATGAGGTTGCGCAACCACGATGCAATGCAAGAATGATAACAATGACAATATAATCAATAAACACATTTAAGGACAAAAAGTAGGTTGTCCTCACACCAAGTTAAAATTTAGCAACAATAAGCATATATCAATTATGCAATTATACTAAACAATATACTCTTTTAGCAAGAAAATAAACTATAATGCACGAAAGGATGCAGGTCCCTCACCTTTTAGGAAGCCAAACCTGCGCGAATTAAGCCAAGATTCCCTCAATATTCTCCAAAAGCATCAATTACCTTCAATTATCACTACCTAATACAATCAACTATATGCATAAGAAGTGATTTCTTATTCTCAACTAAAGCTAGTTCATAAAGCCATTAACTTATCCAACTCTATTTGATTCCCTTTAATTCACATAACTAACAATATATTTCATGGTTTAACAATCATTCTAATCAATATTTGAACAATACATAAACTCAAGTGATCACATATGCAACATTCTTTAATTTCCAAGTATCAGACAAAGACAATAGCATAATAAATAACATATACATAAGCATTCATATAAGTAGAAACACTATATAACATCTAACCAATAAGTTATATAAGCGTATCTTTACACATATAATGCAATTAATAAGCAATATAAACATGTTTACTCAATCTTTAACTAGTATCGATATAACTTAACTCACAACTTCTCCGAATAGATGAACTTGTTACATAAGTACATTTAAATATTTATCCAATCAATCAAGAATCAACTAACAACAATTATTACCATGGTTCATTACTAGTTCCTTTAGTCCATTCTAAATTCATACTCAACCAAATCCATGTAAACCAAGCAACTTAATTCACGAGACTTCACTACTATAATACGTACACTACACAAAGGCATATAAACATTTAATTACTCAATTATAAAGCAATTATCATGAAATTAACTATGCGAACACAAAGGGGTCAATATTATACTTTTCACGAAACTTAACCAAAAGCTCACACATACCTTAGAATAGCATTTAGACACGCTAGGAGCAACTACAAAGCAATACAAGTACTAAAGCAATTAATTCATTCATTTCCCCTTTGTTCAACTAGGCTATTTAGCTTCCTATCGGAATTCAATGATCAAGTTAAGCTAGCTAACCATTCTACCAATCTAAGGATACCTAAATACCTCATTTAGAACCTCCAAATCATAACCTATAGCACAAGTACACGAAAATACCAAAAATGCCTCTTTGTGGGTTTACACTACAAGTACCAATTTTGAAACCCAAACAAGCGAAACGAAAGCACTTCTAAGGTTTCAATACTTAATAAAGACTAGCCATAATCTCAAAATGTGCCTTGATTCAAGTTAAACCCGAAACCCCTTATTAAAGTAGCCTATTTTGATCAAATTTCTCAAATTTTGAACATAGCAAGTGCAATTAACATTTTTCCCACGCTTATGAACCTAATTCGCAACTACTAGAAGCCTCAAATCGAATTAAATTGTAACTTTTTTTGGAAACCCTAGTTTAGCACTATTCAACATCTTCCCTAAGTGCCATTTTCATTTTCAAGCATTCAACAAGCATTTTAAACCATCAAACATATTCTATAAAGTCATTAGAGTATATAAGAATCAACAGAACAAGAATTAAACCACTACAATATTAGATCACAAAAATAATAATACAAACTTTAATAGAATTTAATACAAAAATAGAATTCACCCTCATCTCTTTTGAAGATCAAAGAATGGTCTTAAGGTCCCTAGGATGAAGCACAACCAATTTGGAAATCAATGGAAGCAAGAATGAAGCAAGGTGTAATTTTTTTTTTTTGAGAAGTTACTATTCCCGTAACTCTTTTTTTGGCCATTTTTTTTGTCACGCCCCGACCCAACCCCCAAGCTAAAGGCTAAGTCCAGACCCGACACATGGACAGAGTCTCCCCTGTACCGTGGACATTTTGAAAACCTGTAAACTTACAAATAAGGTAACTACAAGGTAAACAAACTTTTCATGGCGATATAAATAAAGTTTCAAGGCCATCGGAGCCTTGAAGCAAACAACAATACCAAAACCACACAAGCATGCAAGAAATTTGTTTACAACATAGTCTAGTAGCCATGACATTCTAGGATATCAATAAAACATAATTAAAAGATAACATATTTCTACCTTAAGCCAATCACTCCCAAGCATGCAAAGTGAATAAAGGCAGAAACATAGTTATTACAAGACATAGGCTTCCAATACTACACCACATTCTACTATCCTTCAACTTTACACAACAATATATACATAGACCTTAGGCCACCAAATAGGACATAAGATAAACAGTTGAGCCTTCCAAAAAGTAGCAAGAAATTAAACCACCTCAAGCTATCAGGCACAGCAACTAAGGTAAAAGATCAATCTAAACTTCCTCCTCCTCAACTAACTCAACAAGCCGGGGATCACCCTCAGCGTCTCCTGAAACATATATCGACGCATGAGCAACCACTGTTGCCCAGTGAGGGATATAGTCCCGGGGCGTGTACTGCAACAGATAATACAGTTATACAACAATATTACTTAGACAATTTAATAAACAATGATAACTTAAGTAACCACACGTTTAAAAGGATACATATCACACAATCCCCTATACACCAATCTTCACTGGTCTTCATTCACGATCCACGAACCACGAGCACGATCACGATAAGCCGGCATAATCCCCAAACACTCCAGTAGGTGTACTCCGGATATACCCCGATAATCCTACGACCCAACATCCCCTAGCAATCTCCGGACCAGGCAAATGAGGGACTAGGGCACGGAGTTTGAATATCCACCGGCAAGCCCTTTGCCACCCAGGCGATATTCAACACATCCGCCCCTGACACTATGGTTGCGCAACCATTATGCAATGCACTTAACAATGGCAAGTTAATAGCAATAATATAAGCATTAACACATAGGAGGATCAACAAAGTAGGTTGACCTCGATGCAAATAGAATAGAACAATTATATAAGCAAATATGCAGTTTTACAAAGAGACATACGCAAGATAAGTATAGAATCATACCAAAAGCTCCAAATCAATTTGAAATCACATATAAACACTCAAGAAGTCATGCCATGGGTTTAGAAGTATGAGTCAACCGACACTGCACCTAAACTCCTTTATTTTTCAAACTATTTCTCTTCCAAACCAAAGTTAATGATTTCATTTTCGAGGGAAACTCTCACAACCTTCTAACTAACCCTCAAGGTACCCTCTCAAGCCTCTAACTCATTCAAACGCCCGCGATTACCCCAAAAGCCCCAAATTCCCTCTTATGGCTTTAAACTACACATACATTGTCCGGGCTTCAAACAAGGAATATCAAAGCTTCTATAGCACCTAGGTAGCCTAAGAATACTAGAAGTGAAGCCCGAATTCACCCGGATTCACATTAACCCCAAAAGCCCTTTGTTAAAGTCGACTATTTTTCGTTTTATGCGATTCTAAAGCAATGTAAGTGAATGGGGCTATTAGACTACCTTCAGTAGCACCTAAGGCTTCTATTAGGAGTATTGAATCAAGCTAATTCGAGCAATTACACAAAACCCTAGAAAAAATGTCACTATTCACCTCATGAATTAAACTAACGATTCCAACCTTTTAAATTGCGAAACGATGGCTCAAATATGTTCTCTAGCATTCATATACATGGTATAATAGCATAGATAATTAATACAATAGCATTTGATCACATTTTCAACTAATCAAGAAATTGACAACTATTTAGAAATGCGAAAATAGGTTGTGAAATCTCTCACCAATGCGCGTAGGAGCACCTAGGAAGCTTGCAAACACCCTACACTAGTTGCTCAAGGCTTGGAGTGGCTTGAAATGAAGGATTGAAGATCAATTTTTCCTCCTAGAGCTGCTGCAATGTTTCGGCCCTGCTATAGTGCCAATTCAGCTTCGTTTTTTTGTTGCTATATGAGCTAAATGTGAGTTGTGTTGGGTTTATAAAAGCTGGGGTCGAGGTTGGGTGTTTAAGCGACTTCTAAAAAGCACGTAGCAAACTTAAAAACGAGCATAAGGTGAAACATGTGTGATAGTTAATTAAATCTCTAAGTTAGTTACGTAACACTATTCATTCAACTACAAAAACTATTTTCTAAACGAGGTCTCCTATCGCCTCTAGCTCAATTGCACATTTTTCCCACTACTGTAACAATTAATATGATATAATAAAAATGCTAATTAACTAATAGAATGCAGTTTAAAAAATGAAGTGAATAGTAACTTAAGAAGACAGTTAATAAGACATAGAAAGAGATGCGCAAACAAAGGATGCAACAGTAATTAAATGCATGGCTAAATCTCGGGCGTCACATCCTCTCCCCCTTAAACTAATTGCGTCCATGCAATTCTTACATGATTCGGCGAATAACTCTGGATACTGCTCCCGCATTTGATCCTCTCTCTCCCACGTAGTATCCTCTACGCTGTAATGATCTCACAGAACTTTAACCATCGGAATGCTTTTAGTCCTCAGCTCCTCAACTTTCTGATCAACAATTCAAACAGGTTTCTCTGTGTAGCGCAAGGTCTCACTGATATCTAGCGGTTCCGTCTCAAGTATGTGAGAGGGATCTGGCTGATACTTCCGAAGTATAGAAACATGGAATACATCATGAATTCTGCCCAGACTGGGAGGTAAAGCTAGATGGTAAGCTAATTCACCAACAGTTTCAGTTATCTCAAATGGTCCCACATATCGAGCACTGAGTTTACCTCCTTTACCATGCCGAATCAAACCCTTGCGAGGAGAAATTTTCAGAAATACTCGATCCCCCACAGCAAATTTCAGATCATGACGGCGTCTATCTGCATAATTCTTTTGCCGGCTCTATGCTGTAAGCATTCTTTTCCTGATAAGCTGCACATGATCAATCATTTTGTTCATTTCAGGAAAGAGAGTAGGGTCGACCGTCTTCATTTCACCAACATCATCCCAGTAGAGATGAGACCGGCATTTACGCCCATACAGTGCCTCATAAGGTGCCATACCAATGGTAGCTTGATAAGTATTGTTATAGGCGAACTCTGCGAGTGGCAAATACTTCTCCCAACTCTTGCCGAAGTCCATAATACAAGCTCGCAACATATCCTCGAGGATTAAGATAGTTCTCTCGAATTGACCATCCCTCTAAGGGTGATAAACAGTACTGAAACTCAAAGTCGTGCCCAGCTTTTTGAATTTTCTGCCAGAACTGATGTGAATCTGGGATCTCTATATGACACAATACTCTTTGGAATTCCATGAAGTCTGACAATATTCTCGATATATAACTCTACCAGCTTATCAAGACAATCAGACTTCTTTTTAGCAATGAAGTGAGAAGTCTTGGTTAGTCTGACCACAATAACCCAAACAGAGTCATTACCCTTCGAAGACCTCGGTAAATCTGATACGAAATCTATGGTAATATGATCCCATTTCCAAATAGGAATAGCCAAAGGCTGCAACAACCCTGCAGGTCTCTGATGTTCTGCTTTAACTTTCTGACAAGTAAGACATCGAGCAACATAGTAAGCAATTTCTCTCTTCATATTATTCCACTAGAAATTCTGCTTCAAATCTTTATACATTTTAGTACTGCCTGGATGGATAGTATATCTAGAACTGTGTGCCTCAGCAAGAATATCCTTCTTCAGAGTTGGATCATTCGGAATACAGATTCTACCTTTGAATTTGAGAATACCATCGTCGTGCAGTTTGAAATCTGACTCTCCCTCTTTAGAATTCTTTAAGACTTTCAATAATTGAAGATCAGCCTGTTGAGCTTCTCGAATCCTGGATAATAACAGAGATTGAATCTGCAAACTTGCGAATTGAATACCAGAATTTGAAGTACTAGGCTTCCACAAGCATAATTCTTCCATGAATTCCCAATTCTTGATAATCAAGCTAGCAACAGTAGCCTTTCGGCTCAAAGCATCAGCAACAATATTGGCCTTACCCGGAAGATAGTTAATAGTGCAGTTATAGTCCTCAAGTAATTCCAGCCAATGCCTCTGCCTCATGTTCAACTCTTTCTGTGAAAATAGATATTTCAAGCTCTTATGATCTGTAAAGATTTCAAACTTGTTGCCCCAGAGATAATGACACCATTTCTTTAATGCAAGAATGATAGCTGCAAGCTCAAGATCATGAGTCGGATAGTTGAGTTCATAAGGTTTTAGTTTCCTGGAAGGATAAGCAATAACCCGGCCATTCTGCATCAATACACAACCCAAACCTTCCTTCGAAGCATCACTATAGATCACCAGATTATCATAACCCTCAGGTAACACAAGGATAGGAGCTGTAGTCAATCTCTTCTTCAATTCCTGGAAGCTGGCCTCGCATTTATCATTCCAGTCAAATACTGTTTTCTTCTGAGTAAGTTGAGTTAAAGGCCCTGCAATCTTAGAGAAATCCTTGACAAACCTCCGATAATACCCAGCTAAACCAAGGAAGCTACGAATTTCTGTTACTGTTTCAGGTCGTTTCCAAGATAACACCACTTCAATCTTCGCTAGATCAATAGAAATACCATCCTGCGAGATAATATGGCCAAGAAAAGCAACTTGCTTAAGCCAGAATTCACATTTACTAAACTTTGCAAACAATTGATGCTCCTGAAGAGTCTGCAACACAATTCTGAGATGCTGTTCATGTTCCGCCTCAGATTTAGAATAGACAATAATATCATCAATGAATATGACCACAAATTGGTCCAGATAAGGACGGAATACCCTCTGCATTAAGTCCATGAATACGGCGGGAGCATTAGTAAGGCCAAACGACAAGACAACAAACTCATAATGGCCATATCGAGTTCTGAAAGCAGTTTTAGGAACATCATCTTTCTTAATCCTCAGCTGATAATAGCCCTGCCTCATATCAAATTTAGAGAATACCCTGGTACCTTGCAACTGATCAAATAACTCTTCAATTAAAGGCAAAGGATATTTATTTTTGATGGTTACCTGATTAAGACCCCGATAATCAATGCATAGGCGAAGAGATCCGTCTTTCTTTTTAACAAATAAGACTGGCGCACCCCAAGGCGAAGAACTCGGTTGAATGAATCCCTTCTCAAGCAAGCCCTGCAATTGAACTTTCAATTCCTGCAATTCGGGTGGAGCCATTCTATACGGAGTCTTAGAGATAGGTGAAGTCCCCGGCAGTAAGTCAATCATGAACTCTATCTCTCTATCAGGCGGTAACCCAGGTAATTCCTCTGGAAAGACCATCGGAAACTCCCTCACGATAGGTACATCATTCAATTTCAATTGATCCACAGGTTGATTAATCAAATAAGCAAGATAAGCCTCACAACCCTTGCTCAATAATTTAGATGCTCTAATAGAAGAAATAATAGGAGTTCCCGTAGATTTCCTACTACCAACTATTTTAAGTACAGGCTGGTCAGGCATTTCTAGATACACAATCTTCTTTCTACAATCAAGCTGGGCATAATATTTACTTAACCAGTCCATCCCCAATATAATTTCAAAGTCATTGAAGGGTAGGATAATCAAATCAGCAGGGAAAACATGACCCTCAATAAATATATTACATGCTCTGCAAATAGATCTAGTAACAAACTTCGGACCCATAGGAGTATAAACCACAATCTCATGCAACAATTTATCATGTTTCAGTTTAGCATTTTGTGCACAAGTAGGAGTAATAAAAGAATGCGAAGCCCCGGAATCAATTAAAACCTTAACTGATTGATCATTAAGAAGAAAAATACCTTCTACCACAGCGGTAGTATCCAGAAGCTCCTCAGCATCCAAAGCAAATACACGGGCCTGACCCCGTGGTGTTGGTGCTGCAGCTGGTGCCCTGGTCTGAGAGTTCTAAGCTGACGTCTGACCTCTAGGGTTCTTAAATTTCTGACAGTCTTTAACCCTGTGCTGATCACTACCGCAACCTGTACATTTGTTATGTTTCTTCCAACAAACATCCTCAGTGTGGCCCTAGCGCTGACAAAAGCTACACTGCTGGTGACGTCTTGCAACAGTGCCTCCCGAAGGAGCTCTGTAAGTAGAGGTAGCTGAACTACCCTGCTGCGAACGGGAAACTGCTGGACGGAATTGACTCTGAGTCTGACTCTGAATTGGTCGTGTCTGAGTCTGAGTAGGCCCTGTATAACTCTGAGTCTGCCTCGGCTGTGTACTCTGCCCAACTGATACAGCCTGCCCCTGGTACCCTTGACTCTGAGACTGAAATCGCTTACTCGATTGACTGGTCTCGGCTAACACACCGGCCTTGCGTTTCTCATATCTTGAGGCGGCTCGGACTATTGCAGCGTAATTAGAAAAATCATTGGCAAACAAATTCAGCATAATATCCCTCCTCAAACCCAGGATGAACCTCTGGATCTTCATGTCCTCCGGCTGTATCAAAGCTGGCGCATAACGGGAAAGCCTGGTAAAAGTAGCCTCATATTGATCTACTGACATACTCCCCTGTTTCAAGTTTATGAACTCTGATTGACGCCTCTCGCGAGCAACCACCGATATGTACTTGTCTCGGAATTCTCGGACAAAGTCGGCCCACGAATGATGAACCCTCTCGGCTTCCCATTTCTCACTAACGGTACGCCACCAATCTTCAGCATCACCCTCGAGAAGGAAAGTGGCATAAGTAATCTTCCTGTCATCATGGCACTCGAGTATTGCTGCCACTCTCTCAAACTTCCTCAGCCACATCTCAGCCTTCATATCATCTGGTTCTCCAAAGAAAGTATAGGCCCCATGATGAATAAACCGATCATACAGATTCCCTTCGGTAGGGCCACTACCTCCGGCTCTCGTAGCCTGATTACCTCCAACGACCCCTGGCTGACCCTGCTGTGTCACAAACTGGGAGATGGTGTTCATAGCAGTGGCCATCGTGGCCAAGATCTGTGTAGTGCTCGGTTCTTGAACCTGCGGTGCATTTTCTGCCACCTCAGCTTCTTGCCCATGAACCCCCTCTGGTTCTCCACCAACATTCTGATTCTCAGTACGACGGCGGGGCCCCATCTTGAATAGCTAGAATGCAAAGTGTTATGACAGGTATACATATGTATATATGCAATTTATAAGTAAACACATAAAGAAAAGTCCAAATAGATTCACATAAAGTCAAGTACATAGAAGTTCAAATAAATATTCCACATTCTTGAAGTACACATAAATCACTAGATCATACTTGACATTCTAGACTCTTGATATTCTATTTACATGCTAGCATGTTCATTCCTAATTCAAATTTCACTTAGGAAAATCAAAATCAAAGACTCATGCATTCACAAGGTCACATAACAAATCTCTACCCACAGACCGAGAAATTTAACCCGGCTTCACGCAATCTATAGCTCTGATACCACTAAAATGTCACGCCCCGACCCAACCCCCAAGCTAAAGGCTAAGTCCGGATCCGACGCACAGACAGAATCTCCCCTGTACAGTGGATATTCTAAAAACCTGTAAACTTACAAATAAGGTAACTACAAGGTAAACAAACTTTTCATAGCGATATATATAAAGTTTCAAGGCCATCCGAGTCTTGAAACAAACAACAATACCAAAACCACACAAGCATGCAAGAAATTTGTTTAAAACATAGTCTAGTAGCCATGACATTCTAGGATATCAATAAAACATAATTAAAAGATAACACATTTCTACCTTAAGCCAATCACTCCCAAGCATGCGAAGTGAATAAAGGCAGAAACATAGTTATTACAAAACATAGGCTTCCAATACTACACTACAATCTACTATCCTTCAACTTTACACAACAATATATACATAGCCCTTAGGCCACAAAATAGGACATAAGATAAACAGTTGAGCCTTCCACAAAGCAGCAAGAAATTAAACCACCTCAAGCTATCAGGCACAGCAACTAAGGTAAAGGATCAATCTGAACTTCCTCCTCCTCAACTAACTCAACAAGCTGGGGATCACCCTCAGCATCTCCTGAAACATATATCGAGGTATGAGCAACCACTGTTGCCCAGTGAGGGATATAGTCCCGGGGCGTGCAATGCAACAGATAATACAGTTATACAACAATATCACTTAGACAATTTAAGAAACAATGATAACTTAAGTAACCACACGTTTAAAAGGATACATATCACACAATCCCCTATACACCAATCTTCACTGGTCTTCATTCACGATCCACGAACCATGAGCACGAACACGATAAGCCGGCATAATCCCCAAACACTCCAGTGGGTGTACTCCGGATAATCTTACAACCCAACATCCCCTAGCAATCTCCGGACTAGGCGAATGAGGGACTAGGGCACGAAGTTTGAATATCCACCGGCAAGCTCTCTACCGCCCAGCCGATATTCAACACATCTGCCCCTGACACTATAGTTGCGCAACCACTATACAATGCACTTAACAATGGAAAATTAATAACAATAATATAAGCATTAACACATAGGAGGATCAACAAAGTAGGTTGACCTCGATGCAAATAGAATAGAACAATTATATAAGCAAATATGCAGTTTTACAAAGAGACATACGCAAGATAAGTATAGAATCATACCAAAAGCTCCAAATCAATTTGAAACCACATATAAACACTCAAGAAGTCATGCCATGGGTTTAGAAGTATGAGTCAACCGAGATTGCACCTAAACCCCTTTATTTTTCAAACTATTTCTCTTACAAACCAAAGTTAATGATTTCATTTTTAAGGGAAACTCTCCCAACCTTCTAACTAACCCTCAAGGTACCCTCTCAAGCCTCTAACTCATTCAAACGTCCGCGATTACCCCGAAAGCCCCAAATTCCCTCTTATGGCTTTAAACTACACATACATTGTCCGGGCTTCAAATAAGGGATATCAAAGCTTCTATAGCACCTAGGTAGCCTAAGAATACTAGAAATGAAGCCCGAATTCACCCGGATTCACATTAACCCCGAAAGCCCTTTGTTAAAGTCGACTATTTTTCGTTTTATGCGATTCTAAAGCAATGTAAGTGCATGGGGCTATTAGACTACCTTCACTAGCACCTAAGGCTTCTATTAGGAGTATTAAATCAAGCTAATTCGAGCAAGTACACAAAACCCTAGAAAAAATGTCACTATTCACCTCATGAATTAAACTAACGATTCCAACCGTTTAAATTGCGAAACGATGGCTCAAATATGTTCTCTGGCATTCATATACTTGGTATAATAGCATAGATAATTAATACAATAGCATTTGATCACATTTTCAACAAATCAAGAAATTGACAACTATTTAAAAATGCGAAAATAGGCCATGAAATCCGTCACCAATGCGCGTAGGAGCACCTAGGAAGCTTGCAAACACCCTACACTAGTTGCTCAAGGCTTGGAGTGGCTTGAAATGAAGGATTGAAGAGCATTTTTTCCTCCTAGAGCTGCTGCAATGTTTCGGCCCTGCTACAGTGCCAATTCAGCTTCTATTTTTTTTTTTTTGCTATATGAGCTAAAATATGAGTTGTGTTGGCTTTATAAAAGGTGGGGTCTAGTTTGGGTGTTTAAATGGCTTCTAAAATGCGCGTAGTAAGCTTAAAAACGTGCCTAAGGTGAAACATGTGTGCTAGTTAATTAAATCTCTAAGTTAGTTACATAACACTATTCATTCAACTACAAAAACTATTTTCTAAACGAGCTCTCCTATCGCCTTTAGCTCAATTGCACATTTTTCCCACTACTTTAACAATTAATATGATTTAATAAAAATGCTAATTAACTAATAGAATGCAGTTTAAAAAATGGAGTGAATAGTAACTTAAGAAGACAGTTAATAAGACATAGAAAGAGATGCGCAAACAAAGGATGCAACAGTAATTAAATGCATGGCTAAATCTCGGGCGTCACATTTTTTACTGCTTTTTTTTTGTTTCTTGGCTTTTAATATTCTCATGAGATAGTCAAAGGGTTGGTCAAGAAATTAGGGTATTTTAGTCAGGGTAAATGGGTCATTTTGGTGATTAAATTTCAGCAAAACAAAATGCCAAAAATCTAAAAAATCTGGAAAAATCCCGCTGATACTATTCATCATACATTTCGCGAATTTTTTCCCGTTGATCCTGATACGCAATGCACTCACGGTCAGGGGCTATAGTCCCCCAAAAATATGTAGTATTTTATAAAAATATAAAATGCATGAACAGAATTAGTTGAATTTATGGAAATATGAAAAAAATGAAGTAATTAGCTAAATTTCATCTAAGTTAACCATTTAATGAATGCAATTAATGAAGTGCTGGGTTTGGGGTGTCACATCCTCCCCTCCTTACAAAAATTGCGTCCTCGCAATTTCTTGAGCTGAAATGACTTCCAAGAACTGCAATAGTTTCCGTCGGACTTAAAGTCAATAAGTGAAATGCCGAAGGAGACTAAGAAGAGCGAATGTCACTGAAGGAAACCCGAGTGGGGTAGCTAAATAAAGGCTCCTATGAAAATATCCAATAGAAGTCCGGTAAGAATGTCACACGAGGAGGCCATTCACTAATGCTGAGAGAGCACCAAAAGAAATCCCATTAAGAAGAGTATGCAGCTAATATCCAAAATGCCCAGATAATATCAAGAAATTCCCAAGAAGGAAGTCCGGTGAATCCCAACTCTAACTGTCAAATAAAGATTCAAGATTGCCAAATAAAGGCCTAATTAGATGTCTAGCTTGGGACTCCGAGAAAATACCACAATAAATCTGATTAAGGATGCCAAATAAAGGCTCTGAATAAGTATACGATCCAGAAGTTGGAATAAGAATCTCTCTAATTATGAATCACCATATAAGAATCTCCAATATGCTCGTTATACCAGTAGTCCAGAGGAAATACCAAATAATCTCTAGGTAAGAATACCAGACGAAAATACTGAAGAAAATACCCAATAAGAATATCAAGGTGGTACCATAGGTAAAATCCTGAACAAGAAATCCAAGTGGGAGTGTGCGCAAAGAATACTAACCAATACTCATAAACATGAATTCTTTTGAATAAGAGTATCAAATAAGACCTCCATATATGACGCCAACTAGAAGATCTATCCGAGATTCCCAAATAGGAGTTCCAGCCAAGAAGTATCGTTTAAGATGTGCTAAGAGAGTCAAAATTTAACCTCGGGGCATCAAATCCCTTCACTGATCCCAATAGCCGGTTGAACCATTATTCTCTCACCAATCAGCATCAATGGCCATCTCTTTCAGGGGAGAATGCTTACTTATCGATTTAAGGGGACAATGCATGAATGCCAAGATATCACCTAATGTAATTGATGTAATGCTCATATATCAGGAGATTATGACATATATCACACAAGCTATTATACAACCAGAAGATTTATAACACAAAGTTAATCAACAAGATAGTTCAAAAATGAGTCACATGCAATGAATACAATTCACAACACAACTATGCCGAGACTCTCAAGTATACACGTTACAATCAATGTTTCGAGCAAGTAGCGATTCATAAGATCAATTCGATTCATGATTAGCTATATCACTACACTTGACAAGTATTTAGCACACAGTACACATCACTATTACATAGATCGCATATTAAGTTCAGGATACAAGATTGCACAAAAGACACTCACATTCTCAAGGCACATGAAGCACACACCTAATCAAGAAACATTTCACAAGCATGCACTCGAGGTTCACTACCCTACAGTCCGAGGACCCTATCCCGGCTGAGAGCATTTAAGCTCTGATACCACCTGTAACGCCCCGATCCCTCATGAGACCAGAGACTCTAGTAACCATGCTATTCTCAACTGCATCCCAACCCGGGCACAGATTTTAGGAAAAATGGACAGAGTTTTCCCTGTACCGTGGACATTCTGGAAACCTGTAAGCATTCAAATAAAACACGAAGCAAAGGAACAACATTTCTAATTGAAATCCTAACTTCAAGGCCATCTGAGCCTTAAGCAACACAAGACAATATAAACACATACAAGCATGCAACGTAGCTAGAAGCAGAAGCATAAGTTATTACATGCCACAATTCCATAACACTTACTGTCACGCCCCGACCCAACCCCGCAAAAGGCCAAGCCCGGACCCGACACACGGACGGAGTCTCCTCTGTACCGCGGACAATCCGAAAACCCTAAAAACAATATAACACTTGCGAAAGCTATAAAATAATCAAAACAAGCCAACTTTCTATAAAACATACATTTCTTATTATCCAACTTTCCAAACCAAAAATGATATGCATACTACACAAGTACTTATGCCACTAAACCATTAGCCATTAGCATGCAATCTTCACTAGTCATCCGAGTATAAGTTTACATCTTACAAACTTTAATCCATTTCAACATAAAACTAATAAAGATCTTAACTAGAAAATATATATACAAGGCTACAAGCCTCAAAATTAAGCTTCCTTCACGCAATATACATAACATCAAGGTTTGCACAAAACTGGTAACCAACCACCAGCAAAGCAGGTAAGTGCTATCACGGAAACACCTCCACCTGCTCCTCCTCCTCAATTACCTCGAGAGGGTCTGCCTCAACTACTCCTGTAAAAACATAGTATAGAGAGGAATGAGCAAAAACTATTGCTCAGCGAGGGCAATTGGTCTCAAGGACGGAGATGAGAGGAGTATGCAATGCAATTAGTCAAGCAATACATACAAAACATATAAAGATACATCCAAAGCCAACAATAAAGCAAGGCAAGTATTTAAAGCTGCAAACACTCAATCAAAGGATACGATACTCTTTTCACGAACCACTTTCAAACACGAATTCGATGACGACGCGCCGGCCCAAAACCACCTTATAACACCAGTTTGGAATACTCCGGAAGTATCCATCAATCCTACGACCCAAATCTCCCTGGGAGGCAACCCAAGCGAGAAAGGGAATAGCAACGGAGCTAGAGCAACCAACACTGGCAACCCAAGGCTACCCAGAGAGGCCCATCACTCACGTGCGAGACACTATGCCATACAAGACTCGATACAAGACAATAAACAAGCTATAAACAAGCGATAAACCACACGTGGGAGAATAACAAAGTAGGTTACTCTCGCACGCAATAGCAGCAATTTGATAAGCAATTCAATTCAAAACAACTCAAACAAGTAATTCAAGTAATTCTAAGCATTCTATAAGCATAAAGACAAGTAAACACACAAAAACACAAATCGGCCCCAACTATCAAAATGCTACCATTTCCAAACGAGCCACGAGTTCTGGAAACCGACTTCGCCAACCCTCCTAGGTCACCATAAGGCACGTCTAAAGACCCCGAAACCTTACTTTACCCTAGAACTCGCGCAAAGTCCCGTTTTTCCCCCTTTCTCGTTTGAACTACAACTACAACAACCAAACACCCAAACAACGACATATTCGCACAAAAAGTGCTTCAATGGCATCCCGAAGCAATGCCAACACGCAAAACGAGAAAACGCCAAAGTCGACCTAAACGACCCCGACTTTCCCAAAGGCTTAATTCTCGTTTTTTCCACTACGCAACCCAAACAAACCACACATTTTAGCATTCTAGCATACCTAGCACGTTTCTACATCAACGGAAAGCATAACGGCGCAATTTTAACGTTTCAAGGTTTTACTATTCACAAAGTACTATTCATATCACAATTCAAGTTGCAATCACAACATTTAACCGCAGAAAATGTTACAAAGCCATAAATACATGTTCTACCAATGCTAAGGAACATTTTAGAAGCATCAATTCGCTTTAAATAACGATCTACGGATAAATCTAAAAACTGATAAAGTTAACTAACACAACGTATAAATGCGCAAATAACATGCTTCCCTCACCTTAGGTACTCCTAGTCGCTAGGAAAACAACGTTGGTTGCCTCGGTAATCACCCCGCACGAGCTCTCGCGAAGATTGAACGTATAGAAGTTGAAAGGTTTTTTTTTTTTTCTCTATGGAGACTCACGGCCTGCTGCTGCTAGTTGCTTCTGTTTTTTTTTTATTTTGCTTAATAAATTGCTTAATTAAAGGTCAAAAGGTCAAAGGGTCAAAGGCTAAGGTCAAACTACTTAAAACTTGGTCAAAGGGCCCTATTTCGCGCGTTTTAAAGCCGTTTCAGCTATGGTAAGTTCAAATAAAGCTAGCAATATTTAAAATATAAAATTTAAGTCATCTAAATACTAGTTTCACTATTTGCTGAGGACTGGAAATCGTTATCTAGCTATCGCTCCTTAAATGTAATGCACGTTGCGTCGACTAGAAAGTAACAGTTAATTCACAAAGAATTTAAGGAAATAAAATTTTCAAAATAATAAACAAAGAAAATTCATATTCCGGGCTCGGGTATTACACCCTCTCCCCCTTAAAACAATTGCGCCCACGCAATTCTTACCTGGTCAACAAACAACTCCGGATACTGATCCCGAACTTGGTCCTCTCTTTCCCATGTCGCTTCCTCAAACCCATGATGCTTCCACAGAACCTTCACTAACGGAATACTCTTTCTGCGAAGCTCTTGAATCTTCCGATCCACAATTCTAATCGGTTTCTCTTCGTAGGACAACTTCTCTTCAATCTGTAAAGGCTCTGGTTCAAGTACATGCGAAGGGTCTGGATGATACTTCTTCAACATAGACACGTGAAACACATCATGCAGTCGCGACAAGCTCGGAGGCAAAGCTAATCGATAAGCCAAAGGACCTACCTTTTCGGTGATCTCATACGGGCCCACATACCTGGGACTAAGCTTCCCGCTCTTACCGTGCCGAATCAATCCCTTCCGTGGAGAAATCTTAAGAAACACCCAATCTCCCAAATCAAACTTAAGATCCCGACGGTGCTTATCCGCATAACTCTTCTGACGACTCTGAGCTGTAAGCATACGCTGGCGAATAAGGTGAACATTATCTACCATCTTAATCATCTCAGGTAACACAGTCGGATCAACTGTTCTCATCTCTCCAACCTCTTCCCAATATAACGGGGATCTGCATTTACGACCATACAACGCCTCGTAGGGAGCCATACCTATAGTAGATTGATAACTATTGTTGTAGGCGAACTCCGCTAAAGGCAAAAACTTCTCCCAATTCTTCCCAAAGTCAAGCACACATGCCCGAAGCATGTCTTCCAAGATCCTGATGGTTCTCTCAGACTGGCCATCAGTTTGCGGATGATATGCAGTACTGAAGCTCAACTTAGTTCCCATGGCCTCTTGCAACTTCTGCCAAAAACGAGATCTGAATCTGGGATCCCTATCTGACACTATACTCTGTGGTACTCCATGCAATCTCACAATATTAGCAACATACAATTCAGCTAGCTTATCAAGGCTATCCTGTTTGTTCACGGGAATAAAATGTGTAACTTTAGTCAAGCGGTCCACAACAACCCAAACAGAATCACATCCTCTCGGAGATCTAGGAAGATCGGTCACAAGGTCCATTGTAATATGTACCCACTTCCATTGCGGAATCGATAACGGCTGTAGAAGTCCGGCTGGCCTCTGATGCTCAACTTTAACCCTCTGACAAGTCAAACATCTGGATACATACCCAGCAATCTCCCTCTTCATATTGTTCCACCAGAAGTGTTGCTTCAAATCTCTATACATCTTAGTACTGCCCGGGTGAATCGTGTACCTCGAATTATGTGCCTCGGACAGGATCTCATTCTTCAAAGTCGGATCATCAGGAACACATACTCTATCCCTGAACCTGAAAATGCCATCAGCATGTAATTTAAACTCCGACTCTCCCCCTTTAGCTTTTTCTTGGATCTTCAAGATGTGAGGATCAGTCTTCTGAGCCTCTCTGATCTGTGCTAGCAATCCTGACTGAATCTGTAAACTAGCAAACCGAATCCCTACCTCAGTAGCTTCTGGTTTCCATGAACAAATTTCTTCCAAAGTCTCCCAGTCCTTGATAATCAAGCTTGCAACAGTAGCCTTTCGGCTCAAAGCATCAGCAACAACATTTGCCTTACCTGGCACATAGTTAATGGAACAGTTATAACCACCCAATAGCTCTAGCCATCTCCGCTGCCTCATATTCAGATCCTTCTGTGAAAACAAATACTTGAGACTCTTGTGGTCAGTAAATATTTCAAATCTGCAACCCCACAAGTAATGACGCCACTTCTTCAATGCAAACACAACTGCAGCTAACTCGAGATCATGTGTAGGGTAATTGACTTCATAAGGTTTCAATTTCCTAGAAGCATAGGCAATCACCTTACCATTCTGCATTAAAACACAGCCCAATCCTTCTTTAGATGCATCACTGTAGACAACGAAGTTCTCTGTTCCCTCAGGTAAAGCTAGTATAGGAGCTGTAGTTAGTCTCTTCTCCAATTCCTGGAAACTGGATTCACACTTGGCATCCCAATTGTAAGCAACTTTCTTCGGAGTTAACTGGCTCAAAGGTCCAGAAATTTTAGAAAAGTCTTTAACAAATCTCCGGTAGTAACCTGCCAATCCAAGAAAACTCCGAATCTCTGGCACCGTCTCAGGTCTCTTCCAAGCTGAAACAACTTCAATCTTAGCTGGGTCCACTGAAATTCCTCGGTCTGAAATGATATGGCCTAGAAAAGATATCTGGTTCAACCAGAACTCACACTTGCTGAATTTAGCAAAAAGCTTGTTTTCCTGCAAAGTCTGAAGCACAATCCTCAAGTGTTGCTCATGTTCAGCCTCGTTCTTCGAATACACTAAAATGTCGTCAATAAAGATCACGACAAACTGATCAAGGTAAGGCCGAAAAACCCTCTGCATCAAGTCCATGAATGCGGCTGGTGCATTCGTCAATCCAAACGGCAAAACAACAAATTCATAGTGGCCATATCTAGTCCTGAATGCCGTCTTTGGTATATCGTCACTCCGAATTCTAAGTTGATAGTAACCCTGCCTCAAGTCAAATTTGGAGTAAACACTCGCACCCTGCAACTGGTCAAACAATTCTTCAATCAATGGCAAGGGGTATTTATTCTTAATCGTGACTTGATTAAGTCCCCTGTAATCAATGCATAATCGTAGCGTACCGTCTTTCTTTCTCACAAACAACACAGGTGCGCCCCACGGTGAAGAACTAGGTTGTATAAACCCTTTCTCAAGCAAGTTCTGAAGCTGAATTTTTAACTCCTGAAGTTCAGCCGATGCCATCCTATAAGGACTCCTAGAAATTGGCGCAATGCCTGGCACAAGGTCAATCACGAACTCAATCTCCCTATCCGGTGGTAAACCCGGTAATTCCTCGGGAAATACACCAGGGAAGTCTCTAACAATCGGAACTTCATTCAAACTCAACTTATCAGCAGGCTGATTGATCAAATAGGCTAAGTAGGCTTCACAACCCCTATTCAACAACTTAGAAGTCTTGATCGCTGATAAAAGTGGAATGCGGGCAGCCCTGCAGTTCCCAATAATCTCTAGTACCGGTAGGTCAGGAACTTTAAGATAAACGATCTTTGTTCTACAATCCAACTGAGCATAATACTTTCCCAACCAGTCCATTCCCAAAATGATTTCAAAGTCACGGAATGGTAATATAATTAAATCAGCAGGAAATTTACGGTTCTCAATACATATATCACAAGATTTGCAAATAGATTCAGCAACAAATTTTGTACCCAAAGGAGTACTAACTTCAACTTCATGAGGCAAATTATCAATGCAAGCATTCACAGATCGTGCACATGCAGGAGTTATAAACGAATGTGTAGCTCCAGGATCAATCAAAACTTTAACTGGCTGAGTATTGAGAAGAAAGGTACCTTCCACTATAGCTGTATTATCGGGCAGCTCCTCTGCATCCAGTGCAAAGACCCTAGCCTGAACTCTCTGTGCTGGTCGTGCACCTGCAGCCCTATTCTGAACACCTCGGCCTCCACCACGGCCCTGAACATTATTAAATTTAGGGCAATCCTTCACCCTATGCTCATCACTGCCACAACCCGTACACTTCCCACTCTTCCTCCAGCAGTTAGCCTCAATATGCCCTGGTCGATTACAATAATCACACTGCTGATTTTGCCTAACCGCAGTGTTTCCTGTAGGTGCTGGGGCTCTGGCAGGGGTAGGGACTGTACCTCCCTGCTGAGGTCTAGTCACAGCTGGTCTAGCCTGAATCTGCTGCTGTGGCTGATACGAACGCTGCTGAGGACCCTGTGCAGAAGCCTGATACTGCCTCGGCTGACTCTGGCTGCTCTGGCCCAAAAACTGCTTCTTACTCGGCTGACTGCTCTCGGCTAACATCTCAGCCTTCCGTTTCTCAAACTTCGAGGCTGCCTGAAATGCCTCGGGAAAAGTAGTGTAGGTCTGTCCAGTCAAATGCAACTGTATGTCCATTCTCAACCCACGGACAAACCTATGTATCATCCTCCTAGCTGGCCGTACCAACTCGGGCATATACCTCGACAGGCTAACAAATCTAGCCTCATATTGTGCAACAGTCATGTTTCCCTGCTTCAGGGCCACAAACTCATCTTCCCGTCTCTCCATTGCCATCTCGGGAATATATTTGTCCCGGAACTCACTTACGAAATCATCCCATAAATGTGGAACATCCTCACAATCCCACCTCAGCCTAACAGTATTCCACCACTGCTCTGCATCACCCTCAAATAAAAATGATGCATAGTCTATTCTTGCCTCATCGGTATACCTCAAAGCAGTGAAAATTTTTTCAACTCGATTAATCCATCTCTCGGCCGCCTCATCATCCGGCTCCCCGAAAAACTTTCCCGGCTCGTGCCTCAGAAATTTCTCAAGCTGGTTATTCTCAACTCTGTACCCCTGTCCACCAGGATTAGCTTGATTACCCTGGGGATTAATCCGATCCTGCCTCTGCTCATGTAGTACCTGTGTGATCCGGTCTACTGCAGTAGTCATGGTAGCCATAAACTGCTCAGGCAACGGCTGCTGACCCTGTTCTGCTGCCTCTTCATCTGATCCTATACCTTGAGTACCACGACGTGGCGGCATAGTTGCAACTCACAATAGCTGGCAACATTTAAAAGCAGTTTATAGACAGAAATATAACACATAAGATTAGATAACACTCAAGTCAATAACAATCCAATATTCTATCACACAATTCACATAAAACAAGTTTAACTTGCCAAACTATTTCACTTAAACACATAAACATTCCAAGTTCACAAAATCATGCTAGAACATTTTCTTTTCACTTAGCAATCATTCATAAACACTTTAGCATTTTAGACCTTTACCCCACAGACCGAGAATCATATCCCGGCTCATGCAAGACTATCATGCTCTGATACCACCTAAAGATGTCACGCCCCGACCCAACCCCGCAAAAGGCCAAGCCCGGACCCGACACACGGACGGAGTCTCCTCTGTACCGCGGACAATCCGAAAACCCTAAAAACAATATAACACTTGCGAAAGCTATAAAATAATCAAAACAAGCCAACTTTCTATAAAACATACATTTCTTATTATCCAACTTTCCAAACCAAAAATGATATGCATACTACACAAGTACTTATGCCACTAAACCATTAGCCATTAGCATGCAATCTTCACTAGTCATCCGAGTATAAGTTTACATCTTACAAACTTTAATCCATTTCAACATAAAACTAATAAAGATCTCAACTAGAAAATATATATACAAGGCTACAAGCCTCAAAATTAAGCTTCATTCACGCAATATACATAACATCAAGGTTTGCACAAAACTGGTAACCAACCACCAGCAAAGCAGGTAAGTGCTATCACGGAAACACCTCCACCTGCTCCTCCTCCTCAATTACCTCGAGAGGGTCTGCCTCAACTACTCCTGTAAAAACATAGTATAGAGAGGAATGAGCAAAAACTATTGCTCAGCGAGGGCAATTGGTCTCAAGGACGGAGATGAGAGGAGTATGCAATGCAATTAGTCAAGCAATACATACAAAACATATAAAGATACATCCAAAGCCAACAATAAAGCAAGGCAAGTATTTAAAGCTGCAAACACTCAATCAAAGGATACGATACTCTTTTCACGAACCACTTTCAAACACGAATTCGATGACGACGCGCCGGCCCAAAACCACCTTATAACACCAGTTTGGAATACTCCGGAAGTATCCATCAATCCTACGACCCAAATCTCCCTGGGAGGCAACCCAAGCGAGAAAGGGAATAGCAACGGAGCTAGAGCAACCAACACTGGCAACCCAAGGCTACCCAGAGAGGCCCATCACTCACGTGCGAGACACTATGCCATACAAGACTCGATACAAGACAATAAACAAGCTATAAACAAGCGATAAACCACACGTGGTAGAATAACAAAGTAGGGTACTCTGGCACGCAATAGCAGCAATTTGATAAGCAATTCAATTCAAAACAACTCAAACAAGTAATTCAAGTAATTCTAAGCATTCTATAAGCATAAAGACAAGTAAACACACAAAAACACAAATCGGCCCCAACTATCAAAATGCTACCATTTCCAAACGAGCCACGAGTTCCGGAAACCGACTTCGCCAACCCTCCTAGGTCACCATAAGGCACGTCTAAAGACCCCGAAACCTTACTTTACCCTAGAACTCGCGCAAAGTCCCGATTTTCCCCCTTTCTCGTTTGAACTACAACTACAACAACCAAACACCCAACCAACGCCATAATCGCACCAAAAGTGCTTCCATGGCTTCCCGAAGCAATGCCAACACGCAAAACGAGAAAATGCCAAAGTCGACCTAAACGACCCCGACTTTCCCAAAGGCTTAATTCTCGTTTTTTCCACTACGCAACCCAAACAAACCACACATTTTAGCATTCTAGCATACCTAGCACGTTTCTACATCATCGGAAAGCATAACGGCGCAATTTTAACGTTTCAAGGTTTTACTATTCACAAAGTACTATTCATATCACAATTCAAGTTGCAATCACAACATTTAACCGCAGAAAATGTTACAAAGCCATAAATACATGTTCTACCAATGCTAAGGAACATTTTAGAAGCATCAATTCGCTTTAAATAACGATCTACGGATAAATCTAAAAACTGATAAAGTTAACTAACACAACGTATAAATGCGCAAATAACATGCTTCCCTCACCTTAGGTACTCCTAGTCGCTAGGAAAACAACGCTGGTTGCCTCGGTAATCACCCCGCACGAGCTCTCGCAAAGTTTGAACGTATAGAAGTTGAAAGGTTTTTTTTTTTTTCTCTATGGAGACTCACGGCCTGCTGCTGCTAGTTGCTTCTGTTTTTTTTTTTATTTTGCTTAATAAATTGCTTAATTAAAGGTCAAAAGGTCAAAGGGTCAAAGGCTAAGGTCAAACTACTTAAAACTTGGTCAAAGGGCCCTATTTCGCGCGTTTTAAAGCCGTTTCAGCTATGGTAAGTTCAAATAAAGCTAGCAATATTTAAAATATAAAATTTAAGTCATCTAAATACTAGTTTCACTATTTGCTGAGGACTGGAAATCGTTATCTAGCTATCGCTCCTTAAATGCAATGCACGTTGCGTCGACTAGAAAGTAACAGTTAATTCACAAAGAATTTAAGGAAATAAAATTTTCAAAATAATAAACAAAGAAAATTCATATTCCGGGCTCGGGTATTACACTTACTACATCCACTTAGCTTTCAAATTGCAACCACTCAAATACATATACATAAGCCCTTAGGCTCCAAAATAGAACATAAAGTAGACAAGCAAGGTCTTCTACAGTTTAGCAAGCAATCACTCCAATCTCAAGTAATAGTACACAACAACCAAGGCAACTCCTCCAACTGCACCACCTGAAACATGTTTAGCGATGTATGAGCAATCACATTTGCTCAGTGAGGGATAAGGTCTACCGGGGACATGCAATGCAGCAACTTAACACAATTAATACAATAGATAAACAGTGAATAAAAATTCTAATACCATATTTTAAAAGGATAAAATCGATAACCCTTATCACTCCAAATCTTCAATCCCGGATCCACGAACCACGAACCACGATCTCAATCTCGATATGTCGGCATCCCTTATACCAATGGGTACTCCGGATGTACCCGATCCTACGACCCAACACCCCCTGGCAATCTCCGGACTAGGCGAGTGAGGGAATAGCAGACAGAGCTAAGGCAACCAACACTGGCAAGACCGATGCCGCCCAACGAGGCAATCGCATCCGTCGCGACAATGAGGTTGCGCAACCACGATGCAATGCAAGAATGATAACAATGACAATATAATCAGTAAACACATTTAAGGACAAAAAGTAGGTTGTCCTCGCACCAAGTTACAATTTAGCAACAATAAGCATAGATCAATTATGCAATTATACTAAACAATATACTCTTTTAGCAAAAAAATAAACTATAATGCACAAAAGGATGCAGGTCCCTCACCTTTTAGGAAGCCAAACCTGCGTGAATTAAGCCAAGATTCCCTCAATATTCTCCAAAAGCATCAATTCCTTTCAATTATCACTACCTAATACAATCAACTATATGCATAAGAAGTGATTTCTTATTCTCAACTAAAGCTAGTTCATAAAGCCATTAATTTATCCAACTCTATTTGATTCCCTTTAATTCACATAACTAACAATATATTTCATGGTTTAACAACATTCTAATCAATATTTGAACAATACATAAACTCAAGTGATCACATATGCAACATTCTTTAATTTCCAAGTATCAGAAAAAGACAATAGCATAATAAATAACATATACATAAGCATTCATATAAGTAGAAACACTATATAACATCTAACCAATAAGTTATATAAGCGTATCTTTACACATATAATGCAATTAATAAGCAATATAAACATGTTTACTCTATCTTTAACTAGTATCGATATAACTTAACTCACAACTTCTCCGAATAGATGAACTTGTTACATAAGTACATTTAAATATTTATCCAATCAATCAAGAATCAACTAATAACAATTATTATCATGGTTTATTACTAGTTCCTTTAGTACATTCTAAATTCATACTCAACCAAATCCATGTAAACCAAGCAACTTAATTCACGAGACTTTACTACTATAATACGTACACTACACAAAGGCATATAAACATTTAATTACTCAATTATAAAGCAATTATCATGAAATTAACTATACGAACACAAAGGAGTCAATATTATACTTTTCACAAAACTTAACCAAAAGCTCACACATACCTTAGAATAGCATTTAGACACGCTAGGAGCAACTACAAAGCAATACAAGTACTAAAGCAATTAATTCATTCATTTCCCCTTTGTTCAACTAGGCTATTTAGCTTCCTATCGGAATTCAATGATCAAGTTAAGCTAGCTAACCATTCTACCAATCTAAGGATACCTAAATACCTCATTTAGAACCTCCAAATCATAACTTATAACACAAGTACATGAAAATACCAAAAATGCCTCTTTGTGGGTTTACACTACAAGTACCAATTCGGAACCCAAACAAGCGAAACGAAGGCACTTCTAAGGTTTCAATACTTAATAAAGACTAGCCATAACCTCGAAACGAGCCCGGATTCAAGTTAAACCCGAAACCCCTTATTAAAGTAGCCAATTTTGATCAAATTTCTCAAATTTTGAACATAGCAAGTGCAATTAACATTTTTCCCACGCTTATGGACCTAATTAGCAACTACTAGAAGTCTCGAATCGAATTAAATTATAACATTTTTCAGAAACCCTAGTTTAGTACTATTCATCATCTTCTCCAAGTGCCATTTTCATTTTCAAGCATTCAACAAGCATTTTAAACCATCAAACATATTCTATAAAGTCATTAGAGCATATAAGAATCAACGGAACAAGAATTAAACCACTACAATATTAGATCACAAAAATAATAATACAAACTTTAATTGAATTTAATACAAAAATAGAATGCACCCTCACCTCTTTTGAAGATCAAAGAATTGTCTTAAGGTCTTAAGGATGAAGCACAACCAATTTGGGAAGCAATGGAAGCAAGAATGAAGCAAGGAGTATTTTTTTTTTTTTTGAGAAGTTACTATTCCCGTAACTCTTTTTTTGGCCATTTTTTGACCCCTTTTATTTTTGTTTATTGGCTTTTAATATTCTCATGAGATAGTCAAAGAGTAGGTCAAGCAATTAAGGTATTTTAGTAAGGGTAAATGGGTCATTTTGGTGATTAAATTTCAGCAAAACAAAATGCCAAAAATCTGAAAAATCTGGAAAAATTCTGCTGGTACTATTCATCAGAAATTTCGCAATTTTTTTCCCGTTGATCCTGATATGCAATGCACGCACGGTCAGGGGCTATAGTCCCCCAAAAATATTTAGTATTTTATAAAAATATAAAATGCATGAACAAAAATAGTTGAATTTATGGAAATATGAAAAAAAATGAAGTAATTAGCTAAATTACATCTAAGTTAACCATTTAATGAATGCAATTAATGAAGTGCTAGGTTCGGGGTGTCACAAATACCGTGTCCAAACATTCACAATCCCTCAAGGCCATCCGAGCCTTGTTCTCAACAAGCAATCACAAGCAAATATACATTTCTAGTTTATAGACTAACCTACCTCTTCACATCTTTTACAAGTACATTCATGCTTGACCATTAAACCATACTAACTATTGCATACGTTAGACTATCAAACCATTCTAACTCTTTTCCTTTGGACATTACAAACATGCATTGAAGTTAAACTATACTAACTGAATACATAAGCTAGCTTTTCGAATCACTTTAATAACCTAATAAAACTTAGATTACATTCTTTTTAATACTAAATACAAACAACACATGAAACATACATCTTTGCATCTTTGACAACTCAAGCCATATAGCACGCAAGACAATTCTTCAAGCACTAACTTTCACGTAATCACGAACTTTCTCGCTAACATGGCATTTCCTGAAATGTGGTGGTAAGGAGTGAGCATACACAACACGTATACTCAGTGAGGGCGAGACAGATATCGAGGTAGAGAGAAAGAAAGTCGGGCAATGCAAATAAGGCAATTAAGCAATATAATTGATAAGTAAGCAATCAAGACAAACAATCAATACCATAAGCAATTAATGAAAGCACTAACACAACCATTCAAAGCTATACCACACTCTGAAGGCTATGGTTCACTCATACGAGCAATGTACCATTTCACGAGTGATACATCAATCTCGACCTTGATGTTGACAATGATGACAATAAGCGCGCAACCACCTTATAACTTCAGTTTGGAATACCCCGGAAGTATCCAATCAATTCTACGACCCAAATCTCCCTGGGAGGCAACCCAAGCGAGAACTGGAATAGGACACGGAGCTAGAGCAACCAACACTGGCAGCCCGAGACTACCCAGAGAGGCCTATCACTCACGCGCCTAACACAATGCAATGCAAGACACGATCCAAGGCGATAAACAAGCGATAACACAACAATACAGATTAGAGGCAATAAATGAGATATCAAGCATTTACAACCAATACTAGCATTCAATTAACTTTTCAAGCATAACTATCTTTAATAGCAACAATAACACCAATTAAACAAGTAACAGCAGTTCAAACACGAAAACGACAAATATCACTATTCAATCCCTAACTTCCAAAGACAATTACGAGCAAACGAGGTATGGGATTAGGAAATCGATTTCACTACATTCACTTAGGCACTACAAGGCATATTTCTATGTCACTAAACCTCACTTTTCCAACCGAAGCCCGAAAGTCCACCCACTGCGTTTGAACTACAGCTATGCTAACCGGTCACTCAATCAACACCACAATAGCGCCAAAAGTGCTTCCATGCCCTCAATAGCAAAACCCGCAACTCAATTCGAGCACGGTCAACTTTTGGTCAAACGGCCCCTTTACGTTTCTTTGTCTAATTTCCAATTTTAACAAAGGCCGATCCGTCTTTATTTCACATTTTATATTTCTATCACTAATGGCACCTATCCAAATCAAGCAATCGCAATTCGGATCACAATCCGAAATTTTAGGGTTTACTATTCAAAATTCACTATTCATTATTTTTCCCCAATTTCAAATACGCAATTTCTACCGTAAAAATTGCTAAATAACTATCAAACAATGCTCTACGAACTCAAAGGAAGCTATATCAAGCAATTACAGACATTATAACACATTATATATCAAATCTAAAAATTTGACACAAAATTCAAATTCGAATTTAAATGCACAAAAGCGTGAAAACCCTCACAGAGATTGAAGACCAAGACACGCAAGGACCCGAGCCACGACCCCTGAGCAATTCCACGTACGATTGTAGAACAAAAATGCAAAACAAATTTTTTTTCTTTTCCCTCAAGCTTTCGGCCATGGGAGGACATGGATGGCATTTTGCAAATTGTTTTTGTCACGCCCCAACTCGACCCCTCTTACAATCAGTCAAGACGCAACATAATTTAGGCAGCATAACGACAGTAACATGAACATCAGGGCTCTAAACCAACCCTTAATAACAACATACATCAAACTCCACAAATCACCAACCAAATCGACAATCAAATTAACAACATACAACACAACTATTTCATACATTAAACATTCTTTCATCAACTCATTCATTGTTATGCGCCTCCGTTCCAACATAATACATTTACTATATAACATATACTTCCAAAATAGATTATAACCTACCTAGCAACCTAATCATGTTGTAATACCCCGACCCTAAGCATATAGTTATTTTATTTATTTGCGTATATTAATATGTTTATTTTAATCATTTGCATATATTTACATGTTACCTTAATTGTTTACATGTAATTATTAGCATTACTTTTTATATTTCTTAGAAAATGTGCATTCGTTTCATTTAGTGTACATTCACGTGCATTTTGTTTTTCTAAGTATCATAGGCAATAAAATAATTACACTACACTACACTAGCTAACTAGATTAGTCAAAATACTACAAGGTGGCAAACTAGAAATATATACTTAGTTAAGGGGGCAATTTGGTCTTTGGAGCCACTTAGATATTTGTACTTAACATAAAGCACACACAACACACCCCACACACACACAAAAATACTGCAACACACACACACACAAATCAGATCACACACAACACACACCAATCGATCAAAAGAAGAAAGAGGAGAAGAAGAAGAAAGAAACAACCCCGAGTTAATTTTCTCGCATTCTCGTGCCTTAGTTTACGTTCCTAACATGTGTAAGGTGAGGGAAAATCTTTTACAACACTGATTTCAGACCTTCCATTGCATATCTATGTGTTTTTTAGTAAGAAATTATTGTATTAGACAAGTTTATACATGTATATGTTTGCAGGATTTGGTTGTAGCTGCTGTACTTTATGTATTGTTTGAGCAATTAATTATTTTGGGACAAATCTGGAAAAATCATATATTAATCTAATCTAGACTGGGAGAGGTACAAGTTTCATGTTGGAAGAATTGTGAAGAAAAATCATTTGTTTGCTCGTAATTGCTGAAATCAGTGAAGTTCTGTAGTTGATTGGAACTGGACAGTTTTACTTTCCTGAATTTCGTGGAGTTTTTGACCTAGTTAGATAACTTGGAAAATTATGAAAATTTTACAGGACCTAGATAAGCTAGTTTAGAAAATTTTCTATTTAGGTCAACTTGGAAAATTCCTCCATCTAATACCTTTAAGAAAATAAAAACCGAAACCTGACAGAATTCGTGACCAATCTGGATAGCTTTGCGCACTTGAGTTGTTTTAGTCATATCTTGATGAATTTAACTCAGAATTGAGTTCTGTTTGATTCTAGAGTTATCTACTTTCGAAGAGCTTTCCTTACACATAAAAATCAGTTTCATAGGAGGTCGTTTGCTTAGGTAATTGTGCAGCCAAAGTCGAGATACTGCTGAGATGTTGAAAGTGTTAAAACTTATTTTTTTTGTGCTCTTTGGCTTCTTGAAGTTAAATAATGTACTATATATGCTTATCTATGCTTATTTTACTCTCAAATATGGGTATTGAATATGTCTATGTGATTGGATAACTTGATTCATTACTAGTATTGCCTTATTGAATTAAAAAGGGAAAAAAAATGAAGTTAGAGCCTTAATGCTTAGTTTTAGCTTGGTTGTTGAGTTATATGTGTTGTAGAGACTAGGATCACTTATTAGTTGCTCAAAATAAAGTGAATGTGGTGTGTTTGTGTGTGGTGAACCTAAGGGGCCGAGTAGTGTTCTTGTGTATAAGGGGTGTTTATGTGGTTTCTTGAGTTATATGAATAGTTTAAGTGTTAAATGAATGATTTGCCTTAAATTGTTCAATGGATTACTTTACTTGCGTGTTTGGCTATCATGTGGAATCACTTAATGTATTATGTTGTAGTGGATGCTAGGTAATTTTTTCAATTGTGTGTACACTACATGTTTGCCAAAAGTTTAAAGAGAGGAATAGAAATACGTTGCATACTAGTATATTGCTTGTAGTTAGTTTAGTGCATGAAAACATCAAGTAGAACAAGAAGTGCATATTCGTCAGCCCACTGCCCTGTTTTCGAAGAACTTTTGACATATCAAACATGCTCTAAAATTAACAAAATTTATATGGCAGCTAGATTAGACAGTTTAGAACAAATGTGGATTCTAGAGCTAAGGCAAATTCTAACGTTTTGGCCCCGCAATTTAGCTATTTCCGAAATGTGTCTGAAAATCGCTGGTGGAGGAGGCAGTTCGCGCAATTGCACGGAAAAGGTCATAACTTGTGAAATTTAGATTGGAATTGAGTTCTGCTTGAGGCTAAAGTCATCTACACTCAGAGAGCTACATTTATATATATAAATCAGTCAGTTTGGAGGTCTATAGCATAGGTAACTGAATTGATTAAATTAAGCCTTTGTTGGAGAAAATAGAAAATGTTTAGGTGATATTTATGGTTTTGTTGGATTCTATGTGGGTTAGCTAAGATTGTTGCCTAGTTGGTTATTTGAATTACTTAATTGCTATAATTGATTATTAATTGAGTTATATATGTTGTACTTGGGTGAATAAACATGAAAATGATTCTTAGATTTTGTTATAGTTGAATTATGTTTAAGTGTTAAGCATAGTTGTCTTGATTTAATACTTAGTTTGATATTCCTTTGCAATATAAATGAAGTTGAATTAGTTATGAAGTTAACTTGTTAAAGTTGATATAGTTAATGTCCTTGGTAAGATTAAAGAAATGTTTTAGAGTTATTCGTTTGATTACTTAGGCTATGTGGCAATGTGACATACATGAATAATATGTGGTTGTTTGGGATTACGTGCTAATGTGGAGTTAATATAATCAATTGCTAAAGTGTTATACTTAAATGAATATACTAGGGATTTTCACATTCGAGCTCAAGGAAAGTTGGAGTAACTAAGCCCTTTTTACGTCTTCAAGCTTGATAAAGGTGAGTGTTTCATGTTTATTTGCGCATTTGAAAGTTTTGTGTGTTAACTTAGATTTTTTAGATTTATCCGTATATTGTTATTTAAATCGTTTTGAGGCTTAAAGAATGTTCCCTAGCAATCGTAGAACATGTAGTTATAGCTTTTTAACATTTTCTGCGGTTGAATATTAAAATTGAAATATAAATTGTATAATGAATAGTAAATTATGAATAGTAAACCCCCGTTTCGATGAAGTTGCTCCGTTACGCGTTCTGTTGATGTAAGAATGTGCTAGATATGCTAGAATGCCTAAATGTGTGGTTTAATTGGATTGTGTAATAGAAAAATGGAGGAAAATGGCTTAGAGAAAGTTGGGGTCGTTTAGGTCGAGTTTGGCGTTTTCTCGTTTTGCGTGTTGACATTGTTTCAGGAGGCCATGGAAGCACTTTTGGTGCGATTATGGCGTTGGTTGGGTGTTTGGTTGGTATAGTTGTAGTTCAAACGAGCAAAGGAGAAAATCGGAGCTTTGCGCGAATTGTAGGGTAAAGTAGAGTTTCGGGGTTCTTAGACGTGCCTTATGGTGACCAAGGAGGATTGGCGAAGTCGGTTTCCAGAACTCGAGGCTCATTTGGAAATGGTAGTGTTTTGATAGTTGGGCCGATTTGTGATTTTATTTTGCTTGATATACTTGTTTAATTGGTGTTATTGTTGCTTATTATTGCTTGTTATGCTTGAAAAGTTAGTTGAATATTAGTATTGTTTGTGCTTGCTTGTTATCTCGTTTGTTGTCACTAGTTTGTATTGTTGTGCTATCACTCGTTTATTGCCTTGTATCGAGTCTTGCATTGCATAGTGTCTCGCGCGTGAGTGATGGGCCTCTATGGGTAGCCTCGGGTTGCCAGTGTTGGTTGCTCTAGCTCCGCTGCTATTTCCTTTTTTCGCTTGGGTTGCCTTCTAGGGAGATTTGGGTCATAGAATTGATGGATACTTCCGAGGTATTCCAAACTGGTGTTATAAGGTGGTTGCGAGCTTATTGTCATCGTTGTCAACATCAAGCTCGAGATTGATGTATCGCTCGTGAAATGGTACATTGCTTGTATGAGTGAACCATAGCCTTCATAGTGTGGTATAGCTTTGAATGGTTGTGTTAATGCTTTCAGTAATTGCTTATTGTATTGATTGTTTGTCTTGATTACTTATTTATCAGTTATATTGCTTAACTGTCTTATTTGCATTGCACGACTTTCTTTCTTTCCAACTCGATATATGTCTCGCCCTCACTGAGTATACGTGTTGTGTATACTCACTCCTCACCACCACATTTCAGGAAATGCCATGTTAGCTGGAAAGTTCGTGATTTCGTGAAAGTCCGTGCTTGAAGAGTTGTCCTGCGTGCCTATGTGACTTGAGTTGTCAAAGTTGTAAAGTTGTATGCCTTTATGTATTATATGTATTTAATGTTAAAAGGGGATGTAATTTAAGTTTCATTAGATTATGTATTTAGTTAATGTAGCTTAACTTCAATGTATATTTGTAATGACAAAAGAAAAGAGATATAAAGGTATGATAGTCTAGCTTATGAAATAGGTTGGTGTAGTTTAATTGCTAAGCTTGAATGTATATTTACTTGTGATTTTCTTGTTGTGAACCAAGGCCCGGATGGCCTTGAGGTGGTTGAATGTTGGACACGGTCTTGGTCCACTTATATGCTGTCGCATGTTCTACATTTCGCCTAGAAACAGGGGAGACTTCGTCCGTTTTCCCTGAAAATTTATGTCCGGGTTTGGTTTGGGTTGTGATTAGATTGATTGATAGAACTCCCGGTCTCGAGAGGGATCGAGGTGTTACACATGTTCCAAACCAAGACTACTACGCTACAACATTTAATATATTATCTTTACAACATATCATACATCATAAACTTCTAAGTAAATACAAAACATCTAGTTTTAATATACAAGATAACAAAAGAGAACTACATCTCAGACATCAATGACAAGACTTTGGCACATAGGACTTGTCCATATAAAGCACATTCTCAGCTTCCTGAGGCACATATCTGTAATCTTGATCAATATCACCTGTATGCATGCAATAATAGAGAGTGAGCTTATATAAACAAGCTCAGTGAGGATCCGATAGATCTCTAACAGTATTCACTATACACCTTGGAAATAATCCTTTGAGCAAGTAAACACATAATAACATCAATAATATTATCATCACATAGTCTATAATGACCATTCAATAAAGGATACACTAGTGGGTGTAGCTCCAAAAGCCATCACGATCACAAGAGCCTTCTTGTGACTCCCATAAACTCACGCACCCGAGGTACCCCAATAACCTCTCCCTCCATGACACCTCCGTCATGCGAGCTGGAGGCAGTCTCTGGTAGTCATGCCGTTATCAACCCGACAGCCCGATGCTGCCCGAGAGGTGGCACACACATACCAAAGACTCAGCAATAATAATAAACATCAATCATTCACAAGAGGACAGTCTAGCAGAACTGCCTATCTCCCGGCATCAATCATCAATCAATAATCATCAATAATCATCAATAATCATCAATAATCATATTATCATCATAATAACATCAATAATCAATTTAACAACAGATAACTAAGTTAGATGACAAAGTAGGCTATCCAACCGAACATGCATTAACCCCACAACCAAACCGTACTTTACCCATCATCAACTGACAATTCAATCTCTCAAACCACACCCCATCAACTAAGGCTCAGTTCAACAATTTAAAGAAAGATAACCTAAACTTCAAATAATCATATCTTACATTCTACTAATCCAAACAACTCCAAATCAGTTTCAAACACTCACCCATTCAATCAACTACATTAGGCCACTCGGAAACCAATCAAAACACATCCAATTCATGCCCATTAACCCTAAAACCCTAGTGTGTCATGGCTGAAATTTCTGGATTTTGGCATGGACATCACATTCGAAAATTCGGCATTACAACGGCGCTACCACGTAATTATCAAACATTTAGAAATCGACGGCAATCGATTCCGATCAACACAACCCAAAATAATCAACATTAAACAAATTATTCAACTTTAAATACCCGAAAAATAATAATTATGCTACAACCGTTCAAATCTCGTAGGATTACATATAAATGATCCCTAGCATGCATGGAGCAATAATCTAACATCAGATTAACATTCTAACGGTTCGATTTTCAATTCTATACAAAAACACAAAAGTTGAGTTTTGAGATCTAGAATTTTTCTCTCACCTTTGATGCGATATAATCCTAGGAATGCATGCAATGCGTGCCCAACAAGCGGAATCCAACTCGGCACGAAATTCTACGGACGAAAACTAGGTTTTTCTTTGAATTTTTGCTTGGAAAACCTTGAACTCCTTTGGCTTTTTTTCTCCTATGGCTTTCAGCCCTATGTGTGTGTGTGGAGTGTGTTTTGTGTTGTGTTGAGTGTGTGTTGATGATAATATGTAATTAAAAGCTTGGTCAAATAAATAAAATGCATAGTCAAAGTAGTATTTTAGTCCTTTAATTCATTTTCTTGTCTTTTAAATGCATTTTAGCTATCTCCTTGCTTAAAACAAAAATGTAACTCCTAAGATAGCTCAAGTAGGTTATTTTTAGGTGACAAGAAGTTTTACAATCGAACAATTTCACCCGAGTCGGGTTAAAAGTCGATTTTCGCAAAAGTCGGTATAAAAACCCTAATAAATTCTTAAGCTGATTTTAAAAAAGTTTTTAATCAAACACAGATCTACTAAAGTCTATGGACTAGGTCTAGAAGGGTTAAAAAGACCAGTTTCAAAATTTTAGCGGATGTGTTTTGAAAATACTATTCACTGAATATCGACGATAAAATGTCTGACTCCGTTTTTTATGAAAATTTTATGAATGCACATTTAGCATGTTCTAGGAGTATTGATATCAAAATTACCACATTCTAAGTCACATAGCACATAGACATGTTAATTCACGAAAAACGAGATAAAGCACGCAAAATGAGATAAGATAGAAAAAGTGGGGTTTCACATTCTTCCCTCCTTAAAACAATTGCGTCCGCGCAATTCTCGAACTGATAGACAATTAAATCCTCAATTGTTATACTTAACAATATTTCTCTTAGTTCTCATTTATCTCTTAGGATGACACCTAACCAAAGACCTTAGAAGAACAAACTCTATTGACTGCAAGATAATTATCATAATTCCAAGACAATCTTCAATTCATAATTCTCTCCCATCTAATATCATATTGCATATGAAAGAATTTGCAACTCCAAAGTCTTAGTATGACACCACTAATTATCAATCATCCCCTACTACACAAAAGAGCTCTATGAACACCCCGAGGGTTTAAAAACTCGTTTACGATAACATGAATAATTACTGATCAAGGGAATATCTCAAAAGTGACATTTGTCAGAATATGGCTCTTATGAAATTTACAAGGAAATATGAATATGAAAAATCATATTCGAGCCAACAATCAAGTGAACAAGAGGTCAAACAAGTTAGAGAATCAATAGGTTAATAGTTTAATAAGGAAGCACGATAACTAAGATAAGAAATGTCTCAGCACCTATCAGTTAAATAAGTACGAACAAAGGATGATGGCGAGTCAAAACAGTGCTGAGTATGTTGAACAAAAATTCCTGAACAAGTAGATATTTCAATTCTCGATGATTGGTCAAGGAACCAACAAGTAAGTTGTACTTGTGGCGAAATGAAATTAAGAAATAAGAGATGATTAATTCAATAGAAAACATGAGTGACAAGAGTATCTCAGCACGCAATAACCAAAGAAGTATAAATAAGAAGGACAATGCCGAGTATATTGAATGAGCAATTACAAGCAAAGTAATGGCTCAGGATTTAATAATAAAACAATAGGATTAACAAGGATCAACAAGAATGACAATAATGTACTTAGGTAGGGAATACATCAAGCAAGTGAAATTCGAACAAGTAAAATGGTATACGAAAGGAAAAATTACTTTCAATGAATAGTAATAGGATGAAATGAAATATTGAAACCAATGGCTGGAGATATAGAATGAAATATAGAAGTCTCAAACCTTAACTCCAATAAGTGACATTGCTATAAGAAGCAAATATGAATGTTAAGAATAGAAACAATGTCAAATGAGTATAGGATCCATTAATCCAGTAAGCAAAACTTTCAAGAAACAATTGATATGCTAGAAAAGTGTAACTCTCTCTCAAATAAGTGAGAATAGAGTAAAAGATAATAATAAGACTGATAGAATTATGAAGTACAAGAAGGGTGTCCCACCTACACACTTAAACACCAACAAGTCAAATCCTACAATCTATCTTCCTCCAAAACAAGACACTAAGGAGATCTAGAGAATCCTATGGAGTCATAACAATCACCAAACAAGATAAATCACTCCAAAATTTATATTCCGTACCAGACCAATCACTAAACAAGATAAATCACTGATTACCCAACATGATTCACTAATGAAGACTCCAAAATCTGATAACACAATGCAGATTCATATTAACCCATTATAACACAAGCGAATCCTCAATCAATAATTTTGAAAGTCATACCACCTAGAACTCAAAAGCTTGATATAGGCAAGTAAATGTTCAGTCACTGAAATGCATTCTTATTTCCTCAAATTATTCTATCTCCCAACAATTACATCTTCAATTAAAGTAACTTTAGTTAGGAATCACTTCAATTGTCTCCAAGGTTTAAATATCAAAACTCCAAAATACCCATTAATAATATAGCAATCCCAAATAGTAGACATATTCACATGTTATACCACAGTTCATTCCATTCACAAATATACATCACTAATTACTCAAATAAATTCATTCTAAAATAACCTCAAGGAAGTATAGTCTGAGTTAAGACTCTAAAAGTGTCTAATGATAACCTCACGGAAACCTCAACTTATGATCCATATCCAAGTAATAACAAGTTAAACATGGCAACAAAAGTAATTATAATCATCAAAATACATTACTATTTCCTCGAACAACTTCATTCTCGCTAAAGGAACATCAAGATCAATCCACTAAGTCGAAACTAAAATCCATAAACATAACAATTAAAATCTAACTGATAAACTTCTAGAATAATAATAATTCAAAATCATGGCCTACCTCTATTTCCGAAAACTCTTGCAGTCATCCTTACTTCACCTAAAAGAATCACCCACAGTTATAGAATATATACAATTACATCACATGAAAACAAGTACAACGTAATGCATGATTATCATAAAATATAATATTATCACATAACACACAATGCAGCATATAAGAAGCCAACATCACATAAACAGGTTATATCACAGAAGTAAGTTATAAACAATTAAAGTCACATAAGCAACAAACTTCACATAAGGCACTTTGATCACATAAAACACAATTGTCACATAATACACATTAATCACATAATGCACATTAATCACATAATGCACATCAATTACAACACATTGAGTACGTATAGCTCGTTATCATATAAAACATATTGATCACATTAGTTCACTTAACACACAAGGCATATTGGTCACACAGAAAGTTAGACACATAAGTAAATTAATCACATAAACATATTAACATAAGTTTCACTTTTCTTTCACTTAATACATACTTGCATGCTTAGACCACTACCGACATTTCGAGGATACCCCGGCTGACAGCTAGCATGCGCTCTGATACTACTTAAATGTCACGCCCCAACTCGACCCCTCTTACAATCAGTCAAACACAACGGAATTTTGGCAGCATAACGACAGTAACATGAACATCAAGGCTCTAAACCAACCCTTAATAACAACATACACCAAACTTCTCAAATCACCAACCAACTCCACAATCAAATTAATAACATACAACGCAACCATTTCATACATTAAACATTCTTTCATCAACTCATTCATAGTTATGTGCCTCCATTCCAACATAATACATTTACTATATAACATTCACTTCCAAAATAGATTATAGCCTACCTAGCAACCTAATCATGTTCCAAACCAAGACTACTAAGCTACAACATTTAATTTATTATCTTTACAACATATCATACCAAGACTACTAAGCTACAACATTTAATTTATTATCTTTACAACATATCATACATCATAAACTTCTAAGTAAATACAAAACATCTAGTTTTAATATACAAGATAACAAAAAAGAACTACATCTCAAACATCAATGACAAGACTTTGGCATATAGGACTTGTCCATATAAAGCACATTCTCAGCTTCTTGAGGCACATATCTGTAATCTTGATCAATATCACCTGTATGCATGCAATAATAGAGAGTGAGCTTATATAAACAAGCTCAGTGAGGATCCGATAGATCTCTAACAGTATTCACTATACTCCTTGGAAATAATCCTTTGAGCAAGTAAACACATAATAACATCAATAATATTATCATCACATAATCTATAATGACCATTCAATAAAGGATACACAAGTTGGTGTAGCTCCAAACGCCATCACGATCACAACAGCTTTCTTGTGACTCCTATAAACTCACGCACCTAAGGTACCCCAATAACTTCTCCCTCCATGACACCTCCGTCATGTGAGCTGGAGGCAGTCTCTGGTAGTCATGCCGTTATCAACCCGACAGCCCGATGCTGCCCGAGAGGTGGCACACACATACCAAAGACTCAGCAATAATAATAAATATCAATCATTCACAGGAGGACAGTCTAGCAGAACTGCCTATCTCCCGGCATCAATCATCAATCAATAATCATCAATAATCATATTGTCATCATAATAACATCAATAATCAATTTAACAACAAATAACTAGGTTAGATGACAAAGTAGGCCATCCAACCGAATATGCATTAAACACACAATCAAAACCTAGTTTACCCATCATCAACTCACAATTCAATCACTCAAACCACACCCAATCAACTAAGGCTCAATTCAACAATTTAAAGAAAGATAACCTAAACTTCAAATAATCATATCTTACATTCTACTAATCCAAACAACTCCAAATCAGTTTCAAACACTCACCCATTCAATCAACTACATTAGCCCCCTCGGAAACCAATCATAACACATCCAATTCATGCCCATTAACCCTAAAACCCTAGTGTGTCATGGCTGAAATTTCTGGATTTTGGCACGGACATCACAATCAAAAATTCGGCATTACAACGGCGTTACCATGTAATTATCAAACTTTTAGAAATCGACGACAATCGATTCTGATCAACACAACCCAAAATAATCAACATTAAACAAATTATTCACCTTTAAATACCCAAAAAATAATAATTATGCTACAACCGTTCAAATCTCGTAGGATTACATATAAATGATCCCTAGCATGCATGGAGCAATAATCTAACATCAGATTAACATTCTAACGGTTTGATTTTCAATTCTACGCAAAAACACAAAAGTTGAGTTTTGAGATCTAGAATTTTTCTCTCACCTTTGATGCGATATAAGCCTAGGAATGCGTGCAATGGTGCCCAACAAGCAGAATCCAACTCGGCACGAAATTCTACGGATGAAAACTAGGTTTTTCTTTGAATTTTTGCTTGGAAAACCTTGAACTCCTTTGGCTTTTTTTCTCCTATGGCTTTCGGCCCTATGTGTTTGTGTGGTGTGTTTTTTTTGTTGTTTTGATTGTGTGTTGATGATAATATGTAATCAAAAGCTTGGTCAAATAAATAAAATGCAAAGTCATGGTAGTATTTTAGTTCTTTAATTTATTTTCTTGTCTTTTAAATGCATTTTAGCTATCTGCTTGCTCAAAACAAAAATGTAACTCCTAAGATAGCTCAAGTAGGTTATTTTTAGGTGACAAGAAGTTTTACAAACGAACAATTTCACCCGAGTCGGCTTGAAACTCAATTTTTACAAAAGTCGGAGTAAAAACCCTAATAAATTCTTAAGCCGATTTTAAAACCGTTTTAATCAAACACATGTCTATTAAAGTCCGTTGACTAGGTCTAGAAGGGTTAAAAAGACTAGTTTCAAAATTTTAGCGGACGTGTTTCGAAAACACTATTCATTGAAAATCGACAATAAAATTTCTGACTCCGTTTTTTATGAAAATTTCATGAATGCATATTTAGCATGTTCTCGAAGTATTGATATCAAAATTACCACATTCTAAGTCACATAGCACATAGACATGTTAATTCACGCAAAAAGAGATAAAGCACACAAAACGAGATAAGATAGAAAAAGTGGGGTTTCACAGTTTTTATTGATTTTTGCCTTGTTTTATTATTTAAAAGGTGACAAGGGCATTTTGGTCATTTGCAAAATCAAGCTTTAGTTAAAAATGGTCAAATAAGCTTATTTTAATGCCATTTAAATCTAATTCAAGTTAAAACAATGCAATTAAATGAAAAACAACTAAAACAGGTTAAATTAAGCTTAAAACATTTTTCACTAAATCCGAGGAATATTTCTCTAACTCTCATTTCGAAATGCTACGATCAAACGGTCAATAAACGATCGCTAATCAAATGATGAACAATAATAGAAAACTATAATTTTTTGAAAAGTAGAATAGTAGAATAGATTAAAATTCACTCCGGCTCGGAGTTACTTTTCTCATTTATTTGAAAACTGAGTGATTTTAATGCAAGACAATTGAAACCGATTACTAAAATAGTCAAAACAATCAAAATAATCATTATTTGTTTAAAAATAATTAATTTAACTATTTCTAGAATATTTTAAAAAATTATGAAGTTAATGTTAAGATACAATTGAATAAGTTAATATAAGCAAGTAATCAAATGCAATTAAACACTAACATTTAAGATGACACTTAATTAACTGCATTCCGGGTTCCGGTTATCACATCCTTCCCCCCTTAAAACAATTGCGTCCTCGCAATTCTTCTTCCAATAGAACTCATCATCCTCTGAAATCCAACTCTGACTAATCTTCATCGGTTGCTGAGCAAGATAGTGAATATGGATGCTTGTAGGAAAACCCAAATAGAAATCCCAACCAAGAATGCTGAGAAAATACCAACTAAAGACTAAAGCAGGGATATTGTAGACGATATCAATACCACATATTAATGGCAAGAAGAATACCAAAGGCCAATCTCTAAATGAAATCCTCCAATCACTGAGTCCCTACCACAACATCTTAGCAAAACAACAAGTATAGATTTCCCCTTAGTGAAAAAGCCGAAGGAGAAGCCGTAAACAATACAAGATAATAAATCCAAGCAGAATTCCAAGTGCAGGATCTTCCAATAAATGCCAATAAGGAAAATACTAGTAGAATGTCCAATAAGAATTCCAAAGAATACCGTAAGTAATGTTACACAATAAGTCCGATAAGAATTCCAATTACCAAACCAACTGAGGGATGCCAAAGAAAATACCCAAACAGTGCTCCACTAAGAAAATACTAAGAATTGCCCAATAAGACAATCAAGTTGAATAACAAATATAGTTTCCCAGATAGACGAAAACCCTAAGGAAAATACTGAGCTGGTGCACAATATACAAAACCAAACTCTGAGGCCCCTGCACTGTTTGCCAAGTGAGAACTTTATACAACTTACCACCAAGAAAGCCCAAAGTATTCCACATCATACCATAAGCAATATGAGATAATAAGTCTGAACAGGATTCCAAGTGTAAGACTTCCAATAAGTGCCATCAGAAGTCTCCAAAGAATACCCATTAAGAAAACCAAAGAATGCTCTAGAGAACAACCAAATAAAACCCCAAGAGAAAGCTACTCTTTCACAACTGTTAAACATAGAGGAGGACCTTAGAGATTTACCAATAACCAAGCTCCAAAGCAAACACCAACTCCCAAGTAAAGGCTAATCAAATACTGCTCATTCCCGTCAATCCTCAACTTGGAGGGCCTGCTACTAACCACTTCTCTTCAGGGGTGGAAGAAGTCTTTCTTACCATTTCAACGGGACATGTATGAATGCCAAGATATCACATTTATACATACATGCCTTAAACTATTATGCAAGCAAGTTTATAAAATAGTTTATTCAACAAAGTTACTCAAGCACGAAAATCAAGTCAAGCACAACATAATCAATTCAAATCACGACATAACCAATTCAAGACATTTCAATACGCACATTACAAGCAATACTTCAAGCAAATAACAATTCACAAGGTCGATTCGATTCATGATGCCAATTCAATAGGTCAATTCAATGCACAACTAGACACATCACTTCACGTAACACACATTTAGCACATAACACATAACTATATCACATAGATACACACATTCAATTCAAGACACACAATCTCACATACAGGCACACACTTTCAAAACACACTTAACATGCACACATTCAAGGATCACTACCCACCAGATCGAGGACCCTGTCCCGGCTTATGAGCTAAACAAGCTCTGATACCACCTGTAACACCCCGATCCCTCTCGAGACCGGGAGTTCTCTCAATCAATCTAATCACAACCCAATTCCAAACCCGGGCAAAATTTTTAGGGAAAACGAACGGAGTCTCCCCTGTTTCTAGGCAAAAAGCAAACATGCAACAGCATATAAATGGACCAATACCGTGTCCAAACATTCACAATCCCTCAAGGCCATCCGAGCCTTGTTCTCAACAAGCAATCACAAGCAAATATACATTTCTAGTTTACAGACTAACCTACCTCTTCACATCTTTTACAAGTACATTCATGCCTGACCATTAAACCATACTAACTATTGCATACGTTAGACTATCAAACCATTCTAACTCTTTTCCTTTGGACATTACAAACATGCATGGAAGTTAAACTATACTAACTGAATACATAAACTAGCTTTTCGAATCACTTTATTAACCTAATAAAACTTAGATTACATTCTTTTTAATACTAAATACAAACAACACATGAAACATACATCTTTGCATCTTTGACAACTCAAGCCACATAGCACGCAAGACAACTCTTCAAGCACGAACTTTCACGTAATCCCAAACTTTTCCGCTAACATGGCATTTCCTGAAATGTGGTTGTGAGGAGTGAGTCTACACAACACGGATACTCAGTGAGGGTGAGACAAACATCGAGGTGGAGAGAAAGAAAGTCGTGCAATGCAAATAAGGCAGTTAAGCAATATAATTGATAAGTAAGCAATCAAGACAAACAATCAATACCTTAAGCATTTAATGAAAGCACTAACACAACCATTCAAAGCTATACCACACTCTGAAGGCTATGGTTCACTCTTACGAGCAATATACCATTTCACGAGCGATACATCAATCTCGAGCTTGATGTTGACAACGATGACAATAAGTGCGCAACCACCTTATAACTTCAGTTTGGAATACCCCGGAAGTATCCATCAATTCTACGACCCAAATCTCCCTGGGAGGCAACCCAAGCGAGAATGGGAATAGGACACGGAGCTAGAGCAACCAACACTGGTAACCCGAGACTACCCAGAGAGGCCCATCACTCACGCGCTTGACACTATGTAATGCAAGACACGATACAAGGTGATAAACGAGCGATAACACAACAATACAGATTAGAGGCGATAAATGAAATATCAAGCATTTACAATCAATACTAGCATTCAATTAACTTTTCAAGCATAACTATCATTAATAGCAACAATAACACCAATTAAACAAGCAACAGCAGTTCAAACACAAAAACGATAAATATCACTATTCAATCTCTAACTTCCAAAGGCAATTACCAGCAAACGAGCTACGGGATTAGGAAACCGATTTCACTACATTCACTTAGGCACTACAAGGCACATTTCTATGTCACTAAACCTCACTTTTCCAACTGAAGCCCGAAAGTCCATCTACTGCGTTTGAACTACAGCTATGCTAACCTGTAATACCCCGACCCTAAGCATATAGTTATTTTATTTATTTGCATATATTAATATGTTTATTTTAATCATTTGCATATATTTACATGTTACCTTAATTGTTTGCATATAATTATTAGCATTACTTTTTATATTTCTTAGAAAATGTGCATTCGTTTCATTTAGTGTACATTCACGTGCATTTTGTTTTTCTAAGTATCGTAGGCAATAAAATAATTACACTACACTACACTAGCTAACTAGATTAGTCAAAATACTACAAGGTGGCAAACTAGAAATATATACTTAGTTATAGGGGCAATTTGGTCTTTGGAGCCACTTAGATATTTGTACTTAACATAAAGCACACACAACACACCCCACACACACACAAAAATACTACAACACACACACAGACAAATCAGATCACACACAACACACACCAATCGATCAAAAGAACAAAGAGGAGAAGAAGAAGAAATAAGCAACCCCGAGTTGCTTTCCTGGCATTCTCGTGCCTTAGCTCGAGTTCCTATCATGTGTAAGGTGAGGGGAAATCTTTTAAAAAACTGATTTCAGAACTTACATTGCATATATATGTGTTTTTTAGTAAGAAATTATTGTATTAGACAAGTTTATACATGTATATGTTTGTAGGATTTGGTTGTAGCTGCCGTACTTTATGTATTGTTTGAGCAATTAATTATTTTGGGAAAACTCTGGAAAAATCCTATATTAATCTAGACTGGGAGAGGTACAACTTTCATGTTGGAAGAATTGTGAAGAAAAATCATTTGTTTGCTCGTAATTGCTGAAATCAGTGAAGTTTTGCAGTTGACTGGAACTAGACAGTTTTACTTTCCTGAATTTCGTGGAGTTTTTGACCTAGTTAGATAACTTGGAAAATTATGAAAATTTTACAGGACCTAGAAAAGCTAGTTTAGAGAAATTTCTATTTAGGTCGACTTGGCCAATTCCTCCATCTAATACCTTTAAGAAAATAAAAACCGAAACCTGACAGAATTCATGACCAATCTGGACAGCTTTGCGCACTTGAGTTGTTTTAGTCATATCTTGATGAATTTAACTCATAATTGAGTTATGTTTGATTCTATAGTTATCTACTTTCGAAGAGATTTCCATACACATAAAAATCAGTTCATAGCAGGTCATTTGCTTAGGTAATTGTGCAGCCAAAGGCGAGGTACTGCTGAGATGTTGAAAGTGTTAAAACTTATTTGTTTTATGCTCTTTGGCTTCTTGAAGTTAAAGAATGTACTATATATACTTATCTATGCTTATTTTACTCTTAATTATGGGTTTAGAATATGTTTTTGTCATTGGATGACTTGCTTCATTACTAGTATTGCCTTATTGAATTAAAAAGGGAAAAAAATGAAGTTAGAGCCATAATGCTTAGTTTTAGCTTGGTTATTGAGTTATATGTGTTGTAGAGACTAGGATCACTTATTAGTTGCTCAAAATGAAATGAATGTGGTGTGTTTGTGTGTGGTGAACCTAAGGGGCCGAGTAGTGTTCTTGTGTATAAGGGGTGTTTATGTGGTTTCTTGAGTTATATGAGTAATTTAGGTGTTAAATGAATGACTTGCCTTAAATTGTTCAATGGATTACTTTACTTGCATGTTTGGCTATCTTGTGGAATTACTTAATGTATTATGTTGTAGTGGATGCTAGGTAATTTGTTCAATTGTGTGTAGGTTACATGTTTGCCAAAACTTTAAAGAGAGGAATAGAAATGCGTTGCATACTAGTATATTGCTTGTAGTTAGTTTAGTGCATGAAAACATCAAGTAGAACAAGAAGTGCATATTCGTCAGCCCACTGCCCTGTTTTCGAAGAACTTTTGACATAGCAAACGTGCTCTAAAATGAACAAAATTTATATGGCAGCTAGATTATACAGTTTAGAACAAATGTGGATTTCTAGAGCTAAGGCAAATTCTAACGTTTTGGCCCCGCAATTTAGCTATTTCCGAAATGTGTCTGAAAATCGCTGGTGCAGGAGGCAGTTCGCGCAGTTGCACGGAAAAGGTCATAACTTGTGAAATTTAGATTGGAATTGAGTTCCGCTTGTGGCTAAAGTCATCTACACTCAGAGAGCTACGTTTATATATATAAATCAGTCAGTTTGGAGGTGTATAGCATAGGTAACTGAATTGATTAAATTAAGACTTTGTTGGAGAAAATAGAAAATGTTTAGGTGATATTTAAGGTTTTGTTGGATTATGTGGGTTAGCTAAGATTGTTGCCTAGTTGGTTATTTGGATTACTTAATTGCTATAATTGATTATTAATTGAGTTATATATGTTGTACTTGGGTGAATAAACATGAAAATGATTCTTAGATTTTGTTATAGTTGAATTATGTTTAAGGGTTAAGCATAGTTGTCTTGAGTTAATACTTAGTTTGATATTCTTTTGCAATATAAATGAAGTTGAATTAGTTATGAAGTTAACTTGTTAAATTTGATATAGTTAATGTCCTTGGTAAGATTAAAGAAATGTTTTAGAGTTATTCGTTTGATTACTTTGGCTATGTGGCAATGTGACATACATGAATAATATGTGGTTGTTTGGGATTACGTGCTAATGTGGAGTTAATATAATCAATTGCTAAAGTGTTATGCTTAAATGAATATATTAGGGATTTTCACATTCGAGCCAAAGGAAAGTTGGAGTAACTAAGCCCTTTTTACATCTTCAAGCTTGATAAAGGTGAGGGTTTCATGTTTATTTGCGCATTTGAAAGTTTTGTGTGTTAACTTAGATTTTTTAGATTTATCCGTATATTGTTATTTAAATCGTTTTGAGGCTTAAAGAGTGTTCCCTAGCAATCGTAGAACATTTATTTATAGCTTTTTAACATTTTCTGCGGTTGAATATTAAAATTGAAATATAAATTGTATAATGAATAGTAAATTATGAATAGTAAACCCCCGTTTCGATGAAGTTGCTCCGTTACGCGTTCTATTGATGTAGGAATTTGCTAGATATGCTAGAATGCCTAAATGTGTGGTTTAATTGGATTGTGTAATGGAAAAACGGAGAAAAACGGCTTAGTGAAAGTCGGGGTCGTTTAGGTTGAGTTTGGCGTTTTCTCGTTTTGCGTATTGGCATTGTTTCGGGAGGCCATGGAAGCACTTTCGGTGTGATTATGGCATTGGTTCGGTGTTTGGTTGGTATAGTTGTAGTTCAAACGAGCAAAGGGGGAAATCGGGCCTTTGCGCAAATTCTAGGGTAAAGTAGGGTTTCGGGGTCCTTAGACGTGCCTTATGGTAACCTAGGAGGATTGGCGAAGTCGGTTTCCAGAACTCGTGGCTCGTTTGGAAATGGTAGTGTTTTGATACTTGGGCCGATTTGTGATTTTGCTTGTTATGTTGACATTATGCCTATAGAATGCTTAGGGTTGCTTGATATACTTGTTTAATTGGTGTTATTGTTGCTTATTATTGCTTGTTATGCTTGAAAATTTAGTTGAATGTTAGTATTGATTGTGATTGCTTGTTATCTCGTTTGTTGTCACTAGTTTGTATTGTTATACTATCGCTCGTTTATTGTCTTGTATCGAGTCTTGCATTGCATAGTGTCTCGCGCGTGAGTGATGGGCCTCTATGGGTAGCCTCGGGTTGCCAGTGTTGGTTGCTCTAGCTCCGCTGCTATTTCCTTTTTTCGCTTGGGTTGCCTTCTAGGGAGATTTGGGTCATAGAATTGATGGATACTTCCGAGGTATTCCAAACTGGTGTTATAAGGTGGTTGCGAGCTTATTGTCATCGTTGTCAACATCAAGCTCGAGATTGATGTATCGCTCGTGAAATGGTACATTGCTTGTATGAGTGAACCATAGCCTTCATAGTGTGGTATAGCTTTGAATGGTTGTGTTAATGCTTTCAGTAATTGCTTATTGTATTGATTGTTTGTCTTGATTACTTATTTATCAGTTATATTGCTTAACTGTCTTATTTGCATTGCACGACTTTCTTTCTTTCCAACTCGATATCTATCTCGCCCTCACTAAGTTGTGTATACTCACTCCTCACCACCACATTTCAGGAAATGCCATGTTAGCTGGAAAGTTCGTGATTTCGTGAAAGTCCGTGCTTGAAGAGTTGTCTTGCGTGCCTATGTGACTTGAGTTGTCAAAGTTGTAAAGTTGTATGCTTTTATGTATTATATGTATTTAATGTTAAAAGGGGATGTAATTTAAGTTTCATTAGATTATGTATTTAGTTAATGTAGCTTAACTTCAATGTATATTTGTAATGACAAAGGAAAAGAGATAGAAAGGTATGATAGTCTAGCTTATGAAATAGGTTGGTGTAGTTTAATTGCTAAGCTTGAATGTATATTTACTTGTGATTTGCTTATTGTGAACCAAGGCCCGGATGGCCTTGAGGTGGTTGAATGTTGGACACAGTGTTGGTCCACTTATATGCTGTCGCAGGTTTTACATTTCGCCTAGAAACCTGAAAATTTATGTCCGTGTTTGGTTTGGGTTGTGATTAGATTGATTGATAGAACTCCCGGTCTCGAGAGGGATCGGGGTGTTACATAACCGGTCACTCAATCAACGCCACAACAGCGCCAAAAGTGCTTCCATGCCCTCAATAGCAAAACCCCCAACTCAATTCGAGCACGGTCAACTTTTGGTCAAACGGCCCCTTTACGTTTCTTTGTCTAATTTTCAATTTTAACAAAGGCCGATCCGTCTTTATTTCACATTTTATCTTTCTATCACTAATGGCACCTATCCAAATCAAGCAATCCCAATTCGGATCACAATCCGAAATTCTAGGGTTTACTATTCAAAATTCACTATTCATTATTTTTTCTCAATTTCAAATACGCAATTTCGACCGTAAAAATTGCTAAATAACTATCAAACAATGCTCTACGAACTCAAAAGAAGATATATCAAGCAATTACAGGCATTATAACACATTATATATCAAATCTAAAAATTTTGCACAAAATTCAAATTCGAATTTAAATGCACAAAAGCGTGAAAACCCTCACAAAGATTGAAGACCAAGACTCGCAAGGACCCGAGCCACGACCCCCGAGCAATTCCACGCACGATTGTAGAAGAAAAATGCAAAACAATTTTTTTTTCTTTTCCCTCAAGCTTTCGGCCATGGGAGGACATGGATGGCATTTTGCAAATTGTTTTTATTGATTTTTGCCTTGTTTTATTATTTAAAAGGTGACAAGGGCATTTTGGTCATTTGTAAAATCAAGCTTTAGTTAAAAATGGTCAAATAAGCTTATTTTAATGCCATTTAAATATATTTCAAGTTAAAACAATGCAATTAAATGAAAAACAACTAAAACTGGTTAAATTAAGCTTAAAACATTTTTCACTAAATCTGAGGAATATTTCTCTAACTCTCATTTCGAAATGCTACGATCGAACAGTCAATAAACGATCGCTAATCAAATGATGAACACTAATAGAAAACTATAATTTTTTGAAAAGTAGAATAGTAGAATAGATTAAAATTCACTCCGGCTCGGAGTTACTTTTCTCATTTATTTGAAAACTGAGTGATTTTAATGCAAGACAATTAAAATCAATTACTAAAATAGTCAAAACAATCAAAATAATCATTATTTGTTTAAAAATAATTAATTTAACTATTTCTAGAATATTTTAAAGAATTATGAAGTTAATGTTAAGATACAATTGAATAAGTTAATATAAGCACGTAATCAAATGCAATTAAACACTAACATTTAAGATGATACTTAATTAAATGCAATTAAATGCCATTAAATGCATGTCGGGTTCGGGTTATCACACCTCCTCTCTCATTTCCCGTGCAATCCTCGGGACATACTTCGCTTGAAATGCTCTAAGGAAGGTATTCCAAACATACGGAGTACCTCTTGCCTCCCAGCAAACTCTCACTATACGCCACCACTCCTCTGCCTCATCATCAAACAAGTAAACGACATAAGTGACTTTTCTCTCATCAATATAGTCTAGAGGAGCGAATATGTAACGCCCCGATCCTCACGAGACCGGAGGCTCTAGTAACCATGCTATTCTCAACCCAATTCCAACCCAGTCTCAAAATTTTAGGAGAAAACGGACAGAGTTTCCCCTGTGCTGTGGACATTCTGAAAACCTGTAAACTCTCAAATAAGGTCACCACAAGATAAACAAGCTTTTCATGGCTAAATGTTTAAAGATTCAAGGCCATCCGAGCCTTGAAGAAAACAACAATTCCAAAACCACACAAGCATGCAAGTAACTTTGTTTACAACATAGTTTAATAGCCATGGCATTCTAGGATAACCTTAAAACATACTTATATGATAATACATTCTACATTAAGCCATTCACTCCCAAGCATGCAAAGTGAATAAAAGCATAAACATAAGTTATTACAAGGCATAGGCTTCGAAATCTACACTACAACCAACTATCCTTCAACTTCTTACAACAACCAACATAAACATAGCCCTTAGGCCACAAAATAGATACACAAGTACCAAATAGAACAAGAAGGCACAGCCACCTCATAATAACACACATCAACTAGGGCAAAGGCTCTAACGGCACCTCTTCCTCCTCCACTACTACCTCAACAAGCTGGGGATCACCCTCAGCGACTCCTGAAACATATATTGAGGTATGAACAACCACTGTTGCCCAGTGAGGGATATAGTCCCGGGGCGTGCAATGCAACAGGTATATAGTTAAACAACAATAACAATTAGACAATTAAAGAAACAATGATAGCTTAAATAACCACACATTTAAAAGGATACATTTCACATAACCCCTATACACCAATCTTCACTGGTCTTCAATCACGATCCACGAACCACGATCACGATCACGATAAGCCGGCATAATCCCCAAACACTCTAGTGGGTGTACTCAGGATGTACCCCGATAATCCTACGACCCACCATCCCCTGGCAATCTCCAGACCAGGCGAATGGGGGACTAGGGCACAGAGTTTGAATATCCACCGGCAAGCCCTCTGCCGCCTAGCCGATATTCAACACATCCGCCCCTGACACTATGGTTGCGCAACCACTATGCAATGCACTTAACAATGGCAAGTTAATAGCTATAATATAAGCATTAACACATAGGAGGATCAACAAAGTAGGTTGACCTCGATGCAATTAGAATAGAACAATTATATAAGCAAATATGCAGTTTTACAAGAGACATACGCAAGATAAGTATAGAATCATACCAAAAGCTCCAAATCAACTTGAAACCACATATAAACACTCAAGAAGTCATGCCATGGGTTTAGAAGTGTGAGTCAACCGAGATTGCACCTAAACCCCTTTATTTTTCAAACTATTTCTCTTCCAAACCAAAGTTAATGATTTCATTTTCGAGGTAAACTCTCCCAACCTTCTAACTAACCCTCAAGGTACCCTCTCAACCCTCTAACTCATTCAAACGCCCACGATTATCCCGAAAGCCCCAAATTCCCTCTTATGGCTTTAAACTACACATACCTTATCCGGGCTTCAAACAAAGGTTTTCAAAGCTTCTATAGCACCTAGGTAGCCTAAGAATACTAGAAGTGAAGCCCGAATCCACCCGGATTCGCATTAACCCCGAAAGCCCTTTGTTAAAGTCGACTATTTTACGTTTTATGCGATTTTAGAACAATGCAAGTGCACGGGGCTATTAGACTACCTTCACTAGCACCTAAGGCATCTATTAGAAGCATTGAATCAAGTTAAGACGCGCGATTTCACAAAACCCTAAAATTTCTGTCACTATTCACCCTAAAAATCAAACTAACGATTCTAACCGTTTAAAAAGCGAAACGATGGCTCAAATGTGTTCCCTAGCATTCATATACATGGTATAATAGCATAGATAATCAATACAATAGCATTTGAACACATTTTCAACAAATCAAGAAAATAGCAACTATTTAGAAATGCAAAAATAAGCTGCAAAGTTTCGGCCCTGCTATAGTACCATTTCAGCATTTTTTGTTTTGATTTTTGCTTGTTATGACTTAAGGTGAGTTGTGTGTGTGTTATATAAGCTTAGGTGAGTTATTTTAGTTTAAGTGTATGGTCAAATGTGAGTCAAACTAGTTAGAAACAAGTCCTAAGAATAAGTTTAATGTTAGCTAATTAATCTCCAAGTTAGTTACGTAACACTATTCCTTCAACTACTAAAAATATTTTCTAAACGAGTTCTCCTATCGCCTCTAGCTCAAATGCACATTTTTCTCACTACTTTAACAATTAATATGATTTAATAAAAATGCTAATTCACTAATGGAATGTAGTTTAAAAATGAAGTGAATAGTAGTCACATAAGACAGTTAGTAAAGCATAGAAGTAAATGCGCAAACAAGGGATGCAACAGTAATTGAATGCATGGCTAAATCTCGGGCATCACAGAATATCTTCTCTATCTTATTAATCCAAGCCTCCGCCTTCCTATCATCTGGCTCTCCCTAGAACCTTGGTGGATAATAACCGAAGAACCCCTTCAACGTACCACACATGTGGTAACCACCCAGAACATTCAACAACTGAGTTTGTAATGCCTGAGCTTGGGCGGCCTGCCCTGCTAGTATTTGAGCTTGCCCTGCCATAATCTATGTAATCCTATCCATGGCTGCACCAAAACGGTTATCACCCCTATCTCAGCCCGATGCAACATTATCCCGTGCCTCGTCAACTACCTCAGCCCTACCTCTAGTTCTTGGTCTACCAGTCATTCTACTAATCAAAGAGTTAGCATAGGTTATAGCACATAGACAAGCTATAGAAAATTATTAGCACATAAACAATAACTCACATAAAGCACATAAATCACTTAAGTATCAATCACACAAACAAATTGATCACATAATCACATAGTCACTAAATCACATAATCACTTAATCACTTAATGATATTAACACATATTTCACTTTTCTTTTACTTCATACATACTTGCATGCTTGGACCACTACCCACTTTCCGAGGATACCCCGGTTGACAGCTAAATATGCGCTTTGATACCACTTAATGTCACGCCCCAACTCGACCCTCCTACGATCAGTCAGGATGCAACGGAATTTTGGCAGCATAACGAAAGTAACATGAACATTTGGTGTGATACCCCGAACCCGGCATGCATTTAATAGCATTTGACTGCATTTAATTAAGTGTTTAATTAGTTCAATCATCCATTACGCACTATTTTCATGTTTCTTTTAAAAGTATTCAACTAATACTTGGATTAATTATTTTAAATAAGTATTAACTATGTTATTATATTTAATAATTGGTTTCATTTCCTTGTATTTAACTAATTGATTATTTTACCTAACCTATTTATTTAAAGTATTATTTTGATATTTGTTTTAAAAATATTCAAATAATTTTTATATTGATTAATTAAAAGATTATTACCTATTTTTATTATTTATAGTAATTGGATTTATTTTCTTGTATTTAATTAAGTGTCATCTTAAATGTTAGTATTTAATTGCATTTGATTACGTGCTATATTAACTTGTTCATTTGTATCTTAGTATTAATTTCATAATTCTTTAAAATATTCTAGAAATAGTTAAATTATTTATTTTTAAATGAATATTGATTATTTTGATTATTTTAGTAATCGGTTTTATTTTCTTGCATTTAATTACTCGATTTTCAATTAAATGAGAAAAGTAACTCCGAGCCGGAGTGAATTTTAAACTAAATTACTTTTCAAAAATTATATTTTTAAGAAATTGTTTATCATTCTAGTAGTGATCGTTTATTGACTGTTTGATCGTAGTGCATCGAAAACGAGAGTTATATAAATATTTCCCGAATTTAGGGAATAGTATTTTTAGCTTAATTGAGTTAGTTTTAGTTGTTTTTCATTTAATTGCATTGTTTTAACTAGAATAGAATAAATGCCATCAAAATAGCTTATTTGACCATGTTAAATTAGGATTTTGACCTTGCAAAAAGACCAAAATGCCCTTGAGCCTTTGTCATCTTTTAAATAATCAAAACAAAGCAAAATTGACATAAAAACAATTCCCTAAATTCCCCCCAAGGCCCCCTCCCATGGCCGAAAGTTCAAGAGAAAAGAAAAAAAATGATTTTGCATTTTTAAGCCAAAATCTTGAGTGGAATTGGACAAGGATCGTGGCTCGAGTCCTTGCAAGCCTCCCTCTTCAATCTTTGTGAGGGTTTTCACGTTTTTGTGCATTTTTATTTGAATTTGATTTTTGTTTCAAATTTTCAGATTTGATATTTATCGCGTTATAATGCATGTTATTGCTTGAAATAACTTCCTTAGGGTTCGTAGAGCATTGCTTGTTAGTTATTTAGCAATTTTTACGATTGAAATTGCGTATTTGAATTAGGGAAAAATGTGAATAGTTAAAATGAATAGTAAAACCCTAGAATTTTGGATTTTTGATCCGAATCGCGTTTTCTTGATTTGATTAGGTGCCATTAATGTTAGAAAGATAAAATGTGTAATAAAAATGGACTGGCCTTTGTTAAAATTGAAAATTAGACAAAGAAACGTAAAGGGACCGTTTGATCAAGTGTTGACCGTGCTTGAATTGAGTTGGGGGTTTTGCTATTGAGGGCTTAGAAGCACTTTTGGAGCTGTTGTGGCGTTGATTGAGCAACCGGTTAGCATAGTTGTAGTTCAAACGCAGTAGGTGGACTTTCGGGCTTCGGGTGAGAAAGTAAAGTTTCGTGATATAGAAACGTGCCTTGTAGTACCTAAGTGAATGTAGTGAAATCGGTTTCCTAATCCCGTAGCTCGTTTGCTCGTGATTGTCGTTGGAAGTTAGAGATTGAATAGTGATATTTGTCGTTTTCGTGTTTGAACTGCTATTACTTGTTTGATTGATGTTATTGTTGATATTAATGATAATCATGCTTGAAAAGTTAACTGAATGCTAATATTGATTGTAAATGCTTGATATCTCGTATATCGCCACTAATCTACACTTTTGTGCTAACGCTCGGTTATTGCTTGTATCTCGTATTGCATTACATAGTGTCAGATGCGTGAGTGATGGGCCTCTCTGGGCAGTCTCGGGCTGCCAAGGTTGGTTTGCTTTAGCTCCGTGTCCTATTCCCATTCTCGCTAGGGATGCCGCCCTGGGAGATTTGGGTCGTAGATGTGTCGGGGTACATCCGGAGTACACTCAGTGGAAGTTATAAGGTGGTTGCGCGCTTATTGTCATCGTTGTCAACATCAAGCTTGAGATTGATGTATCGCTCGTGAAATGGTACATTGCTCGTATGAGTGAACTATAGCCTTCAAAGTATGGTATAGCTTTGAACGGTTGTGTTAACGCTTTTATTAATTATTTATTGTATTGTTGTTTATATTGATTGCTTTACTTGTCGGTTATATTGTTTAACTGTCTTATTTGCATTGCACAATCTTCTTTCTCTCCACCTCGATATATATTCCGCCCTCACTGAGTATACGTGTTGTGTATACTCACTCCTCACTACCACATTTCAAGAAATACCATGTTAACTGGAAAGTTCGTGGTTATGTGATAGATCGTGCTTGAAGAATTGCCTTGCGTGCTATGTGGCTTGAGTTGTCAAAGATGTAAAGATTTTCCTTTCATGAGATGTATATAATAAATGTGTAAATAGAAGTAATTTGAGTTTTATGTTTAGGTTAGTAAGTTCTGGATTCAATGGATGTTTGTATTGTCTAAAGGAAAGAGTTAGAATAGTTTGGGTGCTTGAAAATGTATATATACTTGTTGTGTTTAATTGTTGAGAACCGAGGGTCGGATGGCCTTGAGGAATTTTGAATGGTTGGACACGGTACTGGTCCACTTATATGCTATCGCAGGTTTTCATTTTGCCTAGGAACAGGGGAGACTCCGTCCATTTTTCCCTAAAATTTATGCCCGAGTTTGGAATTGGGTTGCGATTAGATTGATTAATAGAACTTCCAGTCTCGAGAGGGATCGGGGTGTTACATTAGGGCTCTAAACCAACCTTTAAGAACAACATACATCAAACTTCATAAATCACCAACCAACTCCACAATCAAATTAACAACATACAACGCAACCACTTCATACATTAAACATTTTTCATCAACTATTTCATAGTTACGCGCCTCCGTTCCAACATAATACATTTATTGTATAACATACACTTCCAAAATAGATTATAGCCCACCTCACAACCTAATCATGTTCCAAAACAAGATTACTAAGCTAGCAACATTTAATCTACTATCTTTACAACATCTTATATAACATGAACTTTTAAGTGAAATACAAGACAACTAAGTTTAATATACAATATAACAAAAGAGTACAACATCATAAATCAGGGACAAGACTCTGGCACATAGGACTCGTCCACATATGGCACATTATCCTCCTCTGGAGGCACGTACCCGTAATCTGGATCGGTAACACCTGTATACATGCAATAATTGAGAGTGAGCTTATATAAAACAAGCCCAATGAGGATTCGATAGATCTCTAACAGTATTTACTATACTCCTTGGAAATCATCCTTTGAGCAGTAAACACATAATAAACATCATTAACATTATAAGTGCAACAATAGCAATAACAGTAAACACACAATAAGGATATGATACATTTGCTGATGAAGCTCCACATACCATTTTCAATGCTCCTCAACTCCTCCAAACCCAGTGACATAACTCCGAGTTACCTTGACCTAGACCCACACCCCATGGCCTCTTCGCCCATGCGAGATAGGGATTAGCCATGATAACTGTGCCCGCAACCCAAGATGCCTCCCGAGGTGACACAACATTATCAAAGCTCACAACAATGGGACTCAATTCGAGAAGTCAACAACATTGGTTGCCCGACTCCCAACTCATAATAACAATAACAATTCCAATTCGAGAAGTCAACAATATTGGTTGCCCGACTCCCGACTCATAACAACAATAACAATCAGTTAACAATGTAACACCCCAGATTAACCCCGAGCGTGCTCCTCACGATGTTGTAACAATAATCAATAATCAATAATTAATTAATCCGTATTTCAACAATCAATTAAACAACATTTAACAATCAACAACTATATAATCATGAAACAATTAAGTTAGATAACAAAGTAGGCCATCCAACTCAACATGCATTAAACACACAACCAAACCCTAGTCGAACCATCAACAACTGACAATTCAATCACTCAAACACCACCCAAACATCCAAAGGCACAATTCAACATTTTAAAGAAAGACAACCCAAACTTCTAAAAGTTATAACTTACATTCTACTAATCGGATAACCTCCAAACCAGTTTCTAACACTCACCCACTCAATCAATAACATTCACCCCCTCGAAAACCAACCATAAATCATCCACATCAAGCCCAACAACCCTAATGCATCAAGGCTCAAATTTCCGGACTTTCACACCAACATTGCAATCAAAATTTCAGCATTACAACATTACTACCACGTATTTAACAAACTTTTAGAAACTAACAGCAAGCAATTCCAACAACCACAACAACATTTATTCAACAAAAAGCCAAATACTCAACTTTTAATACCCGAAAATAAAAATGCATACTACAACAGTTCAAATCTTATATAAACACATATAAACGATCCTTAGCATGCACTGAGCAATAATATAACATCAAATCAACTTTCTAAGGGTTCAAAATTCAATTATATGCGAACACATAAAAAATGAGATTTGAGATCTAGAATTTTTCTCTCACATTTGATGTTGTTTGATGCAAGAAAGGTGTAGAATGGATGCCCAACAAGCAAGAACAAAGTTGATTCAAGTGCAAAGGCTTTGTATTGCAATTTCTATAAGAAAATTTGATAAAAAATAAAGCTAAAATGGCCCCTTGAGTTTCGGCCATGTGTGTGTGTGTTTGTGGTGTTTTGAGTTTTGTTTTGTGAGCTATTTTAGTATATTAGGCATATATAAGCTTGGTCAAATAAAATAAATGAAAGTCAAAGGTGGAAACTAGTTAGTTTATTTAGTATTTTTAGTGTTTTCTTGCCTTTTAATCCTATTTTTGACTATTTCTTACTCAAAACATTAATTTGACACTTAGACTATTTTAAGTAGTTTATTTTTAGGTGTCAAGAGTTTCCTCATGCAAAGACTTTCACCCGACTCGGCTAAAAACGCGATTTTTGTAAAAGAAAATGTAAAAACCTTTAAAATTACAAAACCGATTCAAAATCCGTTTTAATCAAACACGGGTCTATTAATACCCGAGGACTAGGTTTTAAAACATTTAAAACACCCCTGTAAAAATTTTAGCGGACAGGTATTCAAAACATTATTCACAAAAATCGTCAATAAAATTTCTAATGCCAATTTTGATGAAAATTTCATGAATGCACACATAGCATGTATTAGGAATATAAATCATATATTTAGCACATTCTAACTTATATAACACATAAACAGGTCAAATCATGCAAATCGAGGCAAAGACACACAAATATTGGTAAAAGAAAAAACTGGGGTTTCACATTCTCCCCTGCTTAAAACAATTGCGTCCGCGCAATTCTGCCTTGACCCTTGGAGGACCTCATGCACTGTTAGCTCAAACATACAAAATGAAAGATCGAATACCAAATTCCAAATATCAACTAAAAACACCAGATAAGAACACCGAGTAAAATCATTGATTAAGAATCCCCGAAGAAAAAGCTCGAATAATAATGACGAATAAGAACGCTGATAAAAAATATCAAGTAGGAACTTCAAACAAGATCACCGAGCGAGAATACCGAATAATAATCCAACAAAACAACTCCGGATGACACCGTATAAGAATTCCTCATAAGAATACCGCATAGAAAATACCATAGAAGAAGTCCAAAGAGGTATGCTGAATAAGAATCTTCATATAGAAATCCCAAGGAAAAATGCCAAATAAGATCACCAAATAAGAATTCCAATAGTCAATATATAGTCGTAAAGTAGCTTGACCCTCAATCGGAATTTCATATGGTTCAGCGTCACATACTACTCAGTCATCAACTGATATGATGCACATGCTATCTTTAATCGTATAAGGCAAACTCTCTACTCACATTTTAGCACGTTGCACTCAAGGAGATATGATATTTAATTGGTTGAGAATAAGTAAGTTACCTTTCACCACTGCTTGGCCCGAGCCTGAGCCTGCTACTGCTGAGGTGTACTACTTGCAGGTCCACCCTGATAACCCTAGACTGCTGGCTGACTTGTAGAACCCTGATACCTGGGGCAATCCCTCGCCTGGTGTTGGTTGCTGCCTCAACCTAAACACGTCACTGCCTTCTTCCGACAGTTGGCTTATAATAAGTACACAGCAGTATCGGTGTACTGACACTGTCTCCAGAAGACCCAGAAACTGAATAAGCAGCTGTACCAGCCTGCTGCAGAGGTGACGCAACACTAGGCCTATACCAACCCTTAGACGGGGCCGGCCTATACTATGACTGTGCTTGAAAGGAGCCTTGCTGAAACTGAGCCCGATAGTAACCCTGCTGATCCTGTGGTCTGAAAGAACCCTACTTAACCGAAGGCCTATAACCACCCTACTGTACTGAAGGTCTATACATACCCTGCTGGCCTTGCGGCTGAAATGGCATCTTGCTAGGCTAACTAGGTCCAATCTGTTCCCCTTTCCTCTTTTCCAGTTTGGATGCCGCATCAAAAGCCTCAGAAAATATATCATACTGATTTAGAGCCATTGCATCCTGAATCTCTGACCTCAAACCCAACATAAACCTCCGGGTCCTACGCTCCTCATCTGTTACAAACTCCGGTGCATACCGGGACAGTCTAGTATAAGTGGCCTCATACTGAGCCACTGTAGCATCCCCCTGAACTAAAGACAGGAATTCTGCCTTTCTCATTTCTCTTGCAATCCTCAGGATGTACTTCGCCCGAAACGCTCTAAGGAAGGTATCCCAAACATACGGAATACCTTTTGCCTCCCAACCGACTCTCACTATGCGCTACTACTCCTCTGCCTCATCATCAAACAAGTAAACGACATAAGTGACTCTTCTCTCATCAGTATAGTCTAGAGGATCGAATATCTTCTCTATCTTATTAATCCAAGCTTCTGCCTTCCTATCATCTGGTTTTCCCTGGAACCTAGGTGGATAATAACCCAAGAACTCCTTCAACGTACCACGCCCGTGGTAACCACCTTGAACATTCATCAACTGAGTCTGTAATGCCTGAGCTTCGGCAGCCTGCCCTGCTAGTATCTGAGCCTGCCCTGCCATAATCTATGTAATCCTATCCATGGCTGCACCAAAACGGTAATCACCCCTATCTCGGCCCGGTGCCACATTATCTGGTGCCTCGTCAACTACCTCAGGCCTACCTTTAGTTATTGGTCTACCCGTCATTCTACTAATCAAAGAGTTAGCACAGGTTATAGCACATAGACAGGCTATAGACAATTATTAGCACATAGACAACAACTCACATAAAGCACATAAATCACTTAAGTATCAATCACATAAACAAATTGATCACATAATCACATAGTCACTAAATCACATAATCACTTAATCACTTAATCATATTAACACATATTTCACTTTTCTTTCACTTCATACATACTTGCATGCTTGGACCACTACCTACATTCCGAGGATACCCCGGCTGACATCTAAACATGCGCTCTGATACCACTTAATGTCACGCCCCAACTCAACCCCTTCTACGATCAGTCAGGACGCAACGGAATTTCGGCAGCATAACGACAGTAACATGAACATCAGGGCTCTAAACCAACCCTTAAGAACAACATACATCAAACTCCATAAATCACCAACCAACTCCACAATCAAATTAACAACATACAACGCAACCACTTCATACATTAAACATTCTTTCATCAACTATTTAATTGTTACGCGCCTCCATTCCAACATAATAAATTTATTATATAACATACACTTCCAAAATAGATTATAGCCCACCTCGCAACCTAATCATGTTCCAAAACAAGATTACTAAGCTAGCAACATTTAATCTACTATCTTTACAACATCTTATATAACATGAACTTTTAAGTCAAATACAAGACAGCTAAGTTTAATATACAATAAAACAAAAGGGTACAACATCATAAATCAGGGACAAGACTCTGGCACATAGGACTCGTCCACATATGGCACATTATCCTCCTCTAGAGGCACGTATCCGTAATCTGGATCGGTAACACCTGTATACATGCAATAATTGAGAGTGAGCTTATGTAAAATAAGCCTAGTGAGGATTCAATAGATCTCTAACAGTATTTACTATACTCCTTGGAAATCATCCTTTGAGCAGTAAACACATAATAAACTTCATTAACATTATAAGTGCAACAATAGCAATAACAGTAAATACACAATAAGGATACGATATATTTGCTGATGAAGCTCCACACACCATTTTCAATGCTACTCAACTCCTCCAAAGCCTGCGACATAACTCTGAGGTACCTTGACCTAGACCCATACCCCATGGCCTCTCCGCCCATGCGAGATAGGGATTAGCCATGATAATTGTGCCCGCAGCCCAGGATGCCTCCGGAGGTGACACAACATTATCAAAGCTCACAACAATAGAACTCAATTCGAGAAGTCAACAACATTGGTTGCCCGACTCCCGACTCATAACAACAATAACAATCAGTTAACAATGTAATACCCTGGATTAACCCCGAGCGTACTCCTCACGATTTTGTAGCAATAATCAATAATCAATAATCAATTAATTTGTATTTCAACAATCAATTAAATAACATTTAACAATCAACAATTTTATAATCATGAAACAATTAAGTTAGATGACAAAGTAGGCCATCCAACTCAACATGCATTAAACACACAACCAAACCCTAGTCTAACCATCAACAACTCACAATTCAATCACTCAAACACCACCCAAACATCCAAAGGCATAATTCAACATTTTAAAGAAAGACAACCCAAACTTCTAAAAGTCATAACTTACATTCTACTAATCTGATAACCTCTAAACTAGTTTCTAACACTCACCCACTCAATCAATAAGATTCATCCCCTCGGAAACCAACCATAAACCATCCACATCAAGCCCAACAACCTTAAAACCCTAATGCATCAAGGCTGAAATTTCCAAACTTTTGTACCGACATTGCAATCAAAATTTCGGCATTACAACATTACTACCACGTATTTAACAAATTTTTAGAAACTAACAGCAAACAATTCCAATAGCCACAACAACATTTATTAAACAAAAAGCCAAATACTCAACTTTTAATACCCGAAAATAAAAATACATACTACAACAGTTCAAATCTTATATAAACACATATAAACAATCCTTAGCCTGCACTGAGCAATAATATAACATCAAATCAACTTTCTAACGGTTCTAAATTCAATTATATGTGAAAACATAAAAAATGACATTTGAGATCTAGAATTTTTCTCTCACATTTGATGTTATTTGATGCAAGAAAGGTGTAGACTGGATGCCCAACAAGCAAGAACAAACCTTGATTCAAGTGCAAAGGCTTTGTATTGCAATTTATATGAGAAAATTTGATAAAAAATAAAGCTAAAATAGCTCCTTGAGTTTCGGCCATGTGTGTGTGTGTTTGTGGTGTTTTGAGTTTTGTTTTATGAGCTATTTTAGTATATTAGGCATATATAAGCTTGGTCAAATAAATTAAAAGAAAGTCAAAGGTGGAAACTAGTTAGTTTATTTAGTATTTTTAGTGTTTTCTTGTCTTTTAATCCTATTTTTGACTATTTCTTACTCAAAACATTAATTTGACACTTAGACTATTTTAAGTAGTTTATTTTTAGGTGACAAGAGTTTTCTCATGCAAATACTTTCACCCAACTCGGCTAAAAATGCGATTTTTGCAAAAGAAAGTGTAAAAACCTTTAAAATTATAAAACCGATTCAAAATCCATTTTAATCAAACACGGGTCTGTTAATACCCGAGGAATAGGTTTTAAAACGTTTCAAACACCCCTGTAAAAATTTTAGCGGAGAGGTGTTCAAAATACTATTCACAAAAATTGTCAATAAAATTTCTGATGTAGATTTTGATGAAAATTTCATGAATACAGACAGTGCATGTATTAGGAATATAAATCACATATTTAGCACATTCTAACTCATATAACACATAAGTAGGTCAAATCACGCAAATCGGGGCAAAGACACGCAAATTGAGGTAAAGATAAAAACTTGGGTTTCACACTTATGAACTTTGCCAGTCAAATGGGCGGAACTTGACTCATCAAGCAAACAAAAAGTAGCCTTCATTAGTCATAATGGGTTGGGCCCTTGTATCCTCATATGAAGCGTCACGTAGCATCTTTAGATTGTGACGTAAGCTCTTCAGTTCGTGAGTTCTAGAGCTGTTATGCTTTAGTGTATCAACAGGGCAAAGCTGACTAATCAGCTCAATCTTTATTGTAATCGTATAAAGAAGAACTAGCCTCGCGTGAGATATTGATTGCGTTGATTGACACAACATCACATCTAGAATGACAAATCTATGAATCTAGAGTTTTTCGCGTAGAAAGACGTCAAGAAAGCTTGAATAAGATTTTGAAAGGTTTTGCGCATAAAGAAAGAATTACAATTGACAGAGTCTTTTGCTCATGCATTTCCTTTAGGTAGGAGTAGATGGTGAAGGCTAGTTGTTCCTTGGCAGGTTATAAAGGAAAGGGGTGAAATTTTACTTTGTATTTATATTAGTTTCACTATTAGTAGTTAGCTAGCGAAGGGCAATCATAGTTTCAAGCGTAGTGCATAGTGGAAAGCAAATTGTTCTTCTAGTTCCAAGCGTGGGACTGTGAGAGAATAGTTCAATGCCAGCGAATAGGGTAGGAAGTAAACAAGTGTTAATGGTGGAAAGCTCGCAAGGGAAAATGCATTAGAAAAAAGCGAGCGAAGCGAAGGAGAAATAATATTTTTTATATTGGAAAGAAACTCCTCCTTGGGGGAACTTAACTACCTCGATCCTCATCTCGTTCACTTATAGAAGACCTTGCCTAGCTCTATTTTCTTTCTTATACTAGGAACCCTAGCTTAAATCCTGAGGCCGAGGTACGTAGTGAGGTCTTTTGCTGGGCAAGAAGGAATAGTCGGTTTTTTAGTCTTAATCCAGCGACTAGCCTTACTCCGAACGATATTTGAAGTATGGTTCACTTAGCCAATTTACGGGATCTTATTTGACAACTTTACCCATGGCTTCCAGTAGGCTTGAAGAAAAGGGTCTGGCTTTTGGATGGCCACTATCTTAGACAGTTTGCCTCGGCTTCCAAGTCAAGGTCCACAACTTACAACTTTTGTTGGCCTACAGGGAGTCCTTTCTTAACTTCAATCTGCTTAGATCCCAGAATTTCCCCATTCATTACCTTAAACGACAATGGGTAAAGATAAGGTGATAATGGGCAAAGGATATTCATTGTGTTTAGTCATGTATTCTTTATCAATATCCCACCCTTTCTTTGAACCTTGTCAATGATCGAACTTAAAGATATGAACTCAGTGCTATTTGATGAGTAACTGAGAACAAAGGAGAATGATATAGAAAGAATGAAATAATGAAAGAGGAAGTAATTTCTAGTAGTAACGACTTGTCACGATCCATTGGTTCATATAGAATCCATGTCCTAGGTGTATCAAAAAACATTCTTTTTGCTAAGTGTATATAATAAAATAGAGTGAAAGGGTCTACCCCGAAACCAAAGGGGTACTGTGATACCCCGAACCTGGCATATATTTAATAGCATTTAAAGTTAATTTAAATTGCATTTTATTGACCTTTCACCTTCTTTGACTAAACTAGTTGACTTTTCATCTACATTGACCAACTAGGACAATGTGAGAATTTTTGAAATGTTTAATAAAGGGCAAACTTGGGATTAGAAATAAAAAAATGCAATGTTAAGTTAGTCAAATTTTGGGTCAACTTTGAAATTAAATCTGAACCAATTGGGGAAGAGTTAGGTAGCAAATTATATATGGTTGGAAAGCTCTATGAGTCTAGTTTCTGAGGCTTCAAACCGTTCGTGAATTGGAGTTTTCTAGAAGAAGTTATGGCCGTTTTCGTAAGGTCGCGCATAGCTGTTTTGGTTTAGCGGGTTGACCGAAGCTTTGTGTGACACCCCGATCCCTCTCGAGACCGGGAGTTCTAACAATCAATCTATTCACAACCCAAATCCAAACCCGGCAAGATTTTAGGGAAAGACGGACAGAGTCTCCCCTGTTTCTAGGCAAATTGCAAAACCTGTAATAGCATATAAATGGACCAACACCGTGTCCAACCATTCAACCACCTCAAGGCCATCCGAGCCTCGGTTCACAACAAGCAATTCACAAGTAAATATAAATTCAAGCTTAGCAATTAAACTACACCAACCTATTGCATAAAGTAGACTATCATGACTTTCTATCTTTTTCCCTTTTTGTCATTACAAATATATATTGAAGTTAAGCTATATCAACTAAATACATAATCTAATGAACTTAAATTACACCCCTTTAACATTAAATACATATAATACATAAAAGCATACAACTTTACAACTTTGACAACTCAAGTCACATAGGCACGCAGGACAACCCTTCAAGCACGGACTTTCACGAAATCACGAACTTTCCAGCTAACATGGCATTTCCTGAAATGTGGTGGTGAGGAGTGAGCAAAGTCAACACGGATACTCAGGGAAGGCGAGACAGATATCGAGATGGAGAGAAAGAAGATCGTGCAATGCAAATAGGTACAGTTAAGCAATACAATCAATAAAAGGCATTCAATATATATAACAATACAATAAACAATTAAGAAAAGCATTAACACAACCAATCAAAGCTATACCACACTTTGAAGGCTATGGATCACTCGAGCGAGTAATGTACCGATCACGATTCCGATGACATTAACGATGACGCGCCGGCCCAAACCACCTTATAACACCAGTTTGGAATACCTCGGGAGTAACCATCAATTCTACGACCCAAATCTCCCTGGGAGGCAACCCAAGCGAGAAAGGGAATAGCAGCGGAGCTAGAGCAACCAACACTGGCAACCCGAGGCTACCCAGAGAGGCCCATCACTCACGCGCGAGACACTATGCAATGCAAGACTCGATACAAGGCGATGAGCGAGCGATATCAAGCATTCTCAACAATTGATAAACATTTCAATCAATAATCAACTCTAACAAGCATAATAAGCATTAACAAGCATTTACAATCAAACAAGTGACAAAAATAACACCAACTAACATTATCAAGCATTAGCAAGTATTCTATAGGCATTATAAGCATTCTATAGGCAACATAAGCATTCTATAATTAATATAAACATACTATAAGCAATATTCTATGGAGACACACAAAATCACAAAAATGACCCCAACTTCAAAACACTACTACTTTCAAACGAGCCACGAGCTTTGGAAACCGACTTCACCAGTCCTCCTATGTCACCATAAGGCACGGCTAAAGACCCCGAAACCCTACTTTACCCTAGAATTCACGCAAAGTCCCGATTTTCCCCTTTGCTCGTTTGAACTACAACTATATTAACCAAACACCCAACCAACGCCATAATCGCACAAAAAGTGCTTTCATGGCCTCCCGAAACAATGCCAACACGCAATACAAGAAAACGCTAAACTCGACCTAAACGACCCCAACTTTCACCAAGCCGTTTTTCTCCGTTTTTCTATTACACATTCCAATTAAACCAAAAATTTAGGCATTCTAGCATATCTAGCACATTTCTACATCAACGGACAGCATAACAGCGCAACTTTATCGTTTCAAGGGTTTACTATTCACTAATTACTATTCATTAGTCAATTTAAATTGCAATTTCGATTTTCAACCGCAGAAAATGCTAAAAAGCTATAAATACATGTTCTACAATCAACAAGGAACATTCTTTAAGCAACAAAATGATTAAAACAACAATCTACGCATAAGTTCTAAAAATTAAAGTTTAGATATACATTTTTCAAAGACGCAGATAATGCTGAACCCCTCACATTAGACGCTCCTAGACGCAAGGAAAACCTCGTAGAGTGGCTCGGAAACCACCCCGTGCAAGCTCACGCAAAGATTTGGTGATTTGTAGTTAAAGTTTTTTTTTTTTTTTTCTCTTTCTTTTCCTCATGTTTTCAAGTCTTTCTTCTCTGTTTTTTCATGTGCAATTCTGCTTATTTAGGAAAAAAAAAATGACAAGTCAAAGGTCAAAGATTCGGTCAACCCGCTAAACCAAAACAACTATGCGCGACCTTACGAAAACGGCCATAACTTCTTCTAGAAAACTCCAATTCACGAACGGTTTGAAGCCTCAGAAACTAGACTCATAGAGCTTTCCAACCATATATAATTTGCTACCTAACTCTTCCCCAATTGGTTCAGATTTAATTCCAAAGTTGACCCAAAATTTGACTAACTTAACATTGCATTTTTTTTATTTCTAATCCCAAGTTTGCCATTTATTAAACATTTCAAAAATTCTCACCTTGTCCTAGTTGGTCAATGTAGATGAAAAGTCAACTAGTTTGGTCAAAGAAGGTGAAAGGTCAATAAAATGCAATTTAAGTGAGCTTTAAATGCTATTGAATACATTTCAGGTTCGGGGTATCACATCATTCCCCCTTAAAAAAATTCCGTCCTCGCAATTCTTCTTCCAAAAGAACTCAGCATCATCTGAAATCCAATTCTGACTAATCTTCTTCGGTTGAAGAATCCCTTTGACATGAATACCGAAGAAGAATAAAATTCCAACCAAAAGTGCCGAGATAATACCAATAAAGACCTAAGTAAAGATATTGTAGATAAAATCACATCACATATTAATGATAAGAAGAATACCGAATGAATACCCCATACACGAATCTCGAGTAAAAGTTCAACTATTACTACCCGAGAATTCCCAAACAAGAAGCCAAATAAAGGCTCAAACAAAGGTTCCATCCAAAGGTCCAAATAAGTACCCCACTTGTCATGAATTTCATAGAAGAAGACCCAGTTAAGAGTGCTGAAGAAAATACTAAGAATCCTATCAAACATAGTTCAAAGTTCTAAAGAAGTCATCCAAATAATAACCCCATGCGACACCCAATTAGATTCCGAGTTTTGCTATCAAATGCTGAGAGGAATGTCAAAGGAAATAGCAGAGAAAATATAATGTGCCCAATAAAACAACCAAGTTGAATAACAAACATAGTTTCCCACCAAAGCCAAACTCTAAGGCCTCTTCACTATTTTCCAAGTGAAAACTTCATGCAACCTTGCCAATAAGGAAAATACCAATAGAACGCCCAATAAGAATTTCAAAGAATACCCTAAGTAGTATTATACAATAAGTCTGATAGGAACTCCAAATACCAAACCTACTGAGGAACACTGAAGAAGATATCCGAAACAATGCTCCAATAAGAAAGTAGCCAAGTTTGCTTAATAAGTAAATATTAAATAATTGGCCACTGAGAATTCCAGAAAATATCATTGAAGAATTTCCAATCAGGGATGCCAGTATCACACCAATAAAGACCGAGACACATATACCATAGATATTACTGTGCAGTAAGGCCGATTAAAATCCCAATAGCCAAATCCACCGAGAAATGCCAACAAAAGTCTCCAAAGAATACCCATTAAGAAAACCAAAGAATGCTCCAAAGAATAACCAAATAAAACCCCAAGAGAAAGCTACCATTTCACAATTGTTAAGCACAGAGGAGGACCATAGAGATTTGCCAATAACCGAGCTCCAAAAGCAAACACCAATTCCCAAATAAAGGCTAGTCAAATGCCATTCATTTCCTGCCAATCCATACACCTTGAAAAGCCAGCGGTGAACCACTTTCTTCAGGGGAGGAAGAAGACTTACTTACCATTTCCATAGGACATGTATGAATGCCAATATATCACAGTTATACACATGCCTTAAACTATTATGCAAGCAATTTTGTAAAACAGTTTATTCAACAAAGTCACTCAAGCACGGCAATCAAGTCAAGCACAACATAATCAATTCAAACCACGGCATAGCTAATTCAAGACATTCTATACACATTACAAGTAATACTTCAAGCAACTAACAATTCACGAGGTCGATTGGATTCACGAGGTCAATTCAATAAGTCAGTTCGATAGACAACTAGACATTTCACCTTTCTTAAGAAACATTTAACACATAACACATAACTATATCACATAAGTGCTTACATTCAAGTCAAGACACACAATCTCACATACAAGCATACACTTTCAAAACACACTTATCAAGCACACTGTGAAACCCCACTTTCCTGCTTATCTCGTTTTACGTGCTATACCTTGTTTTGCGTGCATATGATCTGTTTATGTGCTATAGGACCTAGAAAGTTATAATTTTTATGTCAATACTCCTAATACGTGCTAAATGTGCATTCATGAAATTTTTATCAAAAACAGAGTTAGAAATTTTATCGTCGATTTTCAGTGAATAGTATTTTCAAAACACGCCCGCTAAAATTTTGAAACTGGTCTTTTTAACCCTTCTAGACCTAGTCCACGGACTTTAATAGACCTGTGTTTGATGAAAACGATTTTAAAATCGGCTTAAGAATTTATTAGGGTTTTTACACTGACTTTTGCGAAAATCGAGTTTTAAGTCGATTTGGGTGAAATTGTTGGATTGTAAAACTTCTTGTCACCTAAAAATAATCCACTTGAGATATCTTGGGGGTTGCATAATTATTTTTAACTTGGTGGGCAATAAAATGCAATTAAAGTCATTAAAAACACAAAAATACTAATTAAAACTAACTTTGACTTTATTAAATTATTGACCTTATAAGCTATTGTCATCAACACATACTCACACAACACAAAAACACCACCACAAACACACACAAGGCCGAGAGAAAAGAGGGAGAAAAAGAAAGAGAAAAACTCAAGCTTTTCAATCAATTTTTCAAAGAAAAACCTAGTTTTTGCCCGTAGAACTTCGCACCGACTTGGATTCTGCTTGTTGGGCACGCATAGCACGCATTCCTAGGCTTATATCACATCAAAGGTGATAGAAAAATTCTAGATCTCAAAATGTCATTTTTATGTTTTTGCTCATAAATGAAGATTGAACCGTTAGAATTGAAATTTGATGATAGATTATTGCTCCTTGCATGCTAGGGATCGTTATATACTAATACTACGAATTTCTGTCGGATGTAGCATAATTTTTATTTTCCGGGTATTTAAATTTGATTAAAATGTTCAAAGTTGAATTAAATGTGTTGTGTTGATCGAAATCGATTGCCGTCGATTTGTAAATACTTGATAATTACGTGTTAGCGCTGTTGTAATGCCGAATTTTCGATTACATTGTTCGTGTGAAAATCCGGAAAATCCAGCCAAGACATCTTAGGGTTTTAGGGTTATTGGGCATGATTTGGAGGTGTTATGGTGGATTTCCGAGAGGGCTAATGTAGTAGGTTGAATGGGTGAGTGATAGGAACTGATTTGACAATGTTTGGATTAGTAGATTGTAAGTTATGAATTTTAGAAGTTTAGGTTGTCATTCTTTAATTTCTTGAACGATGACTTTAGATGATTGATGATTATGGAGTCTTGGTATATGTGTGCCACCTCTCGGGCAGCGTCGGGCTGTCGGGTTGATAACGGCATGACTGCCATAGGCTACCCCCAGCTCGCATGACGGAGGTGTCATGGAGGGAGGGGCTAGTGAGGTACCTCGGGTGCGTGAGTAATGGGGAGTTATAAGAAGAACGGTTGAGATCGTGATGGCGTTTGGAGCTACACCAAATAGAGTATCCTTTATTGATTGGTTATATAGTTATGTGATGATAATGTTATTATTGTTGTTGTGTGTTTACTTGCTCAAAGGACTAAATCCAAGGAGCGTAGTGAATACTGTCGAGATCTATCGGATCCTCACTGGGCTTATGTATATAAGCTCACTCTCTATTATTGCATGCTTACAGGTGTTGCAGAGCCGGATTACGGGTACGTGCCTCCTAAGGAGGAAAATGTGCCTTACGTGGACGAGTCATATGTTCCCGAGTCTTATCCATGATTATATGTTGTTTAATGTCATGTATATTAGCTTAATAGACTTTTATATGCTTTGTGGTTCTTATTGTAATAGATGTTGAAAGATGATGATCCAAACGATGTTAACTTAGTGGCTTTCTTTTGTCTATGGTTAAGTTGTAGTTGTGTCTCAACTTATTTTTTTTGAAATGTATGATAAGGTTGAGGTATTGTATGTCATGTTAGAACGGAGGCGTATAACGAGGATGGTTTATTGTATAATATGGTTGTGTTGTATGTTGTTGTTTGTATTGAGGAATTGCTGGATGTATGATGTTTTATGAGGTTGGTTTAGAACCTCGGAAATCTATTTACTGTCGTTATGCCGCCGAAATGCTGTTGTGTCCTGACTTATTGTAGGTGGGGTCGAGTTGGGGGGTGACAGTTTAAGTGGTATCAGAGCGCATGTTAGCTGTCAGCCGGGGTATTCTCGGAATGTGGGTAAAGGTCTTAGCATGAAATATGTATGAAAAGAAAGAAAAATGAAATATGTATTGGTATGATTAAATGATTAAGGGATTATGTGATTTAAGTGCTTATGTGATTATGTGATTAATTTGCTTATGTGATTGAAACTTATGTGATTTATGTGTTTTATATGAGTTTGTTGTTTATGTGTTAAAAGTTGTATATAACCTGTTTATGTGCTATAACCTGTGCTAACTCTTTGATTAGTACGATGGCCGGTAGACCGAGGACTCGTGGTAGGCCCGAGATTGTAGATGAGGTTCCTGATATTGTGGCACAGGGCAGTGATAGGGGTGATGGCAGGTTAGGGTCAACAATGGATCGGATTGCAGATTTGATGGCTGGGTAGGCCCAGTTGTTAGCAGGTCAGGCAGTTCAGACTCAGACGTTGCAGGCTTAGATACAGAATGTACAGGGAGGTAATCACGGTCGAGGTACTATGAAGGAGTTTCTGGGGTACTATCCTCCTAGATTTCAGGGAGAGCCTGATAATAGGAAGGCCGAGTCGTGGATTAGTAAGTTAGAGAAAATTTTTGATTCTCTCGGGTACACTGATGAGAGGAAGGTGACTTGTGCTGTCTATTTGCTTGATGATGAGGCAGAGGAATGGTGGCGCACTGTGAGAGCCAGTTGGGAGACCCGGGGTGTTCCGTATGTTTGGGATACCTTTCTGACTGCTTTTAGGGATAAGTATGTCCCGAGGGTTGCACGGGAGAGGAGAGAGGATGAGTTCCTGTCTTTGGTACAGGGGAATTCTTTTGTGGCTCAGTATGAGACTACATTCACTAGGTTGTCCCGGTATGCACCGGAGTTTGTAGCTGTGGAGGAGAGGAAGACTCGTAGATTTATGCTGGGATTGAGGCCCGAGATTCAGGATGCAATGGCTCTGAATCACTATGATATCTTCACTAAGGCTTTTGATGCAGCTTCTAGGTTAAAGAAGAGGAAAGGGGATCAGATTGTCTCCAGTCAGCCTAGTAAGAGGCCGTATCAGCCATAGGGCCAGCAGGTTATATATAGGCCTCCAGTACAACAGGTTGTCTACAGGCCACCAGCCCAACAGGGTTCTTATAGGCCACAGGGTCAGTAGAGTTACTATCGGCCTCAGTTTCAGTAGGGGCCATATCAGGTTCAGACTCAGTATAGGCTAGCCCAGTCTCAGGGTCAATACAGGCCTAGTGTGGTGAGACCTCAGCAGCAGGCTGTATCAGCTTCTTCTTCAGCTTCTGGTTCTTCTAGAGGCAGTGTTAGTGCCACATCATCGCAGTGTAATTACTGCAAGAGCCCAGGGCATGTGGAGTCCGACTGCACGGTAAAGGCAGGGACATGTTTGGGTTGTGGTAGCATCGAGCATAGGGCGAAGGATTGCCCTAGATATGCGAGGACTGAGGGTCGGGCAGCGACTCAGGGTTACCAGGGTAGGTCTACAGGCAGTGTACCATAGCAGCAGCGGGTTTAGGCTCGGGCTTACGCAGTTGATATGGAGGAGATGCCTGAGGAGACAGCAGTTGTGGAAGGTAACTTCCTTATACTTGATCAACTTCTTAAAGTGTTGATTGATTCTGGTGCTACGCATTCTTTCATTACTCCTGCTTGTGTGCAACGTGTTAAATTGCAACCTGAAAGATTGCCTTATGTGGTTGAGATTAGTACCTCTTTGACTGATAAGTATATTACTGGCTTAGTATGTAAGGATTGTATAATACATGTTAAGGGGCATAATTTTCCTTCGGACCTTATTTTATTTCCTATCCGGGGGTATGATGTTATTCTGGGTATGGATTGGCTTTCTAAGTATGATGCCCAGTTGAACTGTAGAACCAAGGTAGTACAGTTTCGTTTGCCAGATCAGCCAGTAGTAGAGGTAGCGGGTAACCGGGGTGCTAAGACGAGTTTTGTTATCTCAGCAACTAAAGCCATTAAGTTGGTGAGCAAGGGGTGTTCGGGTTATCTAGCTTATTTGATCAACAAGCCATCTGATAAGCTACAGCTAGAGGAAGTCCCTATTATCTGGGAATATCCTAATGTATTTCCCGAGGAGTTGCCAGGATTGCCGCCAGAGAGGGATATAGAGTTTGTGATTAATCTTGTTCCCGGTACTCAACCTATTTCTAAATCGGCGTACCGGATGGCACCAGCTGAGTTGAAGGAGTTGAAGACTCAGTTACAGGAGTTATTGAAGAAAAGATTCATTCAACAGAGTTCTTCACCTTGGGGAGCTCCTGTTTTATTTGTGAAGAAGAAGGATGGTACTTTGAGATTGTGTATTGATTACCGTGGTTTGAATCAGGTGACCATCAAGAATAAATATCCTTTGCCACTGATTGATGAGTTGTTTGATCAACTTCAGGGAGCCAAAGTCTATTCTAAATTTGATTTGAGGCAGGGGTATTATCAGCTTCGGATTCGCACGGAGGATGTTCCGAAGTCTGCCTTCAGGACTCGGTACGGGCATTATGAGTTTGTTGTTATGCCCTTTGGTTTGACTAATGCACCGGCAGCATTCATGGATCTTATGCATCGAGTCTTTCAGCTGTACTTGGACCAGTTCGTGGTGATTTTTATTGATGATATCTTGGTCTATTCTAAATCTGAATCGGAGCACGAGCAACATCTACGGCTTGTATTAGAGAAGTTACAGGAGCATCAGTTGTTTGCCAAGTTCAGCAAATGTGAATTTTGGCTGCAACGGATTTCTTTTATTCGCCATGTTATTACACAGAGCGGTATTGTTGTAGATCCCACTAAGATTGAATCGGTGATGTCTTGGAAGCGGCCAGAGAGTGTTATTGATGTCCGTAGTTTTCTTGGCTTGGCGGGTTATTACCGTAGGTTTGTCAAGGACTTCTCAAAGATTGCGGGGCCACTATCTAAGTTGACTCAGAAACGGACTATCTTTAATTGGGATGAGAAGTGTGAGAGTGGATTTCAGGAGTTGAAAAAGAGGTTAACTACCGCTCCAGTACTTGCTCTACCAGAGGGGACCGATAATATGGTCATTTACAGCGATGCATCCAAGGAGGGCTTGGGATGTGTTCTTATGCAGGATGGCCGAGTTATTGCCTATGCTTCTCGAAAGTTGAAGCCTTATGAAGAAAATTATCCGACTCATGATCTTGAGTTGGCAGCAGTTGTCTTTGTACTCAAGAAGTGGCGTCATTATCTGTGGGGAAGTAAGTTTGAAATTTTCACTGATCATAAGAGTCTAAAGTACTTGTTCTCACAGAAGGAGTTAAATATGCGCCAGCGGAGGTGGATGGAGCTTCTTGGAGATTATAATTGTTCTATCAATTATCTGCCTGGAAAGGCAAATGTTGTGGCAGATGCTCTCAGCCGGAAGGCTAGTATTTCTTGTTTGGCTGTCAAGAAGTGGGAGGTTCTTGGGGAGTTTAGTTATTGGAGACCAGAGTTCACTCAGGTTGGGGTGATGTGTTCACATCTCCGTATTCAGCCTTTATTATTGTCTCAGATCAGGGAAGCTCAGTAGTTGATGTTAAACTTCAGAAGATCAAGGATCAGATCACGGATGATCAGTCTGACTTCAAACTGCATGAGGACGGTATTCTTCGGTTTCGGAACAGGGTTTGTGTTCCCGATGAACCGGGCTTGAGGCGAGGTATTCTGGAGGAAGCACATAATTCTAAATATACTATTCATCCCGGTGGAACCAAGATGTATTGGGATTTGAAGCAACATTTCTGGGGGAACAACATGAAGAGGGAGGTTGCTCAGTTTGTATCTAGATGTTTGACTTGTCAGAGAGTGAAAGCCGAGCATCAATGACCAGCAGGTTTGCTTCAGCCGTTGGCTATACCAGAGTGGAAATGGGAGCATATTACGATGGACTTCGTCACTGGTTTGCCTAGATCACCGAGGGGGAATGATGCAGTTTGGGGTGTCGTGGATCGTTTGACGAAGACAGCTCATTTTATTGCAATGAGGATGGGAGATGAGGTTACAAAGTTGACGGACCTCTATCTGGATCAGATTGTTAGACTTCACGGTATTCCATCTAGTATTGTCTCTGATCGAGATCCTCGATTTACTTCTCGTTTGTGGGAGAAACTTCAGGAGACCTTAGGTACTCAGTTGAACTTCAGTACAGCGTATCATCCACAGACCGACGGTCAGTCTGAGCGGACTATTCAAATTATGGAAGATATGCTTAGGGCTTGTGTTCTGGACTTTGGGAAGAACTGGGAGAAACATCTACCACTTGCCGAGTTTGCCTATAACAATAGTTATCAAGCTACTATTGGGATGGCACCTTTCGCAGCTCTTTACGGTGGTAAGTGTCGTTCACCTTTATATTGGGACGAGGTAGGAGAGATGAAGACTGTTGATCCGACTATTATGCCAGAACTTCTTGAGAAGATTGAGAATGTTCAGTTAATCAGGCAGATAATGCTTACGGCGCAGAGTAGATTCAAGAGATATGCTGATAAGCGTCGTCGGGACTTGGAGTTTGCAGTTGGAGATCGGGTTTTCTTGAGATTGTCTCCTCGAAAGGGGTTTGCTCATTATGGTAAAGGTGGAAAGCTGAGTCCGAGATTTTTTGGGCCATTTGAGATTACTGGCAGGGTTGGTAAGTTGGCATATCGGTTGGCTTTACCGGAGAACTTCTCTAATGTCCACGATGTATTTCACGTGTCTAATTTGCGGAAATATAATCCGGATCCTTCTCATATTCTTGAGCCAGAGCCGTTACAGCTTCGAGAGAATTTGACTTATGACGAGTGTCCGATTCGTATTCTAGATCAGATGGACCGAGAGTTGAGGTCGAAGAGGATTCCGATGGTTAAGGTGTTGTGGAAGCATCACGGCATTGAGGAAGCTACGTGGGAGAGACGAGATCAGATGCAGCAGCAATACCCAGATCTATTCCGTACATCAAGTAAGAATTTCGAGGACGAAATTTCTATAAGGAGGGGAGAATGTGAAACCCCACTTTCCTGCTTATCTCGTTTTACGTGCTATACCTCGTTTTGCGTGCATATGTTCTGTTTATGTGCTATAGGACCTAGAAAGTTATAATTTTGATGTCAATACTCCTAATACGTGCTAAATGTGCATTCATGAAATTTTCATAAAAAACGGAGTCAGAAATTTTATCGTCGATTTTCAGTGAATAGTATTTTCGAAACACGTCCGCTAAAATTTTGAAACTGGTCTTTTTAACCCTTCTAGACCTAGTCCACGAACTTTAATAGACCTGTGTTTGATGAAAACGGTTTTAAAATCGGCTTAAGAATTTATTAGGGTTTTTACACCGACTTTTGCAAAAATCGAGTTTTAAGCCGACTCGGGTGAAATTGTTGGATTGTAAAACTTCTTGTCACCTAAAAATAATCCACTTGAGATATCTTGGGGGTTGCATAATTATTTTTAACTTGGTGGGCAATAAAATGCAATTAAAGTCATTAAAAACACAAAAATACTAATTAAAACTAACTTTGACTTTATTAAATTATTGACCTTATAAGCTATTGTCATCAACACACACTCACACAACACAAAAACACCACCACAAACACACACAAGGCCGAGAGAAAAGAGGGAGAAAAAGAAAGAGAAAAACTCAAGCTTTTCAATCAATTTTTCAAAGAAAAACCTAGTTTTTGTTCGCAGAACTTCGCACCGACTTGGATTCTGCTTGTTGGGCACGCAGAGCACGCGTTCCTAGGCTTATATCGCATCAAAGGTGAGAGAAAAATTCTAGATCTCAAAATGTCATTTTTATGTTTTTGCTCAAAAATGAAGATTGAACCGTTAGAATTGAAATCTGATGATAGATTATTGCTCCTTGCATGCTAGGGATCGTTATATACTAATACTACGAATTTCTGTCGGATGTAGCATAATTTTTATTTTTCGGGTATTTAATTTTGATTAAAATGTTCAAAGTTGAATTAAATGAGTTGTGTTGATCGAAATCGATTGCCGTCGATTTCTAAATATTTGATAATTACGTGTTAGCGCTGTTGTAATGCCGAATTTTCGATTACATTGTTCGTGTGAAAATCCGGAAAATCCAGCCAAGACATCTTAGGGTTTTAGGGTTATCGGGCATGATTTGGAGGTGTTATGGTGGATTTCCGAGACGGCTAATGTAGTAGGTTGAATGGGTGAGTGATAGGAACTGATTTGGCAATGTTTGGATTAGTAGATTGTAAGTTATGAATTTTAGAAGTTTAGGTTGTCATTCTTTAATTTCTTGAACGATGCCTTTAGATGATTGATGATTATGGAGTCTTGGTTTGTGTGTGCCACCTTGCGGGCAGCGTCGAGCTGTCGGGTTGATAACGGCATGACTGCCATAGGCTACCCCCAGCTCGCATGACGGAGGTGTCATGGAGGGAGGGGCTAGTGAGGTACCTCGGGTGCATGAGTAATGGGGAGTTATAAGAAGAACGGTTGAGATCGTGATGGCGTTTGGAGCTACACCAAATTGAGTATCCTTTATTGATTGGTTATATAGTTATGTGATGATAATGTTATTATTGTTGTTGTGTGTTTACTTGCTCAAAGGACTAAATCCAAGGAGCGTAGTGAATACTGTCGAGATCTATCGGATCCTCACTGGGCTTATGTATATAAGCTCACTCTCTATTATTGCATGCTTACAGGTGTTGCAGAGTCGGATTACGGGTACGTGCCTCCTAAGGAGGAAAATGTGCCTTACGTGGACGAGTCATATGTTCCTGAGTCTTATCAATGATTATATGTTGTTTAATGTCATGTATATTAGCTTAATAGACTTTTATATGCTTTGTGGTTCTTATTGTAATAGATGTTGAAAGATGATGATCCAAATGATGTTAACTTAGTGGCTTTCTTTTGTCTATGGTTAAGTTGTAGTTGTGTCTCAACTTATTTTTTTTGAAATGTATGATAAGGTTGAGGTATTGTATGTCATGTTGGAATGGAGGCGTATAACGAGGATGGTTTATTGTATAATATGGTTGTGTTGTATGTTGTTGTTTGTATTGAGGAATTGCTGGATGTATGATGTTTTATGAGGTTGGTTTAGAATCTCGGAAATCTATTTACTGTCGTTATTCCGCCGAAATTCCGTTGCGTCTTGACTGATTGTAGGTGGGGTCGAGTTGGGGCGTGACACACACATTCAAGGACCACTACCCACCAGGCCGAGGACCCTGTCCTGGCTTATGAGCTAGACAAGCTCTGATACCACCTGTGACACCCCGATCCCTCTCGAGACCGGGAGTTCTAACAATCAATCTATTCACAACCCAAATCCAAACCCGGCAAGATTTTAGGGAAAGACGGACAGAGTCTCCCCTGTTTCTAGGCAAATTGCAAAACCTGTAATAGCATATAAATGGACCAACACCGTGTCCAACCATTCAACCACCTCAAGGCCATCCGAGCCTCGGTTCACAACAAGCAATTCACAAGTAAATATAAATTCAAGCTTAGCAATTAAACTACACCAACCTATTGCATAAAGTAGACTATCATGACTTTCTATCTTTTTCCCTTTTTGTCATTACAAATATATATTGAAGTTAAGCTATATCAACTAAATACATAATCTAATGAACTTAAATTACATCCCCTTTAACATTAAATACATATAATACATAAAAGCATACAACTTTACAACTTTGACAACTCAAGTCACATAGGCACGCAGGACAACCCTTCAAGCACGGACTTTCACGAAATCACGAACTTTCCAGCTAACATGGCATTTCCTGAAATGTGGTGGTGAGGAGTGAGCATACACAACACGTATACTCAGTGAGGGCGAGACAGATATCGAGATGGAGAGAAAGAAGATCGTGCAATGCAAATAGGTACAGTTAAGCAATACAATCAATAAAAGGCATTCAATATATATAACAATACAATAAACAATTAAGAAAAGCATTAACACAACCAATCAAAGCTATACCACACTTTGAAGGCTATGGATCACTCGAGCGAGTAATGTACCGATCACGATTCCGATGACATTAACGATGACGCGCCGGCCCAAACCACCTTATAACACCAGTTTGGAATACCTCGGGAGTAACCATCAATTCTACGACCCAAATCTCCCTGGGAGGCAACCCAAGCGAGAAAGGGAATAGCAGCGGAGCTAGAGCAACCAACACTGGCAACCCGAGGCTACCCAGAGAGGCCCATCACTCACGCGCGAGACACTATGCAATGCAAGACTCGATACAAGGCGATGAGCAAGCGATATCAAGCATTCTCAACAATTGATAAACATTTCAATCAATGATCAACTCTAACAAGCATAATAAGCATTAACAAGCATTTACAATCAAACAAGTGACAAAAACAACACCAACTAACATTATCAAGCATTAGCAAGTATTTTATAGGCATTATAAGCATTCTATAGGCAACATAAGCATTCTATAATCAATATAAACATACTATAAGCAATATTCTATGGAGACACACAAAATCACAAAAATGACCCCAACTTCAAAACACTACTACTTTCAAACGAGCCACGAGCTTTGGAAACCGACTTCACCAGTCCTCCTATATCACCATAAGGCACGGCTAAAGACCCCGAAACCCTACTTTACCCTAGAATTCACGCAAAGTCCTGATTTTCCCCTTTGCTCGTTTGAACTACAACTATATCAACCAAACACCCAACCAACGCCATAATCGCAAAAAAAAGTGCTTCCATGGCCTCCCGAAACAATGCCAACACGCAATACAAGAAAACGCTAAACTCGAAAAATGACCCCGACTTTCACCAAGCCGTTTTTCTCCGTTTTTCTATTACACATTCCAATTAAACCACACATTTAGCCATTCTAGCATATCTAGCACATTTCTACATCAACGGACAGCATAACAGCGCAACTTTATCGTTTCAAGGGTTTACTATTCACTAATTACTATTTATTAGTCAATTTAAATTGCAATTTTGATTTTCAACTGCAGAAAATGCTAAAAAGCTATAAATACATGTTCTACAATCAACAAGGAACATTCTTTAAGCAACAAAATGATTAAAACAACAATCTACGCATAAGTTCTAAAAATTAAAGTTTAGATATACATTTTTCAAATGCACAAATAATGATGAAACCCTCACCTTAGACGCTCCTAGACGCTAGGAAAACCTCGTAGAGTGCCTCAGAAACCACCCCGTGCAAGCTCATGCAAAGATTTGGTGATTTGTAGTTGAAGTTTTCTTTTTTTTTTCTCCTTCTTTTCCTCATGTTTTCAAGTCTTTCTTCTCTATTTTTTCGTGTACAATTCTGCTTATTTAGGAAAAAAAAATGACAAGTCAAAGGTCAAAGATTCGGTCAACCCGCTAAACCAAAACAGCTATGCGCGACCTTACGAAAACGGCCATAACTTCTTCTAAAAAACTCCAATTCACGAACGGTTTGAAGCCTCAGAAACTAGACTCATAGAGCTTTCCAACCATATATAATTTGCTACCTAACTCTTCCCCAATTGGTTCAGATTTAATTCCAAAGTTGACCCAAAATTTGACTAACTTAACATTGCATTTTTTTATTTCTAATCCCAAGTTTGCCATTTATTAAACATTTCAAAAATTTTCACATTGTCCTAGTTGGTCAATGTAGATGAAAAGTCAACTAGTTTGGTCAAAGAAGGTGAAAGGTCAATAAAATGCAATTTAAATGAACTTTAAATGCTATTGAATACATGCCAGGTTCGGGGTATCACACTTTGACCTTTGACTTGTCATTTTTTTTCCTAAATAAGCAGAATTGCACATGAAAAAAAATAGAGAAGAAAGGCTTGAAACCATGAGGAAAAGAAGGAGAAGGAAAAAAAGAAAATTTCAACTACAAATCACCAAATCTTTGCGTGAGCTTGCACGGGGTGGTTTCCGAGGCGCTCTACGAGGTTTTCCTAGCGTCTAGGAGCGTCTAAGGTGAGGGTTTCATCGTTATTTGCACATTTGAAAAATGTATGTCTAAACTTTAATTTTTAGAACTTATGCGTAGATTGTTGTTTTAATCGTTTTGTTGTTTAAAGAATGTTCATTGTTGGTTGTAGAACATGTATTTATAGCTTTTTAGCATTTTCTACGGTTGAAAATTGAAATTGCAATTGAAATTGATTAATGAATAGTAATTAGTGAATAGTAAACCCTTGAAACGATAAAGTTGCGCTGTTATGCTGTCTGTTGATGTAGAAATGTGCTAGGTATGCTAGAATGTCTAAATGCATGATTTGTTTAGGTTGCGTAATGAAAAAAACATGAGAAAAATGGCTTAGTGAAAGTCGGGGTCGTTTAGGTCGAGTTTGGTATTTTCTCGTTTTGCGTGTTGGCATTGTTTCGGAAGGCCATGGAAGCACTTTTGGTGCGATTATGGCGTTGGTTGGGTGTTTGGTTGGTATAGTTGTAGTTCAAACGAGCAAAGGGGGAAATCGGGGCTTTGTGCGAATTCTAAGGTAAAGTAGGATTTCGGGGTCCTTAGACGTGCCTTATGGTGACCTAGGAGGATTGGCGAAGTCGGTTTCCAGAACTCGTGGCTCGTTTGGAAATGGTAGTGTTTTGATAATTGGGGCCAATTTGTGATTTTGCTTGTTATCTTGATATTATGCCTATAGAATGCTTAGGGTTGCTTGGTATACTTGTTTAATTGGTGTTATTGTTGCTTATTATTGCTTGTTATGCTTGAAAAGTTAGTTGAATGTTAGTATTGATTGTGATTGCTTGTTATCTCGTTTGTTGTCACTAGTTTATATTGTTGTGCTATCGCTCGTTTATTGCCTTGTATCGAGTCTTGCATTGCATAGTGTCTCACGCGTGAGTGATGGGCCTCTCTAGGTAGCCTCGGGTTGCCAATGTTGGTTGCTCTAGCTCCGCTGCTATTCCCTTTCTCGCTTGGGTTGCCTCCCAGGGAGATTTGGGTCGTAGAATTGATGGATACTTCCGGGGTATTCCAAACTGGTGTTATAAGGTGATTGTGCGCTTATTGTCATCATTGTCAACATCAAGCTCGAGATTGATGTATCGCTCGTGAAATGGTACATTGCTCGTATGAGTGAACCATAGCCTTCAGAGTGTGGTATAGCTTTGAATGGTTGTGTTAATGCTTTCAATAATTGCTTATTGTATTGATTGTTTGTCTTGGTTGCTTATTTATCAGTTATATTGCTTAACTGTCTTATTTGCATTGCACGACTTTATTTCTCTCCAATTCGATATCTGTCTCGCCCTCACTGAGTATACGTGTTGTGTATACTCACTCCTCACCACCACATTTCAGGAAATGTCAGTTAGCTGGAAAGTTCGTGATTTCGTGAAAGTTCATTGCCTGAGGAGTTGTCTTGCGTGCCAATGTGGCTTGAGTGTCGAAGTTGCAAAGATATGTGCTTTCATATGTTTTATGTAATTATTGTTAAAAGAAATGTAATTTAATCTAGCTAAGTAGTTGAGGTAGATTGATAAGCTAGTTATGTATTCAGTAGTATTGTTAACCTCGATGCATGTTTGTATTTGTCTAAAAGAAAATAGTGAGAATGGTATGATAGTATATTTTATGCAGTAGATTAGTATGAATTAAACGTCAAGTTTGAATGATCTTGTAAAAGATGTAAAGAGATAGGTTAGTTTTTAAACTGGAAATGTATATTTATATGCTGTGTTTAGTTGCTGAGAACCAAGGCTCGGATGGCCTTGAGGTGGTTGATTGTTGGACACGGTGTTGGTCCATTTATATGCTATTCCAGGTTTTACATTTCACCTAGAAACAGTGGAGACTCCGTCCGTTTTCCCTGAAAATTTATGCCCGGGTTTGGTTTGGGTTGTGATTAGATCGATTGATAGAACTCCCGGTCTCGAGAGGGATCGGGGTATTACAGGTACTAACTAACAGCTGAGTCCTCTATGAACCGTAGGAGATAGTTTTCTATCATACGGCTCACCAACTTCACTTGCCTCTATGGGAGGCTCGCTACGGGCTGGTTCGGATCACTTACAATACACGGCTCTACGAAGGAAGGGGTTGGGTTTGGAACGTTTTCAATATGATTCTTTTCCCCTATTTGTTCGATGAGAAATGCGAGTCTGTTTTGTCCACTTTCTTCATCCCCCTCTATCAAAATGATCAAAGAGGGTCCAAATGGAGCTTCTTATTCCCGTGTTTGATCTCTTCCATCTCCGCCTCGCTCATTGTCACCTATGTTGAAGAAAGGTTTGGAACCCTATAGAGAATGAAGAGGGGCCAACTCCATTCCTTTCCTTATCGGTCGAGCATCTTCAAACCTCTCAACAGTGCTTTTCGAGGCTCCACTCTCCCCCTGAATAAGTAAGACCCTATTATCTTAGGCGAAGATGGGGATAAAGAGTAAGGATTGAAGCCCCCTTAGCTCTGCTAGGCACTGAACAAGGGTTAGCTCTGTAAATGTATAGAGCCAACTGTAGCGTGGTGTAGTAGTAGGCACTTCTAGGCCCCTTCCCGGCTGCTGGATCACTCTAGTGCTTTGGGTACTATGGACCCTCTGCCATCCATTGCAGTAAAGCCGTTTCATGAGCGGGGGGGGGGGGGGGGGGGCTAAACGCAATTCTTTGAATCAAAGGTTGAATGAAATTGATTCTTTTTTAGATATCAAAAGAGAAATTGGATAGGATAGATAGATGGATCTATCTTTCTATTCATATATATTGCTAAAGCAAATTTGATATAGTTATGTAGCATAGCAAGAGGCCCCAAATCCTTGATTTGGCCAGGAAAGACTACACTGCTTTGGGCCTAGGAAGTGAAAGGAATGAGCTCGGCTTCTTCTCCTCCATAGTTATTTTTCTCCGTGCCCGTTCCGCATGTGCTTCGCGTGCCATTGGCGCTTTGGTCTCCACTTATTCTTCATTGGACGGTTCGGATGGACTTCGTCGTTCTTTCCCAACTAAAATAGAAAAGGCTATATCATATCGAGATGCCGATTCATTTTTCGCCCCCAATGAGATGGAGAAATTGTAACCCCCTATTTAGACTTTTGGGCCCTTCATCTTTCTGAATCGAGACCCGGCCCGGCTCGTGTCGTTCCAACAACTGGCGGAGAGCACCTCAGTATACGATCACGCGCAGTAACTGGGAGTCCTATTATACCTAAGGCCAACTTCAATTCACCAAACCAAGGTTCATCTCATGCAGTGATTGTGGACTCGTACAAAGATATTGAGTAGACAGTTGATGTATCAGACTCGACCCTAGATTTCGTAGCATGCATTCCCATCTGTGTTGCAATTGATTCGGTAAGCTACGTGTCCGGTGCACGGAGGACTGCCTTCGGTCTCCCAAATTGACTTACTCGTGGCAACCTTCCGGCCGCCCAACGACCTATAACGCTAGTCACTACTGTAACACCCCGATCCCTCTCGAGACCGAGAGTTCTATCAATCAATCTAATCACAACCCAAATCCAAAACCCGGGCATAATTTTCAGGAAAAACGGACGGAGTCTCCCCTGTTTCTAGGCGAAATGTAAAACCTGCGCCAGCTAACATGACATTTCCTGAAATGTGGTGGTGAGGAGTGAGTATACATAACACGTATACTCAGTGAGGGCGAGACAAATATCGAGTTGGAGAGAAAGAAAGCCGTGCAATGCAAATAGACACAATTAAGCAATAAAGTCAATAAGAAAGCATTCAATACAAACGACAATATATTAAACATCCAAGAAAGCATTAACACAACCATTCAAAGCTATACCACACTCTGAAGGCTATGGTTCACTCTTACGAGCAATATACCATTTCACGAGCGATACATCAATCTCGAGCTTGATGTTGACAACGATGACAATAAGCGCGCAACCACCTTATAACACCATTTTGGAATACCCCGGGAGTAACCATCAATACTACGACCCAAATCTCCCTGGGAGGCAACCCAAGCGAGAAGAGGGAATAGCTACGGAGCTAGAGCAACCAACACTGGCAACCCGAGGATACCCAGAGAGGCCCATCACTCACGCGCGGGACACTATGCAATGCAAGACTCGATACAATGCGATAAACGAGCGTTAACACAACAACACAGATAGAGGAGATAAACGAGATATCAAGCATTATTCAACAATTGTTAAACATTTCAATCAATAATCAACTCTAACAAGCGTAATAAGCATTGACAAGCATTTGCAATCAAACAAGTAACAAGAAGAACACCAACTAACATTATCAAGCAATAACAAGTATTCTATAGGCATTATAAGCATTCTATAGGCAACATAAGCATTCTATAAGCAATATAAGCATTCTATAAGCAATATTCTATGAAAACACACAAAATCATGAAAATGACCCTAACTTACCAAACTCTACTACTTTCAAACGAGCCACGAGTTCTGGAAACCGACTTCGCCAATCCTCCTAGGTCATCATAAGGCACGTCTAAAGACCCCGAAACCCTACTTTACCCTAGAATTCGCACAAAGCCCCGATTTCTCCCTTTGCTCGTTTGAACTACAACTACCTCAACTGATCACCTAACAAATGCTATAATCGCACCAAAAGTGCTTCCATGGCCTCCCGAAACAATGCCATCACGCAAAACGAGAAAAAACTAAACTCGACCTAAACGATCCCGATTTTCACCAAGGCATTTTTCTCATTTTTTCCATTACGCAACCTAAACAAATCATACATTTAGGCATTCTAGCATACCTAGCACCTTTTCACATCAACAGACAGCATAACAGCGCAACTTTATCGTTTCAAGGATTTACTATTCATGTTTTACTATTCAACTAACAAATTATATTTCAATTTCAATATTCAACTGCAGAAAATGTTAAAAAGCTATAAATACATGTTCTACGATTGCTAGAGAATATTCTTTAAGCCTCAAAACGATTAAAACAACAAACTACGGATAAAATCTAAAAATTGAAGTTAATACAATAAACTTTCAAATGTGCAAATAAACATGAAACCCTCACCTTAGACGCTCCTAGACGCTAGGAAAACCTCGTAGAGTGCCTCGGAAACCACCCCGTACAAGCTCACGCGAAGAATCAAAGATTTGATGTTGAATTTTCTTTTTTTTTTCTCTCCTTATTTTTGTCAGCCCTGCCCTCCTGTTCAGCTCTGATTTTTCTTTGTTTTTTGCTCATTTAAACTATTAAAAAGGATGACAAAGGTCAAAGGTCAAGCCCCTTGGTCAAACCACTTAAAAATTGGTCAAACTAGCCTATTTCATGCATTTTAAAGCTAAAACAACTAATGAAATATTAATTCTAGCTAACAACAAGTAAAATATAAAATTTAAGACACCAAACACTAGTTTTCACTATTTGTTGAGGACTAGGAACCGCTCTCTAACTATCTTTCTCGATATGCTATGTACTTTGCGTCAACCAAGAAGTGACAATTAAACCTCAAAGAATCTAAGAAATATATCATTTTTGGAAAGCATCATAGTTTAAAATTTACTCCGGTTCAGAGTTACTTTTCTCATTTATTTGAAAACCGAGTGATTTTAATACAAAACAACCAAAACCGATTATTAAAATAATCAAAACAATCAAGGTAATCAATATTCATTTAAAATAATTAATTTAACTATTTCTAGAACATTTTAAATAATTATGAAGTTAATGTTAAGCTACAAATGGAAGTTAATATAAACACATAGTCAAATACAATTAAACACTAACATTTAAGATAACACTTAATTAATCACAAGAAAAGAAATTCAATTACCATAATTATCAGGAATAGGTAATAATCTTTTAATTATTCAATTTGCAACTACTAAATGCTTCCAGGAGAAATATTAAAATAGTGCAAATTGGTTGATTTAACTAATTAAACATTTAATCAAATGCAGTCAAGTGCTAATAAATGCATGCCGGGTTTGGGTTATCACAACTACTCCCACTAGGGCTAGGAAGTAAGCCCCACAACCTAAAGCGGCGAAGAACAAATAGAATTTGCTACAAAAGCTGGTTAACAAGGATATTCTTGCGTTTGAGAACATAGTAATGGAGAAGGTAATAGCCAAAATAGGATTCGTTTTGGCTAGAGCGCCCAAATCAGCTATATATTTGACACGGGTTTGTCGTATTACTGAAACTATGGCGAATGCATCTATCATCATTGATGCATTAATAAAGATACCAATTAGTAGTGATTAAATTCCTTCTATGGTTCTACATGAGAAACCAGTACGAATATAACCTACATGTCCAATTGAACTATGAGCTAGAAGTCTTTCAACTTTTGTTTGGGCCATGGTGGCCAGTGCTCCTAAGATCATAAAAGCAATGTTGCAGAAAAAGAAGATTTGTTGTAATGTAGCTCCATAAGAACCATAAATAGAAACACGTGAAATATTAGCCGAAATAGAGATTTTAGGCATAATAGAAAGGAATGCTGTAACCAGGGTGGGTGAACCCTCATAGATATCAGGTGCCCACATATATAGAGTCAAAAGAGATATGGAGTTCGAAGGGAAGGGGGGTTTTCTTCAGGGCTCAAGAGATCGAATAGATAGGGCCCCACAAGTTTTGAATTCGCCGCTGGAGAATTCACACGAAAGGGAACAAGGAATTCTTAACGAAAAGAGTGTTATTTGAACCGAACGTGAAAGTCATTTTCCATCAGACGGCTATTCTCGTAACTCTACTCTCAACTTGGATTATATATCCAAAAAGGTCCGCTCTCAGCCATTCCACACGCTGCCTAGCAGAGGCGTGGTTATCTGAAGTGGATTCTCTTTTTTGTAGTAGATGCCGAACCTGCTGTGCCCCATTGACTAAGAAGGGGGCAGACGTAGCACCTACATGGACCATTTCCTTTCTGTTGTTGCCAGCGATTTCCCTAGCCGAGCCAAAATTAATTAGTCAATACTGGTAAGCCTAAGAGATGAAGGTCTCGAGTTATCACTACGCCCCTATGCTAATAAGATCTTTGGTCGATACTTGATTACCAATTAAATAGAAAAATGAATGGGAAATGAGGATCTATCTCTTTAAAGTAGGGGAATCAAAGGATATCATTAGGGCTAAAGATAGTCAACATAAGGAAGATGAGGGAATGGGAAGAAAGACGAACTGATCGAATGAGCCGGAATGAACCAACTGTTTGAGGCCCCGCAACCAAGAGTCACTCATCGAAAGCTTGATTGATCAGGAAGACAAGCAGAAGAAATCCCAATAAGGAAAGCTCTCTCTGTCGCAATAGAAATTGAGAATAGAGGTGACTTCGCTACCCCTATTAAGTTAGCATTCCTTGTTTGCCTGCCTTGGAAACATAGACTTGACCTGCTCCTAGGCAAGAGTAAGAGACAAGAGCTTCCTCTATATAAAATATCTTCCTATTTTTTCTCACCTTGGGGGTGAAAAAGCAAACTCCCGTTCGAGGTGAAGAAGATTCATTGCGTTGCCTTCCTTAACTTAGTGAAATTATTCCTTCACGAGACCTAGGGTTCCTTCATTCCCTTAAGCCAAATCGCTTTCCATCTTTATGCCATCTGTTTTCAATGTCAGCTGGATTGCCTAGTTGATTGTTAGTTCGATTTTCACTAAATCAAAAAGTTGATTATGAGGTCATAGAACGCCTGGTTGTTGACGAACTTGGGTCTAATACTCTTGATATCGAACTCTCCTATGAAGAATAAGTTGCTATTGTAGAGAAAGATGAGAACTGGACAATAACATTCGATGGCTCCTCTACCGCTACTGGGGGAGGTACATGAGTCATCTTAACTCATCCCAAAGGACAGACAAATTTCCTTCTCTTACAAGCAAGCTGGATTGCGTGATTAGCTTGTCTAGCCTGATCAGAAGAGCCATCACAGCGGATGAAACAAAAATGAAATAGTTAGTATACTACACTGCCAACTCCTCATAGAGCTACTCCTGAAAGGCGGATAGCTACATCTTTTAGGGATATGAATTCACTCTTGAGTAGCTCCTGGTACGGTGATGTGCGGGTCTCTGCCCATTCTATTAGTAGGGATGCGTATCCGAAGTTTGAATCCACTTCTCAGCAGTCGAAGGCATGTTGGCAGTCGTCATTCCATTTCCCTTAGTCATAGGTGCTTGTTCTATTCTAAGTCATTCCATGCTCAAACCTCTAATCCATTCTTTCACCAGCTAATCGATAAAGAAGTTGACTTTGCCAACCTGCTAATCCCTAGAACTTAGAAATTTCCACCTCGATTTTACAGTTGTAAAAACTATCCGCATTAGGTGGTAACCATACAGACACGACCTCTTGACCTCTTGTCTTGGGTTGAGAGAGCCTTGGATTGCTTTAGGCAATGAACTTTCTCTCTTAAAGATGGTCTTCCAGGCCAGACACTTTCCTCATTAAAAAGTGAAATCATAACAGTCTCATTTCGTGCTTAGGAAGGTATAGCCCCTAGGGCAATCACTCTTTAATAAGGTGCTCCAGGGAAGAATGTGCATTGACCTTGTCAGTTCATAACCATTTCTTGTCCAAGGGGGACTTGGGCAAAAAACATCTTTGGGCGTAGGGAAGCCCTTCGCTCGTTCGTCACTAGTTTATTGTATTCTGAATCGCATTTTTTCTATGTGGCTACAAGCTCGAAGACCTATGCATCCACAGCTAATGAATCTGATGCCATTTATTCAGTTGTAATGCTAGCGAAAGGCTTTAAATGAATCCCTAATTTAAAGGAATGGGAATAAACTGGCTTTCTTCTCCTAGTGCAATCATTTCTAGCACAAGACAATCCTGATTCAATTCTCAAAAACCTGACACCAGTAGTTTCTTCTGGGCATGTCCCTGAAACTGAGATGAGTGCCTGCCTTCCTTCCTGGGCGTTAATGTACCCGAAAATCCACTTTGGGTACATTTTATTCCGGGTCTCAAGGCCCATAATGCTCCTACGGGTGTTCGCCCTTTGGAAAATCCACTTCTCGGGAGTTGTACATGTGGGCGAATCGTAGGTTCAAAAAGTAGACTGGTTAATGGATACCCGACCCCAGGCTATAAACTCTGGCTAATGCATCCCTTTCCTGTGATAGATAACTTCCAGCCCCCTTTTCGTCCCCTTTTCTATAACTCTATCCTATGACATGCCGGAAGTCATGCTATTGCTTACGCCTTATGCAAATATCGTCATCGCTTTCGTAGAGGGCTTCGTTCACTCTATACCTTATAAAGCTCCTATTAGTAGCATATCCAGCCAATCTTCATTCTTTTCTTTATCACCTACTCTTTTGTATATAGAAAGAAATGAAAAAAGCCGTAGGAAAGGATAGTTACAGTGAAGTAGGAACTGTAAGAGATCCTTCCGAATCTTCTTTTGTTATGATCGCCTTTCCTTGCTTCTTAAGATGGACATAACTCTCTTTCACCCAAACCTAGGGCGGGTGGCTTAATGTCAACACCTCAAATATCCTAGCATTCGTTCTATGTAGCCGAGCCCGCTCGTTCACAAAAGGATGCCTCGTCTTGGGATTCCCATTCTCCTTTCTTTCGTTAGCCGACCGGGTCATGAATGAAAGTAGCAGCCCTTATTCAGGAGTTGATGCACCACTAAAGTTGTTAGGTTATAAGGAAGCTATTCTACTGCCCTACCTACCTTCTTTTTGTTAAGCTATGGGCTTACCATCAGAAGCTGATGAGAATAGGGGACGATCGAGCGGTAGTATCGATTAGCAAGCCAGGCCTTCCCTCCAGGTAGTCAAAGCAAAAAAAAGAACTCCTTATTCACCCTCTCCCTATCAGTCGAGCGTCTACCTTCCTCTCCTTATCAGTTGAGTTACTTCATACCTTTAACCCCGAAAACCTTTGCTTGCTTGGAGGCTCACGCAGTACAACCTAAGAGCAGAGCCAAGCCCAACCATTACAATCAAGAGATGCACGGGCGAATAGAAATGCTTATAGATGAGGTAGGAGATGGTAGCTTGCCGGCAGTGTGTATGGTAGTCTTTTGTTTGATAAGAACGGGAATGGCAATTGACTGCAACCTTTTTCGGCCTATTGGGTGGAGGCAACTAGAGGAAGACAGCATGGGGCAAAGGAAAGGGCAGAGCTTCGAGTGACTTGTTAGGGCTGTCGAAGAGAAAATAATCAAGTCACTCGAAGCTCCTCTGGTGTGCCCTAGCCGAGCGGTCCTCACCTGCACAAGCATGCAGATTAGCCCCCTCATTCTCTTATTGTGCCAGCAGCTTGGGCGAGTGAGGTAGGGTTAGATTAGAGGGAGGAGGACTACGAACGTCCATCCCATGAAGTGCCAGGGAACCATGCATTCTTCTCGAGCTGGGCTCTCGCATGTCCAGGGTCTGATCAGATCAACCAGCGACTAGTTTACAGAACAAGGAGTATTGCAAGGGTTAGGAGATTGATGAAAGAACCTGGTTGAAGTCAGTCTTGTGTTCAATTCCGCGCTTGGAATGATATCTTTCCCTTCTATTAGCAAAGTATGAAAAAGTCAAACTTTTGGCTTGCTACAAACTGGGCTCAGGGACTGCAGTCAGTTGCTTCCCCTGTAGTCGTCAGCTCGTTCCTGACAGATCTGATCGGGTGTTCATAATCTGGAGTTAAAGGATTCGAACCTTTGCATGTCGGTGCCAAAAACCGATGCCTTATCACTTGGCTATACTCCATATGTACAGTAGGAACTGGGAAAGGGGGAAGGGGGAAGCAGGGCTCAAAGAACGAGCCAAGCTGTGCAAGGACACAAGGATATATCAAGTAAGCAACGGGGATCTCCCTTTAGGATCGACTACAACAAGCTCGCGACTCTAATAGAAAGAAACGGTAAGCTCTCTGCTCTATTTGCTTGCAATGTTATGCCTATCAAAGTTGGTGAAGGCTTCTGTTCTATAACCTTATACTCGTTACGCTATTCGACTGAACTCGTTGACTCTGTGTCTACCAAAAGCCCTTGGTACTTGTCTGATCAATCACACTAATAGCTTCAATAGTTCACTGAAAGCCATTCAGAAAGAAAGACATAATAAAGGGTTGGTTGTGGGTAACGAAGGTTATTGGGCCGATGCGGCCGGTTATCGAGAACCTTATGGTTCCCGGGAGACGACATTCCTTTTGTAAAGTAGGCCTTTTGATAACTAATTAGAGTTGACATTAAATGGATCATAGAAGAAGACATATCCGATGAATAAATGATTCAATCCATTCCCACTCACACAGGTTCTTCTATTGAAGAGGTTCCCCTTCTTCTATGTGAGGTGGGACATACATAAGAGTGCAACCTAGATAGAACGTGTAGCTCCAGCCCTAACCACCAATACAGTTACCATGCAACCCAGTTGTTACCATTGCCGCCTATAGATATAGATAGGAGGTAGGCGGAGGTAGCTTGTTTCTCTTCTCCTAGGCTACCTACACATGTTATTCGTAAAGAAAAGGTAGCGAGCGATTCTTTGCTTAGTAGAGCTACCGGTTGCCGGACGACGACCACATCTTGTTCTCGCCCAGCCAACTCCATTCTTCTCCCTATCGGTCGAGCATCTTCCACCCTCTCCCTATCGGTCGAGCATCTACCTTCCTCTCCTTATCAGTCGAGTTACTTTATACCTTTGATTTGATTATCATTTAGAATCCTAGACAAAAGAAGAAGGCTCCTAAATTAATGCAGGGCCAAATCACTAGCAGGAGAACTGTACTAACCTGCCGCCGGTGACTTTCTCAGGGCTCCGTAGGAAAAGAAAGAAAGTCCGGGTCCAATTTAGTTTGAAGCGAAGGTCCACCTTAGTCCTTATTCTCTCTTAAAGCTTTATAAAGCTCGGCAAGAAAGGGTTGGTTAAGAACTATTGACTGTAAACCATAGCAGTTACAGTCACTCAATGGAGATGTTCGCTTTTTGCACCTCTCCTTCTTGCTTGCTTACCTAGCTCTCGTCTTAGTGACTCTTCCTCTTTTCTAGGTTTTTTTTCTGAATGTTAAAACGATAGATTTTTCATTTGCCAATGAAATGGATCACCCTCGATTCAATTAATAATGGGATTCTTGGCGTCAGAAAGGTTTTGTGACATGGATGCCCAGCCCAACTCGATCGGTCGGTTGGCCCACCTAATAGATGATGAGACTCTCGATCGATTTGATCTAATTTTGAAAAGTTTTTCTCACTATTCAGAATAGTGGAGCTTTCGATCAAGATCTTCTCGCCTCCCCCGTTTGGGCTCTCGCTCGAATCAGAACCTTTATGCGTTGGTAGGCTTTCGACTCAATCTAATAGCCTACCTATTGGGCACCAATAAAAGAGAAAATTTGCTCATGGGCTCATCATTTGATGCAGAACCGATGCGAAAGGGAGAAGCAGGGATTGATAGCTTTCAAGAACCAGTGGAAAGGAAAGAGTTGTTCATTGTATTCCTTCCTTTCCAAAAATAGTAATTAGTTTGGGCTAGCATAAAAGATTTGATTGAATTCCTTGCCTCACCCTGAGATGAGAGAGAGGTCTATTTGACTTGAATCCTGGACCTGATCTTTAATCTTACACCAGTTAATGATGTGATAGGAAAAGTTTTGATTTTGTCATTTTTTCATCAATGCTAGCCCAGTCGAGGCTCGTCCATGCCTAATCCCGATGGACAAACCTTCGATTTACCCCTAGCTCTATAATGCACCCGTCTTTCCCAGTCCTTGAAAGCCCTCCGGGGGCCTATCTTTCTCAACTCGAGTCTTAAGTTTAACGGCTTTAATCGTTGACGAACACCTGCGCTAATAAGACAAGGGGCAGTCTATGCCTTGAATGAATCAGTAACAACGGATCAGGGGAATGAGGGATGAAGAGATGGATAGGGGGAATGGCCTATCAAAAGGCCAACCGCAGGAACAAGACCAGCTGAATGCGAGTTAAATCACGAGGAGACGGGTAAGTCAAGCCTACTAGTAGCCAGTATTCAAACTAGGGGCAAAACTCTTTCATACTTTTTTCCATAATCGTAGGAGGAAGAGAGGGAATCTCATTATCTTTTAGGTTTTAGGAAGAGAGGCTTTAAGGGACTTATTTGCCGGTTCGTTCGATTCAAAGGATTGATTCCATGTATTCTACTCTCGGCTTCGGAGGCCTGCTTATTTTAATTAAGGTCTTGCTTTCCTCTTTGAACCGTACGGATAGGATATCTTTGCTTTGCTGCCTCTTTCTCCTCTATTATTAAATCGGTTTCCTTCTAACCTTACAACTTCGGTTCTTCCCTTTCCTTTAGGTTACTAAATGGTTATCTTCACCCCATGAGATTGAAAGGAGTGAACTCATTCCCTATCCTAGAAGTTAGCCCTTGACGACCTTATCTTCTTCACCATCTTCTGGTTCGTCACTCAAATCCTTCTTTGGAATTGAATTTCTCTCTCATAGGGCCAAAAATCATAGCTTAACGAGCGTCTTTGTTATAAGAACTTCCCACTCAATAAGACTAAGAACCACCATTCCTCTAATGGCATGGTCTTCCTTCGTCATTCCACGAAACTATAAAAAAAAAAATTTATTTACTATACTGAAACCCCATCCTAAAAAGGGCACTCAAGCTTGAACTTACTATTTGCAACGTAAAACCCCTTGTCTGCTTCTATAGACGTGTTAGTGGCTACTTTTTCTGATTCCTATGATTTCGCGGATTCAAGTGCGTATGTTATGTATGATTCAGTGGATGAAAGATCGGATTATTCTGTTTAAGCATATCTTTCATCTGCATTTTCTCCAGTAGTATCTGCTTCTTAAGATTTGACTTTAGCTTCCAAAAAAGAAAGAACATCCTCACTCAAAAGACGAGACTTGGATCGAGGATCCACGCCTTCCCTTACGGAAAGGTCCACTCTAACCACCACTCATGGAATTGTTGAATTCATTTCCTCTGCCCTACCTGACTCACCGACATCGGGCTCTCGCTTGTCAGTTTGGCTTTGAATTGTCTAATCCCTTCTCTCTCCTTCTTCCTTACAGGCTATAGAGCCACGGAAGAGTTAAAGGCAGATACTTCAATTGCTTATTTGCAGGCCTATGATTCGTCTGCTTCTTCAAATATTGATTCTACAATGCCAACTTCTGTTCCAGGATCAGTCCCTGGAACAACTGGAAGAGAAACTACAACCTTTGTTGCATCCTTTACTGATGTAGAATTCTATTGTTCTAGAATCATAGACAGCTTTTGGCTAATGGTTATGAAAATCAAATTGCCTTTCATTGATTGAAAGATGCTCTAGACCAGCCCACCGCTCCTATCTGGAACTATCGCAAAACGTTCTCTCCATCGCCGCCCAACCTCTCTGAATGAAGAGGAGACTCTTTTCCCATAAGGTCACAAGGGTGCAAGCAACTAGTGAAGCCTGAGCATTCATCTCAATCTTATCTTTGTCAGCTCTTTCTGAGCTATTCTCTTAACACCTTTATCAAAGTCCTCTGATCGAGTAGTAAAGACAAAGGGAAATGATTTCTTTCGATTTTTCATCACTACTCAAAACAAAGAAACTGAACGAGGCTGAAGACTAACAGAATCTTTAATTAAAGTTGAGACATCACATTATAGAGTGATCAATCATCTACTTTCAACTGCATTTCCACCACGATTTTGATCCAAACGAGAAGATTTGGCTTGCCGTTCACTCACCCTCAATGGTCTACCATTTAGTTCGTTCGTTGTAGCAGAGCGAATAAGGTGTTTTTCTCAGTCAAAATTCCTTGTATGAAAATGGCATGGATGAGTTGGAGTAAATGCTAATAACATAATAGTCTTTGATGCCGTTATTGGCTACCCCTTTTGCTTTGACTGTTGGATTGAAAAAAAATGTATTTTCCTTGGATCCTTTATCATTGCTGGTGCCTGGATAGACAGCAAACTGATTCTGGCAGGAATCAGATTCTCTCATTTTGACCAATAGCAAAGGCAGATGGTAAAAAGAGTAGCACTAGTTCAGCCAAGGGAAAAGATTTCCTCGAAAGGAAAGAGAAGGACTGGCTTACTCCATTACCTTCTTACTCAGATAACTCCCCCTGGTTGGCCTGCTTCCTACTTTTGACCTTGTTTCTTCGGAGAGATATGAGAGTCCTCCTAATTCTAAATTATTTCTTATTTTTTGAATTTAAGAAAGTATTATCCTTAATACTTAGTGTTAGCCAAACCTTTGACTTAGCTCTTGCCTACTTTTATCCTAAATAGAAAAATCAATTAAGAAGGCTCTTCTTTTCTTTTGCGTAAAAATAACGGGACTTCTAGATAAAGATAGACTGCTGGGAATGCCACTACTGAAACTGGCTTTTAAATTGGTACTGACGAGCCCTACGAACTAGCATTTAGACTCCAAGGACAGGGGCTTAAACTGAGATAGGGACTGCTACAAGGCACTGGTATTGAATAGAAAACCGAAGATAAAGAGACTTCCATTGCTAAAGGAGGGGCACCACTAACTCCTCTTTAAGTTAAGTCTTTAAGCATACGAGTCTTTGACTCCAATTGACGATAACTTAAGGGAGCTCACTTGGGAATAGGAATGAATACAAAAAGGCAAAGTCGCCGAAGCGAGTCTAAAGGCCAAAGAGTAATCTTTGAAGGCTACTATGCCTCCTTACTCATAGTAGAGTGTAAGGTAGGTTTGGGTATAGCAGGACTTGAACCTGCGACCATTAGGTTAAAAGCCCAATACTCTACCAACTGAGCTATACACCCAAAAAAAGATATAGTAGTAAATAAGAATTGGTATGGAAAAGAGGGCAGTCCCCCTTCTTCTCATCATATTAAAGGAGCACGGCTCTGTATGAGGCTTGTACTGCAGAGCAAGTGAATAAAACGTAAGGGCGTGCGTTAGCACTCCTGCAAGAAAATGGATGCGATTTAGAGCAACGACTTTCACGCCCATTATTGAAAACTCAAGGAAAGCCCGATATGAGAAAGATGCGTGAAAGCATCCAAGCAACCCATACAAGAGGCTTGGGCTCGAAAGCCGACCTTACTCAACAAGCACTTTATTAGTATGATTGCTTGTTTCCACTCATTGAAGATTCTATCAACAAAAGAAGGTCAACGGGGGATACTAAAATGGCTCTCACTGACACCATTTATGAGAAGGTGAGGCACACTGCGCTTTCCAGTCACTATATGGTTTGCCTTAAAGCCTTAAAGATGGAGAAGGAGAAAAGCAGTTATCTATGTAATTACGGTCTTTGTTGGCCGTTGCTCCGGTTGAGCACTCTCTTTTCTTTGTCCAATTCCGTCTTACCAAACAAGACTGACTTTTTACCAACCCGCGAAGGGTTGTGAGGCTGGACTAGGTATGAAGAATGAATCTATATCTGTGCACGAAAGTTGCTAGCCTGCGGCCGCTCAACTGTTCAAGCCCAATGCAGTGGTCTTGGTTCCGATTCAACAAAGGTAGAATACTTGGTTGAAGGTCTAGTATAGTAGGTAGCAGGCGTTTTCGTTTTGGCTCCCAAGCAAGAACGATAAATAGGCGATGCACCATCCTTGCTGCTACATACGTTTTCCTTGACTTGACAGATTCATCCAATTGAACCCACACTCAAAGGAGGACCACAAGCTTGGGGCTCGACGAAACATAAAGTATCAGCATTAAGAAACTTCTTGGGGTTAGCAGTGAAAGAAAGAGCGCGACATTCATTTCTTCATTAATATTCATAGCTGAGTCTACTAAAAGAGGGACCAACCTCATCGTGGTAATTAGAGGACACCTCTGATCGTTTCCCTCTAATGTGACACGTTCCCTTCCAGTTATATGATCAAGTAGATCAGACGACTAGAGAGCGGGGCTATTCTTCTTTTGGGGAGACAAAGTTGTCCTTTTTACTGACCGAACCCTCAAATCGGAGGTCTTCGTCAATATGTTACGAAGCTCCAGTCTTTGGCAGGTCAGGTCACCATTACTTGACATAGAAAGGCGAGCATCTGGGCAAGGGAAAGCGCAGTGTGCCTGGTGTAAATGGCTTTCTTTTTTCTTTTTCATGATATACCAATCAAAATGGAGGGTCGTATCTGTGACGCTCGGCTCCCAGTGCATGCATTTATTATTCATGTGCATTTATGTGTGCAACTATTTGTTTAAATGCCTAATTTTCCTATAAAATGCTATTAAGTGTTTATTTACTCTCTATGTGCTAATATTTGTTAAATTGCTTTTAAATATCAAAATTTTGAGTTTATTTACTTTAGTAAATAATAAATGAACATTCAAATTATTTTAATCATAGACTTTTTAGTAAAACTTGCATTTAACAAAAGTTTTCTATTAAATTGAGCCCGAACTAAAATTTTTATTATCTTATTTCCAGGATTTCATATTTTTCTATTATTACTTAACTTATAATTAGCCTATGTTCACAAAAATTATATTCATTGCATATATGACGAGTGATTTACAAAAATATATTGATATTATATAAATAGTAAAACTATGTATAATTTTGGGGTTTAAAGAAGTTTTCTTGCATTTATTCTAATACACCTAAACTCAAATCTATTTTAACCCACAACCCAAACTCAATATCCAACCCATCAACCCATATAATTATCCTATGTATATATATACCAAACAAAATACAAAAATACACAAAAAATACTAAAATAAGCCAAAAAAAGGCAAAAAAATAAGCCAAAAAAGCCATTACGGGAATAGTGATTTTCATTCCAATTCTGCTCAATTTGATCTTCCAAGCTTTGTCAAGTCTTCTCCAAGTGGTTCCAAGCTTCTCCAAGCCCTATCCTAGCTTCCTTGCACGTTTTTGATGAGAGAGTTGCATCATTTTCATGGTTTAAAGTTTATGCCAAGTTTTTTTTAATTTTCGGATTTTGCTATTATGGAGCTATAACATGCTTGTTTCTTGCTTTATATAGTATGTATACATGTTAGAGAACATCCATATGTAATATTATAGATTGGTGTTGATTTTTTAGCAAAGTGTCACTTGAGGAAGATGATGAATAGTATAATTTCTAGGGTTCCAAAAATTTGAGCAATTTAATTTGATTCAATGCTTCTAGTAGTTTCTAATTAGGTCCTTGAGCGTGGAAAAAATATTCGTTATACTTGCCATGTGAAAATTTTGGGAATTTTGATCAAAATAGGCTACTTTAATTGGGGATTTTGGGGTTAACTCGAATCCGGGCACGTTTTGAGGCTATGGCTAGTCTTTATTAAGTATTGAAGCCTTAGAAGTGCCTTCGTTTCGCTTGTTTGGGTTCCGGAATTGGTACTTGTAGTATAAACGCACAAAGAGGAAATCGGGGATTTAATGGTAAACGAGGTTTAATGGGTGAACTCGAGGGTCCTTGGGGTGCCATAAGGTGTGGTTTGAAGGAGAGGATAACTCGTTTGGGAATCTTGAACCTTGCATTTCGGTTTGGAGCTTAATAGCAAAGATTGACAAAGGGGTTTCGGGTTGAAAGTGAATCCGGGTGCGTTCGGGCATTAGGGCTAGTGTCTAGTAAGTGAGGAGGTGCTAGAAATGTATTCGCTTTGCTTAGTTGAGCTCCGATTAGAGTACTTGTAATGTAATTCATAAAGAGGCAAATTCGGACTTTTGGGGTAATTGTACTTTAAAGTGAGATTTCAAGGGCTTAAATGGTGCCACAAAGTGTCATTAGAGATGTAGTATAGTTAGATTTGAGGTTCATTATCTTGTGTGAAGTTTAGAGCTTGTTTTGTGAGCATTTAGAAGGAGATATGTTGGACTTCTTGTCAAATGGTTAGTCTTATTGCATAATTAGTTATTTGAATTGCTATAGTTGCTACATTTGATTGTTAATCAAGTAAACTATAAAGTTAGCTCATCTAGTTAGATGATTATTGATTGTTGTAGTAAAGTAATTGAAATTTATAGCTTATAATCTTAACTTAATGATATTTTGATGCTTCTAATGCCTTCTATGCTAACTAATGAGGTGGTAGAGTGAACTTTCTAGCTTAATTACATGTGAAAAATGAGTTTGTGTGTATAAGTGAATTGAAGAAGAAAATGAATAGTAACTTGATTAAAGAATGTAAATTTGTTGCTTATGGTGTTTTAGTGTTAATAAGAGTGTCATTTTAACATATCTTGTAAACTAAAGTAGTTAGTGTATGTTTAATGATCTTAGAGAAAATATATAATCTTGAACATGATTTCACTTTGGATAATGCATACTAGAGTTCTTTTAACATGCTTAGTAATTGAATAATGCTTAGTATTTAAGCGTAATAGCGTGTATTAAGTGTTTAACTTGAAGGCTGTGTGATTCATGCTATCTTATGAGTTAAGTTGTATATTTAGGCTATATGTATATTAGAGCTAATCATGATAATAGAATTGCAATGGATAATGAAAGTGTTATACTTATATGAATAACTAGGGGTTGCACATTTGAGTGGATTCAAAGAGGTTTGGAGTAAACCTAAGCTATGCTCTTACAGGTTTGACTTACTTAAGGTGAAGGAGTCTTTATTTTTTTTGTACATCTTAACTTATCTTATTGTTTATAAATTGTATGATTAGCAATTGAAATAGTTTATATGTACTATTTACTCGCTATCTTGTGTTTTCTCGTGTTATTTGTGTTTAATTGCGAGGGCGGCCTACTTTGTCGTCCCTCTTATGTGATTTTGATATTCTTGATTCTCGTGATCTTGTCTTGGGGTTGCGCAACCTTTTTGGACATGGTAGCGTCGAGAAACACGGGCAGCATCGGGCTTGCTGTGCTCCCTCGACTACCATGGTACCTATTCCCTTCTCGCTGAGGCATACTCCACTACCCCAGAGGCGTGGTTCACCTGCTGGGCATGGACCTACCTCAAGAGAAAGGGTCGTAGGATCGGGATACATCCGGAGTATCCCAACTTGTTGGACTAAGGGGTTTGCCGGCACTTGCGTGAAGTTCGTGGTTCGTGGCTCGTGGTTGAAGACTTGAAGTGGAACCGTATCCTTTTTAATGTGGTTAATTACTTGTTATTTAAATCTTGTTCTTTATGTTATACGTATATGATTTCTTGTGTTTGCATATCATAATGCACGCCCGGTATGTTGCATCACCTCCCTCACTGAGTAACTTAGGTTACTCATTCCTCATTTTAATATGTTACAGGGGCAGTTAGAATAACTACCTTGAGTGCCGTGTTGCGGGTTGCCTATCGCGCTAAGGTTGGATGCCTACATGTGAATTGTGTGAAGTTGCTGTTATATGGTCTACTTTGAAGCTTGGCCTTGTATGTATTTGTTAGGCTTGAAGGAGTTTGTGTTGTAATTTAAAGTTTAAGCTCGTGTTATTGGTAGTTGGGATGTAATATTTGAAGTTAGGCATTACCGCTTTGAATGCATGCTTGTGTGGACGATGAAAACTAATTAGTTGGTTGGACACAAATTATAAGAAAGCTTGTTTGTTAATATAGAGTGGTCTGATAAGTGGATTAAAAAGATAGAATTTCAATGGGTTTAATTTTGCATGATTGTGTGATATGTTGTTGGCTTCCAAGGCTCGGATGGTCTTGAGGAGCTAGTTGGCTTTATGAATCTTGTAAACTAGGTTGTGATAACCCGAACCCGGCATGCATTTAATAGCATTTGACTGCATTTAAGTAAATGTTTAATTAGTTAATCGTCCATTTTGCAGTACTTGATATTTCTTTTAGAAGCATTTAGTAATTTTATATTGATTAATTAAAAGATTATTATCTATTTCTATTAATTATAGTAATTGAATTTATTCTCTTGTATTTAATTAAGTGCCATCTTAAATGTTAATATTTAATTGTACTTGATTACATGTTTATATTTACTTGTTCATTCGTATCTTGGCATTAACTTCATAATTCTTTAAAATATTCTAGAAATAGTTAAATTAATTTTTTTAAATGAATATTGATTATTTTGATTGTTTTGATTATTTTAATAATCGGTTTTAATTGTTTTGCATTAAAATTACTTGGTTTTCAATTAAATGAGAAAAGTAACTCTAAGCCGGAGTGAATTTTAAACTATTCCACTATTCTACTTTTCAAAAATTATAGTTTTCTATTATTACTCATCACTTTATTAGCGATCATTTATTGACCGTTTGATCGTGGTATTTCGAAAATGAGAGTTAGAGAAATATTCCTCAGACTTAGTGAAAAATGTTTTTAGTTTAATTTAGCTAGTTTTAGTTGTTTTCCATCTAATTGCTTTGTTTTAACTTGAGCCAGACCAAATGATAACTAAAATAGCCTTAGTTGACCAATTTAACTTGAATTTTGACTTTGCTAAATGACCATTTTGCCCTTGAGCTTTGTCATTTTTTTAAATAGCCAAAATTAAACAAAATGATCAAAAAAACAAAAATAAAATACCACCCAAGTCCTCCCCCATGGTCGAAACTCTCCCAAGAAAAAAAAAGATTTTGCTTGCATTTTACTCTACAATCATGCGTGGAATTGCTCGAGGGTCGTGGCTCGGGCCCTTGCGGGTCTTGGTTTTCAATCTCTGTGAGGGTTTTCACGCTTTTGTGCATTTATGTTCGAATTTGAATTTTGTTTCAAAGTTTTAGATTTGACATATAATGTGTTATAATGCCTATAATTGCTTGATATAGCTTCCTTTGAGTTCGTAGAGCATTGTTTGATACTTGTTTAGCAATTTTTACAACTGAAATTGCGTATTTGAAATTGGGGAAAAATAATAAATAGTGATTTTGAATAGTAAAACCCTAGAATTTCAGATTTTGATCCGAATTGCGATTGCTTGATTTGGATAGGTGCCATTAGTGATAGAAAGATAAAATGTGCAATAAAAACAAATCGGCCTTTGTTAAAATTGAAAATTAGACAAAGAAACATAAAGGGGCCGTTTGACCAAGAGTTGACCGTGCTCGAATTAAGTTAGGGGTTTTGCTATTGAGGGAATGGAAGCACTTTTCGCGCTGTTGTGGTGTTGATTGAGTGACCGGTTAACATAGCTGTAGTTCAAACGCAGTAGGTGGACTTTCGGGCTTTGGTTGGGAAAGTGAGGTTTAGTGACATAGAAACGTGCCTTGTAATGCCTAAGTGAATGTAGTGAAATCGGTTTCCTAATCCTGTAGCTCATTTGCTCGTAATTACCTTTGGAAGTTAGGGATTGAATAGTGATATTTGTCATTTTTTCGTGTTTGAACTACTATTACTTGTTTGATTTATGTTATTGTTGATATTAGTGATAGTTAAGCTTGAAAAGTTAATTGAATGCTAGTATTGATTGTAAATGCTTGATATCTCGTTTATCGCCACTAATCTGCATTGTTGTGCTATCGCTCGTTTATTGCTTGTATCTCGTGTTGCATTGCATTGTGTCAGGCGCGTGAGTGATGGGCCTCTCTGGACAGTCTCGAGCTGCCAGGGTTGGTTTGCTCTAGCTCCATGTCCTATTCCCATTCTCGCTAGGGATGCTACCCTGGGAGATTTGCGTCGTAGATGTGTCGGGGTACTTCCGGAGTACACCCAGTGGATGTTATAAGGTGGTTGCGCGCTTATTGTCATCGTTGTCAACATCAAGCTCGAGATTGATGTATCGCTCGTGAAATGGTACATTGCTGGTATGAGTGAAGTATGACCTTCAAAGTGTGGTATAGCTTTGAATGGTTGTGTTAATGCTTTCTTTGATTGTTTATTGTATTGTCGTTTATATTGAATGCTTTCTTATTGACTATATTGCTTAACTGTATCTATTTGCATTGCACGATCTTCTTTCTCTCCACCTCGATATCTGTCTCGCCCTCACTGAGTATACGTGTTGTGTATACTCACTCCTCACCACCACATTTCAGGAAATGCCATGTTAGCTGGAAAGTTCGTGATTACGTGAAAGTTCGTGCTTGAAGAGTTATCTTGTGTGCTATGTGGCTTGAGTTATCAAAGATGCAGAGATGAATGTTTCATGTGTTGCTTGTGTTTAATGTTAAAAAGGAATGTAATAAAGTTTTATTAGGTTATTGAAGTGGTATGATAGGTTAGTTCATGTATTCAGTTAGTATAGCTTAACTTTAATGCATGTTTGTATTGTTTAAAGAAAGAGTTAGAATAGTCTGGTACTTGGAAATATATGTATACTCGTTGTGTTTTATTGTTGAGAACCAAGGCTCGGATGGCCTTGAGGAATTTTGAATGGTTGGACACGGTGCTGGTCTACTTATAGGCTGTTCCAGGTTTTGCATTTTGCCTAGAAACAGGGGAGACTCCGTCCGTCTTTCCCTAAAAATTTTACCCGGGTTTGGAATTGGGTTGTGATTAGATTGATTGATAGAACTCCTGGTCTCGAGAGGGACTGGGGTGTTACAGGTGGTATCAGAGCTTGTTTAGCTCATAAGCCAGGAAAGGGTCCTCGGTCTGGTGGGTAGTGACCCTTGAATGTGTGCTTGTTAAGAGTGTCTTGAAAGTGTATGCTTGTATGTGTTATGTGCTAAATGTGTGTTACGTGAAGTGAAGTGACTACTCGTGTATCGAATTGGCATCGTGAATCAAATTGATCTCGTGAATTGTTATTTGCTTGAAATATTGCCTGCAATGTGTGTCTTGGAATGTCTTGAATTGGTTATGCCATGACTTGAATTGATTATGTTGTGCTTGACTTGATTGTCATGCTTGAGTGACTTTGTTGAATAAATTGTTTTGTAAACTTGCTTACATAATAGTTTAAGGCATGTATGTATAAATGTGATATATTGGCATTCATACATGTCCCGTTGAAATGGTAAGAAAGACTTCTCCCTTCCCTGAAGAAAGTGGTTCACAGCTGGCCTTTCAAGGTGTATGGTTTGGCAGAAAATGAATGGCATTTAACTAGCCTTTATGTGGGAGTTGGTGTTTGCTTTTGGAGCTTGGTTATTGGCGAATTTCTAAGGTCCTCATTTGTGCTTAACAGTTGTGAAAGAGTAGCTTTCTCTTGGGGTTCTATTTGATTATTCTTAATGTTTCCTTGTTGGGCATTCATTGGGTATTTCTATATTGGCATTTCATGGGAGACTTGGTTGGGATTTTAATCAACCTTTGGTGTTCTTTCTACATTCTTATGGGGAACTTTGATTTGAGTCTACTTACAATGATCAGTTTTGCGTGAGGCGTATTATTTTGGTATTCTTTGTGGACATTTCTCAGTGGATTTGGCAATCGGAATTCTTATCGGACTTACTGCATAATATTATCTACAATATCTTTGCTCTAGTCTTTCTTGATATTTTATCGGCAATCGTGATTGGAATTCTTCAATAGTATATGGTGCACCTGCACGATATTCCCTCTGGTATTTTACCCAATATTTGGTAGCAATATTATTTTGGGAATCTACTTGGTTATTCAGCATGGTGCTCATTCATGGACTTTTGATAAGTATATATATATTGGCGTACATTTTGGATTCCCTATTCAGATGCTTCTCGAGCTATATTTTGGAAGACTTCCTTGAAACTTCTGTAATATGATTGACTGGATTTCTTGTCTACAGTCTTCCTGAGCAGTACTTGGGTTCTCTTTTAGACTCTACTTCAGACTGTTTATTGGTATGTTCTCGGTACTTTTAGTTGGGATTCTATTATGGCATTCATGTCTAGTAAGATTTTTATTTGGAGTTCTATTTGGTATTCTCTAGAGCCTTTATTTGGCCTTATTATTTTGGAATTTTCAGGCAATACTACTCGGGTTTCTTAGATTGATTTTCTTCGGATGTCCTTATGTAGTGTTTTGCTTAGCAATCGATGAAGATTAGTCAAGTTTGGATGTCAGATGATGCAGAGTTCTATTGGAAGAAGAATTGCGAGGACGCAATTGTTTTAAGGGGGGAAGGATGTGATAACCTGAACTCGGCATGCATTTAATAGTATTTGACTGCATTTAAGTAAATGTTTAATTAGTTAATCATCCATTTTGCACTACTTTGATCTTTCTTTTAGAAGCATTTAGTAATTTTATATTGATTAATTAAAAGATTATTATCTATTTCTATTAATTATAGTAATTGAATTTATTCTCTTGTATTTAATTAAGTGTCATCTTAAATGTTAATATTTAATTGCACTTGTTTACATGTTTATATTTACTTGTTCATTCGTATCTTGGCATTAACTTCATAATTCTTTAAAATATTCTAGAAATAGTTAAGTTAGTTATTTTTAAATGAATATTGATTATTTTGATTATTTTGATTATTTTAATAATCGATTTTAATTGTCTTGCAATAAAATTACTCGGTTTTCAATTAAATGAGAAAAGTAACTCTAAGCCGGAGTGAATTTTAAACTATTCCACTATTCTACTTTTCAAAAATTATAGTTTTCTATTATTGCTCATCACTTTATTAGCGATCATTTATTGACCGTTTGATCGTGGTATTTCAAAAATGAGAGTTAGAGAAATATTCATCGGACTTAGTGAAAAATGTTTTTAGTTTAATTTAGCTAGTTTTAGTTGTTTTCCATCTAATTGCATTGTTTTAACTTGAGCCAGACCAAATGATAACTAAAATAGCCTTAGTTGACCAATTTAACTTGAATTTGACTTTGCTAAATGACCATTTTGCCCTTGAGCTTTGTCATTTTTTTAAATAGCCAAAATTCAACAAAATGATCAAAAAAACATAAATAAAATACCACCTAAGACCTCCCCCCCCCCGCCCCCCGCCCCCCATGGCTGAAACTCTCCTAAGAAAAAAAAAGATTTTACTTGCATTTTCTTCTACAATCACGCGTGGAATTGCTCGAGGGTCGTGGCTCGGGTCGTTGCAGGTCTTGCTCTTCAATCTTTGTGAGGGTTTTCATGCTTTTGTGCATTTATATTCGAATTTGAATTTTGTTTCAAATTTTTAGATTTGATATATAATGTGTTATAATGCCTATAATTGCTTGATATAGCTTCCTTTGAGTTCGTAGAGAATTGTTTGATAGTTATTTAGCAATTTTTACGGCTGAAATTGCGTATTTGAAATTGGGGAAAAATAATGAATAGTGATTTTGAATAGTAAAACCCTAGAATTTCGGATTTTGATCCGAATTGCGATTTGCTTGATTTGGATAGGTGCCATTAGTGATAGAAAGATAAAAATGTGCAATAAAAACGGACCGGCCTTTGTTAAAATTGAAAATTAGACAAAGAAACGTAAAGGGGCCATTTGACCAAGAGTTGACCGTGCTCGAATTGAGTTTGGGGGTTTTGCTATTGAGGGAATGGAAGCACTTTTGGCGCTGTTGTGGCGTTGATTGAGTGACCGGTTAGCATAGCTGTAGTTCAACCGCAGTAGGTGGACTTTCGGGCTTTGGTTGGAAAAATGAGGTTTAGTGACATAGAAACATGTCTTATAGTGCCTAAGTGAATGTAGTGAAATCGGTTTCCTAATCCTGCAGCTCGTTTGCTCATAATTGCCTTTGGAAGTTAGGAATTGAATAGTGATATTTGTCATTTTTCCGTGTTTGAACTGCTATTACTTGTTTGATTGATGTTATTATTGATATTAGTGATAGTTAAGCATGAAAAGTTAATTGAATGCTAGTATTGATTGTAAATGCTTGATATCTCGTTTATCGCCACTAATTTGTATTGTTGTGCTATCGCTCGTTTATTGCTTGTATCTCGTGTTGCATTGCATTGTGTCAAGTGCGTGAGTGATGGGCCTCTCTGGACAGTCTCGGGCTGCCAGGGTTGGTTTGCTCTAGCTCCGCGTCCTATTCCCATTCTCGCTAGGGATGCCGCCCTAGGAGATTTGGGTCGTAGATGTGTCGGGGTACTTTCGGAGTATGCCCAGTGGATGTTATAAGGTGGTTGCGCGCTTATTGTCATCGTTGTCAACATCAAGCTCGATATTGATGTATCGCTCGTGAAATGGTGCATTGCTGGTATGAGTGAACCGTGACCTTCAAAGTGTGGTATAGCTTTGAATGGTTGTGTTAATGCTTTCTTTGATTGTTTATTGTATTGTCGTTTATATTGAATGCTTTCTTATTGACTATATTGCTTAATTGTATCTATTTGCATTGCACGATCTTCTTTCTCTCCACCTCGATATCTGTCTCGCCCTCACTGAGTATACGTATTGTGTATACTCACTCAGTGATAACTCGAACTCGACATGCATTTAATAGCAATTGACTGCATTTAATTAAATGTTTAATTAGTTAAATCAACCAATTTGCACTATTTTAATATTTCCCTTAGAAGCATTTAGTAATTTTATATTGAATAATTAAAAGATTATTATCTATTTCTATTAATTATAGTAATTGAATTTATTCTCTTGTATTTAATTAAGTGTCATCTTAAATGTTAATGTTTAATTGCACTTGATTACATGTTTATATTTACTTGTTCATTCGCATTGTGGCTTTAACTTCATATTTCTTTAAAATTTTCTAGGAATAGTTAAATTAATTATTTTTAAATGAATATTGATTATTTTGATTGTTTTGATTATTTTAATAATCGGTTTTAATTGTTTGCATTAAAATTACTCGGTTTTCAAATAAATGGGAAAAGTAACTCCGAGCCGGAGTGAATTTTAAACTATTCTACTACTTTACTTTTCAAAAAAATTAAAGTTTTATATTTTTTCTCATCACTTTATTAGCGATCGTTTATTGACCGTTCGATCGTAGCATTTCGAAAATAAAAATTAGAAGAATATTTCTCGGATTTCATAAATAATGTTTCTAGTTTAAATTAGCTAGTTTTAGTCGGTTTTCATTAAAATTGCATTGCTCTAACTTGAATTGGATTAAATGGCATCAAAATAAGCTTATTTGACCAATTTAACTTAAGCTTGACCTTGCAAAAGACCAAAATGCCCTTTGTCACCATTTAAATAATAAAACAAGGCTAAAATAAAAAAAAACAAATTTCAAAATGCCCAAATTGTCCTTCTCATGGCCGAATGCACCAAGGAGGAAAAGAAATAGTTTTTGCTTGCATTTTCTTCTACAATCGTGCGTGGAATTGCTCGGGAGTCGTAGCTCAAGTCCTTGCGGGTCTTGGTCTTCAATCTCTGTGAGGGTTTTCACGCTTTTGTGCATATTATATGAAATTTGATTTTTGATTCAAATTTTTAGATTTGATATTTAATGCGTTATAATGCTTGAAATTGATTGGAAATGCTTCTTTAGGGTTCGTAGAGCATTGCTTGTTAGTTATTTAGCGATTTTTACAGTTAGAAATGCAAATTGAATTTAGGCAAGAACGTGAATAGTAAAAATGAATAGTAAAACCCTAGAATTTCGGATTTTTGATCTGAATTGCGATTGCTTGATTTGGATAGGTGCCATTAGTGATAGAAAGATAAAATGTGAAATAAAAACGGATCGGCCTTTGTTAAAATTGGAAATTAGACAAAGAAACGTAAAGGGGCCGTTTGACCAAAAGTTGACCGTGCTCGAATTGAGTTGGGGGTTTTGCTATTGAGGGCATGGAAGTACTTTTGGCGCTGTTGTGGCGTTGATTGAGTGACCGGTTAGCATAGCTGTAGTTCAAACGCAGTAGGTGGACTTTCGGGCCTCGGGTGAGAAAGTGAAGTTTAGTGACATAGAAACATACCTTGTAGTGCCTGAGTGAATGTAGTGAAATTGGTTTCCTAATCCCGTAGCTCGTTTGCTCGTAATTGCCTTTGGAAGTTAGGGATTGAATAGTGATATTTGTCGTTTTCGTGTTTGAACTGATGTTACTTGGTTAATTGGTGTTATTGTTGCTATTAAAGATAGTTATGCTTTAAAAGTTAATTGAATGCTAGTATTGGTTGTAAATGCTTGATATCTCATTTATCGCCTCTAATCTGTATTGTTGTGCTATCGCTCGTTATCGCCTTGAATCGTGTCTTGCATTGCATAGTGTCAGGCGCGTGAGTGATGGGCCTCTCTGGGTAGTCTTGGGCTGCTAGTGTTGGTTGCTCTAGCTCCGTGTCCTATTCCCATTCTCGCTTGGGTTGTCTCCTAGGGAGATTTGGGTCGTAGAATTGATGGATACTTCCGGGGTATTCCAAACTGAAGTTATAAGGTGGTTGCGCGCTTATTGTCATCGTTGTCAACATCATGCTCGAGATTGATGTATCGCTTGTGAAATGGTACATTGCTCGTATGAATGAACCATAGCCTTCAGAGTGTGGTATAGCTTTGAATGGTTGTGTTAATGCTTTCTTGATTGTTTATTATATTGTCGTTTGTATTGAATGTTTTCTTATTGACTTTATTGCTTAACTGTGTCTATTTGCATTGCACAACTTTCTTTCTCTCCACCTCGATATCTGTCTTGCCCTCATTGAGTATACGTGTTGTGTATACTCACTCCTCACTATTATATTTCAGGAAATGCCATGTTAGCTGGAAAGTTCGTGGATATGTGAAAGATCATGCTTGAAGAGTTGTCTTGTGTGTTATGTGGCTTGAGTTGTCAAAGATACAAAGATGTATGTTTCATGTGTTGTTGTATTTAATGTTAACAAGGAATGTAATTTAAATTTAACTAGGTGATTGAGGTAGAATGATAAGATAGTTTATGTATCTAGTTAATATGGCTTAACTTTAATGCATGTTTGTATGGCTTAAAGAAAGAGTTAGAATGGTATGATAGTCTATTTTCTGTAATGGGATAGTATAGTTTAATTTCCAAGCATGAATGTTCTTGTTAAAGATGAAAAGAGATAGGTTAGCTTTTAAATTGGAAATGTATATTTGGTTGTGTTCGCTTGTTGAAAACCAAGGCACGGATGGCCTTGAGGTGTTTGTATGGTTGGACACGGTGCTGGCCACTTATATGCTATTACAGGTTTTATATTTTGCCTAGAAACAGGGGAGACTCCGTCCGTCTTTCCCTAAAATTTTGCTCGGGTTTGGTTTGGGTTGTGATTAGATCGATAGATAGAACTCCCGGTCTCGAGAGGGATCGGGGTGTTACACACTCCTTACCACCACATTTCAGGAAATGCCATGTTAGCTGGAAAGTTCGTGATTATGTGTTAGTTCGGGCCTGAAGAGTTGTCTTGCGTGCTTTGTGGCTTGAGCTGTCAAAGATGTAAAGATGTATGTTTCATGTGTTGTTTGTAATTAATGTTAAAAAGGAATGTAATATAAGTTTTATTAGGTTATTGAAGTGGTATGATAGGTTAGTTCATGTATTTAGTTAGTATAGCTTAACTTTAATGCGTGTTTGTATTATTTAAAGAAGGAGTTAGAATAGTCTGGTACTTGGAAATGTATGTATACTCGTTGTGTTTAATTGTTGAGAACCAAGGCTCGGATGGCCTTAAGGAATTTTGAATGGTTGGACACAGTGCTTGTAAAACCCAAAATTTTTGACCTTATATCGCTTTGCGTGTTTTATTCTCGTTTTACATGAATTGACCTGTCTATGTGGTACATGACTTAGAATGTGATAATTTTGATATCAATACTCTTAGAACATGCTAAATGTGCATTCATGAAATTTTCATAAAAAACGGAGTCAGAAATTTTATCGTCGATTTGTAGTGAATAGTATTTTCGAAACACGTCCGCTAAAATTTTGAAACTAGTCTTTTTAACCCTTCTAGACCTAGACCACGGACTTTAATAGACCTGTGTTTGATTAAAACAATTTTAAAATCAGCTTAGGAATTTATTAGGGTTTTTACACCGACTTTTGCGAAAATCGAGTTTTAAGCCGACTCGGGTGGAATTGTTTGAATGTAAAACTTCTTGTCATCTAAAAATAACCCACTTGAGATAACTTGGGTGTTGCATAATTGTTTTAAGCATTGGTGATCAAGAAAATGCTTTTAAAGACAAGAAAACACTAAAAATACTAAGTTTTTAACATTGACTTTCATTTAAATGTTGACCACCTTGCTCATAAGTAGTTACACACATTAAAACAAGCCAAAAACACCACAAAACACACACAAAACCATGAGTTCAAGGGGGAGGAAGAATAAGAGCATTTTCAAGGTTTTTCAAAGTAATTTTTACATAAAAACTTCATTTCAAGGCCAAATCACTTCATTCAAAGCTTGATTTTGCTTGTTGGGCATCCATTCTACCTATTTCTAGCCTTGGTTTGCATCAAAGGTGAGAGAAAAATTCTAGATCTCAAAACTCAGCTTTTGTATTTTTGCGTAGAATTGAATATCTAACCGTTAGAATGTTAATCTGATGCTAGATTATTGCTCCATGCATGCTAGGGATCATTTATATGCAATACTATGAGTTTTGAATAGATGTAGCTTATTTATTATTTTCCAGGTATTTAAAGTTGATTAATTTGTTAAATGTTGAATATATTGAGTTGTGTTGATCGGAATCGATTGCTGTCGATTTCTAAAAGATTGATAATTACGTAGTAGCGCCGTTGTAATGCCGAATTTTCGATTGTAATGTCCGTGCCAAAATCTGGAAATTTCAGCCATGATACACTAGGGTTTTAGGGTTATTGGGCATGATTTGGATGTGTTTTGGTTGGTTTCCGAGGGGGCTAATGTAGTTGATTGAATGGGTGAGTGTTTGAAACTGATTTGGAGTTGTTTGGATTAGTAAAATGTAAGATATGATTATTTGAAGTTTAGGTTGTCTTTCTTTAAATTGTTGAATTGAGCCTTTAGATGATTGGGTGTGTTTGAGTGATTGAATTGTGAGTTGTTAATGGTTAGACTAGGGTTAGATTACGTGTTTCATGCATGTTAAGTTGGATGGCCTACTTTGTCATCTAACTTAGTCGTTTGTTGTTTAATTAAATATTGATGTTATATTGATGTTATATTGATTATTATTGATTACGGGAATCGGGCACTTTTGTTGCTGATCTCCCAGTTTATTGATTGATTATTGAATATGGGAATCAGGCACTTTTGTTGCTGATCTCCCAGTTTATTTATTTATTATTGAGTACGAGAATCGGGCACTTTTGTTGCTGATCTCTCAAAGTATTGATTGATTATTGAATATGGGAATATGGCACTTTTGTTGCTGATCTCTCGGTTTATTTATGTTAAGTCTCATTGTTGTGAGCTTTGATAATGTTGTGTCACCTCGGGAGGCATCCTGGGTTGCGGGCACAGTTATCATGGCTAATCCCTATCTCGCATGGGCGGAGAGGCCATGGGGTGTGGGTCTAGGTCAAGGTACCTCAGGATTGTGTCATTGAGTTTGGAGGAGTTGTTGAGCATGGAATTGGTGTATGGGGCTTCATCAGCAAATGTATCGTATCCTTATTGTGTGTTTACAGTTATTACTATTGTTGCATTTATAATGATTATTGATGTTCATTGTGTGTTTACTGACTCAAAGGATTATTCCAAGGAGTTTAGTAGACCTTGCTCGAGATCTATCGGATTCTCACTGGGCTTATTTATATAAGCTCACTCTCTATTATTGCATGCTTACAGGTGTACTATCACAAGATTACGGGTACGTGCCTCCTGAGGAGGAAAATGTGCCTTACGTGGACGAGTCATATGTTCCAGAGTCTTATCCGTGATTCTGTGCTGTTATTTATCATGTATATTAGCTTAGTAGCCTTTTCTATGCTTTATAGTTCTTGTTGTATAGGATGCTGAAAAGAATATAAATTAGTTGTTACTATTCTAGCAGCTTCTTTTGTCTATGGTTAAGTTGTTAAATGGGTCTCAACTTATTTTTGAAATGTATGATAAAGTTGAGGTATTGTATGTTATGTTGGAACGGAGGCAGATAACGAGGACTGATTATTGTATATTACGGTTATGTTGTGTGTTGTTATGCTGTTGAGGAGTTGTTGTTTGTATGGTTATGGAATTGGATGTTTAATGTTATTAATGAGGTTGGTTTACAACCTCGGTATTCTATTTACTGTCGTTATACTGCCAAAATCCCGTTGCGTCCTGACTGATTGTAGGTGGGTCGAGTTGGGGCGTGACATTAAGTGGTATCAAAGCGCATATTAGTTGTCAGCCGGGGTATTCTCGAAATGTGGGTAATGGTCTTAGCATGAAATATGTATGAAAAGAAAGAAAAGTGAATTATGTATTGATATGACTAAATGATTAAGTGATTATGTGATTTAAGTGCTTATGTGATTATGTGATCAATTTGTTTATGTGATTGAAACTTATGTGATCTATGTGCTTTATATGAGTTTGTTGTTTATGTGTTAAAAGTTGTATATAACCTGTTTACGTGCTATAACCTGTGCTAACTCTTTGATTAGTACGATGGCCAGTAGACCGAGGACTCGTGGTAGGCCCGAGATAGTAGATGAGGTTCCTGGTAGTGTGGCACAGGGCCGTGATAGGGGTGGTGACAGGTTAGGGGCAGCAATGGATCGGATTGCAGATTTGATGGCTGGACAGGCCCAGTTGTTAGCGGGTCAGGCTACTCAGACTCAGGCATTGCAGGCCCAGATACAGAATGTACAGGGTGGTAATCACGGTCGAGGTACTATGAAGGAGTTTCTGGGGTACTATCCTCCTAGATTTCAGGGAGAGCCTGATGATAGGAAGGCCGAGTCGTGGATTAGTAAGTTAGAGAAAATTTTTGATCCTCTCGGGTACACTAATGAGAGGAAGGTGACTTCTGCTGTCTATTTGCTTGATGATGAGGCAGAGGAGTGGTGGCGCACTCTGAGAGCCTGTTGGGAGACCCGGGGTGTTCCGTATGTTTGGGATGCCTTTCTGACTGCTTTTAGGGATAAGTATGTCCCGAGGGTTACACGGGAGAGGAGAAAGGCTGAGTTCATGTCTTTGGTATAGGGGGATTCTTCTGTGGCTCAGTATGAGACTACATTCACTAGGTTGTCCCGGTATGCACCGGAGTTTGTAGCTGTGGAGGAGAGGAAGACCCGTAGATTTATGTTAGGATTGAGGCCCGAGATTCAGGATGCAATGGCTCTGAATCGCTATGATATCTTCATTGAGGCTTTTGATGCAGCTTCTAGGTTAGAGAAGAGGAAAGTGGATCAGATTGTCTCCAGTCAGCCTAGTAAGAGGCCGTATCAGCCACAGGGCCAGCTGTAACGCCCCGATCCCTCATGAGACCGGAGGCTCTAAAGGCCATGCTATTCTCAACCCAATACCAAGCCCGGTCACAAAATTTTTCCTAATGGTTAAGTCCAGACCCGACACACGGACAGAGTCTCCCCTGTACCGTGGACATTCTGAAAACCTGTAAACACTCAATAAAGCCACAACATAACAAGACATTCATTTATAACTAAAGATCTTAGCTTTAAGGCCATCCGAGCCTTAAGACATACAAATAGTTTAGATACAGACAAGCATGCATTCATAACTTAACTTCTTTACAAAACCGCTTATCATGCCATTCCATGATAGCTTTTAAGTATTCTTAGAAATTGAAAACAACCAGTCATTCACTCCCAAGCATACGAAGAAACTAATAGCAGAAATATAAGTTATTACATGCCATGGTTCTAAATCTACCACTACAACAGATATCCCTCAATTTGCAAACTATATAATATACACATATCACTTAGGTTACAAAATAGAACATAAAGTAAAGAAAACAAATCCTACTATCATCAACAAGAACATAGTCTACCTCAAGCAACTAGACACAGCAACTAATGCAACTCCTCCAACTGCGCCACCTAAAACATGTTAGCGAAGTATGAGCAACCACTGTTGCCCACTGACGGATAAGGCCCCGGGACCGGCAATGAAACAAGTAATACAGTTAACAACAATAACAATTGAGCAAATCAAGAAACAATGATAGCTTAAATAACCACATATTTGAAAGGATACATTTCTCATAACCCCTATACACCAATCTTCACTGGTCTTCATTCACGATCCACGAACCACGATCACGATCACGATAAGCCGGCATAACCCCAAACACTCCAGTGGGTATACTCCGGATGTACCCCGATAATCCTACGACCCAACATTCCCTGGCAATCTCCGGACCAAGCGAATGAGGGACTAGGGCACGGAGTTTGAATATCCACCGGCAAGCCCTCTGCTGCCCAGCCGATATTCAACACATCCGCCCCTGACACTATGGTTGCGCAACCACTATGCAATGCACTTAACAATGGCAAGTTAATAGCAATAATATAACCATTAACACATAGGAGGATCAACAAAGTAGGTTGACCTCGAGGCAGTTAGAATAGAAGCAATTATATAAGCTAATAAGCAGTTTTACAAAGGGACATTTACAAAATAAGCATCGAATCATATCAAAAGCTCCAAATCAACTTGAAACCACATATAAATGCTCAAGAAGTCATGCCATGGGTTTAGAAGTGTGAGTAAACCGAAATTGCACCTAAACCCCTTTATTTTTCAAACTATTTCTCTTCCAAACCAAGGTTAATGATTCCATTTTCAAGGGAAACTCTCCCAACCTTCTAACTAACCCTCAAGATACCTTCTCAACCCTCTAACTTATTCAAACGCCCGCGATTACCCAGAAAGTCCCAAATTCCCTCTTATGGCTTTAAACTACACATACTTTATCCGGGCTTCAAACAAGGGTTATCAAAGCTTCTATAGCACCTAGGTAGTCTAAGAATACTAGAAGTGAAGCCCGAATCCACCCGGATTCGCATGAACCCCGAAACCCCTTTGTTAAAGTCGGCTATTTCACGTTTTATGCGATTCTATAGCAATTCAAGTGCACAGGGCTATTAGACTACCTTCATTAGCACCTAAGGCATCTATTAGGAGTGTTGAATCAAGCTAATACGTGCAATTACACAAAACCCTTGAAAAACATCACTATTCACCTCATAAATTCAAATGACGATTCCAACCGTTTAAAATGCAACCTAAAAGTTCAAATGTCTCCTCTAGCACTTATATACAAGGTATAATAGCATAGATAAGCTTTGCAATAGCATTTGATAACATTTTCAACAAATCAAGAAAAATGTAACATTTTAGATATGCATAAAAAGTCATGAAAACCCTCACCAATTGCGCGTAGGAACTCTCGGGAGGATAGCAAACACCCTAAACTACTTGCTCCTAGCTTGGCTTGGCTTGGCTTGGCTTGAAGATTTGATGAGCAAAATCATCTAATTCTCCTCCTATACTATTCTCGGATTTGCTACAGTGATTTTTCAGCATTTGCTCTCTTTTTTTGTTTTTGTTTTTATGAGCTAAATGGTCATGTGTTGAGTAGATATACTAAATGGCTAAGTTGGGTGATTAAATGGGTTACTAAAATGAGCGTTGTTAACTTTAAAACGAGCCTAAGGTGTGAAACATAGGCTAGCTAATTAAATCTCTGAGTTATGTTACGTAACACTATTCATTGAACTAGGAAAATCATTTTCTAAACGAGCGCTCCTATCGCTTCTAGTTCAATTGCACATTTTTCCCACTCCTTTAGCAATTAATATGATTTAATAAAAATGTTAATTCACTAATAGAATGTAGTTTGAAAACGGAGTGAATAGTAGCTACAGAAGTCAGTTAGTAAAGTACAGAAGTAAATGCACAAACAAGGGATGCAACAATAATTGAATGCATGGCTAAATCTCGGGCGTCACACCAGCAGGTTATATATAGGCCTCCAGTACAGCAGGTTGTCTACAGGCCACCAGCCTAGCAGGGTTCTTATAGGCCACAGGATCAGCAGAGTTACTATCGGCCTCAGTCTCAGCAGGGGCCATATCAGGTTCAGACTCAGTATAGGCCAGCTCAGTCTCAGGGTCAGTACAGGCCTAGTGTGGTAAGACCTCAGCAGCAGGCTGGTTCAGCTGCTTATTCAGCTTCTGGTTCTTTAGGAGGCAGTGTTAGTGCTCCGATGCTGCAGTGTGTTTATTGTAAACGTAAGGGCCATATAGAGGCCGACTATCGAAGAAAGGCAGGGACGCGTTTAGGTTGCGGCAGCAACCAACACCGGGCGAGGGATTGCCCCAGGTATCAGGGTTCTACAGGTCAGCCAGCAGTCCAGGGTTATCAGGGTGGACCTGCAAGCAGTACACCACAACATCAGCGGTAGTGGACTTGGAGGAATTGCCAGAGGCGACAGTAGTGGTGAAAGGTAACTTACTTATTCTCAACCAATTAAATATTATACCTCCTTGAGTGCAACGTGCTAAAATGTAAGTAGAAAGTTTGCCTTATGCGATTAAAGTTAGCATGTGCATCATATCAGTTGGCGACTGAGTAGTATGTGACGTTGAGGTATATGGAATTCTGATTAGGGGTCAAGCTACTTTATGACTATACATTGATTATTGGGATTCTTATTTGGTGATTTTATACGGCATTCTTCCTCGAGATTTCTGTATGGAGATTCTTATTCAGCATACTTCTTTGGACATCATCTATGGTATTTTCTATGCGGTATTCTTACGTGGAATTCTGATACGGTATTATCTGGAGTTCTTATATTGGGATTATTATTTGGTATTCTCGTTTGGTGATCTTGTTCGAAGTTCTCAATTGGTATTCTTGATTGGTGCTCTATTACGGGATCTATGTTTGGCGTTCTTCTTCGGTAATTTATTTGAGATTCTTATTCAGAAATTCTAGTCAGTGTTCTTATTTAGCGTTCCTATTTAAGCTTCTTGTATAGGGATTTTTATTCGATGATCTTATTTGGTGTTCCTACTTGGTGTTCTTGGTTCGTATTCGGAATTTAGTAATTGGTCTTTCAATCAGTATGTTTGAGTCAGCACTTGAGTTTGTCTTGGGGTCGATGTAGAGTTGCGAGGTCGCAATTGTGTTAAGGAGGGGAGAATGTGAAACCCGAAATTTTTGACCTTATCTCACTTTGCGTGTTTTATTCTCGTTTTACATGAATTGACCTGTCTATGTGCTACATGACTTAGAATGTGATAATTTTGATATCAATACTCTTAGAACATGCTAAATGTGCATTCACGAAATTTCGATAAAAAACGGAGTCAGAAATTTTATCGTCGAATTTCAGTGAATAGTATTTTCGAAACACGTCCGCTAAAATTTTGAAACTAGTCTTTTTAACCCTTCTAGACCTAGACCACGGACTTTAATATACTTGTGTTTGATTAAAACAGTTTTAAAATCGGCTTAGGAATTTATTAGGGTTTTTACACCGACTTTTGCGAATATCGAGTTTTAAGCCGACTCGGGTGGAATTGTTTGAATGTAAAACTTCTTGTCATCTAAAAATAACCCACTTGAGATAACTTGGGTGTTGCATAATTGTTTTGAGCATTGGTGATCAAGAAAATGCATTTAAAGACAAGAAAACACTAAAAATACTAAGTTTTTAACATTGACTTTCATTTAAATGTTGACTACCTTGCTCATAAGTAGTTACACACATTAAAACAAGCCAAAAACACCACAAAACACACACAAAACCGTGAGTTCAAGGGGGAGGAAGAATAAGAGCATTTTCAAGGTTTTTCAAAGTAATTTTCACATAAAAACTTCATTTCAAGGCCAAATCACTTCATTCAAAGCTTGATTTTGCTTGTTGGGCATCCATTCTACCTATTTCTAGCCTTGGTTTGCATCAAAGGTGAGAGAAAAATTCTAGATCTCAAAACTCTTCTTTTGTGTTTTTGTGTAGAATTGAATATCTCACCGTTAAAATGTTAATCTGATGTTAGATTATTGCTCCATGCATGCTAGGGATCATTTATATGCAATACTACGAGATTTGAACGGATGTAGCTTATTTATTATTTTTCGGGTATTTAAAGTTGATTAATTTGTTAAATGTTGAATATATTGAGTTGTGTTGATCGGAATCGATTACCGTCGATTTCTAAAAGATTGATAATTACGTGGTAGTGCCGTTGTAATGCCAAATTTTCGATTGTGATGTCCGTGCCAAAATTCAGAAATTTCAGCCATGATACACTAGGGTTTTCGGGTTATTGGGCATGATTTGAATGTGTTTTGGTTGGTTTCCGAGGGGGCTAATGTAGTTGATTGAATGGGTGAGTGTTTGAAACTGATTTGGAGTTGTTTGGATTAGTAAAATGGAAGATATGATTATTTGAAGTTTAGGTTGTATTTCTTTAAATTGTTGAATTGAGCCTTTAGATGATTGGGTGTGTTTGAGTGATTGAATTGTGAGTTGTTAATGGTTAGACTAGGGTTAGATTACATGTTTCATGCATGTTAAGTTGGATGGCCTACTTTGTTATCTAACTTAGTCGTTTGTTGTTTAATTAAATATTGATGTTATATTGATGTTATATTGATTATTATTGATTACGGGAATCGGGCACTTTTGTTGCTGATCTCCCAATTTATTGATTGATTATTGAATATGGGAATTGGACACTTTTGTTGCTGATCTCCCAGTTTATTTATTTATTATTGAGTACGAGAATCGGGCACTTTTGTTGCTGATCTCTCTGATTATTGTTTGATTATTGAATACGGGAATCGGGCACTTTTGTTGCTGATCTCTTGGTTTATTTATGTTAAGTCTCATTGTTGTGAGCTTTGATAATGTTGTGTCACCTCGGGAGGCATCCTGGGCTGCGGGCACAGTTATCATGGCTAATCCCTATCTTGCATGGGCGGAGAGGCCATGGGGTGTGGGTCTAGGTCAAGGTACCTCAGGATTGTGTCATTGAGTTTGGAGGAGTTGTTGAGCATGGAATTGGTGTATGGGGCTTCATCAGCAAATGTATCGTATCCTTATTGTGTGTTTACAGTTATTACTATTGTTGCATTTATAATGATTATTGATGTTCATTGTGTGTTTACTGACTCAAAGGATTATTCCAAGGAGTTTAGTAGACCTTGCTCGAGATCTATCGGATCCTCACTGGGCTTATTTATATAAGCTCACTCTCTATTATTGCATGCTTACAGGTGTACTATCGCAGGATTATGGGTACGTGCCTCCTGAGGAGGAAAATGTGCCTTACGTGGACGAGTCATATGTTCCAGAGTCTTATCCGTGATTCTGTGCTGTTATTTATCATGTATATTAGCTTAGTAGCCTTTTCTATGCTTTATAGTTCTTGTTGTATAGGATGCTGAAAAGAATATAAATTAGTTGTTACTATTCTAGCAGCTTCTTTTGTCTATGGTTAAGTTGTTAGATGGGTCTCAACTTATTTTTGAAATGTATGATAAGGTTGAGGTATTATATGTTATGTTGGAACGGAGGCAGATAACGAGGACTGATTATTGTATATTACGGTTATGTTGTGTGTTGTTATGCTGTTGAGGAGTTGTTGTTTGTATGGTTATGGAATTGGATGTTTAATGTTATTAATGAGGTTGGTTTACAACCTCGGTATTCTATTTACTGTCGTTATACTGCCGAAATCCTGTTGCGTCCTGACTGATTGTAGGTGGGTCGAGTTGGGGCGTGACAGTGCTGGTCCACTTATATGCTGTTGCAGGTTTTGCATTTTGCCTAGAAACAGGGGAGACTCCGTCCGTCTTTCCCTAAAAATTTTGCCCAGGATTGGAATTGGGTTGTGATTAGATTGATTGATAGAACTCTCGGTCTCGAGAGGGATCGGGGTGTTACATAGGTTGTATGAATGGTTGATTGTGGTCCAAGACTTGTATGTGATTGTTGGCAGGTTTCTAGATAGTCCTATATATAGGGAAAACTCCGTCTGTTTTCCCTAAAATTTCGTGCCTGGGGTTTGGAATTGGGTGAGAATAGCATGATAAATAGGAGTCCCGGTCTCATGAGGGATCGGGGCGTTACAGTACCTACGTACATGATTGATAGAATCACTACGCAGGAAGGGCAGTTAACTTGATGCGGGAGAGGCATGAGTGCAGTTTCGATCTTGTGGTGTATTCGTTTGGTTTGAGTAGGGTCTCTTTCTCGTTGATCAGTTCACCTCTGCTCTATTGAAAAGTTAGAATTCCTACGACAGTTTTCTCAACGAACGTGTCTCGGGCCGGATTGACTAACCTAACCCACCCTTAAGGAGGCTTTTCCATAGTTCGGTGCTCTGCTTTAGTGTGATTGATGAAGGCTAGGCTAGGTTTGGTAATACCCAAAACAAATGAAAAGAGATCGGGGTCGATAGTTGGCAGTTGGCAAGCAACTTGATCCCTCCCAAAAAAAGGAGGGAAGCGGTCGAACTCTAATTCTAGAAATAAGTCGAGACCCTTTTACAAAGTCTACCAGATAGAAGATGATAGAGGGCCAACTATCGTTGCTTTGCACAAGACTGTGCCGTTTCACTTCGAGTTACTTCCTTCGTAGTCAAATCTGATGATACATTTTGGTGATGTTACCTACCAAATAAAAAGCCTGCTAGGTGATTGAAATCGCTTAGGTCAGTGAGGACTCACTCACTCACCTACTCCTTATCTATTTAATAGAAACTTCTATCTACTGAATTCAAAAGGCAACCCGCTGGGCTATAAGATAAGATACAGCAGTTGTACTACTTGACTGGTAAGAAAGAGCTTTCGTAAGAACTAGAAGACTCTTGTATGTACGGTAACCCTCTATTCCGCTACAAGTAGACTGTTGCACAGAAAGGCCGACAAAAGCAAGGCGCACTTTTCAAGCGCTTAGCTTCTGCTAGCAGCAGGGTGGCAAGGCCATCTTGTTCAGCTGGAAGCCTAAGCCAAGAAGGTATGAATGAAGTGACAGGCCCCATAGAGGGCGGCTTTCTTGTGGTAGTAATTTCAAACATCTCTTCTCTTCTCTTAGCGTGCACAATTTGCTTACATGCCGCCTTAGGCACATCTTTCTTTCTAAGTTTTACGCTAGCCTAATGAGCTCGAATGAAAGTCAGTCTTTTAGTAAGCGTATATAAGCCGCTGTTTAGTGTATAAGCAATTCTTTAGTGGTCGCACCGAAGGATACGTATGGTGGAGGTTGGTTGAAGATGATCTTACGCGGCATTCAAAACCAGTCTTGAAGTGAATGAATTAGAAAGAACGAAGAGGTAAGGAAATGAGACGACTCTTTCTTGAACTATATCATAAACAGATCTCCCCCTCCACACCAATCACGAGTTTTCTCTATTCCTCTCGTATATCGTCGTAACGCCCTTAATTCTAGGTTTTGAAAAGACTTTTCATGTCATTCCCATTTAGGTTCGATTCGGATCCCTCCATTGTTTCCTTTTCTTTCCGCACCTTTTCCTCGAAATGAGAAAGAAGATGGTACACTTGAATTGTATTATTTAAGTGCTTATTGCTTGGCAAAAATCCTACTTCTACAATTGGTAGGTCACCGGGTTATTCAAATAAGTCGTGTTTCCTGTGGTTTTCCCATGTTACAACTTCCATACCAATTCGGTCGATCTGGAATGGATCAGTTAAACATTCCATTAGGAAGCCGGGTCTTGACTCTTCTGTGTGGTATTCATTCTCATTTGGCTCTTGGAATCACATCCAGTAGTGGTTGGAACAGCTCGCAAAATCCAACCACTTTACCTATTTCATTGCCCCCAACCCTTTCTCGTACCTCTATTGAAACATAATGGTTTCATGTTCTTTCATCGATTGGTTATTCCTCTCCGTTCGTATCTCTTTTTCCAATTTTGGTCTCGATTAGTTCACAAGATTGAATGGCTAATTCTCTTCCAGGCCTTCGATTCGATTGTTTTCCAAGAATGTTGAGCCCGGTATGTAAGCCATGTATCTGGGAGGAACATAAAAAAAGAAGGGCTTTTGGTTTTTGAACCCCGTTTTGGTCTTGCCGCTATTTAAAAATCAAAATCTAAGAATCTCTTTTTTAGAAGAAAGAAACTATATATGTCCAAGCTCTAGTGGTGGTGGGACCAACCAAGATGTATGTCGTCCGACCCGACCTCAGACTCTTTCTTCCCGACCTATTTGACTCTTTGGCCGCAATTATTTAGGTGGTATTCCGTGATTGAAGAGATTGAATTCCTTCTGGGAACGCACGAAACAAAGATATGAACTGGGTAAATAGAAATGGAAAAGAGATGTTTCCAATTCATCAAAATTAGAACCTTTTTCTACATCCATATGATCTACTAAAGTAGATCGGTATTGACCATATAATAAAAGCAGATCTTGGTCCATGGAGTCCCCAGAAGGTAAGAACTCCAACTTGTCCGATGCTTCTTCAGCCAAATACAATATACAAGTGGGACCTGCACTATGAGCAAGCTGTGCGAAAAATCGCTTCTTTTTTCTGATTCCGAAACAACTTGGGCGAAATAGGGTTCTACCGGGAAACCATGGATTTTTGAGTTTTCGCCATTGGTTACTAGTTGAGCCACTGGAATGGATTGAGATAAGAATCTCTAGAGATCTTTCCTCTCCTCTTACATGTAACAGGCTTTTCTTCTATAGAAAACTTCTTCCGAATGGCATAATTGTCCGACACTACGTTCCTCGATCTTCAAAGAAAACTGACTCCTCCTACTCCTCCTTCTCCTTTAGGATAGGATTATCATTGGTCCTTCTTCCACTAATAATCTCACCATTTTCTAGTAGTTCGTGCGAATGCGCAAGGGACTATCATTTCTATCGCTTGCCCTTGCTTTTCACCCTCAAAGGGTCTCTCTCTTCTATAAAGCAAAGCAAAGCGCATGGCACTGAAGTGAAGAAAGCTCAATAAACACAGATGAACACGATGCAGGGCATAGCATAAATGAAACCACTGATCATTTCATAAAGCATATATGCTTGACCTTTCTCGATGCTTTTTTTTTGGGTGACTCTTCAACCGACCAATGATCGATGACAAAATGGTACGAACAAATCAAAGTCATTGGATTTGGTAGTTCTCCATTGACTTCTCTCTTTACCACCTTGCATATGTTCCTAAATGGGTATGCACCTCCAAATGGGTAGGGGAGGGGGGAATATGCCTTTCTAAATTTTTCGTCAAGGGGAGGTAAAACCCTATGCATAGTGGTAAAGGCGTAAGACCTCCAACTCAAATGAGGGGAGTAAGGTTGACTCATATCCCTCATCCTAAAGGAAGTGAGTGACATCTTGTACGATGTACGTCCTGGCCATTTGTACACGTTCGCTTGAACAGGTAGATCGGGAAAACTACATAGGATCTCCCGCGGCATGTGTGAATGTGGTAGATCGAAAAGGTCATTGCCTATAAGTTTGGGTGGGTTCCGCTTGCCATCTCCCTGATGGAATAGATAGCTCCTGCAAGGCTGGCTTCACTCCCAGCATTGAAAAAAGGCAGCGTCATGTCATTGCCCGAAGATTATGATTTAGCTCTTGCGAGCTCCTCGTTTTTCGCTAGACCGGCCTTGATGCTATAGAAGCTTTTCTGCCTATCGAAATCACAAATTCGAACCCTTTTATAGTCTCCAAGCTTGGAGACTGAAGGTAATAAAATTCATGTAGTCCTATGCGGCTGCTCAGCGCTTATACCAAATAAAGCACTCAAGTCTATCCATTGATTTTTTCTTGTCTTGCATTTTTATAAAGGGATAAAGTGACGTTAATTACTTAGTTCGACAGGATGACGAAGGTTGAAGTTGACGTAAGGATGAGAAACATAGTGTCACAATGGAAAGGAAGCTTCACGACCACGGTCATTCTCTAAAGAAAGAGGGACCTTCTCCGGTCATTGGCACCATCTTTCTTCGATCGACCGAAGCAAGAGCCACAAGAGCCTCAGGCGAAACTAGCTCGTCAGGTAAGAGCAAGAAGGCCTTTTCAATAATTCCTACCACTGACCGGACGTCCGATAGAAAGTTAAGTGCATCTAGCCATTGATGGATCCATACCAAAATTGCTTAAATCTAGTATAGTGGGGCTTATTCCGATGTGGAATCGGGTGAAGCACAACTTTGTGCCAGAAAAGTGGATCCTTATTCCTCAGTAGCTATGGAAGGCAGGTGCACTCACAGCTTTCTTCCCTTCAAGATAGCCAGGAAGCCTTCTCTATACGAGATAGAATGGAGTAGGGAACGAAAGGCAAGGTCAACAAGCAATCGAGAAGCAAGCACTAGAACGAAAAGTAGAAGCGGGTTGCCTAAACTAAAGGAGGTGGAGAAGTTACGACTATGAAGAAGATTATTGATTCGCCAGAACATGAGAAAATGGACTAGAGGGATTTTTCCAAGCCTTTTGAGAATCAATCTATCACACGCTTAGAGACAGAAACATCCATGACTAGCCCAAGGAAAGTCAAAAGACTGAGAAGAATACCAAACTGGAGTCGAAAGAAAGGGCTTTGATCTATAGTATGAAGTAGGCCTAAGGGCTAACCTGATCTTGAGACAAAGAAGAGACTCTGAAAATGAACATCGGCTTATCAGACATCAGACAAGGGGGACTTCCTCTTTTCTTTAACCACAATAGGGTTTAACTTTCTTTTCCTATTAGCCGTTGAGTCTCCTTCCCTTGAATTCGCTTCCTCCCTTCATTCAAGCATCATCTCTTTCTGTCATCGGCGAACAGGTCAGATGCATTGACATGACTCCACCTATTGAATAGAGAGAGGGCCTCTTACTAACGAGCGATTCAAGCTTTACATCTCCATGTTGATTTGAATATATCAAAAAAAGCAAAGGCTAATCCCACAGAATCTTTGGGCTCTTCTCTAATTATAAGTTTGCCGCGCTAGCCCTGCCCTAGTAGTGGAAGTGGATGAAACGTCACTTCGATTCCCTTTTATTTTAGGTTGAATCTAAAGTAAGGTAGCATGTAGCTAAGCGATTAATCCAATGCTCTGGATTGAGAGGGAGGTATTACGGAGAAAGCATGGGTGTAGCGGTCCCACTACAGCAATGAAGCCGGCCTCTAGGGAGGGAGAACCATTGTCGAGAGTATTGGTTTAAGGGGGATAGCCAACCTACCTGAAGGGCTTAAGGGAATTGGATTGCAAGAAGGTCCAGCAGGTCAGGTAGTCTAGGAAGTCTTCTAACAGCTTGATGGCTTCTAGCTAGTACAACCTCATCTCTTCTAATGTTATCTATAAGAGCAGGTTCCTCCCCACTATGCCACTGTATAGGCATAGTCACTCAAGTAAAATTGAGTATTGAGTGGCCGCTCATGCTTGCTATTAAGAAGTTTCACTCCTCACATGTTAAATAGAGTACTTGGTGAAGGTATAATCACTGAGAGACTTCCTCTCTTTTTGTCATTATACCGGCTGGGACAAACCCTCTCTTTTCATTCTTGTTTGATTCTACGCATGCCTATTCCCTTGATTCAGTAGTTTTCTTCAAGTTGGATCGGCTACTCCTTGATCTGGGCACACAATAGGGCTTGGGGTTTGGAAGTTGGTGATAGAGTCCACCTAGGAGAATATCCTGACTTCTCATTTTCCGCTATCTTTAAATTCAGAGCTTATGCATCTGTGACTAGGCTACTCCTTTCCATTCCCTCAACGGTTTGGTAATAGGCTCATCTTGGTTGAGTTGCTTAGAAAGCCCCCTCCTCTCGTCGACCAAGCCGCTTCTCCTTCATCTGTATTTGACTTTTCTTTTTTGGTTGATGAAATAGAGGTTGACGGGGACAAAGGTTAGAAATCATCAATTGACTTCGATGCAGCTACAGATAGCTACAGATGCTTTTCCCAAGAATAACTCCATTGCGTACTAAGACTAAGTTGAGTTTGAGACGAGGAATTCAATATACTGGGATTCCCAATTCTTTCTTTTCAATGGGCTGTCTGGAAGAGCTTGTTCTTTGGGGTTTCATAAAGTGAAGTTCTTTTCCACAGCCTGACTCTTCCCGTCACCCTTCGGCCAACTTTCACCTCATCTTCTTTCTTCTAGGCTGGGAAAGATGAGAGTAGGTCTTCTCTCTTCTCTCGCCAATGGTTTGAGAGTTGCGTTGGCGTGACACTAATCTACTGATATTCGAGTGCTTGAGTTTCACTCATGTTATGCCTTTGGCCCAGTTGTTGGATAATCGATAGTTGTCGGATTTCCCGACGTTTTAGCAGCAAAACTGATTGCCCAATCCGATATAGTAGCAGTAGTTGTCTTAGACATGGACTTCCCCTTTCTCATGCCCATATTAGATTAGAGACTTTCTATGTTCCATAATCTGTAAATGAAGATGAAGTGGCTTAAGCACCTACTTCTGCTCTTGGAACAACGGGTTCACTCGTTCCCTATCTAGTCAATTGGGCTATTGATCTTGAGCCGATCGGTAAGGTAAAGTTTCTTGTAGTCCCCCTTTCTTCTGTCTTCCCTAACCGGGGCATGAGCCCGAACAGACTGACTGGCATCTAAAAATCTCGTCTACAAGGTTTCAACCGCTCTAGTGGTAATTGCTTTTTCTTATGCTGGATTCAGTCAATACATTGCATTGCGCGCTCCTTCCCTAGGGATCAAAATATTCTTGAAAAGGGTTCCGTCTCGAACTCCGAGTGCTTCCCAAGGAGATCAGGTTAGGGTTGGTGTGGCCATCTACTGTTATACCTGAATCATTTCTATTAATTTATGGCGTAGACAGATCAGGGTCAAAATCCTCAATGGGGCTTGTCCCCCTAATCATTACAAGACGGCTTGTGCTAGATCTGAGTCCGAGTATGAACAGTTGGAAAAAGGGCTGATTGGAGAATCTATAGTGGCTCTTGCATTTGACTTTGAGACCTTAACTGGCTTTCTTTTGTTGATAGGCGTATTGAATGTTAAAAACATTTTGCTATGGTTTTCTTCTCATATCCAATAGATGGGCTTGCTTTCGTGCCTAACAGCTCATCTTGCTACTCCATGAGATCCGGTTTGAACTCAAGAATGGGGCGAGTCCCTTTGATTTGATGCTGCTGACCTCGATGCAGTTGTGCTATTTGTTTTCCCTCTCAATTGTCATGTCCCTTCCCGCTAGTGCTACTCTGCCTTCCTTTTCCCAGGAGACCATTCTTTACTTGAACCTGACCTAAAAGGGAAGATTAGCCCTTGCCTTCTTTAAAAGCTTCTCTGATTTCGTTGACATGAATGAAAGCGTAATAGGGCAAGAAGCGGTTGAACCAATGGCCTTGAACGAACCAACCTGAACTGAAAAGGAATAGTTGAATTTCAAGCCATAGTCATGGCTTTCTTTGGCTGCTCTCGCTATTGGTACGGCAGCTTGAAGCTACCCTTTCTTCTTTATTGAATTCAGTACAGAAGGACCTTGAATGCACTTTGTTTTCTCATATCGGTCAATGTAAAGGTTCAGCCTGGTAGACCTCATAGATCAAGAGAATGGGATCCCGACCTAATAAAGGAAAATGCTATCAGCTCCGGAACCTCTCGATCAAGTAGCTTTCACTTTTTCTATTCAAGAAGGGGAGAAATCATCAATTCAATTAGATGGCGGTTGTGAAACTAGTTGCCAGAACTGGGCTAGATAGGGCATGTGAAGGGCGAAAGGGGATGGCTTCTAGCTGTTCAAACTCCCTATCATCGTATGTAAGATGAAGAGAGAGATGTTCGATATTGCTTCTCATTTCCTTACCTGCTCTTAGTGCGCTTTGATGGCTTTATTGCTTGCTTTCTAATAGCAGCTGCTGCAACAACTCCATATTTATCTGGTCTCGGGGGATGCATCTCATTGAATGTTTTCAGCATCTCTCTCTGAAGCTGGACTCCCCTTTCCACTGAGCTATTCTCCTGCGATGCTTGATTGGGCTTGCTTTACTCTCAGCTCAAGTCAAGTGATTAGGGAATAAAGAATAGAAGTTTCATCCATGATTTTAACAATCTCTACTGTTACTGGTTAGACCGACTTGCAAGCTGATTTCATTCTTTCCCGCTTCCCCCATTCTGTGTCTCCAATCGGCCATAGTGAACTTAGATGATTCATCCTAGCTTAATCAGGCTTTCACATTTCCCTCGTCCATGGGACTAGCGTCTTCTCTGCTTTCATAGTCTATAGATCCTTCATGTGATAACCCGAACCCAGCATGCATTTAATGACATTTAATTGCATTTGATTAAGTGTTATCTTAAATGTTAGCATTGAATTATGTGTTTACTTTTAGTTGAACATTTATTTGTAGCTCTATTTTCATATTTCTTTTGGAAGTAATTAAAATAATACTTGAGTTAATTATTTTAACGGAATATCACCTACATCTCATATTGATGTCAATCGGTTTTATTTTTCTTGCACTTAAAGGCTCGGTTTTCAATTAAATGAAAAGTAGCTCCGAGCTGGAGTAAATTTTAAACTATAATGCTTTTCAAAATGATATATTTCTTAGATTCTTCGAGATTTAATTGTTATTCTTTTGTTGTCGCAACGTGCATTGCATATCGAGAGCGTTAGCTAGGAAACGGTTTCCAGTCCTCAGCAAATAGTGAAATTAGTATTTAGATGACTAAAATTTTATAATTTAATTGTTGCTAGCTAGAATTAATTTTGGTGTTAGTTATTTAGCTTAAAAATGCATAAAAATAAGCCATTTTGACTAGTTTTTAAGTTGTTTGACCAATCTTGACCAACTTTGACCAAATTGTCACCATTTTAAGCTTAAACAAAGCAAAATAAAAAAAAATAGAGCTGAAATCAGAGAGGGCAGGGCCAAAAATGAAGGAGAGAAAAAAAAGAAAATTCAACTTCAAATCATCAAATCTTCACGTGAGCTTGCACGGGGTGGTTTTTGAGGCATCCTACGATGTTTTCTTAGCGTCTAGGAGCGTCTAAGGTGAGGGTTTCATCGTTATTTGCGCATTTGAAAATTTTGTATCTAAACTTTGATTTTTGGATTTTATGCGTAGATTGTTGTTTTAATCGTTGTTGTTGCTTAAAGAATGTTCCTTGTTGATTGTAGAACATGTATTTATAGCTTTTTAACATTTTCTGCGGTTAAATGTTGATATTGCAATTTAAATTGATTAATGAATAGTATTTTATGAATAGTAAACCCTTGAAACGATAAAGTTGTTCCATTATGCTGGCCGCTGATGTAGAAATGTGCTAGATATGCTAGAATGCCTAAATGTGTGGTTTAATTGGAATGTGTAATAGAAAAACGGAGAAAAATGGCTTAGTGAAAGTCGGGGTCGTTTAGGTCGACTTTAACATTTTCTCGTTTTGCGTGATGGCATTGTTTCGGGAGCCCATGGAAGCACTTTTGGTGCGGTCGTGGTGTTGGTTGGGTGTTAGGTTGGTATAGTTGTAGTTCAAACGAGCAAAGGGGGAAAATCGGGCTTTGCATGAATTCTAGGGTTAAGTAGGGTTTCGGAGTCTCTAGACGTGCTTTATAGTGACCTAGGAAGATTGGCGAAGTCAGTTTCCGGAACTCGTTGCTTGTTTGGAGATGGTAGTGTTTTGATAATTGGGGCCGATTTGTGACTTTGTGTGTTTTCTTGAAGTTATGCCTATAGAATTCTTGTTAATGCTTATTATTACTTGTTATGCTTGCTAATGCTTATTCCGCTTGTTAGAGTTGGTTGTTGATTGAAATGTTTATCCATTGTTGAGAATGGTTGATATCTTGTTTATCGCTCGTTTATCGCCTTGTATCGAGTCTTGCATTGCATAGTGTCTCGCGCGTCAGTGATGAGCCTCTCTGGGTAGCCTCGGGTCGCCATTGTTGGTTGCTCTATCTCCTCTGCTATTCCCATTCTCGCTTGGGTTGCTTCCCAGGGAGATTTGGGTCGTAGATTTGATTGGATACTTCCGGGGTATTCCAAACTGGTGTTCTAAGGTGGTTGCGCGCTTATTGTCATCGTTGTCAACATCAAGCTCGAGATTGATGTATCGCTTGTGAAATGGTACATTGCTCGTATGAGTGAACCATAGTCTTCAAAGGGTGGTATAGCTTTGAATGGTTGTGTTAATGCTTTCAGTAATTGCTTATTGTATTGATTGTTTGTTTTGATTGCTTATTTATCAGTTATATTGCTTAACTGTCTTATTTGCATTGCACGACTTTCTTTCTCTCCAACTCGATATCTGTCTCGCCCTCACTGAGTATACGTGTTGTGTATACTCACTCCTCACCACCACATTTCAGGAAATGCCATGTTAGCTGGAAAGTTCGTGATTTCGTGAAAGTCCGTGCTTGAAGAGTTGTCCTGCGTGCCTATGTGATTTGAGTTGTCAAAGTTGTAAAATTGTATGCTTTTATGTATTATATGTATTTAAAGTTAAAGGGGATGTAATTTAAGTTTCACTAGATTGTGTATTTAGTTAATGTAGCTTAACTTCAATGTATACTTGTAATGACAAAGGAAAAGAGATAGAAAGATATGATAGTCTAGCTTATGAAATAGGTTGGTGTAGTTTAATTGCTAAGCATGAATGTGTAATTACTTGTGATTGGCTTGTTGTGAACCAAGGCTCGGATGGCCTTGAGGTGGTTGAATGTTTGGACATGGTATTGGTCCACTTATATGTTGTCGCAGGTTTTACATTTCGCCTAGAAACAGGGGAGACTCCGTCCGTTTTCCCTAAAAATTTATGCCCGGGTTTGGATTTGGGTTGTGATTAGATTGATCGATAGAACTCCCGGTCTCGAGAGGGATCGGGGTGTTACACTTCATCTCAATTTCACAAGCAATTGAGTGGCTTAACGCTCCTTCCTCTCCCCGAGAATAAGTTCAGGTATAGCCATTCTTAACTAGCAGTAGTGGATTCAAAGAGAGACTTGATTGATCTTGTATTAGGTGCATAACAAAAGAGATTCTCCATAGAGTACAAACTTTCAATTTAGATTCAAGCAATAAGAAAGACAAGGTGCGAAGCGAAGACTTAGAGTACATAGCCTGGGAAACAGCATTGATGGTAGGGATTCCTCATCTACTCTCCCCCCGGAGTGAAGATGTTAGGGGTAAGAGAAGAGGAGTAAGCTAATAAGCAAAGTAAAATAAAGAAAGGGTTTTAACGGGTAAGGAAGATAGAAGTCCTCTTCCTCCCATCTTAGAAGGTCAGAAGGTGATTCCCTTTCTTGGCTACTTTAGTTTGACTACGCTATGAAAAACATATCTCAATATTAATTCTTATCTGTTTGGCATTAGTGCCTTCTTCTTTTTCCCCTTTTCCTTTGCATAGAATGAATCACTTCCTGCATAATAACTATGTTATCAATTAATTGGGGTCTAGGTACAAAGAGCTACACTGCATGGGTGCAATAAGCATACCCGCTAAAGCCCTCATCGCGCTGAGAAAGAAAGAGATATTGATGAAAGGGCGGCAATAATTGGCAAGCCCAAAGAATGGTTGAAGTTCCTTTACCTTGGTCGGGGCCTGCCACTCAGTGATAGCATGGACCTTCTCCTTGTCCATGCGTATAGTCCTCCCCTTATCCAGTGGCCGAGGAACAGAATTTTGTGCTATGCGAATAAGGAGAGAAAGAAGCAAACGACCCAGGGAAAGAAAGGAGAGAGAGTGCTTTATCATACAATATTTTTCCGCTCTCAGTCAATCATGGAAGGATCTTTCCCCTCGGGATGTGAACTATAGGAGCGCAAGTCTTTTTCACCTGTTCGATCAGTTCTACCTCGACTCGAAGCAGACAGTTTAATTGAAGCGCGAACTTAATTCACCAAGAGGGGTTCAAGTGTTCACCTAAAAAAGGTAGAAAAATAGTATTTCATTACCTTCAACGCTGAAGGAGGCGCCTAAGATAGAGCCCAGAGAAAGATTTTTAGGTAATGCAATTGGTGATGAGAGATAGACCCCTACTTTATATTAGAATATTATATTATATATAAGATGGAATGAAATGCTAGTCCACACCTATCAAATCAGAATTCTACGGTACAAATCCGAATCTGGAATGATTTACTTCCCTCAGTTGATGGTTATGCTGGTGGTAATATCCCCGGAGAAGGAGGTCTCCATTCCTATCTGTCGGTATATTACCTATGTCGTATCGGGGAAATCCCTTTTTTCTTGATAAAGTGAATTTCAATCTTCTTTCCTACTTCTTCTTTTTGTCCAAAGCATAGCGGGGCCGAGAGAAGCCCTTTTTTTGCCACATCGGGTCGCGAGCTACTGTTTAGATAAAAGCAGGAACGAAAGAAAGCTTGTTAGAAATCTATTTACAGTATTTTTTTTAATTTATAGCTTCCATCTTGCTTATGTTCGACTCACTGACCTTAGAATAGGTAATCCAGTGAAAGCGGAACCCGAATCAGACTCTCACTCCTACCTATCGCCCTTAGGCTATTTTCTTCCTTCTGGTTGGCTTTCCAATTCGCACAGTCGATTCAATAGCAAGCAAGTCAGGCTTTCAAGCCAGGGCAAAAGCATATTTCGACCAGCTGATTTCCGTTCTCCCAATTCTACCAAGACAAGAAGAGATGCTTCTTCTCTTGCTTCTTTCTTCTAGCCTTTGATGCCTTCTCTCTGCTCCCCTCCTGTAGGCCCATTCCTAATCTTATTGCTAAGGCCCTTACTGGCTGCACCTAAAGCACCAAGAGCAGCTCTATCCCGTACTGAAAGAAGTAGGTTTTCTCTGCTCTTAAGTTCGAAGATTCGGCTTTTGCTCATTTCGTTCAGCTAGTTGGATAACTCTTTCCATCTTAGCTGAACGAATTAATTGGCTGGGGTAAAAGAAGCTAATTTAATTGAAGCCCTTGCCCTAACAGCCCTTCATCCAAAACTTGAAGCAAGACTTGTTTGTTGATCTTGTCATATGTAAGGCATCTTGAACAGAGGCACCCAAATGAACAGGGGGGTAAAAATGAACATACGAATCGGCGGAAGCCGACGATACAAGAGATTCATCAACAAAGGAGATTAGCTTGGGCAGGTAAGGCAGTCTTGAGAGGGTCCTTCTCATGAATTGTAAGCCACTTTTCCCGTTTCACCCGAAATTAAGTATTCCGATCTCTCGAATCCTGATCCCTCTGCATCTGAATAAGTTATTTCATCAGTCTCAATCTCTGAATCCTATGAATCATAGGCGGCATTTGAATCCGTCTCAAAAAAATCCTCTGCCTAATTAAAGTCAGAATAATCGGCTGAAGAATAGGTAGAAAAAGAAAAAGTCTAAAGCTGAGCTGGGGTACCGTTGTTGGCGCCCTAAGGAAATGAATTCCTTTTAATTCAAAGTATGAAACTGGGGCTGAGCCCGTTCCTCAAGCTTAAGAGCTACGAAGATACTACCTTTCAAGGCACTCTGAAACCAGTAATGCCTTCCTTGTTAGTTAAGTGTTCGGCCTATTGATAAACACCAATCATGTCATAACCATATTCTAAAGCTTTGGAACGAACGGCAAGCAGTAGTTAGAGGAATAGATCACCTTATTTCTTATTTTTTTATATTCTTTTTCTCAGTCTTTGCATCAATAATGAAGAAATGACAATTGGAAATCAACCCCCATTCCCTTGTTGCTTCAAAAACGGAGCTTTGACTTCCCGGCAGACAGACCTAACGGGCTAACTTCACAGTGCCCGAAGGTAGGGTCAGTTCTACTAGCCTTAGGCAAAGAGTTGGCTTCTGTTCACAACTTTTTCTGAATCTTAGAACGTATTAAGATCCCATCTTCTCGCTCTTCTAGGGAATGGACATCTAGGGGGCATGATCGTAGCTCTCATCTCCCAAATAAGAACGAGATAAGAAATGGATGTATGATTACGTCTTCACTTTTTTGTTGAAAGGACATACCAAGATAGGGAGCCATTTTATCCAACAGATGGCCGCGACACAAACGGATGCCTGATCATGTTCCCGAACGGGAGGAACCCCTTTCCCTTGTTACATAGGGTTTTGGCAGCCGGGCCTAATTTGTCGAATATGTGCAATCGTGAGTGATGTTGTTTACCCTAGTTATTATAACTTTCTTTTCTACGTTACTTATCAAAAGTAGCCAACGACGCGGGTCTGGAATAGCACATAGATGACCAAAGGTTGTAGTTTCTCTTCACCGATGCGGAAGAGAGATGGACCACTTGGAGTCCAGTTAAACTAGCCATTTAATTACTGAACATGATATCACATCTATGTCATGTGAGCATCTAGGCATTAAAACTTCCAAGGCGGATACGTACCTCTATGCTTGGCTTCTATTCTTTGCAATCTTCGATTCAGTCCTCAAGGAATATGTAATAAATAAACCCACCCCAGGAGAGGGGATGTTACTTCTCATCTTTCCCTATATCCGTATTGAAAGTACTACATCCCGTAGCCCTCGCTATCAGGTCGTCCATCCCTTCAGCTCTCTATTTTCCCTCTTTGGAATAAGTAGCTGCTATTGTAATCATATCTACTATTCACATATTTGTTCAAGCAAGTCTGTCCCAAGCCGGTCTGTTCACAAATTGGATGTTAGCTATTTGTCACGAATCTGCTCTTCTCCTAGCTTTTATTAAATCCCCTACTATTGAAAACTGTCTTGGCCATATAACAGGAGTGATTTTCGATTTCTTTACCGAAAGATCCATGACACCAAAAGTTTGAACAAGTTTAGCATCTTGAGGTCGCCGGGGCATCTCCTTACTAACGAACTGACAAAGTCTAATTAGCTCAATTTAGTCAGCTCGGATTTGTATCACACAGTGCCCGGTATCAACCATCGGCGTTGCCATGCTTGACTTTATCAGCTTCGACATTCCCCATACAGTTATGGCAAAAGCTGAGTTTTCTATAAACTTAGGAAGACCTACAAATCTTCAATGAGAAGCCCAGGCTAGGAAAATGTGCACCATAGACTCACCTTGACAGTTATGAATTCCAAACCATTCACTTTTTCTTCTTTCTGCCTCCTTTGTAGAATACCAAGTCAAGAGATGAATTAGCGGATCATAGGTCTAAGTCGAAGCATGCCTGAACCTTCTTTAGTAGTGAGTCGTACCTAGTAGCTCCTAGCAAGGGCTTCAAGATCACAGTAATGCCTACAATTTATTGTCTTGGGTACGAATGTCATTATTAAAGCTGTTTTTTGTAGATACCATGGAAAGATCATTGACGAGCTCAATCTTTAAGTCTAAAATTGTAAGTTTCATCCTCTTTATGAGCCTAACCTAAATCATATGGGTTAACAATTCTCATTTATTAGTTACAAAAAGCCCTTCTCCAGGAAGTAAACCAAGAGCCACTCATTTGAGCCGGCAGATTCGAATTCTACTACGCCGGTGTGCAAAGCAAGCATGCTTAGAACTGCGATGTTCAATCTTCAGTTTACCTATCACTAATCGTCCATTAAAGGCTGACTCCGCTAGGCAAGAGGACTATTACTGGGATTATTCAATTACCAACTAATGACCAAGGGACTACTCTTCCTCCTCCACTACTAATATTGACTGACCTATTGATAGGATAGCAGAGGCAGTTGAGAGTATATCCGGAGAAAGAAAAAAAACCTACGCAGCTGTAAGGCACACAAAGAGCTTGTTTCGTTTTTTCACCAAGTCTTATTGCACTAGCCATCTTTCATGGAGGGGGGAATCTGAAAGTATAAAGTATAGAATAGAAGTGAACGCCTTTCTACTAGAAGGAAGGCTGGCGTCTAGAGGTACTACTAGAAATAGGGACAAGGAATGACTCAACTTTAGAAGATTCTTACCGTCCAGCGGTTTTCTTTTCTTGGAAAGACAAGCTTGAATTGGCTCGTGCACACAGACATGGAACTTCTTACCGCTAGGGAGGGTTCTGGATCTAATAAACAGAAATTGCTGGTCTCCTTTGAAAGTGGGGTTGCCTAAGAAAGCGCCTTTTCCTACTACTACTAGTAGAATGCCGGTTTTCATCACTTTTATTTGAGTTGATGAGGTGATCTGATCTCGCCTCTAGGCAGGTCAAAGAGAAGGTTGTTATCACAGTCTTACCACCGAATAAAACAATTAGACTACTTTGTTAGGAAGTGTTTTCTCCCAGACATTCTCGGGTCTAAGTTTATTAGACCAAGCAATAAAGAAGACATATGTAGTAGTAGGCAGTTATAGACGTGTGGGGGCTATATCCTATCTTCCCCGCCCTTGGTTACGAAACTGCACTCTCGGGTTGGTCCTTTCGCCTGACTACCACCCACAGGGGACAAAGCCTTCTTCTCTAGTCGCTGATTCTCCACTTGTTCTTCTTCGGCTTCAGATGTAGATATATCTGCTAAAAGCCTAGGTTTACTATTATATATATAACGCCGAGTAATTACCTATGGAACCAAATTTCATCTATCCTTCTTTGTGAAGCGGAGACAAGTTAAGATATGGTGGTGTCCGCCGCTCATTCACATTATTGACGGTATCCCATGCCATTTGCCTTAGACTGGGGGTACTACTTCAGACAAGCAAACAACGCAGGTTGAAAATATTTTTTTCCTTCCATTCCTCTCCCTATCGGTCGAGTTACTTCATACCTTGTTCTATCAAACAAGCTTGTAAGCACCTTTCCCTTGGGCTTGGAAATCGATAATAAAGAAAAAAACTGGAAAAGGCAGGACCAGTTATCCTTAGATCTTTCATTTTGACAAAGGAAGAAGAGGGTCGAGGCAAAGCACGAACCTGCCGATCGATCCACTGGCCTCCATGTCTAGCAGTAGCCCTATGAGGTGCCGCTCAAGCCAAGTAGTAGGGTCTTTGGGAATAAGCAAGGGGCACGAAAGTCGTTGCGCTAACGCGCATTCGTTTTCTTTCTGGTTTAGGCTATCTAATAGAATAGAAAGGGCTTTAGCAACGAAAGCGCTTTTCACCTTATTTAAAAAAAGAGTTCCGCTTGACTTGAAAGTTCGTCCTGCTTCAGAGTAGATGGAAGGGATTCAATCAACTCTCTAAAAGTACTCTTGGGCGAGCTAGGCTCAATGAAATCTTTGCCTTGCAAAACGGTAGATGATTACTTGAACTCTAGTTTTAGGGCAGGGCGTAAGGCAAGGGGATCTTGAATCAAAGAATTCCTATCCAACAAGCGAAGTATAAAAAGTATGATTCTTGCTCTTCTCTAAAGGTATCGACTTTCGGGTAGTGGTGGGTTCAGTCAGGTTTGGTGGTATCCTTTTTTTTTAAAGTCGTTTTGATCCCGGCCCAACGCGGTAAAGAATAAAGAAGTAGGGCGATCGATCCCACACAAAGTCACTTCTTTAGCGCTTGTTCGGAATGGAATAAGCTTTTCTTGTTCAAATCGACTCTTCGCGCTCTCTAGTGAGTTCAAATCTTTTATGTGGTGAGGTTGACCGGTTCGCTTTCCCTTCGCCCCTTGAATCTATCTATTCCGGCTACAAAGCATGAATGACTCTTGCTCTCGGTGAAATCCCTTTAGATTAATAGAAGACAGTTCCAGCAAAATCCTAAGAAGACTTGAACCTGGTACTCACTCCTAAAGCAAGCATTTCCCTTGCGCCTGCTATTCCCTCTTCAAGAAGTTAATCCGGATCCTCATCCTTATCCCTTGAACTCTCGGATGATTCAGGAAGAGCCATTCTTTCAACTCAAGCCCTTCTTGGTCACATCTTCTTTTTCTTTCTTGGTAAAGCTATTCAAAGCCCCGAAAAGCATAGTTAGAAGGGAAAATGAAGATTTGAATGACAGAGATTGCGATTCAACTTCTCCCACGAAGAAATCAAGCCTTTATAGTGAAGCTAGCCTATTAGGCACTGTGTAAGAGCTCTATGCTATCTATGGAATAGCAGTCAGTGCTATTTGATTAACTGCTTGAAAGTTTGAACCAAGTCTTGGAATCGGCATTACCGTAGCTAAGATAGATATTCTTTCTCATGTTTAGTTGTGACCAAGAATTACCAATGTTGAAGAAGTTGCCTTTGGTGGTCTCGTACTTTGAGTAGAAGATCCCCGAAAAGTCACTTAAAGGGCTTCTCTTTCTAAGTCTTTTTGAATAGAAAGAAGAATGTAGGCTGCTAAATAGTGAAATTTGAAGGGGCAAGGATTGCTCTCTTGCCACAGTTCTCTTATCCGCTGTTAGTGCTTTAGGTTTAGTACGGGCAATAGGAACAAGAAATGCCTTAACCTAAGAAGTTCCCTTTCTTTGGAGTTGAGTGATCTTTCTCTTGTTACAATTCTTGTTAGCGTTAGCGAATCTGATGCGCAGATGTTTCAAGGCATAATCGCAGTTATTGATTGAATTCGCATCTGGCAGTAGTTTTCACGCGGTGAATTTCTTTTTCAAAAGCAAAGAATGACGTAGGTAAACTAGAAGGAAGAGTTTCGGGATTAAGGCATAGTAGCTTTATTGTGACTACCTTTGTTATGTCATCCAATGCTGTTCACAAAACGGCTCTTACTATAGACCCGACTATCTCTGAGTTGAAATCGATCCTAGACCTAGGAATATTTTTATTAATAGAAGCCGTCCTCCCAGGGCGAAAGGGAAAGGCAATTAAAAGGTTGCTTTTAGGCCTAAGCAAAGCAGGTAGAGGCATTGGAAGAGAAAAGGACGTGGTGGATAGTCAGTCAGGAACCAAGCGAAAAGGACAGCTACCAAAGAAGAAATTGACGTAGATAGAGAATACGCCGCTATTCAAAGGCTCTTGCCACTGTGTCGGGCTTATCGGTCTTTTATTTAGTATGAGTACTCGTAGCCATTCTTTGTACTAATCCAAAGAGCAGACAAGACGCTCTTGGTGTTCGAACTAGTCATTAATGGTCTCATTGGTATCCTTTTTTTTTAGTATGCCGCTCATCTCCCTCTGGTCGAGCTGCTCCACTCCTTGGCAGTTAGTTTATTACCCATCCCTGCTAGCATAAAAAATAGCTTTTCAGGCAGCGAGTCATATCTTGGAATGTCAGGATATGGAATTTTGTTATTGAGATTAGATTACTGATGAGTCACACCTACCCTAACCTATATTGGTGAGGTTAAGCAGCTGACTTCGCCCCAAAGATCAGACTAGGAGAGTTGCATGCTCAAATGTGAGAAATTGTAAACAAGCTATTGTACATCCAAAGCTTCTTCAAAGAACTTCTCGGAGGTGAAAAGAGACAGACGGAGGACTTCACCTTTATCTTTTAAAGAATGGCCTTTACAGCGCCCTATGTTGATTCCCACTTTCACTCTTTTGCCTCGAGACTTCCTAGGGAATAAAAGTATAGGATGGAATTTTGATACTATAGTAAGTTGTTCTCAATGGGCTTTGCCAAGTTATCGCCATTCAGCAGTGGAATATTCCCATGATATAGTTGCTCAGTCATTTGTGAATCCGTTTCTTGAGTCCATGAGAAAATAACATATATAATGAGTTGTCGGAACCCTTGCACACGAAAGAGAGATTGCCGAAAGAAACAAAGAGATACAGACTAGTGAAGACGGAACGCTATTAGATAAAGAAGAAGAACCAACTGAGGTGACTAACCCTACATTAGATGAGATACCTAAGACAAACGAGTGAATCTAGCCAAAAAGACTGAATTCTTCCTTGCTGCATATCGTACCCGATCCCTCTATCTGTTTATGGATTCTCAGCCAGTGGATTTCTCTCCTTATTTCTTCTTTCCCAGCTCCTGGTCTTTCTAAACAACAACAGGTTCTAATAAATTCAGCCTTGTCATGGCAGGTTGAGGTTAGAATTCATAAAGGTAGGTAGAGATGGCTACAGTAGATTCTTCCGACCGAGTCCCAATAGCAGAGTCTTGAGGCACGGATCTAACGGCAAGGGAATCCGCGGCTGATTGCGATTCATCAGTCACAATTCTCCCAGCAACTATCCATTTTAGTTCGCCAGTCAATGACTGAGTTATGATTGCATAGGTGGTAGAGCAAGCTGGAGTGGAGGCAGCCTATTCTTCTTATTGCTAATAGCCTATTAGGGATTCAAGTATAGTAAGAAGTAATAGGAGAAGAAAGACAAAAAGAAAAAAAGAGCAATTAATATTACTATATATATATATAATTTTGCTTCGATGTTCTCGATCTTACAAGTCAAGAATTCCGTACTTTGGAAAAGAGTAGCGGGTAAGGTCGAATCTCACAAGGGCAAAACCTGGCTCCTTTAGGTCTACCAACATCACTAATTGGGGAAGATCAAAGTCCATTACAGTCTCGCAAAAGCAAAGAAAAGTAAAAAAAAGGAAATAAAGTAATACACAACAACGCTCCTGAATGAGCTTCTTTGTATCAGTACTTCGGTCTCGGAAACCAAACACTAACTGTTGGAACTGTTGGAGTATCTGCGTCAAGGCAGTTGGTCATGAGTGATTGCCCCTTGCCAATAGTTCAGGTTTTTATTCCTTTAAAGTAGCTAGGTAGTTCCTGAGTTAGGAGTTAGAGTTGTAGCGGATAAAAGATCTTATATCTTATATATATAGTTCCTCTTTCCTTGCTTCTTAGTTTGTCTAGGAGCAGGAGTAAGAAGTCATAAGTAGTGGTGAATCCATGTAGCTGTCAGCTTAAATGGTAGTTGTTTATTCTCACCCGCTAGCTGCTTTTAGAGAATAATATATCTTGCTTGGAGCTCTTTTTCATCCTTTGACCTTTTCTAGAATGATGTATTATCTTCTTGCTTTGGTGGTCGTGGTATAGCATTTATAGAATATCCTCTTCCCCAGGAAAGCTAACTCAATAGGAATTCTCTCTCTCGTCGGGAAATTCTGTCCTTCTCCGCAAGAGATTGCTTTTTCCCGGGGCTAACCTATGACCTCATTCTCCTTGTTGTTTCGATCCAACTTCAATTCCGAAAGCAAAGAGCTCTTTCTCAATAATTTCATTCGTGAACCAGGCGGTTTTTTTTACTCAACTCAAGATGTTCTTCTCTTAAGATATTTGTCTGAATAAGTAAGCGCTTCGGCACGAAAGGAAAGAGAAAAGGCTATCAGTCCAAGCAACTTACCCTAAGGGAAGAGCTCCCTACTCCGCTCTATATTCCAATCCTTAAGGCGTGATAGACCTGATGAAAGCCCACATGAATAGACCCATAAAGGGGATTTACTCCTAATTGCTACTTCAAGGAAAAGGAAGTAACCGAACTGAGGATTCACCGATCGCGAAAGAAAGGAATGCTAGGGCAAGCAAGTAAGGGAAGGAAGAAAATAAGCCAAGCCCGAGCCCAAAATGTGGGAAGATTTGGCGATCTACCTAGGAATGCCCTATTCAACTTGGTTGAATAGTAAATTCATGCGCTTCGACTTTGTGCATCGCATTAAATCTTTCTTACTTAGTAAATTTGAAGAATTCTTCAATGAAGATGACGTCAATTTTTGAACCCATTCTTGAAACTCTCTTCTTTTATTAAGTAATTTCGACCTTCTAATCTAACTTATGAAGAGACATTAGTAAAAACCAGCTAAGTGCATACTCACTATATCTGCACTAACATCCAATGGAAATAACAAATTCATCCCAAAGCAAGAACCCAAGTGCGAGGGAGTGAAGATTCATATCCCACGGTGTGCTCGAAAATAGGATATGTTCCACTTACTCTCATGGTAAAGCCTTTACCAAAAGGGTCTCACTAATCCCGGTTGCAAACAGACCAATAGTCAATAGGAAGCATATTTGACTCAACATAAGTCTCATCTGACATTCTTGCTGGATCAGCGATTGAAGGATAAACATCCTTCTTTCAGGCGCTCTCTAGTGCTAATCATCTGGCCTGCTGAAAAAGGCCTTTGGTTTGAATGTTTGAATCGAATTCTTTTCTTATTTGATTCCTGATCTAAAGGTGCAATCAATAGAAGCTTGAGCAAAGGGCTTGTCGAAAGACCATCTTTGGGCATTAAAACTTCCAAGGCGGATACGTACCTCTATGTCTGGCTTCCTTCCTCCACAAAACACTTTCTGTCGTGGTGTGGGATAAAATTTGTTTATCTTCAAACCCGGTCGAGCATCTTCAAACCTCGGTATTTACCACTGTGCCCCTATGCTATCAAGAAGAAAGAATACCCAGCAAAGTCCCTACTACTCATAGAGGGTTATTTTACTCCGAAATTCAGGCAGTGAACTTGGTTTGTGCAAGAATAGGTTGAGAGCTTTAAGCTAAGATCGACACAGGAACAGAACTGAAAGCAAGTAGATAGATAGGTTGTTTTCGACGAATCCCCTACTTGAGAATCAACTGTTCACGTTTCTCTCGCGCTATAGCCGAGAGAAAATAAATTCTTGTGGGTCTCTCCAACTCTGATTAGTGAAATAGAAAAGAAGATTTTTTCCATTTTAGCTGCTAAGATAGTAGCAGAAGACATTTTGTCCATTCCTGCTTGGTTGACTTCTTTCCTGAAGCTGCCTAGACTGGATCAATAGAATATCACACATGCGCCATTGCCATGCCTCACGTTCTAGTTCTAGTTCTAAGCGTAAGGAACTGAATTAGTCTAAGAAAAGAATAAGAAAGAACCGAGCACGGTAAATCTGCTAATTCTAGCTTCAAATCCTAGCTTGAGTTACCACGGGAACCTTAGCGCCGCATGTGTGTTGTGGGCCAAGAAAGAGGCATATAAAGAGTGAGAAAGCTCAATCCAAGACATGAAAGTGGAATCACAACTGTCGGATCTCGTTCTTAAGCAAAGAGACAATTTCCTTTTGATAGTGCGAAGGTATATCTCTGGGTTAAAGACTATGAGCAATTTCGTGTTTCAGGGAATTAGGTAACAAAAGACCCACGGAGCATAGCGCTTGAGAAGGTGCGAAGCCGACCATGCTCCTCTTGCTTATGGATAAAAGTCAGTCCCTATATTACCGCGTACTAGGAATGTCGGATGCTTTTCTATTCCTTGCATCTGACGTGCAAAGAAAATGATTTTCCTTCCTAATCTAAGGGTTTTGTTAATCAAAACGCTAACCTCTTCCTATAGTAATAGGCATATTGAAGCTCTTGCACAAGGGGCGGATACTCCCCATTCCTACTAAATCGAATCAAGGAAATAGGACTCAGCCATGGAAAACTTTTTCGAATCCCCTGGGTGAGAAAGTGTTATGGCAGTTTGGGATTGATCAGCAAGGGCAGAGAAGTTGTTTACTTGCTTGGTTAGCTCGAAAAAGTACGCTATGAAAAGTATCGAGAGGTCAATCATTTTCCTTGGATTCTCTAACATCGTATTCGTACTAACTAACTCCGAAAAGAACCCCTTCTTCTCCCAGGAAAAAAGGGGTAAATAGAATATCTGCCTATAAGACAACTATTCTAGGAGTGCTTACTTCACGCTCTACTTACTTCATGCTTTCTTTACTTCTCTTCTTTCTTTCACTGCGCTAAGTTAACGGTATACCTTATACAGTCCAATAACCCTTCCCAGTCGGTATTGTCATCCAATCCATGCTTTGTTCTAGTCTCGGGCGTTAATAAGATTGAAAACCCTCACTCCGTTCAGAATAAAAAATGGAATGAAGGACCTTTCTAGTCAGAGAGTTCGTTTAGCAATAGTACTTCAAAGTAGTAGCTCGCTGTCTCAAACGTATGGGTCACGAACGGTCTAACACAAGGAAAAAGAGGAGAGGGTTCGAGGGAAAACCCCCTGAGATGTTTAGATTTTTCCCATAGGGAAGCTGATTTGTTAGCCTGATAGATAGAGGCCTCCATTCATTTCATTTGTTGGTTTGTCTTTAGTTTGCTTTTCAACTTGGGGCCTTATTTCTCTCGGGGCTATCGAAAGTTTTCTTTTCCGGTGTGAATTCATGCAAATCAATAAAAAAGATATTGATTCTATGGATTGAATATTATATATATTTCCAGCTTAAGTCTTTCCCAGGGATGGCCGTAAACAAAGACTAGTTCTTATCGATGGCAAGGCAAGCTTTAGGTCGGCTACCCAGCAACAAAGATTTTATATTATGCTTTCCGGCGCTTCCCATTATCTCAGTCGGTAAAACACAAATAAGGCAATAGCGGCCTCGTGGAGATGGGAAGTGAAAGAAGATGGACTTTCCTCGCAGCGGAGAATTCAAATAAATGTCTCCAAAGCCTACCCTCCCCTTCTTCGGGAACATTCCTTCCTTTACTACCACTGACTTGAGGCCGGATTTCTACTAGAGGGAGGCTCCTATCTATAAAGAAAGAGCAGACTGGCATAGAGGTTTTTTTCCTTGACTCCCACTACTTCCATGGCCCGTAAGGCCGATCTATGAGGGCAGGTATATTCCATCTCTATCTCCCCAGGTAAAGTACTATAAGGTCAAGCAGTTACGGTTAGCGGTTTTATGTTTTTTTCCAAAAGGTGCCATAGTCAAGAGATAATCTTTTCTTTTTTGTTACCGGTCTAGTGCGCTAGTGCCCACCTATGGCCCCAGAAGCATCCACCTGACCAAAGAAAGAGAATAAAGTGAACCAGTGTACCAAGCCATCATCTAACTGAAACTCAAAAGGTAAGCCTCTCTTGGAGGGCTGGGAATCTGTGCATAACGCTAACAGGTATAAGTGATCTTCCTTACCTTTTTCTCTTTCCCCTTATAATACGATATGAGGCCCTTTTTTAAAAACCACTTGGCAAAGAAAAGAACTTAGAGAAGTTTCAAAGCGAGATTGTCGGGGCGGTACTCTGACTCCGCTTCCAAATCAGCTAAACAAAACAAAAAGCTTCTACCACGCACGATATTTAAGGCAACAGAAACAACCTTTACACCTTAACTAAATTAATATAAACAGCCATCAACGCAACAGCGCGCCTGTTCCTAGGATCGATATATTTGTAAAATTAGGATTCAAAACAAAGCAGCAAAACTCTGAAACTAACACTAAAATAGTAACTGCTATTTACTCACAATTTTGGAGCTCAATTAATGAATTGAATTTACTATTCAACCAAGTTCCCAAGGGGGAGGTTGGATAGAATTTAGCTCAACTACTAAGGAAAGGAAGGTAGACGCACGACAAAGGAATGGACGGAGGAGAAAACGGTTCCTCATAACTTTTTTTTCACTTTCTATTCTATTGGAATTAAATGAATAGGTTTGTGGTACGGTACTCTTCAAATGTGAAAGGAAATTGCCCTGCCTTGTTAAATAAATATTCTTTTTGTTTTCGTATTCTATACCCCCAGCTGTAGGAACCTATTATGTCATGAGCATAGGGCTAGGGGCACTGATTCACTGCTGACGCTACTCTAGGCGATCGTCTTAGGAGATGTGCATCTTACTTACTGTTTACCACATACCTATACCATACTAATCTATGCTCAGTCCCTTAGTTTCTTTTTTTCCACATTTTATTACTATCTCTCTCGAAGCCTATTAGCTAGAATTCCTGTCACGCCCCAACTCGACCCCTCCTATAATCAGTCAGGACGCAATGAAATTTCGGCAGTATAATGACAGTAAATAGGACACCGAGGCTCTAAACCAACCTCAATAGAACAACATACATCAACTCCACAACCATACAAAAAATAACTCCTCAAAAAAATACAACATACATCATAACTATATTATACAATAATCATTACTCGTTATACGCCTCCGTTCCAACATAATACATAAACCTTAATATACATTACAAAATATGTTGATACCAACCTAGCAACCTAAACAAAGACAAAAGAAAGGCTACTAAGACAGCATCAACTAATTCCTTAACTTTTCAACATCTTACACATTATAACTACAAAGCATATAAAAGTCTACTAAGTTAATTTACAAGATAATAAAACAGTACAACATCAAGGATAAGACTCCGGAATAAAAGACTCATCCACGTAAGGAACATTTTCCACATTCTCCTCTTCAGGAGGCACATACCCGTAATCCTGCTGTAGTAACACAATCCCACATCAAAAAATTAGGAAGTGGTACAGCTGGATATAAAGGTTCAAGTCCTTGTATCAGCTAGCAGGCCTTTTCACATGGAGACACGTGAGAAACAAAACCGTGAGAGTATTGGTTCCCTTCGGGGCTTGCTCAAAGCGGACAATATATTGGTAGTATCGACTCGTGCGCCCCTCTATGGGAATGGTGATCGGGTCGTTACAAATGGTATCAGAGCCTACCACGTGCGAACGTGGCGTTGTGACGTTAGCCCGCGAGGGTGCGTGCCTCTTAAAGGGGGTGGAGTGTGGTAACACAATCCCACATCGAAAAATTAGGAAGTGGTACAGCTGGATATAAAGGTTCAAGTCCTTGTATCAGCCAGCAGGCCTTTTCACGTGGAGACACGTGAGAAACAAAACCGTGAGAGTATTGGTTCCCTTCGGGGCTTGCTCAAAGCGGACAAAATGTTGGTAGTATCGACTCGTGCGCCCCTCTGTGGGAATGGTGATCGGGTCGTTACACCTGCGAAAGTACACCTGTAGGCATGCAATAATAGAGAGTGAGCTTATATAAAATAAGCCCAGTGAGGATCCGATAGATCTCTACAGTATTCACTATGCTCTTTGGATTTAATCCTTTGAGCAAGTAAACACACAGTAACATCAATAATACTATCATCACATAACTATAATGACCATTCAATAAAGGATACACTAGTTGGTGTAGCTCCAAACACCATCACGATCATAACAGCCTTCTTGTGACTCCCATAAACACACGCACCCGAGGTACCCCAATAATCTCTCCCTCCATGCCACCTCCGTCATGTGAGCTGGAGGCAGTCTCTGATAGTCATGTCATTATCAACCCGACAGCCCGATGCTGCCCGAGAGGTGGCACATACATACCAGAGACTCAGCAATAATAATAAACATCAATCATTCATAGGAGGATAGTCTAGCAGAACTGCTATCTCCCGGCATCAATCATCAATCAATAATCATATTGTCATCATAATAATCATCAATAATCAATTAAACAACAAAATAACTAAGTTAGATGACAAAGTAGGCCATCTAATCGAACATGCATTAAAGACACAATCAAACCCTAGTTTACCTATCAACAACTCACAATTCAATCACTCAAATGCCACCCGATCAACTAAGGCTCAATTCAATAATTTAAAGAAAGATAACCTAAACTTCAAATAATCATATATTGCATTCTACTAATCCAAACAACTCCAAATCAGTTTTAAACACTCACCCATTCAACCAACTACTTTAGCCCCCTCGGAAACCAACCAAAACACATCCAAATCATGCCCAACAACCTTAAAACCCGAGTCGGCTTAAAACTCGATTTTCGCAAAAGTCGGTGTAAAAACTATAATAAATTCTTAAGCCGATTTTAAAACCGTTTTAATCAAACACAGGTCTATTAAAGTCCGTGGACTAAGTTTAGAAGGGTTAAAAAGACCAGTTTCAAAATTTTAGCGGACGTGTTTCGAAAATACTATTCACTAAAAATTGACGATAAAATTTCTGACTCCGTTTTTTTTGAAAATTTCATGAATGCACATTTAGCATGTTCTAGGAGTATTGATATCAAAATTACCACATTCTAAGTCACATAGCACATAGACAAGTTAATTCATGCAAAACGAGATAAAGCACGCAAAACGAGATAAGATAGAAAAAGTGGGGTTTCACAATTCCGGTCTATGCCTACGTACTTAGATTTTTTGAATGCACGAGAAAGTAAAAAGGCTTAGAGACTTAGAGAAAATTTCCTTTCTTGCTTGGCTGCTTCAGCTCTTAGAATAGGGATGGTACCCTATTAAGAAGGTAGGGTTTTTAACCCGAGAGGGCTAACTATAAAAGATGGATTAAGTAACATGGAAGGCTAGAACAAAGGGCATAGGAAATCAGTCTTGCTATTGTATCAGTAGTCCTATAACTATTAAAGGAGTAGTGGAAAGTTTCGCATTCCTTGAAAATAGACTCTAAGTCTACTGCCCAAAAAACATCTATTTCACTCCGAATAGACCACCTAGTTCCTGTAGGCGAGGGACATAAGAGCCAATGGGCTCCATCCGATCAATTTTCATTGGTAAATTCATTGAATACTAGAATATGGTTTAGTCACCCTTGAAGAGTGTAGCCTATGCGAAGCAAGTTTGATTGATAAAGAAAGTTTCACCAGTTTAGAGTAATTCCAGGGGATTCTAGGAAATACTGGATAATTTTTTTTATTGAAGAATGTTCAACCAATCGAAAGAACAAATGACTGAACTCGTTTCCATTCCTTTCCCTATCGGTCGAGCATCTTCAAACCTCTTTCTTTTTTGTTTTTTTAGCAGATTTCAAAATAGTCCACATAGGATAAATCAATGGAAAAATACAATAAATTTTTTCACTTCAGCAGGTACTTTAATCCATTTTCTGCCAATGAATCGTCTTTACTTTAGTAGATACAAAGACGACGATGTCACTTTGAATCAATAGAGAATGTGCCCTCTTCCGCCGAGTCAGAGGATGAAGGGAAATATAGTTGAATTGAGCGCTACTGCTTCATTGAATTGTGTTGTGGAAAGTATTTCCTATAGTGCCTAAGAGTTCATACCTTTCGCTTCCTCTTTTTATATAACGTAAATGCCTGCTGTATATGCTACCACTTCTGATGCCTCGGTGGGATCGGGTACTACCGTAGTTTATGTAAAAGAATAACCCTTGCTTTCTATTCATCTGGCATCGCATCCAAAACTTGGTATCAGTCTCCTAACTCTTAATAGTGAGTCTGACTCTGAAGACTCTAAGATCCAGCCCGAAATGCCAATCTTGAGTTCTCGGGAAATAGAGAAAATAAAGCGGCTTCCCATAGAAAGAGTTAGGTCTTGGTTCCCTACCTACTCCTTGAATGGCTCAACATCATCCTACGAACATTGATTGCAATCACATAGTTTGCAACAAAGTTACATTTCATAATAACAAGATTAAAAGTGAGATGGTGAGATGAGAGTCTTTTTTCCTAGCTCGAAAGCAAGGGGAGGGTCAGACTGTATCGCTTTTCAAATTCAAATGGGTGCCCTTTTTGCTGCCGAGGAGTAAGAATACGGGTCCTGTCTTTGCTTATTATATGAAAATTCAAAGTCTAAATTGAAGACTTCAATTTCTTTCTAATAGAATCTTTCAAGTCTGTCTTTTCTAGAATTCTTTTTTTTAGATCTTAATGTGGGATTTACTTAACATAAAGGAGGAAAAATCGATTGTTAACAGTTTTGGTAAATTTATTTTCTTACACTCCTATTTATTTAGAGTTGACCTATAATAACTCTCCAAAAAAGTCCATAAAGCTTGAAAAGAAGGGGAAATGGATTCTTTTTTAAACAAACTTTCACGGATGAGGGAAGTCGCTGAGCCTTCTTTCTGTGAGGAAATCGCTAGATGCAAGGCTACTCTTTCACCTTATCTACTACTTTCCATTAAGTTATTTCACTGTCAATGTTCATGCAGCAGATGGAGGGAGAGATCAAACTGTTAGCTGTGCCATTAGAAGCCGTTTCCTACTTCTTGTTTGGGGAGAACAGCCAGTCAGAAGGTAGAGCCTTGACTTAGGGAGTTAAGGCTTTTGATTGAATCTGTGATAACAGATGTCAACATCGGCAAGTGGAATTCCGGGGCGACCACTTAGAGGTCAGATTCCAGAAAGGTTAGGGTGCCATTAGGCACTTTATCTTATAACACGATAAGCACCCCCTAGTCTGGGGCGAAGACAAGGACAGGAAAATTGTTGAGCTTTCTGTGGCTAGTAAGAAAAAAGAAAAGGGTATAGGGCTACCGGCTGAACAAAGTGGCGAATAAAATAAAAAAAAAGTTGCCACGACATTAAATGAAAGAAAGCTCTTCCTACTGTTCTTTTTCTTTCTTAAGTAGGGTGGCTAACACTAGATCTTCGCCTTTTGATAGAAGGGGAAAAGAAGTTCTGGCGGGGCAGAGGGATACATAGAGATAGATCTATATCTATGTACATGGGAATAGCTACGGGGAGGGTTTGATCAGGATAAGTAGGCCATTCTATCTAGTGCCTAGGCCTCACTTGCTCAAATCCTAGCGCAGATTGAACTCCGTCAATTAGTAAGATGGGGAGTAGTGGTTGACCGTCCCAGTTGACCAATTTCAGATCCTTTTGTTACTTTCTCATTCATTATTTTATTTTGTTTGGTTGGCCTAACGTGATCAATGAGATTACATTACGTTTATAGCGCAAGTTCTGATTCCAGTGTGTAGTATGCCAGTGAAGGTAACAGTGGTTGTTGTTGATCCTATTGCTCTAGTTGGAAAGCGGCCAGGTAGTTAATTTTTCCTTTTTTTTATGAGGCCGTCTTTAAAGGGAAATTGACTGAGAAACTAAACCCCTGGATCTACCACTGCTAGTGCTAGGTTGGAGATTCTTCGAATGCCCCCTTTAGAGGGCAATGAGATCAACATGAGGCTTTCTAATATACCTACCTTGCTACTCCTACCACCTAGACAGGTTTATCCGTTGCTGGGCATAGGCTTGTAATTATTACCCGAGGCTTGAGGCCGGTCCGCACGCATGCATCGCAGCTGTCAGCATTTGGGAAGAAGTTTCTTACCCATTCTGTATAAGTAAGCGTACGTTGCCATTAGTTCTTAGAAGCAATGTTCTATCATTCCCAATTGATCGATATCCACCATAGTTCGTTTGTGATGCCCCGTTGGATTTTTTTCTGCAAGAAATGGAGTGAAGGCATTAGCTTACTCTAAAGTACTGTGGATAAGCAAATGTAGATTTTGTATGCACAAGCGTCTGTCCCTTCTTTTGTTCTCGTCTTCACTTGTGTTATTACTTATTCCGACATGGGAGTACAAGCATTGTGCATTCACTTTCCACTTACTTCAACAAACCGTCAAGGGTTGAAGAGCCATAGCTAGCAGAGGCACTCAAAGTGCTAGTTCCAGAGCTCAAGTTTACCAGTTCAGGCACTTGATTCCCATTTGATGATGTGATTCATAACCAAATGACCCACCCGTGCGTGATCCTGTGAAGAAAGGCGAAGGTTCCAGGATGGTTTCAACAGCATCGTAGCGCTTGATATGGCGTCTTGCTACTTGCCTGCATAAGAGCAAGCAGAGATGGAGATAGCAGAGTCAAACGTAACATATAGCAGTCCTGCAGGATCGCCCTTACTAGTCAAATTGGTATGCATCTACTAGCCCGGCTATCGATATGTTATTGAAGCTGGTGGAACTACACGAAGAAAACGTTGTCTCTATCTATGATGCTATAGATCATCTTGATATAACAGCGGAGAAATAGGTGATGCTGCCTCTCTGCTCCTTCTACCTTCGCTTCTCCAGTCACGCCCCGACCCAACCCCGCACTAAAGGTTAAGTCCGGACTTGACAAATGGACAGATTCTCCTCTGTACTGTGGACATTCTGAAAACCTGAAAACATTCAATTTAAGCCACAAAATAACAAGAACATCATTTCTAATAAAAATCCTAGCTTCAAGGTCATCCGAGCCTTAAGCAGTACCAACAGTTTAGTTCATACAAGCATGCATTCCATAATACTAACTTCTTAACAAAAGACGGTTATCATACCATTCTATGATAGCAATTAAACATACTTAGAAGTTAAAGTCAACCTTACAACCCCTACAACCACACACAAGCATGCAACAAACTAAAAGTAATATCATAAGATATTACAGTCAACAACATACAAACCACAAAATAGCCTAGCTATTACAATCCCTTCAACAAGCCATACATAAATACAAGTCCAAGGCACAAAGTATAACCTAATATACAACAATTCAGCCTGCACATATATACAATCATACTTCAACCTCAAGCAAGCACAAGAATCAAGGCAAAGGCTCAATCTGCACCTCCTCTTCCTCTCCTTCGACCTTAACAAGCTGGGGATCACCCTCAGCACTTCTTGAAACATGTTAGCGAGGTATGAGCAACCACAATTGCCAGAGAGGGATAAAGTCCAACTGGGGTGTGCAATGCAATAGGTAAAAAAATTAAGCAATAAAAGCAAATAAAAGACAATAGAAATAGCCAATGACCACACAAATCAAAGGATACGATACACTTAACCCCAACACTTAACAATTCACTTATCTTCGATCACGAATCCCGAACCATGATCAATGTGCCGGCATAATCCCAATCACTCCAGTGGGTGTACTCTAGATGTACCCCGATAAACCTACGACCCAACACCCCCTGGAAATTTCTGGACCAGGCTAGTGAGGGACTAGGGCACGGAGATCGAATATCCACTGGTAAGCCCGCTACCGTCTAACCGATACTTAACTCATCTGCCCTTGACACTATGGTTGCGCAACCACTATGCAATGCACTTATCAATGGCCATACAATATCAATAATGATAGCAATATCACATAGGAGGAGCAACAAAGTAGGGTATCCTCAAAATAGTTAGAATAGAAGCATTAACAACTAAACAATTAAAGGATTACAAAGAAGCATTTACACATTTCACATAGAACTATCCCAAAAGCTCCATAATGGCTTAGAAAACACATTTAAGCACTTAAAGAACCGTTACATGACCATGGAAGCATGAGGCAACTAATTTCCCCCTTTAAACCCTTTATAACACAAACCGTTTTCCTTCTGAAATCATGTTATTGTTCTAGATTAGCAAGCAGCCTATTCCATGATTCTAATTAATCCATTAGGCACCTATAGGACCCTCGAAGTTACCCATTTACCCGCGATTAGTACAAATGTCCCAATTTTCCTTTTATGACTTTGTACTACACGTACCTCAACCGGGACTCAATCGAGGGCTAGCAAAGCTCATTTAGAACCTATATAGCCTAGGAATACCAAAATAGAAGGCCAATTCAACCTCGATTCACGATAGTCCCAAAACCCATTTTTAAAAAGTCGCCTATTTCAAGGTTTTGTTAGGTTACGAGCAATTAAACCTTACAGAGTCTTTACACTACCCTTATTAGCTCCTACATCATCTATTTAGACCATTGAAACAAGCTACAAGGTTCGATTTCACAAAACCCTAGAATTCCCGTCACTATTCATGTCATACAATCTACGAATGAATTCAACCGTTTAAACTACGAAACAATAGCATAAATGTGGTATCTACTACTTATATACAACATACATTAACTTATTTAGGCATTGGATAAGCATTTATTTGCAAATCTACAAATTTGATAACTTGACAACATTTTTAAAATATGCAAAAACTTATGAAATTCCTCACCTAATGCGTATAGGAGCTAAGGAAAAGCTAGAACACTTGTAGAAGGGCTTGAACCTAGCTTGGGAAGGCTTGGATTGAAGGTTTGATGGGCTAAATCTCTTTCTCCTTCTCTTTGGCTGCTGTCGGGTTTGGCCTCCTTTTTTCAGTTTTTTTTTTGTGTTATAACATGAGCTTATGTTGTTATGTGAGTATATAATTAAGTCAAGTCATTTTAGGTGCATATGTTGACTACTAAGAGGGGGTCAAACTAACTTACGTTAATCACCAAGGTGCAATTATGAGCTAGCTAATTAAATTAGAAAGTTTAACTATGTAATACTATTCATTGAATCACTAAAAACATTTCCAAACGAAGGCTCTTAACACAAATTGCTCAAAAGCACATTTTTCTCATTCCTAAAACAATTAATATGATATAAGAAAAATGCTAATTTGAAGTAATTAAGCAGTTGAAAATTGCAATGAATAGTAGTAAAAGAATATCAAGTAGTTGTACAAAAGAAATGCATAAATAGTGGATGCACAGTAAATAAAAGTACTGCAAAGATCTTGGGCGTCACACCCTCTCCCCCTTAAACTAATTGTGCCCATGCAATTCTTACATGATTCAGCAAATAACTCAGAATAACAATCTCGCATCTGATCCTCTATCTCCCACAAGGCATTCTCTAACCCATGATAATCCCACATAATCTTAACTATCGGAATATTTTTAGTTCTCAGCACCTGAACCTTTTGATCTACAACCCATAGAGGTTTCTCTGTATAAGTCAATGTCTCACTGATCTCTAGCAGCTCTGGCTCAAGAATATGAGAAGGATCTAGCTGATACTTCTGAAGCATAGATACATGGAAGACATCATGAATTCTGCCCATGCTAGGAGGTAAAGCTAATTTGTAGGCCAATGCACCGACTATTTCGATTATTTCAAACGGTCCGACATATCTCAGGCTGAGCTTACCCCTTTTTCCATGCCGAATCAAACCTTTATGAGGAGAGATTTTTAGGAATACTCGATCACCCATGACAAATTTCAAATCATGTCGACATCTATTAGCATAGCTCTTTTGCCGACTCTGTGCTGTAAGCATTCTCTTTTTAATAAGCTGCACATTATCAATCATTCTATTCATCTCAAGCAACAAAGTAGGGCCAATAGTTTTCATCTCACCAACCTTATCCCAATAAAGAGGGGATCTGCATTTATGCCCATAAAGTGCCTCATACGGTGACATACCAATAGTAGTTTGATAACTATTGTTATAGGCGAACTCTGCGAGTGGCAAATACTTCTCCCAACTCTTTCCGAAGTCCAGAATGCAAGCTCATAACATGTCCTCGAGTATCAGGATAGTTCTCTCAGATTGACCATCCGTTTGAGGGTGATAAAAAGTACTGAAGCACAAAGTTATACCCAAAGCTTTCTGGATCTTTTGCAGAACTGAGATGTGAACTTGGGATCTCTATCTAACACAATATTCCTTGGAATCCCATGAAGTCTGACAATATTCTCAACATATAACTCAGCTAGCTTGTCAAGAGAATCAGTTTTCTTTGTGGCAATGAAATGAGAAGTCTTAGTAGATGTCAACGACTACCCAAACGGAATCATTACCTTTCGAAGACCACGGCAAGTCGAATACAAAATCTATAGTAATGTGGTCCCATTTCCACTCAAGAATAGCCAAAGACTGCAACAACCTTGCAGGTCTCTAATGCTCCGCTTTAACTTTCTGACATGTAAGGTATCTAGAAACATAGTCGGCAATCTCTCTTTTCATGTTGTTCCCCCAAAAGTTCTGTTTCAGATCCCTGTACATCTTTGTACTGCCTGGATGGATAGTATATCTGGAACTATGTGCCTTAGCAAGTATATCCTTCTTCAAGGCTGGCTCACCTAGAATACAGATTCTACCTTTGAATTTAAGAATACCATCATCATGCAGTTTGAAATCCGACTCTCCCCCTTTAGACTTTTTTAAGATTTTCTATAAATGAGGATCAATCTGTTAAGCTTCTCTAATCCTGGATAATAATAAAGATTGTATCTGCAAACTTGTAAATTGAATACCAGAATCTGATGTCTTAGGCTTCCATAAGCATAGTTCTTCCATGAATTCCCAATTATTGATAATCAAACTAGCCACAGTAGCCTTTCGGCTCAAGGCATCAACAACAATATTGGCCTTACCTGGTAGATAGTTAATAGTGCAGTTGTAGTCCTCAAGTAATTCTAGCCAACGCCTCTGCCTCATGTTCAACTATTTTTAGGAAAACAGATAGTTCAGGCTCTTAGGATCTGTAAAGATCTCAAATTTGTTGCCCCAAAGATAACGACGCCATTTCTTTAATGCAAGAATAATAGCTGTGAGCTCCAGATCATGCGTCGGATAGTTAAGTTTATAAGGTTTCAGTTTCTTGGAAGCATATGCAATAACCTTTCCATTCTGCATCAATACACAGCCCAGACCCTCCTTATAAGCATCACTATAGATTACTAGATTATCAGAACCCTCAGGTAGAACAAGAATAGGAGCTGTGGTTAACCTCTTCTTCAATTCTTGGAAACTAGCCTCACATTTAACATTCCAGTCAAACACCGTCTTTTTCTGAGTAAGTTGACTCAAAGGCCCGACAATTTTAGAGAAATCCTTGACAAATCTCTGATAATACCCTGCTAAGCCAGGAAAGCTACGGATTTCTGTAACAGTTTCAGGTCATTTCCAAGTTAATACAACCTCAATCTTCGTGGGATCAATAGAAAAACCATCATGCGAGATAATATGGCTGAGAAAAGCAAATTGCTTAAGTCAGAATTCATATTTGCTAAACTTTGCAAATAGCTGGTGCTCTTGAAGAGTCTGCAATACAATCCTGAGATAATGTTCATGCTCTACCTCAGATTTAGAATATACAAGAATATCATCAATGAAGATAACCACAAATTGGTCCAAATAAGGACGGAATACCCTTTCCATTAAATCCATGAATGTAGCGATGCATTAGTCAAACCAAACAGCAGAACAACGAACTCATAGTGACCATAATGAGTTCTAAAAGCAATTTTAGGCACATCATCTTTCTTAATCCTCAACTGATAATAACCTTGCCTCAGATCAAATTTAGAAATTACCCAGGCGCCTTGAAACTAATCAAATAACTCTTCAATTAAAGGCAATGGATATTTGTTTTTAACAGTTACCTGATTAAGACCCCGATAATCAATGCATAAGTGAAAAGATCCGTCTTTCTTCTTAACAAATAGAACTGGTGCACCCCAAGGTGAAGAACTCGGCTGAATGAATCCCTGCTCAAGCAAACCCTGCAATTGAACTTTCAATTCTTGCAATTTGGGTGGAGCCATTCTATATGGAGTCCTAGAGATAGGTGTTGTCCCCAATAATAAGTCAATCATGAACTCTATCTCTCTATAAGGTGGTAACCTAGGTAATTCCTCAGGAAAAACACCCAGAAACTCTCTTACAATAGGTATATCATTCAATTTTAGCTTATTCGTAGGTTGATTAATCAAATAGGCCAAATAAGCATCACAACCTTTACACAGCATTTTAGTCGCCTTAATGGAAGAAATTATACGAGCAGCTGTAGACTTACGACTACCAACAATCTCAATTATAGGTTGATTAGGCATTTCTAGTTTCACAATTTTTCTTCTACAATCTAGATAAGCATAATATTTACTCAACCAGTCCATACCCATAATTATTTCATAGTCCTTGAAAGGTAAGATAATCAAATCAATAGCAAAGACTCGACCCCCAAAACACAATTCACAGGCTTTACACACAGATTAAGTGGAAATTTTAATACCTACAGGTGAACCTACCTCAATCTTATAAGGCAACTTATCAATTTTCAATGAAGTAGATTGAGGGCACATAAGTATGATAAATGAGTGTGTAGCCCCGGTATCAATTAAAACTGTAATTGATTTATTATTGAGAAGAAAAATACCTTCAACAACTGTCGTTGTATCAGGAAGTTCCTCTACATCTAGAGCAAATACTTGAGCCTGCCCCCGTGGTGCTGATACTGCAGCTGGTGCCCTGGTCTGAGAACTCTGGCCAAATGTCTGACCTCTGGTGTTCTTGAATTTCAAATAGTCCTTGACCCTATGCTGGTCACTCCCACAGCAGGTACACCTATTCAATTTCCTCCAACAGTTCTCCTCAGTATGGCCCTGACATTGACAGAAGCTGCACTGCTAGTGACGTCTTGCAACAATGCCTCCTAAAGGAGCTCTGTAAGAAGAGGTAGCTGAACTACCCTGCTGAGATCGTACTACAGCTGGACGAGACTGCCCCTGATTCTGACTCTAAACTAGTCGTGCCTGAGTCTGAGTAGGCCTGGTATAACTCTGAGTCTGCCTCAGTTGCTGACTCTGACCAATTGAAATAGCCTACCTCTGAAATACCTGACTCTGAGTCCAGTGTGGCCATTTACTCGGCTGGCTCGGTTATCCAAATAGGTCTGCTTTGCATTTCTCATACCTGGTAGCTATCCTGACAACTGCTGCATAGGAAGGATAGTCTTGAATGGACAGATTCAATGAAATATTGGGCCTCAACCCCATAACAAATATCTGGATTCTCTTGATCTTTGTGCAGCCACATAGCGGGACAAGTGAGTGAATCTAGCATCATACTGATCAACGGTCATGTTGCCCGGTTTCAAATTAATGAACTCCTGCTCCCGTCTTTCAATAGTCGTTTCAGTAATGTACTTCTCTAACAAACTCATCCCAAGTTTGAGGTACTGCCTTCGCCTCCCACCTGGATTTAACAGTGTGCCACCACTACTCGGCATCTCCCACAAGCAAAAATTCAGCACACGCAACCCATCTCGCATCAGAGTACTCGAGGCCTATAAGAATCTTTTCTACTTTGTTCAACTACTGTTCAACCTGCATATCATCTGGCTCCCCAAAGAAACTAGATGGTCCACGGTGCATAAAATTTTCAAGGTAGTTACTACCACTGCCCTCTGCTCCAGTCTGACCCTAAACTGGATTGCCCGCGGGGACATTTCCTCCCTATCTCTAAAGTACTTGAGCAATCTGCCCTATAGCGGCAGTCAACAGTGCATTAATTGTCTGCTGGTCAACTTCCTCTTCCTCAACATTCTGATTTATGTTCTGCCGACGAGGCCCCATCTCGGATAGCTAGAATGCAAAGTGTTATGACAGGTATATATGTAGTTTACAAGTAAATCACATAAGAAGAAGTTCAAATAAGTTCACATAAAGTCACATGTATAAGATCATATGAATATTTCATATACAAGAGGTACATATAAGTCACTTAATCATACTTTACATTCTAGACTTTCACATTCAATTCATTAACTTTTAGAAGACCTTTTACATTCCCATTTCCATGCTAGCATGTTCATTACCAGTTCAATTTTCACTTAGTCAATCAAAGAGTCACTAATTCATGCAATCACACAATCACACAATAGACCTCTACCCACACACCGAGAAACCTATTATGGCTTATGTATTCTATAGCTTTGATACCACCTAAATGTCATACCCCGACCCAACCCCGCACTTTAGGTTAAGTCCGGACCTGACAAACGGACATAGTCTCCTCTATACCATGGACATTCTGAAAACCTGAAAACATTCAATTTAAGCCACAAAACAACAAGAGCATTATTTCTAATAAAAATCCTAGCTTCAAGGCCATCTGAGCCTTAAGCAGTACCAACAGTTTAGTTCATACAAGCATGCATTCCGTAATACTAACTTCTTAACAAAAGACGGTTATCATACCATTCTATGATAGCAATTAAACATACTAAGAAGTTAAAGTCAACCTTACAACCCCTACAACCACACACAAGCATGCAGCAATCTAAAAGTAAGATCATAAGATATTACAATCAGCAACATACAAACCACAAAATAACCTAGCTAATACAATCCCTTCAACAAGCCATACATAAATACAAGTCCAAGGCACAAAGTAGAACCTAATATACAACAATTCAGCCTGCACATATATACAATCATACTTCAACCTCAAGCAAGTGCAAGAATCAAGGCAAAGTCTCAATCTACACCTCATCTTCCTCTCATTCAACCTCAACAAGCTGGGGATCACCCTCAGCACCTCCTAAAACATGTTAGCGAGATATGAGCAACCACAATTGCCCAGTGAGGGATAAATTCCAATCGAGGCGTACAATGCAACAGGTAAAGAAATTAAGCAATAAAAGACAATAGAAATGGCCAATGACCACACAAATCAAAGGATACGATACACATAGTCCCAACACTCTAGAATTCTCTTATCTTCGATCACGAACCACGAACCACGAACCATAATCAATGTGCTGGCGTAATGTCAATCACTCCAGTGGGTGTACTTCGGATATACCCTGATAAACCTACGACCCAATACCCCCTGGCAATCTCCGGACCAAGTGAGTGAGGGGCTAGGGCATGGAGATCGAATATCCACTAGCAAGCCCACTGCTGCCCAGTCGATATTCAACTCATTTGTCCCTGACACTATGGTTGTGCAAGCACTATTTAATGCACTTATCAATGGCAATACAATATCAATAATGACAACAATATCACATAGAAGGATCAACAAAGTAGGTTGTCCTCAAAATAGTTAGAATAGAAGCATTAACAACTAAACAATTAAAGGATTACAAAGGAGCATTTACACATTTAACATAGAACTATCCCAAAAGCTCCATAATGCCTTAGAAACAAATTTAGGCACTTAAAGAACCGATACATGACCATGGAAGCGTGAGGAAACCGATTTCCCCCTTTAACCCCTTTATAACACAAACTGTTTTCCTTTCAAAATCATGTTATTGTTCTAGATTAGCAAGCGGCCTGTTCCATAATTCTAATTAATCCATTAGGCACCCTTAGGACCCTCGAAGTTACCCATTTACCCGTGATTAGCGCAAAAGCTCCAATTTCCCTCTTATGACTTTGTACTACACGTACCTCAACCAGGACTCAATCGAGGGATAGAAAAGCTTATTTAGAACCTATATAGCCTAGGAATTCCAAAAGTGAAGGACAATTTAACCTGGATTCGCGATAGTCCCGAAACCCCTTTTTAAAAAGTCACCTAATTCAAGGTTTTGTTAGGTTACGAGCAATTAAACCTTACAGAGTCTTTACACAACCTTCATTAGCACCTAAAGCATCTATTTAGACCATTGAAACAAGCTACAAGGTTCGATTTCACAAAACCCTAGAATTCCTATCACTATTCATGTCATACAATCAACGGATGAATTCAACCATTTAAACTATGAAACAATAGCATAAATGTGGTCTCTACTACTTATATACAACATACATTAGCTTATTTAAGCATTGGATAAGCATTTAATAGCAAATCTACAAATTTGATAACTCGACAACATTTTCAAAATATGCAAAAATTCATGAAATCCATCACCTAATACGCGTAGGAGCTAAGGAAAAGCTAGAACACTTGTGGAAGGGCTTGAACCTAGCTTGGGAGGGATTGGATTGAAGGCTTGATGAGCTAAATCTCCTTCTCCTTCTCTTTGGCTACTGTCGGGTTTGGCCCCCTTTTTCAGCTTTTTTTTTTGTGTTATAACATGAGCTTATGTTGTTATGTGAGTATATAATTAAGTCAAGTCATTTTAGGTGCATATGTTGACTACTAAGATGGGGTCAAACTAACTTAAGTTAATCACCAAGGTGCAATTATGAGTTAGCTAATTAAATTTGAAAGTTTAACTACGTAATACTATTCATTGAACCACTAGAAACATTTCCAAACGAAGGCTCCTAACACAAATTGCTCAAAAGCACATTTTTATCATTCCTAAAACAATTAATATGATTTAAGAAAAATGCTAATTCGAAGTAATTAAGCTGTTGAAAATTGCAATGAATAGTAGTCAAAGAATAACAAGTAGTTGCACATAAGAAATGCATAAATAGTGGATGCACAATAAATAAAAGTACGACAAAGATCTCGGGCGTCATATCTCCTGCTTGGGTCTCGCTCACAGATATCAACCACGAGACTCAGAATCACGCTCACGAGGCTATCTCGATCTCTATTGTGCAGCCGGAACCTGAAGTGGCTAGTAAGGTTATCGAGGAAGAGAATATGTCTGAGAAAGATTAAGTGGTTGATAGTTAGCGATCAGCTATGGAGGAGGACAATGAATTCTCGTTCCAGACAAAAAACTAGGGCACTGTTGGATCTTTTCCGTGGTCTATGCATGGGCTGAAGCTTGCCATTGACATGAGGCGTTGCAAGAATTCACTGAGATAGCAAATTCTATCTCTTTCCCATGGTTGGTCATTGGGGACTTTAACACGATTTTTTGATCCAACTGAGCAAATAGTATCCCTATCTCAAACTGAAGCCTTCCAGACCTATACGGAATCATGTGGACTCCATGATCTTGGCTACTTAGGTAATCCCTATTGTAACGCCCCAACTCGACCCTTCTTACAATCAGTCAGGATGCAACAGAATTTTGACAGTATAACGACAGTAATTAGGACACTGAGGCTCTAAACCAACCTCTTCGAAACTCATACATCCAACTCCACAATAATTCAACAATTAACAACACAACCACAACATACAATAAACATTATTTACCATTGCATCCATAGGTTATACGCCTCAGTTCCAACATCATACATTTACTATATAACATACATTCCCAAAATAGATTATAACCAATCTAGTAGCCTAATCATATTCCAAAAACGAGACCACTAAACTAGCAACTTTTAATCCATTATCTTTACAACATCTCATATATCATAAACTTCTAAATAAATACAAACCAACTAGTTTTAATATACAATATAACAAAAGGTACAATGTCAGATATCAAGGACAAGACTTTGGCATATAAGACTCATCCAAATATGGCACATTATCCTCTTCTGGAGGCACGTACCCGTAATCTGGAACAATATCACCTGTATGCATAAAATAATTGAGAGTGAGCTTATATAAAACAAGCCCAGTGAGGATTCGATAGATCTCTAACAGTATTTACTATACTCGTTGAAAATCATCATTTGAGCAGTAAACACACAACAATCATCAATAACAATATAAGCATATTAACTATAATGACCAATCAATAAAGGATACTCTAGTTGGTGTAGCTCCAAATGCTATCACGATCTCAATCGTTCTTCTTGTAACTCCCCATTACTCACGCACCCGAGGAACCTCTCTAGCCCCTCCCTCCATGACACCTTCGTCATGCGAGCTGGGGGTAGCCTATGGTAGTCATGCCGGTTTCAACCTGACAGCCTGATGCTGGCTGAGAGGTGGCACACACATACCAAGACTCAACAATAATAATAAACATTCAATCACAAGAGGACAACCTTTTCCGTTGACTATCTCCCAGTTCATCAATAATCAATTATCACAGGAGGACAACAAAGTAGGTTGCCTATCTCCAGGTTCAACAATAATCAATCAATAATCATCAATTCAATAACATAGCAACAACTATTCAATTAAACAACAAACAACTAAGTTAGATGACAAAGTAGGCCACCCAACTTAACATACATTAAACACACAACCAAACCGTAGTCTAACCATCAACAACTCACAATTCAATCACTCAAACACCACCCGATCATCCAAAGGCATAATTCAAGATTTTAAAGAAAGACAACCCAAACTTCTAAAAGTCATAACTTACATTCTACAAATCCAATAACCTCCAAACCAATTTTTATCACTCACCCACTCAATCAACAACATTCATCCCTTCGGAAACCAACCATAAACTATCCACATCAAGCCCAACAACCCTAAAACCCTAATGCATAAAGGCTGAAATTTCTGGACTTTCACATTGACATCACAATCAAAATTTCGGCATTACAACATTACTACCACGTATTTAACAAACTTTTACAAGCTAACAGCAATCGATTCCAACCACCACAACTCCGGATATTCAACAAATAGCCAACAACTCAACTTTTAATACCCAAAAAATAAAATTCATGCTACAACGGTTCAAATCTTATATAAACGCATATAAATGATCATTGGCATGCAATGAGCAATAATATAACACCAATTCAACTTTCTATCGGTTCAAAATTCAATTATATGCAAAAAAATAAAAATGACATTTTGAGATCTAGAATTTTTCTCTCACCTTTGATGTGTTATGAAGCTAGAAAGATTCTCAATGAATGCCCAACAAGTGAATTCAAGCTTTGGATGATGAAGTTTGGCCTTCAAATGCAATTTCTAATGAAAAATATATTTGAAAACTTGAAGAAAACTCTTTGTTTTTCTCTCTAATGGCTCTCGGCCATGTGTGTGCAATTTTAGGTGTTTTGTGAGCTTTCTATTGTGTGTTGATGCTTATATACTCAAGGTCAAATAAATTAAAAGAAAGTCAAAGGTGGAAACTAGTTTATTTTCAGTATTTTCTTGTCTTTTAATTCTATTTTAGACTATTCCTTGCTCAAACATTAAATTGACACTTAGACTAATTCTAGATAATATATTTTAGGTGACAAAGAGTTTTTCATTCAAACATTTCTACCCGAGTCGGCTTAAGACTCATTTTTTGCAAAAGAAAGTGTAAAAACCTTTAAAATTCCAAAATCGATTCCAAATCCGTTTTAATCAAACACGAGTCTATTAATACCCTAGGATTAGGTTTTAAAATGTTTAAAACACCCCTGTAAAAATTTTAGCGGGCAGGTGTTGAAAACACTATTCACTAAAACCGGCGATAAAATTTCTGGTGTTGATTTTGATGAAAATTTCATAAATGTACATATAGCATGTATTAGGAATATATATCACATATTTAGCACATTCTAATTCATATAACACATAAAGAGGTCAAATCACGCAAATCGAGGCAAAAAACGCAAATCGAGGTAAAGGTAAAATATGGGGTCTCACACCTATACTTGGTCTAACAAAAGGGAAGGTAGTGCAACAATACTTGAGCGTTTGAACCAAACTCTGGTTAACGTAGATTGGAGATCCATGTACCCAGATGCATTTTTTTCACCATCTTCCTATCACGGGCTCTGACCAAGTGAAGAAAATGGAAGTGCGTGTTAGCGTACCTTTTACTAGTCAAGCTTCATTATGTTGGCCTCCCCTTGCTTTATAGGAGTAGGGGTGCCTGATCTACGACCAAATACAACTTATGATAAGGGCGCGCCTTAGCGAAAGCAGTTGCATGTTTCTATAGTAAGGGGCCTTTTTCTGCTAGACCCGAGGGAAGAAGAAGGCTAACTAAGATGCTCCACTCTCTTTCCTATGAATGCGAGTTTGAGTTTTACTCTTAAGTTAAGGACCGAAGGCTCTTCCTTTTAGCTATTCTTCTTCTTCCTTTCTGAAATATGAGACAAAAGGAGAATATGCGCTAAGGCCTTCGGTAATTCTAGCATGGATTCTTCCTGGATCTCAGAACTAGGACCTAAATCCTCTAAAAGCCTATCTTTCTTTAAGCCAAAGGCATCTTGAAATGCACTTTGCCCCTTAAGTCAAGAGCTTTTAGTACGTTACGCAAAGGATATCATAACTATTTGAATACATTTTTATTACTTGCCACATACCCGAAATGCGAACTAAGCAGGAACATGTGAGGGGATGATCTCAGATTGAAAGCCAAAGGCATGATCCTGGATTAAAGGTCCGGAATTGTGGACACATGGCGTAAGCATACCAGGCTTAATAATGACTAAAGACCGTTGGACAACTGAAAAATAGCACTGAACAAGCAAAAGCTAAAAGCTTCTTCTCCCATAGGCTCAAAAGAGGGTCAATACGATCCCTTTGAGAAAGAACAAAAAATTCCACTATCAGCGGGTGATTTCGACTTCGAAAGCCATGAGCCCTATTCACAAAAGCCTACGGAACAAACTTGCCACTTTTGATTAACTCGTCGCTACTTTTGACCCCTCTATGTACCCAATCTTTCTCAATCTGACCCTTCCATGTACCCGACACTAATTCCCAAGTAGAGGGACGAGAAAGAGGATCTTACAACACTTAATAAACCAATGAGAATGACAGAAGCCTGCTAAACAAGCACATATTGGTAAATAAGCGTAGAAGCTGCTAAAAGCACAAAAATTGGTAAAGTAATGGAAGCACATCTTGCACCTTCTATGATCCATTCAACCTGCCTCCAAGATGAGAGATAGGCCTTTAGCAAGGAGATATCGCGCGGAAAGCCCGATTAGGTCTTATAATCAAGACTTCTTTTACAAGCCTTAGTCCCTAATGAGATTACGTTAACATACCCTGAGGCTTAAGAAAAGATGGCCATAGTTGTGACATCCTAGCCAAAGAAGAGCAACAGGAGCTATATTCGAGGAAGTTATGGACTGGAATCACAGATTGGATGGACATCCGGAACAGAGAGGAAAAGAGAAAGCAAACAAGGCTAGCTCACGAAAGAAAGCATTGCAACTACGCTATATATTGATATTGCAACTACGTTAATAAGGGCACATCAGCTTTCTCTGTATGTGGATTTTGGAGTCGTACTGATCGACAGGAAGAGTTCAAATTAGTAGACTAAAAAGAAGATGCAAAAGCTTTCGTACTTACTTGCATACACTATTTTTATCTGTATTTGGTACAAGTACTCTATGTAAGTCTCATTAGTTAATAGTAGAGCTCAGCTGGACTAAGCGAGGTAGTACTCTGAGCCATATCTGAGACCATTAGCATTAGTTCCCCTCTTACCAAAGCTTCCTAACTTGCCAAGAAGTGGCCTATTCCTATAGTACAGGTCTCTATCAACTAACTCAAGCACTAAAGAGAGGTGAGGCAGGACATCGATAGACAATAGACCAAGGAGCAGAAAGCACTCAGTTGCTTGCTAAATCGAAGAGAGCAGAAGGTACCTCGCCTAACATTATAGGAGAAGGGTCTGAAGGAGAACAAATTTTCTTTGTGAAATTGAAGAAGAAATGGGCGGGCGGCTTAGACTCTTTCCTGAAGAGAGCTCCAACCAATAGATGAGATTAGAGATGCTAACATAATAGGGGCATGAGACATATCTTTAAGAACCAAGAACGGGATATTCGCATTAGCAAAAGGAGGAGAGCGAATAGATGAGCACTTTTCAAGCAGCTTTCCTTAACGAAGTCATCTATGTGACCAATGCATGCTTCAAAAAAGCAAAGAGGGATGCTCGCTAGTAGCTCAAAGGGATTGAAGACGCAGGGCTCTTATTGACAAATAAGGTCTAAAAAGGAAAATTAATGCATTTGAAGGTAACCACCCAACTAGTATAGTAGAAAGACCTATCGGACCTATGAAAGTCTCATTTTTGACTAAACTAAGAAACACGGGCTTAGCACCTTCTTGGATGTTTAGCCGATGCATGGCTATCTTTTGGTCTAGTCCAGTTCGGTGTAATTCCTAGCGAAAACATCAAATAATTATCTAAGTATATCCATGAACTGTCAAATCTCTTTCATTTGAGAAGCTTGCACTTAGAAATACAGGGTGAGGATTGTCAATAGTCCCGAGATCCATTTACTTGACCTCATCCTCTGTAGGGGGCACAGGCTCTACATCCTGTTCTTGAACAGACTCTCGTCTCTTTGCTCTTTGACGGAGACAGAGTTTATAGACAGTGTTCAGAGATCTGAAAGAAAGATCTCCAGAACTTTCGGTGTCAGAGAAAGTTTTCGGCGTAGGGAGCGGAGTTGGCAGGTAGCCCAAGCCTATGTTTTCTGAGATCGACGTACTAGCCGGCTAGCCAAGCTTCTCTTTCTTCTTCACTTAGATGCGGCTCGAGGGGTACTTTTTCGCCTCTCCCTATCGGTCGAGCATCTTTAAACCTCTCCCATTCTTTACTTCACTTTAGCTCGATAGGTTCCTCAAGGTCATAGCCCATGCCCTTCGCTTCTTTGCAATCAGACTGTACATTCTCTTTCTTATCTCACTATCGGTGACGATTCTTTCCAACGTAGAAGAAGACTTCTGGGCTACCCTGTGAAAGATAAGGAAAAAAACCTTCCATTGAAAGGATGAATCTTGCTCCATTAGTGTCCTCTGCCTGAGAAGGTTGCTGTAATGCTGGAAGTGGCATCTTTACGGAGAGTTAAAGCACGTCCCTCAACCCCAGTTTAGAAATTTCGTCAATAGGGTCATGCTCTTTAAGATAACGTTGACCATAAATATCTTAGCTTTCGACTTTGGGATTCGAAGAGGCGTGTTGGCCCTGTGCTTCGGCTTTCGCTGCCCATCACTATCTGGGTAGGGACGTCATTGTAAGGACATTCATTCGTACTCCATTCCTCTCTCTACCGGTCGAGCATCCTCAAACCTCGGGTCTTGTTGCGTCAACTACCGTAGATAGGAGGCTTTAGCCTATAAAGCAGCTTAGTAATAAGAAGGAAGCAAAGAAAAGTATGCCCTACATCTATGTCAACAAGGTGGAAGTTCAAAGCATCGAAGATGAGTACATGGAAGTACAAATGAAGAAATTCCAGAGTGCAGATATAACCTTCTCAACAGAAGACATCTTGCTCGACAGGAAAAAACATACGTAAGCGGCCTTTTTATCTCACCGGTGACATCGGTAAAAGAAAGAAGGCTACCACGGGTAGTGATTGACCCTGGGGCTTCCATTAACATGATGCCACTGTGGGCCCTAGCTTATCTTGGAATTCATTCCTACGAGCCGGCTAAGTCAGACCAAGGTGACTATTCTAGGGTACAATGCCGACTCGCAAAGAACTATCGGCAAGATTCGTCTCAAGTGCCAAACATGGGATCTGAAGACTAAGCTCACTTCTTACGTGATTGATGATGACACCTCTTAAACTTCCTACTTGGATCCACAATATGGTACCTTCCACCATTCATCAATGCTTCAAATACGTTGATGAGAAGAGAAGGGAGAAGTTTACTTGGTATTTGCCGACAAGAAGCCCTTTTTTTAAAGGAGTGACGATTTAGGCTTAGGCTTTGTATTCGACAGTTGGGATAGGAATGAAGCCAATGATGTCCCCAAATGATAAGGCTGATCTTTATTCGTATATAAAAGAGAGCTGGTTACTCTCCACTCTAACTCATTAGGCTCTTATTTGTTGCAGTGTAACCCATTGTCGATAAGGAAAAACCTGGTGCCCACTCTATCTCTACCAATAGAAAAGAATGCATCTCCGACAAAGTAGTTATTAACAAGTTCAGCACTATCCTAAAATGTGCGGGTATGGTAGGCCGATCTTCCTTATTATGATGTTTTTGTTGCTATCGATCAAACCCTGTTACCGTTCTCGAGAGGAGAAAGATAAAGATAGATAGGGCGTATTATGAGATCTGTAAATAACTTAGTGCTTTAAGGACGACGAGTTACGCCCTGTAAGATCAAATAGTCAATCATCGGTTCAATTCTGCTCGTACCCTTTCTTTTTCTTTGCTTGACTGATTGGATTGAATGTAATAGAATTCCCCTAGTTGGTAGAAGGCAAGACACCCGAAAGCATACTATGAGATAGGTTCTAGTTCTATCTGTACTTACTTGACTCTAGAAAACACTACTTCCTTCTTATACATTCCCCGAAGGGGAAAGCCTTTCATGTAGAGGTAGGATAGTGAAAGACGTTTCCCATAAGAGGAAAGAGGGAAGGGAAAGGGATAAGCAAAAGGGAATCTTGAACTATTTTCACTCGTACCTTTGTTGTCGTTTTCTAACTGAAGCACTAATTCACTTTCCAAAGCTAGAAGTGATAGAAAGAAGGAGTCAAGAGTGAAGTCAAGAATGACCTTAAGGCAGGGGCCTTCATGGCTTGATGTGTTACAGGCCATAGAAATGCCATTATCAATGAATATGAGTTGATCCTCTATTCCCATTTTTCAAAGAAGACAAAATGTGACCCCGAAAATCTCTCGCACTTGAAAAATAGATGCCATATAGCCGATTAATTTAATATTGAATTAAATAGTTGATTCATTCAATCTTCCTTGAACGAAAAGCAACTTATTGGTAATTAATGTGTACTCCTGTGGGAGCCGAACCCACCACATAGGCTTTTTTCCTTGTTTTGATCAAACAAAAAAAATGATTGAAACTAAATCAGCTTCCGTATTAAGGTTTCCTAATCTAATTGCCTCATCGGCTTGGCTATCTGTCTTGGTTGACCTTATGGCTGAGCCAGGACGTGCCCTGAAGACGACCTGTTCGAACCTGATATATAACTGGAAAATGTTAGGGGGATTGTGTTAAGCAAAGAAAATAGGTGTCTTAGTACACAACTTACCCTAGGATGCATGAGAACTAGATATACTAACTATGTTCGAAAGAGGGAAGAGAAAGATCTTTTTTTTTTGAGAAGTGATCGATACAAAACTAAAAGCAGGTGAGCTTAGGCCTGGGAACTGGAGGGATCACTCGGGCTTAGATTGTCCCAAACCAGACCTTAGGGAAGGCAGAATGGAAAACTACAGGGGTAATATTTCAACAGGTAAAAGTAACTAACTCAGTAATAAACCAGTTGAAGATCTTTCTTGGCGGAACGATCTTGAGTAGGAGAACAATGTTACGGGTTTCTTTTCTTACCTCAACCTGTTCGTGCTGTGGAGCAAACACCTACTTTAAGGAGAAATAAATACTTTCCTAAAGTGAATTCAAGCCGATACATCATAAATCAAAATAGAAGCTTCAGTTTCTTGCTTATCTATGGAATATCGCATTGTTACTGACCTTTAAAAAAAAACCTTTTCCCATGACGAGCTGGTCTTCCCTCTCGTAAGGGTAAGGGTCTTGATATCATCGATTCGACGAATCTTGTCCTTCGTCTTTCGCGTGTTGAAATAATTTACCTGGTGTGAAAAGTGAGCCTAAATTGAATTGGAAGTCCGATGAGTTTGCGTGACATTTAAGGTTTACCTTGCCTCAAGAGCTGGGGAATATGGTTGGTGCCCCGTTCAGCAGAGCGATTCAAAGCGCGCGCGTTGAGCTTCAGTGAAAAAAGATGTTGATTCTCATTTCTCTTATGTCGAATGATATATACCACAAAGAAGAATACCCGACGATAGCATAGGTTATTTTGCTCCCCTCAGTCACGGAGATTAAGTCCGTTCGACTTTAAGCTTGGCTAGGGCGCTGGAAAAGAAGCGACATGTCCTTATCTAAACCACTGCGTACTCCAACAAGGAAGCCATCCCGTATCTAAAGAAAGAGGGAAACTTGTTTTGAAGCCGGATAGAAGGAAACTAAATACTTTGGCTTTGCATAACACAAGTAGATCGAAATAGTTAGAAATAAAAAAAAGCAAATATCTTATCTTTCTAACTTAGATTGTACAGTCTCGTGCAAACTTCTTGATGAAGGGCATATTAACTTGATCACTATTTTTCGTAGGGGGTGTCCAAAATCACTGATGTCTAGTCCATGCCAAGTAGCTAGCGGACTTAGAACCAATGCTAGGGGAAGTTCTGCGGTTGTACGACTTGCTCTAGTCCTGTAACCATTCGGAAGGGAGGGGCTTTGGCAAAAGGAAGAAAGCGGGATATCAATCCACTATGAACAATAAATAAGAGGCATTTCTTATCTTTGAAACTTCCTACTAGGTTAGTTGAGAACAAAGTGAGAGGAGCGTAGTCAAGTGGCTAAGGCATGAGTCTGCTCCACTCCTCTTTGTCCTACACCAAAGTAGCTTTATATAAGAAAGTGAATGATCTGATAGTTACAGATGACCAGATCGAGGGAAGGCAGCTGAAACCGGAGAATGAGGCAGATTTTCTCTTTAAGGCAATAAGTTTGCAGCCCTGGCCAATATGGAGATTGAGAATCCTGATCTTAAACCCTTATCTTAGCCTCCTCTTTTGCATTCTCTTACTCAAGTGACCCCATTTGTTCCATACCCTAATCACCTTACGATACCACCCCTACAACCCCCTGATCCATCTATATCAGAGGCCCATAGTTTACCAGTTGGCGACCTACCTCATCTTAAATATACCAACATTAACATTGAGTCTGATATTAGTACCATTATGGGTAGGATCAGGAGTCCTAGGAGGATCATTATAGGTTTGAATGCAAGAAACTCAGGTGAAAATGAGATTAATGAAGCCACCCGTGCTGGGTTGATGAATTGAGATAGTGTTTAATTTCTCTTTAATCCTTTGATCATGATTAATCAATTCTCTTTGTTGGCATGGAATATTAGAGGTACAAGCAATGATGAGGCCAAAAGACATGTAGCGGATTTGTGCTGTGAGCATAGACCTGATGTTTTCTGTGTATTGGAAACATATGTACGAGTGTACAGAGTTCTTGGGAGTGGGGTATGACTCTACAGAGATTATGGATCCTTATGGCTTTTCAAGTGGGATATGGGTACTATGGAAATCTCACCGTCTCCATGTCCATATTCTTTCCTCCATGAACCAATGCATCACTTTTATGGTTAATGGGAATAGTTTGAACCCGTGGATGTGCTCTGCAGTTTATACAAGTCCTAGTACTATGATTTGGGAGCAATTGTAGAATTATCTAAGGGACTTATCCACTCAATATAATCAGCCTAGGCTTTTTTTCTTCCCGAATAGCTCTATGAATTCCAAGACTTCTAGCCCTGGCTGTTCTGGTATTGTTGGCGAAGATGGAATCTTCTCACTCGAACTAAGGTATGTAAACCTCTACCTAATCCATTGAATCAACTAAGACTGTTAGTGTCACATTCCTACACCAACATACGGAACAACCACTACACTGACTAGGCTTTTAGCCATAGATTACCCTATACTTGTTCTACGAAACTAGACTAGTCTAGTCTTTCTTCTCTAGCCAGCAAGAATGGGAAGCTAAAGCTTCTCATGATCCTGATATGCTTGGACCTTAAGATCAGTATTTCCCAAGCATGATAAAGGGAAGAAATAAGAATGGAAGAAAGAGATTGGTTGGTGACTTATCTACTCCAATATTTTTTTACAACAAGCCTTGATCAGGACGATGAGTGAGTGAGGGATCTAGGTGCATGCATCCAAGCCGCAAGAGCTACTTCTCGCGTTTTGGAATCTTTACTTACTTATCTTGGATGTTAATAATAGATCGCTTTTTAAGACATGTCATTGTCATTTGCCTAGTGAATGAAATGAAGTGGTGAATCGCTGCGTGTAAACTCTGGTTTTCAAAGAAGCTTATGTTCTAGTTCCCTCGCCTACCTCATCTATAGGCATTTCTATCCCCCTACGCGTCTCCTGACTATAATGGTTGGGCTTGGCTCTGCTCTTAGGTTGTGTTGCGTGAGCCTCTAAGCAAGCGAAGGTTTTCAGGGTTAAAGGTATGAAGTAACTCACCTGATAAGGAGTGGAAACCCTTTCTCTTTCATATTGAGTCCTTGGAGGTGCGGCCCACTTGGTGTTAGATCAGCTCAACAGGTCACTTAATAGTCTTTTGTAGAGTACCCCCTATTTTAGTGAACCCTGGGAGTTGTTGGTAGCTCGACAATATGTATTCGAAAGGTTTACCAAGGTGAAGCTTTGGCAGGTATTCTGTTATTTGTAGGTTTCTCCACTTCAGGCTCTTTCGAGGCCCTTTCTTTGAGGTGAGTTCTATAGTTTGATAGTTACCTCAATTCCCTTCTCCTTTTCCCTAGTAGCTAGGATAAAGTTATATTTTTTCTTTCTTTCCTTCCGTTAAGCCGTCTAGTCAGTCCCTCTCGCTCTTTGATAGACATCTTTCGGTTCTCGGTCTCATCCAATAAACAACTTTAGGTCCTTATTCTATGTCCTATCATTCCTTGCGGATTCTCGGTTTCGGAAGGAGTAGTGGCCTGTGTCTCTGGCTCTGGGAGAACTTTACCTATAGCTAACCGGTAGAGCTTTACTTTAAGATAGCTCGAGTAGGCACTCTTCTTCAAAAAGAGGAGTTGATTGCCTTACCACAGCAACCACATTTGCCTTGGAAGTTCTAGCAGTGGGCAGCTAGGCAAGGGCAAATTTGATAGCAAATTCATATTCATTAGATAAGAGATTATGGATCTGTTTTTAGTGAGGACAACCAGATTGGGACGATCAGGTCGGTTGAGGGCAACATCATACCAATAGGTGGATTGCCATTCTTGTACTCTTTGGGTAAAGGGCAAGAGCGTTTTTTCCCTCTCACCAGTACTTAAAAGGGTGGGGCAAGCGGTTCAAACCAAATATCCAACAACCACTTTCCTTAATGGCTACCCGCTTTCTAGTGAACTGAACTCTTGGACTGGCTGAAAGGGAAAAGGGAAAGGTTACAAGGCATTTTTCACTCGTTTACAGGACCTATGTCAGAGGAAATGATTGTTGCACTCTCTTGCTCGAATGAATTGACATTTGTGGATGGTTGTTCATATGGGATTCTTCTATCTATATTTAGAACTACTCCGGCTTTTAGCCTTTTGAACTAGTGGAACCCTAAAGTCACTCGCCTGTTCAAACTCTTCTGTCCATCCCATCTAAAACCCTTTTTTCAGTGAATTCGGGGATAGAGACCTAACCGCTGCTTTATTTAAATAGCTAAGATAAGGTCTAAGACTGTCTCTTCTTTTCCACATCCTCATTCCTCCTTCTTTCCGGATACTTAGCTTCTAATGCTACGAAACCAGCTTTCCCAATCAATCAATTCAAATTAATATGCAGGAACCTGCCCTTATCGAATTGAATGTCTAACCTTCCCGCATTTGAAGACAGACTAATGTTTAAGACCTCATGCTTTCATAGAGATCTTATCTTCTCTGACCGTTGAAGATTACCTATATATTGATGAATAAACCTGATGTTCGACAATCTTTCAAGGGATGGGAGACCACTGAATGACCAAGAACTGACAGAAGGGGAAAAGAGGAGTGAAACCATTCGACGAAGTTGGAAAGGACTTCGCTAATCATAAACTGGTTGGTCTCACCTTCATCTAGGGACTCAAGGATGAGATCGCTGATGCCGACCATCCTCTCTGTCTTTGTCAGTGAAGTAAATCACCCCGATGCTAAGCGATCCGCAATCTTCAATGTGAGCCCAACCACCCCACTTTAATAGTAGGAGAAAGGAAAATGCTCAAACTATGGAGTCCGTTATCAGATCTCCCCATTGACAGATAGAGTTAAAGAAGAAATTAGCCTCGGATTTAAGATTTAGATCTTCAACTACTTCCGAGAGGGTCTCATGCTACGATACGAGTAGAATACATAGGGTATAGTCTGGGTAAAGAAAATCATATTTTTACATATACCTTTTATTAGAAACCTAGAAAGTCGCAATCCTGACTGTGGGAGCATACCTTTTTTGAGATTCATTCTTGCATTCCAGTCTAACTTTCCTTTATGTCTGTCACTGGATCTCCATTACTTGACTTGCGACTTGAGCTAGCAGACTGAGCTTTAGCTTGAGTGAGAACGATGGTAAACATCTCTTTTTGGGACTGAACTGCTTGAGCTAGAGCTTTGGACTTGACGAGGTATTGGATGCTTGCCCTATTGAGAGTCTCTTCACCAGACAGATAGATAAATAGGCAGTCCGATAGATAGATTATGGCTTTCTCACTATCAGCAAGCTCCCACAGGCGATGAACTGCTTCCGACTTCTTCATTCAGTTTGTGACCATACCGTATAGAGTGCAAAATTCCTTTTAATGGGAGTAGCTATATTCAAGCAAGCATTCTAGTGAAACGATCCATTGACAATAGGCTTTGCCCAACACCGGGACTGACTTACTTTTTACAGAGAGAGGAAAAACAGCAATCCAAGCTCTTTTTGAATCGGATATTGGAGAGGCTAAGCTAGGTGGGGCCCGCTCTCTGTACGCTTTTGCTGAACTTGTCAAGCCCTGGGGCCTTTTGGGGAATTTTTTAGAATAATATATTATGGAATAACACTTTCTAAGGCTGAAAGGGATGACATGGGTTAAGAATCTGACTTTGGACATTCGAGCTAAGTTATTTAATAAGGGTCTTCTCCTACTAATTAATTGGGAATCCTTTTTACAAATCTCCTCCTTAGAGCGCCCTCTAACCTTACCTTTTTTGAATGGTACACTTTAAGATGTTCAGAATGGAAGAGGAGTAGTCGTCGATTGATTGAAAGTGGATTGGATCCTCAGTTGATTGAAAATTTACTTTTCTTTTTTGATAGAGCGAGGTCCCTTTTGGTCTATCTCGTGTCACGTGTGGAGAGTATCTATCAAACTTCGAGGGGTCAAGTACTCTGACCGCCACCCTTAATGGCCAAACCATATAATCAAGAAGATTGGGTTCTTCATGCCGAACAAAGCGAAAGTTTCCCGTTAGGTTCTTAAATGCCTTGATGATCTCCTCATTTCTTTTGATTTTTCCTTTTTTTCTTTTCTAATGGAATAATAGCAAAGCGGAATAAGGAGAGGGAGTCCCCTCGTAAAGTGTTTTCACGGACACTCATATCAATGAAATCTAGTTCATTGGAACGTTTTTCAAATTCTTCTGGCAAAAAAAAAAACTGTTGATCTTCAGGTCTTGTCTCGCCCCCATACTGATCGAGTAGGTAGGGGAATGCGTATTCTTTGTGCGTGGAGGTGCAAAATTCACCCTGGTCCGTATGTAACACCCCGATCCCTTTCGAGACCGGGAGTTCTATAAATCAATCTAATCACAACCCAAACAAAACCCGGGCATAAATTTTCAGGGAAAACGGACGGAGTCTCCCCTGTTTCTAGGCGAAATGTAAAAACCTGCAACAGCATATAAGTGGACCAATACCATGTCCAAACATTCAACCACCTCAAGGCCATCCGAGCCTTGGTTCTCAACAACTAAACACAGCATATAAATATACATTTCCAGTTTAAAACTAACCTATCTCTTTACATCTTTTACAATAACATTCAAGCTTGACATTTAAGCCAAACTAATCTACTGCACAAAATATATTATCATACCATTCTCACTCTTTTCTTTTAGACAATTACAAACATGCATCGAGGTTAACTATACTACTGAATACATAACTAACTTATCAATCTACCTCAACTACTTAGCTAGATTAAATTACATTTCTTTTAACAATAAATACATACAACATATGAACATACATCTTTACATCTTTGACAGCTCAAGCCACAAAGCACGCAAGACAACTCTTCAGGCCCGAACTAACACATAATCACGAACTTTCCAGCTAACATGGCATTTCCTGAAATGTGGTGGTGAGGAGTGAGTATACACAACACGTATACTCAGTGAGGGCGAGACAGATATCGAGTTGGAGAGAAAGAAGATCGTGCAATGCAAATAGGTACAGTTAAGCAATACAATCAATAAAAGGCATTCAATATATACAACAATACAATAAACAATTAAGAAAAGCATTAACACAAACAATCAAAGCTATACCACACTTTGAAGGCTATAGTTCACTCGAGTGAGTAATGTACCGATCACGATTCTGATGACATTAATGATGACGCGCTGGCCCAAACCACCTTATAACACCAGTTTGGAATACCCCGGAAGTATCCATCAATTCTACGACCCAAAACTCCCTGGGAGGCAACCCAAGCGAGAAGAGGGAATAGAAGCGGAGCTAGAGCAACCAACACTGGCAACCCGAGGCTACCCAGAGAGGCCCATCACTCACGCGCGAGACACTATGCAATGCAAGACTCGATACAAGGCGATAAACGAGCGATAGCACAACAATACAAACTAGTGACAACAAACGAGATAACAAGCAATAATAAGCAACAATAACACCAGTTAAACAAGTATATCAAGCAACCCTAAGCATTCTATAGGCATAATATCAAGATAACAAGCAAAATCACAAATCGGCCACAACTACCAAAACACTACCATCTCCAAACGAGCCACGAGTTCTGGAAACCGACTTCGCCAAACCTCCTAGGTCGCCATAAGGCACGTCTAAGGACCTCGAAACCCTACTTTACCCTAGAATTCGCACAAAGCCCCAATTTCCCCCTTTGCTCGTTTGAACTACAACTATACCAACCAAACACTCAACCAATGCCATAATCGCACCAAAAGTGCTTCCATGGCCTTTCGAAACAATGCCAACATGCAAAACGAGAAAATGCCAAACTCGACCTAAATGACCCAGACTTAGACTGAGCTGTTTTTCTACATTTTTCTATTACACATTTCAATTAAACCACACATTTAGGAATTCTAGCACATCTAGCATCATCGTACATCAACAGAACGCGTAACGGAGCAACTTCATCGAAACGGGGGTTTACTATTCATAATTTACTATTCATTATACAATTTATATTTCAATTTCAATTTTCAACCGCAGAAAATGTTAAAAAGCTATATATACATGTTCTACAATCAATAAGGAACATTCTTTAAACAACAAAACGATTAAAACAACAATCTACGCATAAAATCCAAAAATCAAAGTTTAGATACAAATATTTCAAATGCGCAAATAACGATGAAACCCTCACCTTAGACGCTCCTAGACGCTAGGAAAACCTCGTAGAGTACCTCGGAAACCACCCCACACAAGCCCACGTGAAGAATCGAAGATTTGAAGTTGAGATTTTCTTCTTTTTTCCTCCTTATTTTTTCGGCCTTTCTTGCTTTTGCCCAGCTCTGTTTTCAGCCTTTTTTTCTTTATTTTTGTGCTATTTTAAGCTATTTTAAAAGAGGGCAACAAGTCAAATTGGTCAAGCTTTGGTCAAACTAACTTAACTTGGTCAAATAGGCTTATTTTAGGCATTTTAGGGCTAAAACATGTAACATAATTTTAATTCTAGCTAACAATAACTAAAATATTAAAATTAAGATACTAAATACTAGTTTTCACTATTTGTTGAGGACTATAATTCATTTCCTAACTATCTCTCTCGATATACCATGCACTTTGCGTCAATAGAAAAACAACAATTAAATCTCAAAGAATTTAAGAAAATATATCATTTTTGAAAAGCACCATAGTTTAAAATTTACTCCAGCTCGGAGTTACTTTTCTCATTTATTTGAAAATCGAGTGATTTTAACGCAAAACAACCAAAACCAATTATTAAAATAATCAAAACAATCAAGGTAATCAATATTCATTTAAAATAATTAATTTAACTATTTCTAGAACATTTTAAAGAATTATGAAGTTAATGTTAAGCTACAAATGAAAGTTAATATAAACACATAGTCAAATACAGTTAAACACTAACATTTAAGATAACACTTAATTAATCATAAGAAAAGAATTTCAATTACTATAATTATCAGGAATAGGTAATAATAATTTAATTATTCAATTTACAACTACTAACTGCTTCCAAGAGGAATATTAAAATAGTGCAAATTGGTTGATTTAACAAATTAAACATCTAATCAAAAACAGTCAAGTGCTATTAAATGCCTGCCGGGTTCGGGGTACCACAATCAGAGCCTTGGTTCACAACAAGAAAATCACAAGAAAATATATATTCAAGCTTACCAATTAAACTACACCAACCTATTTCATAAGCTAGACTATCATATCTATCTATCTTTTTTCCTTTATCATTACAAATATACATTGAAGTTAAGCTACAATAACTAAATACATAATCTATTGAAACTTAAATTATATCCCCTTTAACATTAAATACATATAATACATAAAAGCATACATCTTTACAACCTCGACACTCAAGCCACATAGGCACGCAAGACAACTCTTCAGGCACGAACTTTCACGAAATCATGAACTTTCCAGCTAACATGACATTTCCTGAAATGTGGTGGTGAGGAGTGAGTATACACAACACGTATACTCAGTGAGGGCGAGACAGATATCGAATTGGAGAGAAAGAAGGTCGTGCAATGCAAATAAGACAGTTAAGCAATATAACTGATAAACAAGCAATCAAGACAAATAATCAATACAATAAGCAATTACTGAAAGCATTAACACAACCATTCAAAGCTATACTACACTCTGAAGGCTATGGTTCACTCTTACGAGCAATATACCATTCCATGAGCGATACATCAATCTCGAGCTTGATGTTGACAACGATGACAATAAGTGCGCATCCACCTTATAACACCAGTTTGGAATACCCCGGAAGTATCCATCAATCTACGACCCAAATCTCCCTGGGAGGCAACCCAAGCGAGAAAAGGGAATAGCAGCGGAGCTAGAGCAACCAACACTGGCAACCCGAGGCTACCCAGAGAGGCCCATTACTCACGCGCGAGACACTATACAATGCAAGACTCGATACAAGGCAATAAACGAGTGATAGCACAACAATACAAACTAGTGACAACAAACGAGATAACAAGCAATCACAATCAATACTAACATTCAACTAACTTTTCAAGCATAACAAGCAATAATAAGCAACAATAACACCAATTAAACAAGTATATCAAGCAACCCTAAGCATTCTATAGGCATAATATCAAGATAACAAGAAAAATCACAAATCGGTCCCAACTATCAAAACACTACCATTTCCAAACGAGCCACGAGTTCTGGAAACTGACTTCGCCAATCCTCCTAGGTCACCATAAGGCACGTCTAAGGACCCCGAAACCCTACTTTACCCTAGAATTCGCGCACAGCCACGATTTTCCCCTTTGCTCGTTTGAACTACAACTATACCAACCAAATACCCAACCAACGCCATAATCGTACCAAAAGTGCTTCCATGGCCTTCCGAAACAATGCTATCATGCAAAATGAGAAAATGCTAAACTCGACCTAAACGACCCCGACTTTCACCAAGGTATTTTTCTCATTTTTTCCATTACGCAACCTAAACAAATCATGCATTTAGACATTCTAGCATACCTAGCACCTTTTCACATCAACAAACAACATAACAGCACAACTTTATCATTTCAAGGGTTTACTATTCAACTAACAAATTATATTTCAATTTCAATATCCAACCGCATAAAATGTTAAAAAGCTATAAATACATGTTCTACGATTGCTAGAGAATATTCTATAAGACTCAAAATGACCAAAATAACATTCTACGGATAAAACCCAAAAATTAAAGTTAAAGCATAAAACTTTCAAATGCGCAAATAAACATGAAACCCTCACCTTAGACGCTTCTAGACGCTAGAGAAACCACACTGGATGCCTCGGAAACCACCCCGCACAAGCTCCCGCGAAGAAATGAAGATTTGAGGTTGAATGTTTTTTTTTCTCTTCATATTTTCGGCCCTAGCTGTTTCTGTTTTTCAGCTTTAATTTTTCTTTGTTTTGTGCTCATTTAAGCTATTAAAAAGGATGACAAAGGTCAAAGGTCAAACCCCTTGGTCAAACCACTTAAAAATTGGTCAAATTAGCCTATTTCATGCATTTTAAAGCTAAAACAAGTAACATAAATCCAATTCCAGTTAAATACAACTTAAAACACTAAAATTAAAACATTAAATATTAGTTTCCACTATTTGCTGAGGACTCGAATTCATTTCCTAACTATCGTTCTCGATATGCAATGCACGTTGCGACAACAAAGAAGTAACAATTAAATATCAAAGAATCTAAGAAATATATCATTTTTGGAAAGCATCATAGTTAAAATTTACTCCAGCTCGGAGCTACTTTCCTCATTTATTTGAAAACCGAGTGATTTTAATGCAAGACAACCAAAATTGATTATTAAAATAACCAAAACAATCAAGGTAATCAATATTTATCTAAATTAATTAATTTAACCATTTCTAGAACATTTTAAAGAATTATGAAGTCAATATTAAGATACAAATGAAAGTTAATATAACACGTAGTCAAATACAATTAAGCACTAACATTTAAGATAACACTTAATTAATCACAAGAAAAGAATTTCAATTACTATAATTATTAGAAATAGGTAATAATCTTTTAATTATTCAATACACAACTACTAAATGCTTCCAAGAGAAATATTAAAATAGTGCAAATTGGTTGATTTAACTAATTAAACATTTAATCAAATGTAGTCAAGTGCTATTAAATACATACTGGGTTCGGGTTATCACACACACAGTTTGAGATTTAGGGTACGCACTATGAGGCACACACTACGACGCACGCACCGAAATCAATACGGGGCACGAATCACGGGATAGACACAAACTACGAGGTAAGACACGTACTTCAAGATAAATACACGGATTCTAATACAAATGCACGCAACCCTAGGTAAATGCACGTAAACTAATACAAGGCACGTAATTCAATGCAATATACGTAAATCGAGGTACGACTCTTAAACCTAGGTTAGGACACGTAATTCAAGGTCAGGGCACACAAAACGAGATAATGCACGCAATTTGAAGTCGGGGCACGTAAGTTGAGGATTAGGGCATATAATTCTAGGTCAAGGCACGAATGACGATGCATGCACGAAAACCAAGACAAGGCACGTAATCCAAGGTCAGTCATATCATTCTTGGTCTATGGCACGCAAATCAAGGTAACACACATTATTTGGGGTCGGGCCTCATACCATGAGTGCCACTGGCTTTAAAGTCTTTTTAAAGAACTGAAACTGCTACTCTAGTAGTACTTCTTGCCGAAAGGATTGAAAGCGATATGTATGGATTTACGAATCAGCGAATGTAGAATAGAATAACTTAATAATCCCTGACTCTGTCTTTGGGCTAAAGCCTATAGTTCTATCCTCACTAACAGAAGTCTCTTAGTAAGTAACATCAGCTCTTCTAGGGGAAAAGCCTAAGTAAGGAGTATTCGTGGGCTATCCACAAGCATTAGTTCTCCCCCTAACCTACCTCCCAACCTCAAGATTAGTGGACGATGCCTTTTTCCGAAAGTCCTCCCTCTTTGCTTTGCCCTAGCGAAAGAGACTGAAAAATATTCGTACTCCATTCCTCTCCCTATCAGTCGAGCATCTTCAATCCTCTCATTCTTTTTCAAAACCCCCACTTGAAAGTTCAAGCTCGATCGCTCGTTTGAATAAGATCTTCCACTGTACCGCAGTGGTGATTGTGGTGGAAGGTCAGGATGGTGCTTTCCAATACCATCTGGCTCTTGAAAACATGAGTGCCTCAAGGTACACGGTGCTTAGGCTCATCCAAGTAGCCTTTCCGGAAGTCATAGGGAACTTGAAGGTCCAATTTGCGAAGAGCTAGGGGTGGCTGTGTGACTTTCTTACTTTGAGTGACAAGGAAATAAGAGAGGTCTAAGGGAGATACACGAAGGACCAAATCGTTGAAATCGTAACTTTAAAGAAGAAGAAGAAAATGAAGAAAGGAAGCCTTTTTGTCCCTGAGATCACTGAATCGAAAGAACTAAATTCCATCCAGCCTCTTATTGCCAGGAGCGAGCATGCTGAGCCCTCTTTCCCTTCTGTTTCCGAAGTGGAGGAAAGGGTTCGCACCTACCTTGAGCAGCATGGCTGGCTAGAGGAATACGAGTTGGAATTCCTATTAGAGTATTATGCCCTTCTCGACTGGCTCGCGGTTTCACTTTCTTTCCATAGGCCTCAGTCAACAAAGAATCTCATTATATATGGGCAAATAAAGCAAGCAAAAAAAATCCTTCTTTTTGTAATGAGGGTCCTACGTATCCATTTCGCTGATTCTAGTCTCAATTTTTTGTCTGGAGCCTCTAATCAAGATGATTTTTGGGTCTTTGACGACTTTCAATTAACAAAAGATAAAAGCGATACCTATTTGAACAGCCTTTTACAAGTTCTTGATGGAGAAAGGTCTTCCTTGGAAAAAGAATAGAATATCCAAAAAAGGGTGTTTGTCCTCCTTTTGGCCCACTCCCTTCCAGAAGCAATACGAGAGTTGGGACCACTCCAAAAAAGGTTGATTCACTTGCCCTTATGAAATCCAATCGAGGACTTGAGCGAAGAGCGATTGATAGCCACTTTTTGGGGCTGCATGAAGAGGCAGAGAAGCATTATTCCTCAAAAAGCTAGTCAACTCAATCAAGCACCCGAGATACAATACAACCAAACCTCGGTCAAACTAGTATATTATATACTCAAAAGGGACATGAACCAAAGGCCCTTTCCCGTCGAATTCCTTCGGCGTGAAATTTCTACCTCTATATTCGAAAAAAATGAGAATTACGTGATATGTACGGTGTGGTAACACAATCCCACATCGGAAGATTTGGAAGTGAGAGAGCTGGATATAAGAGTTAGTCTCTTATATCAGCCCAGGGCCCTTTTGAGAAGAGATTCTCGAGAGGATAAAATCGTGAAGGACCTGTGCCTACGGGCCAGGGACTTCCAATAGCGGACAATTCCTGGGTAGTGGTGACTCGGTGAGACTCTGCGTGGGCTCCACGTAGGGAGTCGGATTGTTACAAATAGTATCAGAGCCAGTCTTCCCTTGTGCTCGTGCCCGCGAGGGCGCGGGGCCTCTTAAGTGGGGTGGAATGTGGTAACACAATCCCACATCGGAAGATTTGGAAGTGAAAGAGCTGGATATAAGAGTTAGTCTCTTATATCAGCCCAGGGCCCTTTTGAGAAGAGATTCTCGAGAGGACAAAACCGTGAGGGACCTATGCCTACGGGCCAGGGACTGCCAATAGTGGATAATTCTTGGGTAGTGGCGGCTCGGTGAGACTCTGCGTGGGCTCTACGTGGGGGGTCGAGGCGTTACACCGATGGCGTTGTGGTGGTTGTATGTGGACGTGGTATTGGTCCACTTATATGTTGTCACAGGTATTACTTTTGCCTAGAAACAGGGGAGACTCCGTCCATTTTCCCTGAAAATTTATGCCCGGGTTTGGTTTGGGTTGTGTTTAGATCAATTGATAGAACTCCCGGTCTCGAGAGGGATCAGGGTGTTACAGGTGGTATCAGAGCTTGTCAAGCTCATAAGCCGGGACAAGGTCCTCGGTCTGGTGGGTAGTGACCCTTGAATGTGTGCTTGTTAAGTGTGTCTTGAAAGTGTATGCTTGTATGTGAGATTGTGTGTCTTGACTTGAATGTATGCACTTATGCAATATAGTTATGTGTTATGTGTTAAATGTTTCTCTAGAAAGGTGAAATGTCTAGTTGTCTAACGAGTTGACTTATTGAATTGACCTCGTGAATCGAATCGACCTCGTAAATTGTTAGTTGCTTGAAGTATTGCTTGTAATGTGTGTATTGAAATGTCTTGAATTAGCTATGCCGCGATTTGAATTGATTATGTTGTGCTTGACTTGATTGTCGTGCTTGAGTGACTTTGTTGAATAAATTGTTTCGTAAACTTGCTTGCATAATAGTTTAAGGCATGTGTATAACTGTGATATATTGGCATTCATAAATGTCCCGTGGAAATGGTAAGTAAGTCCTATTCCTCCCCTGAAGAAAGTGGTTCACAGCTAGCCTCTCAAAGTGTATGGGTTGGCAGGAAATTAATGGCATTTGACTAGCTTTATTTGGGAATTGGTGTTTGCTTTTGGAGCTCGGTTATTGGCGAATCTCTATGGTCCTCCTCTGTGCTTAACAGTTGTGAAAGAGTAGCTTTCTCTTGAGGTTTTCAGTTGGACTTACTGCATGGTATTATCTATGGTATATGTGTCTCGGTCTTTATTGGAGTGTTACTGGTATTCCTTATTGGAAATTCTTCAATGGCATTCTCTAGGATCCTTAGTGGCCATTTATTTAGTATTTACTTATTGGGCAAACTTGCCTACTTTCTTATGGGAGCATTGTTTCAGATATCTTCTTCAGTGTTCCTCAGTTGGTTTGGTATTCGGAGTTCCTATCAAACTTATTGTATAATACTACTTATGGTATTCTTTGAAATTCTTGTTGGGCGTTCTATTGGTATTTTCCTTATTGGCAAGGTTGTATGAAGTTCTCACTTGGTAAACAGTGAAGAGGCCTCAGAGTTTGGTTTCGGTATATTGTTCACCAGTTTGGTGTTTATCCTTGGAGTTTTCATCCATCTGGGAAGTTATGTTTGTTATTCAACTTGGTTGTCTTATTGGGCACATTATATTTTCTATGTTATTTCCTTTGTCATCCCTCTCAGCATTTGATAGTAAAACTCGAAATCTAATTGGTTGTTCCATGGGGTTTTATTTGGAAGGCTTCTTTGGACCTTTGAAATATATTTGATTCGGGTTCTTAGTATTTTTCTTTAGCACTCTTAACAGGGAATTCTTCTATGAAATTCATGACCAGCGGGGTAATTCTTTGGACCTCTAGATGGAACCTTTGATTGGGCCTTTATTTGGCTTTTTGCTTGGGGATTCTCGGGCAATAAAAGTTAGACTTCTATTGGAGATTCGTGCGTGGGGTATTCTTCTTGTCGTTATTGTGTGGTATTAATGACATCTACAGTATCTTTGTTATAGTCTTTATTGGTATTATCTCGGCGTTTCTGGTTGGAATTTATTCTTCTTCAGTATTCGTGTCAACGGGATTCTTGTACGGTATCTACCTTTGAGCCTTTATTTGGCGTTACCGCTTGGCATTTCTACTTGAACTTTCCTATTGGTCATCTTGATGAAATACTTGTTCAGTAGCTAATGAAGATTAGTCAGAATTAGATTTTAGATGATGCTGAGTTCTATTGGAAGAAGAATTGTGAGGACACAATTGTTTTAAAGGGGGAAGGATGTGATAACCCAAACCCGGCATGCATTTGATAGCACTTGACTGCATTTGATTAAATGTTTAATTAGTTAAATCAACCAATTTGCACTATTTTAATATTTCTCTTGGAAGCATTTAGTAGTTGTGTATTGAATAATTAAAAAATTATTACCTATTTCTAATAATTATAGTAATTGAAATTCTTTTCTTGTGATTAATTCAGTGTTATCTTAAATGTTAGTGTTTAATTGTATTTGACTACGTGTTATATTAACTTTCATTTGTATCTTAATATTGACTTCATAATTTTTTAAAATGTTCTAGAAATGGTTAAATTATTTAATTTAGATAAATATTGATTACCTTGATTGTTTTGGTTATTTTAATAATCAATTTTGGTTGTCTTGCATTAAAATCACTCGGTTTTCAAATAAATGAGGAAAGTAGCTCCGAGCCGGAGTAAATTTTAACTATGATGCTTTCCAAAAATGATATATTTCTTAGATTCTTTGAGATTTAATTGTTACTTCTTTGTTGTCGCAACGTGCATTGCATATCGAGAGCGATAGTTAGGAAATGAATTCGAGTCCTCAGCAAATAGTGATAACTAATATTTAGTGTTTTAATTTTAGTGTTTTAAGTTGTATTTAACTGGAATTGGAATTATGTTACTTGTTTTAGCTTTAAAATGCATGAAATAGGTTAGTTTGACCAATTTTTAAGTGGTTTGACCAAGGGGTTTGACCTTTGACCTTTGTCATCCTTTTTAATAGCTTAAATGAGCACAAAACAAAGAAAAATCAAAGCTGAAAAATAGAAATAGCTAGGGCCGAAAATATGAAGAGAAAAAAAAACATTTCAACCTCAAATCTTCATTTCTTCGCGGGAGGTTGTACGGGGTGGTTTCCAAGGCATCCAGCGTGGTTTCTCTAGCGTCTAGGAGCGTCTAAGGTGAGGGTTTCATGTTTATTTGTGCATTTGAAAGTTTTATGCTTTAACTTTAATTTTTGGGTTTTATCCGTAGAATGTTATTTTGATCGTTTTGAGGCTTATAGAATATTCTCTAGTAATCGTAGAACATGTATTTATAGCTTTTTAACATTTTCTGCGGTTGAATATTGAAATTGAAATATAATTTGTTAGTTGAATAGTAAAACATGAATAGTAAACCCTTGAAATGATAAAGTTGCGCTGTTATGCTGTCTGTTGATGTGAAAAGGTGCTAGGTATGCTAGAATTCCTAAATGCATGATTTGTTTAGGTTGCATAATGGAAAAAACGAGAAAAATGCCTTGGTGAAAGTAGGGGTCGTTTAGGTCGAGTTTAGCGTTTTCTCGTTTTGCGTGATAGCATTGTTTCGAGAGGCCATGGAAGCACTTTTGGTGCGATTATGGCGTTGGTTGGGTGTTTGGTTGGTATAGTTGTAGTTCAAACGAGCAAAGGGGAAAATCGTGGCTTTGTGCGAATTCTAGGGTAAAGTAGGGTTTCGGGGTCCTTAGACGTGCCTTATGGTGACCTAGGAGGATTGGCGAAGTCGGTTTCCAGAACTCGTGGCTCGTTTGGAAATGATAGTGTTTTGATAGTTGGGGCCGATTTGTGATTTTGCTTGTTATCTTGATATTATGCCTATAGAATGCTTAGGGTTGCTTGATATACTTGTTTAATTGGTGTTATTGTTGCTTATTATTGCTTGTTATGCTTGAAAAGTTAGTTAAATGTTAGTATTTATTGTGATTGCTTGTTATCTCGTTTGTTGTCACTAGTTTGTATTGTTGTGCTATCGCTCGTTTATTGCCTTGTATCGAGTCTTGCATTGTATAGTGTCTCGCACGTGAGTGATGGGCCTCTCTGGGTAGCCTCGGGTTGCCAGTGTTGGTTGTTCTAGCTCTGCTGCTATTCTATTTTCTTGCTTGGGTTGTCTCCCAGGGAGATTTGGGTCGTAGATTGATGGATACTTCCGGGGTATTCCAAACTGGTGTTATAAGGTGGATGCGCGCTTATTGTCATCGTTGTCAACATCAAGCTCGAGATTGATGTATCGCTCGTGGAATGGTATATTGCTCGTAAGAGTGAACCATAGCCTTCAGAGTGTAGTATAGCTTTGAATGGTTGTGTTAATGCTTTCAGTAATTGCTTATTGTATTGATTGTTTGTCTTGATTGCTTATTTATCAGTTATATTGCTTAACTGTCTTATTTGCATTGCACGACCTTCTTTCTCTCCAATTCGATATCTGTCTCGCCCTCACTGAGTATACGTGTTGTGTATACTCACTCCTCACCACCACATTTCAGGAAATGTCATGTTAGCTGGAAAGTTCGTGATTTCGTGAAAGTTCGTGCCTGAAGAGTTGTCTTGTGTGCCTATGTGGCTTGAGTGTCGAGGTTGTAAAGATGTGTGCTTTTATGTATTATATGTATTTAATGTTAAAGGGGATATAATTTAAGTTTCAGTAGATTATGTATTTAGTTAATGTAGCTTAACTTCAATGTATATTTGTAATGATAAAGGAAAAGAGATAGATAGATATGATAGTCTAGCTTATGAAATAGGTTGGTGTAGTTTAATTGCTAAGCTTGAATGTATATTTACTTGTGATTTTCTTGTTGTGAACCAAGGCTCGGATGGCCTTGAGGTGGTTGAATTTGGACATAGTATTGGTCCACTTATATGCTGTCGCAGGTTTTACTTTTGCCTAGAAACAGGGGAGACTCCGTCTGTTTTCCCTGAAAATTTATGCCCGGGTTTGGTTTGGGTTGTGTTTAGATCAATTGATAGAACTCCCGATCTCCAGAGGGATCGGGGTGTTACAGTGTGCCTACACGCTAACCAATAAAGAATCCTACGCAAAGCACTAGACTATTAAATAATCCTATACAATCCACTAACCAATATTATATTCCTAATTCAAATCTCTACAAAACCCACTAACTATAAAATATTCTATTCTACCCAACATTCTCTTACACCATGTCATACTTTTCCTTGCACCTATGCACTATTTTACTAACACCCAAGCTCACTTTCTTGTCCCACTCAACCCACATGCTAAAACAATTTAAAAAATGATCAAAAGATCACACAAAATCAGATTTTTCAAAGCTCAAGGCCAACACATAAGCCAATGCTCACAAACAACTCTTCAAACATTCATTTTTCTCTCAAAACTCTCCCATTCTCTCTCCTTCTCTATCATTTTCGACCATGGATGCTCCTTGAGCATTTAAGACTCCTAACAACTCTCTAAGACTCTCCCAAGCTCGGCCATAGCAAGCAACATAGCAAGAAAACTCACACAAAGCTCAAAAACAAGGATTTTGTGCTCATTTGCTAGATCTTCAAAGAGGTAAGGGCTAAAACTTCTTGAAAAGCTTTCAAAATCCACACGCATGCCTTTAAATGTCTATCTTTACTTCTGTACTTGTGATATATGTGTGTTCATGAGCTTTTGTAAACATGCATGGCATGATATTTGGCTAGAATGTGATGTTAGATGAAATCGTGTATGGGACAGCCTTCTGTCTTGTTGTTGCGAGGTGATTTTGACCAGGTAAATGATGTTGAAAATGTGTGAAAATTGGTAGGTAACTATTTTTTCCAGTTCTAAACACTTTTTTCAGAAATTGGACAAAGCTAATTTTGACTCTAAGGTCCTCAAAATGGCAAAATATTAAAATGTGTCCAAATCTGGAAAATCTGGGAAAATGAAGTAGGTTTTGGCAGATTCACTATCCTTGTAGAACGAACCAGTTTTGACTTAGTAAATTATATCCAAAATGCATGAAATTTTGTTTTCTACTATATTTTTCAGTTCTGGACATTTTTGTTAGAAATGGACTAAGGCTAAATCTGACCCTAAGGCCCTCATAAATGACAAGGATTGAAATGTGTGAAAATCTGGACAGTTTTGTGTAGTCTCACGGTTTTGGCTATAACTCTTGAACCCGAACTCCAAATGATGCGAGGTTTGTTTCTAAATTTAGTTCACTCCTTAAGATTTAATTTGAAATCTTGTTCACTGGAATTGGATATTTTTTGCTTGTCTCAATGATTGTAAGAAAACAGTCCATTGCAGTGAGGATTTCACCTAGTGATATGCTTAGAAAAATTATTGTAGCTTTTCTTGTTGTATTAAATGCTTGGGATTGTGGCATTTGGATGTTGTGTAGACTGTTTTGAATACTTGAGGGTGTTTTAATTAATCGATGCATGGCTTGAGTTTAATTACGTGACAACTTGTGGCTTAAATCGCACGTGTAAGCATGAATTGAAACCTTATTGACTATGAAAACTCGCTAAGTGTTGATCCTATGGTTATTTTGTTTAATTGTGTGATTCGTGGGCTACCTAATAAATGTTAACTATGCTTGAAATGGTTTAAGAGTTGCTTGTGGTGCTTAGCAAACGGAACCGACCCCGAGCACGGCCTAGTAAACCCGAATGGCCCCGTAGGTTCCCGAGTCATAAACCATTCTTTTGTGAATTATAAATGACATTGAGGAAGATTAATAGGCTGCCCGTAATTGTCCATATAGCTCTAAACATGACTCCCGATGATTGCATATTGATACGTGAACTATTCTTGCACCCGGTCTTGTACAAGTGTCGTTGCATGCTCGTATGATCTCAACACTTAATATGTGAACTAAAATGAGCTATATGACTTGTTTTATATGGTGATACTTGGCTGTCCGTTAAATGTTCACATGCTCCTAAGTGATTTACAAAGTGAATGTACATGTCAAAGCATGCCTTGTAAGTTTACTTATCGATATGCGATCTTATAATTGCTCGGAGGCAACCTACTTTGTTGACCTCCTAATGTGAATTGTTAAAAGACATGCTATGTTTTATTTGAACATGATTACTTGGCTGCCTGTGGAAGTTTAATTGCTTTCAAATTGATATATGAAATGGTTACATGTTCTTACAATGCCTTATATGCCAATATGTCAAAATGTGATCATATACTTGCTCGGAGGCAACCTACTTTGTTGACCTCCCAATGTGAAATGTTAAATGGCATACATGTGCATTGCATACAAGGTTGCAACCTTTCATTCTGGCGTGGTAGCGTTCACACACACTGGGCGGCATCGGGCTTGCCGGTGCAACCGTGACTACCATTGTCCAATTCCCTCTCTCGCTTGGGGGCTAGACTTCCTCGGAGAGTTGGGTCGTAGGATTTCGGGGTACATCTAGAGTACACCCATTTGGCGTGATAAAGGGATGATTTGAAGTCGACCGCAACAACTGATACTGAAAATGAACTGAGAGCAAAAGCTCACTATATCCTTTTTACTATGTGTATAAGTACTCTCGCTTGGTTCCTGGAGGACCTCGAGGAGGAAAGACGGGTAATTGTATTCTTTTACTTTTATATTACATTATGTACTTACTTGTGATATATGTCATACTTGCAAAAAGGGTTTTCATAAGTTGAACCGGAAAAAGAGTTTTAAAACTTATTTCTCGTTCCCCCTCGCTGAGTTCATAAGGACTCACCCTCTTTTATCATCTCAGGTGAAGAAGACGAGGAACAGGTACCCGAGGACAACGTGCCTTTTGATGATTCCTTGAAATGATTGCTTGCCCTACGTGCCTTTCTTGATAGTGGCTGTTTTGTGAACGTTGTGTTTGCTTTGAAGAATATTTATTTTGTTGATGTAAATGACCTCGTTGTAATTTGGGTCTAATTTTGGATTGTACTATCTATAACCGGACGAACTCCTTATTTGGTTATTGTTTTATTGTCTTGATTAGTAGTTATCATAGGGGTTTAAACCACTAGGTGAATAATCAACAAAGTTAACTCTATCCAACTCCACTTAGGTACTAATTCATAAGCTAAAGGATAATAGTTACGTGCATGATAGGGGTAAATTGAAAAATAAACGGGACATAGTTATCATGCTAGTTTATTAGTCAAACGAGACTTCGAGATAATTAGTAGGCATATCTATTGATAACAAAATAGGAAATTTTAGTTCGAATTGAATCGATGATTAAAGGTTTTGAGGCGTTTTAGAAAATAGGTCAAACCAAAGGTCTTAAATATAGCCGTCATACTGCCAGATTTTCAAAAAATCTTTTGGAATTCTAAATCAACGTTAAGTATTAATCGTAAGAAATGACTAAGTCGTACAAATAGCATAGAAGAATTAGGTCATTCCCTAGTCTAGCTTCCATAGGTCGGGTTAGGGCGTGACACATGGGCCTATGTATAGTAAGTAAGTGAGAAAGTCTCGTCCTCACGTTTCGGCTCAGCTCAAATTCTTTTTTGCTCATCCATTGGGAAAAATATCTTCTCTCAACTTCATAAGCAGTAGGAATTTATGACTCTTTTTTGTGTTGGCTGATTCTTTTTTGGAGCCCATGTCTATTTACTATTAATAACCTTTCAATGGGTCTTCTCAAATCAAATGAAAGAATTTTCCTTTTTTCACGATTGGATTCTCTTCTATTCAATTGCTCATAACAAAAAGAATTGACTGGCTCCTTTCTACTCCTCGGCCTTTGGGAAAGTCTAAGCTACTGCCCGTGAATCTCCCACTTGCTATAACGAGTAGCTATTTTTTTCTCGTCTTTTATTCCTCATTGCCTTCTTCTTAGGAATCCTCTCAAATCACGAGTTGAGTAGCGATGTGGGGACGAGGATGTTTTTTTTAATCAGCCAACGTTAAGACATGCAATAGAATCCTGCCATGTTACGGGACAGCACCCAACTTGCTTGTTGATATGTGAGGGGAAATAAGAGTATGAGTTGGCAGGATTTACCACGTTAGCCTTATGGTAGTGAAGGTTGGTCCCACTACTCCTTCGAGTGCCTTTTGCGCTTAGCATCGGAAAGAGGTGCTTCTACAACGAAGGTCCTAAAACCTAAAACTAGGCGAACTTACTTCGGAAGCTTAAACGAATCAATTCCCACCTGACCCATTCTTCTGACTACGCTAGCATCATCGGATACGACAGTAGAGATTCTTCCAACTTTGCTCTCAGGGGCGGGGACTATTGAATTCCAACTTAGGGCTCCTTCTACTCTAAACTAATGTGTGCCTATTTGGAGATTTTTACAGTCAAAGTCAAAACTTTGTTGATGGCAACATCGGCATACGTTATATAAGACTTTAATCGCACTTGAACTACCCATAGTCTAACTAGTTACGGGGTTGCACTCAATAGTCAATCAATTCATTTTTCCGTTGGTTGATGCTTTGAATCGTACGCTTGTTATATTTGTTTATATAGTCTAATGTGTGAAGTCTAACTGATGGAAAATGCCTATGAATTAGTTCCAAGAAAGTGGCCATTCATGTGAGGGTCCGAAGAAGATATAGTTGCTTGTACTTTTCTTTGATTCGTCGAGATTGGGTTGGTGTTCCTTGTACCTTAGTACTAGATCGAAAAGAATCCATTGGATGGATGCCCGGGCATTGAGAAGGAAGGATGCTTTCAGAGGCGAAAGGCCATGGGGAGATACCGTCGGTGATCCATGGATCTCCGATTGGGAAACCATATCCAAGCTCCATGGCTAGTCTGCGCTCTTTGGACTTTTTAAACTTAGTGAACTGAAACATCTAAGTAGCTAAAGAAAGGGAAATCAACCGAGACCCCGGTAATAGCAACGAGCGAGAGCGGATTGGGGGTTTGAAGAAAAACAAACACGTCGGGAAAGCCAAGCCCTTCAACGAAAGTGTTCACTTCTTTTTTGCCAGGTTTCATTCAATTTGTTGTGGATTGGATGATGGAAAAACCAGCAAGCAACGGCTTCAAAGCTTACCTTATTATTATGAAAAAGAGACTTGGCTTTTTTTTATAGATTAAGAGGTTGAGTAAGGGGGGCGGAGCTTGAAGAGCGAAGCGAGCCGCACTAGCCTATTACATTTTTCAGCAGCAAGCTACAATCTAAGGACCCCCTAACCTAGGTTGGGCGAAAACTCCAAAACAAAGATGGGTTCCAAACCTTTCTCTAATAATAAGGCAAGCTTTCAAGTCGCCGCCCTTTTCTAGAAGGAGCGGGCGCAGTGAACTGTAATTGTGAAAATATTGGAAGATCTGGCCAAAGAAGGTGATAGCCTTGTAGATTCGTTCCCATGGTTTGATCCCTCCTAGTAAAATGCGGCGTGTTCGAATTCTGATTGCTTTTACGCGAGAAATACGGACCACCCTCTAAGCCTAAGTATTCCTCAATGACCGATAGCGTACAAGTACCATGAGGGAAAGGTGAAAAGAACCCTATTTGGGGAGTGCAATAGAGAACCTGAGATCCGATGCGAACAATTAGTCTAAGGAGAAGAGCTTAGAGCTTGACTTTTTAGTAAAGCGCGCTCACTCTAACGGCATACCTTTTGCATGATGGGTCAGCGAGGAAATAGGAAGAGTGGCTTAAGCCATTAGGTGTAGGCACTTTCCAGAGGTGGAATTTTCTAGTTCTTCCTATTTGACCTTGTCACGCCCCGACCCAACCCCCAAGCTAAAGGTTAAGTCCGGACCCGACACACGGACAGAGTCTCCCCTGTACCGTGGACATTCTAAAAACCTGTAAACACTTAAACAAAGTCCCAACAATACAATACAAGCTTTTCTTAATTAAACAACAAAGCTATAAGGCCATCCGAGCCTTATGGTACACAATATCTCCAAAACACACAAGCATGCGAGAACTTGTTATCAGCATAGTTTTATAATCAGAACATTTTGGGAAATCAATAAAACAACTTAAAGGATAATGCATTCTACATTAACCATCCACTCCCAAACATGCAAGGAAATAAAGGCAAGAATAAAAGTTATTACAAGACATGGCTTCCAATTCTACACCACAATCTACTATCCTTCAATTTGCACAACAACATATACATAGCCCTTAGGCCACAAAATAGTACGTAAAGTAATCAGATGAATCTTCCACATAGCAACAAATTCATTAACCACCTCAAGATATCAGGCACAGCAACTAAGGTAAAGGCTCAATCTGAACTTCTTCTTCCTCAACTAAATCAACAAGCTGGGGATCACCCTCAGCGTCTCCTGAAACAGATATCGAGGTATGAGCAACCACTGTTGCCCAGTGAGGGATGTAGTCCCGGGGCGTGCAATGCAACATATAATACAATTATACAACAATATCACTTAGACAATTTAAGAAGCAATGATAACATAAGTAACCACACATTTAAAAGGATACGTTTCAACAATCCCCTATACACCAATCTTCACTGGTCTTCAATCACGATCCACGAACCACGAGCACGATCACGATAAGCCGGCATAATCCCCAATCACTCCAGTGGGTGTACTCCGGATGTACCCCGAATCCTACGACCCAACATCCCCTGGCAATCTCCGGACCAGGCGAATGAGGGAATAGGGCACGGAGTTTGAATATCCACTGGCAAGCCCTCTGCCGCCCAGCCGATATTCAACACATCCGCCCCTGACACTATGGTTGCGCAACCACTATGCAATGCACTTAACGATGGCAAGTTAATAGCAATAATATAAGCATTAACACATATGAGGATCAACAAAGTAGGTTGACCTCGTTGCAATTAGGATAGAAGCAAATATAGAAGCTAATAAGCAGTTTACAAATGAACATATACCAAATAAGCATAGAATCATACCAAAAGCTCCAAATCAATTTAAAATCACATATAAACACTCAAGAAGTCTTGACACGGGTTTAGAAGTGTGAGACAACTTAAATTGTACCTAAACGCCTTTGTTTTTCGAACTATTTCTCTTCCAAACCAAAGTTAATGATTTCATTTCCAAAGGAAACTCTCCCAACCTTCTAACTAACCCCCAAGGTACCCTCTCAACCCTCTAACTCATTCAAATGCCCGCGTTTACCCCGAAAGCCCCAATTTCCCTCTTTTGGCTTTAAACTACACCTACATTGTCCGGGCTTCAAACAAGGGATATCAAGGCATCTATAGCACCTAGGTAGCCTAAGGATACTAGAATTGAAGCCCGAATCCACCCGGATTCGCATTAACCCCGAAAGCCCCAAATTAAAGTCGGCTATTTTCCATTTTTAGGCAATTTAAGGGCAATGCAAGTGCACGGGGCTATTAGGCTATCTTCACTAACACCTAAGGCATCTATTAGAAGCATTAAATCAAGCTAATTCGAGCAATTACACAAAACCCTAGAAAAAAATGTCACTATTCACCCTAAAAATTAAACTAACGATTCTAACCGTTTAAAAAGCGAAACAACGGCTCAAATGTGTTCTCTAGCATTCATATAGATGGTATATTAGCATAGATAACAATTACAATGGCATATAATCATATTTTCAACAAATCAAGAAATGAGCAACTATTTAAAAATGCAAAAACAAGTCGTGAAATCCCTCACCAATACGCGTAGGAGCACCTAGGAACCTTGCAAACACCCTACACTAGTTGCTCAAGGCTTGGAGTGGCTTGATTTGATGATTTGAAGAAGCAAAAATCCTCAAGAAGCAAGAGAAGGGCTGTCGGGTTTGGGCACTGTTCACTGCTGAATTTTTTGTGTTTTTGTGCTAAATGTGCTTATGTTATGTTTTTAATAGGTAAGTCTTGAGGTGGGTTAAGTTTGGGTGCTTAAGGTGGTTTATTTTAATGCGCGTTGCTAGCTCAAAACGAGGCTAATGTGTAAAACATAGGCTAGCTAATTAAATTTCTAAGTTATGTTACGTAACACTATTCACTCAACTACAAAATCATTTTCTAAACGAGCCCTCCTAACGCCTTTAGCTCAAATGCACATTTTTCCCACTACTTTTACAATTAATATGATTTAATAAAAATGCTAATTAACTAATAGAAGGCAGTTTAAAAACAGAGTGAATAGTAGTCATAAAAGTCAGTTAGTAAGGCACCGAAATAAATGCGCAAACAAGGGATGCAACAGTAATTAAATGCATGGCTAAATCTCGGGCGTCACATCCTCTCCCCCTTAAACTAATTGCGTCCACGCAATTCTTACATGATTCGGCGAAAAACTCCGGATACCGTTCCCGCATCTGATCCTCTCTTTCCCATGTCGCATCCTCTACTCCGTGATGATCCCACAGAACTTTAACCATCGGAATGCTTTTAGTCCTCAGCTCCTGAACTTTCTGATCAACAATTCGAAGAGGTTTCTCTGTGTAGGTCAAAGTTTCACTGATCTCTAGCGGTTCCGGCTCAAGTATGTGAGAGGGATCTGGCTGATACTTCCGAAGCATGGAAACATGGAATACGTCATGAATTCTGCTCAGACTGGGAGGTAAAGCTAGACGGTAAGCCAAATCACCAATAGTTTCAGTTATCTCAAATGGTCCCACATATCGAGGACTGAGTTTACCTCCTTTACCATGCCGAATTAAACCCTTGCGAGGGGAAATTTTCAGAAATACTCGATCCCCTACAGTAAATTTTAGATCACGACGGCGTCTATCTGCATAACTCTTTTGCCGGCTCTGTGCTGTAAGCATTCTTTTTCTGATAAGCTACACATGATCAATCATTTTGTTCATTTCAGGTAAGAGAGTAGGGTCGATAGTCTTCATCTCACCAACATCATCCCAGTAGAGAGGAGACCGGCATTTACGCCCATAAAGTGCCTCATACGGTGCCATACCAATAGTAGCTTGATAACTATTGTTGTAGGCGAACTCTGCTAGTGGCAAATACTTCTCCCAACTCTTACCGAAGTCCAGAATACAAGCCCGCAACATATCCTCGAGGATTAAGATAGTTCTCTCGGATTGACAATCTGTCTGAGGATGATAAGCTGTACTGAAATTCAAATTCGTGCCCAAAGCTTTCTGAATTTTCTGCCAGAACTGAGATGTGAATCTGGGATCTCTATCTGACACGATACTCTTTGGAATTCCATGTAGTTGGACAACATTCTCAATATACAACTCTGCCAGTTTATCAAGAGAATCAGACTTCTTTTTAGCAATAAAATGAGAAGTCTTGGTCAGTCTATCCACAATAACCCAGACTGAGTCATTACCCCTCGAAGACCTCGGTAAATCTGATATGAAATCCATAGTAATATGATCCCATTTCCAAACAGGAATAGCCAAAGGTTGCAACAACCCTACAGGTCTCTGATGTTCTGCTTTAACTTTCTGACAAGTAAGACATCAGGCAACATAGTCAGCAATTTCTCTCTTCATATTATTCCACCAAACGTTCTGCTTCAAATCTCTATACATTTTAGTACTGTCTGGATGGATAGTATATCTGGAACTGTGTGCCTCAGCAAGAATATCCTTCTTCAGAGTTGGATCATTCGGAATACAGATTCTACCTTTGAATTTGAGAATACCATCGTCGTGCAGTTTGAAATCCGACTCTCCCCCTTTAGAATTCTCTAAGACTTTCAATAATTGAAGATCGGCCTGTTGAGCTTCCCGAATCCTGGATAATAACAGAGATTGAATCTGCAAACTTGCAAATTGAATACCAGAATTTGAAGTACTAGGCTTCCACAAGCACAATTCTTCCATGAATTCCCAATTCTTGATAATCAAGCTAGCAACAGTAGCCTTTCGGCTCAAAGCATCAGCAACAATATTGGCCTTACCTGGAAGATAGTTAATGGTGCAGTTATAGTCCTCAAGTAATTCCAGCCAACGCCTCTGCCTCATGTTCAACTCTTTCTGTGAAAACAGATATTTCAAGCTCTTATGATCTGTAAAGATTTCAAACTTGTTGCCCCAGAGATAATGACGCCATTTCTTTAATGCAAGAATGATAGCTGCAAGCTCAAGATCATGAGTCAGATAGTTGAGTTCATAAGGTTTCAGTTTCCTGGAAGCATAAGCAATAACTCTGCCATTCTGCATCAATACACAACCCAGACCTTCCTTCGAAGCATCACTATAAATCACCAGATTATCATAACCCTCAGGTAAAGCAAGAATAGGAGCTGTAGTCAATCTCTTCTTCAATTCCTGGAAGCTGGCCTCGCATTTATCATTCTAGTCAAATACAGTTTTCTTCTGAGTAAGTTGAGTTAAAGGCCCTGCAATCTTAGAGAAATCCTTTACAAATCTTCGATAATACCCAGCTAAACCAAGGAAGCTACGAATTTCTGTGACAGTTTTAGGTCGTTTCCAAGATAACACAACTTCAATCTTCGCTGGATCAACAGAAATACCATCATGCGAGATAATATGGCCAAGAAAAGCAACTTGCTTAAGCCAAAATTCACATTTGCTAAACTTTGCAAATAACTGATGCTCCTGAAGAGTCTGCAACACAATTCTGGGATGATGGTCATGCTCCGGCCCAGATTTAGAAAACACAAGGATATCATCAATAAATATGACCACAAATTGGTCTAGATAAGGACGGAATACCCTCTGCATTAAGTCCATGAATGCGGCGGGAGCATTAGTAAGACCAAACGGCAAGACAACAAACTCATAATGGCCATATCGAGTTCTGAAAGCAGTTTTAGGAACATCATCTTTCTTAATCCTCAGTTGATAATAACCCTGCCTCAGATCAAACTTAGAGAATACCCTGGCGCCTTGCAACTGATCAAATAGCTCTTCGATTAAAGGCAAATGATATTTATTTTTGATGGTTACCTGATTAAGACCCCGATAATCAATGCACAGGCGAAGTGACCCGTCTTTCTTTTTAACAAATAGAACTGGCGCACCCCAAGGCGAAGAACTCGGCTGAATGAATCCCTTCTCAAGCAAGCCCTGTAATTGAAATTTCAATTCCTGCAACTCAGGTGGAGCCATTCTGTACGGAGTCCTAGAGATAGGTAAAGTCCCCGGCAATAAATCAATCATGAACTCTATCTCTCTATCAGGCGGTAACCCAGGTAATTCCTCAGGAAAGACCCCCGGAAACTCCCTCACGATAGGTACATCATTCAATTTCAATTGATCCCCAGGTTGATTAATCAAATATGCAAGATAAGCCTCACAACCCTTGCTCAATAATTTAGATGCCCTAATAGAGGAAATAATAGGAGTTCCCGTAGATTTTCTACTACCAACTATTTTAAGTACAGGCTGGTCAGGCATTTCTAGATACACAATCTTCTTTCTACAATCAAGCTGGGCATAATATTTACTTAACCAGTCCATCCCCAATATAATTTCAAAGTCATTGAAGGGTAGGATAATCAAATCAGCAGGAAAAACACGACCTTCAATAAATATACTACATGCTCTGCAAATAGACCTAGTAACAAACTTCGGACCCATAGGAGTATAGACCACAATCTCATGCAACAGTTTATCATGTTTTAATTTAGCATTTTGTGCACAAGTAGGAGTAATAAAAGAATGCGAAGCCCCGGAATCAATTAAAACCTTAACTGACTGATCATTAAGAAGAAAAATACCTTCTACCACAGCGGTAGTATCCGGAAGCTCCTCAGCATCCAAAGCAAATACACGGGCCTGGCCTCATGGTGGTGGTGCTGCAGCTGGTGCCCTGGTCTGAGAGTTCTGAGCTGATGTCTGACCCCTAGGGTTCTTAAATTTCTGACAGTCTTTAACCCTGTGCTGATCACTGCCGCAACCTGTACACTTGTTATGTTTCTTCCAACAAACATCCTCAGTGTGGCCCTGGCGCTGACAGAAGCTGCACTGCTGGTGACGTCTTGCAACAGTGCCTCCCGAAGGAGCTCTGTAAGTAGAGGTAGCTGAACTACCCTGCTGCGAACGGGAAACTGCTGGACGAAACTGACTCTGAGTCTGACTCTGGACTGGTCGTGCCTGAGTCTGAGTAGGCCCTGTGTAACTCTGAGTCTGCCTCGGCTGCGAACTCTGCCCAACTGATACAGCCTGCCCCTGGTACCCTTGACTCTGAGACTGAAACCGTTTACTCGATTGACTGGTCTCGGCTAACACATCAGCTTTCCGTTTCTCATATCTCGAGGCAGCTCGGACTACTGCAGCATAGTTAGGAAAATCATTTGAAGACAAGTTCAGCATAATATCTCTCCTCAAACCCAAGATGAACCTCTGAATCTTCATGTCCTCCGGCTGAATTAAAGCTGGTGCATAACGGGAAAGCCGGGTAAAAGTAGCCTCGTATTGATCTACCGTCATACTTCCCTGCTTCAAGTTTATGAACTCAGTTTGTCGCCTCTCGCGGGCAACTACCAATATATACTTGTCTCGAAATTCTCGGACAAAGTCGGCCCACGTATGATGACCTCTCTCAGCTCCCCACTTCTCACTGATGGTATTCCACCAATCTTCAGCATCACCCTCGAGAAGAAAAGTAGCATAAGTAATCTTCCTGTCATCATGGCACTCCAGTATCGCTGCCACTCTCTCGAACTTCCTTAGCCACATCTCAGCTTTCATATCGTCCGGCTCCCCAAAGAAAGTATAGGCCCCATGATGTATAAACCGATCATACAGATTCCCTCCGGTAGGGCCACTACCTCCGGCTCTCGCAGCCTGATTACCTCCAACGACCCCTGGCTGACCCTGTTGTGTAACAAACTGGGCGATAGTGTTCATAGCTGTGGCCATCGTGGCCAAGATCTGTGCAGTGCTCGGTTCTTGAACCAGCGGTGCATTTCGGCCACCTCAGCTTCTTGCCCATGAACCCCCTCGGGTTCTCCACTAACATTCGGATTATCAGCACGACGGCGAGGCCTCATCTCGAATAGCTAGAATGCAAAGTGTTATGACAGGTATATATATATGTATATATGCAATTTATAAGCAACACATGAAGAAAAGTCCAATTAGATTCACATAAAGTCAAGTACATAGAAGTTCAAATAAATATTCCACATTCTTGAAGTAAACATAAATCACTAGATCATACTTGACATTCTAGACTCTTGATATTCTATTTCCATGCTAGCATGTTCATTCCTTATTCAAATTTCACTTAGGTCAATCAAAATCAAAGACTCATGTATTCACAAAGTCACATAACAAATCTCTACCCACAGACCGAGAAATTTAACCCGGCTTCATGCAATCTATAGCTCTGATACCACTTAAATGTCACGCCCCGACCCAACCCCCAAGCTAAAGGTTAAGTCCGGACCCGACACACGGACAGAGTCTCCCCTGTACCGTGGACATTCTAAAAACCTGTAAACACTTAAACAAAGTCCCAACAATACAATACAAGCTTTTCTTAATTAAACAACAAAGCTATAAGGCCATCCGAGCCTTATGGTACACAATATCTCCAAAACACACAAGCATGCGAGAACTTGTTATCAGCATAGTTTTATAATCATAACATTCTAGGAAATCAATAAAACAACTTAAAGGATAATGCATTCTACATTAACCATCCACTCCCAAGCATGCAAGGAAATAAAGGCAAGAATAAAAGTTATTACAAGACATGGCTTCCAATTCTACACCACAATCTACTATCCTTCAATTTGCACAACAACATATACATAGCCCTTAGGCCACAAAATAGTACGTAAAGTAATCAGATGAATCTTCCACATAGCAACAAATTCATTAACCACCTCAAGATATCAGGCACAACAACTAAGGTAAAGGCTCAATCTGAACTTCTTCTTCCTCAACTAAATCAACAAGCTGGGGATCACCCTCAGCGTCTCCTGAAACAGATATCGAGGTATGAGCAACCACTGTTGCCCAGTGAGGGATGTAGTCCCGGGGCGTGCAATGCAACATATAATACAATTATACAACAATATCACTTAGACAATTTAAGAAGCAATGATAACATAAGTAACCACACATTTAAAAGGATACGTTTCAACAATCCCCTATACACCAATCTTCACTGGTCTTCAATCACGATCCACGAACCACGAGCACGATCACGATAAGCCGGCATAATCCCCAAACACTCCAGTGGGTGTACTCCGGATGTTCTCCGAATCCTACGACCCAACATCCCCTGGCAATCTCCGGACCAGGCGAATGAGGGAATAGGGTACGGAGTTTGAATATCCACCGGCAAGCCCTCTGCCGCCCAGCCGATATTCAACACATCCGCCCCTGACACTATGGTTGCGCAACCACTATGCAATGCACTTAACGATGGCAAGTTAATAGCAATAATATAAGCATTAACACATATGAGGATCAACAAATTAGGTTGACCTCGTTGCAATTAGGATAGAAGCAAATATAGAAGCTAATAAGTAGTTTACAAATGAACATATACCAAATAAGCATAGAATCATACCAAAAGCTCCAAATCAATTTAAAATCACATATAAACACTCAAGAAGTCCTGACATGGGTTTAGAAGTGTGAGACAACTTAAATTGCACCTAAACCCCTTTGTTTTTCGAACTATTTCTCTTCCAAACCAAAGTTAATGATTTCATTTCCAAAGGAAACTCTCCCAACCTTCTAACTAACCCCCAAGGTACCCTCTCAACCCTCTAACTCATTCAAATGCCCGCGTTTACCCCGAAAGCCCCAATTTCCCTCTTTTGGCTTTAAACTACACCTACATTGTCCGGGCTTCAAACAAGGGATATCAAGGCATCTATAACACCTAGATAGCCTAAGGATACTAGAATTGAGGCCCGAATCCACCCGGATTCGCATTAACCCCGAAAGCCCCAAATTAAAGTCGGCTATTTTCCGTTTTTAGGCAATTTAAGGGCAATGCAAGTGAACGAGGCTATTAGGCTATCTTCACTAACACCTAAGGCATCTATTAGAAGCATTAAATCAAGCTAATTCGAGCAATTACACAAAACCCTAGTAAAAAAACGTCACTATTCACCCTAAAAATCAAACTAACGATTCTAACCGTTTAAAAAGCGAAACAACGGCTCAAATGTGTTCTCCTGCATTCATATAGATGGTATATTAGCATAGATAACAATTACAATGGCATATAATCATATTTTCAACAAATCAAGAAATGAGCAACTATTTAAAAATGCAAAAACAAGTCATGAAATCCCTCATCAATACGCGTAGGAGCACCTAGGAACCTTGCAAACACCCTACACTAGTTGCTCAAGGCTTGGAGTGGCTTGATTTGATGATTTGAAGAAGCAAAAATCCTCAAGAAGCAAGAGAAGGGCTGTCGGGTTTGGGCACTGTTCACTGCTGAATTTTTTGTGTTTTTGTGCTAAATGTGCCTATGTTATGTTTTTAATAGGTAAGTCTTGAGGTGGGTTAAGTTTGGGTGCTTAAGGTGGTTTATTTTAATGCGCGTTGCTAGCTCAAAATGAGGCTAATGTGTAAAACATAGGCTAGCTAATTAAATTTCTAAGTTATGTTACGTAACACTATTCACTCAACTACAAAATCATTTTCTAAACGAGCCCTCCTAACGCCTTTAGCTCAAATGCACATTTTTCCCACTACTTTTACAATTAATATGATTTAATAAAAATGCTAATTAACTAATAGAAGGCAGTTTAAAAACGGAGTGAATAGTAGTCGTAAAAGTCAATTAGTAAGGCACCGAAATAAATGCGCAAACAAGGGATGCAACAGTAATTAAATGCATGGCTAAATCTCGGGCGTCACAGACCCAAAACTGATCGATCTAGCCATGAGCAGGTTGAAGAGAGCTTTAACAGGCCTTGGAGGACCGAACCCATGTATGTGGCAAAATACGGGGATGATTTGTGGCCAACCAAGATCGGATATAGCTAGTTTTCTGCGAAATCTATTTCAGTAAAGTGTATGATGTCGATGGCCCGAGGTAGAGCACTCAATTGGCTAGGGTGGCCCCATTTCACCTTACCAAACCCAGGGAAACTCCGAATACAGGCCGTCATCGTTTGTACAGATAGAATTTTTGGGTACTAAGATCCAAAGTCGAGAGGAAAATAACCCAGATCATACGCTAGGTCCCTAAGCAATCACTTAGTGGAAAAGGAGGTGATCGAGCGATGACAACCAGGAGGTGGGCTTAGAAGCAGCCATCCATTGAAGAAAGCGTAATAGCTTACTAGTCTAGCTCCATGGCACCAAAAATGTATCGAGGCTCAAGTGATTCACTGAAGCAACGAGAGCTTGAAAGCTGCTTTTTCAAGTGTTAGTAGCGGAACGTTCTGTCAATCGGGGAAGGTTTTTGGTGACAAGATATGGAGATATCAGAAGTGAGAATGCTGACATGAGTAACGAGAAGTCATGTGAAAAACACGATCGCCTGCCAAGAGAAGGTTTTTCGCATTTAGTCAATCTACGCAAAATGAATCGGTTCCTAAAGAACCCTTGAAAGGGCTGTCATCCGTTGGGTACACAAAAGTGACGAAGTTGCTTTGACTACAGAACCATGCCTGTCTATTGGAGCGAATTGGATGATCGGGCTGACGGTTACCCCCTCTTTCCCTCACTCTCCTTTCCCTAAGCTTAACGCCCTTGAGTCATCAAAGCCTTTCTGACTCGGCCTAGCCCTATAGCCCTAAGCAAGCTTCAAAAGGCGAAACTCTCGTCATAGTTTGGCGACCTATCTTTAGCAGGGGCCTTTAGTATTTTGATTATAGTAGGGGTCGCGAGAGAGCATAGCATACCGCCCTGCCATAGTCACGAGTTTGTTTATAGCCATGACTGTTGTCATAGTCAACAAGGTTGAAACTTCCAGGAAAAACTTCGAATTGGGAGGGTGATCCTTCCGGTGAACTGACTGTACCCTAAACCAACATAGGTGAACAAATAGAGTATACTAGGGTGCTTGAGAGAACCTTGTCGAAGGAACTCAGCAAAATAACCCCGTAACTTCGGGAGAAGGGGTGCTCTACTATCTTTTGATTAGGAAAGTGACACATACCAGAGGGTAGCGACTGTTTATAAAAAACACAAGACTCTGCTAAGTGGTAACACGATGTATAGAGTCTGACACCTGCCCAGTGCTGGAAGGTCAGAAGGAGAAGTGTTATAAGCTTTGAATGGAAGCCCTAGTAAACGGTGCCAATAACTCTAACTGTCCTAAGGTAGCAAAATTCCTTGTCGCATAAGTAGTGACCTACACGAATGGTGTAACGACTACCCTGCTGTCTCCGACATGGACCCGGTGAAATTGAATTCTCCATGAAGATGCGGAGTACCAACAGCTAGATGGTAAGACCCCGTGCACCTTAACTACAGCTTTGTAGTGACAACCTTGATCGAATGTGTAGGATTGGTGGGAGGTGGTGACACACAACGACCAATCCTGAAAGACCACTCTTTCGTCTAAGGATGCCTAACCGCTGCACCGATCATTTGGGTTGAGGCGAGACACTGAGAGGTGGGTAGTTTATCTGGGGCGGATACATCCTAAAGAGTAACGGAGGTGTGCGAAGGTAGACCCAAGCTAAGATTCTGCTCGTGAGTGTAATGGTATAAGCCTGCCTAACTATGAGACCGATTGGTCGAACAAAGACGAAAGTTAGCCATAGTGATCCGGGAGTCCCGTGTGGAAGGGCTCTCGCTTAACAAATCAAAGGTACGCCGAGCATAACGGGCTGATGACTCCCAAGAGCTCTTATCGACAGAGTTGTTCGGCACCTCGATGTCGACTCATCACATCCTAGGGTTGAAGAAGGTCCCAAGGGTTTGGTTGTTTACCGATTCAAGTGGTACGTGAGTTGGGTTCAGAACGTCGTGAGACAATTCGGTTCCTATCTACTGTTGGTGTTAAAGGGAAAACTGCGATGAGCCAACCCTAGAACTAGAGGACTGGGTTGGGCCAACCTATGGTGTACTAGTTGTTATGCCAGTAGCAACGCCGGGCAGCTAAGTTGGTATGGAAGAACTGCTGCGCCACGGGAAATCCTTCTTTGTACAAGTTCTCAAATGAGGTTTTGGAACAAAACTTCGATAAGTGAGAGGTGTAAGCACCGCGAGGTGTAAAACAATCTCATACTAAATGAAACGACTTTCACTTTCCATAACCAAAATGAAAAAAAGTAAACATATTCCTGCAATTACTGTCAGTCTCACTACCTCTTTTAGTTGCTGCCCCCTACTTGCTCATTCGCAATTACTACCACAAGAAAGTCACCCTTATCTCTAAAGGGGCTTATGCACTCCATGACTTTTTTATGTTATGGGGTTTTGAAGACTAAATTTAGCTGCCAACCCTAGTCAAAAGAAAAAGCCAAGTCTTCTTTCTCTAATAATAAGGTAAGCTTTATAGTTCCAACCTATACAAAGGGTTGTCGTCGTCCCTTACTAAGCGCTGGTTCTATCCCGGCCAAGCAACCAAAGCCGAGGACCTAGGTGGGAATAGTGAAAGAAAGAGAAGGGGAAAAAGCGGGGTAGAGGAATTGGTCAACTCATCAGGCTCATGGCCTGAAGATTGTAGGTTCGAATCATTTCCCCGCCTAAGAACTTGAGATGATAGGAGAGCTGGCAGCCCGCAACCCGCACGTCATTGAAGCGGGAGTGGCGGGGAATGATTGGGCTCTGGCCAAGAGCTAGGGCTAAGTGCTCGAGTTACGATTGTTGACTCAGAATTTGAAGATTCCTGTGACCTAGCATTTCTCAATACCAAGAAACATCAAACATCACAGGCATACAAATGAAAAGAAGGTCCCACCATTGACGGAAGGAAGATATCGAGTAGGCTAGTACCAATTCCTTCACATCAGCAGTAAAACAGGACTTTCGGTCTGTTAAACCATTAGAGGTAGGTTTTTACCCACCTTTCTACTTGAATTAATCTTGGCAAGGTCAGGAGAGGATCTGTGACACCCCGAACCCAGCACTTCACTAATTGCATTCATTAAATGGTTAACTTAGATGTAATTTAGCTAATTACTTTATTTTTTTTATATTTCCATAAATTCAAATATTTCTTTTCATGCATTTTATATTTTTATAAAATACTACATATTTTTAGGGGGCTATATCCCCTAACTTTGCGTGCATTTCATATCGGGATCAACGGAAAAAAATTCGCGAAATGTCTGATGAATAGTACCAGCGAGATTTTTTCAGATTTTTTAGATTTTTGGCATTTTATTTTTCTCAAATTTAATCTCCCAAATGACCCATTTACCCTTACTAAAATACCCTATTTGCTTGACCCACCATTTGACCATCTTATGAGAATATTAAAAGCCAAGAAACCAAAAAAAAAAAGGGTCAAAAAAATGGCCAAAAAAGAGTTACGGGAATAGTAACTTCTCAAAAAAAAAAATACTCTTTGCTTCATTCTTGCTTCCATTGCTTCCAGAATTGGTTGTGCTTCATACTTAGGACCTTAAGACCATTCTTTGATCTTCAAAGAGGTGAGGGTGCATTCTATTTTTGTATTAAATTCAATTAAAGTTTGTATTATTATTTTTGTGATCTAATATTGTAGTGGTTTAATTCTTGTTCCGTTGATTCTTATATGCTCTAATGACTTCATAAAATATGTTTGATGGTTTAAAATGCTTGTTGAATGCTTAAAAATGAAAATGGCACTTGGGGAAGATGATGAATAGTGCTAAACTAGGGTTTCCAAAAAAAGTTACAATTTAATTCGATTCGAGGATTCTAGTAGTTGCTAATTAGGTCCATAAGCGTGGAAAAAATGTTAATTGCACTTGCTATGTTCAAAATTTGAGAAATTTGATCAAAATAGGCTACTTTAATAAGGGGTTTCGGGTTTAACTTGAATCCGGGCACGTTTCGAGATTATGACTAGTCTTTATTAAGTATTGAAACCTTAGAAGTGCTTTCGTTTCGTTTGTTTGGGTTCCAAAATTGGTACTTGTAGTGTAAACCCACAAAGAGGCATTTTTGGTGTTTTCGTGTACTTGTGCTCTAGGTTATGATTTGGAGGTTCTAAATGAGGTATTTAGGTATCCTTAGATTGGTAGGATGGTTAGCTAGCTTAACTTGATCATTATATTCCGATAGGAAGCTAAATAGCCTAGTTGAACAAAGGGGAAATGAATGAATTAATTGCGTTAGTACTTGTATTGCTTTTTAGTTGCTCCTAGCGTGTCTAAATGCTATTCTAAGGTATGTGTGAGCTTTAGGTTAAGTTTTGTGAAAAGTATAATATTGACCCCTTTGTGTTCGCATAGTTAATTTCATGATAATTACTTTATAATTGAGTAATTAAATGTTTATATGCCTTTGTGTAGTGTACGTATTATAGTAGTGAAGTCTCGTGAATTAAGTTGCTTGGTTTACATGGATTTGGTTGAGTATGAATTTAGAATGGACTAAAGGAACTAGTAATGAACCATGATAATAATTGTTGTTAGTTGATTCTTGATTGATTGGATAAATGTTTAAATGTACTTATGTAACCAGTTCATCTATTCAGAGAAATTGTGAGTTAAGTTATATTGATACTAGTTAAAGATTGAGTAAACATGTTTCTATTGTTTATTAATTGCATTATATGTGTAAAGATACGCTTATATAACTTATTGGTTAGATGTTATATAGTGTTTCTACTTATATGAATGGCTATGTATATGTTATTTATTATGCTATTGTCTTTGTCTAATAGTTGAAACTTAAAGTATGTTGCATATGTGATCACTTGAGTTTATGTATTGTTCAAATATTGATTAGAATGATTGTTAAACCATGAAATATATTGTTAGTTATGTGAATTAAAGGGAATCAAATAGAGTTGGATAAATTAATGGCTTTATGAACTAGCTTTAGTTGAGAATAAGAAATCACTTCTTATGCATATAGTTGATTGTATTAGGGAGTGATAATTGAAGGGAATTGATGCTTTCGGAGAAAAAGAGGTTTGGCTTCCTAAAAGGTGAGGGATCATTTCTATGTGCATTCTATGTGTCTCATCTTGTTATATGCTAAATATTCGATACTAAGTGATTTAAGTGTTTTAGTTGGATTAGTTTAACAATTATAGACTAATGAATGTATCATATTTCATCGTATGGCATGATTGATGTGTGTGCTCGAGGACAACCTCTTTTGTTGTCCTCCTTGTTTGCATATCGGCTTATTTTGTTATATTGTTATTATTATTGCTTCTTGTGCTATCGAGTCAAGGGTTGCGCAACCTTATCGTCGGGGCGGATGCGATGGGCCTCTCTGGGCAGCAGCGGGCTTGCCAGGGTTGGTTGCTCTAGCTCCGTACCCTATTCCCTCACTCGCCTGGTCCAGAGATTGCCAGGGGGTGTTGGGTCGTAGGATTGGGTACATCCGGAGTACCCTTTGGTGTTTGGGATGCCGGCTTATCGTGATCGTGATCGTGGTTCGTGGATCGTGAATGAAGACCAGCGAAGATTGGTGTATAAGGGTTATGTGAAATGTATCCTTTTAAATGTGTGGTTATTTAAGCTATCATTTTTTTTTAATTGCCTAATTGTTATTGTTGTTTAACTGTATTACCTGTTGCATTGCACGTCCCGGGAGACTATATCCCTCACTGGGCAACAGTGGTTGCTCATACCTCGATATATGTTTCAGGAAGTGCTGAGGGTGATCCCCAGCTAATTGAGGTGCTAGTGGAAGAGGAAGAAGTTCAGGCTGAGCCTTTGCCCTAGTTATTATGTGTTTGTTGTCTAAGGTGGATTTGTCTTCTTGTTGTTACATGGTGTACTTGTATTGCTATAGCATGATCTATTTTGTGGCCTTAAGGCTATGTATATTCTTGTAGTTGCAAGTTGAAAGTTGTTAGTTGTAATGTTAGCTTTGAGATATTATGGCTTGTAATAACTTTTAATTCTCCTTTTAGTTCTTGCAAGCTTTGGTGTGTATGTTTAGAGGTGTTGATTTCAACTTCTAAAATTGCTCTAATGTTATCATAGAATGGCATGTTAAAAAGGTTTAATGAAAAGTTAAGTTGGGTGCATGCATGTGTGATTTGGAGCTGTTGTTTGTCTCCTGGCTTGGATGGCCTAGAACCTTTGAATTTTAATTATAAAAGCTTGTTTTAGTATATTGTGGCTATTTTAAGCATTTACAGGTTTGAAAAATGTCCGCAGTACAGAGGAAACTCTGTTCGTTTTTCCCTAAAATTTTGTGACCGGGTTTGGTATTGGGTTGAGAATAGCATGGTTATTAGAGCCTCCGGTCCCGTGAGGGATCGGGGCGTTACAGGATCGAAAATCATTATTGAAGGTAAACAGCTAGAACCAGAATAAGAATGAAAAGGCATAGTATAACATATTTTTCGGGATTCAAACCGGGAAATTAGGGCATCATATAGTCAAGCCAGAGTCAAGACGGAATTGTAATTTACATTGCCTTAGCTCAGGCTATTCAAATCATCTTATGCGCTTTTGAACGAACTCTAGCTCAAGGACTCCAGTCAAAGACAAAGAATAAGCTAATGACGAGTACTATTATTGCTTATTCAAACAGTCCTAATGCCAATTTCGAGCTTAAGTTAAGCCCGGGAAAGCAAATTCACAGTCGAAAATGAAGAAAGAGATCAGGAACAAGCTTAACGCATGCATTTTGGACTGGACAAGGTTGGGAGCATGGAAGAGATTCTTAAGGTGTGCTAGAAGGTTATATGTTTTTGGTACCTAGCCGTAGAAAGCAGGCTCCATACCCAAATACAAGCAAAAGTAAACTCCTAGCTCTCATAGTTTCATTATTTATGTTACACTGTCAAAGTAAACTCCTAGCTCTCATAGTTAGAGTAGCAATAGCAAGCGGTAGTTTACTCGCGGGAATAAGGGCTTCTTATCGGACTCCTGTAGCCCACATCAAGACTATGTTCTGCTTTGATAGCTTTGGTCAAGGTAGTACTGGTACTCAGTCGATCTTGCTGACGCTGCTTTCGGCTTTAGGGCTAGTAAGGGAATGGCTTAGTGAGGTTTGAAAATGCTCGACCAATAGGGAAAGGCTGGATGGAATTCAGCTCGACTGATAAGGAGAGGAAGGTAGACACTCGACCTATAGGGTGAGGGTGGAAGATGCTCGACCGATAGGGAGAGGAATGAAGTTGGCTCCTAAGCCAGGGAAGACCTCATCCGGAAGGAGAACCAATGATTTTGGTTTAAGCTCACGTATGAGGAGGGCATTAATAGCCCCCTTAACATACGGATCTTGTGGTAGACCCCGACCTAACCATAGGTCAAGGGGAAGTGAGGCCTTAGTGTACATTGCCCACAATCTTTCAATCTTTGGATTGCGGGAATATGCCAAGCGTAAAAGAGACCAGTACCATACTCCAGCTAGACGACACAAGGTCGAAAATCGTGCGCAGGAAGACTTCATATGAACGGCTATCACCCCAGGTGGTGAGCATTAAAACAAGATTAAGCGGATACTGGGATAAATCCACAGTAAGACCACGAACCTTGAATCTCTTAGCAAACTCGGTAGAGCCCATATGGGAGATCAGGGACTTTTGATAGGATATATCAACCCCAAGATCCGCCAGAGCGGAGCTATACACCAAGGCCACCTTTTCATCTACAATCACAACATTGTCCCCAAGACAATGAAATCCTGGAAGAGTCGACCAGGATATACCTGTTCTGCCGCCCACCACACGAGTATGTGGTGGGACAAACCAAAGAGAGGCCACAAAGTATAATAGCCAATGGGCTGATTGATAACAAATAAGACAGTGGTAAACCGCTTTACAAACGGTACCTCGAACTTATTCATAGCCAGAGTGGAATTCACTAGATGCGAAAGATCGATCAAAAAGGAAGCACATGACCCTAAACAAGAAGTGCAATGGCCACCGATCAGTGGCTAACTTCAAGTCATAGGAGTAACATGTCTGCCTGCTTGTCAACTGGTCAAGAGGCTTTGCTTTGTCTGCCAAAAGGTGCCATCAGTAGGCAACCTTCGTAAGACAGCACAAAGCCACTTGTGAACAGGTCTAAGAAGACGCTGATTCACATAGTTCCCTATGGCAAATACACGTCATTTTCCCGCCCCTTCAAGTGAGCAACCCAAACGTCTTGTGACGATTCGTTCATAGCCAACACCATGGGGAAGTACTGGGCCTACATAGGCCTGGTACCAATCCAATGACCAACCTGAGAACATCTTATTAGTTGTGTCTAAAGCATATCGTGTAGAGTAGTGCCAGCTTATTGGCCATATGCATGGACAAACTTCACCAAGAAAGTGAAGGTACCCATTTCATACGGGTAAACAGTGAAGCAAGACTTAGCTTTTGCTAAGCCAGGACTGACGCCGTCCTTGATCAATTTCTTGGTCAATTGGGCGTAGAATTTGTTCTAAGTTGGTTCCCACGTTATCCCTTGATAAAGGAGAATACGATCTATCCAGGGGGTATACCATGATATTTATCAAAGAAGGTAGCTTTTCAGCTATCCGATTGACCATCACGTCAGCTAGGTTCGCATCACGGACTGGTGAGGTCATTGGCTCAAATAAAGACTTATCAACCTTATTCGCTACCAAGATAATTCTTGATAGAGAGAAGAAAGATAGCTAGCACTTGACCAATAGATCTGTAGTCTCATCTTTCCGGTACATCTTTTGACGGATGAACGGAGGGATGATGCGAGGATAACCCTTTAGGGTTAGAGAGATGGGAACAGCCAGAAGCTCAAGAGGGCGTTTATCTCCTCCATATGCTAATTGTAAAGAGCTAGCACATTGATTTAGATAAAGTGCAACATACAAAGCACCAGACTTTTGCATAAGCCGCTGGACTTCCTTTGCATACAAGTAGACGACTATACACGACTCCTTGGTAAGACTATCAGCAACCACTAATAAGATTCATTTTAAGAATCCCATTAGGATCGAAAAGTCTTCGAATAACTGCCATCTCAGCAGTGACACGTGAATTAGGGAAGGAAAGAGCTTTGTAAAGCGATTCATATCGATTACTTAACGCCTTCTTCCTTGCTAGTACCCCTGTCCCATTAAGGTTAGATGGGGGAATGCCCACCAAGGATAAAGATCAAAATAGAATATAATTAAGATCTACAGAGCTAGCAGGTGCAAATCTATTATCAATCTTTAGATTTATGTTGGTGACTGGCTTTCTGTCCAATGATTTCCTCACTAGACAAAGAGTCGATCCTCTACTAATTCTGGTATACCGACATGGCGATCTCCCCTATATGGGATCCCTCGTTATGGGGAACCCTATAGGTAGGAGAGGGCACCTTGGTATGACCTAAGGAGTGGACTGGCCCTGAATTCCATCAAAATCATGTTAGACTAAGAAGAGCCTTGGGATCCAGTCCCTTGGACAGACTGATGTTGCACCTCATTAGACAGTAGCGAAACATACAACTCGATGTTAATCAAAGTTGGTGCGCTCCACATCTTAAAAGGAAGGGCTAGCAAGCTTACGAGTGTTGGTAGTGGCACATAAGGCGCGCCCTTATTTAAATGGCCTATTGTCTTTGCTTGTGTTGTTTAGTATGACGTCTACATCGTCTTTGACTCTTGTTCCTCAACTCGTCCCTTCGCGTAGCCCACGGAACGGTTCGTAGGTTAGCTCGTTAGTAAAGCAAAGAAATCCTACTCGTGGTAGCGGTTGCACCTTTAACCTATTTGACGCCGCTTCTTTGATCATCGCATTCATTATTGATTCACATTATCTCCTCGTGCGGGAAGTCTCAAAGCTCTTTTGCCAGCATTGAGAAACTTGAGAATTTTGATTAAAGTAGTTATTCGATAGACACAATTTGACAATTAGCGGAGGTGTCACCTTCTAAACCTACTTTTCTTGAGTCAATAGAGTACGACCTGGATTAACAAAACCCATCCCCGTCTAAGTAGAGACTTCTAAAGAAGTTTTCAAAGCAAGGGAGGAATTCACTTCTAGCTGCCTATTCAATAGCAATGATGTTTGATCACCGTCACGAGATTTATTTGCAGCTACTATAGCTAATCAATCTCCTGCTTTCATTCTGATTGATTGAAGACTGGAATCTTAATGCGATCTAAGAACAGATCTAGGAATCCCCTGGTAGTGGTAGTTGGGTTGGTGAAATCCGATAATCGATTGGCTTTAGAAAGGCTTTCCCAACTGTCACATTATAACTAAAAGTCCTACATAACTTGTAGGCTTAGTGTAGTCCTCGAAAACCTTCTTCTTTTATTGGCTTGGGAAAGACCCGTAGGCTATGGATCCCACTAATGGAATGGGACTATAACCATACTTCCATGGTCTAGGTTCAAGGACAATAAAGATTGAGGCTTGGAGTATCTATGGCTTCATGGACCCAATTTTTTGGGCTTTTAAGGACAGACTCGCGTTGGATGGATGCTTCCATTAGAGCTTCTTCCCCTCCTGTGATTTAAGGGCACCTAGCTTACAATCATTAGTGAAAGAGTACAAATTGACCAACTAGCGAATCTGTTTACTTCAATCTTTTTCATTTCTATAAATACCGCTCGAAAGCAGTCATTTTTTTGGTTTGATAGCACAAGCACAATCCATCCATCTCCCTTCGGAGAGTGAGTAACAGGTGGAAGGACTGTCGATAGCAGGTAGGGTAAACGAATATGGATAGTAGTTGGGATCCCAGGTAAGAGAGCCAGCCAGGCTAGGAGAAAGAGGTAGTCTTTGACTACCCTTCTTTTGGGAGTTGGTTCTGGAATTCCACTGAGAGTTGTCATTCCTTAATCTTCAAAATCTAGTCTAGTCCAGCGATAGAGGACTTGATACTTATCTTCAACAAGCCTCGATCTGTGCTGAAGACAGATTCTCTTATCGGCTGAGGAAATAGGTAGCTTGTAAGCCCACCCATTCTTCATTTTGACCTTAGCTTAGCTGCTCACGCCAATGCTCATGGGTATGGGGCCATAACTGCTGCTACTGTTATACTCCCACACTCTAAGAGAGTCCTACTGTCGGCTCATCTTCTATCTAAGACCTCCTCAATAAGAGGATGCTAAAAGCTGCTGTTTTCTCAGGTCTAGTTGCGGTCCGCTCTTTTCTTTCACTTATTGGTACAACAACTGAACTCAGATTCGTTAGAGCATCTTTAAACCTCTCCCTTTGGTCGAGCTGCTCCACTCCTTGGCAGTTAGTCTATTACCCACCCTTGATCCTATTCCTTCTAGCTCAAGAACTTCTATTTTGAATCTGAGCTTGTACCAAGCTCCTTTCTGTGTAAGCTATTCCATGCGATGTCTTTCACAAAGGTACATGGATTTGATAATCGATAGAGCTGGTGAATCTTTTCTTCCCTCGTAGGAACTCAGTCTCTCTTATATATCAATATGGTAGATAGATTAGGTAGAAGATTAGCCACTAATCCACTACTCTCGTTGTGTTCGATCGGCTTCAAAGCTTTTTCACCTTGTCGCTTAGCACTTCCACCGATGCTTGAATGCTACTTTCGTCTACGTACGGGTTATTATATAAGTAATCCTCCTTCTATGGTGTTAGGCCCAGTTTCTTTCAACTAACAACTAAGCGCTTCGCCCATTAGTCTTTCTACTAAGCTCTGATTAGTCCTTCCCCTAAAGCCTGAGTTAAAGAATCTGTCGATTCCACATCCCTTGATTCTAATTCCACTATTGGAAGTGCTGTTATGATTGATTTTGCTTCTCTTCTTCATTAATAGCCTGGGAACTGAGATTTTTAATTAGAGTATGGCAGGTCTATCACGCTTTGGACGTGGTACAACAAGAAGAGAATTAGCAGAAATCGAAAGGGGTTTGCCCAAAACTCCGGTCTGATACCTCCTAAAGCGAAATAGACACACCCACGGGTAGAGAGTCTGCCTGAGTCGTGCGGCCCTAGGTAACGCCTATTTTAGTGTAGCACCTGGGTTCAACTTTCTCCTTACTGAGTTTTGCTTCTGATCTCTCTTTGAGTCTCTAGTTCATTACCTTCTACTACCAATCTTCTCCTTGCTACTCACTTCGTTTCTTTCGTTAGTTTCCTTTCCTTTCTTTGTCTTTCTCACTATAAGCGATCTCGTCCGCTTCTAGTGCAAGAACTGAACTGATTCCACATCGGACTACCAATAATGACTTTTATGTACCAAAGCCCTATAGCCCCACCTAAATACCTACCCTTACTTCTTTATGGGCCAGATGAAGAGCAAAAGCGGGACTGACCAACAAGATACTGATTTAAGCTACTAACAGCATTGGATCATACAAGACAGGACTTGATATAAGCAGTCCTGAAGGGAATAAACACTAAACTAAGCATAAAGAGGTAATCCACCCGGGGTTGAAGCAACATACGGAGCTATGACTCATGAGGTTTTGCCTTTTCCAATGGTAGACTAGAAAAGTGGCATCCTTAGGAGGGACCCTGGGAATAAGCGCTTAATCCAATTAATAGAATTGGCATACGCCCAAAACAACTTTCACGAATTAATTCAACCAAGTCTTTACTTAGAATATACAAGTTGAAGATAAATCACTATCTCGCCGGATGGAATCAACTTGCCCACTAAACTAACAATGATTCTCTACCAACTAAGATATTAGAATATATGTGTTATGTCGAATTCTATCTATTCAATATCTGTTCTTGAAGCCATACTTTTGTTCATCAAGAACCTTACTATCGAGACCCTGTTAGATGGCTTCGTCACTTTTAGGGTTGACTGCTAATATCCTAGGTCACATTATGTACGGGATGTGTCGATTGGCAATGCAAGGTCGTTTAAATCATCTCTCGTTCACAAGGCTGTTCTAGAGAAAAGGGGATATGAAAGAAGATTATAGACTAGTGTCCAGAGACAGAGTTCAGTCAAAATCAGTCTCTTTCCATCATATCATATGGAGTGGAAGAAAAATGGTTAAATACATACGTAAGCGACGGTACAGTCTTCAAAGCAAACCAAGTATATCAAGGTTGCTAAGGTCTTGTACCACCGATCATTCACTCACTTTCTTGCTTGTTGATGCAAGGAAGTTATATCTACAAGATATGCATCAAATACCCACTTCTCCTTAACACTGACTCTAACACTAAACCTCACTTACCTTGAATGCTTTGAAACTACCTTAACGCTCTTCCATCTCTTTCAAATGAGAAAGTCGAAATATCATAAGAGAATAAGAATTGACAAGAGCTTATTCAGTTTGTCAGAAAGCTAGATCAAGAAAGTTGCGCCCAATAGAGCAACGCCTTGAGTAGACCGATAAGGTCTCGCAAAATCGGTCATCGTACGCCTACAATCCTATCTGACTATTGAGGAGAGCTCAGTTCCCCTGTTTCAACATCTCGATTGGCATTGGTATCCTTCTTTCTTAAAGAAAAGTGTAATCAGGCCAAAGAGGTCATTCTATTAATTAAGGAAAATAGAGTTGGAATGTGGTATCGTAGCCTTCCGTCACCCATAAGGCCAAGGATGTTTGAAGCCAACGAAAACTCCTGCGCGAAGCGAGAGCTAGAGCTTTCTTTGCTATATTCTATGTTAGTTGGCTTCCAGTCAAGTGGTGTAGGACAAACTATCAGAGCTAGTACGAAGATCATAACCAAGCTTTCGAGATCAATCAGTGTCAAAATAGGACTCAGGGGAGAGGGATGATAGTCCTGATTTTGCGGCATCAGCATGACATTCTGCCGTTCCCAGCTGCCCCATATTTTATTTCGCAGAATTACTAATGTCTATTTACGTCACCGAGCGAAGTGTTCACTTTACTTGGATCTCGATTCAGATAAAAAAGTGAGTTAGGAAGCATCGAGTGTCGCCTATCAAAATCTCGCTTATCTCCAAAGTTCACCCACTGAAGACGTTGGCATAGAGATTTGACGTATCCCTTTGTATAGTAAGCTTTTCAATCAATAAGGTACTCTAGGACCGGGCTCACATGCCTTCTGGTTAAGGGTAGGGATCCCTTTCTTCTTTCCCTCTTACTAAAGAGCTACACTGGCTATCAGGCCTATTAACTCAATAGGAGTACAGTTCTGATTCTTGGTCATTAGTTGCCAGGAGCGAAAGAGGCAAGAAAGAAAGATAAGACCTGGAACGAAGGAGAGTGAAGAAAGTTTCATTTCTCTCTATGGAAGCATCAGGAACAAGCAAAGATGCCACTGGTTAAGAGTTGGAGATTGTGCTTCATATTCTTTATGTATGTATTATTCATTCATTTGGATTTTGAACAAGCCTTAGGTTGAATCCCGACATAGGCGAGTAGGGATTCTAGGACAGTTTCAAGCAGTTTCTTAGGGCTAGTTACTATCGTATCCAAATTCGCCTTAGCTAGCCAAGCTAGTTCAGTTCTATCCTTACCAGTAATCTATAGGTATTTCCCTGAAAGAGCTAATGATAATAGATAGATTTATCTTAAGATCCTAGAGAAGAAATAGCTTTGTTCCCCTTCGCCTATCTAATCTTCTTTCTATACAAGAGACTACTCTACTAGTATACTTATTCAGCTGGGGCGGTATCTTTTTAGTAAGTCCCTTGCTTATGGATAAGTCGTAGTTGTCCCTCCAAATGCAGAAACCTAAACAATTTGAGTGTTGAGCCCTATGCTTTGCTGTCAATTTTCCTCGGAAAGAAAATGGCTTAATTAAGTAGGGATCTCCTCTAGTTCTTACCGTCCAGGTATACTCTGACGCTCTCCGCCATCAGAACCTTTGAGATAACAGTAGGATATATTAACAAGTTCAATAGCCAGCCTATCTCTTAATCGTACGCTTACAAGCATATCTTAGTTCTATCTCATGGGAGTCCATCTTCCTTCCCCTTTGTTTAACTTTGAGTTCCCTTCGATAGTAGCGACAGCTACTCTTGTTATCGCCTTAACCGCTACAGGGGCTATCGCTTTACCCGGCCTGGCAAGAGGTTTTATAGCTCCAACTAGGCCAACCAACTCTCTGGTTTTGCCACTGTAACCCCTTGCCACGCTCTTGTAGCGGTCAAAGCAATTGGATCTTAGGCGGTTCCAATCCCCTCGCCGAAAGGAAATTGGAAGGCAGTCTCACTCTACCTCGAGAACATAAGAACTAGTTGTAGAAAACGGAAGTGAACCACGATTCCTGCCCTACTGATAGTAACCTGAGTTCTTGCTTTTAGATGTTCAGTCAGAAGGGATCTTAGACCCTCGAGATCCTGCACACATTGGCCGGGTGAGAGCTTTGATCGATCCAATCCGACAACAAGCGACCTGAAAGAAAGAACTCGAGTTTATGCTTTTTTCATTCAGTCAGATTGGAGCTTATGCCGGTAGAAAATGGAGTAGAGTATGGCCCTCAGCTACCCAGATGGCATCTCCTCCTCTTACTTATGAATTAAGAAAAAACACGACACTCAATTTAACGATGAAAGCAGACATTACAAGAAAGGGATAAATAAGGCAGACGCGTGTAGTTCCTTTATTTAAGTAGTCTTATCACAGAGATGAAATACCTAAGCACCTAAGGAGGTAATCCAACAATTGTCTTACACTCTTCTTATTAACTTGCTCATTCATTAGCTCTTCAGCGCTTTTTCGGTATTTCGCTTTCCTTCCTTTAGGCCCCACTGTAACTCCAAATTAAACCTGTCACGCCCCGACCCGACCCCAAAAAAGGCCAAGCCCGGACCTGACACACGGACGGAGTCTCCTCTGTACCGCGGACGATCCGAAAACCCTAAAATCAACATAATACTTGCAAAAGCCATAAAAATAATTAAAACAAGCCGACTTCTTTTTAAAAACATACATCCTCTTATTAACCAACTTTCCAAACCAAAATACCATGCATACTACACAAGTATTTATGCCACTAAACAGTTAGCTATTAGCATGCATTTCTTTACTAGTCATAAGAGTATACTTTTACAGCTTTACATTCTTTCAACTTATACAACATAAGACCATAGAGGCCTTAAATTAGGAAATACATACAAGGCTACAAGCCTCAAAATAAAGCGTCATCCAAGCAATATACATATCAAGCAAGGCTTGCACAAAATCTGGTAACCAACCACCAGCAAAGAAAAGAAGTGGTATCACGGAAACACCTCCACCTGCTCCTCCTCCTCTATTACCTCAATAGGGTCTGCTTCAACTACTCCTGTAAAAAATATAGTATAGAAAGGAATGAGCAAAAACTATTGCTTAGGGAGGGCAATTGGTCTCAAGGACGGAGGGGAGAGGAGTATGCAATGCAATTATCAAAGAAATTCATACAAATATCATATAGAGATACAATAAGCCATCAATAAAGCAAGGCAAGTATTTAAAACTGTAAACACTCATTCAAAGGATACGATACTCTTTTCACGAGCAACTTTCAAACACGAATTTGACGACGACGCGCCAGCCCAAACCACCTTATAACACCAGTTTGGAATACCCCGGAAGTATCCATCAATCTACGACGCAAATCTCCCTGGGAGGCAACCCAAGCGATAAGAGGGAATAGCAGGGGAGCTAGAGCAACCAACACTGGCAACCCGAGGCTACCCAGAGAGTCCAATCATTCACGCACGGGATACTATGCAATGCAAGACTCGATACAAGGCGATAACGAGCAATAAAGCCACACGTGGGAGAATAACAAAGTAGGTTACTCTCGCACGCAATAGCAACAGTTGATATGCATTCCAATCAAAATCAATTCAAACAAGTATATCAAGCAACCCTAAGCATTCTATAGACATAATATCAAGAAAACAAGCAAAATCACAACTCAGCCCCAACTATCAAAACACTACCATTTCCAAACGAGCCACGAGTTTTGGAAACCGACTTTGCCAATCCTCCTAGGTCACCATAAGGTACGTCTAAAGACCCCGAAACCCTACCTAACCCTAGAATTCACGCAAAGTCCCGATTTCTCCCTTTGCTTGTTTGAACTACAACTATATCAACCAAACACCCAACCAACGCCATAATTGCACCAAAAGTGCTTCCATGGCCTCCCGAAACAATGCCAACATGCAAAATGAGAAAACGTCAAACTCAACCTAAACGACCCCGACTTTCACCAAGGCATAATTCCCGTTTTTTCCATTACGCAACCCAAACAAACCATGCATTTAAACATTTTAGCACACCTAGCACATTCCCACATCAACGAACAGCATAACGGAGTAATTTCATCATTTCAAGGGTTTACTATTCATAAATCACTATTCAACAACCAATTTAAATTGAAATCTCAACATTTAACCTCATAAAATGTTAAAAAGCTATAAATACACGTTCTACAATTGCCAAGGAACATTCTAGAAGCATCAAAACGCTTTAAAAAACAATCTACGGATCAATTCTAAAAATCACAAGGTTAACATACATAACGTTTAAATGCGCAAATAACGTGCTTCCCTCACCTTAGGCACTCCTAGTCACTAGGAAAACAACGCTGAACACCTCAGAAACCACCCTGCACGAGCTCACGCGAAGATTTGAAGATTTGAAAGGTTGAATTTTTTTTTCTTTTTCCTTCTTGGTTCGGCCTGCTCAAGGTTTGATTTTGCTTTTAAATTTTTTTTTATTTGCTTAGTTTTAAGCTTATAAGGTGACTATTAGGTCAAAGGGTCAAAGCCCTTGGTCAACAACTTAAAATTTGGTCAATTTGCCTTATTTTGTGTATTTAAAGCCATACTAACTAAGGTAAAAATTAATTATAGCTAACAACAATTAAAATATAAAATTTAAGTCATCTAAATACTAGTTTCAATATTTGTTGAGGACTAGAAACTGTTCTCTAGCTATCGCTCCCTAAATACAATGCACGTTGCGACAGCAAGGAAGTAACAATTAAATCTCAGAGAATCTAAGAAAATATAATTTTCAAAATAATAAACAAGAAATTTTCACATTCCGGGCTCGGGTATTATACCCTCTCCCCCTTAAAACAATTGCGCCCACGCAATTCTTACCTGGTCAACAAACAATTCCGAATACTGATTTCGAACTTGGTCCTCTCTTTCCTAAGTTGCTTCCTCAAACCCATGATGATTCCACAGAACCTTTACTAACGGAATACTCTTACTGCGAAGTTCCTGAATTTTTCGATCCACAATTCGTATCGGTTTCTCTTCATAAGATAACTTCTCCTCAATCTGCAAAGGCTCTGGTTCATGTACATGTGAAGGATCTGGATGGTATTTCTTTAACATAGACACGTGGAACACATCATGCAGTCTCGACAAGCTCGGAGGCAAAGCTAACCGATAAGCCAAAGGACCTACCTTTTCGGTGATCTCATACGGACCCACATACCTGGGACTAAGTTTCCCGCTCTTACCGTGCCGAATCAATCCCTTCCGAGGAGAAATCTTAAGAAACACCCAATCTCCCAAATCAAACTCAAGATCCCGACGGTGCTTATCCGCATAACTCTTCTGACGACTCTGAGCTGTAAGCATACGCTGGCGAATAAGGTGAACATTATCTACCATCTTAATCATCTCAGGTAACACAGTCGGATCAACTGTTCTCATCTCTCCAACCTCTTCCCAATATAATGGGGATCTGCATTTCCGACCATACAGTGCCTCATAGGGAGCCATACCTATAGTAGATTGATAACTATTATTGTAGGCGAACTCCGTTAAAGGCAAAAACTTCTCCAAGTTCTTTCCAAAGTCTAGCACACATGCCCGAAGCATGTCTTCCAAGATCCTGATAGTTCTTTCAGACTGGTCATCAGTTTGTGGATGATATGCAGTACTGAAGCTTAACTTAGTTCCCATGGCCTCTTGCAACTTCTGCCAAAAACGAGATCTGAATCTGGGATCTCTATCTGACACGATACTCTGTTGCACACCATGAAGTCTCACAATATTAGCAACATAAAGCTCAGCTAGCTTATCAAGGCTATCCTGTTTGTTCACGGGAATAAAATGTATAACTTTAGTCAAGCGGTCCACAACAACCCAAACAAAATCACATCCTCTCGGAGATCTAGGAAGATCGGTCACAAGGTCCATTGTTATATGCACCCACTTCCATTGCGGAATCGACAACGGCTGTAGAAGCCCGGCTGGCCTCTGATGCTCAACTTTAACCCTCTGACAAGTCAAACATCTGGATACATACCCAGCAATCTCCCTCTTCATATTGTTCCACCAGAAGTGTTGTTTCAGATCTCTATACATTTTAGTACTGCCCGGGTGAATCGTATACCTCGAATTATGTGCCTCGGACAGAATCTCATTATTCAACATCGGATCACCAGGAACACACACCCTGTCCCTGAATCTGAAGATACCATCTGCATGTAATTTAAACTCCGACTCTCCCCCTTTTGATTTTTCTTGGATCTTCAAGATTTGAGGATCAGTCTTCTGAGCCTCTCTAATCTGTGCTAGCAAACATGACTGAATCTGCAAACTAGCAAATCGAATCCCTACCTCAGCAGCTTCTGGCTTCCATGAACAAATTTCTTCCAAAGTCTCCCAATCCTTGATAATTAAGCTTGCAACAGTAGCCTTTTGGCTCAAAGCATCTTCAACAACATTTGCCTTACCTGGCGAGTAGTTAATAGAACAGTTGTAACCACTTAATAGCTCCAGCCATCTTCGCTGCCTCATATTCAAATCCTTCTGTGAAAACAAATACTTGAGACTCTTGTGGTCAGTAAAAATTTCAAATCTGCTACCCCACAAGTAGTGATGCCACTTCTTCAAAGCAAACACAACTGCATCTAACTCAAGATCATGTGTAAGGTAATTGACTTCATATGGTTTCAACTTCCTAGAAGCATAGGCAATCACCTTACCATTTTGCATTAAAACACAACTCAATCCTTCTTTAGATGCATCACTATAGACAACGAAGTTCTCTGTTCCCTCAGGTAAAGCTAGTATAGGAGCTGTAGTTAGTCTCTTCTTCAATTCTTGGAAACTGGATTCACATTTGGCATCCCAGTTGTAAGCAACTTTCTTCCGAGTCAACTGGCTCAAAGGTCCAGAAATTTTGGAAAAGTCCTTAACAAACCTTCGGTAGTAACCTACCAACCCAAGAAAACTCCGAATCTCTGACACCGTCTTGGGTCTCTTCCAAGAAGAAACAACTTCAATCTTAGCTGGATCCACTTTCCTCGATCTGAAATGATATGGCATAGAAAAGATATCTGATTCAACCAGAACTCGCACTTGCTGAATTTAGCAAAAAGCTTGTTTTCCTGCAAAGTCTGTAGCACAATCCTCAAGTGTTGTTCATGTTCAGCCTCGTTCTTCGAGTACACTAAAATGTCGTCAATAAAGATCACGACAAACTGATCAAGGTAAGGTCGAAAACCCTCTGCATCAAGTCCATGAATGCGGCTGGTGCATTTGTCAATCCAAATGGCAATACAACAAATTCATAATGGCCATATCTAGTCCTGAATGCCGTCTTCAGTATATCGTCACTCCGAATCCTAAGTTGATAGTAACCCTGCCTCAAATCCAATTTGGAGTAAACACTCGCACCCTGCAACTGGTCAAACAATTCTTCAATCAACGGCAAGGGGTATTTGTTCTTAATCATGACTTGATTAAGTCCGCTGTAATCAATACATAACCGTAGCGTGCCGTCTTTCTTCCTCACAAACAACACAGGCGCACCCCACGGTGAAGAACTAGGTTGTATAAACCCTTTCTCAAGCAAGTTCTGAAGCTGAATTTTTAACTCCTGAAGTTCAGCCGATGCCATTCTATAAGGACACCTAGAAATTGGCGCAGTGCCTGGCACAAGATCAATCACGAACTCAATCTCCCTATCCGGTGGTAAACCCAGTAATTCCTCGGGAAATACACTAGGGAAGTCTCTAACAATCGGAACCTCATTCAAACTCAACTTATCAGTAGGCTGATTGATTAAATAAGCTAAGTAAGCTTCACAACCCTTATTCAACAACTTAGAAGTCTTGATCGCTGATAAAAGAGGAATTCGGGCAGCCCTGCAATTCCCAACAATCTCCAGTACCGGTAGGTTAGGAACCTGAAGATAAACAATCTTTGTTCTACAATCCAACTGAGCATAGTACTTCCCCAACCAGTCCATTCCCAAAATGATTTCAAAGTCACGGAATGGCAATATAATTAAATCAGCAGGAAATTTACGGTTCTCAATGCATATATCACAAGATTTGCAAATAGACTCTGTGATACCCCGATCCCTCTCGAGACCGGGAGTTCTATCAATCGATCTAATCACAACCCAAACCAAACCCGGGCATAATTTTCAGGGAAAACGGACGGAGTCTCCCCTGTTTCTAGGTGAAATGTAAAACCTGCGACAGCATATAAGTGGACCAACATCGAGTCCAACCATACAAACACCTCAAGGCCATCCGAGCCTTGGTTCTCAACAATTAAACTCAGCAAGTATACATACATTTTCAATTTAAAAGCTAACCTATCTCTTTTCATTTTTGACAAGTACACTCAAACTAGGCAACTATACCATACTAAGCTACTACATAAAATAAACTATCATGCGATTCTAATTCTTTTCTTTTGGACATTACAAACATGCATTTGAAGTTAAATTATAATTACTAGATACATAATCTAACTGATCAAACTACTTCAACAATCTAATGAAACTTAAATTACATACTTCTTGACATTAAATACATATAACATATGAAAGCATATATCTTTACAACTTCGACACTCAAGCCACATAGGCACGCAAGGCAACTCTTCAAGCATGATCTTTCACATATCCACGAACTTTCCAGCTAACACAGCATTTCCTGAAATGTGGTGGTGAGGAGTGAGTATACACAACACGTATACTCAGTGAGGGCGAGACAGATATCGAATTGGAGAGAAATAAAGTCGTGCAATGCAAATAAGACAGTTAAGCAATATAACTGATAAATAAGCAATCAAGACAAACAATCAATACAATAAGCAATTACTGAAAGCATTAACACAACCATTCAAAGCTATACCACACTCTGAAGGCTATGGTTCACTCATACGAGCAATGTACCATTTCACGAGCGATACATCAATCTCGAGCTTGATGTTGACAACGAAGACAATAAGCGCGCATCCACCTTATAACACCAATTTGGAATACCTCGGAAGTATCCATCAATTCTACGACCCAAATCTCCCTGGGAGGCAACCCAAGCGAGAAAGGGAATAGCAGCGGAGCTAGAACAACCAACACTGGCAACCCGAGGCTACCCAGAGAGGCCCATCACTCACGCGCGAGACACTATGCAATGCAAGACTCGATACAAGGCAATAAATGAGCGATAGCACAACAATACAAACTAGTGACAACAAACGAGATAGCAAGCAATCACAATCAATACTAGCATTCAACTAACTTTTCAAGCATAACAAGCAATAATAAGCAACAATAATACCAATTAAACAAGTATACCAAGAAACACTAAGCATTCTATAGGCATAATATCAAGATAACAAGCAAAATCACAAATTGGCCCCAACTATCAAAACACTACCATTTCCAAACGAGCCACGATTTCTGGAAACCAACTTCGCCAATCCTCCTAGGTCATCATAAGGCACGTCTAAGGACCCCGCAACCCTACTTGACCCTAGAATTCGCGCAAAGCCCCGATTTCCCCATTTGCTCGTTTGAACTACAACTATACCAACCAAACACCCAACCAACGCCATAATTGCATCAAAAGTGCTGCCATGGCCTTCCGAAACAATGCCAACAAGCAAAACGAGAAAACGCCAAACTCGACCTGAACGACCCTGACTTTCACTAAGCCGTTTTTCTCATTTTTTTCATTAGGCAACCTAAACAAATCATGCATTTAGACATTCTAGCATACCTAGCATATTTCTACATCAACCGACAGCATAACAACGCAACTTTATCGTTTCAAGGGTTTACTATTCACTAATACTATTCATTAATCAATTTAAATTGCAATTTCAATTTTCAACCGCAAAAAATGCTAAAAAGCTATAAATACATGTTCTACAATCAACAAGGAACATTCTTTAAGCAACAAAATGATTAAAACAACAATCTACGCATAAGTTCTAAAAATTAAAGTTTAGACATACATTTTTCAAATGCGCAAATAACGATGAAACTCTCACCTTAGACGCTCCTAGACGCTAGGAAGACCTCGTAGGACACCTCGGAAACCACCCCGTGCAAGCTCACGCGAAAAATCAAAGAATTGAAGTTGAAAGGTTTTTTTTTCTTCTTTCATATTTTCAGCCAGCTGCATTCTGATTCTTTGCTTTGTTTTTTTATTTTTATTTTGTTATGTTTTAAGCTTATTAAGGTGACTATTTGGTCAAAGGTCAAGGCTACTTGGTCAAACAACTTAAAATTGGTCAAAATGACTTATTTTCATGCATTTTTAAGCTAAAACAACTAAGGAAATGTTAATTCTAGCTAACAACAATTAAATTATAAAATTTAAGTCATCTAAATACTAGTTTCACTATTTACTGAGGACTCGAATTCATTTCCTAACTATCTCTCTCAATATGCAATGCACGTTGCGACAACAAAGAAGTAACAATTAATTCTCAAAGGATCTAAGAAATATATCATTTTTGAAAAGCATCATAGTTTAGAATTTACTCCGGCTCGGAGTTACTTTTCATTTAATTGAAATCCGAGCATTTAAGTGCAAGAAAACTAAAACCGATTGACATAAATATGAAAGGTAGGTGATATTCCATTAAAATAATTAACTCAAGTGTTATTTTAATTACTTCCAAAAGAAATATGAAAATAAAGTTACAATTAAATGTTTAACAAAAAAAAAAAAATAAACACATAATTCAATGCTAACATTTAAGATAACACTTAATTAAATGCAATTAAATGTCATTAAATGCATGTCGGGTTCGGGTTATCACATCATTCCCCCCTTAAAACAATTGCGTCCTCGCAATTCTTCTTCCAATAGAACTCTGCATCATCTGAAATCCAACTCTGACCACTCTTCATTGGTTGCTGAACAAGACACCGAATAAGAACGCTCAAAGAACACCTTACTAAGAAGCCCCAATAGTACTGACTGGAAACTCCAAAACAATAAGGCCAAATAAAGGTTTAATTGAAAATACCATCTTGAAATCCAAATAAGAATTCCGCTGGTCAAGAATATCATAAGAGAATTCCCCACTAAGAGTGCCGAGAAGATGCCAATAAAGACTAAAGCAAAGATACTGTAGATATTACCAATATACGAATCCTCTATAAAAATCCAACAAGTATCAAATAAGGAAGTCAAAGGATGGCCAAAATAGATGCAGCACATATAAGACCAAGCTCCAAGACCTCTTCGCCATTTGCCGAGTGCAACCTTTATACAGCTTGCCATCAAGGACGCCAGTAGAGTGCGCACCGAACAATGCTCCGGTAAGAATGTAGCCAAGTTTGCCCAATAAGTAAATGCTAAATAAATGGCCACTAAGGATCCTAGAGAATGCCATAATAGAATCCCAACTAAAAGTACCAAGAACATACCAGTAAACAATTTGAGGCAGAGTCTAACCAAGAATCCCAAGTACCACTCGGGAAGACTCCAAACAAGAAATCCAGTCAATCATATTACAGAAGTTTCAAGGAAGTCTTTCAATATATAGCTCTAGAAGCATCTGATTAGGAAATCCAAAATGTACGCCAACATATATATACTTATCAAAAGTCCATAAATGAACACCAAGCTGAATAACCAAGTAGATTCCCAAAATAATATTGCTATCGAATATTGGGTGAAATACCAGAGGAAATGCCGTGCAGGTACACTATATGCTATTGAAGATTTCCAATCACGATTGCCAATAAAATATCAAGAAAGACCAGAACAAAGATATTGTAGACAATATTATGCAGCAAGTCCAATAAGAACTCCGATTGTCAAATCCACTGAGAAATGTCCACAAAGAATACCAAAATAGTACGCCTCACGCAAAGCTGATCATTGTAAGTAGACTCAAATCAAAGTTCCCAATAAGAATGCTGAAAGAACACCAAAGGTTGATTAAAATCCCAACATAGTCTTCCACGAATGCCATTATAGAAAAACTCGATGAATGCCCAACAAGGAAATATTAAGAAGATGCTCCAAAGAGTTATCATGTAGAACTCCAAAGAAAGTCATTTTTCTTAGCATAGGAGATAATCTTAGAGGAACCCCAACAGCCAAGGCTATCAAGAAGAGCCAACAGAAGTTCCAAAGAATACCCAATAAGGAAGCCAAAGAATGCTACCAAGAGCCATCATACTGAAACCCCAAAGAAAGTTATCTTTTTCACAACTGTTAAGCACAGAGAAGGACCATAGAGATTTGCCAATATCCGAGCTCCAAAAGCAAACACCAACTCCCAAATAAAGGCTAGTCAAATGCCATTCATTTCCTGCCAATCCATACACCTTGAAAAGCCAGCGGTGAACCACTTTCTTCAGGGGAGGAAGAGGACTTACTTACCATTTCCATAGGACATGTATGAATGCCAATATATCACAGTTAGACACATGCCTTAAACTATTATGCAAGCAAGTTTACAAAACAATTTATTCAACAAAGTTACTCAAGCATAACAATCAAGTCAAGCACAACATAATCAATTCAAATCACGGCACAACCAATTCAAGACATTCCAATACACACATTACAAGCAATACTCCAAGCAAATAACAATTCACGAGGTCGATTCGATTCACAATACCAATTCGATAGGTCAATTCAATGCACAACTAGACACTTTACTTCACTTAGCACACAATTAACACATAACACATAACTGTATCACATAGGAGCACACATTCAAGTCAAGACACACAATCTCACATACAAGCATACACTTTCAAGACACACTTATCAAGCACACATTCAAGGGTCAATACCCACCAGACCGAGGACCCTGTCCCGGCTTATGAGCTAGACAAGCTCTGATACCACCTGTGACACCCCGATCCCTCTCAAGACCGGAAGTTCTATCAATCGATCTAATCACAACCCAAACAAAACCCAGGCATAATTTTCAGGGAAACGGACGGAGTCTCCCCTGTTTCTAGGCGAAATGTAAAACCTGCGACAGCATATAAGTGGACCAACACCGAGTCCAACCATACAAACACCTCAAGGCCATCCGAGCCTTGGTTCTCAACAATTAAACTCAGCAAGTATACATACATTTCCAATTTAAAAGCTAACCTATCTCTTTTCATTTTTGACAGGTACACTCAAACTAGGAAACTAAACAATACTAAGCTACTTCATAAAATAAACTATCATGCCATTCTAATTCTTTTCTTTTGGACATTACAAACATGCATTTGAAGTTAAGTTATAATAACTAGATACATAATCTAACTTATCAAACTACTTCAACAATCTAATGAAACTTAAATTACATACTTTTTGACATTAAATACATACAACATATGAAAGCATATATCTTTATAACTTCAACACTTAAGCCACATAGGCACGCAAGGCAACTCTTCAAGCATGATCTTTCACATATCCACGACCTTTCCAGCTAACATAGTATTTCCTGAAATGTGGTGGTGAGGAGTGAGTATACACAACACGTATACTCAGTGAGGGCGAGACAGATATCGAATTGGAGAGAAAGAAAGTCGTGTAATGCAAATAAGATAGTTAAGCAATATAACTGATAAATAAGCAATCAAGACAAACAATCAATACAATAAGCATTTACTGAAAGCATTAACACAATCATTCAAAGCTATACCACACTCTGAAGGCTATGATTCACTCATATGAGCAATATACCATTTCACGAGTGATACATCAATCTCGAGCTTGATGTTGACAATGATGACAATAAGCGCGCATCCACCTTATAACACCAGTTTGGAATACCCCGGAAGTATCTATCAATTCTACAACCCAAATCTCCCTTGGAGGTAACCCAAGCGAGAAAGGGAATAGTAGCGGAGCTAGAGCAACCAACACTGGCAACCCGAGGCTACCCAGAGAGGCCCATCACTCACGCGCGAGACACTATGCAATGCAAGACTCGATACAAGGCAATAAACGGGCGATAGCACAACAATACAAACTAGTGACAACAAACGAGATAACAAGCAATCACAATCAATACTGACATTCAACTAACTTTTCAAGCATAACAAGCAATATTAAGCAACAATAACACCAATTAAACAAGTATACCAAGCAACCCTAAGCATTCTATAGGCATAATATCAAGATAACAAGCAAAATCACAAATTGGCCCCAACTATCAAAACACAACCATTTCCAAACGAGCCACGAGTTCTGGAAACTGACTTCGCCAATCCTCCTAGGTCATCATAAGGCACGTCTAATCACAAATTGTCCCCAACTATCAAAACACTACCATTTCCCCCTTTGCTCGTTTGAACTACAACTATACCAACCAAACACCCAACCAACGCCATAATCGCACCAAAAGTGCTTCCATGGCCTTTCGAAACAATGCCAACACGCAAAACGAGAAAACACCAAACTCGACCTAAACGACCCCGACTTTCACTAAGCCGTTTTCTCATTTTTTTCATTACGCAACCTAAACAAAACATGAATTTAGAAATTCTAGCATACCTAGCACATTTCTACATCAACCGACAGTATAACATCTCAACTTTATCGTTTCAAGTGTTTAGTATTCACTAATTACTATTCATTAATCAATTTAAATTGCAATTTCGATTTTCAACCGCAGAAAATGCTAAAAAGCTATAAATATATGTTCTACAATCAACAAGGAACATTCTTTAAGCAACAAAATGATTAAAACAACAATCTACGCATAAGTTCTAAAAATTAAAGTTTAGACATACATTTTTCAAATGCGCAAATAATGATGAAACCCTCACCTTAGACGCTCCTAGACGCTAGGAAAACCTTGTAGGACTCCTCGGAAACCACCCCGTGCAAGCTCACGCGAAAAATCAAAGAATTGAAGTTGAAAGGTTTTTTTTTCTTCCTTCATATTTTCGGCCAGCTGCATTCTGATTCTTTGCTTTGTTTTTTTTTTGTTTTGTTTTAAGCTTATTAAGGTGACTATTTGGTCAAAGGTCAAGGCTACTTGGTCAAACAACTTAAAATTGGTCAAAATGACTTATTTTTATGCATTTTTAAGCTAAAACAACTAATGAAATGTTAATTCTAGCTAACAACAATTAAATTATAAAATTTAAGTCATCTAAATACTAATTTCACTATTTGCTGAGGACTCGAATTCATTTCCTAACTATCTCTCTCAATATGCAATGCACGTTGCGACAACAACGAAGTAACAATTAATTCTCAAAGGATCTAAGAAATATATCATTTTTGAAAAGCATTATAGTTTAGAATTTACTCCGGCTCGGAGTTACTTTTCATTTAATTGAAATCCGAGCATTTAAGTGCAAGAAAACCAAAACCGATTGACATAAATATGAAAGGTAGGTGATATTCCGTTAAAATAATTAACTCAAGTGTTATTTTAATTACTTCCAAAAGAAATATGAAAATAAAGCTACAATTAAATGTTTAACAAAAAAAAAAATAAACACATAATTCAATGCTAACATTTAAGATAACACTTAATTAAATGCAATTAAATGTCATTAAATGCATGCCGGGTTCGGGTTATCACAGATTCAGTAACAAATTGTGCACCCAAAGGTGTACAAACTTCAACTTCATGCGGCAGTTTATTAATGCAAACATTCACAGATCGTGCACATGCAGGAGTTATAAACGAATGTGTAGCTCCAGGATCAATCAAAACTTTAACTGGCTGAGTATTGAGAAGAAAGGTACCTTCCACTATAGTTGTAGTATCGGGCAGCTCCTCCGCATCTAGTGCAAAGACCCTAGCCTGAACCCTCTGTGCTGGACGTGCACCTGCAGCCCTATTCTGAACACCCTGGCCTCCAGTATGGCCCTGAACATTGTTATACTTAGGGCAATCTCTCACCCTATGATCATCCCTTCCACAACCTGTGCATTTACTGTGATACCCCGAACTCGGCATGTTTTTAATAGTATTGCATTTAATTACGTGTTATCTTAAATGCTAGCTGCGAGGACCCGAACGTTCATTACATGTGCATTCATTTATTTTAATAATTATTTGAAAAATAATATGTGCATTTACATGACTTATTTAGTGTTTTAAAATTTAAAATTGCATTTAAAGTTCATTTAAATTGCATCTTATCTACTTTTCACCTTCATTGACCAACTAGGACAAGGTGGGAATTTTTTTGAAATGTTTAATGAAGGGTAAACTTGGGATTAAAAATAAAAATGCAATGTTAAGTTAGTCAAATTTTGGGTCAACTTTGGAATTAAAATCTGAACCAATTGGGGAAGAATTAGGTAGCAAATTATATATGGTTGGAAAGCTCTACGAGTCTAGTTTCTATAGGTTCAAACCGTTCGTGAATTGGAGTTTTCTAGAAGAAGTTATGGCTGTTTTCGTAAGGTGGCGCAGAGCTGATTTTTCTACGCGAGAGTTGACCGAAGCTTTGACCTTTGACTTTCCACTTAAATACTAAATAAGCCAAAACAAAACACAAAATCAGCTTTTCTCCTTCCCTTCCACCCGTGACCAAGCTAAGACCATGAATAGTAAACCCTTGCACATTTTTGCTTATATCTTGAGTTTGGAGTGGAACCAAGGCGCAATTTCAGCATTTTTGAGTTCGTGGTGACGTGTAGCATCTTTCTAGCGGTTTATTTTTCATTTATTTTGCAGAAAAAAGGTGAGGACATTTTCTAACCCATTTTTCAAAAGTCATTATTTATGTTAGATATTGTTAAATCTATGCTTAATACTTGTTATTTAGATGCTAGAGAACACATTTCTTGTTTTATAGCTTGTGTATAGTTAATTTTAGTTGTAGATGATACTTTGCTATATATGAATATAAATGTAGACAATGTGTTTGTTTTATGTTCTAAGTGAAGTATAGGGATGTGTTACATGCTAGATTAATGCCCATAGATAGCTCAAATGCAAGAAAACATCAAGAGAATTCAAGTATGCAAAATCTGAATTTCGAAATAGTGCACTGCCCCTGTCTTTCGAAACTATTTTGACATAGCAAACTTACTCGAAAATTAACGAAATTTACATAGAAGCTAGATTAGGCAGTTTAGAACAAATGTTGATTTCTAGAGCTAAGGCTAATTCTAACGTTTTAGGCCTCCGATTTAGCCATTTTCAAAATGTGTCCTGAAAATCGCTGCTACTGGACAGTTTGTGTAGTTGCACGGGAAAGGTCATAACTTGTTGATTTTAAACTGGAATTAAGCTCTGTTTGATTCTAAAATCAACTACACTCGAAGATCTACATTTATATGTAAAAACCAGAGAATTTGGAGTCCAAGAACATAGGTAATGAATTTGATAAATTTAAGGTTCTGTTAGAAGTTTTGTAAATGGGCATGTTTTCATGAAGATCTACTTGCTATGTGTTGTATTCCATATCTATCTTGTATTTTAGAGTTCATAAGTGAGTAAGAGCACTCTTTTGATAGTTTAGAAGGTTTTTATGGTTATTTTCATGTTAGATCAAGGATTAGTTAATAATGTATATATTGAAAACTAAGTGTTTGAGTTTATGCTTGAATGAAGTATTTTATGGTAGAAGTTTGAAAATGTTCTAGTTAAGTGTTTTAAGTGTTCTACATGTATTAACTTGGTAATTCTAGCATGTTAAATGTCTAGTTAGTCTATGTGATTTAGAACCCCATGCATGCTAAGTGGAATACCCGAGAATGAATGTATAACTTCTTATATAGTTAGTTGATTGTATTATGTAGTAGAATGGAAGGAGTTGGTGCATTCGGAGAATATGGAAAGGGTTCTTAACTAAATTCTTACAGGATTGGCTTTGCAAGGTGAGGGAGTTGCATCTTATTTGCATTTCTCTATTGTATATCGAATATGTTAAATAGTTTTCATGCTATTAATGTGATTTAGCGTATTCTAACAAGATTTGTCAGTTTTATAGTTAACAGAATGAGTTAATGGTTAATGCTTGTTATTTCGCTTCTATTGTGGTCAACTAGTTAATGTGTGAGGACAACCTCTTTTGTTGTCCTTCTTGTGTGTATATCGGCTTATTTTGTTATATTGTTATTATTATTATTGTTTCTTGTGTTATCAAGTCTTTGGTTGCGCAACCATATAATCGGGACGGATGCGATGGGCCTCTCTGGGCGGCAGCGGGCTTGCCAGGGTTGGTACTCTAGCTCTGTACCCTATTCCCTCACTCGCCTGGTCCGGAGATTGCCAGGGGGTGTTGGGTCGTAGGATATTCGGGGTACATCCGGAGTACACCCACTGGAGTGTTTGGGGATTATGCCGGCACATTGATTGTGATCGTGATCGTGATCGTGGTTCAAAAGTTGGAGTGATAAGGGTTATCGATCGTATCCTTTTAAAGTATGGTATTAGAATTGTTATTCATTGTTTATTTATTGTGTTAATTGTGTTAAATTGCTGCATTGCACAAACCCGGTATACTGTTCCCGTTTTCCCCTCCATCACTGAGTATACATTATTGGTATACTCACTCCTCATCATAAATCTTTCAGGTTATAGCCAAAGGAAGTGTAGTTCGTGATCACGTGATAGTTCGTGCTTGAAGAGTGGCCTTACGTGTTATGTGGTTTGAGCTGTAAAAGTTGTAAAGTTTTACTTTCATGAATTGTATATGCTCAATGTAGGAGATAAATGTATTTAAGCTTAACCAGGTCATAGAGTTCTTTGATAACCTAGTCTATGTAATAGCTTAATGTGGTTTGAGTTCAATGCATGTATGGAGTTATGTATGTTTGGACATGGTACTGGTCCATTTATTTGTTGTGTGCAGGTAAACTGTTTGTCCTATAAACAGGGAAAATTCTGTCCGTTTCTCCTCGTATTTCGTGACTTGGGTTTTGGATCGGGTTGTGTTTAGTGGGAATATATAGCTCCTATTTCCGTGAGGGAATGAGGCGTTACATTTACCATACTTCCTCCAGCAATTAGACTCAATATGCCCCGATCGATTACAATAGTTACACTGCTGATTTTGCCTTACAACAGTGTTTCCTGTAGGTACTGGTGCTCTGGCGGTAGTAGGAACTGCACCTCCCTGCTGAGGTCTAGTCACAGCTGGCCTAGCCTAAATCTGCTGCTGTGGCTGATACGGACGTTGTTGAGGAACCTGTGCAGAAGTCTGATACTGCCTCGGCTGACTCTGGCTACTCTGGCCCAAATACTGTTTCTTACTCGGCTGACTGCTCTCAGCTAACATCTCAGCCTTTCGTTTCTCAAACTTCGAGGCTGCTTGAAATGCCTCGGGAAAAGTAGTGTAGGTCTGCCTAGTCAAATGCAACTAAATGTCCATTCTCAGCCCACAGACAAACCTATGAATCATCCTCTTAGCTAGTCGTACCAACTCGGGCATATACCTCGACAGGCTAACAAACCTACCCTCATACTGTGCAACAGTCATGTTTCCCTGCTTCAGGGCCACAAACTCATCCTCCCGCCTTTCCATAGCCATCTCGGGAATATACTTGTCCCAAAACTCACTTACAAAATCATCCTACAAATGCGGTACATCCTCACAGTCCTACCTCAATCTGACAGTATTCCACCACTGCTCTGCGTCACCCTCAAACAAGAATGACGCATAATCTATTCTTGCCTCATCAGTGTACCTCAAAGCGGTGAAAATTTTCTCAACACGATTAATCCATCTCTCGGCTGCCTTATCATCCGGCTCTCCGAAGAACTTTCCCGGCTCGTGCCTCAAGAATTTCTCCAACTGATTATTCTCAACTATATACCCCTGTCCACCAGGATTAGCTTGATTTCCCTGGGGATTATTATTCCTGTCCTGCCTCTGCTCATGCAGTACCTGGGTAATTCAGTCAACTGCTATAGTCATAGTAGCCATAAACTGCTCAGGCAACGGTTGCTGACCCTGTTCTGCTGCCTCTTCATCTGACCCTTGACCTTGAATACCACGATGTGGCGGCATAGTAACAATTCACAATAGCTGGCAACATTTAAAAGCAGTTTATAGATAGAAATATAGCACATAAGATTAGATAACACTCAAGTCAATAACAATCAAACATTCTAACACGCAATTCACATAACACAAGATTGGCATGCCAAACTAATTCACTTTAAACACATAAACACTCTAAGTTCACAAAGTCATGCTATAACCCTTTCTTTCAACTTAACAATTATACAATAACATTCTAGCATTTTGGACCTTTACCCCACAGACTGAGAAACATATCCCGGCTCATGCAAGACTATCATGCTCTGATACCACCTAAAGATGTCACACCCCGACCCGACCCCGAAAAAGGCCAAGCCTGGACCCGACATACGGACGAAGTCACCTCTGTACCGCGGACGATCCGAAAACCCTAAAATCAACATAATACTTGCGAAAGCCATAAAAACAATTAAAACAAGCCGACTTCCTTTTAAAAATATACATCCTCTTATTAACCAACTTTCCAAACCAAAATGCCATGCATACTACACAAGTATTTATGCCACTAAACAGTTAGCTATTAGCATGCATTTCTTTACTAGTCATAAGAGTATACTTTTACAGCTTTACATTCTTTCAACTTATACAACATAAGACCATAGAGGCCTTAAACTAGGAAATACATACAAGGCTACAAGCCTCAAAATAAAGCGTCATCCAAGAAATATACATATCAAGCAAGGCTCGCACAAAATCTGGTAACCAACCACCAGCAAAGCAAAGAAGTGCTATCACGGAAACACCTCTACCTGCTCCTCCTCCTCTATTACCTCAATAGGGTCTGCTTCAGCTACTCCTGTAAAAAATATAGTATATAAAGGAATGAGCAAAAACTATTGCTCAGCGAGGGCAATTGGTCTCAAGGACGGAGATGAGAGGAGTATGCAATGCAATTAGCCAAGCAATTCATACAAATATCATATAGAGATACAATAAGCCATCAAAAAAGCAAGGCAAGTATTTAAAACTGTAAACACTAATTCAAAGGATACGATACTCTTTTCACGAGCAACTTTCAAACACGAATTCGATGACGACACGCCAGCCCAAACCACCTTATAACACCAGTTTGGAATACCCCGGAAGTATCCATCAATCTACGACCCAAATCTCACTAGGAGGCAACCCAAGCGAGAAGAGGGAATAGCAGCAGAGCTAGAGCAACCAATACTGGCAACCCGAGGCTACCCAGAGAGGCCCATCACTCACGCGCGGGACACTATGTAATGCAAGACTCAATACAAGGCGATAACGAGCAATAAAGACACACGAGGGAGATAACAAAGTAGGTTACTCTCTTATGCAATAGCAACAGTTGATATGCATTCCAATCAAAATCAATTCAAACAAGTATATCAAGCAACCCTAAGCATTCTATAGACATAATATCAAGAAAACAAGCAAAATCACAACTCGGCCTCAACTATCAAAACACTGCCATTTCCAAACGAGTCACGAGTTCTAGAAACCGACTTCGCCAATCCTTCTAGGTCACCATAAGGCACGTCTAAAGACCCCAAAACCCTACCTAACCCTAGAATTCACACAAAGTCCCGATTTTCCCCTTTGCTTGTTTGAACTACAACTATATCAACCAAACACCCAACCAATGCCATAATAACACCAAAAGTGCTTCCATGGCCTCCCTAAACAATGCCAATACGCAAAACGAGAAAACATCAAACTCGACCTAAACGACCCCGACTTTTACCAAGGCATAATTCTCATTTTTTCCATTACGCAACCCAAACAAACCATGCATTTAGGCATTCTAGCACACCTAGCACATTTTTACATCAACGGACAGCATAACGGAGCAACTTCATCATTTCAAGGGTTTACTATTCATAAATCACTATTCAACAACCAATTTAAATTGAAATCTCCACATTTAACCGCAGAAAATGTTAAAAAGCTATAAATACACGTTCTACAATTGTCAAGGAACATTCTAGAAGCATCAAAATGCTTTAAACAACAATCTACGGATAAATTCTAAAAATCACAAAGTTAACATACATAACGTGCTTCCCTCACCTTAGGCACTCCTAGTCGCTAGGAAAACAACGCTAGACACCTCGGAAACCACCCCGCACGAGCTCACGCGAAGATTTTCCTTCTTGGTTCGGTCTGCTCAAGGTCTGATTTTGCTTTTATTTTTTTTTATTTGCTTAGTTTTAAGCTTATAAGGTGACTATTAGGTCAAAGGGTCAAAGCCCTTAGTCAAACAACTTAAAATTTCGTCAATTTTCCTTATTTTGTGCATTTTAAAGCCATACTAACTAAGGTACAAATTAATTATAGCTAACAACAATTAAAATATAAAATTTAAGTCATCTAAATACTAGTTTCACTATTTGCTGAGGACTAGAAACCGTTCTCTAGCTATCGCTCCTTAAATGCAATGCACGTTGCGATAGCAAGGAAGTAACAATTAAATCTCAGAGAATCTAAGAAAATATAATTTTCAAAATAATAAACAAGAAATTTTCACATTCTGGGCTCGGGTATTACAAAACCAGCGTTTCAACTTCAAGGCTTTCATTCTTGTCTTTTCAGCGTATAAACTTGTAGGTTCGGGAGCAGAATCATCGTAGAAAATGAAAGAAATCCGCATCGCTTATGCGATTGGGGACAGAGGAAAGCATGGGACTTTTTGGGCGTCCAAGTTGCTTTCTTCTCTTACGAGATTTTGAGTTGTTGGATAAAAAGAGCGCTCCTAAATTCAGCCTTTCTATTATATACGATACCGCCAAAGGAAATCAGTCTTTTCAAGAAGAAAGTTATAGTCACACCGCTAATAGGCAGAAGAAGAGATTCCCAGCTACTGACTCTAATAAGACTAATAGCTGTACCACATAAAGAAGGTCAACCTCGCAGCAGGTAATCACAGCTTTCTTCCCCTCAGGTCAAAGAGTAAGAACTCGCTTTCGAGCTAACCTTAAATGGAGCTACGTGCCAACAAGCAAGAAGAATTCTCATTTGTGGCTAACTAAGCATTCGTTCGGAGTTGACACAGGAGAGGGCTTACTTTCCTATATTATGTTATGATGGATAGGCTGGATGCATTCCCTTTGAGGTAAGAATAGTTCTTTTTGATTCAATTGCAAGAAAACAACCTCTTGTGATTATGATACGAACACTAAGCCAAATATTTATATGGATTCCTAAAAAATGAAATAATAGACTATCATGTCATAATAAATGATAGAAGCATCACTCTTTCTGCTGGATGCCCTTCTTATTGGCAAAATCAGATCAAGAATAGCCTTTGGCTATGAAAGCATAGTCAGACTAGTACAAGGCCCAAAGTACCAAGACTGCTTATTCCGCTAAAACAACAAAGAGAGAGGACTGGGACAGTAAAGAGACAAGACCTCTTATGCCGAAAAAGTAAGAAAGTCAAGTCAAAAGTGTTAACGTGCAGCTCCCATTCTGTATCCAAGAGAAGCCTAAGAGAAGTCCATGCTACCATTAAGTATGCTAATGGATGCAGGAAGAGCCAACTGTTTTCTTTGGGATCAGCGCTTGTGGTACAATCCATTTCGTTTATTGTACACAACCGAGTCTCTTAATAAAGGGAAGTTGGGGACATAGTAAACCTCCTACTATAAGAGCGATTCCTTGGGATGTAATCAACGGGAGAAACAACTTGTTATTTCGTGACTAGATATAAAACTCTATTTGGAAGTGCAACTGGCTTCCGAACCTCCGCTGAAAAACCATAGCCCGCTATTCGCTTCCTCTTCCTTTGGTCGAGTGAGCTTTAACTTCCTTGTCATATCCATAGTGGTAGCCTCCGCTTCCCCGCACGGTACTTGAATTTCGTATTCAGTAGAAAACCTTCGAGTTCATGAAGGGACATCGAGTACAATCTGTTCCTCGCCTTTGTCCACTAGACATGCTACCTCAATTTGTGTGACCCTAAAAAAAAGTGGGTCCTGTGCTGTGCCACCTAGCTCTACATAGATGGGTCAGATAAGTGTGTCGATTCACCCCTTCCCCATCCATGGGGTCTCTGGCCTTTCTTTATCTCTGTGATGATATTACAAGGTAGGTTCTTGTGCCTGCTGTGTCCCTTCCCCGTTCTGTCCCCGACTTTTGTGAGCCTGGTGATTGAACCCTTGTTATTAGTTGGATTGGCGCCAATGTTTGCTTGAGGCTGTGAAGCGGTAGAAATGATCGCTACCATCTTGCAATCAATCGAAAGGACCCTGCCTAAACTGTCAAAAAGGCTTCGATTCGAGATTCTAACTCTAAATGGATCTCTAATTGGCCTTTTCACTTGCTTAACACATCTATAGCACTTCCTCCCTCTAACCCTTATACAATGGATTGCCATAGAAAGGCTTAGCAGAAGGACAGGATTAAACTGGCTTTCCCCGCTTACTCACTGTATGGATTGTCCCTTGCTGAAACTACATATCCTTCCGCCGCAGACAAACTTAGAGGATTCCGGTGGGATTGAATCCTGTCAAGGAAGCGGGACTCTAGAAGGGAAGGAATTGTCTAAAAAAGAGCTCATTTGCTCATTTGCTTACACCCTTACAAGAACATTTATAGGACAGGAAGAAAGACTAGACATATTAAAATAGGACTTTGCTACTAGTTAGCGAGTCAGAGATGATTACGAGGGCTCCCAACAAGACTATAGTTGCTAGTAAGATTCATGAAAGACTTTGACACTACAGAAAATATGCTAGGCCTAGTACTGGTCGACACCTTATATCTATTAGTATTATTACTTGTAGTCTCCCGTAAGTTCAAGTATGCTTGGTATGAAATGTATTCCTTAGGCCCTTAGTCAAAACACAGGCAAGAGAGAAGCAACTAAAACTGTAATTGTAACTTGATACCTCTCTTCACTAGCCTCACTGGCTTCCACATACTCAGGGGTTTTATGTATTACTAGAATTAAGATATGCTAGAATGGAATATACTAATATAGGAGGTAATATCCCATCAATAAGGAAGGACTTCAATTCAACTGTTTCGATGGGACTAGACAAATTAGCCACATCCAAGGGATCTAAAAAAACGTGAAATCAGAACTTGCTAGATTTACTTGTTTTGCCTTCAAAAGAGGTTTTGGTTATACTTCCCTTTTTTGGCTTGCTCATATCATAAATCACTTTCTTGACCTGGTCAGGGTCTAAACTTTCTATTTGTACCAGTATTGAGATGTTTTGGATTTGGATTTGGATTTGGAGTTAGAAGTGGTATCATCAAGGTAACTAAACTCATCTTTTCTGTACAGAGAAATAGGCATAGAAAAAAAATGACCAAGTTTCGTTTTTGTTTCTATGATTGAGATTTACCACTATTATGAGAAAGGGGAGATAAGCTTCCTTGGTCCTACTTACCTTACTTAGGGAAGACAACACAACGTTGAGCTGTAAGTACATTAAGGAGAGTGCAAAGCACCAGAGAAAAAATCCATCTTCCTTCATAGGGGGAACTCTCTCTTATTGTCTTGCTAGCTTATAACCATACCATCTTACAGACCCTACAATCGGGACCTTCTTTCTTACCCTCAGGGGGGGAGACCGGATTTCTTTCTTTCCTATTTAGAACTACATATTTGTCTTTGTCGCTGGTTCAGATGTGCATCGGCGGACCCCTTTCCACTTCAATCGTGGAAAGTCAGAAGCAAGAATCATTGATTCCTAACCCCCTTATCTACGACAACTGTAGATCAACTAATTTTCCTTCTAGTTGAGAACCACTAAGGGTAAAAGAAGCATCTTAGGTCTGATAAGAGCCTGATCTACTCTACGACAACCTTGATTGTTGTATTCTCGGTCCTCTACCTTTACTATTATTAGTAAAGCCCTCTCATTGGGATCTCTATCTATGTAACGTAAGCCTTATTGTATTGTGCGCTAAACTATTTAGCTTTCTCCTAGTGCTTCCACTCGCGGTTCTTCGTTCCTCATCTTTTTATTGCTTTTATCTCGACACACTGCCCTTGCTTTGGCTTGTTGGCTTGTTAGCTTCGCAATCTCTGCTCTGGAAGCAGCTTATGCCCCGGACCTTATTGAGCACTGGGATAGGAATATTAATAAGGCTATGTGAGAACTCTCAAAGATCACTCCTGGATGTAACCCTTCTACTGTCTCGTAGCGTAGCCCATCCTTATGCTATCCATAAGCCTTCTCGTTGACAACCACATAGGGATAGGAAGATGTTGAATGAATCACGAGTTTAGTCAAGCAATATGTTAAAATAGAACTTTCTCGACCACATCATAAGGAAAGGAATTCATTTCTTTGCTAGTCCTCTTCGCCCTCTATACCCTGATGTTAGCTAATAGCCTGATTCTAGCTTTGCCTGATTGTTGTATTCTACGCCCCCTGATAGTACTAATAGAACAGAAGCCTGATAGTTGCCCTCAAGTCTCACTACTTCTATTACCTGATCGCACTCGGATGCGTAATATCATTGAGAACACGAGAGCACACCCCGAATGTAACCCTTTTTCAGTTTTATCTGCCCCCTTATAAGGCTTTCAGTGAAGTGAAGGAAGAATAGTTCATATAAGAGAATGAGGTACCGTTCGGACCCCTTATTCGCAAGGGTTCCTCACTCAAGTAAGGGTGATAACGGGAAGAGAGAAGTTATTGATTAGCTAGGCTGGTAGAGGTTCTCAATCGATCTCTAGCTATGTCTACGCCATATTTGTCTCAAGTGTTAGTTTTCAGTAGGCGAGGAGTTGAAGGGCCATGTTTAACAATGTTGTCCACTGGAACCCATTCTATGGTGTTGTTGCCTTCGACTTTGCTGAGGTTATCATGGAGATTTCAGGCAAACCTTCTTCTTCCTTAATCTTTAGCTGAACACAAATTCGCGGAGGTATAATGAATTGGGATGGATCGAACTTTCCTACTTTGGGCTCTACTACCAGAGGATGCCGCTTCATCAACTTTGCGCTCATGTGAAATGATTAAATCCTGATAGTCTTCCCTTATCTGCTTTATGCATTACCGCTTGATATACCTTTGCATTTCGATCATGCGATAGCTTTGGTTAGGGTCTTCTAGAGGTAATTCTTTCACTAACTCGCAAGGCATAGAGTTGACAGCTGTGGTCACTTCTGTGAGTAGACGCATCATAGGGCCTGGCCCAGTAGGAGGGCTAGTGGACCACTATGGATGAGGTATCATTGGAGGTAGAGCTAGAGCCACCATGTTTCTTCTTGGGTAAAAGACAAGATAATCAAACTTTCCTGATAGGTCTTTGAGAAGGTCTACCTCAGAATTTCCTGCTTCATATTGTTCCTGTCATTTTTGCTGACAAGTTTTATTCTCTCTTGGCTTAGGCTTCCGTTCTCTCTCGGCTTCAAGCTCGAGATTAGTTTCTTTTGCATTTTGGAAACAATCATCACAGTCACAGATCTCCTACCATATGTGGCCTGATTCAGTCTTCCCTTGATAGATGGGTGATCCATCCAAAGAGTAGGCGATGATGGTGAATTCAGAGGCTGTAGTGGGCCGAAGTGTTCCATTCTTGATTTGAGGGGCAAGAGCAATAAGTATGAATGCTGGCTGATGTTGTGTTGTACCAGTGGGCTGAGATGGTTTTGATTCTGAGGGGCCTACCGAGCGAACCATGTTGATTTTAGGGAGATAATTCTCTGTTTTCAATTCTCAAGTGAACTTTGGTTCCAGGTGGTGTGATAAGCTGAGACGGGTCGTCTATTCTTGCTGCTGATTTCATTTCTAGAAGGTCCTACACTGTTGATGTTCCCATGCGGCGGGAGGGGATTTTGGATTACATTGGGCTTACTTTTTTTCGCAAGTTCAAAGCGTAACAGGTGTTGTTCTCGGAGATCTTGGATCTTATGTCTTAAAGCGAAACATCTGTTAGTTGTATGACCTGAACTTCTCCTCATTTCGGCCCGATTTTTGTTCTTTTGGTATGTACCCTCCTTGGGATAGTGCTCGTTCCTTACTATTCTAGCAGTGACTATAGTGCCTGTATGTCAACTAGGCACCCTGATTTGACTCCATCTTCCATTCGCTCGCCTACTATGACCAGGTCTGCGAAACTTGACGTAGTATGCCCAATAAGGTGGGAGTAGTATAGATCATTCAATGTGTTGAGGAAAGCACCGACCATCTCTTTTTCAACCATCGAGGGTTTGACCTGTGCTGCAAGTTCCCTCCATCGTTGAGCGTATGCCTTGAATGACTCGTTCCCCTTTTTCTACATATGTTGGCACTCGAATCGGTCTGGTGCCATTTTAATGTTGAACTTGTATTGTGATAGGAAGGTAATGGCTAAGTTAGACCATGTTCAGATCCAGTTGTGGTCTAACTGGATGAACCACCTCTATGCAGGGCCAGTCAGACTTTTTTTTGGATGAGTAGTCTTCTATTATCACCGTATAAACACATTTCTCCACAATAGACTTTCAAATGGGTAAAAGGATAGCCTGTTCCATCATATTTGTCTAAGTTTGGAGTTTTGAACTTGTGGGGGAGTTTCATATCCGGGAAAAAGCATAGGTCAGAGAAACTGGTACTGCCATAAGAGTCGATCCCTGTAGGCTTTTGACCTTTTCTTCTAAGCTCTCTAGTTGATTGGCTACCTTCTTTTCTTCAGCTTTTTTTCTTCAACTTGTCATCCTAATTACCCTCTTAAGACTCTAGGATGGTGATGTAAACTACATTCTGAGTGGTGACGGGAGGATTGTTGGTGACCTGAGAGGATCCTGGTCCTATTTTGAATCTCTCTATTGGAATTTATACAAATATGGATATTGGGTCTATTGAAAATATAAAAGACACTGTTATTCCCACAATTGCCACTGCTCTAACTGGATTGCTAGGAACTGGAATTAGAACTCCATAGGCTTATGTGCCTTAAAATAGGACTCGAAATACATCTAAAACTGTTTCGTTTGGACCGTTTAGCTCTTTTAGACCGTTAGACACGCTAGGATAGAAAAAGTAGCCACATTAAGTTAGGCCTCTTAGACAAGGTCTTACAAGTATGCCTCGTATGCTCGGTAGAAACTTATTCCTTATGTCCTTCTTTAGCAATTACGCTCGTTAGCATGTTATTAATTGTGGTAGAACCTGGTGAACTTGGCATATCCCCCGCATGATATCGTTATTTGTCTATAAGGGTGTCTACATGTAAAGGGTATTTCAGCATCACTCTCGCTACCAGAAAAGAAAGAAGTAGGTCAATAAAATAGCAGGTATATAAATAAATGGGCTCACGCTCTCCACCCCTCTCTTGATATGATAATAGGAGTCCCTGCTATGGCACTATCTGATGATAAGACGAAGATAAGGGGTTCTTCTCCTTCTTCCTTATCAAGTTGAGGTCTCTCGAGCCAGCTTGTCTGGTTTATCGGTCCCCCCATAATAGCATTTGGTGTAGAATGAGAGGCTAATAGATAGAGCAGGCAGCAGAAGCTTAACAAAGTTCCACGAGGGAATATTAAGAGTCGCTGAAGATTATAGAATATCTGATTTTGTCGCCTCTTTGAGGCATTCCTCCCCAGGGAAGTTGTTTGTTCCAGTCAGTAAGCGTTTTTCCTTTTGGGAAAGGATTGAATTGCATAGAATGGGATACTGATAATGGGATGTTTAAGTTTTGTACAGGATTGAGTGTCTTTCTTTGAAGGCCCCCAATGCCTAACCTAATAAGGGATTCCCCATAGATGGATCAAGAAAGTAGGGCTCTTATCTTTCAACGCCTTTCGTGGTTTGGGAGGAAATTTCAAGAGTCCGCCCGAAGAGATAAAGGAATAAATGCGTAAAGTCGAGAGTACATCGTCTGGAAGCGGGGCTATTAGGGGCTAACTCATAAATTTGAATGCTACTCTTTATGGTTCCAACCCCTATTTTAAAATAAAGATTCTTCGGGATGCCCTTTTCTCATTCTGCGAGAAGTGCTAATTGTAGCTGGGTCAACGACCTCTTTTGGTATGGGTATCATAGGACGTGATCTCATATGAGAATAGGCAAAGACGCAGCTGAAGCCGCCTCTGAGGAGATGGCCTAATTTCTATTCTATCTATGGAAATTTCAATCGAGAATAATCTATTTAAAGTTACGTTGAGGCTTCTCTTTGAACATAATAGTTGGCACGGGAATCATTCTCAGCGGAGTCAGAGTCTTTATTTTAAAATAGTGGTTAAGATCGAGGGTAGTTTGATTATGGGAACTGAGGTCAGAGACTGTGACGCTGCCATTGGTACGCTTATCCAAAAGGCAAGGGTAGCCAGAGAATTCCGCTCCCCCTTGATCGTAAGCTGGTTGTCCCGTGTTATCCATAGTTTAGAACCGGGTTCGATCCCCATCATCGATGAGTAAGCTCTTTTTTTTCCTATCCGTTCCGTGGCATGAACAAGAAGCATCCTCTGATCAAATCTCAGTCTATCTATTTACTTCATAAGGCCTTCTCTATAGCCGAAGACTCATTAGTGTGAGGCCTGCCACGTCAAATCAAGTACTAGTAAGAACATAAGGGCATCTAAGGTATAAAAACCTGTCTAGAAAGAATGTACCGAAATATCATACTAAAAGCGCTGCCTTACTAGAATAATGTATGAGGATCGACAGATCGAGTGCAGTTCCACTCATGGAAAGGGGGAGATTTATACTAGATTTCAGAAGTGGGACAAAGAGAGGCTTTTTCTAGTCTTTGTCTCCGATACCTCCTCTTAGGGCAGGGAAGTAGCCTTCTATCTCCAACCGAGCAAAGCACCTTGCTGGTTCTAAATAAGAGAATAGGCGTGCATTTGGTTTTGTTAGGATTTCCGTATATGCCCATCTTCCTTTATTTCAAGGTGAGATAAGTGCTCTATAGTCTGGTCATTTTTTGAGTAGTTGAATCATAGATTATGCCATAGTATTATATGGATTTCTTCCACGTGCAAATCTACTCTCTTGGGCTATCTCCCACGTAAGAATGTCTTGTATCGGCCTATTTCTTGCAAGAAATCTATGTGAGGTTAGTTTTGTCAAATAAAGTAAAGGTCGTGGTCCAATACTAGCTCTATCTCTGAGTTACTTAGAATATACAGAAGAAGGGGACCAATCCGAGTCATCCACAACTGATTGTGTAAGAGTTGGGCAGGGGATAAGTTGATGTTACTGGAGTTAAGCTATACGAGAATAAAGGAAAGAAACCAGATATACCATAAGATTGTGTAACAGACTAGTCGGCTATTTATTGTTCCTACAGGAAAGAGTAGGGTGCCCTACTAATTGTCTAAGAGACTAGTTCGCTCTTCCTGCAGCCAGGCAAAAATCTAAATAGAGTGAGACCTCCTCTAGTAGGGTCCCAATAAGTAGAAGTTATCTTTTTGGCCCTGAATATGCCTTCTTTGTATTAGTACAAGAATGTGTCTATTTCCGAGGGAAATAGGCATAGAAGGAGTCTTGGTTCATTCTGCAACACAAGGCTTTTGTCGCATAAAAAGTCAGTCCCCTCCTGATCAAGCTGCCCTACCTCTATCACTAAACTAGACCAAATGATGTTGTGTAATAAATCTGCGGGTACAACACAGTATTGAGGTTCCGGCTGAGTTCTAACAATGGATACCCCAATCAGAAATCTTACAAGGCCTAGTGTTGCTAGAGTATGCGTATTGGTTGATCTCTTGAAGGATATGCCCAATCTTGGCTGGGGATAGGAAAGTTTAAGTGTTGACAACGAATCATTTATGAGAATCCCCCGAATTCTTTCTTCTTCTGTCATATGAGAGGCCACAGCCTAGATGAATGCAAAGCCAGACCTATTCTAAATAAAGGCAAAGAACCTTTGTAGAATGATACTACGAAACCTAATAGAACCAAGGAGAAAGTAGTTGTAGGCTAGGGTGAGACTTCGAAAGCTTCTAAGAGTGTAAAGCTAGTCACACAAACAGATCAAAACAAAAAATCAAGAACAGCGTGTGATTGGGAGGTTTTTGGTTGCGCCTAGTCTGGATGACCATGAAGTGCAATGAGTTAATGCTTCTACAAATGAGAAAGAAGCCAATGTTCTTGATACTAATAATCAAAAAGGCGAGATGGCAGGTGGTGCTGATCCTCACATACTTCATTGATTCCTTTGTTGGCTGGTCCAGCATAGGAACAAGAAAGAGATCTCTTGTTGGTGTAGGTTCGTCCCTCCTTCCTTTGTAATTGATGGTATAGCATCCCCAAAGGCTGCTTCTAATGGGTCAATGTGATTATATAAAGATTCACTCACATGGTTCCTAGCCGGCCAACTGGAACAACTTGACTAGGAGATGAAGAGGGCAGAGATTGTAGCTAACACTGTCTCGACTCCTTGCCTTGCTCAATGCTTCTCCATCAACTGCAGCGGGAAGGGCAGCAAGAAAACTAAAGTGCTAACTCCTTAGCACAAGCACTAAGCGATAATAATTCCTTGTGGAAAGTCCTTTTTTAGTACTTGTTAGCGTGCCATCCCCCCTTTCTATGTACCCAGTCTACGAACCTATCCTAATCTAATAGGCCTAGAAGGCCCTGAAAACACCGATACAACATGGTTTCATAGTGTAGGATGGCTCTTACCAGAACTTCTTCATTCAATTATCAAGATTAGAGAACAACGCCAGCCCCTGCCCCTTTCTCTAATAATAAGGCAAGCCGAGAAGTAGATCCCAGCTTAGAAAGCGAGGCTGGTATTGGTTCAGAAGTAGGCCTCGGAACCCACATCAGTACTTCCCAACTTAAAGCCCCTGGAGCCCCTTTGTGAATCCTTTGTTTGAACTATGAACCCTACTGTATCTGTAACACCCCAATCCCTCTCGAGACCGGGAGTTCTATCAATCAATCTAATCACAACCCAATTCCAAACCCGGGCAAAATATTTAGGGAAAGATGGACGGAGTCTCCCCTGTTTCTAGGCAAAATGTAAAACTTGTAATAGCATATAAGTGGACCAGCACCGTGTCCAACCATACAAACACCCCAAGGCCATCCAAGCCTTGTTTCTCAACAAATAAACACAACAATTATATATATACATTTCCAGTTTAAAAGCTAACCTATCTCTTCTCATCATTGACAAGTACTTCATGCTTGGCAATTAAACTATATTAACCTATTGCACAAAATAGACTATCATACCATTCTAACTCTTTTCCTTTGGACATTACAAACATACATTGAAATTAAACTATACTATCCGAATACATAAACTAGCTTATCAAACCACTTCATTAAACTAGTAAAACTTAAATTACATTCCTTTTTAACCATAAATGCAAACAACACATGAAACATACATCTTTGCATCCTTGACAAATCAAGCCACATAGCACACAAAACAACTCTTCGAGCACGAACTTTCACGTAATCACGAACTTTCCATCTATCATGGTATTTCCTGAAATGTGGTGGTGAGGAGTGAGTATACTCAACACGTATACTCAGTGAGGGTGAGACAGATATCGAGGTGGAGAGAAAGAAAGTCGTGCAATGCAAATAGACACAGTTAAGCAATAAAGTCAATAAGAAAGCATTCAATACAAATGACAATATAATAAACAATCAAGAAAGCATTAACACAACCATTCAAAGCTATACTACACTCTGAAGGCTATGGTTCACTCATACGAGCAATGTACCATTTCACGAGCGATACATCAATCTCAAGCTTGATGTTGACAACAATGACAATAAGTGCGCAACCACCTTATAATTTCAGTTTGGAATACCTCGAAAGTATCCATCAATTCTACGACCCAAATCTCACTGGGAGGCAACCCAAGCGAGAAAGGAAATAGGACACGGAGCTAGAGCAACCAACACTGGCAACCTGAGACTACCCAGAGAGGCCCATCACTCACGCGCTTGAAACTATGCAATGCAAGACACGATACAAGGCGATAACGAGCGATAGTACAACAATACAGATTAGGGGTGATAAACGAGATATCAAGCATTTACAAACATTACTAGCATTCAATTAACTTTTAAAGCATAACTATCTTTAATAGCAACAATAACACCAATTAAACAAGTAACAGTAGTTCAAACACGAAAACGACAAATATCACTATTTAATCCCTAACTTCCAAAGGCAAGTACGAGCAAACGAGCTACGGGATTAGGAAACCGATTTCACTACATTCACTCAGGCACTACAAGGTACGTTTCTATGTCACTAAACTTCACTTTCTCACCCGAGGCCCGAAAGTCCACCTACTGCATTTGAACTACAGCTATGCTAACCGGTTACTCAATCAACGCCACAACAGTGCCAAAAGTGCTTCCATGCCCTCAATAGCAAAACCCCCAACTCAATTCGAGCACGGTCAACTTTTGGTCAAACGGCCCCTTTACGTTTCTTTGTCTAATTTCCAATTTTAACAAAGGCCGATCCGTTTTTATTTCACATTTTATCTTTCTATCACTAATGGCACCTATCCAAATCAAGCAATCGCAATTCGGATCAAAAATCCAAAATTCTAGGGTTTTACTATTTATTTTTACTATTCACGTTCTTGCCTAAATTCAATTTGCATTTCTAACCGTAAAAATCGCTAAATAACTAACAAGCAATGCTCTACGAACCCTAAAGAAGCATTTCCAATCAATTTCAAGCATTATAACGCATTAAATATCAAATCTAAAAATTTGAATCAAAAATCAAATTTCATATAATATGCACAAAGCGTGAAAACCCTCGCAGAGATTGAAGACCAAGACCCGCAAGGACCCAAGCCACGACCCCCGAGCAATTCTACGCACGATTGTAGAAGAAAATGCAAGCAAAAACCATTTCTTTTCCTCCTTGGTGCATTCGGCCATGAGAAGGACAATTTGGGCATTTTGAAATTTGTTTTTTTTTATTTTAGCCTTGTTTTATTATTTAAAAGGTGACAAAGGGCATTTTGGTCTTTTGCAAGGTCAAGCTTAAGTTAAAATTGGTCAAATAAGCTTATTTTGATGCCATTTGATCCAATTCAAGTTAGTGCAATGCAATTTTAATAAAAACCTACTAAAACTAGCTAATTTAAACTAGAAACATTATTTACAAAATCCGAGAAATATTCTTCTAACTTTCATTTTCGAAATGCTACGATCGAACGGTCAATAAACGATCGCTAATAAAGTGATGAGCAATAATATAAAACTTTAATTTTTTTGAAAAGTAAAGTAGTAGAATAGTTTAAAATTCACTCTGGCTCGGAGTTACTTTTTCCATTTATTTGAAAACCGAGTGATTTTAATGCAAACAATTAATCCGATTATTAAAATAATCAAAACAATCAAAATAATCAATATTCATTTAAAAATAATTAATTAACTATTCTTAGAATATTTTAAAGAATTATGAAGTTAATGCCACAATACGAATGAACAAGTAAATATAAACATGTAATCAAGTACAATTAAATATTAACATTTAAGATGTCACTTAATTAAATACAAGAGAATAAATTCAATTACTATAATTAATAGAAATAGATAATAATCTTTTAATTATTCAATATACAATTACTAAATGCTTCCAAGAAAAATATTAAAATAGTGCAAATTGGTTGATTTAACTAATTAAACATTTAATTAAATGCAGTCAAATGCTATTAAATGCATGCCGGGTTCGGGTTATCACAGTATCGACTTACTCATCTCGACCAGGTGACCTGGTTGAGTCTAGTCTCGAAGCATTATAGTTCGAAAAGTACAGTATCCCGTCAGTAGGTCTCATTAGGAGGGGGTAGAGCCATCAATCATTTTAGTCTCGCTTTCGTCTGTGCTTTCACTCTCATGGATATCTGGCTTGAATCGCTCGTTTAGTACCCTCGCTCATTGATATACGGCGTATAAAGGAGAAGCTTAACGAGAATTACTATATTATCTCTTACAAAAGCAATACCAGACAGACCTCCGACTTTAAGTGGAATCCACCTAAGATATCCGTCATTCAATTGGTAGCAGCGATCACTGCTTGTGCTCGGATTTATATGTATCCATACATCTCGAGAGATGATAGTTACTACAAAGATACGGACTCTGTTGTTCTTGGTAGTCCTCTTCCAAAAGAAGAGATCTATTCTAGTGAATTAGGAAAGTTTAAGTTAGAATACATTGTAAAAACTGGTATATTCTTAGCACCAAAGAGTTATTCCATTTTGACTTAAGAAAACAGTCGAATCATTAAGCACAAGGGTCTTGCTTTTCAAGATAATGATAAGCTTGATAAGAGTCAATACTTCTGACTTTCTTATAGCCCGAATAAACGTCCAGCTTTGTGAAGAAAGAAGCTTTGGACAATCTGTCGAAAAGATCTGCCACCAAAGGGATATGATACTTGTTCTTCACTATCACTTTGTTTAGTTCATGATAGTCCACACATATGCGCATAGAGCCATCTTGCTTCTTCTGGAATAGCATAGGGCCCCCATATGGTGCCTTGGAAGGCTAGATAAAGCCTGCATCCAGTAACTCTGTCAACTGCTTCCTAAGTTCTGCCAGTTCCAAGGGCGACATTTGATAAGGTGCACGTGCAGGGGGCTTGGTACAAGGGACTATATCAATCTTGTGATCAATGGCCCGTCTTGGGGTAATGTTCTTTTAGAGTTCTAATGGCATTACATCTGAAAACTCTTTGAGAATCTCAACCACTTTGTCTGGAATTTCCACCTTGTGGTCAGGTTTAACCTCAATAAAAGCCGAAAAGTAAGTGACTGCACCCTTCTTCAAACCATTGCCTACTTGTATAGCAGATAGCATCCCATGCCTTTGCTTTCCTGCTTTTGTTTGGTAGGCTGCATCCAGGCACAAGTAGCCTCTCATCCGTGATCAACATCCCACCAAGCTACGGCATCAACGCCACTTTGTAGCCAGAAAGAAGTCATTGCCCAATATGACATCGAAATCATCTAAGGGCACTACCATTAGATTCAATTGTTCCATCCATGGAACCAATGCTCATATGTACACCATAGGCCATACCCAGCACTGGTTGGGCTACCGAATTGACATCCTTAATCTTGCTTGGATTCTTAGCCACCGGGTCTGTACTATCCATTCAGCCATAAAATAGTGCGTGGCACCTGTGTCAACTATAGCCAACACATCATTCCCATTAAGCAAAAACCTTAATCTACAAGATGAGAGGTCTCTGTATGGATGGCATTCCACTATTGTAGATGATTGACTCGTGTTGGGCTCTCAAAGTCAGATTCCACTTCCTTTGCTCCTTTTACAACTCAGGCACTCAGCTTCTCTTGCTTTGGACAGTCTTTTGCCCGATGGGGACCATTGGCAAATTAAAGAGCCAGAGTTTGTCTTTCCCTTGCTCTCTTGTCCATCCGTTTTAGGCTTGGCTTTATCCTAGCTCCATAGTTATCCCTTTCGGGAAGAACTATGAGACCCTTTCTCAAACTACAAAGAGAATATATGGCGAAAACTCCTTTGCATTGTGGATACGAGCGAGGAAATAATGATATAAGTCCGATATCGCCCTTAGCAAACCCGAAACAAGACCCTGGTCTTATAGGATAACGCGGACTTCTGGAGCCTTTTCTAATGGGCAGAAATCCGCCAACAGTCACAGGGATATTATAGAGAAGGTACAATCGTTTAGTTCCTTGAACTTCTACGACGCCGGGTGAGAAGAGGTATCTGGTATAAGAAGATAAGGAGTCGTTCGGGCCCCAGAGCTCTTTGGGTCACAAACTCTAGCCGGCAAGACTTAATACTTCTCCTAAGTGACAACGAAATGGGCTACTTTATCATAAATCCGCGATTTGGTCCATCAATTTGGATTATATGATAGGAGTCGCAAAGGAAATTAGGTCATTCCCGGGGCGCTTCTTGCTTTTTTCAAGGTCCATTCCCTTCCTTCCCCTTATAAAAATAAAAAAGCAAAAGCTGGGAGCAAGTACTCCTCTTTCGGACACTTTTTTTGCTTCTATATTCGCCTTCTCCAATCTAACAACTGGCTTCTAAACATATCTCTTTCTCTTATAGAATAACCTATGGTAGCTTTGTTCACTTAAAGGGTGATCAGTTCTTTCATTGCGCCTTTCGTCTACTCTCTATGAAATAAAGATTCCTGAAATCTAAAGTAAACGATGACAAGTAGGTTTTCTTACCTGGCCTTTGGACTTTGGACTCATCTTTCTAACTCAAGAATAGTGGGAAGGTAAAGCACTTATTCTTAAGCTTAAGTCGTTTTCATAAGACTAAGATTGAAGGTTTATAGCTCTAAAGCACAACAATGCAAACGCAAGACTCCTAGGGTTAACTACACTAAGAGGTTTCAAGCTCTAACAAAAAAGTTGGAGTCTTCCATTCTGGGGCAGGGGGTTGAGGTTCTTGCAGGTATACAGTTAATAATATATAATCTCTAATAAGCCTAAGGGAAAGTCAGAGAGGAAGAATGCATGGAAAAAAATATCCTAAGAGACAATAGAAAGGTGAGAATGGAATGCTATGAGAAAGAAAAAAGATCAAGCTAGTCGAATCCTACTGCCCTTACTTAAACTTAAAGCACCAACCTAAGAGTCTACTCTTACTACCCCCGGAAATAGGGTCAACCGAAGCTAGGGGAAGTAAGGTAGCAGGTAAAAAAAAAGAAGCCATTTTCTACTACGCCTTTTGACCCTTCCGGGTTGTTCTGTTAAGAAAAGAAAGATCTTCCCCGCCGACTTCACTCGCCTAAGGGGCGTAGTGAGCTATGGCCGACTCAATAGCGGGGGTTCGTGAAAAGAGTCATTCTACTGGTTTAATTATTTCCTTCTCAAACCCCTTCCTTACCCAAAGTCTTCTTCCTATTGAGTTATTTCCATGTCTCCCGAGAATGATCAGTACATATGGTCCTTGCCTTGCGCCTAGGAAGTTTTGATAGGGTGCAAGCAAAGCTTCTTTCATTGCTAAATGCCCTTCTCTTCGTAATGACTTCTCTGGCCATTGAGTTACCCCTGAAATTGCTTCTGATTTCCATACTTTTTGCTGTGATCTAGTGGAAGTGCCCTTTGCTCTCGGTCCCTGGTGAGGTTCCTTAATAGAGTGTGAGCAAGTAAAATGCACTCTCTTTAGGAGGCTAAAGTTGATTATAGGTCAAAATCGGGTTTCACAAGCTAGTTAGTGACAGTGACTTTCAAAAAATGCCATCAGGAGATTCAAATATCCCTGCTTTCAGCGAATAGAAGGCAGAATAAGAACATCTAGCTTTCTCTTCATTCTTACCCTACAACAATTGCTTATCCCTAGACTTAGTCTTACTGGAATTTGTTTCATGCTATGCCTAACACACGCTAGTCAAAGTCTAGTCCCGGGTAGAAGGAAGCAATGAAGTAAAGAAAGAACTAGAATAGGAAGGCACTTGAGACTTGCTGTAGAACTTTCACTTGAACTAGAACTAGCACTAGAAAGTGACATGATTCCCACTTTTGACATGTTAACAGGGTCTTATAGAATCCCTCCATTTAGATAGAATTCCTCTTAGCGAAATATGTATTGGGTGAAAGAACTCAAACTTATGGAATAAAGATTATGGGAGGGGTTGAAAAAGGGGGTTCTCAAAACAGGTTTTTGGGGAAGTCGAATAGAAAGAAAGTTCAACAATCGAAACCGAGATAGAAAAAATAGATAGTTAGTGCTTTGGATACTAGAGATGGAACCGGATAGCTCTTTCATCCATGTTCCGAGAGTCCCTCCAATATGTCAGCCAGCTTTCTTTGGCAGGTTCACAGTGAAAAGTGGATCCGGCGAATCAAGCTTCAAGGCTTCAAAACTAAGATAACTTAGAGAAAGAAGGATAGAGATTGAGTGAAGCCCTAAAAGGTACAGTCATCCAAGCAAGGTTATTTTCCTTCCTGTAGTCGGCTAACCAGGGAATGAAAGACTTCAATAAGCCTGTTGGCCTTGGGAAAGACTCTATCAAGGGAATGACTGGAAGGGATACTATTGATATAGGGACTGACTTCTTTGAAACTCCACAATACTCCTGCTCTCTCAAGTTTCTTCCCTGGCCTACCATCTAAGGGCAAGGGAACTCAATAGCAGTTTCAAGAAGAAAGAAAAAACCTACTCCATATATGGAAAACATGAATAAATCTATTTGTGACGCCCGACATTTAGCCATGCATTCAATTACTATTGCATCCCTTGTTTGCGCATTTACTTCTATGCTTTACTAACTGACTTCTGTGATTACTATTCACTCCATTTTTAAACTGTATTCTATTAGTGAATTACCATTTTTATTAAATCATATTAAATGTTAAAGTAGTGGGAAAATGTTGCAATTGAGCTAGAGGCGATAGGAGAGCTCATTTAGAAAATGATTTTAGTAGTTACATGAATAGTGTTACGTAAGAACTTTATAGATTTAATTAGCTAGCCTATGTTTCACACCTTAGGCTCGTTTCTAAGCTATCAACACGCATTTTAGAAGCCACTTAAACACCCAAGCTTGACCCCACCCAACTTGTGATAACCCGAACCCGGCATGCATTTAATGACATTTAATTGCATTTAATTAAGTGTTATCTTAAATGTTAGCATTGAATTATGTGTTTATCTTTGGTTAAACATTTAATTGCAACTTTATTTTCATATTTATTTTGGAAGTAATTAAAATAATACTTGAGTTAATTATTTTTACGGAATATCACCTACATTTCATATTTATGTCAATCAGTTTTAGTTTTTTTGCACTTAAATGCTCAGATTTCAATTAAATGAAAAGTAACTCCGAGTCGGAGTAAATTTTAAGCTATGATGCTTTCCAAAAATGATATATTTCTTAGATTCTTTGAGGTTTAATTGTCACTTCTTGGTTGACGCAAAGTGCATAGCATATCGAGAGAGATAGTTAGGAAATGAATTCGAGTCCTCAGAAAATAGTGAAACTAGTATTTAGATGACTTAAATTTTATAATTTAATTGTTGTTAGCTATAATTAACATTTCCTTAGTTGTTTTAGCTTTAAAATGCATGAAAATAAGTCATTTTGACCAATTTTAAGTTGTTTGACCAAGTAGCCTTGACCTTTGACCAAATAGTCACCTTAATAAGCTTAAAACATAACAAAATAAAAAAAAAACAAAGCAAAGAATCAGAATGCAGCTGGCCGAAAATATGAAGGAAGAAAAAAAAAACCTTTCAACTTCAATTCTTTGATTTTTTGCGTGAGCTTGCACGGGGTGGTTTCTGAGGCGTCCTACGAGGTTTTCCTAGCATCTAGGAGCATCTAAGGTGAGGGTTTCATCGTTATTTGTGCATTTGAAAAATGTATGTCTAAACTTTAATTTTTAGAACTTATGCGTAGATTGCTGTTTTAATCGTTTTGTTACTTAAAGAATGTTCCTTGTTGATTGTAGAACATGTATTTATAGCTTTTTAGCATTTTCTGCGGTTGAAAATCAAAATTGCAATTTAAATTGATTAATGAATAGTCATTAATGAATAGTAAACCCCCGTTTCGATGAAGTTGCTCCGTTACGCGTTCTATTGATGTAGGAAGATGCTAGAATGCCTAAATGCGTGGTTTAATTGGAATGTGTAATGAAAAAATGGAGAAAAACGGCTTAGTGAAAGCCGGGGTCGTTTAGGTCGAGTTTGGCGTTTTCTCATTTTGCGTGTTGGCATTGTTTCGGGAGGCCATGGAAGCACTTTTGGTGCGATTATGGCGTTGGTTGGGTGTTTGGTTGGTATAGTTGTAGTTCAAACGAGCAAAGGGGGGAAATTGGGACTTTGCGTGAATTCTAGGGTAAAGTAGGGTTTCGGGGTCCTTAGACGTGCCTTATGGTGACCTAGAAGGGTTGGTGAAGTTGGTTTCGAGAACTCGTGGCTCGTTTGGAAATGGTAGTGTTTTGTTAGTTGGGGCTGATTTGTGATTTTGCTTGTTATCTTGATATTATGCCTATAGAATGCTTAGGGTTGCTTGATATACTTGTTTAATTGGTGTTATTGTAGCTTATTATTGCTTGTTATGCTTGAAAAGTTAGTTGAATGCTAGTATTGTTTGTGATTGCTTGTTATCTCGTTTGTTGGCACTAGTTTGTATTGTTGTGCTATCGCTCGTTTATTGCCTTGTATCGAGTCTTGGATTGCATAGTGTCTCACGCGTGAGTGATGGACCTCTCTGGGTAGCCTCGGGTTGCCAGTGTTGGTTGCTCTAGCTCCGCTGCTATTCCCTTTCTCGCTTGGGTTGCCTCCCAGGGGGATTTGGGTCGTAGAATTAATGGATATTTCCGGGGTATTCCAAACTGGTGTTATAAGGTGGATGCGCGCTTATTGTCATCGTTGTCAACATCAAGCTCGAGATTGATGTATCGCTCGTGAAATGGTACATTGCTCGTATGAGTGAACCATAGCCTTTAGAGTGTGGTATAGCTTTGAATGGTTGTGTTAATGCTTTCAGTAATTGCTTATTGTATTGATTGTTTGTCTTGATTGCTTATTTATCAGTTATATTGCTTAACTGTCTTATTTGCATTGCACGACTTTCTTTCTCTCCAATTCGATATCTGTCTCGCCCTCACTGAGTATACGTGTTGTGTATACTCACTCCTCCCCACCACATTTCTGGAAATGTCATGTTAGCTAAAAAGTTCGTGATTTCATGAAAGTTCGTTGCCTGAAGAGTTGTCTTGCGTGCCTATGTGGCTTGAGTGTCGAAGTTTGTAAAGATGTATGTTCATATGTTGTTTGTATTTAATGTCAAAAGAAATGTAATTTAAATTTAGCTAAGTAGCTGAGGTGAATTGATAAGCTGGTTTATGTAATCAGTTAGCATAGCTTAACTTCAATGCATGTCTGTAATGTCCAAAGGAAAAGAGTTAGAATGGCATGATAGATTATTTTATGCAGTAGTTTAGTATGGTTTAACCATCTAGTTCGAATGTACTTGTCAAAAATGAAAAGAGATAGGTTAGCTTTTAAATTGGAAATGTATGTATACTTGCTGAGTTTAAATTGTTGAGAACCGAGACTCGGATGGCCTTGAGGTGGTTTTGAATGTTTGGACATGGTATTGGTCCACTTATATGCTATCGCAGGTTTTACATTTCACCTAGAAACAGGGGAGACTCTGTCCGTTTTCCCTGAAAATTATGCCCGAGTTTGGTTTGGGTTGTGATTAGATCAATTGATAGAACTCTCGGTCTCGAGAGGGATCGAGGTGTTACACAACTAAACACCTTAAATATCAACTAAGGCTCATAAAACACAAAACAAAAGAAAAAAAAAAATTGTGCAGAATTCCTGTAGCTGGGCCGAGAGCAAGGAGAAGAGAAAAAAAAAGATTTTGCTCATCAACTCTCCAATTCAAGCCAAGCCAAGCCTTGAGCAACTAGTGTAGGGTGTTTGCAAGCTTCCTAGGTGCTCCTACGCGTATTGGTGAGGGATTTCACGGCTTATTTTCGCATTTCTAAATAGTTGCTATTTTCTTGATTTGTTGAAAATGTGTTCAAATGCTATTGTATTGATTATCTATGCTATTATACCATGTATATGAATGCTAGGGAACACATTTGAGCCATCGTTTCGCTTTTTAAACGGTTAGAATCGTTAGTTTGATTTTTAGGGTGAATAGTGACAGAAATTTTAGGGTTTTGTGAAATCGCGCATTTTAACTTGATTCAATGCTTCTAATAGATGCCTTAGGTGCTAGTGAAGGTAGTCTAATATCCCCGTGCACTTGCATTGTCCTAAAATTGCATAAAACGTAAAATACTCGACTTTAACAAAGGGCTTTCGGGGTTAATGCGAATCCAGGTGGATTCGGGCTTCACTTCTAGTATCCTTAAGTTACCTAGGTGCTATAGAAGCTTTGATAACCCTTGTTTGAAGCCCGGATAAGGTATGTGTAGTTTAAAGTCATAAGAGAGAAATTTGGGACTTTCGGGGTAATCGCGGGCGTTTGAATGAGATAGAGGGTTGAGAGAGTACCTTGAGGGTTAGTTAGAAGGTTGGGAGAGTTTCCCTTAAAAATGGAATCATTAACCTTGGTTTGGAAGAGAAATAGTTTGAAAAACAAAGGGGTTTAGGTGCAATTTCGGTTGACTCACGCTTCTAAGCTCATGGCATGACTTCTTGAGTGTTTATATGTGGTTTCAAGTTGATTTGGAGCTTGTGGTATGATGCTATGCTTATTTTGTATATATCCCTTTGTAAAACTGCTTATTAGCTTATATAATTGCTTCTATTCTAACTGCCTCGAGGTCAACCTACTTTGTTGATCCTCCTATGTGTTAATGCTTATATTATTGCTATTAACTTGCCATTGTAAAGTGCATTGCATAGTGGTTGCGCAACCATAGTGTCAGGGGCGGATGTGTTGAATATCGGCTGGGCGGTAGAGGGCTTGCCGGTGGATATTCAAACTCCGTGCCCTAGTCCCTCATTCGCCTGGTCCGGAGATTGCCAGGGGATGTTGGGTAGTAGGATTATCGGGGTACATCCGGAGTACACCCACTGGAGTGTTTGGGGATTATGCCGGCTTATCGTGATCGTGCTCGTGGTTCGTGGATCGTGAATGAAGACCAGTGAAGATTGGTGTATAGGGGTTTTGTGAAATGTATCCTTTAAATGTGTGGTTATTTAAGTTATCATTGTTTCTTTAATTGTCTAAGTGTTATTGTTGTATAATTGTATTATCTGTTGCATTGCACGCCCCAGGACTATATCCCTCACTGGGCAACAGTGGTTGCTCATACCTCGATATATGTTTCAGGAGACGCTGAGGGTGATCCCCAGCTTGTTGAGTTAGTTGAGGAAGAGGAAGTTCAGACTGATCCTTTACCTTAGTTTCTGTGCCTGATAGCTTGAGGTGGTTTAAATTCTTGCTGCTATGTGGAAGGCTCAACTGTTTATCTTATGTCCTATTTTGTGGCCTAAGGGCTATGTATATGCTTGTGGTGTAAAGTTGAAGGATAGTAGATTGTGGTGTCGAATTGGAAGCCCATGTCTTGTAATAACTTTTATTCCTGCATTTATTTCCTTGCATGCTTGGGAGTGAATGGCTTATGGTAGAAATGTTTTATCTTTTAATTATGTTATATTGATATCCTAGAATGTCATGGCTACTAGACTGTGTTGTAAACAAAGTTCTTGCATGCTTGTGTGGTTTTAGAATTGTTGTTTGCTTCAAGGCTCGGATGGCCTTGAATCTTTATATATATAGCCATGAAAAGTTTGTTTACCTTGTAGTTACCTTATTTGCAAGTTTACAGGTTTTCAAATGTCCACGGTACAGGGGAGACTATGTCCGTGTGTCGGGTCCGGACTTAACCTTTAGCTTGGGGGTTGGGTCGGGGCATGACACTATCTATTTAGACCTACCATAGAATATTATATTAAGTCCTCCTATGGAAAAGACACTGATCTGGATGGAATACAACTCCCAATGTATGGAAAAGAAGGAGGACTTAAAGTGACCTATCCTCGCCTAGGGACCTATGAAACCCTATCCAACAAGAATCCGATGGAACTAGATGCCAGAAGTGACTCAAAAGGAAAAGGTATGAAAAACTTCCCCAGGGAAAGGAACTTTCTATACATATCTAATTGGATGGCAAGGAGAAGAAAAACAACCCTAATTTGCCCTCATGCGGATTCAAAATAAATAAGAAAATGGAAATGAATCAAAGGTCCAATGCTACTCTACTGGAAGGATTCCTCTTTGGCTGATAGGTACTATAACTAGTATTTCTGTGATCGGTTCAATAGGTCTTTTCTTTTATAGTTCATATTCTGGATTGGGTTCATCCCCTTTTATATCAATAGGGCTTGAAATAGGCTGTGCCGAGACTGCAATTATGACTTTCAGGTTCTTTCCCCAGCCAGTCGCCCCTGTGTGGGCGGGGTCAAGCTTAGAGACTTATCATTTGTGGGGAATCAAACTATCACCCAACTTGCATTCTGGTTCTACACATCGAATTGGGGAGTTCCGATTTTCTAAGGATTCCCTATTGTTGGCATAGCAGGGACTACAGAAACCATGGTTGCATAGATTTTGCCTGCCGGACAGAGGACTGTTGGTCCAATTAATTACACAATTCTTTATTAATGATATGGCTATAAAAAAATTTCCTATCTTTTTTCAGCCCTCTCTACGCCTTCAACAATGAGATTTCGAAAGACGATTCTTTCTCCACTGCTTCCTGACGAATGATTGATAAGAACGGATTGCCTGGGCTTCCCTGCATCTGATCAACTCAAACCTCCCAGCCCTCTTTCCAAGATCTCATTCAATAGATCCAACCCATTTCTAGGGTAGCGTAGATAGAGGAGTTCGTCTCCCGCTTCCTTTGCTCCATTGGCACCAAAGATCAAGAATTCGAGATAGAAAGAAAGATTGGCTGGTGGGCTGTTAAGTTCTGTTTAAGGGATTAAGGCAGTGAAGGTTTGAATCCTGGTGAAAGCTTAAGTTAAGGAACAAAGTCCTGATTGATCTAAAAGATTAGGGACTCCCTGCATCGAGCTTCTTGCCCAACCCCATTCCGAAACTACCAAAAGAATGAAAATCTTTTAGGGATTCTATCGCTTCAAAAGTCTCGTATCGACTGACCTTGTATTCCTTTAGAATAGGTTTTGGTTAAAAGAGCTCTGGTGCTTTAGTTGCTTTGCCAGTCATTATATTTATTGCTCGACTCAATAGGAGTTCCAAGGTAGCAGCAAACAATGCCCGCACACACATTTCGAGACTTTTACGTTCCTCTGGAACTTCTTTCTCGTGGATCTATGCATTCAAAAGTGTCATCCGAGGGTGAACACAGATAATAAGAATCAAAGGGGAGCACTTTAGTATTCGATAACAGGGCTTTCATATTCCATAGTTGGAGTTTCCCCTATATAAAGAATTTAGAGTTGCAACAATCTATTCGAAGTTTAGAGTTGTAAGGGTAAGGTACAGAACCAGTGTAACACCCCGATCCCTCTCGAGACCGGGAGTTCTATCAATTAATCTATTCACAACCCAATTCCAAACCCGGGCAAAAATTTTTAGGGAAAGACGGACGGAGTCTCCCCTGTTTCTAGGCAAAATGCAAAACCTGTAGCAGCATATAAGTGGACCAGCACCGTGTCCAACCATACAAACACCTCAAGGCCATCCGAGCCTTGTTTCTCAACAAATAAACACAACAATTATATATATACATTTCCAGTTTTAAAAATAACCTATCTATTTTCACCTTTGACAAGAACATTCATGCTAGGCAATTAAATTATTCTAACCCATTGCATAAAATAGACTATCATACCATTCTAATTCTTTTCCTTTGGACAATACAAACATGCAATGAAGTTAAACTATACTAACTGAATACATAAACCAGCTTATCATTCTACCTCAATTACCCTGTTAAATTTAAATTACATTCTTTTAATATTAAATACATACAATACATGAAAGCATACATCTTTACAACTTCGACAACTCAAGCCACATAGGCACGCAAGACAACTCTTCAAGCACGAACTTTCACGAAATCATGAACTTTCCAACTAACATGGCATTTCCTGAAATGTGGTGGTGAGGAGTGAGTATACTCAACACGTATACTCAGTGAGGGCGAGACAGATATCGAGGTGGAGATAAAGAAAGTCGTGCAATGCAAATAAGGCAGTTAAGCAATATAACTGACAGGTAAGCAATCAATATAAACAATCAATACAATAAACAAGTAATAAAAGCATTAACACAACCATTCAAAGCTATACCACACTCTAAAGACTATGGTTCACTCAAACGAGTAATGTACCGATCACGAATTCGATGACTTTAATGATGACGTGCCGGTTCACCCACCTTATAACTTCCGTTAGAGTACTCCGGACATACTCTGTCAATTCTACGACCCAAAACTCCCTGGCGGCAACCTAAGCGAGAAAGGGAATAGGACACGGAGCTAAAGCAACCAAAACTGGCAACCCGAGGCTACCCAGAGAGGCCCGTCACTCACGCGCCTGACACAATGCAATGCAATATGAGGAATATAACGATAATCGAGCAAGGCACTGAAGTGCAGGTTAGTAACAACATACGATACAATAAGCAATTACAATCAATAAAGTAACAAGAACAACACTAACAAGCATTATCAACAATTGATATACCATTCAATCATAACCAACTTTAACAAGCATAACAAGCATAACACTATGAAAACCAACAAAAACACAAAACGACCCCAACTTTCAAAACGCTGCTACTTTCAAACGAGCCACGAGTTTTGGAAACCGACTTCACCACTCCTCCTAGGTCACCATAAGGCACATCTAAAGACCACGAAACCCTACTTTACCCTAGAATTCCCGCAAAGGCCCGATTTCTCCCTTTGCTCATTTGAACTACAACTACCTCAACCGATCACCCAACCAATGTCATAACTACACTAAAAGTGCTTCCATGGCATACTACGACAATGGCTTCACGTAAAACGATAAAATGCCAAACTTGATCTAAATGACTCCAACATGCACTAAGCTATTTTTCTCCGTTTTTTCATTACACAATCCAATTAAACCATACATTTAGGCATTCTAGCATATCTAGCACCTTCCTACATCAACAGAACGCAAAACGAAGCAACTTTAACATAACAAGGGTTTACTATTCATATTTTACTATTCCATTAGCTTTTAAAATTGCAATTGCTATATTCAACCATAGAAAATGCTAAAAGTCTACAAATACATGTTCTACAATTGTCAAGGAACATTCTTTAAGTATCAAAACGATTAAAATAACAATCTATGGCTAAAATCCAAAAATTAAAGTTTAAACACAATTATTTCAAATGCGCAAATAACGATGAAACCCTCACCTTAGACGCTACTAGACGCTAGGAAAACCACGTTAGAAGCATCGGAAACAACCCCGTGCAAGCTCTTGCGAAGAATTTGAAGATTGAAATTGAAAGGTTTTTTTTTCTTTTTCCCTTGATGTTTCGGCCATGGCCTTCTTTTTTCTGATTTTTGCACTTTTGTTTCCTATTTTATGCTTAAATAAAAGATGACACAAGTTCAATGGTCAAAGCCTTGGTCAACCTAATTAAAATTTGGTCAAATAAGCTTATTCTAGGCATTTTAAGGCTAAAACAACCAACACAATTCCAATTCTAGTTAATAACAACTAAAACACTAGAATTTAAAACACTAAATACTAGTTTTCACTATTTGCTGAGGATCAGAAATCATTTCCTAACTATCGCTGTCACGCCCCGACCCGACCCCGCAAAAGGCCAAGCCCGGACCCGACACACGGACGGATTCTCCTCTGTACTTTGGACGTTCCGAAAACCCTAAAATCAACATAGTACTTACGAAAGCCATAAAAACAATTAAAACAAGCCGACTTCCTTTCAAAACATATATCCTCTTATTAACCAACTTCCCAAACCAAAATGCCATGCATACTACACAAGTATATATGCCACTAAACATTTAACCATTAGTATGCAATTTTTTACTACTCATAAGAGTATAGCTTTACAACTTTACAATCTTTAAACCTTTACAATAAAAGACCATAAAGGCCTCAAAATAGAACTACATACAAGGCTATTAGCCCCAAAATAAAGCGTCATCCAAGCAATATACATATCAAGCAAGGCTCGCACAAAAGTCTGGCAACCAACCACCAGCTAAGCAAAGAAGTGCTATCAAGGAAACACCTCCACTTGCTCCTCCTCCTCAATTACCTCAAGAGGATCAGCTTCAACTACTCCTGTAAAAATATATTATAGAAAGGAATGAGCAAAAACTATTGCTCAGCGAGGGCAAAAGGTCTCAAGGACGGAGATGAGAGGAGTATGCAATGCAATTAGTCAAGCAATTCATACAAATATCATATAGAGATACAAACAAAGCTATCAATAAAGCAAGGCAAGCATTAAAACTATAAACACTCATTCAAAGGATACGATACTCTTTCCATGAGCAACTTTCAATCACGAATTCGATGACGACGCGCCGGCCCAAACCACCTTATAACACCAGTTTGGAATACCCCGGAAGTATCCATCAATCTACGACCCAAATCTCCCTGGGAGGCAACCCAAGCGAGAGGAGGGAATAGGACACGGAGCTAGAGCAACCAACACTGGCAACCCGAGGCTACCCAGAGAGGCCCATCACACCACCCTGACTCTATGAATGCAATACAATATACAATGCAACAATCGAGCGATAAAGCCACACGTGGGAGAATAACAAAGTAGGTTACTCTCGCATGCAATAGCAACAGTTGATAACCATTCCAATCAAAATCAACTCAAACAAGTATATCAAGCTATATTTAAACATTCTATAGGATAGCATCAAGAAAACAAGTAAAATCACAAATCGACCCCAACCATCAAAATGCCACTATTTCCAAACGAGCTACGAGTTCTGGAAACCGACTTCGCTAATCCTCCTAGGTCACCATAAGGCTTGTCTAAAGACCCCGAAACCCTACTTAACCCTATAATTCACACAAAGGCCCGATTTTCCCCTTTGCTCATTTGAACTACAACTATACTAACCAAACACCCAATCAACGCCATAATCGCACCAAAAGGGCTTCCATGGCCTCCCGAAACAATGCCAACACGCAAAACGAGAAAACGTCCAACTCGACCTAAACGACCCCGACTTACACCAAGGCATATTTCTCATTTTTTTGATTACGCAACCTAAAAAAACCATGCATTTAGGCATTCTAGCATACCTAGCACATTTTTACATCAACAGAAAGCATAACAGCGCAACTTCATCGTTTCAAGGGTTTACTATTCATATATTACTATTCAATTGAAATTTTAAATTACAACCTCATCATTCAACTGCAGAAAATGTTAAAAAGCTATAAATACATGTTCTACAGTTGGCAAGGAACAATCTTTAAGCACTAAATCGATTAAAACAACAATCTACGAATAAATTCTAAAAATCAAAAAGTTGACATACATAACATTTAAATGCGCAAATAACGTGCTTCCCTCACCTTAGGCACTCCTAGTCGCTAGGAAAACAATGCTGGTTGCCTTGGAAACCACCCCACACGAGCTCACATGAAGATTGAACGATTGGAAGTTGAAATGGTTTTTTTTTCTCTCTTCAAACTCTCGGCCTGCTCAAGGCTGTTTCAGCTTTTTTTTTTTTTTTCTTTTTGCTTTTTTTTTAACTATTTAAGGGGATAACTTGGTCAAAAGGACAAAGGACTTGGTCAATTCACTTAAAATTGGTTAATAGGCTTATTTTTAAGCATTTTTAAGCTAAAATAAACTATCACTAAATTAATTCTAACCAACAACAATTAAAATATAAAATTTAAGTCACCTAAATACTAGTTTCACTATTTACTGACGACTAGAAATCACTCTCTAGCTATCACTCCCGATATGCAATGTACGTTGCGACAGCAAGGAAGTAATAATTAAATCTCAAAGAATATAAGAAATATAATTTCTAGAAAGATAATCAAGAAAATTCCACATTCCGGGCTCGGGTATTACACCCTCTCCCCCTTAAAGCAATTGCGCCCACGCAATTCTTACCTGGTCAACAAACAACTCCGGATACTGATCCCAAACTTGGTCATCTCTTTCTCAAGTTGCTTCCTCAAACCCATGATGATTCCACAGAACCTTTACTAACGGAATACTCTTTCTGCGAAGCTCCTGAATTTTCTGATCCACAATTCGAATCGGTTTCTCCTCATAAGACAACTTCTCCTCAATTTGCAAAGGCTCTGGTTCAAGTACATGTGAAGGGTCTGGATGGTACTTCTTTAACATTGACACGTGAAAAACATCGTGTAGTCTCGACAAGCTTGGAGGTAAAGCTAACCGATAAGCCAAAGGACCTACCTTTTCAGTGATCTCATACGGACCCACATACCTGGGACTAAGTTTCCCGCTCTTACCGTGCCGAATCAATCCCTTTCGAGGAGAAATCTTAAGAAACACCCAATCTCCCAAATCAAACTCAAGATCCCGATGGTGCTTGTCCGCATAACTCTTTTGACGACTCTGAGTTGTAAGCATACGCTGGCGAATAAGGTGACATTATCTACCATCTTAATCATCTCAGGTAACATAGTTGGATCAACTGTTCTCATCTCTCCAACCTCTTCCCAATACAATGAGGATCTGCATTTACGACCGTACAATGCCTCGTAGGGAGCCACACCTATAGTAGATTGATAACTATTATTGTAGGCGAACTCCGCTAAAGGAAAAAACTTCTCCCAATTCTTCCCAAAGTCTAACACACATGCTCGAAGCATGTCCTCCAAGATCCTGATAGTTCTCTCAGGCAGGCCATCAGTTTGTGGATGGTATGCAGTGCTGAAGCTCAATTTAGTTCCCATAGCTTCTTGCAACTTCTGCCAAAAACGAGATCTGAATCTAGGATCTCTATCTGACACTATACTCTGTGGCACACCATGAAGTCTTACAATATTAGCAACATAAAGCTCAGCTAGTTTATCAAGGCTATCCTGTTTGTTCACGGGAATAAAATGTGTAACTTTAGTCAAGCGGTCCACAACAACCCAAACAGAATCACATCCTCTCGGAGATCTAGGAAGATCGGTCACAAGGTCCATTGTTATATGCACCCACTTCCATTGTGGAATCGACAACGGCTACAGAAGCTCGGCTGGCCTCTGATGCTCAACTTTAACCCTCTAACAAGTCAAACATCTGGATACATACCCAGCAATCTCCCTCTTCATATTGTTCCACCAGAAGTGTTGTTTCAAATCTCTATACATTTTAGTACTGCCCAGGTGAATCGTATATCTCGAATTATGTGCCTCGGACAGAATCTCATTCTTCAAAGTCGGATCTCCAGGAACACACACCCTGTCCCTAAATCTGAAGATACCATATGCATGTAATTTAAACTCCGACTCTCCCCCTTTTGATTTTTCTTGGATTTTCAAGATGTGAGGATCAGTCTTCTGAGCCTCTCTAATCTGTGCTAGCAACCCTGATTGAATCTGTAAGCTAGCAAATCGAATCCCTACCTCAAAAGCTTCTGGCTTCCATGAACAAATTTCTTCCAAAGTCTCCCAATCCTTGATAATTAAGCTTGCAACAGTAGCCTTTCGGCTCAAAGCATCAGCAACAACATTTGCCTTACCTGGCACGTAGTTTATAGAACAGTTGTAACCACTCAATAGCTCTAGCCATCTCCGCTGCCTCATATTCAGATCCTTCTATGAAAACAAATACTTGAGACTCTTGTGGTTAGTAAAAATTTCAAATCTGCTACCCCACAAGTAATGACGCCACTTCTTTAAAGCAAACACAATTGCAGCTAACTCTAGATCATGTGTAGGGTAATTGAATTCATATGGTTTCAACTTCCTAGAAGCACAGGCAATCACCTTACCACTCTGCTTTAAAACACAACCCAAACCTTCTTTAGATGCATCACTATAGACAACAAAGTTTTATGTTCCCTCAGGTAAAGCTAGTATAGGAGCTGTGGTTAGTCGCTTCTTCAGTTCTTGGAAACTGGACTCACATTTAGCATCCCAGTTGTAAGTAACTTTCTTTCGAGTCAACTGGCTTAAAGGTCCAGAGATTTTAGAAAAGTCTTTAACAAACCTCCGATAGTAACCTGCCAACCCAAGAAAACTCTGAATCTCTGACACCGTTTCAGGTCTCTTCCAGGACGAAACAACTTCAATCTTAGCTGGGTCCACTGAAATTCCTTGATGTGAAATGATATGACCTAGAAAAGATATCTGATTCAACCAGAACTCGCACTTGCTGAATTTAGCAAAAAGCTTGTTTTCTTGCAAAGTCTGTAGCACAATCTTCAAATGTTGTTCATGTTCAGCCTCATTCTTAGAATACACCAAGATGTCGTCAATAAAGATTACGACAAACTGATCAAGATAAGGTCGAAAAACCCTCTGCATCAAGTCCATGAATGCGACTGGTGCATTTGTCAATCCAAACGGCAGCACAACAAATTCATAGTGACCATATCTAGTCCTGAATGCCGTCTTTGGTATATCGTCACTCCGAATCCTAAGTTGATAGTAACCCTGCCTCAAGTCAAATTTAGAGTAAACACTCGCACCCTGCAACTGGTCAAACTAATTCTTCAATCAACAGCAAGGGGTATTTGTTCTTAATCATGACTTGATTAAGTCCCCTGTAATCAATACATAACCGTAGCGTGCCGTCTTTCTTTCCCACAAACAACACAGGCGTCCCCCACGTGGAAGAACTAGGTTGTATAAACCCTTTTTCAAGCAAGTTCTGGATCTGAATTTTCAATTCCTGATGTTCAGCCGATGCCATTCTATAAGGACTTCTAGAAATTGGCGCAGTGCCTGGCACAAGATCAATTACAAATTCAATCTCCCTATCCGGTGGTAAACCTGGTAATTCCTCGGGAAATACACCAGGGAAGTCTCTAACAATCGGAACCTCATTCAAATTCAACTTATCAGTAAGCTGATTGATCAAATAAGCTAAGTAAGCTTCACAACCTTTATTCAACAACTTAGAAGCATTGATCGACGATAAAAGAGGTATCCGGGCAGCCCTGCAGTTCCCAACAATCTCCAGTACCGGTAGGTCAGGAACCTGAAGATAAACAATCTTTGTTCTACAATCCAACTGAGCATAATATTTCCCCAACCAGTCCATTCCCAAAATGATTTCAAAGTCACGGAATGGCAGTATAATTAAATCAGCAGGAAATTTACGGTTCTCAATGCATATATCACAAGATTTGCAAATAGACTCAGTAACAAATTTTGCACCCAAAGGCGTACTAACTTCAACTTCATACGGCAATTTATCAATGCAAACATTCACAGATCGTGCACATGCATGTGTTATAAACGAATGTGTAGCTCCAGGATCAATCAAAACTTTAACTGTCTGAGTATTGAGAAGAAAGGTACCTTCCACTATAGCTGTAGTGTCAGGTAGCTCCTCTGCATCCAGTGCAAAGACCTTAGCCTGTACCCTCTGTGCTGGACCTGCACCTGCAGCCCTATTCTGCACACCTTGGCCTCCAGTACGACCCTGAACATTCCTATACTTAGGGCAATCTCTCACCCTATGATAATCGCTCCCACAACCAGTGCATTTACCACTATTTCTCCAACAATTAGCCTCAATATGCCCCGATCGATTACAATAGTTACACTGCTGATTTTTCCTTACAACAGTGTTTCCCATAGGTGTTGGGGCTCTGGCAGTAGTAGGAACTGTAGCTTCCTGCTGGGGTCTAGTCACAGCTGGCCTCCCCTAAATCTGATGCTGAGGCTGATACGGACGTTGCTGAGGAACCTATGCAGAAGTCTGATACTGTCTTGGTTGACTCTAGCTGCACTGGCCCAAGTTTTGTTTCTTACTCGCCTGACTACTCTCACCTACCATCTTAGCCTTCCGTTTCTCAAACTTCGAGGCTGCTTGAAATGCCTCGGGAAAAGTAGTGTAGGTCTGCCCAGTCAAATGCAGCTGAATATCCATCCTCAGCCCATGAACAAACCTATGAATCATCCTCCTAGTTGGCCGTACCAGCTCGGGCATATACCTCGACAGGCTGACAAACCTAGCCTCATACTGTGCAACAGTCATGTTTCCCTGCTTCAGGGCCACAAACTCATCTTCCCTCCTTTCCATAGCCATCTCGGGAATATACTTGTCCCGAAACTCACTTACAAAATCATCCCATAAATGTGGAACATCCTCACAATCCCACCTCGTCCTGACAGTGTTCCACCACTGTTCTGCGTCGCCCTCTAATAGGAATACCGCACAATCTATTCTTGCCTCATCATTGTACCTCAAAGCAGCGAAAATTTTCTCAACACGGTTAATCCATCTCTCGGCTGCCTCATCATCCGGCTCTCCGAAGAACTTACCCGGCTCATGCCTCAGACATTTCTCCAACTAGTTATTCTCAACCCTATACCCCTGTCCACCAGGATTAGCTTGATTTCCCTGGGGATTATTATTCCTGTCCTACCTCTGCTCATGTAGTACCTGGGTAATCCGGTCAACTGCTGTAGTCATAGTAGCCATAAACTGTTCAGGCAACGGTTGCTAACCCTGTTTTGCTGCCTCTTCATCTCCCCCTTGACCTTGAATACCACGACATGGCGGCATAGCAGCAACTCACAATAGCTGGCAGCATATAAAAGCAGTTTATAGACAGAAATATAACACATAAGATTAGATAACACTCAAGTCAATAACAATCAAATATTCTAACACGCAATTCACATAACACAAGATTGACATGCCAAACTAATTCACTTTAAACACATAAGCACTCTAAGTTCACAAAATCATACTATAACACTTTCTTTCCACTTAACAATCATACAATAACACTCTAGCATTTTGGACCTTTACCCCACAGACCGAGAAACATATTCTGGCTCATGCAAGACTATCATGCTCTGATACCACATAAAGATGTCACATCCTGACCCGACCCCGCAAAAGGCCAAGCCCGAACCCGACACACGGACAGAGTCTCCTCTGTACCGTGGTCGTTCCGAAAACCCTAAAATCAACATAGTACTTACGAAAGCCATAAAAACAATTAAAACATGCCGACTTCCTTTCAAAACATACATCCTCTTATTAACCAACTTCCCAAACCAAAATGCCACGCATACTACACAAGTATATATGCCACTAAACATTTAACCATTAGTATGCAATTCTTTACTAGTCATAAGAGTATAGCTTTACAACTTTACAATCTTTAAACCTTTACAATAAAGGATCACAAAGGCCTCAAAATAGAACGACATACAAGGCTACAAGCCTCAAAATAAAGCGTCATCCAAGCAATATACATATCAAGCAAGTCTCGCACAAAAGTCTGGCAACCAACCACCAGCTAGGCAAAGAAGTGCTATCAAGGAAACACCTCCACTTGCTCCTCCTCCTCAATTACCTCAAGAGGATCAGCTTCAACTACTCCTGTAAAAATATAGTATAGAAAGGAATGAGCAAAAACTATTGCTCAGCGAGGGCAAAAGGTCTCAAGGACGGAGATGAGAGGAGTATGCAATGCAATTAGTCAAGCAATTCATACAAATATCATATAGAGATACAAACAAAGTTATCAATAAAGCAAGGCAAGCATTAAAACTATAAACACTCATTCAAAGGATACGATACTCTTTTCACGAGCAACTTTCAATCACGAATTCGATGACGACGCGCCAGCCCAAACCACATTATAATACCAGTTTGGAATACCCCAGAAGTATCCATCAATCTATGACCCAAATCTCCCTAGGAGGCAACCCAAGCGAGAGGAGGGAATAGGACACGGAGCTAGAGCAACCAACACTGGCAACCCAAGGCTACCCAAAGAGGCCCATCACACCGCCCTGACTCTATGAATGCAGTACAATATACAATGCAACAATCGAGCGATAAAGCCACACGTGGGAGAATAACAAAGTAGGTTACTCTCGCACGCAATAGCAACAGTTGATAACCATTCCAATCAAAATCAACTCAAACAAGTATATCAAGCTATATTTAAACATTCTATAGGATAACATCAAGAAAACAAGTAAAATCACAAATCGACCCCAACTATCAAAACGCCACTATTTCTAAACGAGCTACGAGTTCTGGAAACCGACTTCGCCAATCCTCCTAGGTCACCATAAGGCTCGTCTAAAGACCCCGAAACCCTACTTAACCCTAGAATTCACGCAAAGGCCCGATTTCCCCTTTGCTCGTTTGAACTACAACTATACTAACCAAACACCCAACCAACGCCATAATCGCACCAAAAGTGCTTCCATGGCCTCCCGAAACAATGCCAACACGCAAAATGAAAAAATGCCCAACTCGACCTAAACGACCCCGACTTACACCAAGGCATATTTCTCATTTTTTCCATTACGCAACCTAAACAAACCATGCATTTAGGCATTCTATCATACCTAGCACATTTTTACATCAACAGAAAGCATAACAGCGCAACTTCATCATTTCAAGGGTTTACTATTCATATATTACTATTCAATTGAAATTTTAAATTACAATCTCAACATTCAACTGCAAAAAATGTTAAAAAGCTATAAATACATGTTCTACAATTGGCAAGGAACAATCTTTAAGCACTAAATCGATTAAAACAACAATCTATGGATAAATTCTAAAAATCAAAAAGTTGACATACATAACATTTAAATGCGCAAATAACGTGCTTCCCTCACCTTAGGCACTCCTAGTCGCTAGGAAAACAACGCTGGTTGCCTTGGAAACCACCCCGCACGAGCTCACGCGAAGATTGAACGATTGGAAGTTTAAATGGTTTTTTTTTCTCTTCAAACTCTTAGCCTGCTCAAGGCTGTTTCAGCTTTTTATTTTTTCATTTTACTTCGTTTTAACTATTTAAGGTGATAAATTGGTCAAAAGGTCAAAGCACTTGGTCAATTCACTTAAAATTGGTCAATAGGCTTATTTATAAGCATTTTTAAGCTAAAATAAACTATCACTAAATTAATTCTTACCAACAACAATTAAAATATAAAATTTAAGTCACCTAAATACTAGTTTCACTATTTGCTGAGGACTAGAAATCACTCTCTAGCTATCGCTCCCGATATGCAATGCACGTTGCGACAGCAAGGAAGTAATAATTAAATCTCAAAGAATTAAAGAAATATAATTTCCAGAAAGATAATCAAGAAAATTCCACATTCCGGGCTTAGGTATTACAATCGCTCTCGATATGCTATGCACAAAACAACAAAGAACGAATAACACCTAAATATTATGGAATATAAGAAAAATATAATTTTTGAAAAGAAACTTAATTCAAAATTTACTTCAGCTCGGAGCTACTTTTCATTTAATTGAAAATCGAGCATCAAGGTGCAAGAAAATAAAACCAAGTAACATACATATGAAAAGTAGTTGATACTCCGTTAACATATTAACTCAAGTATTATTTTAATTACTTCTAAAAGAAATATGAAAATAATGCTACAAATGAATGTTTAACTAAAAATAACCGAAAATTCAATGCTAACATTTAAGATGATACTTAATTAAATGCATGCAGGGTTCGGGTTATCACAACCAGACCCAGAACCAGATAACTTAGGCTTGATTGTAATTCACCCGTACCAACCTAGTCACAAGCCACAATGGATCCCCGGTTGCCAACCCATAAATGAGAGGAGTTAGCAGGTAGGGCAATCTCTCGTGCAATCAGAATAATCCTTGAACCTTCTGAGAGAAGAGCTTGAGAAAGACAAATCTCATCACAACACTTGTTTTTCGTAAACTATCTATCCTTAGAAGCAGGGCGAGCAAAACTGAAAGATGGAATTCTCTAATCTGATAGCCTTACAACAAACAAGCTTGCTTAACACACTAGCTTTGAGTTCCGACTTAAAAGCACTTAGAAGTTCAAAAACAAAAGACAAAGTGCATCGCTCTCACGCTCGTCAGTTATTCGTCATTTATAAACGAGTGTTGTTTACTATACTAGTAGACTTTCTTACCATAACCGCAAAGAAAGAACGGTTCTATCTATTTATCCATAAGGGATGGAGCGCCTTTTGAACAGTATAAGTTACAACTTCGCTTCTGAAAAGATAGATTTGACTCTGATTTACTAGCAACTACTACCGAAAGAAATTGCCTCACTCACTGCTGCTCTTATTCCCATCGATATTCCCGGAAACAAAAAGTTTATTTCTCTCATGCCCTTTATCTTAAACCTGACAAAGATAGAATCTTTCACTTTCCCTATCGCTTTCATTGCCCGTAAAGACTCTATCCCTACAACCGCCTTCTCTTTCCTTTTCATTACAAACAAAGCAATCCGCTTTCATTACTAATAAGGCATAAAAGAAAGGAGTCTCGGTATTCATTCTAACTTCCGCTCGCAAAGGAATAAGATCTAGATTTGACTAGGGCATTACTATGCAAGTGGAGAGATTTAAGCGATTAATAGCGAGTGGACTTTTCCCATCCCTTTCTTTAGACTTGCAGTAAAGCTGAACAAGTTTACTCAGCTTGCACTTGAGCTTGAAGCCTTTTTTTGAATCCAAAAGTGGCATTAAAAATCCCTAAAGCTACAAGAAAGCCGAGACTAGAACCGCTACTTGCCCAATAGTACAGTGCCTTCCTCACTTTCCTATCTACCAAGCCCTACTTCAAACCCTTGCTAGAAGGACGAAAGGAATGATTCTCTGTGATACCATTTGAATAACGATAATCGGAGTGAAAAGCCTTAAAGAAAAAACTTTAGCAACGGTTGGAATTACTACTTACGCCAGCACCTGACGAGCTTACCTTATTATTAGAGAAAGGGAAAAGGGGGAATGTAGGGATATTCCATAACATCTGGTTCTCTAATGTTGATTCTGAATCTGGCTAAATTATGATATTGAAATTGCATTCGTCTCAAAGAAATATCCCCCAAAAAGGAATTCCATTGAGAGGCAATCATCACTAGTTTCTCCCGAGGGCATGGTCCCCTGAGAAAGAATGTATTTCAGTCAATTACATTGGCTGGGCAACCTTTTCTTCTATTGTTCCTTCTAAGATTGGGAAATAATAAGAATAATTTCAAAATAATAAAACAATTGAAAGCACTGAGGTTAATTCACATAGTCAGAAGGGAAACATGGTCGAGGATTGTAGATTCGACTACAGAAGCAGAAAACAGATATTTGTTGTTGTTGACTTCTGGCTGACTATTCAGCTCTATGAAATCAAATTATTCTCATAAGACTTTCTACTGGAAAATCCTAAAGGTCGAAAGAGAAAATAGCGCTCGCCGCAACTCAAGAGATTTGGGAGTGTATAAAATATCTATTGAAGACTTGCATGCAGGCCTCATAGCAAGCCTTGAATTCGAGCTCCATAGATCCGAACATATAAATGCTTGTAATCAGAGGAGAGGAAGATTAAGGAAAGATTCTCAATTCTAGAGAAAAGCAAGGTTTGGAACCCATGCGATGCACCTTTCTCCGTAAGCCTAGGAGCAAGTCAAGCGGTAAGAAAACCCATATCTATTTCATGTTTTTTTTTATGATATCGTTTTCTAAGATAGGACAGGTCAGGGGCAGGTGTCTTCGCGAGATCCGATACTCTTTCTCAAGTAGGTATAGATATCCGGTATGCGATGCGATATGCGAGATATACTTTCCTTTCTAAACAGGCTATATTGCTTTATATTTCTATCCTTTCCGTCCTTCCGGCTAGATGAATCAATCCATCCATCTTTCCAAGAAGGCGGCAAAGGGTGTCTTAGAATTTTTTTTCCTTACTAAATAAAAAGGAAAACAACAGCAACAAGACCAGAGAAAGGGCAAGGGAAAGGAATGTCAGTCAAAGTACTAGTATACCTACAGTTGATATACGATAGTCGTAGTAATAGCGGATCAGCGGTAGTAAAGCTTATTATAAGAGTAACAGTGGATCAACGACTAATTCTTACATTGGAAAAGAAGACTAGCTTGATTGCTTCACTTACTAGTAACAACTGATATTTGACCGTTGATCGAAGAGAACTGGAAGATCTTTCTTATGAAGGTAGGAATTCAAGGAATGCACCAGCTTCTGCCAATCCTCTTTCGATAGAAAATAGCACTTATTCTCCCTTTTATGGAGAGTCTAGAAGACGCGGAAAAAGAGTTAGTTATCAACAGCCTGGAGTCACCCTAGTTGAAATAGTGGAAAAGGCTTTGAAGTGCTTCTTCTTTTCTTTTAATTGAAGTAGAGAGGATTTATATCATAATATATATTTCTTGGCTCTAATCTTCTTTCATGGGCACCAAGAAAGAAGGCAAGTCGAACAACCAAATGATTTAGGAGTTCATACCCGAAAATCTCTGATTCATTCCTAAAGAAAGAGAAGGTCTTTCTTCATAAAGGAGAAGGCTTGATATTTTATTTGGTATACAACCGGTAGAGGAGGCTACCTATGAAGGGTTGCTTATTATTGGAGATGATGCTGTCTGGAATTCCGAACCGGTAGATGATGTGGGTTTGTATGGACTCGGACACCATTGTGTTTTTGAAATCCTTTATAGCAATCGTTTCAGCCCACTTAGAGAATTGTTGGTAGCGGCCAATAAAGACTTCTACCCTGCTGACAACGGCGGCATGAAGGCTCCGATGATGTCCATCCCCAAGGCCATGAACATCTATGTTGTGACGTGCAATAGTTTTGGAAGTTGGTGATGAATATAGTCTGCGTGCTACTTGCAAACCTTGCAGCTTTTGGCGTATTCAATGTAGTCGGATATCATGGTTGGCCAGTATTATCCTATATGAGCTATATTTGTCACTTTGGTCCCGTTTGGTGTACCACACATACTCCCGCGTGGACCTCTTGCATTGCTCTGGATATCCGTTCTTTGGTTGGCTATGCACTTCATATAGATCCCATCAAGCGATTACTTATAAAGGGCATCCTTCCACATGAGGAACTTGGTCGCACGTCTTCTTACTTCAATTCTTTTAGCTCTGCCTTCAGGTAGCCTTCCTTGAGGTAGTTTAGAAGGGTTTTTGCCAATCTTCCTTGCCCTCTTCAGTAGTTATCATGTTAATTGCCTCTGCCTGGGTGATTTCGAGGAGGAAGACCCTTCGTTCCCTGACCATGATAGTCATAGTCTTTTCAGACAGGAGAATCAAAGAAGCTGCCAACGAATGAATTTGCTAGCTAAAATCTCATACTATCTATTTGACTATAGACGATTATTTACTATTCAAGAAATCACTATCGAAAAAAGGCTCTCTTTTCAGGCTAAGGAGTGAATTCAACTTCAGACAAGTCTGGCAAAGTAGCTCATCTGGTAACACGATCATCCGTCCAACCTCTATCAATTGGTATTTCTTTCCCTTTGAATCACTTGAATCGGTCTAACCGGGCATCTTGAATCTCTAACAATCGCATATGTCTGACTGATAGGAGAGATCGGCTCTATGGCTGCCTTAAACTGCAGCCCTCTTTAAGCTCTCTTCTGGGGTATTTTATTGGTCAAGTAACAAGTCTCGATAAGCTGTCGCAATCAGGCTATGAGTTAAAATAGAAATCTTATCGATCTGTCTTTCAATACTTCCTATCTTCATGCTTGGGAATCAGTATTTGTTGCAATCACTCATTTGTTCTATCACAACTCTTTTTTCATCCAAACCTTGTATAGACAGTGTATGCCGAAGAAAGTTAGTTTCTTTCTCGCGTTCAACCTGAGAATCCTCTCTACCTAATCTTTAGTTGCTTAGCCCCAACTCCCATAGAATGATAAAGGAAAGCGAGAGCTTGATTCAACAAAAACTCTTGATCCTCACCCTCAGAGAGAATAAGCTCGACTAAAAGGGACCGAAGCACTCTTCCCAAATGGCATGACTGAAAGTTGATGTTATGTTGACTTTAGGCTAAGAAGTACTCATTCCTTCCATAGTCCTTTTCACTTCAAATCATTTTTCTAAATCCAAATCTGGTATAGATAGGAAAGACGATGACGGAAGCGTGACTCGACATGCAGACCTTAACTCGCAGATTTCAATGTGCTTTACTCTGACGACATTGATGACAGACTTTCTTTTTTATCTTGAATGAAACTTGATGTATGGCTTCCTTTCTGGCATGTTGACGAGTTGCCATCTTGATGGTCTTTGTAATGTTGCTCCCTAAAAACCCTTCTTCCAATGAAGTAGAATAAAATGTGAGTCTCGTCCAATTAGCCTATTGACCTAGGATTCCAAGAGAGAGAGAGAGACTGAGAGGGACGCTGTTTTTGACCCAACTCTTGACTTTTTTTGCCAATTAGACGCTTGAAAGACATATGGTAGCTTTCTTTCTGTGCATGCCCAACAAAACACTGTGTCGTCGCAAGACTTTTGATCACATTGTTCTCCATCTATAGTTCGGTTTGGATTTTATTGATTGGTTCCCTCCATGATTGTCTGGTTCGAATTGACAAAGTGTGACAAAATAAGATGATGACTCCTTGCTAGTTGCATTATCCTGACTGTTATCGGACCCATGTGACGATCAAAGGGGAGCAGTAGCTCGGCTCGAGTGATAGGGATAGGGAAACCTCTCGACTGAACCCCAAACTCGAACCTATGTCAGAATCCACGGGACTAAGTTGACTGCAACCTTTTTTGAATGCCGAACCAGTGTCTTAGTCAGAGGGAGGACTACCTGACCAACCAAGAACCCCGAGATACTAAACTGGAGTTTCAGTCTTGTTCCCATCCTTTCGTATGCCTAGACCAAGACCATGTTTGATCAAACTGGAGTCATAGTATTTTTTCCATCCTTCAGCTACCTAAATGCTGATGAGAAAAGAGGATATGACAGAGGCCCACAAACGGATAGCTTTTCAATCCCTATTCGACTATGAATTCCTGAATCTTCAACTGCTTAGCCCAAATTCTTGGCTTCCCTACAGAAAGTTGAAATTGGATTGAGGTATCTGCTCGGCTAAAGTTGAAAACCATGGTGATTTCAAACCTCGACTCTGTTCAAAAGTCTAACTAGATAGAGCATCACCGCTGAAGCCTACTGGAGCTGTAGCAATATAGGATTCCACCCCTCTGTATATGACCTTCCCACGTCTTGCTATTTTGCATCCTCTCACTCTCCCATAACGAATCTGTAAAATTCTTTCTCCCTTTCTTTCACACCGGATGGTGATGAAGGGTGATAACTCGCGCATTGTTAACCAACTCAAGCTTCAATTGTTGTACGAGTCACAACTACCTTGGCGAAATGGAGTGCCATCCGGATGACTGATTGAAGAAGCTGATGTGTCTTACCTTTTTTTATGAGTTCCATAAGGAGCGGACAGTGAAGGCTCGTGAGGGATACGACTACGTAGACAAGTCAGGTGATAGGATACGAGGATGATGCCCTCAAGTCCTTGTGCTTTTTTCCGTGTTTTGCCAAGTTTTATTGTAGGGAATAGTCACAATTGTGTTGATTGATTTGCTCATAAGCCATTTTCCATGGAAGTGGATAGTGAACCCGAATCTTTTTGACTTCATCCTCCCACTCACTCTAGCTAGGAAAGCTTTGGTTACTAAAGTACGATGACACTACCGGTAATTCTTTGCGGTGCTATTTACTGATTTTAATCTAATGCAGGATTTCTCTTGATCAGCATTCCTTGGTCTTCAATGGTGGAGATTAGTGGTCCATTTATTGATGTGCTAACTGACTTTCGATTGTCGTAGTAATACTTTCACTCTGTTGATTTTTTGGAATATCCATCTGAATAAGTCGACTAATAAGCCAATGGTTCAACAGTTCTACCAGTCAGGGAGGAATGATAGAATCCTAGTCCAACTCTGAACTCGTTTCCGATGTATCATCCTATGCTGATTTAGCTGATTTCACTTTTGTTTTTTATTGATGCAGCGAGGTTGCCAATCACGACTTTCTATGCATCTTAGCCTCATGCAACATACAGGTAACCCCCTCTACCTATGAATCCTATGGTTCATTTTGAAACTACCGATTACTAGCCCCGAGAATCAAAGCTCTCTCCCTAGTTTGGTATAGCGAAAGGTCAACGTCATACATATTGTCACCCGATAGCTAGCAGCAAGTGGCCCATTCGGCTAAAGTCTAACAGCAAACGCCAATGGTGCTCACTCGAAGTTAACTGGAACTAAAGCAATCAAGGTGTAGAATAGTGATGGTCCCTAAGTTACTAATTTCAACAAACCAACTATTCCGAACCATATATAAACAACATTGATGGAAAAGTGATGCTTGTAGACGGATGACCTGAGAACTCACAAGGCCGTAGCGAGTGAAGTATTCACTTCCTGCACCTTGTAAGCAACCTCTTTCGTAGGAATCCTTGTGGTGTGGGCTTTATGCTTTGGATAATTCCTGCCCTCTAGCAGTTTAAGAAAGTGTTCAGTAATCATCTGCTCTTAGAGCTTAATGATGGCTCCACAATTGTGTCTCAATATTCAAGAGCCTGCTGACGTGGCGGCTCTAACATTCATCATGGGCCAATCCAATATCCATACGCGGATGGGATATTATTGGTGTAAACAGAAACATTAATAATCTCGTTCCCACATAATCGATTTCTGCCCAACCTACGTCAGAGAAGAATCCTATCATTTCTGCTACTATGCTCAAGCCAACCTCTTCTTTCCCCACTAACCTTGGATGATTATCCCAAGAGGGGGCCCTGGGCGGTGGTGAGGTTCGGTTGTGAGTTTCCTTCCGTGATCGGCCCACCAAAGGCGTTTGCAGCTTGGATTGAGTATTGGGTTTCGCTCTTTGGACTTCATTGTTTGGCATAGACCATTGTTCACTCGCTTCCCTAGCAAGCAACCCCCGCAAGGAACCTCGTGTACTAGCTTACACAACTACTCCTAGCTCCACCCTCTCCTATCTATCTATTCTATCTTCTCTCTCTCGATCCAAGCCTTTATTACCTTCTCTCACTACCGCTCTTCATCCTTACCGCCCTGGGATATTGAGGCTGGGATCCAAACATTTCTGAGCTACCATTAACGTACCTCCCAGATTCGCAGCAATTAGCGGCATGTAGTCTCAACTTTCTCTTTCCCTTTATCCCGTGCCTAGGTGAACATGAATGTCTTTCTCTCGGCTTACTACGATTTTTGGGTGGGAAGAAAGCCATTGCTCGCTCTTTGAACGAATACGCTCTTGGTCTATAAGAAGAGCATCTCTCTCTGTCTATTCAAAGATTCGAGACAGCTTGTTAAGTTGGAGACATTGGTTCCACGTCCTTACTCTCTTATCTCTCTCACCCTGGTTAGGCTCCAGCTTAGTGTGATTAAACTGTGAATCGAGTCAGGAATAAGAAGTCCAGCTCCTAGCTTTAAAGAAGAGAAGAAAGACCTGGCTTCAAGGGAAATGCTTTATTTTAGGAAAGAAAGATTCCAAGCTTATGCTGAATCGATAGTGGACTTGCCTTGGTCTTCTGTGAGTTCCAGGGATTTAGATCAAGGTAGTTTAGTTCCCCGAGGCTAATTCAATTCAGTCTTGTGAAGTTGTGAAATAAGCTCTTGCCAACCTTTGCGGAATATAGTCAGTGTGCCATGAGTAAAGTAAGGATGAGATGAAGGTTGTGGATTCAGTTCAGGTACAATAGAGAAAAAAATTCGCTCAGGTGAATAGCCGAAAGAATCACAAGAAGAAGAAATTCATATTTTATCTATCATACCATAGAGAAAAGGATATAGAAAAGTAAGGTTTGGAGCCCTTCTTTGTTAGGATGGATGTCTTCTCTCTTCTTTCATAAGCTGCATTTTGCATATATAAAAAAGAAATAGGAAAGATTCGAAACTAGCCCAACCTCTTCATGGTCACATCCTATTTTTTGACGCTTTTTGTGTTGTTACATGTGCCTTACGGTATCCAGATCCAGTCCTCTCTGCTTCCTATGATTGAAGTGAAGATCTGGAATAGACTGCCTGTTGGTAAGAAAATACATAATGAATATCTTTCTAATAGAATTGGGGACTAGTATACCTGTCCCATGAAAGAGGTGAAAGAGCGGTTGGATAGGTAGAGTCTTAGTCTCTATCGAAAGCAGATCGAAGGTCTTTACTCAGCAAAGAGATCAAAGAGGAGATAGGCATAGTTCAACAACTACATCTTCGCAAGACTAGTCTCACAAACACGGTTTGATAGCTTAGCTATGGAGCTACAACCAATGGCTACAATGCCACTCTTCCTAAGCAACATTTAGTAACAACATCGATAGCCTGGCATTTCGTCATATATCATACCAGCTCCTACCCCGAACTCGCGGTTAACGGCCCTTTTTGGATCCCTTATTTTCATGCTTCTTTCTTTTAAGCAATTCCTGATTTCTCGATCGCAGGTTTCGAACTCAAGGACTGACATATCAGAAGTGTTTACTCAAAGAGATATCGACCAAGGAAATGCTAACATATCACTTCCACGCAGACTTTCCACATTTGTCTCACTGAAACTACACGTGGATCTGGAAGAGACACTGATTGCGCTTTACACACGCTGGCCTTTTACGGATTAGCAGAACCAATGCCACAATAAGGCACTCAAAGAATCCACTGATAAGGGACGTGGGTGGGGTTACGAAAGAAACTACAACAAGCACACATCTCTTACCTTTCCGTAGGAGATATAAGTTTACATCCTAAGTCTGATAATAAGGGAATAATAAGACTATTTCCCACCTTATTCGGATAAAGACCAAGTTGGTCCGATCGTCGCTTCGCTCCTACTTGACGCAGGGGAGTCTAAAGCAAACAAATCTTCTTTGCCGAAAGGCATACTAAGCTTACTCTGTCTAAGGGAAAGAATCATCTCTTTATAGGCCGAGAGGAAAGAGAAGAACTAGGTATTCCACTCTAAGTCTAAGAAGGGGTATTATGAGTAGGTAAAATACCAACTATATATCACTAGATAAACAAAGAGTTACGATCGATGTACGTGAGGGGGAATTCACTACTTAACACTACCACTACTTTTCTCAATACCAATGCTGGCTGCACAGCTTAAATGCTTTAACTACTTACCTTGCCACTCCTCACCAAACACATCTCGATGCTCACTACTCAATACAACCCAGAACCAATAGCTACTCAGTCAAAAGGAAGATTATCACCTTTTCGAATAGACCATGAAAGGTTAGTTACCCATCTTGGGATTACTCTTTACCAATCCTAATATTAGCCTCCGAAGATCCACGAAGGAAGTCATTTCAATTTCCAGAGAAGATAGTTGGTAGAATCATTTTTTCTTCAAAGAAGGTCCGGATAGAATAGTTATAGTAAGCGTGCTCAATCCACTATTGTAGTAGTCAGCCGTAAAGCTGGTGATAGCGCTATATTTACCCTTTTGCCAATCGCCCACGTTATATGAGTTACCCTTCCCCCATGGGGGATTTCATTCTCAGTTCAAGTAGAATCCGATTAGGGAGAGTTTAAGTCAGTCCACCAACGAATCCATAAGTCAGTTGACTTGAAAAGGAAGTCTTTCCCCTTTTGAGGCTAGACCTTGAAGTTGGAAGTTTCAATCCAAGTCCTTAGTTCAAGAATAAACAAGAAGATAGTAAGCAGTAAGCAAACAAGCTAGCGAGGAGTTAGAAAGCTAACTCGAAAGCAAGGGGAATATCAAAGTCAGGTTTGAGAGCTGGTGCTATAGATGGTAAGTCCCCAAGGATTAGGATCGACTAAGCTTTTACAGCAATTCCCTAGTGAGAATAGTGATGGTACGCTAACCCTGGTGAGTAAGGTTTGAGTAATCTATCCCCTGCGCCAGTAGTTAGTTACGCTCTATCAAGTAAGTAATCCCCCCATATAAACCTCTCTCAAGTAGAGCTATCAGTAATTTCATCTTTTTTATCCCTAGGAGCTAGAGCATTGATTGGGATATACCAACTATCAGCTTCCCTGGTGTTGCCAACCCTCATGCCTGTAAGTTCATTAGTCATAAATTTAGCACAGAGCGTTGTATGAGGCAACTATCTAATCCCTAGTCAAATAGAAGAAAGCAGAGTCAAAGGGAAATGTATTTTAAAAGGCTATCTATCCCCTCATCCCGCTTCGATGCTTATGGGTAAATGGATGACATCTTTGAGATGAGAGAGCTGGATTGATTTCGACCTTGCTTAACACATGGAATTGGCCATCTTTCCTTGGTTAGAATAGCGAATTCGAAGTATGTTTTCGAGGGGCTTACAGAAGCTCGTGAAAACTAGATTTATAGGAGTGAAGAGGGGAGATGGAAGGAATGCCGAGAATTCGTTGCACGAATATGCTCTTGTCTCTTTGAATCGTATCATCCATGGCAAGTGCTATCGTACATAAGATCACGGCTGCATTTAGGAGTGATATTTCCCTATTCAACAAGTCGGGTTTGGTCTATGAAAAACATCTCCTAAAGGAAGTAGAAGTGACATATGTTATGTCGGCGTAAGCGATCTTTTTATTACGGAATTCCATAGTTTGGATCTTTGATGGAATAGAAAGAGTCTAAGAGGATGCCATGCCATAGAAAGAGTAGTTAATGCCATTTCAAGAAGAAGGGTGCAAGTGAATCAGAACTTGAGAATCTAGCTATTGCGAAAACTGTCTTCGCATAGGGAAATGCCAACAACTTAAAGTCTTCCCACATAAGAGTTTGAAAGAGAGACTATTAATGGAAGGCTACTTTTCGGAGGTTGAATGCAGGGAATCGCTACTTACTAAGGTGATTGGGGCGGCAATGATTTTCTCGATAGGGGGCAGTCCGATGTCCCCATTCTCTATGAGGCTTTGAATACTTTCCTTTAAGCCACATCACTTTTAAATGGGATGGACATCTTAGTCACAAGAGTTTGGATTCTCGGTCTTCCCTTCTTTATTCGACCTGACCTCTTCCATTGTGGTAGTTCTATATGGTCTTCCTTCATCAACTCCTCGAAGATATCTTTCACGATTTCATCAGGGAATTCAAAACCCAACCTCTCTTCTTAGGAGGGTTTCTTCTCACCATTTCCCTTCTCCTTACTATTTTTCATCATCTTTTTTGGCCTTCCCTATCACCATTCTTCTTTTTCTTTGCTTCGACTCCAATTGTCTCAACCTTTGAAGCTGCCTTGGGCTTTGAGTTGAGTGCCTCATGCTAAGGTGCATTTCTAGGTCTTGTGCCTTGGTGCATAAGTAATTCAAATCATCAAAGTTTTGAGGCATGAGATGGACTGAGAGTTCATGCCTCAAAGATTCGGACCCTTTTGACCTGCTATGTCATTTCTTTATGCCCCTACCAGGGAGGAGAGGAAGTGGCTGGTCCTCTAGGGCCAGGGAAAGACAGGGTAACCTTTTGTGGACACCTGAAGGGAAGGGTTTGCCATCTCGCGAGAAAGTCAGACACAAAATCATTGTCACGTTCCTTGCTTTCAATGAGTTCTGCAACTCTAACTTTCTTTTCAGTCTTTCTCCTCACATGCCAAGTCCAAGGGTCTCACATTAGCTTAGTGAGCGTAAAATAGAATTCCACTACTTACCAGATCACGAGATGAGATCTGAGTTCAAGTGTAATAATGAATTGCACACCTACCTACTTACAAGTAAGAGAATAAGGTAACCCCAAGCTCGATCTTCGCCAAGCTAGCCTTTTCAAAAGTTCACTCCCGGCTAGGCCTAACGCCCCTGATAGAGTTAGTTGGTAGACCAATGTGATTGAGAGTGCTTCTTTTCCAAGCTCCTCCGATGGTAGTGGAAGCTCTTGTTCTTGTTGGTGTTGTTGAAAGTAACTCTTTACTATTTTTAGACGAGATAGAATGTCTTCTCAGACAGATTATGGTCCTTTCGGGTTTCCTATAGAAATCCTATCGACTCACTTTGTTCCAAACCTTTTCTTATGTATGGGATTTCAAGTAGAATCAGCTAGTGCTGACTTAGGATAGTCCTTGACTACCTTCTTATTTACTTGTTGAGCACTACTGGGCAAAGATTTTTTCATATGATTATATGGTATGGGACTTACTAGCTTCCCTCGAGAAGCTGGCTTTTTGGGGTTTGGCATTCTTAGGAACGATAGATGTCATGCCCCAACTCGACCCCACCTACGATTAGTCAGGACGAAATGGAATTTTGGCAGTATAACGACAGTAAATAGGATACCGAGGCTCTAAACCAACCTCATTAGAACATCATACATCAACTCCACAAACCATACAACAAACAACTCCTCAATAAAATAACAACATACATCATAACCATATTATACAATAAAAATTCCTCGTTATACGCCTCCGTTCCAACATAATACATGAACCTTAATATACATTACAAAAACATATTGAACCAATCTAGCAACCTAATTATAAACAAAAGAAAGGCTACCAAGACAACATCAACTAATTCAGTATCTTTTCAACATATTTTACATTATGAACTACAAAGCATATAAAAGTCTACTAAGTTAATTACAGGATAGTAAAACAATACAACATCAAGGATAAGACTCCGGAACATAAGACTCATCCACGTAAGGCACATTTTCCTCTTCAGGAGGCACGTACCCGTAATCTTGCGAAAGTACACCTGTAAGCATGCAATAATAGAGAATGAGCTTATATAAAATAAGCCCAGTGAGGATCCGATAGATCTCGAGCAAGGTTTACTAAGCTCCTTGGAAATAATCCTTTGAGCAAGTAAATACACAATAACAACAATAAACTATCATCACATAACTATAATGACCAATCAATAAAGGATACATTAGTTGGTGTAGCTCCAAACACCATCACGATCACAACAGCCTTCTTGTGACTCCCATAAAATCACGCACCCAAGGTACCCCACTAGCCTCGCCCTTCATGACACCTCCGTCATGCGAGCTGGAGGTAGTTTCTAGTAGTCATGCCGTTTTCAACCCGACAGCCCGATGCTGCCCGAGAGGTGGCACACACATACCAAAGACTCAGCAATAATAATAAACATGAATCTTTCACAAAAGGACAGTCTAGTAGAACTACCTACCTCCCGGCATCAATCATGAATCAATAATCATCAATAATCATATTATCATTACAATAACATCAATAACCAATTTAACGACAAATAACTCAGCTAGATGACAAAGTAGGCCATCTAACTGAACATGCATTAAACACACAATCAAACCCTAGTTTACCCATCAACAACTCACAATTCAATCAATCAAACCACACCCAATCAACTAAGGCTCAATCTAATATTTTAAAGAATGACAACCTAAACTTCAAATAATCATATCTTACATTCTACTAATCCAAACAACTCCAAATCAGTTTCAAACACTCACCCATTCAATCAACTACATTAGCCCCCTCGGAAACCAACCAAAACACATCCAAATCATGCTCAATAACCCTAAAACCCTAGTGTGTCATGGCTGAAATTTCTGGATTTTAGCACGGACATCACAATCGAAAATTCGGTATTACAACAGCGCTACCACGTAATTATCAAACTTTTAGAAATCAACGGCAATCGATTCTGATCAACACAACTCAAAATAATCAACATTTAGCAAATTAATCAACTTTAAATACCAGAAAAATAATAATTATTCTACAATCGTTCAAATCTCGTAGGATTACATATAAATGATCCCTAGCATGCATGGAGCAATAATCTAACATCAGATTAACATTCTAACAGTTCGATATTCAATTCTACGCAAAAACACAAAAGATGAGTTTTGAGATCTAGAATTTTTCTCTCACCTTTGATGCGATATAAGCCTAGAAATGTGCTCAATGGATGCTCAAAAGGTGGAATCAAGCTTTGGTTGATGGAAATTGGCCTTGGATTGCAACTTTTAATGAAAAATGCCTTTGAAAAAGTTGAAGAAAAAGCATGGTTTTCTCCTATAGAGCTCTCGGCCCTTTGTGTGTGTTGAGGAGTGTGTTTTGTGTTGTGTTTAGTGTGTGTTGGTGATATAAGCTTAAAGGTCAACATTTTAAATAAAGTCAAAGTTGAATTAACTTAGTATTTTTGTGTTTTCTTGACTTTAAATGCATTTTCTTGATCACCAAAGTTCAAAACAATTATTCAACACCCAAGATAGCTCAAGTAGGTTATTTTTAGCTGACAAGAAATTTTACAATCAAACAATTTCACCCGAGATGGCTTAAAACTCGATTTTTGCAAAAGTCGGTGTAAAAACCCTAATAAATTCCTAAGCCGATTTTAAAACCGTTTTAATCAAACACAGGTCTATTAAAGTCCGTGGACTTGTTCTAGAAGGGTTAAAAAGATCAGTTTCAAAATTTTAGCGGACGTGTTTTGAAAACACTATTCACTAAAAGTCAACAATAAAATTTCTGACTCTGCTTTTGATGAAAATTTCATGAATGCACATTTAGCATGTTCTAGGAGTATTGATATCAAAATTACCACATTCTAAGTCACATAGCACATAGACAGGTTAATTCACGCAAAACGAGATAAGATAGAAAAGTGGGGTTTCACATTCTCCCCCCTTAAAGAAATTTCGCCCTCGAAATTCTTACTTGATGTACTGAACAGATCTGGGTACTGCTGCTGCATCTGATCTCGTCTCTCCCAGGTAGCTTCCTCAATGCCGTGATGCTTCCACAACACCTTAACCATCGGAATCTTCTTCGACCTTAACTCTCGTTCCATCTGATCAAGAATACGAATCGGATGCTCGTCATAAGTCAGATTCTCACGAAGTTGTAACGGCTCTGGCTCAAGAATATGAGAAGAATCCGGATTATATTTCCGCAAATTAGACACGTGAAATACATCGTGGACATTAGAGAAGTTCTCCGGTAAAGCAAACCGATATGCCAACTTACCAACCCTGCCGGTAATCTCAAACGGCCCAACACATCTTGAACTTAGCTTTCCACCTTTACCATAATGAGCAAACCTCTTACGAGGAGACAATCTCAAGAAAACCTGATCTCCGACTGCAAACTCTAAGTCCCGACGATGCTTATCAGCATAACTCTTAAATCTACTCTGCGACGTAAGCATTCTGCCTGATCAACTGAACATTCTCAATCTTCTCAAGAAGCTCTGGCATGATAGTCGGATCAATAGTCTTCATCTCCCCTACCTCGTCCCAATATAAAGGTGAACGGCACTTACGACCGTAAAGAGCTGCAAAAGGTGCCATCCCAATAGTAGCTTGATAACTATTGTTATAGGCAAACTCGGCAAGTGGTAGATGTTACTCATGCTCCGATTCAGATTTAGAATAGACCAAGATATCATCAATAAAGATTACCACGAACTGATCTAAATACGGCTAAAAAACCCGATGCATAAGATCCATGAATGCTGCTGGTGCATTAGTTAATCCAAAGGGCATAACAACAAACAGATAATGCCCGTACCGAGTCCTAAAGGCAGACTTCGGAACATCCTACGTGCGAATCCGAAGCTGATAATACCCCTGCCTCAAATCAAATTTAGAATAGACTTTGGCTCCCTGAAGTTGATCAAACAACTCGTCAATCCGTGGCAAAGGATATTTGTTCTTGATGGTCACTTGATTCAAACCACGGTAATCAATACACAATCTCAAGGTACCATCCTTCTTCTTCAAAAATAAAACAGGAGCTCCCCAAGGTGAAGAACTCTGGTGAATGAATCCCTTCTCCAATAACTCCTACAACTGAGTCTTCAATTCCTTCAACTCAACTGGTGCCATCCGGTATGCTGATTTAGAAATAGGTTGAGTACCGGGAATAAGATTAATCACAAACTCCACATCTCTCTCTGGCAGTAACCCTGGCAACTCCTCGGGAAATACATTGGGATATTCCCGAATAATAGGGACTTCCTCTAGTTGTAGCTTATCAGATGGCTTGTTGATCAAATAGGCAAGATAACATGAACACCCCTTACTCACTAACTTAACAACTTTAGTTGCTGAGATAACAAAACTCGTCTTTGCACCCCGGTTCCCTACTACCTCAACTACTGGCTGATCTGGCAAACGAAACTGTACTACCTTGGTTCTACAGTTCAACTGGGCATCATACTTAGAAAGCCAATCAATACCCAATATAACATCATACCTCCGGATAGGAAATAAGATAAGGTCCAAAGAAAAACTATACCCCTTAACATGTATTATACAATCCTTACATACTAAGCCAGTCACATACTTATCAATCAAAGATGTACTAATCTCAACCACATAAGGCAATCTTTCAGGTTGCAAATTAACACGTTGCACACAAGCAGGAGTAATGAAAGAATGCGTAGCACCAGAATCAATCAACACTTTAACAAGTTGATCAATTATAAGGAAGTTACCTTCCACAACTACAGTCTCCTCAGGCATCTCCTCTAAGTCAACTGCGTAGGCCCAAGCCTGAACCCGCTGCTGCTAAGGTGCACTGGCCGTAGGTCGGCCCTGATAACCTTGAGTCGTTGTCCAACCCTCAGTCCTCGCATACCTAGGGCAATCCCTCACCCTGTGCTGATTGCTGCCGCAACCTAAACACGTCCCTGCTTTTACTCTGCAATGGGCCTCCACATGCCCCATGCGATTGCAGTGAGTACACTGCGGTGATGATGCACTAACACTGCCCCTAGAAGAACCAGGACCTGAAGAAACAGCTGATCTAGCCTACTGCTGCTGAGGCCTTACCAAACTGGGCCTGTACTGACCCTGAGACTGGGCTGGCCTGAACTGGGATTGAACCTGATATGACCCCTGCTGAAACTGAGGCCGATAATAACTCTGCTACCCCTGTGGCATAAAAGAACTCTGCTGAACTGGTGGCCTGTACACAACCTGCTGTACGGGAGGCCTATACATACTCTGCTGATATTGCGGCTGATACAGCCTCTTACTGGGCTGACTAGACACAAGTTGATCCCCCTTTCTCTTCTCTAGTCTAGAAGCTGCCTCAAAAGCCTCAGTGAATATATCATACCGATTTAGAGCTATCACATCCTGAATCTCGGGCCTCAACCCCAACATGAATCTATGAGTCCTCTGCTCCTCATCAGCCACATACTCCGGTGCATAACGGGACAATCGAGTAAAGGTGGCCTCATACTGAGCCACTGAAGCATCTCTATGCACTAAGGCTAGAAACTCTGCCTCTCTCCGTTCCCTTGCGATCCTTGGGACATACTTTGCCCGGAAAGCTATCAAAAAGATACCCCAAACATACGGAATACCCTAAGTCGCCCAGCTAGTTCTCACTGTGCGCCACTATTCTTCTGCCTCATCATCTAACAAGTACACGACAAAGGAGACTTTTTGCTCATCGGTATAGTCAAGAGGATCATCAATCTTCTCCACCTTGCTAATCCACGCCTCAGCCTTCCTATCATCCGGCTCCCCCTGAAATCTAGGTGGATGATACCCTAAGAACTCTTTCAGGGTGCCATGCCCGTGGTTTCCACCCTGCACATTCAACAATTGAGCCTGCCAAGCCTGAGTCTGGGCAGCCTGCCCTGCTATCAACTGAGCCTGTCCGGCCACTAACTCAGCAATCCTCTCCATAGCTGCCCCCAAACGGTCATCACCCCTATCACGGCCCGGTGCCGCATTACCAGGAGTCTCATCAGTCATCTCAGGCCTACCTCTAGTTCTTGGTCTGCCCGTCATTCTACTAATCAAAGAGTTAGCACAGGTTATAGCACGTAAACATGTTATGAACAACTATTAGCACATAAACAACAAAGTCATATAAAACACAAAAACAAATTGATCACATAATCACATAAGCACTAAATTACATAATCACTTAATCACTTAATCATTTAATCATATTAATACATAGATCACTTTTCTTTCTTTTCATACATACTTTCATGCTAAGACCATTACCCATATTCCAAGAATACCCTGGCTGACAACTAACATGCGCTATGATACCACTTAAATGTCACGCCCCAATTCAACCCCACCTACGATCAATCAGGATGCAACGGAATTTTGGCAGTATAACGACAGTAAATAGGATACCGAGGCTCTGAACCAACCTCAATAGACATCATACATCAACTCCACAAACCATACAACAGACAACTCCTCAATAAAATAATAACATACATCACAACCATATTATACAATAAACATTCCTCGTTATACGCCTCCGTTCCAACATAAGACATGAACCTTAATATACATTACAAAAAAATATTGAACCAATCTAGCAACCTAATTATAAACAAAAGAAAGGCTACTAAGACAACATCAACTAATTCATTATCTTTTCAACATCTTTTACATTATGAACTACAAAGCATATAAAAGTCTACTAAGTTAATTACAAGATAGTAAAACAATACAACATCAAGGATAAGACTCTGGAACATAGGACTTATCCACGTAAGGCACATTTTCCTCTTCAGGAGGCATGTACCCGTAATCTTGTGAAAGTACACCTGTAAGCATGCAATAATAGAGAACGAGCTTATATAAAATAAGCCTAGTGAGGATCCGATAGATCTCGAGCAAGGTTTACTAAGCTCCTTGGAAATAATCCTTTGAGCAAGTAAACACACAATAACATCAATAAAACTATCATCACATAACTATAATGACCATTCAATAAAGGATATACTAGTTGGTGTAGCTCCAAACACCATCACGATCACAACAGCCTTCTTGTGACTCCCATAAACTCACGCACCTGAGGTACCCCACTAGCCTCACCCTCCATGACACCTCCATCATACAAGATGGAAGTAGTCACTGGCAGTCATGCCATTATCAACCCAACAGTCCGATGCTGCCCGAGAGGTGGCATACACATACCAAAGACTCAACAATAATAATAAACATCAATCATTCACAGGATGACAGTCTAGCAGAACTGCTTACCTCCCGGCATCAATCATCAATCAATAATCATATTATCATCATAATAGCATCAATAACCAATTTAACGACAAATAACTCAGTTAGATGACAAAGTAGGCCATATAACTGAACATGCATTAAACACACAATCAAACCCTAGTTTACCCATCAACAACTCACAATTCAATCACTCAAACGACACCCAATCAACTAAGGCTCAATCTAACATTTTAAAGAAAGACAACCTAAACTTCAAATAATCATATCTTACATTCTACTAATCCAAACAACTCCAAATCAGTTTCAAACACTCACCCATTCAATCTACTACATTAGCCCCCTCGAAAACCAACCAAAACATATCCAAATCATGCTCAATAACCCTAAAACCCTAGTGTGTCATGGCTGAAATTTTAGGATTTTAGCATGGACATCACAATCGAAAATTTGGTATTACAACGGCGCTACCACGTAATTATCAAACTTTTAGAAATCAGCGACAATCGATTCCAATCAACACAACTCAAAATAATCAACATTTAGCAAATTAATCAACTTTAAATACCCGATAAATAATAATTATGCTACAACCGTTCAAATCTCGTAGGAATACATATAAATAATCCCTAGCATGCATGGAGCAATAATCTAACATCAGATTAACATTCTAACAGTTCGATATTCAATTCTACACAAAAATACAAAAGATGAGTTTTGAGATCTAGAATTTTTCTCTCACCTTTGATGCGATATAAGCCTAGAAATGTGCTCAATGGATGCTCAAAAGGTGGAATCAAGCTTTGGTTGATGGAAATTGGCCTTGGATTGCAACTTTTAATGAAAAATGCCTTTGAAAAAGTTGAAGAAAAAGCTTGGTTTTCTCCAATGGAGCTCTCGGCCCTTTGTGTGTGTTGAGGAGTGTGTTTTTTGTTGTGTTTAGTGTGTGTTGGTGATATAAGCTTAAAGGTCAACATTTTAAATAAAGTCAAAGTTGAATTAACTTAGTATTTTTGTGTTTTCTTGACTTTAAATGCATTTTCTTGATCACCAAAGTTCAAAACAATTATTCAACACCCAAGATAGCTCAAGTAGGTTATTTTTAGGTGACAAGAAGTTTTACAATCAAACAATTTCACCTGAGCCGGCTTAAAACTCAATTTTTGCAAAAGTTGGTGTGAAAACCCTAATAAATTCCTAAGCCGATTTTAAAACTGTTTTAATCAAAAACAGGTCTATTAAAGTCCGTGGACTAGGTCTAGAAGTGTTAAAAAGACCAGTTTCAAAATTTTAGCGGATGTGTTTCGAAAATACTATTCACTGAAAGTCGACGATAAAATTTTTGACTCCGTTTTTTGTGAAAATTTCATGAATGCACATTTAGCATGTTCTAGGAGTATTGATATCAAAATTACCACATTCTAAGTCACATAGCACATAGACAGGTTAATTCATGCAAAACGAGATAAGATAGAAAAGTGGGGTTTCACACCTCACCTCAAGGCCGGTTCATCGGGAACACAAACCCTGTTCCAAAACCGAAGAATACCATCCTCATGCAGTTTAAAGTCAGACTGATCATCCGTGATTTGCTCCTTGATATGTTGAACTTTAACATCAAGTTGCTGAGCTTCTCTAATATGAGACAACAATAAAGGCTGAATACGGAGATGTGAACACATCACCATAACCTGAGTCAACTATGGTCTCCAATAAGTGAATTCCTCAAGAATTTCCCTTTTCTTGACAGCCAAACAAGCAACACTCGCCTTCCGGCTGAGAGCATCTGCTACAACATTTGCCTTTCCAGGTAGATAATTGATAGAACAATTATAATCTCTAAGAAGCTCCATCCACCTCCGTTGATGCATATTCAACTCCTTCTGTGAGAACAAGTACTTCAGACTCTTATGATCAGTGAAAATCTCGAACTTACTGCCCTATAGATAATGACGCCACTTCTTCAGTGCGAAGACAACTGCTGCCAACTCAAGATCATGAGTCGGATAATTCACCTCATAAGGCTTCAACTTCTTGGAAGCATAGGCAATAACTCAGCCATCCTACATAAGAATACATCCCAAGCCCTCCTTGGATGCATCGCTATAAATAACCATATTATCGGTCCCCTCTAGTAGAGCAAGTACTGGAGCGGTAGTCAACCTCTTTTTCAGCTCCTGAAACCCACTCTCACACTTCTCATGCCAAGCAAAGATAGTCCGTTTCTAAGTCAACTTAGAAAGTGGCCCAGCAATCTTTGAGAAGTCCTTTACAAACCTACGATAATAACCCGCCAAGCCGAAAAAGCTACGGACCTCAGAAACATTCTCTGGCCATTTCCAAGACATCACCACTTTAGTCTTAGTGGGATCTACAGATATACCGCTCTGTGTAATAACATGACCAAGAAAAGATATGCGTTGCAGCCAAAATTCACATTTGCTAAACTTGGCAAATAGCTGATGCTCCTACAGCTTCTGTAAGACAAGCCGTAGATGTTGCTCGTGCTCCGATTCAGATTTAGAATAGACCAAGATATCATCAATAAAGATTACCACGAACTGGTCTAAATACGGCTGAAAAACCCGATGCATAAGATCCATAAATGCTGTCGGTGCATTAATTAATCCAAAGGGCATAACAACAAACTCATAATGCCCGTACCGAGTCCTGAAGGCAGACTTCAGAACATCCTCCGTACGAATCCGAAGCTGATAATAGCCCTGCCTCAAATCAAATTTAGAATAGACTTTAGCTCCCTAAAGTTGGTCAAACAACTCATCAATCAGTGGCAAATGATATTTATTCTTGATGGTCACCTGATTCAAACCACGGTAATCAATACACAATCTCAAGGTACCATCCTTCTTCTTCACAAATAAAACAGGAGCTCCCCAAGGTGAAGAACTCTGCTGAATGAAACCCTTCTCTAATAACTCCTGCAACTCCTTCCCCTCAGCTGGTGCCATCCGGTACGCTGACTTAGAAATATGTTGAGTACCGGGAACAAGATTGATCATAAACTCCACATCTCTCTCTGGCGGTAACCCTAGCAACTCCTCGGGAAATACATTGGGATATTCCCGAATAATAGGGACTTCTTCTAGCTGTAGCTTATCAGATGGCTTGTTGATCAAATAAGCTAGATAACCCGAACACCCCTTACTCACCAACTTAACAGCTTTAGTTGCTGAGATAACAAAACTCGTCTTAGCACCCCGGTTCCCTACTACCTCAACTACTGGTTGATCTGGCAAATGAATTTGACTACCTTGGTTCTACAGTTTAACTGGGCATCATACATAGAAAGCCAATCCATACCCAAGATAACATCATACCCCCGGATAGGAAATAAGATAAGGTCCGAAGGAAAACTATACCCCTTAACATGTATTATACAATCCTTACATACTAAGCCATTAACATACTTATCAGTCAAAGAGGTACAAATCTCAACCATATAAGGCAATCTTTCAGGTTGCAAAATTAACACGTTGCACACAAGTAGGAATAATGAAAGAGTGCGTAGCACCAGAATCAATCAACTCTTTAACAAGTTGATCAAGTATAAGGAAGTTACCTTCCACCACTACAGTCTGCTCAGGCATCTCCTCCAAATCAACTGCGTAGGCCCGAGCCTGGACCCGCTGCTGCTGAGGTGTACTGGCCGCAAGTCGGCCCTGATAACCCTGAGTCGTTGTTCGACCCTCAGTCCTCGAATATCTAGGGCAATCCCTCACCCTATGCTGATTGCTGCCGCATCCTAAACACGTCCCTGCCTTCACTCTGCAATCGGCCTCCATATGCCCCGTGTGCTTGCAGTGTGTACACTGCAGTGATGATGCACTAACACTGCCCCTAGAAGAACCAGAAGCTGAAGAAGCAACTGAACCAGCCTGCTGCTGAGGCCTTACCAAACTAGGCCTGTACTGACCCTGTGACGCCCGAGATTCTACCATACACATTTTTAAATATTACATCCATTATTTGCGCATTTTCACTGTGCAATACTTGTTACTTTATGTAATCACTATTCATTCCGTTTTTCAACTGCTTAATTATCTTGAATTAGCATTTTTCTTAAATCAAATTAATTGTTTTAAGAATGAGAAAAATATGCTTTTGAGCTAAGAGCGATAGGAGCACTCGTTTGGGAAATGTTTTTTTTTAGCAAACTAAGAATAGTGTTACGTAACTAACTTAGAGTTTTAATTAGCTAGCTTACATTTCTTCACTTTAGACTCATTTAAAGCTAACTACGCGTATTTTAGTGGACCACTTAAGCACCCACTTGACCCCACCTTTAATAAAACTCACCCCACAAACAATTTAGCTCATAACTTAGCAAAAACAAAAAACAAAAAGTGCAGGAATTACTGTTCAAAAACCAAACAGCCATCTAGCAGCCAAGAGAAGTGATTTTGCTCTTCAATTCTTCAATCCAAGCCTCTCCAAGCCTAGAGCAAGTAGTTTAGGGTGTGTACAAGCCTCCTAGGTGCTCCTACGCACTTTAGATGAGGGATTTCATGACTTTTTACGCATTTTAAAATTGTTGCTATTTTCTTGATTTGTTAGAAATGTGTTCCAATGCTAACGTAATGCTTACCTATGCTATTATACCTTGTATATAAGTGCTAGAGAACGTATTTGAGCCATTGGTTCGTATTTTAAACTGTTAGAATCGTTAATTTGATTTATGAGGTGAATAATGATGAAATTCTAGGGTTTTGTGTAATTGCACGAATTAGCATGATTCAATGCTTTTAATAGATGCCTTAGGTGCTAATGAAGGTAGTCTAATAGCCCCGTGCAATTGAATTGCTCTAAATTTGCATAGAACGTGAGTTAGCCGACTTTAACAAAGAGATTTCGGGGTTAATGTGAATCCGGGTGGATTCGGGATTCACTTTTAGAATTCTTAGGCTACTTAGGTGCTATAGAAGCCTTGTAAATCCTTGGTTGAAGCCCGGTTGAGGTATGTGTAGTTCAAAGCTATAAGAGGGAAATTGGGGCTTTCGGGGTAATTGCGAGTAATCGAACGTAATTGCGGGTTGTAAGGGTACCTTAAGGGTTAATTAGAAGATTGGTATATCTTTCCCTCTAATTTGAATCATTAATGTGAGTTTAAAGGAAAACGGAAGGAATTACTAAGGGGTTTAAGGGTAAATTCGCTTGTCACTTGCATCTAAGACCTTGGCATGTCTCTATATGTGTTTAAATATGGTTTCAAGTTGTTTTGAAGCTTTTAGTGTAGTTCTATGTGTATCTTGAATTTTTTCCTTTGTAAACCTCTTAATTGCTTATATTGAACTGCTTTTAATCTATTTGTTGCGAGGTCAACCTACTTTGTTGATCCTCCCACGTGTTATTGCTTATATTGTTATTGATATCTTGTCATTGTTAAGTACATTGCATAGTGGTTGCGCAACCATAGTGTCAGGGGCGGATGTGTTGAATATCGGCTGGGCGGCAGAGGGCTTGCCAGTGGATATTCAAACTCCGTGCCCTAGTCCCTCATTCGCCTGGTCCGGAGATTTTCCAGGGAATGTTGGGTAGTAGGATTATCGGGGTACATCCGGAGTATACCCACTGGAGTGTTTGGGGTTATGCCGGCTTATCGTGAATCGTGATCGTGGTTCGTGGATCGTGAATGAAGACTGTAATACCCGAGCCCGGAATGTGAAATTTATTGTTTATTATTTTGAAAATTATATTTCCTTAAATTCTTTGTGAATTAATTGTTACTTTCTCGCTGTCGCAACGTGCATTGCATTTAGGGAGCGATAACTAGAGAACGGTTTCTAGTCCTCAGCAAATAGTGAAACTAATATTTAGATGACTTAAATTTTATATTTTAATTGTTGCTAGCTATACTTAATCTTTCCTTAGCTAAAATGTCTCTAAAATGCACAAAATAAGGCCTTTTGACCAAGTTTTAAGTGGTTTGACCTAGGCCTTTGACCATTTGACCACTTAGAACTAAAATAAACTTTTAACTTAGCAAAAAAATATATATATATAGCAGCTGAACAGCAAGAGCAGGCCGTGAGCTTCATAGGAAAAAAAAAAATTTCAACCTTCCAATCGATCAATCTTCGCGTGAGCTCGTGCGGGGTGGTTTCCGAGGCGACTAGCGTTGTTTTCCTAGCGACTAGGAGTGCCTAAGGTGAGGGAATCATACTATTTGTGCATTTAAATGTTTAGTGTATCAACTTTGTAATTTTTAGATTTTATCCGTAGATTGTTGTTTAAAGCGTTTTGATGCTTCTAGAATGTTCCTTGGCTATTGTAGAGCATGTATTTATAGCTTTTTAACATTTTCTGCGGTTAAATGTTGAGATTGCAATTAAATTTGGATGTTGAATAGTGTTTTGTGAATAGTAAACCCTTGGAATGATGAAGTTGTTCCGTTATGCTGTCCGTTGATGTAGAATTGTGCTAGTGTGCTAGAATGGCTAAATGCTTGGTTTGTTTGGGTTGCGTAATGGAAAAAACGGGAATTAAGCCTTGGTGAAAGTCGGGGTCGTTTAGGTCGAATTTGGCATTTTCTCGTTTTGCGTGTTGGCATTATTTCGAGGCCATGGAAGCACTTTTTCTACGAATATGGCGTTGGTTGGGTGTTTGGTTGGTATAGTTGTAGTTCAAACGAGAAAGGGGGAAATCGGGGCTTTGCGCGAGTTCTAGGGTAAAGTAAGGTTTCGGGGTCTTTAGACGTGCCTTATGGTGACCTAGGAGGGTTGGCGAAGTCGGTTTCCAGAACTCATGGCTCTTTTGGAAATGGTAGTGTTTTGTTAGTTGGGGCCGATTTGTGTTTTTGTGTGTTTTCTTGACTTTATGCCTATAGAATATTTAGGGTTGCTTGAAATACTTGTTTGAATTGATTTGGATTGAAATGCTTATCAATTGCTGCTATTGCGCGCGAGAGTAACCTACTTTGTTATTCTCCAACATGTGGCTTTATCGCTTCTTTATCACCTTGTATCGAGTCTTGCATTGCATAGTGTCTCGCGCATGAGTGATGGGCCTCTCTCGGTAGCCTCGGGTTGCCAGTGTTGGTTGCTCTAGCTCCGCTGCTATTCCCTTTTCTCGCTTGGGTTGCCTCCCAGGGAGTTTTGGGTCGTAGGTTGATGGATACTTCCGAGGTATTCCAAACTAGTGTTATAAGGTGGTTTGGGCCGGCGCGTCGTCATCGAATCCTTGAATGAAAGTTGCTCGTGAAAAGAGTACCGTATCCTTTGAACGAATGTTTATAGTCTTTAATGCTTGCCTTGTTATAACATTGACTTGTTTGTATCTTTAAAAGTTAATTGTATGCATTGCTTGGCTAATTGCATTGCATACTCGTCTCATCTCCGTCCTTGAGACCAATTGCCCTCGCTGAGCAATAGTTTTTGCTCATTCCTCTCTATACTATATTTTTACAGGAGTAGTTGAAGCAGACCCTATCGAGGTAATAGAGGCAGAGGAGCAGGTGGAGGTGTTTCCGTGATAGCACTTCTCTGCTTTGCTGGTGGTTGGTTACCAGATTTTGTGCGAGCCCTGCATGATATGTATATTGCTTGGATGTCACTTAATTTTCAGGCTTATAGCCTTGTATGTATTTTCTAGTTTGAGGCCTCTACGGTCTTATGTTGTATAAGTCGAAAGAATGTAAAGATTACGCTTGTGACTAGAAAAGAAATGCATGCTAGTAGCTAACTATTTAGTGGCATAAATACTTGTGTAGTATGCATGGCATTTTGGTTTGGAAGTTGGTTAATAAAAGGATGTATGTTTTTAGAAGAAAGTTGGCTTGTTTGAGTTGTTTTATGGCTTTCTCAAGTATTATTATGGTTTTAGGGTTTTCGGATCGTCAGCGGTACAGAGGAGACTCCGTCCGTGTGTCGGGTCCAGGCTTGGCTTTTTGCGGGGTCGGGTCGGGGCGTGACATCTTTAGGTGGTATCAGAGCATGATAGTCTTGCATGAGCCGGGATATGATTCTCGGTCTGTGGGGTAAAGGTCTAAAATGCTAAAGTGTTTATGTATGATTGCTAAGTGAAAAGAAAATGATATAGCATGACTTTGTGAACTTGGAATGTTTATGTGTTTAAGTGAAATAGTTTGGCAAGTTGAACTTGTCTTAAGTGAATTGTGTGATAGAATATTGGATTGTTATTGACTTGAGTGTTATCTAATCTTATGTGCTATATTTATGTCTATTAACTGCTTTTAAATGTTGCCAGCTATTGTGAATTGCTACTATGCCACCACGTCGTGGTACTCAAGGTATAGGATCAGATGAAGAGGCAGCAGAACAGGGTCAGCAGCCGTTGCCTGAGCATTTTATGGCTACTATGACTACTGCAATAGACGGGATTACACAAGTGCTGCATGAACAGAGGCAGGACAGGAATAATCCCCAGGGAAATCAAGCTAATCCTGGTGGACAGGGGTATAGAGTTGAGAATAATCAGTTAGAGAAATTTCTGAGGCATGACCCAGGAAAGTTCTTCGGAGAGTCGGATGATGAGGCGGCCGAGAGATGGATTAATCGTGTCGATAAAATTTTCACCGCTTTGAGGTACACTGATGAGGCAAGAATAGATTATGCGTCATTCCTATTTGAGGGTGATGCAGAGCAGTGGTAGAATACTGTCAGATTGAGATGGGATTGTGAGGAGGTACCACATTTGTGGGATGATTTTGTAAGTGAGTTTCGGGAAAAGTATATTCCCGAGATGGCTATGGAAAGGAGGGAGGACGAGTTTGTGGCCCTGAAGCAGGGAAATATGACTGTTGCACAGTACGAGGCTAGGTTTGTTAGCCTGTCGAGGTATATGCCCGAGTTGGTACAACCGGCTAGGAGGATGATTCATAGGTTTGTCCGTGGGCTGAGAATGGACATACAGTTGTATTTGACTGGGCAAACCTACACTACTTTTCCTGAGGCATTTCAGGCAGCCTCGAAGTTTGAGAAACGTAAGGCTGAGATGTTAGCTGAGAGCAATCAGCTGAGTAAGAAGCAGTATTTGGGCCATAACAGCCAGAGTCAGCTGAGGCAGTATCAGACTTCTGCACAGGTTCCTCAGCAACGTCCGTATCAGCCACAGCAGCAGATTCAGGCTAGTCCAGCTGTGACTAGACCCCAGTAGGGAGGTACAGCTCCTACTACTGCCAGAGCCCCAGCACCTACAGGAAACACTGCAATTAGGCAAAATCAGCAGTGTAATTATTGTAATCGATCGGGGCATATTGAGGCTAACTACTGGAGGAAGAGAGGTAAATGTACGGGTTGTGGCAGTGATGACCATAGGGTGAGAGATTGCCCTAACTATAACAGTGTTCAGGGCCGTGGTGGAGGCCAAGGTGTTCAAAATAGGGCTGCAGGTGCACGTCCAGCACAGAGAGTTCAGGCTAGGGTCTTTGCACTAGATGCAGAGGAGCTGCCCGATACTACAGCCATTGTGGAAGGTACCTTTCTTCTCAATACTCAGCCAGTTAAAGTTTTGATTGATCCCAGAGCTACACATTCGTTTATAACTCCTGCATGTGCACGATCTGTGAATGTTTGCATTGATAAATTGCCGCATGAAGTTGAAGTTAGTACGCCTTTGGGTGCAAAATTTGTTACTGAGTCTATTTGCAAATCTTGTGATATATGAATTGAGAACCGTAAATTTCCTGATGATTTAATTATATTGCCATTCTGTGACTTTGAAATCATTTTGGGAATGGACTGGTTGGGAAAGTATTATGCTCCGTTGGATTGTAGAACAAAGATCGTTTATCTTCAGGTTCCTGACCTCCCGGTACTGGAGATTGTTCGGAATTGCAGGGCTGCCCGAATTCCACTTTTATCAGTGATCAAGACTTCTAAGTTGTTGAATATGGGTTGTGAAGCTTACTTAGCCTATTTGATCAACCAACCTACTGATAAGTTGAGTTTGAATGAGGTTCCGATTGTTAGAGACGTCCTTAGCGTATTTCCCGAGGAATTACCGGGTTTACCACCGAATAGGGAGATTAAGTTCGTGATTGATCTTGTGCCAAGCACTGCGCCGATTTCTAGGAGTCCTTATAGAATGGCATTGGCTGAACTTCAGGAGTTAAAAATTCAGCTTCAGAACTTGCTTGAGAAAGGGTTTATACAACCTAGTTCTTCGCTGTGGGGTGCGCCTGTGCTGTTTGTGAGAAAGAAAGACGGCACGCTACGATTATGCATTGATTACAGGGGACTTAATCAAGTCACGATTAAGAACAAATACCCCTTGCCGTTGATTGAAGAATTGTTTGACCAGTTGCAGGGTGCGAGTGTTTACTCCAAATTTGACTTGAGGCAGGGTTACTATCAACTTAGAATTCGGAGTGACGATATACCAAAGACGGCATTCAGGACTAGATATGGCCACTATGAATTTGTTGTTTTGCCGTTTGGCTTGACGAATGCACCAGCCGCATTCATGGACTTGATGCAGAGGGTTTTTCGACCTTACCTTGATCAGTTTGTCGTGATCTTTATTGACGACATTTTAGTGTATTCGAAGAATGAGGCTGAACATGAGCAACACTTGAGGATTGTGCTACAGACTTTGCAGGAAAACAAACTTTTTGCTAAATTCAGCAAGTGCGAGTTCTGGTTGAATCAGATATCTTTTCTAGGCCATATCATTTCAGATCGAGGAATTTCAGTGGACCCAGCTAAGATTGAAGTTGTTTTATCTTGGAAGAGACCTGAGACGGTGTCAGAGATTCGGAGTTTTCTTGGATTGGCAGGTTACTACCGGAGATTTGTTAAAGACTTCTCCAAAATTTTTGGACCTTTGTGCCAGTTGACTCAGAAGAAAGTTGCTTACAACTTGGATGCTAAGTGTGAATCCAGTTTCCAAGAATTGAAAAAGAGATTAACTACAGCTCCTATACTAGCTTTACCTGAGGGAACAGAGAACTTTGTTGTCTACAGTGATGCATCTAAGGAAGGTTTGGGCTGTGTTTTAATGCAGAATGGTAAGGTGATTGCCTATGCTTCTAGGAAGTTGAAACCTTATGAAGTCAATTACCCTACACATGATCTTGAGTTAGCTGCAGTTGTGTTTGCTTTGAAGAAGTGGCGTCATTACTTGTGGGGTTGCAGATTTGAAATTTTTACTGACCACAAGAGTCTCAAGTATTTGTTTTCACAGAAGGATCTGAATATGAGGCAGCGGAGGTGGCTAGAGATATTGGGTGGTTGCAACTGTTCTATTAACTATGTGCCAGGTAAGGCAAATGTTGTTGCTGATGCTTTGAGCCGGAAGGCTACTGTTGCAAGCTTGATTATCAAGGATTGGGAGACTTTGGAAGAAATTTGTTCATGGAAACCAGAAGCTACTGAAGTAAGGATTCGATTTGCTAGTTTGCAGATTCAGTCAGGGTTGCTAACACAGATCAGAGAGGCTCAGAAGACTGATCCTCACCTCTTGAAGATCCAAGAAAAAGCTAAAGGGGGAGAGTTAGAGTTTAAATTACTTGCAGATGGCATCTTCAGATTCAGGGATAGGGTGTGTGTTCTTGGTGATCCGACTTTGAAGAATGAGATCCTGTCCGAGGCACATAATTAGAGGTATACAATTCACCTGGGCAGTACTAAAATGTATAGAGATTTGAAGCAACACTTCTGGTGGAACAATATGAAGAGGGAGGTTGCCGGGTATGTATCCAGATGTTTGACTTGTCAAAGGGTTAAAGTTGAGCATCAGAGGCCAGCCGGACTTCTACAACCGTTGTCGATTCCGCAATAGAAGTGAGTACATATAACAATGGACCTTGTGACCGATCTTCCTAGATCTCCGAGAGGATGTGATTCTATTTCGGTTGTTGTGGACCGCTTGACTAAAGTTACACATTTTATTCCCGTGAACAAACAGGATAGCCTTGATAAGCTAGCTGAGCTTTATGTTGCTAATATTGTGAGATTGCATGGTGTGCCACAGAGTATAGTGTCAGATAGGGATCCCAGATTCAGATCTCGTTTTTGGCAGAAGTTGCAAGAGGCCTTGGGAACTAAGTTGAGCTTCAGTACTGCATATCATCCTCAAACTGATGGCCAGTCTGAGAGAACCATCAGGATCTTGGAGGACATGCTTTGAGCATGTGTGCTAGATTTTGGGAAGAACTGGGAGAAGTTTTTGCCTTTAGCAGAGTTCGCCTACAATAATAGTTATCAATCTACTATAGGTATGGCTCCCTACGAGGCGTTGTATGGTTGAAAATGCAGATCCCCATTATATTGGGAAGAGGTTGGAGAGATGAGAACAGTTGATCCGACTGTGTTACTTGAGATGATTAAGGTGGTAGATAATGTTCACCTTATTCACCAGCGTATGCTTACAGCTCAGAGTCGTTAAAAAAGTTATGCGGATAAGCACCGTCGGGATCTTGAGTTTGATTTGGGAGATTGGGTGTTACTTAAGATTTCTCCACGGAAGGGATTGATTCGGCACGGTAAGAGCGGGAAGCTTAGTCCCAAGTATATGGGTCCGTATGAGATCACCGAAAAGGTAGGTCCTTTGGCTTATCGGTTAGCTTTGCCTCCGAGCTTGTCGAGACTGCACGATGTGTTCCACTTGTCTATGTTGAAGAAGTACCATCCAGACCCTTCACATGTACTTGAACCAGAGCCTTTGCAGATTGAAGAGAAGTTGAGGGAAATTGGGGCTTTCGGGGTAATTGCGGGTAATTGAACGTAATTGCGGGTTGTAAGGGTACCTTAAGGGTTAATTAGAAGATTGGTATAGCTTTCCCTCTAACTTGAATCATTAATGTGAGTTTAAAGGAAAACGAAAGGAATTACTAAGGGGTTTAAGGGTAAATTCGCTTGTCACTTGCATCTAAGACCTTGACATGTCTCTATATGTGTTTAAATATGGTTTCAAGTTGTTTTGAAGCTTTTAGTGTAGTTCTATGTGTATCTCGAATTTTTTCCTTTGTAAACCTCTTAATTGCTTATATTGAACTGCTTTTTATCTATCTGTGGCGAGGTCAACCTACTTTGTTGATCCTCCCACGTGTTATTGCTTATATTGTTATTGATATCTTGTCATTGTTAAGTGCATTGCATAATGGTTGCGCAACCATAGTGTCAAGGGCGGATGTGTTGAATATCGGCTAGGCGGCAGAGGGCTTGACAGTGGATATTCAAACTCCGTGCCCTAGTCCCTCATTCGCCTGGTCCGGAGATTTTTCAGGGAATGTTGGGTCGTAGGATTATCGGGGTACATCCGGAGTATACCCACTGGAGTGTTTGGGATTATGCCGGCTTATCGTGAATCGTGATCGTGGTTCGTGGATCGTGAATGAAGACTGTAATACCCGAGCCCGGAATGTGAAATTTCTTGTTTATTATTTTGAAAATTATATTTCCCTAAATTCTTTGTGAATTAATTGTTACTTTCTTGCTGTCGCAACGTGCATTGCATTTAGGGAGCGATAGCTAAAGAATGGTTTCTAGTCATCAGCAAATAGTGAAACTAATATTTAGATTACTTAAATTTTATATTTTAATTGTTGCTAGCTATAATTAATCTTTCCTTAGCTAAAATGGCTTTAAAATGCACAAAATAAGGCCCCATTTGACCAAGTTTTAAGTGGTTTGACCTAGGCCTTTGACCATTTGACCACTTAGCACTTAAATAAGCTTTTAACTTAGCAAAATAAAAAAATATATAGCAGCTGAATAGCAAGAGCAGGCCGTGAGCTTCATAGGAAAAAAAAACATTTCAACCTTCCAATCGATCAATCTTCGCGTGAGCTCGTGCGGGGTGGTTTCCGAGGTGACTAGCGTTTTTTTCCTAGCGACTAGGAGTGCCTAAGGTGAGGGAATCATGCTATTTGCGCATTTAAATGTTTAGTGTATCAACTTTGCAATTTTTAGATTTTATCCGTAGATTGTTGTTTAAAGCATTTTGATGCTTCTAGAATGCTCCTTGGCTATTGTAGAATGTGTATTTATTGCTTTTTAACATTTTCTGTGGTTAAAGGTTGAGATTGCAATTAAATTTGGATGTTGAATAGTATTTTATGAATAGTAAACCCTTGGAACGATGAAGTTGTTCCATTATGCTGCTCGTTGATGTAGAATTGTGCTAGGTGTGCTAGAATGCCTAAATGCATGGTTTGTTTGGGTTGCGTAATGGAAAAAATAGGAATTAAGCCTTGGTGAAAGTCGGGGTCGTTTAGGTTGAGTTTGGCGTTTTCTCGTTTTACGTGTTGGCATTGTTTCGGGAGGCCATGGAAGCACTTTTGGTGCGAATATGGCGTTGGTTGGGTGTTTGGTTGGTATAGTTGTAGTTCAAATGAGAAAGGGGGAAATCGGGGCTTTGCGCGAGTTCTAGGGTAAAGTAAGGTTTCAGGATCTTTAGACGTGCCTTATGGTGACCTAGGAGGGTTGGCGAAGTCGGTTTCCAGAACTCATGGCTCGTTTGGAAATGGTAGTGTTTTGTTAGTTGGGGCCGATTTGTGTTTTTGTGTGTTTTCTTGACTCTATGCCTATGGAATGCTTAGGGTTGATTGAAATACTTGTTTGAATTGATTTGTATTGAAATGCTTATCAATTGCTGCTATTGCGTGCGAGAGTAACCTACTTTGTTATTCTCCCACGTGTGGCTTTATCGCTTGTTTATCGCCTTGTATCGAGTCTTGCATTGCATAGTATCTCGCGCGTGAGTGATGGGCCTCTCTGGGTAGCCTCGGGTTGCCAGTGTTGGTTGCTCTAGCTCCGCTGCTATTCCCTTTTCTCACTTGGGTTGCCTCCCAGGGAGTTTTGTGTCGTAGGTTGATGGATACTTCCAGGGTATTCCAAACTGGTGTTATAAGGTGGTTTAGGCCGGCGCGTCATCATCGAATCCTTGAATGAAAGTTGCTCGTGAAAAGAGTACCGTATCCTTTGAATGAATGTTTATAGTCTTTAATGCTTGCCTTGTTATAATATTGACTTGTTTGTATCTTTAAAAGTTAATTGTATGCATTGCTTGGCTAATTGCATTGCATACTCTTCTCATCTCCGTCCTTGAGACCAATTGCCCTCGCTGAGCAATAGTTTTTGCTCATTCCTCTCTATACTATATTTTTACAGGAGTAGTTGAAGCAGACCCTATCGAGGTAATAGAGGCAGAGGAGCAGGTGGAGGTGTTTCTGTGATAGCACTCCTCTGTTTTATTGGTGGTTGGTTACCATATTTTGTGCGAGCCCTGCATGATATGTATATTGCTTGGATGTCGCTTAATTTTGAGGCTTGTAGCCTTGTATGTATTTTCTAGTTTGAGGCCTCTACGGTCTTATGTTGTATAAGTCGAAAGAATGTAAAGATTACTCTTGTGACTAGAAAAGAAATGCATGCTAGTAGCTAACTGTTTAGTGGCATAAATACTTGTGTAGTATGCATGGCATTTTGGTTTGGAAGTTGGTTAATAAGAGGAAGTATGTTTTTAAAAGAAAGTTGGCTTGTTTGAGTTGTTTTATGGCTTTCCCAAGTATTATGTTGGTTTTAGGGTTTTCGGATCGTCTGCGGTATAGAGGAGACTCCGTCCGTGTGTCGGGTCTGGGCTTGGCCTTTTGCAGGGTCGGGTCGGGTCGGGGCGTGACACGGACCAAGTGAAGATTGGTGTATAGAGGTTATGTGAATGTATCCTTTTTAATGTGTGGTATTCAATCTTTTGTTCTCCTTGAACGATTTTCATTTCTATTAATTCTTAATTGTATTACTTGTTGCATTGCACGCCCCAGGAGACCTTATCCCTCACTGGGCAACAGTGGTTGCTTATACCTCGATATATGTTTCAGGAAGTACTGAGGGTGAACCCCAACTAGTTGAGGTGCTAGTGGAAGAGGAAGAAGTTCAGGCTGAGCCTTTTCCCTAGTTGCTGTGTGTTTTTTGTCTAAGGTGGATATGCCTTCTTGTTGTTACATGGTGTACTTGTATTGCTATAGCATGATCTATTTTGTGGCCTTAAGGCTATGTATATTCTTGTAGTTGCAAGTTCAAAGTTGTTGGTTGTAATGTTAGCTTTGAGATATTATGGCTTGTAATAACTTTTAATTCTCCTTTTAGTTCTTGCATGCTTGGGGGTGTATGTTTAGAGGTATGTTGATTTCAACTTCTAAGATTGCTCTAATGTTATCATAAAATGGCATGTTAAAAAGGTTTAATGAAAAGTTAAGTTGGTGCATGCTTGTGTGATTTGGAGCTGTTGTTTGTCTCTTGGCTTGGATGGCCTTGAACCTTTGAATTTTAATTATAAAAGCTTGTTTTAGTATATTGTGGCTATTTTGAGCATTTACAGGTTTGAAAAATGTCTGCGGTACAGAGGAAACTCTATCCGTTTTTTCCTAAAATTTTGAGAATGGGTTGGAATTGGGTTGAGAATAGCTTGGTTATTATAACCTCTGGTCTCGTGAGGGATCAGGGCGTTACAGGTGGTATCAGAGCTTAGTTAGCTCTCAGCCGGGATAGGATCCTCGGCCTGTCGGGTAGTAACCCTTGCATGTGTGCTTGTTAAGTGTATCTTGAAAGTGTGTGCTTGAATGTGTGATTGTGTGTCTTGAATTGAATGTGTGCACCTATGTGATATAGTTATGTGTTATGTGCTAAATGTGTGCTGAGTGAAGTGAAGTTGCATTGAATTGACCTCGTGAATCGTTATCTGCTTGAATTATTGATTGTAACGTATGTACTTGAGCATTTTGAATTAAGTTTTGTTGTGAATTGAATTGGTTTTGTTATGATTCGCACTTGAATGACTTTGTTGCTTACATTGTTTTATATGTTCTTTTATAATCATGGTTGCATAATAGTTTAAAGAATGTTTATACATATGCAATAGTTTGGCATTCATACATAGCCCGTCGAATGGTAAGAAAAACTTTTTCCTCCCCTGAAGAGAGGTAATTAGTGGCTGGCCTTTCAAGTTATGTGGATTAGTAGGAATGTGAAGCGGTTGATCAGCTCTTTTATTTGGGAGTTGGTGTTGTAGGCAGAGCTCAGTTATTGGGATTCTTCTAAGGCCTTCTTCAGTGCTTAGCGGTCATAAATGAGTAGCTTCTTTTGGGGTTTCTATATGACAGTTCTCTGGAGCATATTCTTGGTATTTTTTTATCAGGTATTCTTTTGTCGGCATCTCTCGGAAAAATTGGTTTATGGGATTCTTTTCAGCCTTATTATCTGGTATTATTTACAATACTCCTGCTCGGAACTTTTATTGGTATTTTCTCATCGCTCTTAGTTGGGATTCCATTCTTCTATGGTATTCGTGCCAGCGGAATTCTTATTTGGATTTCGAAGTAACATCTCTATTGGAACCTTTATTTGGCCTTATTACGTGAGGTTCGCAGACAATACTACTGGGATTTCTTAATGAGCTTCCACGAGAATTCGTATATGGTATTCTTGCTTAGCAACTGATGACAAATAATCGGAGTTGGTTTTTAGTTGATGCGGAGTTATCTTGTGAAGAAGAATTGCGTGGACGCAATTTGTTTAAAAGGGAGAGGATGTGACGCCCGAGATTCTACCGTACACATTTTTAACTATTGCATCCATTATTTGCGCATTTTCACTGTGCAATACGTGTTACTTTCTGTAATCACTATTCATTCCGTTTTTCAACTACTTAATTATCTTGAATTAGCATTTTTCTTAAATCATATTAATTGTTTTAGGAATGAGAAAAATATGCTTTTGAGCTAAGAGCGATAGGAGCACTCGTTTGGAAAATGTTTTTTTTTAGCAAACTAGGAATAGTGTTACATAACTAACTTAGAGTTTTAATTAGCTAGCTTGCATTTCTTCACTTTAGACTCATTTAAAGTTAACTACGTGCATTTTAGTGGACCACTTAAGCACCCACTTGACCCCACCTTTAATAAAACTCACCCCACATATAATTTAACTCATAACTTAGCAAAAACACAAAAAAAAGTGTAGGAATTACTGTTCAAAAACCGAACAGACCTCTAGCAGCCAAGAGAAGTGATTTTGCTCTTCAATTCTTCAATCCAAGCCTCTCCAAGCTTAGAGCAAGTAGTTTAGGGTGTGTGCAAGCCTCCTAGGTGCTCCTACACGCTTTTGGTGAGGGATTTCATGACTTTTTACGCATTTTAAAATTGTTGTTAATTTCTTGATTTGTTAGAAATGTGTTCCAATGCTAATGTAATGCTTACCTATGCTATTATACCTTGTATATAAATGCTAGAGAACGTATTTGAGCCATTGGTTCGCATTTTAAACGGTTAGAATCATTAATTTGATTTATGAGGTGAATAGTGATGAAATTCTAGAGTTTTGTCACCCATTGGTCATGAGGATAACCAACTAATGCAACAAACAATAACCTATACTCGATGAAATTGACGTCCCAATACCAATTTCATCATTTGTTTACGAACAAAGTTTAAGAATGACCAAAATCAACCCTCATTCATATGATTCCATAAAGTCATTCTAAGAACTACATCATGATCAATCAAATGTAAAAGAAGATGGACAATATGATGTAATGGCCAAATATTATTAATATAACAATAATCCACATATAAATTAATTTGCCAGCTACACTCGATGACTAACTTTAGGACACAATTCCTAACAGTAATTCCCCGTGGTAGACAAGACTTGAGTTAAGACTACTAAACAGAACTGGTCATGAGCCGAAACACCCCTAATTGGGCGACAAAGTAGACCTTTACCCAAAGCGTAAAGTTGGTTCTATGACGCTTCCAAGCCCACAAAGGCTAATGAAATAATGTATATAGATAGAAATTGCTACTAATGCAATAGTACAAAAGTTGTCTAGTGATCCGATGGTGCCAAGTAGAAGGGCTCTCACCCAACGGATATTCTTTAGGTGATTCGTGAGAGGGGCAAGAGTGAATAAATACCAATAGAAGTAATGTATCAAACTTTCAGAACCTTAGTCCTATGAAAGCTTCTAGAAAGCTTTATAACGATCGTTGATAGAGCCTAAAATAGAAATATATGATCACTTTATTGAAAAATAAAAAGTGAAGAAAAAGCACTTCAAGGTGCCACCCTTTGAAAACAAGGGAAAGTCCAGGGGATTGAAAGAGTACCCTCCGTAACCCTCTCCTCGAAAGCTGGAGCACTTGGTCATCGAAATCCAAGAAAGCCATACCCCGAGCTATTGGACAAGAAAACTCATTTTCACACCTGCTTGCTAGTGAGCAGAGTTTCTTTGAAGAGCTCATTGAGAGCAAGAAAAGGCTTGCCTCAGAGTTTCAATTCGATTTGTTTATATAAATTCCTGAATAGCTCATCTTGCCCTCATCAGAACAGAGCTATGCCAAAACCAAAGACGCCTCGCTAGTGCAACTCTTGATATTCATAGAATATCTTCCTCTCCGGCGAAAGTTTTTCTTAGGCGTATGCGTCGATTTCAAGAACGTCCAGAAAGGCCTTTTACTCGGGCTAGAAGGCCGGTTCCCCATCTCTTATGTGGATAGAATTAGAGTTCTGATCGAAGCAGATGTATCACTGAAGCTTCGAACTATCTATATACTTTCTATTAGCGAGCTGATTGAAAGGAAGATAGGAATAATTCTATCTAGGGAATCAAAACAAAGACTAAAGCGACCTTCACATGAGAAAATACAGTCATATTAGGATTTGATTTGGCAACTGCTCTATCTATACTTAGGGATGAGCTGAGGACCATGCTATACACGTAGATCTGCTTTGAGAATGGCCTACTGAGCCTGCCTTGAGTATAATCCCCTGTCAGGTTGAAGAAAGTACGACGTGTGTCTCGATCTTGATAACTGAATCACGGCCGGATGCTATATTATTTCCGGGGTCTCGTTCATGCGGCGATGAAATTTGAAGACCAATGAAGAATCCCAACCCACCAGATTCGTTCGCCATCTTTCTATGCCCATTTGTATAGGTTGGGCGAATCCACCGACTCACGTCGAATACGAATGCCTCTCTCGACAAACTAGCCCACGTCTTTCTATCGGACTAGATCGAACGAAGTAGCTTGTTCCTTGATACAAAACTCCATAGGCTGTCAAAGATGGGTGTAATACCCGAGCCGGAATGTGAAATTCCTTGTTTATTATTTTGAAAATTATATTTCCTTAAATTCTTTGAGAATTAATTGTTACTTTCTTGCCGTCGCAACGTGCATTGCATTTAGGGAGTGATAGCTAGAGAACGGTTTCTAGTCCCCAGCAAATAGTGAAACTAGTATTTATATGACTTAAATTTTATATTTTAATTGTTACTAGTTGAAAATTTAATTGGTGATAGTTATTTTAGCTTAAAATGCATTGAAATAAGGCCTTTTGACCAAGTTTTAAGTGGTTTGACCTAGGACTTTGACTAATTGACCAACTTAAAACCTTATAAGCTAAAACAAAGCAAAAAAAAAAAAATTAGCAGCTGAAAATAGCCTAAGCAGGCCGTGAGCTTCCAAGGAAAAAAAAAACTTTTCAACCTTTCAATCGATCACTCTTCGCGTGAGCTCGTGCGGGGTGGTTTCCGAGGCAACTAGCGTTGTTTTCCTAGCGACTAAGAGTACCTAAGGTGAGCGAAGCACGTTATTTGCGCATTTAAATGTTATGTATGTTAACTTTGCAATTTTTAGATATTATCCGTAGATTGTTGTTTAAAGCGTTTTGATGCTTCTAGAATGTTCCTTGGCAATTGTAGAACGTGTATTTATAGCTTTTTAACATTTTCTATGGTTAAATGTTGAGATTGCAATTTAATTTGGATGTTGAATAGTATTTTATGAATAGTAAATCCTTGGAACGATGAAGTTGTTCCGTTATACTGTCTGTTGATGTAGGATTGTGCTAGGTGTGCTAGAATGCCTAAATGCATGGTTTGTTTGGGTTGCGTAATGGAAAAAATGGGAATTAAGCCTTGGTGAAAGTCGGGGTCGTTTAGGTCGAGTTTGGCATTTTCTCATTTTGCATGTTGGCATTGTTTCGGGAGGCCATGGAAGCATTTTTGGTGCGATTATGGCATTGGTTGGGTGTTCGGTTGATATAGTTGTAGTTCAAACGAGCAAAGGGGAAAATCGGGACTTTGCGTGGTTTCTAGGGTTAAGTAGGGTTTCGGGGTCTTTAGACGTGCCTTATGGTGACCTAGGAGGGTTGGTGAAGTCGGTTTCCAGAACTCGTGGCTCGTTTGGAAATGGTAGCGTTTTGATAGTTGGGGCCGATTTGTGTTTTTGCTTGTTTTCTTGATTTTATGCCTATAGAATGCTTAGGGTTGCTTGAAATACTTGTTTGAATTGATTTGGATTGAAATGCTTATCAATTGTTGCTATTGCGTGCGAGAGTAACCTACTTTGTTATTCTCCCACGTGTGGCTTTATCGCTTGTTTATCGCCTTGTATCGAGTCTTGCATTGCATAGTGTCTCGCGCGTGAGTGATGGGCCTCTCTGGGTAGCCTCGGGTTGCCAGTGTTGGTTGTTCTAGCTCCGCTGCTATTCCCTTTTCTCGCTTGTGTTGCCTCTCAGGAAGATTTTAGGTCGTAGGTTGATGGATACTTCCGGGGTATTCCAAACTGGTGTTATAAGGTGGTTTGGGCCGGCGCGTCGTCATCGAATTCGTGTTTGAACGTTGCTCGTGAAAAGAGTATCGTATCCTTTGAAAGAGTGTTTATAGCTTTATTACTTGCCTTGCTTTATTGTTGGCTTTGTTGTATCTCTATATGAGGTTTGTATGAATTGCATGACTAATTGCATTGCATACTCCTCTCATCTCTGTCCTTGAGACCAATTGCCCTCGCTGAGCAATAGTTTTTGCTCATTCCTCTCTATACTATATTTTTACAGGAGTAGTTGAAGTAGACCCTATCGAGGTAATAGAGGAAGAGGAGCAGGTAGAGGTGTTTCCGTGATAGCACTTCTCTACTTTGCTGGTGGTTGGTTACCAGATTTTGTGCGAGCCTTACTTGTTATGTATATTGCTTGGATGTCGCTTAATTTTGAGGCTTGTAGCCTTGTATGTATTTTCTAGTTTGAGGCCTCTACGGTCTTATGTTGTATAAGTTGAAAGAATGTAAAGTTGTAAACTTATACCCTTGTGACTAGTAAGGAAATGCATCCTAATAGCTAACTGTTTAGTGGCATAAATACTTGTGTAGTATGCATGGCATTTTGGTTTGGAAAGTTGGTTAATAAGAGGATGTATGTTTTCAAATAAAGTTGGCTTGTTTGAATTGTTTTGTGGCTTTCGCAAGTATTATGATGATTTTAGGGTTTTTGGATCGTCCGCGGTACAGAGGAGACTCCGTCCGTGTGTCGGGTCCGGGCTTGGCCTTTTGCGGGGTCGGGTCGGGGCGTGACATCTTTAGGTGGTATCAGAGCATGATAGTCTTACATGAGCCGGGATATGATTCTCGGTCTGTGGGGTAAAGGTCTAAAATGCTAAAGTGTTTATGTATGATTGCTGAGTGAAAAGAAAATGTTATTGCTTGACTTTGTGAACTTAGAGTGCTTATGTGTTTAAAGTGAATTAGTTTGGCATGTCAATCTTGTGTTATGTGAATTGCGTGTTAAAATGTTTGATTGTTATTGACTTGAGTGTTATCTAATCTTATGTGCTATATTTCTGTCTATAAACTGCTTTTAAATGTTGCCAGCTATTGTGAATTGCTACTATGCCGCCATGTCGTGGAACTCAAGGTATAGGGTCAGATGAAGAGGCAGCTGAACTGGGTCAGCAACCGTTGCCTGAGCAGTTTATGGCTACCATGACTATAGCAGTTGACCGGATTACACAAGTGATGCATGAGCAGAGGCAGGACAGGAATAATCCCCAGGGAAATCAAGCTAATCCTGGTGGACAGGGGTACAGGGTTGAGAATAACTAGTTGGAGAAATTTCTGAGGCACGAGCCGGGAAAGTTCTTCGGGGAGCCGGATGATGAGGCGGCTGAGAGATGGATTAATCGTGTCAAGAAAATTTTCACTGCTTTGAGGTACACTGATGAGGCCAGAATAGATTATGCGTCATTCCTGTTTGTGGGTGATGCAGAGCAGTGGTGGAATACTGTCAGATTGAGGTGGGATTGTGACGATGTTCCACATTTATGGGATGATTTTGTGAGTGAGTTTCGGGATAAGTATATTCCCGAGATGGCTATGGAAAGGAGGGAGGACGAGTTTGTGGCCTTAAAGCAGGGAAATATGACTGTTGCACAGTACGAGGCTAGGTTTGTTAGCCTGTCGAGGTATATGCCCGAGTTGGTACGTCCGGCTAGGAGGAGATTCATAGGTTTGTCCGTGGGCTGAGAATGGACATTCAGTTGCATTTGACTGGGCAGACCTATACTACTTTTCCCGAGCCATTTCAGGCAGCCTCGAAGTTTGAGAAACAGAAGGCTAAGATGTTAGCTGAGAGCAGTCAGGCGAGTAAGAAGCAGTATTTGGGCCAGAGCATCCAGAGTTAGCTGAGGCAGTATCAGACTTCTGCATAGGTTCCTCAGCAACGTCCGTATCAGCCACAGTAGCAAATTCAGGCTAGGCCAACTGTGACTAGACCCCAGCAGAGAGGTACAGTTCCTACTACTACCAGAGCCCCATCACATACAGGAAACACTGCAGTTAGGCAAAATCAGCAGTGTGACTATTGTAATCCATCGGGGCATATTGAGGCTAATTGCTGGAGGAAGATTGGTAAATGTACGGGTTGTGACAGTGATGACCATAGGGTGAGAGATTGCCCTAAGTATAATAATGTTCAGGGCCATACTGGAGGCCAAGGTGTGCAGAATAGGGCTGTAGGTGCACGTCCAGCACAGAAGGTTCAGGCTAGGATCTTTACACTAGATGCAGAGGAGCTGCCCGATACTAGAGCTATAGTGGAAGGTCCCTTTCTTCTCAATACTCAGCCAGTTAAAGTTTTGATTGATCCCGGAGCTACACATTCGTTTATAACTCCTGCATGTGCACGATCTGTGAATGTTTGCATTGATAAATTCCCGCATGAAGTTGAAGTTAGTATGCCTTTGGGTGCAAAATTTGTTATAGAGTCCATTTGCAAATCTTGTGATATATGCATTGAGAATCGTAAATTTCCTGCTGATTTAATTATATTGCCATTCTGTGACTTTGAAATTATTTTGGGAATGGACTGGTTGGGGAAGTATTATGCTCAGTTGGATTGTAGAACAAAGATTGTTTATCTTCAGGTTCCTGACCTACCGGTACTGGAGATTGTTGGGAACTGCAGGGCTACCCGAATTCCTCTTTTATCAGCGATCAAGACTTCTAAGTTGTTGAATAAGGGTTGTGAAGCTTACTTAGCTTATTTGATCAATCAGCCTACTGATAAGTTGAGTTTGAATGAGGTTCCGATTGTTAGAGACTTCCCTGGTGTATTTCTCGAGGAATTACCGGGTTTACCACCGGATAGGGAGATTGAGTTCGTGATTGATCATGTGCCAGGCACTGCGCCAATTTCTAGGAGTCATTATAGAATGGCATCGGTTGAACTTCAGGAGTTAAAAATTCAGCTTCAGAACTTGCTTGAGAAAGGGTTTATACAACCTAGTTCTTCGCCGTGGGGTGCGCCTGTGTTGTTTGTGAGAAAGAAAGACAGCACGCTACGGTTATGCATTGATTACAAGGGACTTAATCAAGTCACGATTAAGAACAAATACCCCTTGCCGTTGATTGAAGAATTGTTTGACCAGTTGCAGGGTGCGAGTGTTTACTCCAAATTTGATTTGAGGCAATGTTACTATCAACTTAGGATTCGGAGTGACGATATACCGAAGACGGCATTCAGGACTAAATATGGCCACTATGAGTTTGTTGTGTTGCCGTTTGGATTGATGAATGGACCAGCCGCATTCATGGACTTGATGCAGAGAGTTTTCCGACCTTACCTTGATCAGTTTGTCGTGATCTTTATTGATGACATTTTAGTGTATTCGAAGAATGAGGCTGAACATGAGCAACACTTGAGGATTGTGCTACAGACTTTGCAGGAAAACAAGCTTTTTGCTAAATTCAGCAAGTGCGAGTTCTGGTTGAATCAGATATCTTTTCTAGGCCATATCATTTCAGATCGAGGAATTTCAGTGGACCCAGCTAAGATTGAAGTTGTTTCATCTTGGAAGAGACCTGAGACGGTGTCAGAGATTCGGAGTTTTCTTGGATTGGCAGGTTACTACCAGAGGTTTGTTAAAGACTTTTCCAAAATTTCTGGGCCTTTGAGCCAGTTGACTCGGAAGAAAGTTGCTTACAACTGGGATGCCAAATGTGAATCCAGTTTCCAAGAATTGAAGAAGAGACTAACTACAGCTCCTAAACTAGCTTTACCTGTGGGAACATAGAACTTTGTTGTCTACAGTGATGCATCTAAAGAAGGTTTGGGCCGTGTTTTAATGCAGAATGGTAAGCTGATTGCCTATGCTTCCAGAAAGTTGAAACCATATGAAGTCAATTACTCTACACATGATCAGGAGTTAGCTGCAGTTGTGTTTGCTTTGAAGAAGTGGCGTCACTACTTGTGGGGTAGCAGATTTGAAATATTTACTGACCACAAGTGTCTCAAGTATTTCTTTTCACAGAAGGATCTGAATATGAGGCAGCGAAGATAACTAGAGCTATTGAGTGGTTATAAATGTTCTATTAACTACGTGCCAGGTAAGGCAAATGTTGTTGCTGATGCTTTGAGCCGAAAGGCTACTGTTGCAAGCTTAATTATCAAGGATTGGGAAACTTTCGAAGAAATTTGTTCATGGGAGCCAGAAGCTATTGAGGTAGGGATTCGATTTGTTAGTTTGCAGATTCAGTCAGGGTTGCTAGCACAGATCACAGAGGCTCAGAAGACTGATCCTCACATCTTGAAGATCCAAGAAAAATCAAAAGAGGGAGAGTCGGAGTTTAAATTACATGCAGATGGCATCTTTAGATTCAGGGATAGAGTATGTGTTCCTGGTGATCCGACTTTGAAGAATGAGATCTTATCCGAGGCACATAATTCGAGGTATACGATTCACCCGGGCAGTACAAAAATGTATAGAGATTTGAAACAACACTTCTGGTGGAACAATATGAAGAGGGAGATTGCTGGGTATGTATCCAGATGTTTGACTTGTCAGAGGGTTAAAGTTGAGCATCAGAGGCCAGCCGGACTTCTACAGCCGTTGTCGATTCCGCAATGGAAGTGGGTACATATAACAATGGACCTTGTGACCGATCTTCCTAGATCTCTGAGAGGATGTGATTCTGTTTGGGTTGTTGTGGACCGCTTGACTAAAGTTACACATTTTATTCCCGTGAACAAACATGATAGCCTTGATAAGCTAGCTGAACTTTATGTTGCTAATATTGTGAGATTGCATGGTGTGCCACAGAGTATAGTGTCAGATAGGGATCCCAGATTCAGATCTCATTTTTGGCAGAAGTTGCAAGAGGCCATGGGAACTAAGTTGAGCTTCAGTACTGCTTATCATCCGCAAACTGACGGCCAGTCTGAGAGAACTATCAGGATTTTGGAAGATCTGCTTCGAGCATGTGTGCTAGACTTTGGGAAGAACTGGGAGAAGTTTTTGCCTTTAGCAGAGTTCCCCTACAACAATAGTTATCAATCTACTATAGATATGGCTCCCTACGAGGTGGTGTAAGGTCGGAAAGGCAGATCCCCTTTATATTGGGAAGAGGTTGGAGAGATGAGAACAGTTGATCCGATTGTGTTACCTGAGATGATTAGGATGGTAGATAATGTTCACCTTATTCGCCAGCGTATGCTTACAGCTCAGAGTCGTTAGAAGAGTTATGCGGATAAGCACCGTCGAGATCTTGAGTTTGATTTGGGAGATTGGGTGTTTCTTAAGATTTCTCCACGGAAGGGATTGATTCGGCACGGTAAGAATGGGAAACTTAGTCCCAGGTATGTGGGTCCGTATGAGATCACCGAAAAGGTAGGTCCTTTGACTTATCGGTTAGCTTTGCCTCCGAGCTTGTCGAGACTGCACGATGTGTTCCACGTGTCTATGTTAAAGAAATACCATCCAGACCCTTCACATGTATTTGAACCAGAGCCTTTGCAGATTGAAGAGAAGTTGTCTTTTGAAGAGAAACCGATTCGAATTGTGGATCGGAAAGTTCAGGAGCTTCGCAGAAAGAGTATTCTAGTAATAAAGGTTCTGTGGAATCATCATGGGTTTGAGGAAGCAACTTGGGAAATAGAGGACCAGGTTCGGGATTAGTATCCGGAGTTGTTTGTTGACCAGGTAGGAATTGGGTGGGTGCAATTGTTTTAAGGGGGAGAGGGTGTAATACCCGAGCCCGAAATGTGAAATTCCTTGTTTATTATTTTGAAAATTATATTTCCTTAAATTCTTTGAGAATTAATTGTTACTTTCTTGCCGTCGCAACGTGCATTGCATTTAGGGAGCGATAGCTAGAGAACGGTTTCTAGTCCTCAGCAAATAGTGAAACTAGTATTTAGATGACTTAAATTTTATATTTTAATTGTTGCTAGCTGAAAATTTAATTGGTGATAGTTATTTTAGCTTAAAATGCATTGAAATAAGGCCTTTTGAACAAGTTTTAAGTGGTTTGACCTAGGACTTTGACTAATTGACCAACTTAAAACCTTATAAGCTAAAACAAAGCAAAAAAAAAAAAAAATAGCAGCTGAAAACAGCCTAAGCAGGGCGTGAGCTTCCAAGGAAAAAAAAAACTTTTCAACCTTCCAATCGATCAATCTTCGCGTGAGCTCGTGCGGGGTGGTTTCCGAGGCAACTAGCATTGTTTTCCTAGCGACTAGGAGTACCTAAGGTGAGGGAAGCACGTTATTTGCGCATTTAAATGTTATGTATGTTAACTTTGCAATTTTTAGATTTTATCCGTAGATTGTTGTTTATAGCGTTTTGATGCTTCTAGAATGATCCTTGGCAATTGTAGAACGTGTATTTATAGCTTTTTAACATTTTTTGCGGTTAAATGTTGAGATTGCAATTTAATTTGGATGTTGAATAGTGTTTTATGAATAGTAAACCCTTGGAACGATGAAGTTGTTCTGTTATACTGTCTGTTGATGTAGGATTGTGCTAGGTGTGCTAGAATTCCTAAATGCATGGTTTGTTTGGGTTGTGTAATGGAAAAAACGGGAATTAAGCCTTGGTGAAAGTCGGGGTCGTTTAGGTCGAGTTTTTCATTTTCTCATTTTGCTTGTTGGCATTGTTTCGGGAGGCCATGGAAGCATTTTTGGTGCGATTATGGCGTTGGTTGGGTGTTTGGTTGATATAGTTGTAGTTCAAACGAGTGAAGGGGGAAAGCGGGGTTTTGCGTGGTTTCTAGGGTTAAGTAGGGTTTCGGGGTCTTTAGACGTGCCTTATGGTGACCTAGGAGGGTTGGTGAAGTCGGTTTCCAGAACTCGTGGCTCGTTTGGAAATGGTAGCATTTTGATAGTTGGGGCCGATTTGTGTTTTTGCTTGTTTTCTTGATTTTATGCCTATAGAATGCTTAGGGTTGCTTGAAATACTTGTTTGAATTGATTTGGATTGAAATGCTTATCAATTGTTGCTATTGCGTGCGAGAGTAACCTACTTTGTTATTCTCCCACGTGTGGCTTTATCGCTTGTTTATCGCCTTGTATCGAGTCTTGCATTGCATAGTGTCTCGCGCGTGAGTGATGGGCCTCTCTGGGTAGCCTCGGGTTGCCAGTATTGGTTGTTCTAGCTCCACTGCTATTCCCTTTTCTCACTTGGGTTGCCTCCCTGGGAGATTTTGGGTCGTAGGTTGATGGATACTTCCGGGGTATTCCAAACTGGTATTATAAGGTGGTTTGGGCCGGCACGTCGTCATCGAATTCATGTTTGAAAGTTGCTCGTGAAAAGAGTATCGTATCCTTTGAAAGAGTGTGTATAGCTTTAATACTTGCCTTTCTTTATTGTTGGCTTTGTTGTATCTCTATATGAGGTTTTGATGAATTGGATGACTAATTACATTGCATACTCCTCTCATCTCCGTCATTGAGACCAATTGCCCTCGCTGAGCAATAGTTTTTGCTCATTCCTCTCTATACTATATTTTTACAGGAGTAGTTGAAGCAAACCCTATCGAGGTAATAGAGGAAGAGGAGCAGGTACAGGTGTTTCTGTGAAAGCATTTCTCTGCTTTGCTAGTGGTTGGTTACCAGATTTTGTGCGAGCCTTGCTTGTTATGTATATTGCTTGGACGTCGCTTAATTTTGAGGCTTGTAGCCTTGTATGTATTTTCTATTTTGAGGCCTCTACGGTCTTATGTTGTATAAGTTGAAAGAATGTAAAGTTGTAAACTTATACCCTTGTGACTAGTAAGGAAATGCATGCTAATAGCTAACTGTTTAGTGGCATAAATACTTGTGTAGTATGCATGGCATTTTGGTTTAGAAAGTTGGTTAATAAGAGGATGTATGTTTTCAAAGAAAGTTGGCTTGTTTGAATTGTTTTGTGGCTTTCGCAAGTATTATGATGATTTTAGGGTTTTTGGATCGTCCGCGGTACAGAGGAGACTCCGTCCGTGTGTCGGGTCCGGGCTTGGCCTTTTGCGGGGTCGGGTCGGGGCGTGACAATGGGAGTTAGTGCGTATGAATGTGGGTGTGCCCTTAGAAGCACCTTAAAGTATTTACTCTAACTCCTGGACCCTGGAACTCTCACATGATTGAACTCACACAAAGCTGATGAATCGAACGTTGAAGGGATAAATTGACGGAAGAAGAAGAAGTTTTCATTCTTTTCTTCTTCGAAGCGATGGAGTAGCTATTATGAATTTAAGGCCTTCCCTTGATCCGCCTCTACGGGAGGTGGGTTGGGAATTGTGACGCCCGAGTTTTAGCCATGCATTTAAATACTGTTGCATCGCTTGTTTGTGCATTTACTTCTATGCCTTATTAACTGACTTTGTGACTACTATTCACTCCGTTTTTAAAATGCTTTCTATTAGTTAACTAGCATTTTTATTAAATCATATTAATTGTAAAAGTAGTGGGAAAAATGTGCTTTTGAGCTTAAGGCGTTAGGAAGGCTCGTTTAGAAAATAATTTTAGAAGTCAAGTGAATAGTGTTACGTAATAACTTTATAGATTTAATTAGTTAACCAATGTGTCACCCCTTAGGCTCGCTTTTAAAGCTTACTACGCGTATTATATTAGACCACTCAAGCGCCCAAAGGACCCCACCTCAACTCAACCCCTTCTTATATCACTTAAACACACAAAATGCAAAAGAAAAAAAAAATAAAAAGCTGGAAAAGCAGGAGCCAAACCCGACAGCAGCTAGGGAGAAAAGGAAGAGATTTTTGCTCACCAAGCCTCCAATCCAAGCCTCTCCAAGCCTTGAGCAACTAGTGTAGGGTGTTTGCAAGGTCCCTAGGTGCTTCTACGCGTAGTGGTGAGGGATTTCATGGCTTGTTTTTGCATTTTTAAATAGTTGCTCATTTCTTGAATCGTTGGAAATATGATTAAATGCCATTGTAAATGTTATCTATGCTAATATACTATCTATATGAATGCTAGAGAACACTTTTGAACCGTCGTTTCGCAATTTAAACGGTTAGAATCGTTAGTTTGATTTCTAGGGTGAATAGTGACGTTTTTTCTAGGGTTTTGTGTAATTGCTCGAATTGGCTCGAATTAATGCTTCTAATTGATGCCTTAGGTACTAGTGAGGATAATCAAATAGCCCCGTACACTTGCATTGCCCTTAAATCGCCTAAAAATAGAAAATAGCCGACTTTAACTTGGGGCTTTTGGGGTTGATGCGAATCCGGGTGGATTCGGGCTTCAATTCTAGTATCCTTAGGCTACCTAGGTGCTATAGATGCCTTGATATCCCTTGTTTGAAGCCCGGACAAGGTAGGTGTGGTTTAAAGCCAAAAGAGGGAAATTGGGGCTTTCGGGGTAAACGCGGGCATTTGATTGAGTTCGAGGGTTGAGAGGGTACCTTGGGGGTTAGTTAGAAGGTTGGGAGAGTTTCCTTTGAAAATGAAATCATTAACTTTGGTTTAGAAGAGAAATAGTTCGAAAAACAAAGAGGTTTAGGTGCAATTTAAGTTGTCTCACACTTCTAAACCCATGTCAGGACTTCTTAAGTGTTTATATATGATTTTAAATTGATTTGGAGCTTTTGGAATGATTCTATGCTTATATGGTATAAGTTCATTTGTAAACTGCTTATTAGCTTCTATCTTTGCTTCTATCCTTTTTGCAACGAGGGCAACCTACTTTGTTGATCCTCATATGTGTAAATGCTTATATTATTCCTATTACCTTGCCATCGTTAAGTGCATTGCATAGTGGTTGCGCAACCATAGTGTCGGGGCGGATGTGTTGAATATCAGCGGGGCGGCAGAGGGCTTACCGGTGGATATTCAAACTCCGTGCCCTATTCCCTCATTCGCCTGGTCCGGAGATTGCCAGGGGATGTTGGGTCGTAGGATTCGGGGTACATCCGGAGTACACCCACTGGAGTGATTGGGGTTATGCCGGCTTATCGTGATCGTGCTCGTGGTTCGTGGATCGTGATTGAAGACCAGTGAAGATTGGTGTATAGGGGATTGTTGAAATGTATCCTTTTAATTGTGTGGTTATTTAAGTTATCATTGATTCTTAAATTGTTAAAGTGTTATTGTTGTGTAATTGTATTATCTGTTGCATTGCACGCCCCGGGACTATATCCCTCACTGGGCAACAGTGGTTGCTCATACCTCGATATCTGTTTCAGGAGACGCTGAGGGTGATCCCCAGCTTGTTGATTTAGTTGAGGAAGAAGAAGTTCAGATCGAGCCTTTACCTTAGTTGCTGTGTCTGATAACTTGAGGTGGTTAATGATTTTGTTGCTATGTGGAAGACTCATCTAATTACTTTATGTACTATTTTGTAGCCCAAGGGCTTTGTATATGCTTGTTGTATAAGTCGAAGATTAGATGGTTGGGTTGTAGCTTTGAAAGTCTATGAACTGTAATAACTTTTATTCTTGCCTTATTTCCTTGCATGCTTGGGAGTGGATGGTTAATGTAGAATGCTTTACTCCTTAAGTTGTTTTATTGATTTCCTAGAATGTCAGGGTTATAAGACTATGCTGACAACAAGTTCTCGCATGCTTGTATGTTTTGGAATTATTGTGTACTATAAGGCTCGGATGGCCTTATAGCTTTGTTGTTAAATTGAGAAAAGCTGTATTGTATTGCTGGGACTTTGTTTAGGTGTTTACAGGTTTTTAGAATGTCCACGGTACAGGGGAGACTCTGTCCGTGTGTCGGGTCCGGACTTAACCTTTAGCTTGGGGGTTGGGTCGGGGCGTGACATTTAAGTGGTATCAGAGCTATAGATTGCATGAAGCCGGGTTAAATTTCTCGGTCTGTGGGTAGAGATTTGTTATGTGACTTTGTGAATACATGAGTCCTTAATTTTGATTGACCTAAGTAAAATTTGAATAAGGAATGAATATGCTAGCATGGAAATAGAATATCAAGAGTCTAGAATGTCAAGTATGATCTAGTGATTTATGTTTACTTCAAAAATGTGGAATATTTATTTGAACTTCTATGCACTTGACTTTATGTGAATCTAATTGGACTCTTCTTTATGTGTTTACTTATAAATTGCATATATACATATATATACCTGTCATAACACTTTGCATTCTAGCTATTCGAGATGGGGCCTCGCCATCGTGCTGATAATCCGAATGTTGGTGGAGAACCCGAGGGGGTTCGTGGGCAAGAAGCTGAGGTGGCCGAAAATGCACCGCAGGTTCAAGAACCGAGCACTGCACAGATCTTGGCCACGATGGCCACAGCTATGAACACTATCGCCCAATTTGTTACACAACAGGGTCAACCAGGGGTCGTTGGAGGTAATCAGGCTGCGAGAGCCGGAGGGAGTGGCCCTACCTGAGGTAATCTGTATGATCGGTTTATACATCATAGGGCCTATACTTTCTTTGGGGAGCCGGACGATATGAAAGCTGAGATGTGGCTAAGGAAGTTCGAGAGAGTGGCAGCGATACTGGAGTGCCATGATGACAGGAAGATTACCTATGCTACTTTCCTTCTCGAGGGTGATGCTGAAGATTGGTGGAATACCATCAGTGAGAAATGGGTAGCTGAGGGAGGTCATCATTCGTGGGCCGACTTTGTCCGAGAATTTCGAGACAAGTATATATCGGTAGTTGCCCGCGAGAGGCGACAAACTGAGTTCATAAACTTGAGGCAGGGAAGTATGACGGTAGATCAATACGAGGCTACTTTTACCCGGCTTTCCCGTTATGCACCAGCTTTAATTCAGCCGGAGGACATGAAGATTCAGAGGTTCATCATGGGTTTGAGGAGAGATATTATGCTGAACTTGTCTTCAAATGATTTTCCTAACTATGCTGCAGTAGTCCGAGCTGCCTCGAGATATGAGAAACGGAAAGCCGATGTGTTAGCCGAGACCAGTCAATCGAGTAAACGGTTTCAGTCTCAGAGTCAAGGGTACCAGGGGCAGGCTGTATCAGTTGGGCAGAGTTCGCAGCCGAGACAGACTCAGAGTTACACAGGGCCTACTCAGACTCAGGCACGACCAGTTCAGAGTCAGACTCAGAGTCAGTTCCGTCCAGCAGTTTCCCGTTCGCAGCAGGGTAGTTCAGCTACCTCTACTTACAGAGCTCCTTCGGGAGGCACTGTTGCAAGACGTCACCAGCAGTGCAGCTTCTGTCAGCGTCAGGGTCACACTGAGGATGTTTGTTGGAAGAAACATAACAAATGTACAGGTTGCGGCAGTGATCAGCACAGGGTTAAAGACTGTCAGAAATTTAAGAACCCTAGGGGTCAGACATCAGCTCAGAACTCTCAGACCAGGGCCCCAGCTGCAGCACCACCACCACGAGGCCAGGCCCGAGTATTTGCTTTGGATGCCGAGGAGCTTCCGGACACTACCGCTGTGGTAGAAGGTATTTTTCTTCTTAATGATCAATCAGTTAAGGTTTTAATTGATTCCGGGGCTTCGCATTCTTTTATTACTCCTACTTGTGCACAAAATGCTAAATTGAAACATGATAAACTGTTGCATGAGATTGTGGTTTATACTCCTATGGGTCCGAAGTTTGTTACTAGATCTATTTGCAGAGCATGTAGCATATTTATTGAAGGTCGTGTTTTTCCTGCTGATTTGATTATCCTACCCTTCAATGACTTTGAAATTATATTGGGGATAGACTGGTTAAGTAAATATTATGCCCAGCTTGATTGTAGAAAGAAGATTGTGTATCTAGAAATGCCTGACCAGCCTGTACTTAAAATAGTTGGTAGTAGAAAATCTACGGGAACTCCTATTATTTCTTCTATTAGGGCATCTAAATTATTAAGCAAGGGTTGTGAGGCTTATCTTGCATATTTGATTAATCAACCTGGGGATCAACTGAAATTGACTGATGTACCTATCGTGAGGGAGTTTCCGGGGGTCTTTCCTGAGGAATTACCTGGGTTACCGCCTGATAGAGAGATAGAGTTCATGATTGATTTATTGCCGGGGACTTCACCTATCTCTAGGACTCCGTACAGAATGGCTCCACCTGAGTTGCAGGAATTGAAAGTTCAATTACAGGGCTTGCTTGAGAAGGGATTCATTCAGCTGAGTTCTTCGCCTTGGGGTGCGCCAGTTCTATTCGTTAAAAAGAAAGACGGATCTCTTCGCCTATGCATTGATTATCGAGGTCTTAATCAGGTAACCATCAAAAATAAATATCCTTTGCCTTTAATCGAAGAGTTGTTTGATCAGCTGCAAGGCGCCAGGGTATTCTCTAAATTTGATCTGAGGCAGGGTTATTATCAGCTGAGGATTAAGAAAGATGATGTTCCTAAAACTGCTTTCAAAACTCGATATGGCCATTATGAGTTTGTTGTCTTGCCGTTTGGTCTTACTAATGCTCCCGCCGCATTCATGGACTTAATGCAGAGGGTATTCCGTCCTTATCTGGATCAATTTGTAGTCATATTTATTGATGATATCCTTGTTTATTCTAAATCTGAGGCGGAACATGAACAGCATCTCAGAATTGTGTTGCAGACTCTTCAGGAGCATCGGTTATTTGCAAAGTTTAGCAAATGTGAATTCTGGCTTAAGCAAGTTGCTTTTCTTGGCCATATTATCTCGCAGGATGGTATTTCTGTTGATCCAGCGAAGATTGAAGTTGTGTTATCTTGGAAACGACCTGAAACTGTCACGGAAATTCGTAGCTTCCTTGGTTTAGCTGGGTATTATCGGAGGTTTGTCAAGGACTTCTCTAAGATTGCAGGGCCTTTAACTCAGCTTACTCAGAAGAAAACAGTATTTGACTGGAATGATAAATGTGAGGCCAGCTTCCAGGAATTGAAGAAGAGATTGACTACAGCTCCTATTCTTGCTTTACCTGAAGGTTATGATAATCTGGTGATCTATAGTGATGCTTCGAAGGAAGGTCTGGGTTGCGTATTGATGCAGAATGGCAGGGTTATTGCTTATGCTTCCAGGAAACTGAAACCTTATGAACTCAACTATCCGACTCACGATCTTGAGCTTGCAGCTATCATTCTTGCGTTAAAGAAATGGCGTTATTATCTCTGGGGCAACAAGTTTGAAATCTTTACAGATCATAAGAGCTTGAAATATCTGTTTTCACAGAAAGAGTTGAACATGAGGCAGAGGCGTTGGCTGGAATTACTTGAGGACTATAACTGCACTATTAACTATCTTCCAGGTAAGGCCAATATTGTTGCTGATGCTTTGAGCCGAAAGGCTACTGTTGCTAGCTTGATTATCAAGAATTGGGAATTCATGGAAGAGTTGTGCTTATGGAAGCCTAGTACTTCAAATTCTGGTATTCAATTTGCAAGTTTGCAGATTCAATCTCTGTTGTTATCCAGGTTTCGAGAAGCTCAACAGGCTGATCTTCAATTGTTGAAAGTCTTAGAGAATTCTAAAGGGAGAGAGTCGGATTTCAAACTGCACGACGATGGTATTCTTAAATTCAAAGGTAGAATCTGTATTCCGAATGATCCAACTCTGAAGAAGGATATTCTTGCTGAGGCACACAGTTCTCGATATACTATCCATCCAGGCAGTACAAAAATGTATAAAGATTTAAAGCAGAATTTCTGGTGGAATAATATGAAGAGAGAAATTGCTGACTATGTTGCCCGATGTCTTACTTGTCAGAAAGTTAAAGCAGAACATCAGAGACCTGCAGGGTTGTTGCAGCCTTTGGCTATTCCTGTTTGGAAATGGGATCATATTACTATGGATTTCGTATCCGATTTACCGAGGTCTTCGAGGGGTAACGACTCAGTCTGGGTTATTGTGGATAGATTGACCAAGACTTCTCATTTTATTGCTAAAAAGAAGTCTGATTCTCTTGATAAACTGGTGGAGTTGTATATTGAGAATGTTGTCCGACTACATGGAATTCCAAAGAGTATCGTGTCGGATAGAGATCCCAGATTCACATCTCAGTTCTGGCAGAAGATTCAGAAAGCTCTGGGCACGAATTTGAATTTCAGTACAGCTTATCATCCTCAGACAGATGGTCAATCCGAGAGAACTATCTTGATCCTTGAGGATATGTTGCGGGCTTGTATTCTGGACTTCGGTAAGAGTTGGGAGAAATATTTGCCACTAGCAGAGTTCGCCTACAACAATAGTTATCAAGCTACTATTGGTATGGCACCTTATGAGGCACTGTATGGGCGTAAATGTCGGTCTCCTCTCTACTGGGATGATGTTGGTGAAATGAAGACTATCGACCCTACTCTCTTACCTGAAATGAACAAGATGATTGATCAGGTGCAGCTTATCAGAAAAAGAATGCTTACAGCACAGAGCCGACAGAAGAGTTATGCAGATAGACGACGTCGTGATCTGAAATTTGCTGTGGGGGACCGGGTATTTCTGAAAATTTCTCCTCGCAAGGGTTTGATTCGGCATGGTAAAGGAGGTAAACTCAGTCCTCGATATGTGGGACCATTTGAGATAACTGAAACTGTTGGTGATTTGGCTTACCGTCTAGCTTTACCTCCCAGTCTGGGCAGAATTCATGACGTATTCCATGTTTCTATGCTTCGGAAGTATCAGCCAGATCCCTCTCACATACTTGAGCCGGAACCGCTAGAGATCAGTGAAACTTTGACCTACACAGAGAAACCTCTTCGAATTGTAGATCGGAAAGTTCAGGAGCTGAGGACTAAAAGCATTCCGATGGTTAAAGTTCTGTGGGATCATCACGGAGTAGAGGATGCGACATGGGAAAGAGAGGATCAGATGCGGGATCGGTATCCAGAGTTATTCGCCGAATCATGTAAGAATTGCGTGGACGCAATTAGTTTAAGGGGGAGAGGATGTGACGCCCGAGTTTTTGCCATGCATTTAATTACTGTTGCATCCCTTGTTTGCGCATTTACTTCTATGCCTTATTAACTGACTTTGTGACTACTATTCACTCCGTTTTTAAAATGCTTTCTATTAGTTAACTAGCATTTTTATTAAATCATATTAATTGTAAAAGTAGTGGGAAAAATGTGCTTTTGAGCTTAAGGCGTTAGGAAGGCTCGTTTAGAAAATAATTTTAGAAGTCAAGTGAATAGTGTTACGTAATAACTTTATAGATTTAATTAGTTAACCAATGTGTCACCCCTTAGGCTCGCTTTTAAAGCTTACTACGCGTATTATATTAGACCACTCAAGCGCCCAAAGGACCCCACCTCAACTCAACCCCTTCTTATATCACTTAAACACACAAAATGCAAAAGAAAAAAAAATAAAAAGCTGGAAAAGCAGGAGCCAAACCCGACAGCAGCTAGGGAGAAAAGGAAGAGATTTTTGCTCACCAAGCCTCCAATCCAAGCCTCTCCAAGCCTTGAGCAACTAGTGTAGGGTGTTTGCAAGGTCCCTAGGTGCTTCTACGCGTAGTGGTGAGGGATTTCATGGCTTGTTTTTGCATTTTTAAATAGTTGCTCATTTCTTGAATCGTTGGAAATATGATTAAATGCCATTGTAAATGTTATCTATGCTAATATACTATCTATATGAATGCTAGAGAACACTTTTGAACCGTCGTTTCGCAATTTAAACGGTTAGAATCGTTAGTTTGATTTCTAGGGTGAATAGTGACATTTTTTCTAGGGTTTTGTGTAATTGCTCGAATTGGCTCGAATTAATGCTTCTAATTGATGCCTTAGGTACTAGTGAGGATAATCAAATAGCCCCGTACACTTGCATTGCCCTTAAATCGCCTAAAAATGGAAAATAGCCGACTTTAACTTGGGGCTTTTGGGGTTGATGCGAATCCGGGTGGATTCGGGCTTCAATTCTAGTATCCTTAGGCTACCTAGGTGCTATAGATGCCTTGATATCCCTTGTTTGAAGCCCGGACAAGGTAGGTGTGGTTTAAAGCCAAAAGAGGGAAATTGGGGCTTTCGGGGTAAACGCGGGCATTTGATTGAGTTCGAGGGTTGAGAGGGTACCTTGGGGGTTAGTTAGAAGGTTGGGAGAGTTTCCTTTGAAAATGAAATCATTAACTTTGGTTTAGAAGAGAAATAGTTCGAAAAACAAAGAGGTTTAGGTGCAATTTAAGTTGTCTCACACTTCTAAACCCATGTCAGGACTTCTTAAGTGTTTATATATGATTTTAAATTGATTTGGAGCTTTTGGAATGATTCTATGCTTATATGGTATAAGTTCATTTGTAAACTGCTTATTAGCTTCTATCTTTGCTTCTATCCTAATTGCAACGAGGTCAACCTACTTTGTTGATCCTCATATGTGTAAATGCTTATATTATTGCTATTAACTTGCCATCGTTAAGTGCATTGCATAGTGGTTGCGCAACCATAGTGTCGGGGCGGATGTGTTGAATATCGGCTGGGCGGCAGAGGGCTTGCCGGTGGATATTCAAACTCCGTGCCCTATTCCCTCATTCGCCTGGTCCGGAGATTGCCAGGGGATGTTGGGTCGTAGGATTCGGGGTACATCCGGAGTACACCCACTGGAGTGATTGGGGTTATGCCGGCTTATCGTGATCGTGCTCGTGGTTCGTGGATCGTGATTGAAGACCAGTGAAGATTGGTGTATAGGGGATTGTTGAAATGTATCCTTTTAATTGTGTGGTTATTTAAGTTATCATTGATTCTTAAATTGTTAAAGTGTTATTGTTGTGTAATTGTATTATCTGTTGCATTGCACGCCCCGGGACTATATCCCTCACTGGGCAACAGTGGTTGCTCATACCTCGATATCTGTTTCAGGAGACGCTGAGGGTGATCCCCAGCTTGTTGATTTAGTTGAGGAAGAAGAAGTTCAGATCGAGCCTTTACCTTAGTTGCTGTGTCTGATAACTTGAGGTGGTTAATGATTTTGTTGCTATGTGGAAGACTCATCTGATTACTTTATGTACTATTTTGTAGCCCAAGGGCTTTGTATATGCTTGTTGTATAAGTCGAAGATTAGATGGTTGGGTTGTAGCTTTGAAAGTCTATGAACTGTAATAACTTTTATTCTTGCCTTATTTCCTTGCATGTTTGGGAGTGGATGGTTAATGTAGAATGCTTTACTCTTTAAGTTGTTTTATTGATTTCCTAGAATGTCAGGGTTATAAGACTATGCTGACAACAAGTTCTCGCATGCTTGTATGTTTTGGAATTATTGTGTACTATAAGGCTCGGATGGCCTTATAGCTTTGTTGTTAAATTGAGAAAAGCTGTATTGTATTGCTGGGACTTTGTTTAGGTGTTTACAGGTTTTTAGAATGTCCATGGTACAAGGGAGACTCTGTCCGTGTGTCGGGTCCGGACTTAACCTTTAGCTTGGGGGTTAGGTCGGGGCGTGACAGGAATCAAGAAAAGAAAGGTCAGGCACATCATAGTCTTCAGGGATTGTGTCATGTCAATTTTCATCCTTATGAATGGGCCAAGAGCTCATACTTTAAGCATAATTCATACCAAGGATTGGAAAGATCAATGAGAAAGATTCTCCAAAAGGGATCTGAAACTCATGATAGAAGCCCACTTTCGTTAATGAATATTCGACATGTCAAAAGATGTTTGTGCAGACCTCCTTTCTTCCTTAAGAGTCAGCATGCTATCTTTGATCAATAGCTATCAATTACCTATAAAAAACTAACCTAGAGTTTTGCTAGGTACTCTCAATTACCTTGAAAATACCGAATGAAATTAATGAAATTAAGATATTCATTTTTTCATGAGTCTTTTTTAGTAGAAATCTATCCATCGATTGCCTCAACGAAAGGGTCTTTCTCTTTCTTCTAAGGTGTACCGCTCATGAGGTTTTCCGACTGGTACTAACCGAAGTAGATCTCAAACCAACGAAGAGTGAAAGTTGCATGTCAACAGGTTCCGATAAGGTAGTGAAACTCAGCTCGTGCGTCAGTAGCAGATCATGTCAATTTACATAGTGAATTTCTTGTGTATCCACCCTAAAAGCGAGAGGGAGAGACAGTGGGAAAAGAGAATCAACAAGATAGGATGCTCTGTCCTAACTAACAAGAGTAGGAAGATTCCAGCTTTGAATCTTGTGCTTGTGATGGTGATCATTTCTGCCACGTCATGGAAGTATTTAGTGCCTTCTGTTTCAATAGGGCCTTGCCCCTTTTAACTTTCTTTATGATATCGGGGAATTTTTTCACTTGGTCCGGTAACTCCATAAGGGCTGGTGGGTGGGGTTAGAGCCTAACGCACCAATGTCGATGAATCAAAGGTGTCTATTTATGGTATAGAATAGAAACAACAAGAATGGAACCGCTATTGCTTGTCTTATCACCCGCGCAGAGCTTCTTTCATTCGTCAGTATGGGTAGGTAGAGTCCTTTGCTCGGGTAAAGTTGTTCTTGCTTTGAGCTAACTTCATCAGATATGAATTTCTCCCTGCTAGCAATATAGGGTAATAAGGTATAGTGTGAGCCTATGACTGAGATACTAAAGTATGCCTTTCTTCTGATGAACGCGATTTGTCCCATTTTCTCTTTTAAGCTACTTCTGAACTACGTCCACCCTGGTAAGAAGGAAATTCCATATCACGATGGCCTTCTGGCATTCATTCGTCTCAAAAGACAGAGCTAGTGAACCACACCAATTCCATTCATATTCTCTCAAAAAGAGCAGGATATCTGCCATCAAGCTGCCCCTTGACCTTTAGAGCGAAAGCCTTCCGAGACCAATGCTGTGACGCCCGAGATTTAGCTATGCATTTAATTACTGTTGCATCCCTTGTTTGCGCATTTACTTCTGTGCTTTACTAACTGACTTTTGTGACTACTATTCACTTCATTTTTAAACTGCATTCTATTGGTTAATTAGCATTTTTATTAAATCATATTAATTATTAAAGTAGTGATAAAAATGTGCATTTGAACTAAAGGCGTTAGGAGGGCTCGTTTAGAAAATGACTTTTGTAGTTGAATGAATAGTGTTACGTAACTAACTTAGAGATTTAATTAGCTAGCACACATGTTCACCTTACTCGTTTTTTTAAGCTTACTACGAGCATTTTAAAAGCCACCTAAACGCCCAAACTAGACCCCACCTTTTATAAAGCCAAAACAACTCACACTTTAGCTCATATAGCACACAACAACAAAAAAATAGAAGCTGATTTACACTGTAGCAGGGCCGAAACACTACAGCAGCTTTGGGAGAGATTTTTCTTCTTCAACTCTTCAAACCAAGCCTCTCCAAGCCTTGAGCAACTAGTGTAGGGTGTGTGCAAGGTTCCTAGGTGCTCCTACGCGCTTTGGTGAGGGATTTCACGGCTTGTTTTTGCATTTCTAAATAGTTGTCAATTTCTTGATTTGTTGAAAATGTGATCAAATGCCATTGTATTTGTTATCTATGCTATTATACCATGTATATGAATGCTAGATAACATATTTGAGCTATGGTTTCGCAATTTAAACGGTTAGAATCGTTAGTTTGATTTTTAGGGTGAATAGTGACATTTTTCTAGGGTTTTGCGTAATTGCTCGAATTAGCTTGATTTAATGCTTCTAATAGATGCCTTAGGTGCTAGTGAAGGTAACCTAATAGCCCCGTGCACTTGCATTGTCCTTAAATCGCTTAAAAATGAAAAATAGCCGACTTTAATTTGGGGCTTTTGAGGTTAATGCGAATCCGGGTAAATTCGGGCTTCAATTCTAGTATCCTTAAGTTACCTAGGTGCTATAGAGGCCTTGATATCCCTTGTTTGAAGCCCGGACATTGTATGTGTAGTTTAAAGCCATAAGAGGGAATTTGGGACGTACGGGGAAATCGCGGGCCTTTGACTGAGCTAGAGGATTGAGAGGGTCCCTTGGGGGTTAGTTAAAAGGTTGGGAGAGTTTCCTTTGAAAATGGAATCATTAACCTTGGTTTGGAAGAGAGATAGTTTGAAAAACAAAGGGGTTTATGTGCTAATTCGGTTGTCTCACACTTCTAAATCCATGGTATGACTTCCTGAGTGTTTATATGTGATTTTAAATTGATTTGGAGCTTTTTGTATGATTCTATGCTTATTTTGTATATGTTCCTTTGTAAACTGCTTATTAGCTTCTATAATTGCTTCTATCCTAATTGCATCAAGGTCAACCTACTTTGTTGATCCTCCTATGTGTTAATGCTTATAGTATTGCTATTAACTTGCCATTGTTAAGTGCATTGCATAGTGGTTGCGCAACCATAGTGTCAGGGGCGGATGTGTTGAATATCGGCTGGGCGGCAGAGGGCTTGCCGGTGGATATTCAAACTCCGTGCCCTAGTCCCTCATTCGCCTGGTCCGGAGATTGCCAGGGGATGTTGGGTCGTAGGATTATCGGGGTACATCCGTAGTACACCCACTGGAGTGTTTGGGGTTATGTCGGCTTATCGTGATCTTGCTCGTGGTTCGTAGATCGTGATTGAAGACCAGTGAAGATTGGTGTACAGGGGATTGTGTGAAATGTATCCTTTTAAATTTGTGGTTACCTTAGTTATCATTGTTTCTTAAATTTTCTAAGTGATATTGTTGTATAACTGAATTATCTGTTGCATTGCACGCCCCGGGACTATATCCCTCACTGGGCAACAGTGGTTGCTCATACCTCGATATATGTTTCAGGAGACGCTGAGGGTGATCCCCAGCTTGTTGAGTTAGTTGAGGAAGAAGAAGTTCAGACTTATCCTCTACCTTAGTTGCCGTGCTTGATAGCTTGAGGTGGTTAATGAATTTGCTGCTATGTGGAAGATTCATCTGATTATCTTATGTATTATTTTGTAGCCTAAGGGCTATGTATATGCTTGTTGTATAAGTTGAAGACTAGTTGGTTGTGGTGTAGCTTTGAAAGCCTATGTACTGTAATAACTTATGATCTACTTCTATTCGCCTTGCTTTGTTGGGAGTGAATGGCTTAAAGTAGAACCGTTTGATCTTTCAATTATGTTTAATTGATTTCCTAGAATGTCATGATTATAAAACTATGTTGACAACTAGTTCTCGCATGCTTGTGTGTTTTAGAACTATAGTGTACTATAAGGCTCGGATGGCCTTAGAACTTTGTTGTTTAATTAAGAAAAGCTTGTATTGTATTGTTGGGACTTTGTTTGAGTGATTCCAGGTTTTTAGAATGTCCACGGTACAGGGGAGACTCTGTCCGTGTGTCAGGTCCGGACTTAACCTTTAGCTTGGGGGTTGGGTCGGGGTGTGACATTTAAGTGGTATCAGAGCTATAGATTGCATGAAGCCGGGTTAAATTTCTCGGTCTGTGGGTAGAGATTTGTTATGTGACTTTGTGAATGCATGAGTTGTCACGCCCCGACCCAACCCCCAAGCTAAAGGTTAAGTCCGGACCCGACACACGGACAGAGTCTCCCCTGTACCGTGGACATTCTGAAAACCTGTAAACACTTAAACAAGGTCCCAACAATACAATACAGCTTTTCTCAATTAAACAACAAAGCTATAAGGCCATCCGAGCCTTATAGTGCACAATAATTCCAAAACACACAAGCATGCGAGAACTAGTTGACAGCATAGTCTTATAATCATAACATTCTAGGAAATCAATAAAGCAACTTAAGGGATAAAGCATTCTACATCAACTATCCACTCCCAAGCATGCAAGGAAATAAGACAAGAATAAAAGTTATTACAGTTCGTAGACTTTCAAAGCTACAACCCATCCATCTAATCTTCAACTTATACAACAAGCATATACAAAGCCCTTGGGCTACAAAATAGTACATAAAGTAATCAGATGAGTCTTCCACATAGCAACAAAATCATTAACCACCTCAAGTTATCAGACACAGCAACTAAGGTAAAAGCTCGATCTGAACTTCTTCTTCCTCAACTAAATCAACAAGCTGGGGATCACCCTCAGCGTCTCCTGAAACAGATATCGAGGTATGAGCAACCACTGTTGCCCAGTGAGGGATATAGTCCCGGGGCGTGCAATGCAACAGATAATACAATTACACAACAATAACACTTTAACAATTTAAGAATCAATGAAAACTTAAATAACCACAAAATTAAAAGGATACATTTCAACAATCCCCTATACACCAATCTTCACTGGTCTTCAATCACGATCCATGAACCACGAGCACGATCACGATAAGCCGGCATAACCCCAATCACTCCAGTGGGTGTACTCCGGATGTACCCCGAAACCTACGACCCAACATCCCCTGGCAATCTCCGGACCAGGCGAATGAGGGAATAGGGTACGGAGTTTGAATATCCACCGGCAAGCCCTCTGCCGCCCAGCCGATATTCAACACATCCGCCCCGACACTATGGTTGCGCAACCACTATGCAATGCACTCAACGATGGCAAGTTAACAACAATAATATAAGCATTAACACATATGAGGATCAACAAAGTAGGTTGACCTCGATACAATTAGGATAGAAGCTAATAAGCAGTTTACAAATGAACTTATACCATATAAGCATAGAATCATTCCAAAAGCTCCAAATCAATTTAAAATCATATATAAACACTTAAGAAGCCCTGACATGGGTTTAGAAGTGTGAGACAACTTAAATTGCACCTAAACCCCTTTGTTTTTCGATCTATTTCTCTTCTAAACCAAAGTTAATGATTTCATTTTCAAAAGAAGCTCTCCCAACCTTCTAACTAACCCCCAAGGTACCCTTTCAACCCTCGAACTCAATCAAATGCCCGCGTTTACCCCGAAAGCCCCAATTTCCCTCTTTTGGCTTTAAACCACACCTACATTGTCCGGGTTTCAAACAAGGGATATCAAGGTATCTATAGCACCTAGGTAGCCTAAGGAAACTAGAATTGAAGCCCGAATCCACCCGGAATCGCATTAACCCCGAAAGCCCCAACTTAAAGTCGGCTATTTTCCATTTTTAGGCGATTTAAGGGCAATGCAAGTGTACGGGGTTATTTAATTATCTTCACTAGCACCTAAGGCATCAATTAGAAGCATTAATTCAAGCCAATTCGAGCAATTACACAAAACCCTAGAAAAAACGTCACTATTCACCCTAGAAATCAAACTAACGATTCTAACCGTTTAAATTGCGAAACGACGGTTCAAAAGTGTTCTCTAGCATTCATATAGATAGTATATTAGCATAGATAACATTTACAATGGCATTTAATCATATTTCCAACGATTCAAGAAATGAGCAATTATTTAAAAATGCAAAAACAAGCCATGAAATCCCTCACCACTACGCGTAGGAGCACCTAGGAACCTTGCAAACACCCTACACTAGTTGCTCGAGGCTTGGCTTGGCTTGAATTGATGATTTGATGAGCAAAATCTCCTCCAAATGCACAAGGAAGGCTGTCGGGTATGGGCACTGTTCACAAGCTGAATTTTTTTTGTTTTTGTGTTATAATGTGCTTGTGTTATGTTATATAAGGTAGGACTTGGGGTGGGGTCATGTTGGGTAATTAAATGGCTTCTAAAATGTGCGTTGAAAGTTTAGAAACGAGCCTAAGGTGGTAAAATATATGCTAGCTAATTAATTACCTAAGTTAGTTACGTAACACTATTCATTCAATTACTAAAGTCATTTTCTAAACGAGCCTTCCTAACGCCTTAAGCTCAAATGCACATTTTTTCCCACTACTTTTACAATTAATATGATTTAATAAAAATGCTAATTAACTAATAGAAAGCATTTTAAAAACGGAGTGAATAGTAGTCACAAGTCAGTTAATAAGGCATAGAAGTAAATGCGCAAATAAGGGATGCAACAGTAATTAAATGCATGGCAAATTCTCGGGCGTCACATCCTCTCCCCCTTAAACTAATTGCGCCCACGCAATTCTTACATGATTCGGCGAATAACTCCGGATACCGATCCCGCATCTGATCCTCTCTTTCCCATGTCGCATCCTCTACTCTGTGATGATCCCACAGAACTTTAACCATCGGAATGCTTTTAGTCCTCAGCTCCTGAACTTTCTGATCAACAATTCGAAGAGGTTTCTCTGTGTAGGTCAAAGTTTCACTGATCTCTAGCGGTTCCGGTTCAAGTATGTGAGAGGGATCTGGCTGATACTTCCGAAGCATGGAAACATGAAATACGTCATGAATTCGGCCCAGACTGGGAGGTAAAGCTAGACGGTAGGCCAAATCACCAACAGTTTCAGTTATCTCAAATGGTCCCACATATCGAGGACTGAGTTTACCTCCTTTACCATGCCGAATCAAACCCTTGCGAGGAGAAATTTTCAGAAATACTCGATCCCCTACAGTAAATTTCAGATCACGACGTCGTCTATCTGCATAACTCTTTTGCCGACTCTGTGCTGTAAGCATTCTTTTTCTGATAAGCTGTACCTGATCAATCATCTTGTTCATTTCAGGTAAAAGAGTAGGGTCGATAGTCTTCATCTCACCAACATCATCCCAGTAGAGAGGAGACCGACATTTACGCCCATACAGTGCCTCATAAGGTGCCATACCAATAGTAGCTTGATAACTATTGTTGTAGGCGAACTCTGCTAGTGGCAAATATTTCTCCCAACTTTTACCGAAGTCCAGAATACAAGCCCGCAACATATCCTCAAGGATCAAGATAGTTCTCTCGGATTGACCATCTGTCTGAGGATGATAAGCTGTACTGAAATTCAAATTCGTGCCCAAAGCTTTCTGAATCTTCTGCCAGAACTGAGATGTGAATCTGGGATCTCTATCCGACACAATACTCTTTGGAATTCCATGAAGTCGGACCACGTTCTCAATATACAACTCTACCAGTTTATCAAGAGAATCAGACTTCTTTTTAGCTATAAAATGAGAAGTCTTGGTCAGTCTATCCACAATAACCCAGACTGAGTCGTTACCCCTCGAAGACCTCGGTAAATCGGATACGAAATCCATAGTAATATGATCCCATTTCCAAACAGGAATAGCCAAGGGCTGCAACAACCCTGCAGGTCTCTGATGTTCTGCTTTAACTTTCTGACAGGTAAGACATCGGGCAACATAGTCAGCAATTTCTCTCTTCATATTATTCCACCAGAAATTCTGCTTCAAATCTTTATACATTTTCGTACTGCCTGGATGGATAGTATATCTGGAACTGTGTGCCTCAGCAAGAATATCCTTCTTCAGAGTTGGATCATTCGGAATACAGATTCTACCTTTGAATTTGAGAATACCATCGTCGTGCAGTTTGAAATCCGACTCTCCCCCTTTAGAATTCTCTAAGACTTTCAACAATTGAAGATCAGCCTGTTGAGCTTCTCGAATCCTGGATAACAACAGAGATTGAATCTGCAAACTTGCAAATTGAATACCAGAATTTGAAGTACTAGGCTTCCATAAGCACAATTCTTCCATGAATTCCCAATTCTTGATAATCAAGCTAGCAACAGTAGCCTTTCGGCTCAAAGCATCAGCAACAATATTGGCCTTACCTGGAAGATAGTTAATAGTGCAGTTATAGTCCTCAAGTAATTCTAGCAAACGCCTCTGCCTCATGTTCAACTCTTTCTGTGAAAACAGATATTTCAAGCTCTTATGATCTGTAAAGATTTCAAACTTGTTGCCCCAGAGATAATGGCGCCATTTCTTTAACGCAAGAATGATAGCTGCAAGCTCAAGATCATGAGTCGGATAGTTGAGTTCATAAGGCTTCAGTTTCCTGGAAGCATAAGCAATAACCCTGCCATTCTGCATCAATACACAACCCAGACCTTCCTTCGAAGCATCACTGTAGATCACCAGATTATCATAACCCTCAGGTAAAGCAAGAATAGGAGCTGTAGTCAATCTCTTCTTCAATTCCTGGAAGCTGGCCTCACATTTATCATTCCAGTCAAATACTGTTTTCTTCTGAGTAAGCTGAGTTAAAGGCCCTGCAATCTTAGAGAAATCCTTTACAAACCTCCGATAATACCCAACTAAACCAAGGAAGCTACGAATTTCCGTGACAGTTTCAGGTCGTTTCCAAGATAACACAACTTCGATCTTCGCTGGATCAACAGAAATACCATCCTGCGAGATAATATGGCCAAGAAAAGCAACTTGCTTAAGCCAGAATTCACACTTGCTAAACTTTGCAAATAACCGATGCTCCTGAAGAGTTTGCAACACAATTCTGAGATGTTGTTCATGTTCCGCCTCAGATTTAGAATAGACAAGGATATCATCAATAAATATGACTACAAATTGATCCAGATAAGGACGGAATACCCTCTGCATTAAATCCATGAATGCGGCGGGAGCATTAGTAAGACCAAACGGCAAGACAACAAACTCATAATGGCCATATCGAGTTCTGAAGGCAGTTTTAGGAACATCATCTTTCTTAATCCTCAGTTGATAATAGCCCTGCCTCAGATCAAATTTAGAGAATACCCTGGCGCCTTGCAACTGATCAAACAACTCTTCGATTAAAGGCAAAGGATATTTATTTTTGATGGTTACCTGATTAAGACCCCGGTAATCGATGCACAGGCGAAGAGATCCGTCTTTCTTTTTAACGAAGAGAACTGGCGCACCCCACGGTGAAGAACTCGGCTGAATGAATCCCTTCTCAAGCAAGCCCTGCAATTGAACTTTCAATTCCTGCAACTCAGGTGGAGCCATTCTGTACGGAGTCCTAGAGATAGGTGAAGTCCCCGGCAATAAATCAATCATGAACTCTATCTCTCTATCAGGCGGTAACCCAGGTAATTCCTCAGGAAAGACCCCCGGAAACTCTCTCACGATAGGTACATCATTCAATTTCAGTTGATCCCCAGGTTGATTAATCAAATAAGCAAGATAAGCCTCACAACCCTTGCTCAATAATTTAGATGCCCTAATAGAAGAAATAATAGGAGTTCCCGTAGATTTTCTACTACCAACTATTTTAAGTACGGGTTGGTCAGGCATCTCTAGATACACAATCTTCTTTCTACAATCAAGCTGGGCATAATATTTACTTAACCAGTCCATCCCCAATATAATTTCAAAGTCATTGAAGGGTAGGATAATCAAATCAGCAGGAAAAACACGACCTTCAATAAATATGCTACATGCTCTGCAAATAGATCTAGTAACAAACTTCGGACCCATAGGAGTATAAACCACAATCTCATGCAATAGTTTATCATGTTTCAATTTAGCATTTTGTGCACAAGTAGGAGTAATAAAAGAATGCGAAGCCCCGGAATCAATTAAAACCTTAACTGATTGATCATTAAGAAGAAAAATACCTTCTACCACAGCGGTAGTGTCCAGAAGCTCCTCGGCATCCAAAGCAAATACTCGGGCCTGGCCTCGTGGTGGTGGTGCTGCAGCTGGGGCCCTGGTCTGAGAGTTCTGAGCTGATGTCTGACCCCTAGGGTTCTTAAATTTCTGACAGTCTTTAACCCTGTGCTGATCACTGCCGCAACCTGTACATTTGTTATGTTTCTTCCAACAAACATCCTCAGTGTGACCCTGACGCTGACAGAAGCTGCACTGCTAGTGACGTCTTGCAACAGTGCCTCCCGAAGGAGCTCTGTAAGTAGAGGTAGCTGAACTACCCTGCTGCGAACGGGAAACTGCTGGACGGAACTGACTCTGAGTCTGACTTTGAACTGGTCGTGCCTGAGTCTGAGTAGGCCCTGTGTAACTCTGAGTCTGTCTCGGCTGCGAACTCTGCCCAACTGATACAGCCTGCCCCTGGTACCCTTGACTCTGAGACTGAAACCGTTTACTCGATTGACTGGTCTCGGCTAATACATCGGCTTTCCGTTTCTTACATCTCGAGGCAGCTCGGACTACTGCAGCATAGTTAGGAAAATCATTTGAAGACAAGTTCAGCATAATATCTCTCCTCAAACCCATGATGAACCTCTGAATCTTCATGTCCTTTGGCTGAATTAAAGCTGGTGCATAACGGGAAAGCCGGGTAAAAGTAGCCTCGTATTGATCTACCGTCATACTTCCCTGCCTCAAGTTTATGAACTCAGTCTGTCGCCTCTCGCGGGCAACTACCGATATATACTTGTCTCGAAATTCTCGGACAAAGTCGGCCCACGAATGATGACCTCCCTCAGCTACCCATTTCTCACTGATGGTATTCCACCAATCTTCAGCATCACCCTCGAGAAGGAAGGTAGCATAAGTAATCTTCCTGTCATCATGGCACTCCAATATCGCTGCCACTCTCTCGAACTTTCTTAGCCACATTTCAGCTTTCATATCGTCCGGCTCCCCAAAGAAAGTATAGGCCCCATGATGTATAAACCGATCATACAGATTCCCTCCGGTAGGACCACTACCTCCGGCTCTCGCAGCCTGATTACCTGCAACGACCCCTGGCTGACCCTGTTGTGTAACAAACTGGGCAATAGTATTCATAGCTGTGGCCATCGTGGCCAAGATCTGTGCAGTGCTCGGCTCTTGAACCTGCGGTGCATTTTCGGCCACCTCAGCTTCTTGCCCTTGTACCCCCTCGGGTTCTCCACCAACATTCGGATTATCAGCACGACGGCGAGGCCCCATCACGAATAGCTAGAATGCAAAGTGTTATGACAGGTATATATGTATATATGCAATTTATAAGTAAACATATAAAGAAAAGTCCAATTAGATTCACATAAAGTCAAGTACATAGGAATTCAAATAAATATTCCACATTCTTGAAGTAAACATAAATCACTAGATCATACTTGACATTCTAGACTCTTGATATTCTATTTCCATGCTAGCATGTTCATTCCTTATTCAAATTTCACTTAGGTCAATCAAAATCAAGGACTCATGTATTCACAAAGTCACATAACAAATCTCTACCCACAGACCGAGAAATTTAACCCGGCTTCATGCAATCTATAGCTCTGATACCACTTAAATGTCACGCCCCGACCCAACCCCCAAGCTAAAGGTTAAGTCCGGACCCGACACACGGACAGAGTCTCCCCTGTACCGTGGACATTCTGAAAACCTGTAAACACTTAAACAAGGTCCCAACAATACAATACAGCTTTTCTCAATTAAACAACAAAGCTATAAGGCCATCCGAGCCTTATAGTGCACAATAATTCCAAAACACACAAGCATGCGAGAACTAGTTGACAGCATAGTCTTATAATCATAACATTCTAGGAAATCAATAAAGCAACTTAAGGGATAAAGCATTCTACATCAACTATCCACTCCCAAGCATGCAAGGAAATAAGACAAGAATAAAAGTTATTACAGTTCGTAGACTTTCAAAGCTACAACCCATCCATCTAATCTTCAACTTATACAACAAGCATATACAAAGCCCTTGGGCTACAAAATAGTACATAAAGTAATCAGATGAGTCTTCCACAAAGCAACAAAATCATTAACCACCTCAAGTTATCAGACACAGCAACTAAGGTAAAGGCTCGATCTGAACTTCTTCTTCCTCAACTAAATCAACAAGCTGGGGATCACCCTCAGCGTCTCCTGAAACAGATATCGAGGTATGAGCAACCACTGTTGCCTAGTGAGGGATATAGTCCCGGGGCGTGCAATGCAACAGATAATACAATTACACAACAATAACACTTTATCAATTTAAGAATCAATGAAAACTTAAATAACCACACAATTAAAAGGATACATTTCAACAATCCCCTATACACCAATCTTCACTGGTCTTCAATCACGATCCACGAACCACGAGCACGATCACGATAAGCCGGCATAACCCCAATCACTCCAGTGGGTGTACTCCGGATGTACCCCGAAACCTACGACCCAACATCCCCTGGCAATCTCCGGACCAGGCGAATGAGGGAATAGGGTACGGAGTTTGAATATCCACCGACAAGCCCTCTGCCGCCCAGCCGATATTCAACACATCCGCCCCGACACTATGGTTGCGCAACCACTATGCAATGCACTCAACGATGGCAAGTTAACAACAATAATATAAGCATTAACACATATGAGGATCAACAAAGTAGGTTGACCTCGATACAATTAGGATAGAAGCTAATAAGCAGTTTACAAATGAACTTATACCATATAAGCATAGAATCATTCCAAAAGCTCCAAATCAATTTAAAATCATATATAAACACTTAAGAAGCCCTGACATGGGTTTAGAAGTGTGAGACAACTTAAATTGCACCTAAACCCCTTTGTTTTTCGATCTATTTCTCTTCTAAACCAAAGTTAATGATTTCATTTTCAAAAGAAGCTCTCCCAACCTTCTAACTAACCCCCAAGGTACCCTTTCAACCCTCGAACTCAATCAAATGCCCGCGTTTACCCCGAAAGCCCCAATTTCCCTCTTTTGGCCTTAAACCACACCTACATTGTCCGGGCTTCAAACAAGGGATATCAAGGCATCTATAGCACCTAGGTAGCCTAAGGAAACTAGAATTGAAGCCCGAATCCACCCGGAATCGCATTAACCCCGAAAGCCCCAACTTAAAGTCGGCTATTTTCCATTTTTAGGCGATTTAAGGGCAATGCAAGTGTACGGGGTTATTTAATTATCTTCACTAGCACCTAAGGCATCAATTAGAAGCATTAATTCAAGCCAATTCGAGCAATTACACAAAACCCTAGAAAAAAACGTCACTATTCACCCTAGAAATCAAACTAACGATTCTAACCGTTTAAATTGCGAAACGACGGTTCAAAAGTGTTCTCTAGCATTCATATAGATAGTATATTAGCATAGATAACATTTACAATGGCATTTAATCATATTTCCAACGATTCAAGAAATGAGCAATTATTTAAAAATGCAAAAACAAGCCATGAAATCCCTCACCACTACGCGTAGAAGCACCTAGGGACCTTGCAAACACCCTACACTAGTTGCTCGAGGCTTGGCTTGGCTTGAATTGATGATTTGATGAGCAAAATCTCCTCCAAATGCACAAGGAAGGCTGTCGGGTATGGGCACTGTTCACAAGCTGAATTTTTTTTGTTTTTGTGTTATAATGTGCTTGTGTTATGTTATATAAGGTAGGACTTGGGGTGGGGTCATGTTGGGTAATTAAATGGCTTCTAAAATGTGCGTTGAAAGTTTAGAAACGAGCCTAAGGTGGTAAAATATATGCTAGCTAATTAATTACCTAAGTTAGTTACGTAACACTATTCATTCAATTACTAAAGTCATTTTCTAAACGAGCCTTCTTAACGCCTTAAGCTCAAATGCACATTTTTTCCCACTACTTTTACAATTAATATGATTTAATAAAAATGCTAATTAACTAATAGAAAGCATTTTAAAAACGGAGTGAATAGTAGTCACAAGTCAGTTAATAAGGCATAGAAGTAAATGCGCAAATAAGGGATGCAACAGTAATTAAATGCATGGCAAATTCTCGGGCGTCACATGAGTCCTTGATTTTGATTGACCTAAGTGAAATTTGAATTAGGAATGAACATGCTAGCATGGAAATGGAATATCAAGAGTCTAGAATGTCAAGTATGATCTAGCGATTTATGTGTACTTCATGAATGTGGAATATCTATTTGAACTTCTATTTACTTGACTTTATGTGAATCTAATTGGACTTTTCTTTATGTGTTTACTTATAAACTGCATATATACATATATATACCTGTCATAACACTTTGCATTCTAGTTATTCGAAATGGGGCCTCGCCGTCGTACTGATAATCCGAATGTTGGTGGAGAACCCGAGGGGGTTCATGGGCAAGAAGCTGAGGTGGCCGAAAATGCACCGCAGGTTCAAGAACCGAGCACTGCACAGATCTTGGCCACGATTGTAATACCCGAGCCCGGAATGTGAAAATTCTTTGTTTATTATTTTGAAAATTATGTTTCCTTAAATGCTTTGTGAATTAACTGTTACTTTCTCGCCGACGCAACGTGCATTGCATTTAAGGAGCGATAGCTAGATAACGATTTCTAGTCCTCAGCAAATAGTGAAACTAGTATTTAGACGACTTAAATTTTATATTTTAATTGTTGCTAACTTTAATTGAACTTACCTTAGCTGAAACGGCTTTAAAACGCACAAAATAGGGCTCTTTGACCAAGTTTTAAGTTGTTGACCTTAGCCTTGACCAACTTTGACCCTTTAACACTTAAATAAGCTAAAAACTAAGCAAAAAAAAAAAAAAAAAAAGAACAGCAGCAAAACAGAACCATAGCTGGCCGAAACAAGAGAGAAAGAAAAAAAAATATTCAACCTTCCAAACGATCAATCTTCGCGTGAGCTCGTGCGGGGTGATTTCCGAGGCAACCAACGTTGTTTTCCTAGCGACTAGGAGTACCTAAGGTGAGGGAAGCATGTTATTTGCGCATTTATACGTTGTGTATGTTAACTTTGACAATTTTTAGATTTATCCGTAGATCGTTATTTAAAGAGATTTGATGCTTCTAGAATGTTCCTTAGCATTTGTAGAACATGTATTTATAGCTTTGTAACATTTTCTGCGGTTAAATGTTGTGATTGCAATTTAAATTGAATAATGAATAGTGTTTTGTGAATAGTAAAACATTGAAACGTTGAAATTGCGCTGTTATGCTTTCCGTTGATGTAGAAACGTGCTAGGTATGCTAGAATGCTAAAATGTGTGGTTTGTTTAGGTTGCGTAGTGGAAAAAATGAGAATTAAGCCCTTGGGAAAGTCAGGGTCGTTTCGATCGACTTTTGTATTTTCTCGTTTTGCGTGTTGGCATTGCTTCGGGAGGCCATGGAAGCACTTTTGGTGCGATTATGGCGTTGGTTGGGTGTTTGGTTGTTGTAGTTGTAGTTCAAACGAGAAAGAGGGAAATCGGGGCTTTACGCGAGTTCTAGGGTAAAGTAAGGTTTTGGGGTCTTTAGACGTGCCTTATGGTGACCTAGGAGGGTTGGGGAAGTTGGTTTCCAGAACTCGTGGCTCGTTTGGAAATGGTAGCAATTTGATAGTTGGGACCGATTTGTGTTTTTGTGTGTTTACTTGTCTTTATGCTTATAGAATGCTTAGAATTACTTGAATTACTTGTTTGAGTTGTTTTGGATTGAATTGCTTATCAAATTGCTGCTATTGCGTGCGAGAGTAACCTACTTTGTTATTCTCCCACGTGTGGCTTTATCGCTTGTTTATCATCTTGTATCGAGTCTTGCATTGCATAGTGTCTCGCGCGTGAGTGATGGGCCTCTCTGGGGGTTGCTAGTGTTGGTTGCTCTAGCTCCGCTGCTATTCCCTTTCTCGCTTGGGTTGCCTCCTAGGGAGATTTGGGTCGTAGGTTGATGGATACTTCCGGGGTATTCCAAACTGGTGTTATAAGGTGGTTTGGGCCGGCGCGTCGTCATCGAATTCGTGTTTGAAGGTTGCTCGTGAAAAGAGTATCGTATCCGTTAATTGAGTGTTTGCAGCTTTAAATACTTGCTTTGCTTTATTGCTGGCTTTGGATGTAACTTATATGATTTGTATGTATTGCTTGGCTAATTGCATTGCATACTCCTTTCATCTCTGTCCTTGAGAGCAATTGCCCTCGATGAGCAATAGTTTTTGCTCATTCGTCTCTATAATATGTTTTTACAGGACTAGTTGAAGCAGACCCTCTCGAGGTAATTGAGGAGGAGGAGCAGGTGGAGGTGTTTCCGTGATAGCACTTCTCTGCTTTGGCTGGTGGTTGGTTACCAGTTTTGTGCGAACCTTGCTTGTTATGTATATTGCGTGAAGGTCGCTTAATTTTGAGGCTTGTAGCCTTGTATGTATTTTCCTATTTTGAGACCTTTAATGGTCCTATGTTGTAATGGATTAAAGTTTGTAAAATTGTAAACTTATACTCTGATGGCTAGTGAAGAAATGCATGCTGATAGCTAACGGTTTAGTGGCATAAATACCTGTGTAGTATGCATGGCATTTTTGGTTTGGAAAGTTGGTTAATAAGAGAATGTATATTTTAAAGAAAGTTAGCTTGTTTTGATTAATTTATGGCTTTCGCAAGTATTATATTGATTTTAGGGTTTTTGGATCGTCCGCGGTACAGAGGAGACTCCGTCCATGTGTCGGGTCCGGGCTTGGCCTTTTGCGGGGTCGGGTCAGGGCGTGACATCTTTAGGTGGTATTAGAGCATGATTGTCTTGTATGAGCCGGGATATGATTCTCGGTCTGTGGGGTAAAGGTCTAAAATGCTAAAGTGTTTATGTATGATTGCTAAGTGAAAAGAAAATGTTCTAGCATGACTTTGTGAACTTGGAATGTTTGTGTGTTTAAGTGAAATAGTTTGGCAAGTTAAACTTGTCTTATGTGAATTGTGTGATAGAATATTGGATTGTTATTGACTTGAGTGTTATCTAATCTTATGTGCTATATTTCTATCTATAAACTGCTTTTAAATGTTGCCAGCCATTGTGAGTTGCTACTATGTCGCCACGTCGTGGTACTCAAGGTATAGGATCAGATGAAGAGGCAGCAGAACAGGGTCAGCAGCCGTTGCCCGAGCAGTTTATGGCTACCATGACTACTGCAGTAGACCGGATCACCCATGTGCTGCATGAGCAGAGGCAGGACCGGATTAATCCCCAGGGTAATCAAGCTAATCCTGGTGGACAGGGGTACAGAGTTGAGAACAATTAGTTAGAGAAATTTCTGAGGCACGAGCCGGGAAAGTTCTTCGGGGAGCCGGATGATGAGGCGGCTGAGAGATGGATAAATCGAGTTGAGAAGATTTTCACCGCTTTGAGGTACACTGATGAGGCAAGAATAGACTATGCGTCATTCTTATTTGAGGGTGATGCAGAGCAGTGGTGGAATACTGTTAGGTTGAGGTGGGATTGTGAGGATGTTCCACACTTAAGGGATGATTTTGTAAGTGAGTTCCGGGACAAATATATTCCCGAGATGGCTATGGAGAGGAGGGAAGATGAGTTTGTGGCCCTGAAATAGGGGAATATGACTGTTGCACAGTACGAGGCTAGGTTTGTTAGCCTGTCGAGGTATATGCCCGAGTTGGTACGGCCGGCTAGGAGGATGATACATAGGTTTGTCCGTGGGCTGAGAATGGACATTCAGTTGCATTTGACTGGGCAGACCTACACTACTTTTCCCGAGGCATTTCAGGCAGCCTCAAAGTTTGAGAAACGGAAGGCTGAGATGTTAGCTGAGAGCAGTCAGCCGAGCAAGAAGCAGTATTTGGGCCAGAGCAGCCAGAGTCAGTCGAGGCAGTATCAGGCTTCTGCACAGGGTCCTCAGCAGCGTCCGTATCAGCCACAGCAGCAGATTCAGGCTAGGACAGCTGTGACTAGACCCCAGCAGGGAGGTACAGTTCCTACCCCTGCCAGAGCCCCAGCACCTACAGGAAACATTGCAGTTAGGCAAAATCAGCTGTGTAATTATTGTAATCGACCAGGGCATATTGAGGCTAACTGCTGGAGGAAGAGTGGAAAATGTACGGGTTGTGGCGGTGATGATCATAGAGTGAGGGATTGCCCTAAATATAATAATGTTCTGGGCCGTGGTGGAGGCCAAGGTGTTCAAAATAGGGTTGCAGGTGCACGACCAGCACATAGAGTTCAGGCTAGGGTATTTGCACTAGATGCAGAGGAGCTGCCCGATAATATAGCTATTGTGGAAGGTACTTTTCTTCTCAATACTCAGCCAGTTAAAGTTTTGATTGATCCTGGAGCTACGCATTTGTTTATAACTCCTGCATGTGCACGATCTGTGAATGTTTGCATTGATAAATTGCCTCATGAAGTTGAAGTTAGTACTCCTTTGGGTGCAAAATTTGTTACTGAGTCTATTTGCAAATCTTGTGATATATGTATTGAGAACCGTAAATTTCCTGTTGATTTAATTATATTACCATTCCGTGACTTTGAAATCATTTTGGGAATGGACTGGTTGGGAAAGTATTATGCTCAGTTGGATTGTAGAACAAAGGTCGTTTATCTTAAGGTTCCTGACCTACCGATACTAGAGATTGTTGGGAACTGCAGGGCTGCCCGCATTCCACTTTTATCAGCGATCAAGACTTCTAAGTTGTTGAATAGGGGTTGTGAACCTTACTTAGCTTATTTGATCAATCAGCCTGCTGATAAGTTGAGTTTGAATGAGGTTCCGATTGTTAGAGACTTCCCTGGTGTATTTCCCGAGGAATTACCGGGTTTACCACCTGATAGGGAGATTGAGTTCGTGATTGATCTTGTGCTAGGCACTGCACCGATTTCTAGGAGTCCTTATAGAATGGCATCGGCTGAACTTCAGGAATTAAAAATTCAGCTTCAGAACTTGCTTGAGAAAGGGTTTATACAACCTAGTTCTTCGCCGTGGGGCGCACCTGTGTTGTTTGTGAGAAAGAAAGACGGCACGCTACGGTTATGCATTGATTACAGGGGACTTAATCAAGTCACGATTAAGAACAAATACCCTTTGCCGTTGATTGAAGAATTGTTTGACCTGTTGTAGGGTGCGAGTGTTTACTCCAAATTTGACTTGAGGCAGGGTTACTATCAACTTAGAATTCGGAGTGACGATATACCAAAGACGGCATTCAGGACTAGATATGGCCACTATGAGTTTGTTGTGTTGCCGTTTGGATTGACGAATGCACCAGCCGCATTCATGGACTTGATGCAGAGGGTTTTTTGACTTTACCTTGATCAGTTTGTCGTGATCTTTATTGACGACATTTTAGTGTATTCGAAGAACGAGGCTGAACACGAGCAACACTTGAGGATTGTGCTTCAGACTTTGCAGGAAAACAAGCTTTTTGCTAAATTCAGCAAGTGTGAGTTCTGGTTGAATCATATATCTTTTCTAGGCCATATCATTTCCGACCGAGGAATTTCAGTGGATCCAGCTAAGATTGAAGTTGTTTCATCTTGGAAGAGACCTGAGACGGTGTCAGAGATTCGGAGTTTTCTTGGATTGGCAGGTTACTACCGGAGGTTTGTTAAAGACTTTTCCAAAATTTCTGGACCTTTGAGTCAGTTGACTTGGAAGAAAGTTGCTTACAACTGGGAAGCCAAATGTGAATCCAGTTTCCAAGAATTGAAGAAGAGATTAACTACAGCTCCTATACTAGTTTTACCTGAGGGAACCAAAAACTTTGTTGTCTACAGTGATGCATCTAAAGAAGGTTTGGGCTGTGTTTTAATGCAGAATGGTAAGGTGATTGCCTATGCTTCCAGGAAATTGAAACCTTATGAAGTCAACTACCCTACACATGATCTTGAGTTAGCTGCAGTTGTGTTTGCTTTGAAGAAGTGGCGTCATTACTTGTGGGGTTGCAGATTTGAAATTTTTACTGACCACAAGAGTCTCAAGTATTTGTTTTCACAGAAGGATCTAAATATGAGGCAGCGGAGATGGCTAGAGCTATTGGGTGGTTATAACTGTTCTATTAACTATGTGCCAGGTAAGGCAAATGTTGTTGCTGATGCTTTGAGCCGAAAGGCTACTGTTGCAAGCTTGATTATCAAGGACTGGGAGACTTTGGAAGAAATTTGTTCATGGAAACCAGAAGCTACTGAGGTAGGGATTCGATTTGCTAGTTTACAGATTCAGTCAGGATTGCTAGCACAGATCAGAGAGGCTCAGAAGACTGATCCTCACATCTTGAAGATCCAAGAAAAGTCAAAAGAGGGAGAGTCGGAGTTTAAATTACATGCAGATGGCATCTTCAGATTCAGGGACAGAGTATGTGTTCCTGGTGATCTGACTTTGAAGAATGAGATCCTGTTCGAGGCACATAATTCGAGGTACACGATTCACCCGGGAAGTACAAAGATGTATAGAGATTTGAAGCAACACTTCTGGTGGAACAATATGAAGAGGGAGATTGCTGGGTATGTATCCAGATGTTTGACTTGTCAGAGGGTTAAAGTTGAGCATCAGAGGCCAGCCGGACTTCTACAGCCGTTGTCGATTCCGCAGTGGAAGTGGGTACATATTACAATGGACCTTGTGACCGATCTTCCTAGATCTCCGAGAGGATGTGATTCTGTTTGGGTTGTTGTGGACCGCTTGACTAAAGTTACGCATTTTATTCCCGTGAACAAACAGGATAGCCTTGATAAGTTAGCTGAACTGTATGTTGCTAATATTGTGAGATTGCATGGTGTGCCACAGAGTATAGTGTCAGATAAGGATCCCAGATTCAGATCTCATTTTTGCCAGAAGTTGCAAGAGGCCATGGGAACTAAGTTGAGCTTCAGTACTACATATCATCCGCAAACTGATGGCCAGTCTGAGAGAACCATCAGGATCTTGGAAGACATGCTTCGAGCATGTGTGCTAGACTTTGGGAAGAATTGGGAGAAGTTTTTGCCTTTAGCGGAGTTCGCCTACAACAATAGTTATCAGTCTACTATAGGTATGGCTCCCTACGAGGCGTTGTATGGTCGGAAATGCAGATCTCCGTTATATTGGGAAGAGGTTGGAGAGATGAGAACAGTTGATCCGACTGTGTTACTTGAGATGATTAAGATGGTAGATAATGTTCACCTTATTCGCCAGCGTATGCTTACAGCTCAGAGTTGTCAGAAGAGTTATGCGGATAAGCACCATTGAGATTTTGAGTTTGATTTGGGAGATTGGGTGTTTCTTAAGATTTCTCCACGGAAGGGATTGATTCGGCACGGTAAGAGTGGGAAGCTTAGTCCCCGGTATGTGGGTTTGTATGAGATCACCGAACAGCTAGGTCTTTTGGCCTATCGATTAGCTTTGACTCCGAGCTTGTCGAGACTGCACGATGTGTTCCACGTGTCTATGTTGAAGAAGTACCATCCAGACCCTTCACATGTACTTGAACCAGAGCCTTTGCAGATTGAAGAGAAGTTGTCTTATGAAGAGAAATCGATTCGAATTGTGGATCGGAAAGTTCAGGAGCTTCGCAAAAAGAGTATTCCGTTAGTGAAGGTTATGTGGAATCATCATGGGTTTGAGGAAGCGACTTGGGAAAGAGAGGACCAAGTTCGGGATCAGTATCCGGAGTTGTTTGTTGACCAGGTAAGAATTGCGTGGGCGCAATTGTTTTAAGGGGGAGAGGGTGTAATACCCGAGCCCGGAATATGAAAATTCTTTGTTTATTATTTTGAAAATTATGTTTCCTTAAATGCTTTGTGAATTAACTGTTACTTTCTCACCGACACAACGTGCATTGCATTTAAGGAGCGATAGCTAGATAACGATTTCTAGTCATCAGCAAATAGTGAAACTAGTATTTAGATGACTTAAAATTTATATTTTAAATGTTGCTAGCTTTAATTGAACTTACCTTAGCTGAAATGGCTTTAAAACGCACAAAATAGGGCTCTTTGACCAAGTTTTAAGTTGTTGACCTTAGCCTTGACCAACTTTGACCCTTTAACACTTAAATAAGCTAAAAACTAAGCAAAAAAAAAAAAGAACAGCAGCAAAACAGAACCATAGCTGGCCGAAACAAGAGAGAAAGAAAAAAAAAATGTTCAACCTTCCAAACGATCAATCTTCGCGTGAGCTCGTGCGGGGTGATTTCTAAGGCAACCAACGTTGTTTTCCTAGCGACTAGGAGTACCTAAGGTAAGGGAAGCATGTTATTTGCGCATTTATACGTTGTGTATGTTAACTTTGTCAATTTTTAGATTTATCTGTAGATCGTTATTTAAAGTGATTTGATGCTTCTAGAATGTTCCTTAGCATTTGTAGAACATGTATTTATAGCTTTGTAACATTTTATGCAGTTAAATGTTGTGATTGCAATTTAAATTGAACAATGAATAGTGTTTTATGAATAGTAAAACCTTGAAACGTTGAAATTGCGCTATTATGCTTTCCATTGATGTAGAAACATGCTAGGTATGCTAGAATGCTAAAATGTGTGGTTTGTTTGGGTTGCGTAGTGGAAAAAACGAGAATTAAGCCTTTGGGAAAGTCGGGGTCGTTTATGTCAACTTTTGCGTTTTCTCGTTTTCCGTGTTGGCATTGCTTCGGGAGGCCATGGAAGCACTTTTGGTGCGATTATGGCGTTGGTTGGGTGTTTGGTTGTTGTAGTTGTAGTTCAAACGAGAAAGAGGGAAATCGGGGCTTTGCGCGAGTTCTAGGGTAAAGTAAGGTTTTGGGGTCTTTAGACGTGCCTTATGGTGACCTAGGAGGGTTGGCGAAGTTGGTTTCCAAAACTCGTGGCTCGTTTGGAAATGGTAGCAATTTGATAGTTGGGGCCGATTTGTGTTTTTGTGTGTTTACTTGTCTTTATGCTTATAGAATGCTTAGAATTAATTGAATTACTTGTTTGAGTTGTTTTGGATTGAATTGCTTATCAAATTGCTGCTATTGCGTGCGAGAGTATCCTACTTTGTTATTCTCCCACGTGTGGCTTTATTGCTTGTTTATCGCTTGTTTATCATCTTGTATCGAGTCTTGCATTGCATAGTGTCTCACGTGTGAGTGATGGGCCTCTCTGGGTAGCCTTGGGTTGCCAGTGTTGGTTGCTCTAGCTCCGCTGCTATTCCCTTTCTCGCTTGGGTTGCCTCCCAGGGAGATTTGGGTCGTAGGTTGTTGGGTACTTCTGGGGTATTCGAAACTGGTGTTATAAGGTGGTTTGGGCCGACGCGTCGTCATCGAATTCGTATTTGAAAGTTGCTCGTGAAAAGAGTATCGTATCCTTTATTTGAGTGTTTGCAGCTTTAAATACTTGCCTTGCTTTATTGCTGGCTTTGGATGTAACTTATATGATTTGTATGTATTGCTTGGCTAATTGCATTGCATACTCCTTTCATCTCCGTCCTTGAGACCAATTGCCCTCGCTGAGCAATAGTTTTTGCTCATTCCTCTCTATAATATGTTTTTACAGGAGTAGTTGAAGCAGACCCTCTCGAGGTAATTGAGGAGGAGGAGCAGGTGGAGGTGTTTCCGTGATAGCACTTCTCTGCTTTGGCTAGTGGTTGGTTACCAGTTTTGTGCGAACCTTGCTTGTTATGTATATTGCGTGAAGGTCGCTTAATTTTGAGGCTTGTAGCCTTGTATGTATTTTCCTATTTTGAGACCTTTAATGGTCCTATGTTGTAATGGATTAAAGTTTGTAAAATTGTAAACTTATACTCTGATGACTAGTGAAGAAATGCATGCTAATAGCTAACGGTTTAGTGGCATAAATACCTGGGTAGTATGCATGTGATTTTTGGTGTGGAAAGCTGGTTAATAAGAGAATGTATATTTTAAAGAAAGTTAGCTTGTTTTGATTAATTTATGGCTTTCGCAAGTATTATATTGATTTTAGGATTTTCGGATCGTCCGCGGTACAGAGGAGACTCCGTCCGTGTGTCGGGTCCGGGCTTGGCCTTTTGCGGGGTCGGGTCGGGGCGTGACAACGATGGCCACTGCTATGAACACTATAGCCCAGTTTGTTACACAACAGGGTCAGCCAGGGGTCGTTGGAGGTAATCAGACTGCGAGAGCCGGAGGTAGTGGCCCTACCGGAGGTAATCTGTATGACCGGTTCATTCATCATGGGGCCTATACTTTCTTTGGGGAGCCGGACGATATGAAAGCTGAGATGTGGCTAAGGAAGTTTGAGAGAGTGGCAGCAATACTCGAGTGCCATGATGTCAGGAAGATTACTTATGCTACTTTCCTTCTCGAGGGTGATGCTGAAGATTGGTGGGATACCATCAGTGAGAAATGGGGAGCTGAGGGAGTTCATCATTCGTGGGCCGACTTTGTCTGAGAATTTCGAGACAAGTATATATCGGTAGTTGCCCGCGAGAGGCGACAAACAGAGTTCATAAACTTGAAGCAGGGAAGTATGACGGTAGATCAATACGAGGCTACTTTTACCCGGCTTTCCCGTTATGCACCAGCTTTGATTCAGCTGGAGGACATGAAGATCCAGAGGTTCATCCTGGGTTTGAGGAGGGATATTATGCTGAACTTGTCTTCAAATGATTTTCCCAACTATGCTGCAGTAGTCCGAGCCGCCTCGAGGTATGAGAAACGGAAGGCCGATGTGTTAGCCGAGACCAGTCAATCGAGTAAACGGTTTCAGTCTCAGAGTCAAGGGTACCAGGGGCAGGCTGTATCAGTTGGGCAGAGTTCACAGCCGAGGCAGACTCAGAGTTATACAGGGCCTACACAGACTCAGTCACGACCAGTTCAGACTCAGACTCAGGGTCAGTTCCGTCTAGCAGTATCCCGTTCGTAGCAGGGTAGTTCAGCTACTTCTACTTACAGAGCTCCTTCGGGAGGCACTTTTGCAAGACGTCACCAGCAGTGCAGCTTCTGTCAGCGCCAGGGCCACACTGAGGATGTTTGTTGGAAGAAACATAACAAGTGTACAGGTTGCGGTAGTGATCAGCACAGGGTTAAAGACTGTCAGAAATTTAAGAACCCTAGGGGTCAGACATCAGCTCAGAACTCTCAGACCAGGGCACCAGCTACAGCACCACCACCACGAGGCCAGGCCCGTGTATTTGCTTTGGATACTGAGGAGCTTCCGGATACTACCGCTGTGGTAGAAGGTATTTTTCTTCTTAATGATCAATCAGTTAAGGTTTTAATTGATTATGGGGCTTCGCATTCTTTTATTACTCCTACTTGTGCACAAAATGCTAAGTTGAAACATGATAAACTGTTGCATGAGATTGTGGTTTATACTCCTATGGGTCCGAAGTTTGTTACTAGATCTATTTGCAGAGCATGTAGTATATTTATTGAGGGTCGTGTTTTTCCTGCTGATTTGATTATCCTACCCTTCAATGACTTTGAAATTATATTGGGGATGGAGTGGTTAAGCAATTATCTTGCCCACCTTGCTTGTAGAAAGAACATTGTGTATCTACAACTGCCTGACCAGCCTATACTTAAAATAGTTGGTAGTAGAAAATCTACGGGAACTCCTATTATTTCTTCTATCAGGGCATCTAAATTATTGAACAAGGGTTGTGAGGCTTATCTTGCATATTTGATTAATCAACCTGGGGATCAATTGAAATTGAATGATGTACCTATCGTGAGGGAGTTTCCAGGGGTCTTTCCTGAGGAATTACCTGGGTTACCGCCTGATAGAGAGATAGAGTTCATGATTGATTTATTGCCGGGGACTTCACCTATCTCTAGGACTCCGTATAGAATGGCTCCACCTGAATTGCAGGAATTGAAAGTTCAATTGCAGGGCTTACTTGAGAAGGGATTCATTCAGCCGAGTTCTTCACCGTGGGGTGCGCCAGTTCTATTCGTTAAAAAGAAAGACGGATCTCTTCGCCTATGCATTGATTATCGGGGTCTTAATCAGGTAACCATCAAAAATAAATATCCTTTGCCTTTAATTGAAGAGTTATTTGATCAGTTGCAAGGCGCCAGGATATTCTCTAAATTTGATCTAAGGCAGGGCTATTATCAGCTGAGGATTAAGACAGATGATGTTCCTAAAACTGCTTTCAGAACTCGATATGGCCATTATGAGTTTATTGTCTTGCCGTTTGGTCTTACTAATGCTCCCGCCGCATTCATGGATTTAATGCAGAGGGTATTCCGTCCTTATATAGACCAATTTGTGGTCATATTCATTGATGATATTCTTGTCTATTCTAAATCTGAGGCGGAACATGAACAGCATCTCAGAATTGTGTTGCAGACTCTTCAGGAGCATCAGTTATTTGCAAAGTTTAGCAAATGTGAATTCTGGCTTAAGCAAGTTGCTTTTCTTGGCCATATTATCTCGCAGGATGGTATTTCTGTTGATCCAGCGAAGATTGAAGTTGTGTTATCTTGGAAACGACCTGAAACTGTCACAGAGATTCGTAGCTTCCTTGGTTTAGCTGGGTATTATCGGAGGTCTGTCAAGGATTTCTCTAAGATTGCAGGGTCTTTAACTCAACTTACTCAGAAGAAAACAATTTTTGACTGGAGTGATAAATGCGAGGCCAGCTTCCAGGAATTGAAGAAGAGATTGACTACAGCTCCTATTCTTGCTTTACCTGAGGGTTATGATAATTTGGTGATCTATAGTGATGCTTCGAAGGAAGGTCTGGGTTGTGTATTGATGCAGAATGGGAGGGTTATTGCTTATTCTTCCAGAAAACTGAAGCCTTATGAACTCAACTATCCGACTCATGATCTTGAGCTTGCAGCTATCATTCTTGCATTAAAGAAGTGGCGTCATTATCTCTGGGGCAACAAATTTGAAATCTTCACAGATTATAAGAGCTTGAAATATCTGTTTTCACATAAAGAGTTGAACATGAGGCAGAGACGTTGGCTAGAATTACTTGAGGACTATAACTGCACTATTAACTATCTTCCGGGCAAGGCCAATATTGTTGCTGATGCTTTGAGCCGAAAGGCTACTGTTGTTAGCTTGATTATCAAGAATTGGGAATTCATGGAAGAATTATGCTTATGGAAGCCTAGTACTTCAAATTCTGGTATTCAATTCGCAAGTTTGCAGATTCAATCTCTGTTATTATCCAAGATTCGAGAAGCTCAACATGTTGATCTTCAATTGTTGAAAGTCTTAGAGAATTCTAAAGGGGGAGAGTCGGATTTCAAACTGCACGACGATGGTATTCTCAAATTCAAAGGTAGAATCTGCATTCCGAATGATCCAACTCTGAAAAAGGATATTCTTGCTGAAGCACACAGTTCTAGATATACTATCCATCCAGGCAGTACGAAAATGTATAAAAATTTGAAGCAGAACTTCTGGTGGAATAATATGAAGAGAGAAATTGCTGACTATGTTGCTCGATGCCTTACTTGCCAGAAAGTTAAAGTAGAACATCAGAGACCTGCAGGGTTGTTGCAACCTTTGGCTATTCCTGTTTGGAAATGGGATCATATTACTATGGATTTCGTATCAGATTTACCGAGGTCCTCGAGAGGTAATCACTCAGTCTGGGTTATTGTGGATAGACTGACCAAGACTTCTCACTTTATTGCTAAAAAGAAATCTGATTCTCTTGACAAGCTGGTAGAGTTATATATTGAGAATGTTGTCCGACTTCATGGAATTCCAAAGAGTATCGTGTCAGATAGAGATCCCAGATTCACATCTCAGTTCTGGCAGAAGATTCAGAAAGCTTTGGGCACGAATTTGAATTTCAGTACAGCTTACCATCCCCAGACAGATGGTCAATCCGAGAGAACTATCTTAATCCTCGAGGATATGTTGCGGGCTTGTATTATGGACTTCGGTAAGAGTTGGGAGAAGTACTTGCCACTCGCAGAGTTCGCCTATAACAATAGTTATCAAGCTACTATTGGTATGGCACATTATGAGGCACTGTATGGGCGTAAATGTCGGTCTCCTCTCTACTGGGATGATGTTGGTGAGATGAAGACTATCGACCCTACTCTCTTACCTGAAATGAAGAAAATGATTGATCATGTGCAGCTTATCAAAAAAAGAATGCTTATAGCACAGAGCCGGCAAAAGAGTTATGCAGATAGATGCCGTCGTGATCTGAAATTTGCTGTGGGGGATCGAGTATTTCTGAAAATTTCTCCTCGCAAGGGTTTGATTCGGCATGGTAAAGGAGGTAAACTCAGTCCTCGATATGTGGGGCCATTTGAGATAATTGAAACTATTGGTGAATTGGCTTACCGTTTAGCTTTGCCTGTGATACCCCGAACTTGGCATGTATTCAATAGCATTTTAAGTTCATTTAAATTGCATTTTATTGACCTTTCACCTTCTTTGACCAAACTAGTTGACTTTTCATCTACATTGACCAACTAGGACAATGTGAAAATTTTTGAAATGTTTAATAAAGGGCAAACTTGGGATTAGAAATAAAAAAATGCAATGTTAAGTTAGTCAAATTTTGGGTCAACTTTGGAATTAAATCTGAACCAATTGGGGAAGAGTTAGGTAGCAAATTATATATGGTTGGAAAGCTCTATGAGTCTAGTTTATGAGGGTTCAAACCGTTCGTGAATTGGAGTTTTCTAGAAGAAGTTATGGCCGTTTTCGTGAGGTCGCGCATAGCTGTTTTGGTTTAGCGGGTTGACCGAATTTTGACCTTTGACTTCTTGACATTTTTTTTTAAATAAGAAGAATGTGCACGAAAAAAACAGAGAGAAAAAGGCTTGAAACCATGAGGAAAAGAAGGAGAAAATAAAAAAAAAGAAAATCTCAACTTCAAATCTTCGATTCTTCGCGTGGGCTTGTGCGGGGTGGTTTCCGAGGCACTCTACGAGGTTTTCCTAGCGTCTAGGAGCGTCTAAGGTGAGGGAAGCATGTTATTTGTGCATTTATACGTTGTATATGTTAACTTTATCAATTTTTAGATTTATCTGTAGATCGTTATTTAAAGCAATTTGATGCTTCTAGAATGTTCCTTAGCATTTGTAGAACATGTATTTATAGCTTTGTAACATTTTCTGCAGTTAAATGTTGTGATTGCAAATTAAATTGTGAAATGAATAGTGTTTTATGAATAGTAAAACCTTGAAACGTTGAAATTGCGCTGTTATGCTTTTCGTTGATGTAGAAACGTGCTAGGTATGCTAGAATGCTAAAATGTGTGATTTGTTTGGGTTGCGTAGTGGAAAAAATGAGAATTAAGCCTTTGGGAAAGTTGGGGTCGTTTTGGTCGACTTTTTCATTTTCTCGTTTTGCGTGTTGCCATTGATTCGGGAAGCCATGAAAGCACTTTTGGTGCGATTATGGCGTTGGTTGGGTGTTTGGTTGTTATAGTTGTAGTTCAAACGAGAAAGGGGGAAATCGGGGCTTTGCGCGAGTTCTAGGGTAAAGTAAGGTTTCAGGGTCTTTAGTCGTGCCTTATGGTGACTTAGGAGGTTTGGCGAAGTCGGTTTCTAGAACTCGTTGCTCGTTTGGAAATGGTAGCGTTTTGATAGTTGGGGCCGATTTGTGTTTTTGTGTGTTTTCTTGTCTTTATGCTTGTAGAATGTTTAGAATTACTTGGAATACTTGTTTGAGTTGTTTTGGATTGAATTACTTATCAAATTGCTGCTATCGCGTGCGAGAGTAACCTACTTTGTTATTCTTTCACGTGTGGCTTTATCGCTTGTTTATCGCCTTGTATCGAGTCTTGCATTGCATAGTGTCTCGCGCGTGAGTGATGGGCCTCTCTGGGTAGCCTTGGGTTGCCAGTGTTGGTTGCTCTAGCTCCGCTGCTATTCCCTTTCTCGCTTGGGTTGCCTCCCAGGGAGATTTGGGTCGTAGGATTGATGGATACTTCTGGGGTATTCCAAACTGGTGTTATAAGGTGGTTTGGGCCGGCGCGTCATCGTTAAAGTCATCGGAATCGTGATCGGTACATTACTCGCTCGAGTGAACCATAGCCTTCAAAGTGTGGTATAGCTTTGATTGGTTATGTTAATGCTTTCTTTAGTTGTTTAATTGTATTGTTGTTTATATTGAATGCCTTTTATTGATTGTATTGCTTAACTGTACCTATTTGCATTGCACGATCTTCTTTCTCTCCAATTCGATATCTGTCTCGCCCTCACTGAGTATACGTGTTGTGTATACTCACTCCTCACCACCACATTTCAGGAAATGCTCTGTTAGCTGGAAAGTTCGTGATTTCGTGAAAGTCCGTGCTTGAAGAGTTGTCTTGAGTGCCTATGTAACTTGAGTTGTTAAACTTGTCAAGTTGTATGCTTTTATGTTGTATGTAATTATTGTTAAAAGAAATGTAATATAAATCTAGCTATGTAGTTGGAATGGTTTGATAAGTTAGATTATGTATATAGTTAATGTAGCTTAACTTCAATGCATGGCTGTAATGTCCAAAGGAAAAGAATTAGAATGGCATGATAGTTTATTTTATGCAGTAGCTTTGTATGGTTTAATTGCCTAAATTGAATGTACTTGTCAAAATGAAAAGGTAGGTTAGTTTTTAAATTGGAAATGTATGTATACTTGCTGAGTTTGAATTGTTGAGAACCGAGGCTCGGATGGCCTTGAGGAAGTTTTGTATGGTTGGACACGGTGGTGGTCCATTTATATGCTATTACAGGTTTTGCATTTCGCCTATAAACAGGGGAGACTCCGTCCGTTTTCCCTGAAAATTTTGCCCGGGTTTGGTTTGGGTTGTGATTAGTTTGATTGATAGAACTCCCGGTCTCGAGAGGGATCGGGGTGTCACATTACCTCCCAGTCTAGGCAGAATTCATGACGTATTCCATGTTTCCATGCTTCGAAAATATCAGCCAGATCCCTCTCACATACTTGAGCCGGAACCGCTAGAGATCAATGAAACTTTGACCTACACAGAGAAACCTCTTCGAATTGTTGATCAGAAATTTCAGGAGCTGAGGACTAAAAGCATTATGATGGTTAAAGTTCTGTGGGATCATCACGGAGTAGATGATGCGACGTGGGAGAGAGAGGATCAGATGCAGGAGCGATATCCAGAGTTATTCACCGAATCATGTAAGAATTGCGTGGACGCAATTAGTTTAAGGGGGAGAGGATGCGACGCCCGAGATTTAGCCATGCATTTAATTACTGTTGCATCCCTTGTTTGCGCATTTACTTCTGTGCTTTACTAACTAACTTTTGTGATTACTATTCACTTCATTTTTAAACTGCATTCTATTGGTTAATTAGCATTTTTATTAAATCATATTAATTATTAAAGTAGTGAGAAAAATGTGCATTTGAACTAAAGGCGTTAGGAGGGCTTGTTTAGAAAATGACTTTTGTAGTTGAATGAATAGTGTTACGTAACTAACTTAGAGATTTAATTAGCTAGCACACATGTTCACCTTAGACTCATTTTTTTAAGCTTACTACGAGCATTTTAAAAGCCACCTAAACGCCCAAACTAGACCCCACCTTTTATAAAGCCAAAACAACTCACACTTTAGCTCATATAGCACACAACAACAAAAAATAGAAGCTGATTTGCACTGTAGCAGGGCCGAAACACTGCAGCAGCTTTGGGAGAGATTTTTCTTCTTCAACTCTTCAAACCAAGCCTCTCCAAGCCTTGAGCAACAAGTGTAGGGTGTGTGCAAGGTTCCTAGGTGCTCCTACGCGCTTTGGTGAGGGATTTCACGGCTTGTTTTTGCATTTCTAAATAGTTGTCAATTTCTTGATTTGTTGAAAATGTGATCAAATTCCATTGTATTTGTTATCTATGCTATTATACCATGTATATGAATGCTAGAGAACATATTTGAGCCATCGTTTCGCAATTTAAACGGTTAGAATCGTTAGTTTGATTTTTAGAGTGAATAGTGACGTTTTTCTTGGGTTTTGCGTAGTTGCTCGAATTAGCTTGATTTAATGCTTCTAATAGATGCCTTAGGTGCTAGTGAAGGTAACCTAATAGCCCCGTGCACTTGCATTGTCCTTAAATCGCTTAAAAATGGAAAATAGCCGACTTTAATTTGGGGCTTTCGAGGTTAATGCGAATCCGGGTAAATTCGGGCTTCAATTCTAGTATCCTTAAGTTACCTAGGTGCTATAGAGGCCTTGATATCCCTTTTTTGAAGCCCGGACATTGTATGTGTAGTTTAAAGCCATAAGAGGGAATTTGGGACTTTCGGGGTAATCACGGGCCTTTGAATGAGTTAGAGGATTGAGAGGGTACCTTGGGGGTTAGTTAAAAGGTTGGGAGAGTTTCCTTTGAAAATGGAATCATTAACCTTGGTTTGGAAGAGAAATAGTTTGAAAAACAAAGGGGTTTATGTGCTAATTCGGTTGTCTCACACTTCTAAACCCATGGTATGACTTCTTGAGTGTTTATATGTGATTTTAAATTGATTTGGAGCTTTTGGTATGATTCTATGCTTATTTTGTATATGTTCCTTTGTAAACTGCTTATTAGCTTCTATAATTGCTTCTATCCTAATTGCATTGAGGTCAACCTACTTTGTTGATCCTCCTATGTGTTAATGCTTATATTATTGCTATTAACTTGCCATTGTTAAGTGCATTGCATAGTGGTTGCGCAACCATAGTGTCAGGGGCGGATGTGTTGAATATCGGTTGGGCGGCAGAGGGCTTGCCGGTGGATATTCAAACTCCGTGCCCTAGTCCCTCATTCGCTTGGTCCGGAGATTGCCAGGGGATGTTGGGTCGTAAGATTATCGGGGTACATCCGGAGTACACCCACTGGAGTGTTTGGGGTTATGCCGGCTTATCGTGATCTTGCTCGTGGTTCGTGGATCGTGATTGAAGACCAGTGAAGATTGGTGTACAGGGGATTGTGTGAAATGTATCCTTTTAAATGTGTGGTTACCTTAGTTATCATTGTTTCTTAAATTGTCTAAGTGATATTGTTGTATAACTGAATTATCTGTTGCATTGCACGCCCCGGGACTATATCCCTCACTGGGCAACAGTGGTTGCTCATACCTCGATATATGTTTCAGGAGACGCTGAGGGTGATCCCCAGCTTGTTGAGTTAGTTGAGGAAGAAGAAGTTCAGACTGATCCTCTACCTTAGTTGCCGTGCTTGATAGCTTGAGGTGGTTAATGAATTTGCTGCTATGTGGAAGATTCATTTGATTATCTTATGTATTATTTTGTAGCCTAAGGGCTATGTATATGCTTGTTGTATAAGTTGAAGACTAGTTGGTTGTGGTGTAGCTTTGAAAGCCTATGTACTGTAATAACTTATGATCTACTTCTATTCGCCTTGCTTGCTTGGGAGTGAATGGCTTAAAGAAGAAGCGTTTGATCTTTCAATTATGTTTAATTGATTTCCTAGAATGTCATGATTATAAAACTATGTTGACAACTAGTTCTCGCATGCTTGTGTGTTTTAGAACTATAGTGTACTATAAGGCTCGGATGGCCTTAGAACTTTGTTGTTTAATTAAGAAAATCTTGTATTGTATTGTTGGGACTTTGTTTGAGTGATTCCAGGTTTTTAGAATGTCCACGGTACAGGGGAGACTCTGTCCGTGTGTCGGGTCCGGACTTAACCTTTAGATTGGGGGTTGGGTCGGGGCGTGACAAATGCTATCAATTAGAAGGAAAAATAGCATTTATTGAGCCTTGAGCTAAACCATTGACCTTGCACCAGGTTTTCGCTCCTAAAGAAAGGGAAAGAATTATATCTAGTTGATTGGCCGGGAAAGCTTTAGCGGGAAGAGATAGCACTGGCGAGTGACTTCAGTCAATAGTAAATCAAGTAGCGATTTGTAGGTAAAAAAACATAATAGGGAAGGTCAGCGTAAACTAACTGGTTAGATAATAAAAGGTAAGATTAGGTTTTATAGAAAAGGGGAAGGATCCAAGCTAGTTCCGCCATTAGCGAGGAATATTTTTTTGATTAGAAAAGGAATGAAGCAGACCGAAAATAAGATGGATTTGTGAATCCATCCGAGAAGAAGACAAAAGCGAGAACGGTAAGAGCTCCATAACCGAATTGTCTTCTTATAACTGAGAAGAAAGTGCTCTTACCTCTCCTTCTTACCGAAACCTTTATTTCATCAATCCATTTCCATTTTATATCAATAGGGAACTCCTGCCTCTCATTCATCCAGTTGTGACCGCTATCGTCCAACAAAGCCCCTCATTTATAGATGAGGGGGACTACCTTCGCTACTGCTCTCTCCAAGCCGGCCATAATAGAATAGATAGGCCAAGCTTCTATTTTTATTATCTAGCTTGAGTGGCTTAATGCTCATTCCTCAGGCAAGAAGAATAGACGGATAGACTGAGAACAGAGGGAGGGATGACATTCATTCATTACTTACCGCAAGAAGGAACAACAGCTCGCCAAGGCCAACACCTACTCCTCCTCCTAGTACAGCTACTACAACTATGATCGATCGGTAAGCAAGATCTACGAAGTTCTATCGGTCGACTTATGTCATCTCTGTCTATTCCATTTAGGGAATGGACTTATGTAGGATAAGGCCAACCTTTTTAAATATCGGTAAGCACTCCATCAAGGGAATGACTGGAAGTACTTCAACTCATATGAGTTCAGGTCTTTCTTCACATCTTAAAGGTGTAAAATCAATAGCAGCTTATTCTGCTACAATGGGTTCAGCCTCTTTAGCCTTTTGTAATAGTTGTTTTCCTTAGTTTCGAGATCCTGCTTAAAAACTGACGGAGACTGTAACACCCCGATCCCTCTCGAGATCGGAAGTTCTATTAATCAATCTAATCGCAACCCAATTCCAAACCCGGGCATAATATTTGGGGAAAAATGGATGGAGTCTCCCCTGTTTCTAGGCAAAAATCAAATCCTGCAAACAGTACATAAATGGACCAGTACTGTGTCCAAACATTCACAACTCCTAGAGGCCATCCGAGCCTCGAATTTCAACAAGTATACATAGCAAATATATATTTCCAAGTACCCAGACTATTCTAACTCTTTTCATTTGGACAATACAAACATGCATTGAAGTTAAACTATACTAACTTGATACATAAACTAGCTTATCATACCACCTCAATAACCTAGTTAAACTTAAATTACATTCCTTTTAACACTAAATACATACAACACATGAAAAACATACACCTTTGCATCTTTCTACCACACAGCCACATAACATGCAAGACAACTCTTCAAGCACGAGTTTTCCAGCCAACACGACAACTCCTGAAATGTGGTAATGATGAGTGAGTATACACAACACGTATACTCAGTGAGGGCGGAACAGATATCGAGGTGGAGATAAAGAAAGTCATGCAATGCAAATGAGACAGTTAGCAATATATTCAATAAGAACAACAATCAATATAATCAACAATACAATAACAATTAAAGAAGGCATTAACACAACCAGTCAAAGCTATACCACACTTTGAAGGCTATGGTTCACTCATACGAGCAATATACCATTTTACGAGAAATACATCAATCTCGAGCTTGATGTTGACAATGATGACAATAAGCGCAACTACCTTATAATATCTACTGGGTGTACTCCGGATGTACCCCGACACATTTACAACACAAATCTCCCAGAGCGGCACCCCTAACGAGAATGGGAATAGGACATGGAGCTAGAGCAAACCAACCCTGGCAGCCCGAGACTGCCCAGAGAGGCCCATCACTCATGCGCCTCACACTATGCAATGCAATACGAGATACAAGCAATAAACGAGCGATAGCACGAAAGTGCATATTAGTGGCGATATACGAGATATCAATCATTTACAATCAATATTAGCATTCAATTAACTTTTCAAGCATGATTATCATTAACATCAACAAGAACATCTATCAAACAAGTAATAGCAGTTCAAACACGAAAATGACAAATATTACTATTCAATCTCTAATTTCCAAAGGCAATTACGAGCAAACGAGCTACAGGATTAGGAAACCGATTTCAGTACCCACACTTAGGCACTATAAGACATGTTTCTATGTCACGAAACTTCACTTTCTCACCCGAAGCCCGAAAGTCCACCTACTGTATTTGAACTACAGCTATGCTAACCGGTCGCTCAATCAACGCCACAACAGCGCCAAAAGTGCTTCCATGCCCTCAATATCAAAACCCCCAACTCAATTCGAGCACGGTCAACACTTGGTCAAATGGCCCCTGTACATTTCTTTGTCTAATTTCCAATTTTTACAAAGGTCGGTCCATTTTTATTGCACATTTTATCTTTTTAACATTAATGGCACCTAACCAAATCAAGAAATCGCAATTCGGATCGAAAATCTGAAAATGCAAGGGTTTACTATTCATGTTTTACTATTCATTATCTTCCTAAATTGCATTTTCAATTCCTAGCCATAAACTTTGCTAAAAAACTATAGAAACATGTTCTACTATCATCATAGAAGACATTTCAAGCATCAAAACGAATTAAATAGCATTATATGAACATTTGTAAAAAAATTAAAGTTTAAGCAAAATATATTCAAATGCACAAATAGGTATGAAATCCCTCACTTGATTGCTTGCAAATGGTTAGAAGATGACGTTGGATGGCTCACAAATGATCCTAGGCAAGCTCAAGCAAGGATTGATTGAATTGAATGAAAAATAAATCTTTTTTTTTCTTTTCTTCTTTGGCTCACGGTTTTGCTTGGCTTTTCTTTGTTTTTATTTGCTTTTAACTTAAACAAGATGACAAACACCAAGTCAAAGGTCAATGGTCATTATAGAAAAGTCAACAAGTCCAACTAGTTTGCAATTTAAACATATTTCAAGTCTAGCAAAATACAATTCAAATAACTAACTAAAACTAAACTAAAAATACTATTCACTAAGGACTAAAAACAATTCGATAACTCTCATTTTCGATACGCTACGAACGAACGAGCGATGAACGAATACTTTAAATATGGTAAGAAATAAGAGAAAAATATTAAATTTAAAAGATAAATAGTTTTAAAATTCACTCCGGCTCAGAGCCATTTTTCTTTTTAGTTGAAAACAAAGTAAAAATGTAAGGAAATAAATCTGAAATAATAAAAGTAGTTAATATTCATTTCAAATAATTAATTTAACTATTATTGGAATATTTTTGAAGAATTATAAAAATAATGCTTAAAATGAATGATTAACTAAAAATAAACACCTAATTTAATGCTCACATTCAAGATAAAACTTAATTAAATTCACATAGATATTATTAACTATATACTGGGTTCGGGGTATCACACAAACAGTCATTCAATTTACTAAAAAAAGAACTATCTGAAAGTGGAGTGAACGGGAGGCTGCAAAGAGTACGATTCCCTTTTTTCAATAGCAGTCTCTCTCCCCTTCATCTGATCCTCTTGATATAGCTCCTTCCCGTGTCAATTGCCAATTCTTGGTCATTAAGATTCATGGGCGATTTGGATCTTTATTTAGGTTTGGAACCCTATCTTTTTTCCCCTTTCAAACAAATCGAAATTCTTGAAGTTTTTCTATTTTGAATCGTGTTAGGTCTAATTCCTATTATTGGCAAGATTATTCGTAACTGCATATTTTCAATACAGACGCGGTGATTAGTTGGACCTTTGATTAATTAACATCTTTTTCTTATTTACTTTCTCCTTTCTTTAATCCGCAGGAGGTCAAATTAAGGTTGCTCTTCAAGTTAGTGAAGTTATTTCATTGTAATTAGACCTAACAAGAACAGAATCACACTCTGTAGGATTTGAACCTACGACATTGGGTTTTGGAGACCCACGTTCTACCGAACTGAACTAAGAGCGCTTTCTTATCACAGTAGATACGACTGTAAAGAAAAAGGATTCTTTTTCTACCTCCAATACATCTTGCATGCATATAGTCTCATAAAATGAAAATATGTATGTCCAATTTGAATCAATCTCAATGGATCCCTCCTTACTGCCCAGAGGAGAAGAATAGGTAGGGATGGCATGATTAGAACCTATGACATTTTTTACCCCAAATAAAGTAGCTACCAAGCTGCGCTACATCCCTTTCAATTGGTCTACAGTATCATTGTAGAGAATCTCTACCCTGTTTTCCTTCACATCGTTATTTCCTCTATCGATATCAACTTTCTCTTGCCATTTCTTCTTTTTTTTTGTTTTTATTGATTTATATATTCATCATCATCCTGCCGCTCCTACCAACGCCTACTTATGAGCAAAAAGGGTTATAAATAATCAGCCCTTTGAATAAGTAAGGCTTTCTCGATAGAAAGATTTTCCATGCGACAAAGATCCCAATTCCGTGTATCCGGTTAAGCAAGCCCTGCCCGTTATCTTCCACCCAGACAAAAAAGGTGAGTGCCTAGTTCAAAAGCTTGTTTTACTAAGAAACTAATAGTTGGCAAGAAGCAAGGAATGCGAAAGCCGTTGCATTAACGGGTATCCATTTTCTTGCTCGTTAGCGCTTTAGTTTTGAATAAGGGGCGGAGCTTGAAGAAGCGAAGCGAGCCTAGAGTAGCAGCCTATTACATTTTTTCAGGCCCCTTTGATATGTTAATAGTCAAGTGCTAGCGCCCCTATAGAGTAAGGGTGTATTCTGCTATCAATGAAAGTGAAAGAAAGACAAAAAAACCAGTGCCTTCCATATAGATCGAGACTTGTAGCTTGATTATTTACTCATTCCATACTGGGAAGAATTGCAGGAAATCATTTGATGATAAGACTTCTTCCTATTTGTTTCTCAATGATATCCGACGATCAAGACAATTCTCGTGAAACTCTTTCATTTCATAGAAGTTCATTCTTATTCTTACGAAGCAAATAGCATTTCCTATTGATTTGTCCCCTGCACTGGACCTATTATGATTCTTAATTATCCGTCGCTACGCTGTTCCCAAGGACTAACAAAATCGAAATAGCAAAATTCTTGGGTCATCTCAATTGGTTCATAAACCACACATTTCTCTGGATCATCATAGTGTACTTCCATATATCCACTCAGAGGAAGGTCTTTTTGTAATGGATGACCCTCAAAACCATAATCTGTTGATATACGGCATAGATCCGGATGATTGATGGAAGAAACACCAAACATATCCCACACTTCTTTCTCCTACTAGCCGGCTGATGGAAATGGACTGACTACCGGAGATATTCGTGTTACTTCATCTACACTAGTTTGTACACAAATGCTTGAGTTATACCAAGTACTTAGTAAATTATAGACCACTTCAAATCTTTGTTTTCAAGAGGGATAATCAACTCCAAAAATATCGATCAAAACTTGAACCCTTGTATAGGTATACAATTTCATAAAGCACAACAATGGAAATAGGTAGTCCGTCTTGGTATCAGATCTATTCCCATGTTCTGATCTTTCCAATTTTTTTACCCATTTCTTGGGTAAAGTCTCCCAACTATATTTGAAAATGAATTGGTTATCCATAAAGATCAAGAAAGTTTTCTTGTAGTTCCGCTTCTTGCTATAAAAATGAAGAAAGACTTGTCGGAAATCGCCGCTTGGGTTGGTCTGACCAAGAAAGGCATAGAAGTCTTTGGGCACTGCTTGGGCTGAGGTAAGTAAAGACTCGCTTCGCTACCTAGCAAGTAAACAATAAACATGAATATTTCTCTCTTAACATCACTAAAAAATCATTTTTTCTAGTTTTTATTTCATTCTTGATTTGAGACTCTAGTTCTCAAGAACATATTAAAGCAATCCTTGGAGTCCCTATAAAAGAGACTCTTTTTGCCATATCGTTGGTTGTGCTTTTTGATTGTGCCCATCTTTTCTAGACCATACTCTTTTTCGAGCATTTCGACGATTTGTTGAATCTTATTAGGTGAGCCTCATATGTTCGAATTTTCGTAAGTCGATAATAAGGTCAGCTACCTTATTTTCCAATGAGGTGAGCATTCGCATATGTCAGGCCTTGTTAGCTTAGCTCTAGCCGTTGGCATCGGTTGCTCCTGCTGCTCCTCTAATTCCCTCCAGATGTCATCTTGGTTGACTTCAACAGGTTGGATTTCAAAGAAAGGAGGAACATGCTCCTAAGCTAGTGGTAGTTTCTCTGCCAGCCTGCTTAGTGACAGACCCACCTTCTTTAGGGTCAGTGAGGAGGACAATCCCCCACTCTAGGGGTTTTTTTCTTTACAACCGGATTATACCCGACCCTGTCCTATTTCAAACAAAAGTAGCAAAGAAGGGAAATCTTCGTAAAGGCAGCAAGGGCTTTCGCATTCGAATTGAGTAGTGATTATTCTTTCTACTCTACTTTTGTAATTGAAACTCTAATCGAAAGTAGACTCAAGCCTCACCCCTTCTTTTATGCATGTGAATTTTTTGAATCTAGTTCTAAATACTGGACTGATCTTTCTTCACCTCAAAGAGGGTCTATTTTGATAGATAGAGATAAACAGGAACAAAGCAATAAGAACAGAATACCAAAGGCTTACTCCCATTTCTCTCTACTCTACTCTATCTATTAAGGATATGAAGGAATTCATTCATAGAATGCTTTTTGATTTTACTACTTTTTGAAAACAACTGTATAGGATAGACTCGGTGGAGGAGATTGTACCAGAGGAAACCTTTTTTACCGATAGTTTGGTTGGGTGTGCCCTTAGTCACCCCGAAGAAGCCATACCCTTAGGAAGCTTACCCAACTCATTGCTTAACTCTCAAGAAAGGCCAGTAAATCATGCATAATTTTAGAGGAAATATTCTCTAAAAGTCGGCGCTTTCTTTGTGTTAAGAATGTATATTTCTTGGTCTTTGCCGGAATTCCGACTTGGGGATACCTTTGACCGATTGCCTACCCCTTCATTATTATTACATAGAGAAAGGATTTTTGATGTCCATCTGCCATAGACACCAGGACTTACTTGTTGCGTCTGTGATGTGAGAAAGCATGAGCAACCGCGTCCCTTCGACTGATCCATTACTTCATTACTTCACCTTGTATACCCACTTGCAAGAAATTGGCTTTACTCCAGCAAGAAATAGAACAAGGTCCCATGTCTCATTCTTCTTTAGAGCAGAAATCCCCTTGTGCATTGCGTTCTCTTACTCATCATTACCCTTTGCATCTTCAAATGAACTCGGTTCCCCGATCTCAGACACAGAACACTGTAAGAGCAGGACAACATCTTCCAACTCGTCTTGCATATACTTCTTGATCTGCAAAGATCTTCTCAAACTTGGCTGATTTTCAGTCGTGATGTCTTCCATTGGTAGTGGTCTCTTCTCTCGACTATCTCGCAACTCTGTTCGTGAGCTACTCTTTCCACTTCTTGGAGAAGGATTTTCCTAGCTTATGGGCTTTGGACTTTGAACCTCACGAACACCTATCTTCTATCAAATGGGGCTCAAAGAACTGCTAGTTCGTGAACTCAATTTTCGCTACTCTACTGGTCCCGAGTTGCTCCCGACAGAAATCTCATACCACTCTGGTAACTGCGCTCGCATATTCGTGTCTAAACTCTCTGAGTCTGGCAACACTACATTCTCGGTAGAACACCATGATGATGCCTCATCAAAAACAAGATGTGGCAAGACGTATGCTTTATTGGTGGTGGGATCAACACATCTCCACCCTTTCTTCTGCTCATTGTACCCAGTAAAGATAGACCGTATCACTTTCTTTTCCAACTTTGTCCTCAACTGGTCAGGCACAAAGAAGTAACAAAAGTACCCTAATACTCTAAAATGTGAAAGAGTCGGCTCTCTTTTGTAAATACCTGGTATGGCAAGAGAAAACCAAGCTTCGCTTGAAGCAATCTGTGGATGACATGGGCTTCAGTCATTATGCATTCGGCCCGGCTGCACATTATTTGCATTCATCATGCAGTTTCGCCAAGATGTCAATTATTCCTCTTCTTGACTCCGTTTTGCTGTGTAGTATAAGAGCAGGCAAACTGTCTACGAATCTCGTGCTTTTCAAGTAAGCACCAACTTTTGTGAGGTGTATTCCCCTCCAGAGTCTGTCCTCAAACATAGTTTTCTTTGCCTTTAATTTCTAAAAATCATTCTCGACACTAATCTTCTTAACTCCATGAACTTTTGAAAGACTTCGGACTTCTCTTCTAAGAAATATACCCTGCGAGTCATCATTAATAAATGATTGCATATAACGCTTACCTAATCATGATGGAGTGGAGACTCTGCCAAAGACGTCTGCTTGAATGAGTTGGTCAACTTCTCCCTAGTTCTGTACATGCACAAAGAATGTCTGAGTCCCTCTTTATTTCCTGAACCTGTGAGAACACTAATAGAATATGCCAACAAAGATCTCATTCAAGACTTGAGAAATTTCATCCATCACAATAATGTCCTTTTTATGTGGTTGAGTAATAGGGCGTAACTTCCCAGGTTTCTTTTTTTTTTTGGAATAAACGATCTATCTATACATGAAAAGGATAAAACAAAAAGAAATAATACCTTAATGCCTTGTCAATAGAAAGGTCTTCGAAACTATTAATCTTTCATATCTTTCCCTCCCGTGATAAGGACGTGTCTAAGGATACTAATTCGGGCGGGCGTGCTTCTTTTTATAGGGGTGCGCATCACTTTGGATGTGCTTTACTGGTAGATGCATGAGTTGAAACCTAATAGCTAGGCATGTCGTGGGAGGAGAATAAGCAAAATCTATTGCATAATCCAAGTAAAAGTCAAAATCTTGCTAATCAAAATTATCATCAGGGCCAGTAGCTAATAAAAAGGCTAGTCGATCTATCGGATCAACTTCTACCTACCACGCCCGGTCAAAGATCATCGAGAGTATTTTTTCTTCAACGGAAGGCCAGCCCTGTGAAAGCCCACTTTTCATCTTAACCTCGAATTGCGTGTTTTGCCTTGTTTTGTGTACTTTGACCTGTTTTATGTGTTATATGAGTTCGAATGTGCCAAATATGTGGTTTATATTCCTAATACATGCTATGTGTGCATGTAACACCCCGATCCCTCTCGAGACCGGGAGTTCTATCAATCAATCTAATCGCAACCCAATTCCAAACCCGGGCATAAAATTTAGGGAAAGACGGACGGAGTCTCCCCTGTTTCTAGGCAAAATGCAAAACCTGCAATAGTATATAAGTGGACCAGCACCGTGTCCAACCATTCAACCACCTCAAGGCCATCCGAGCCTCAGTTCTCAACAATTAAACACAGCAAATATACATATTTCCAAGTTCCCAAACTATTCTAACTCTTTTCCTTTAGACAATTACATACATGCAATGAAGTTAAACTATACTAACTGAATACATAAACTAGCTTTTCAAATCACTTCAATAACCTAGTAAAACTTAAATTACATTCATTTTAAACATTAAATACAAACAACACATGAAACATACATATTTGCATCTCTGACAACTCAAGCCACATAGCACGCAAGACAACTCTTCAAGCACGAACTTTCACGTAACCATGAACTTTCCAGCTAACATGCCATTTCCTGAAATGTGGTGGTGATGAGTGAGTATACTCAACACGTATACTCAGTGAGGGCGAGACAGATATCGAGGTGGAGAGAAAGAAAGTCGTGCAATGCAAATAAGGCAGTTAAGCAATATAACTGACATGTAAGCAATCAATATAAACAACCAATACAATAAACAATTAATAAAAGAATTAACACAACCATTCAAAGCTATACCACACTCTGAAGGCTATGGTTCACTCATACTGGCAATGTACCATGCGATTCGATTCCACGAGCATTACATCAATCTCGAGGTTGATGTTGACAACGATGACAATAAGTGCGCAACCACCTTATAACATCCACTGGGTGTACTCCGGAAGTACTCTGACACATCTACGACCCAAATCTCCCAGGGCAGTACCCCTAGCGAGAATGGGAATAGGACACGGAGCTAGAGCAACCAACCCTGGCAGCCCGAGACTGCCCAGAGAGGCCCATCACTCACGCGCCTGACACTTATACAATGCAATACGAAATACAAGCAATAGACGACAATAGCACGAAAGTGCAGATTAGTGGCGATAAACGAGATAACAAGCATTCACAATCAATAATAGCAATCAATTAACTTTTCAAGCATGATTATCATTAACTTCAACAAGAACATCAACTAGACACGTAATAGCAGTTCAAACACGAAAATGTCAAATATCACTATTCAATCCCTAACTTCCAAAGGCAATTACGAGCAAACGAGCTATGGGATTAGGAAACCGATATCACTACATTCACTTAGGCACTACAAGGTACGTTTCTATGTCACGAAACTTCATTTTCCCAACCGAAGCCCGAAAGTCCACCAACTGCGTTTGAACTACAACTATGTTAACCGATCACTCAATCAACACCACGACAGCGCCAAAAGTGCTTCCATGCCCTCAATAGCAAAACCCCCAACTCAATTCGAGCACGGTCAACTTTTGGTCAAACGGCCCCTTTCCGTTTCTTTGTCTAATTTTCAATTTTAACAAAGGTCGATCCGTTTTTATTGCACATTTTATCTTTCTATCATTAATGGCACCTATCCAAATCAAGAAATTGCAATTTGGATCAAAAATCCGAAATTCTAGGATTTTACTATTTATGTTTACTATTCACGTTCTTGCCTAAATTCAATTTGCATTTCTAACCGTAAAAATCGCTAAATAACTAACAAGCAATGCTCTACGAACCCTAAAGAGGCAATTCCAAGCAATTTCAAGCATTATAATGCATTAAATATCAAATCTAAGAAATTGAATCAAAAATCAAATTTGAATATAAATGCACAAAAACGTGAAAACCCTCACAATGATTGAAAACCAAGACCCGCAAGGACCCGAGCCACGATCCTCGTCCGATTCCACACAAGATTTTGGCCTAAAAATGCAAAATCAAATTTTCTTTCTTTTTCCTCAAACCTTCAGCCAAGAGGGGACAAAATAGGCATTTATGGATTTGTTTTGTTTTGATTTTTGCCTTGTTTTACTTATAAAAGATGACAAAGGGCATTTTGGTCATTTTGCAAGGTCAAGCTTAAGTGAAAATATGGTCAAACAAGCTTATTTTGATGCCATTTAACCCAATTCAAGTTAAAACAATGCAATTTTAATGAAAACCAACTAAAACTAGCTAAATTAAGCTAAAAACATTTTTCACTAAGTCCGAGGAATATTTCTCTAACTCTCATTTTCGAAATGCTACGATCGAACGGTTAATAAATGATCGCTAATCAAATGATGAGCAATAATATAAAACTATAATTTTTGAAAAGTAGAATAGTAGAATAGTTTAAAATTCACTCCGGCTCGGAGTTACTTTTCTCATTTAATTGAAAACTGAGTAATTTTAATGCAAGACAATTAAAACCGATTATTAAAATAATCAAAATAATAAAAATAATCAATATTAATTTAAAAATAATTAATTTAACTATTTCTAGAATATTTTAAATAATTATGAAATTAATGCTAGGATACGAATGAACAAGTTAATATAAACACGTAATTAAATGCAATTAAATACTAAAATTTAAGATGACACTTAATTAAATACAAGAAAGTAAATCCAATTTCTATAAATAATAAAAATAGGTGATAATCTTTTAGTTAATCAATATAAAAATTATTGAATGCTTCTAAAAGAAATATCAAAATAGTGCAAAATGGATGATTAACTAATTAAACACTTAATTAAATGCAGTTAAATGCTATTAAATGCATGCCGGGTTCGGGTTATCACAGTGCATTCATGAAATTTTTATCAAAATCGGCATCGAAAATTTTATCGTTGATTTTTGTTAATAGTATTTTAAACGCACGTCCGCTAAAATTTTGACATGGGTGTTTTTAGTATTTGAAAACCTAGTCCTCTATTATTAATAGACCCAGGTTTGATAAAAATTAATTTTGAAACGGAATAGGAATTTAAATAGATTTTACGGACGAAAAAGTACATTTTTAAGCTGAAATAGTGATTTTTGCTCAAAACGATTTTTTTGTTGACTTTCATTGACCTAGTATATATTAAATACAAATTATATTTCATTTTAAATATTTATAAAATGGCACAATTGAAAAATATATTTAAAAGACATTTGAAAACAAATAAATATAACTTTTCACATTCTTTTGTAAAAACTGAGTTTTTACCCGAGCGGATGTATGAGTATGCTTGTGAAATGTTGTCACCTATTCTTAAACTACAAAATATAATATTTTTTACTTGAGCAAGCAAAATAGTCAAGATAAACTACTTAAAAGACTAAAAACATTAATTAAAAAACTAGAATATCAACTTTGACTTATAATATTTTTGTTGACTTTGAGTTTATATCATCAACACACATTAAAACAATCCAAAAACACCCCAAAAACACACACAAAACCATGAGTTCAAGGAGGAGGAGGAATAAGGCATTTTCAAGGCTTTTCAAAGCATTTTTCTCATAGATTTTGCAATTCAAGTCCAAATCACTTCATTCAAAGCTTGATGTTGCTTGTTGGGCATCCATTCTACATCTTTCTTGCATCAAAACACATCAAAGGTGAGAGAAAAATTCTAGATCCCAAATGTCATTTTTTATGTTTTTGCATATAATTGAATTTTGAACCGTTAGAATGTTAATTTGATGTTATATTATTGCTCAGTGCATGCTAAAGATCATTTATATGTATTCTTATAAGATTTGAACCGTTGTAGCATAAATTTTTATTTTTCGGGTATTAAAATTGAGTTATTAGCTTTTTGGTGATTATTTTGAGTTGTAGTGGTTGGAATCGATTGCCGTCGATTTGTAAAAGTTTGTTAAATATGGGGTAGTGCCGTTGTAATGCCAAAATTTTGATTGTGATGTCGGTGTGAAAGTTCAGAAATTTCAGCCAAGGTGCATTAGGGTTTTAGGGTTGTTGGGCTTGATTTGGTTGGATTATGGTTGGTTTCCGAGAGGGCTAATGTTGTTGATTGAGTGGGTGAGTGATAGAAACTGGTTTGGAGTTGTTTGGATTAGTAGAATGTAAGTTATGATTATTAGAAGATTAGGTTGTCTTTCTTTAAAATGTTGTTTATGCCTTTAGATGATCGGGTGGTGTTTGAGTGATTGAATTGTGAGTTGTTGATGGTTAGACTAGGGTTTGGTTGTGTGTTTAATGCCTGTTGAGTTGGATGGCCTACTTTGTCATCTAACTTAATTGTTTCATGATTATATAGTTGTTGATTGTTAAATGTTGTTTAATTGATTGTTAAAATACGGATTGATTGATTATTGATTATTGATTGTTGTTACAAAACCGTGAGGAGCACGCTCGGGGTTAATCCGGGATGTTACATTGTTAACTGATTGTTATTGTTTTTTTATTAGTCGAAAGTTGGTCAGCCAATATTGTTGACTTCTCGAATTGTTATTGTTATTGTTATTATGAGTCGAGAGTCAGGCAGCCAATGTTGTTGACTTCTCGAATTGTTATTATTATTGTTATTATGAGTCAAGAGTCAGGCAGCCAATGTTGTTGACTTCTCCAATTGTTATTGTTATTGTTATTATGAGTCGAGATTCGGGCAGCCAATGTTGTTGACTTCTCGAATTGTTATTGTTATTGTTATTATGAGTCGAGAGTTGGGCAACCATTGTTGTTGACTTCTCGAATTGAATCCCATTGTTATGAGCTTTGATAATGTTGTGTTACCTCGGGAGGCATCCTGGGTTGCGGGCACAGTTATCATGGCTAATCCTTATCTCGCATGGGCTGTCACGCCCCGACCCGACCCCGCAAAAGGCCAAGCCCGGACTCGACACACGGACGGAGTCTCCTCTGTACCGCGGACGATCCAAAAACCCTAAAATCAATATAATACTTGCGAAAGCTATATAATAATCAAAACAAGCCAACTTTCTTTACAACATACATTTCTTATTAACCAACTTTTCAAACCCAAAAATGATATGCATACTACACAAGTACTTATGCCACTAATCAAATCCATTAGCATGCATTTTCTTACTAGTCACAAGAGTATAAGTTACAACTTTACATTCTTTCAACTTATACAACATAAGACCATAGAGGCCTTAAACTAGGAAATATATACAAGGCTACAAGCCTCAAAATTAAGCGACCTCCACGCAATATACATAACATGCAAGGTTCGCACAAAACTGGTAACCAACCACCAGCAAAGCAGGGAAGTGCTATCACGGAAACACCTCCACCTGCTCCTCCTCCTCTATTACCTCGAGAGGGTCTGCTTCAACTACTCCTGTAAAAACATGGTATAGAAAGGAATGAGCAAAAACTATTGCTCAGCGAGGGCAATTGGTCTCAAGGACGGAGATGAAAGGAGTATGCAATGCAATTAGCCAAGCAATACATACAAATCATATAAGTTACATCCAAAGCCAACAATAAAGCAAGGCAAGTATTTAAAGCTACAAACACTCAATTAAAGGATACGATACTCTTTTCACGAGCAACTTTCAAACACGAATTCAATGACCACGCGCCCGCCAAAAACCACCTCATAACACCAGTTTGGAATACTCCGGAAGTATCTATCAACCTACGACCCAAATATCCCTGGGAGGCAACACAAGCGAGAAAGGGAATAGCAGCGGAGCTAGAGCAACCAACACTGGCAACCCAAGGCTACCCAGAGAGGCCCATCACTCACGCGCGAGACACTATGCAATGCAAGACTCGATACAAGGCGATAAACAAGCGATAAAGCCACACGTGGGAGAATAACAAAGTAGGTTACTCTCGCACGCAATAGCAGCAATTGATAAGCAATTCAATCCAAAACAACTCAAACAAGTATTTCAAGTAATTCTAAGCATTCTATAGGCATAAAGACAAGAAAACACACAAAAACACAAATCGGCCCCAACTATCAAAATGCTACCATTTCCAACCGAGCCACGAGTTCTGGAAACCGCCTTCGCCAACCCTCCTAGGTCACCATAAGGCACGTTTAAAGACCCCGAAACCTTACTTTACCCTAGAACTCGCGCAAAGCCCCGATTTTCCCCTTTCTCGTTTGAACTACAACTATAACAACCAAACACCCAACCAACGCCATAATCACACCAAAATTGCTTCCATGGCTTCCCGAAGCAATGCCAACACGCAAAACGAGAAAACGCTAAAGTTGACCTAAACGACCCCGACTTTCCCAAATGCATAATTCTCATTTTTTTCACTACGCAACCCAAACAAACCACACATTTTAGCATTCTAGCATACCTAGCACGTTTCTACATCAACGGAAAGCATAACAGCGCAATTTTAACGTTTCAAGATTTTACTATTCATAAAATACTATTCATTTAACAATTAAAATTGCAATCACAACATTTAACTGCAGAAAATGTTACAAAGCTATAAATACATGTTCTACAAATGCCAAGGAACATTCTAGAAGTATCAAATCGCTTTAAATAACGATCTACGGATAAATCTAAAAATTGACAAAGTTAACATACACAACGTATAAATGCACAAATAACATGCTTCCCTCACCTTAGGTACTCCTAGTCGCTAGGAAAACAACGTTGGTTGCCTCGGAAACCACCCCGCACGAGCTCACGCAAAGATTGATCGTTTGGAAGGTTGAATATTTTTTTTTCTTTCTCTCTTGTTTCGGCCAGCTCCCCACTGTTTTGCTGCTGTTTCTCTTTTTATTTTGCTTAGTTTTTTAGCTTATAAGTGTTAAATGGTCAAGAAGTCAAAGGTCCAAGGTCAAACAACTTAAGACTTGGTCAAAGGGCCCTATTTTGCGCGTTTTAAAGCCATTTTAGCTAAGGTAAGATCAATTAAAGCTAGCAACATTTAAAATATAAAATTTAAGTCATCTAAATACTAGTTTCACTATTTGCTGAGGACTGGAAATCGTTCTCTAGCTATCGCTCCTTAAATGCAATGCACGTTGCGTCGGCGAGAAAGTAACAATTAATTCACAAAGAATTTAAGGAAATATAATTTTCAAAATAATAAACAAAGAAAATTCACATTCCGGGCTCGGGTATTACACCCTCTCCCCCTTAAAACAATTGCGCCCACGCAATTCTTACCTGGTCAACAAACAACTCCGGGTACTGATCCCGAACTTGGTCCTCTCTTTCCCAAGTCGCTTCCTCAAACCCATGATGATTCCACAGAACCTTTACTAACGGAATACTCTTTCTGCGAAGCTCCTGAATCTTCCGATCCACAATTCTAATCGGTTTCTCTTCATAAGACAACTTTTCTTCAATCTGCAAAGGCTCTGGTTCAAGTACATGTGAAGGGTCTGGATGATACTTCTTCAACATAGACACGTGAAACACATCGTGCAGTCTCGACAAGCTCGGGGGTAAAGCTAATCGATAGGCCAAAGGACCTACCTTTTCGGTGATCTCATACGGACCCACATACCTGGGACTAAGCTTCCCGCTCTTACCGTGCCGAATCAAACCCTTCCGTGAAGAAATCTTAAGAAACACCCAATCTCCCAAATCAAACTCAAGATCCCGACGGTGCTTATCCGCATAACTCTTCTGACGACTCTGAGCTGTAAGCATACGCTGGCGAATAAGGTGAACATTATCTACCATCTTAATCATCTCAGGTAACACAGTCGGATCAACTGTTCTCATCTCTCCAACCTCTTCCCAATATAATGGGGATCTGCATTTACGACCATACAACGCCTCGTAGGGAGCCATACTTATAGTAGATTGATAACTATTGTTGTAGGCGAACTCCGCTAAAGGCAAAAACTTCTCCCAATTCTTCCCAAAGTCAAGCACACATGCCCGAAGCATGTCTTCCAAGATCCTGATGGTTCTCTCAGACTGGCCATCAGTTTGTGGATGATATGCAGTGCTGAAGCTCAACTTAGTTCCCATGGCCTCTTGCAACTTCTGCCAAAAACGAGATCTGAATCTAGGATCCCTATCTAACACTATACTCTGTGGCACACCATGCAATCTTACAATATTAGCAACATAAAGTTCAGCTAACTTATCAAGGCTATCCTGTTTGTTCACGGGAATAAAGTGTGTAACTTTAGTCAAGCGGTCCACAACAACCCAAACAGAATCACATCCTCTCGGAGATCTAGGAAGATCGGTCACAAGGTCCATTGTTATATGTACCCACTTCCATTGCGGAATCGACAACGGCTGTAGAAGTCCGGCTGGCCTCTGATGCTCAACTTTAACCCTCTGACAAGTGAAACATCTGGATACATACCCAGCAATCTCCTTCTTCATATTGTTCCACCAGAAGTGTTGCTTCAAATCTCTATACATCTTTGTACTGCCCGGGTGAATCGTGTACCTCGAATTATGTGCCTCGAACAGGATCTCATTCTTTAAAGTCGGATCACCAGGAACACATACTCTATCCCTGAATCTGAAGATGCCATCTGCATGTAATTTAAACTCTGACTCTCCCCCTTTAGCTTTTTGTTGGATCTTCAAGATGTGAGGATCAGTCTTCTGAGCCTCTTTGATCTGTGCTAGCAACCCTCACTGAATCTGTAAACTAGCAAATCGAATCCCTACCTCAGTAGCTTCTAGTTTCCATGAACAAATTTCTTCCAAAGTCTCCCAGTCCTTGATAATCAAGCTTGCAACAGTAGCCTTTCGGCTCAAAGCATCAGCAACAACATTTGCCTTACCTGGCACATAGTTAATAGAACAGTTATAACCACCCAATAACTCTAGCCATCTTCGCTGCCTCATATTTAGATCCTTTTGTGAAAACAAATACTTGAGACTCTTGTGGTCAGTAAATATTTCAAATCTGCAACCCCACAAGTAGTGACGCCACTTCTTCAAAGCAAACACAACTGCAGCTAACTCAAGATCATGTGTAGGGTAGTTGACTTCATAAGGTTTCAATTTCCTAGAAGCATAGGCAATCACCTTACCATTCTGCATTAAAACACAGCCCAAACCTTCCTTAGATGTATCACTGTAGACAACAAAGTTCTCTGTTCCCTCAGGTAAAGCTAGTATAGGAGCTATAGTTAGTCTCTTCTTCAATTCTTGGAAACTGGATTCACATTTAGCATCCCAGTTGTAAGCAACTTTCTTCCGAGTCAACTGGCTCAAAGGTCCAGAAATTTTAGAAAAGTCTTTAACAAATCTCCGGTAGTAACCTGCCAATCCAAGAAAACTCCGAATCTCTGACACCGTCTCAGGTCTCTTCCAAGATGAAACAACCTCAATCTTAGCTGGATCCACTAAAATTCCTCGGTCTGAAATGATATGGCCTAGAAAAGATATCTGATTCAACCAGAACTCACACTTGCTGAATTTAGCAAAAAGCTTGTTTTCCTGCAAAGTCTAAAGCACAATCCTCAAGTGTTGCTCATGTTCAGCCTCATTCTTCGAATACACTAAAATGTCGTCAATAAAGATCACGACAAACTGATCAAGGTAAGGCCGAAAAACCCTCTGCATCAAGTCCATGAATGCGGCTGGTGCATTCGTCAATCCAAACGGCAACACAACAAACTCATAGTGGCCATATCTAGTCCTGAATGCCGTCTTTGGTATATCGTCACTCCGAATTCTAAGTTGATAGTAACCCTGCCTCAAGTCAAATTTGGAGTAAACACTCGCACCCTGCAACTGGTCAAACAATTCTTCAATCAACGGCAAGGGGTATTTGTTCTTAATCGTGACTTGATTAAGTCCCCTATAATCAATACATAACCGTAGCGTGCCGTCTTTCTTTCTCACAAACAACACAGGCGTACCCCACGGCGAAGAACTAGGTTGTATAAACCCTTTCTCAAGCAAGTTCTGAAGCTGAATTTTTAACTCCTGAAGTTCAGCCGATGCCATCCTGTAAGGACTCCTAGAAATTGGCGCAGTGCCTGGTACAAGATCAATCACGAACTCAATCTCCCTATCCGGTGGTAAACCCGGTAATTCCTCGGGAAATACACCAGGGAAGTCTCTAACAATCGGAACCTCATTCAAACTCAACTTATCAGCAGGCTGATTGATCAAATAAGCTAAGTAAGCTTCATAACCCCTATTCAACAACTTAGAAGTCTTGATCGCTGATAAAAGTGGAATGCGGGCAGCCCTCCAGTTCCCAACAATCTCTAGTACCGGTAGGTCAGGAACCTTAAGATAAACGACCTTTGTTCTACAATCCAATTGAGCATAATACTTTCCTAACCAGTCCATTCCCAAAATGATTTAAAAGTCACGGAATGACAATATAATTAAATCAGCAGGAAATTTACGGTTCTCAATACATATATCACAAGATTTGCAAATAGACTCAATAACAAATTTTTCACCCAAAGGAGTACTAACTTCAACTTCATGAGGCAAATTATCAATGCAAACATTCACAAATCGTGCACATGCAGGAGTTATAAACGAATGTGTAGCTCCGGGATCAATCAAAACTTTAACTGGCTGAGTATTGAGAAGAAAGGTACCTTCTATTATAGCTGTAGTATCGAGTAGCTCCTCTGCATCCAGTGCAAAGACCCTAGCATGAACTCTCTGTGCTGGACGTGCACCTGCTGCCCTATTCTGAACACCTTGGCCTCCACCACGGCCCTGAACATTATTATATTTAGGGCAATCCTTCACCCTATGGTCATCACTGCCACAACCCGTACATTTACCACTCTTCCTCCAGCAGTTAGCCTCAATATGCCCTGGCCGATTACAATAATTACACTGCTGATTTTGCCTAACCGCAGTGTTTCCCGTAGGTGCTGGGGCTCTGGCAGGGGTAGGAACTGTAGCTCCCTGCTGGGGTCTAGTCACAGCTGGCCTAGCCTGATACTGCTGCTGTGGTTGATATGGACGCTGCTGTGGAACCTGTGCAGAAGCCTGATACTGCCTCGGCTGACTCTGGCTGTTCTGGCCCAAATACTGCTTCTTACTCGGCTGACTGCTCTCAGCTAACATCTCAGCCTTCCGTTTCTCAAACTTCGAGGCTGCCTGAAAAGCCTCAGGAAAAGTAGTATAGGTCTGCCCAGTCAAATGCAACTGAATGTCCATTCTCAGCCCACAGACAAACCTATGTATCATCCTCCTAGCCGGCCGTACCAACTCGGGCATATACCTCGACAGGCTAACAAACCTAGCCTCGTACTGTGCAACAGTCATATTTCCCTGCTTCAGGGCCACAAACTCATCTTCCCGTCTTTCCATTGCCATCTCGGGAATATATTTGTCCCGGAACTCACTTACAAAATCATCCCACAAATGTGGTACATCCTCACAATCCCACCTCAATTTGACAGTATTCCACCACTGCTCTGCATCACCCTCAAATAGAAATGATGCATAATCTATTCTTGCCTCATCAGTGTACCTCAAAGCGGTGAAAATCTTCTCAACTCGATTAATCCATCTCTCGGCCGCCTCATCATCCGGCTCCCCGAAGAACTTTCCCGGCTCGTGCCTCAGAAATTTCTCTAATTGATTGTTCTCAACTCTGTACCCCTGTCCACCAGGATTAGCTTGATTACCCTGGGGATTAATCCGGTCCTGCCTCTGCTCATGTAGTACCTGTGTGATCCGGTCTACTCCAGTAGTCATGGTAGCCATAAACTGGTCGGGCAACGGCTGCTGACCCTGTTCTGCTGCCTCTTCATCTGATCCTATACCTTGAGTACCACGACGTGGCGGCATAGTAGCAACTCACAATAGCTGGCAACATTTAAAAGCAGTTTATAGACAAAAATATAGCACATAAGATTAGATAACACTCAAGTCAATAACAATCCAATATTCTATCACACAATTCATATAAGACAAGTTTAACTTGCCAAACTATTTCACTTAAACACACAAACATTCCAAGTTCACAAAGTCATGCTAGAACATTTTCTTTTCACTTAGCAATCATACATAAACACTTTAGCATTTTAGACCTTTACCCCACAGACCGAGAATCATATCCTGGCTCATGCAAGACTATCATGCTCTGATACCACCTAAAGATGTCACGCCCCGACCCGACCCCGCGAAAGGCCAAGCCCAGACCCGACACACGGACGGAGTCTCCTCTGTACCGCGGACGATCCGAAAACCCTAAAATCAATATAATACTTGCGAAAGCTATATAATAATCAAAACAAGCCAACTTTCTTTACAACATACATTTCTTATTAACCAACTTTCCAAACCCAAAATGATATGCATACTACACAAGTACTTATGCCACTAATCAAATCCATTAGCATGCATTTTCTTACTAGTCACAAGAGTATAAGTTACAACTTTACATTCTTTCAACTTATACAACATAAGACCATAGAGGCCTTAAACTAGGAAATATATACAAGGCTACAAGCCTCAAAATTAAGCGACCTCCATGCAATATACATAACATGCAAGGTTCGCACAAAACTGGTAACCAACCACCAGCAAAGTAGGGAAGTGCTATCACGGAAACACCTCCACCTGCTCCTCCTCCTCTATTACCTCGAGAGGGTCTGCTTCAACTACTCCTGTAAAAACATGGTATAGAAAGGAATGAGCAAAAACTATTGCTCAGCGAGGGCAATTGGTCTCAAGGACGGAGATGAAAGGAGTATGCAATGCAATTAGCCAAGCAATACATACAAATCATATAAGTTACATCCAAAGCCAACAATAAAGCAAGGCAAGTATTTAAAGCTGCAAACACTCAATTAAAGGATACGATACTCTTTTCACGAGCAACTTTCAAACACGAATTCGATGACGACGCGCCGGCCCAAAACCACCTTATAACACTAGTTTGGAATACCCCGGAAATATCCATCAACCTACGACCCAAATCTCCTTGGGAGGCAACCCAAGCGAGAAAGGGAATAGTAACGGAGCTAGAGCAACCAACACTGGCAACCCAAGGCTACCCAGAGAGGCCCCTCACTCCCGCGCGAGACACTATGCAATGCTAGACTCGATGCAAGGCGATAAACAAGCGATAAAGCCACACGTGGGAGAATAACAAAGTAGGTTACTCTCGCACGCAATAGTAGCAATTGATAAGCAATTCAATCCAAAACAACTCAAACAAGTATTTCAAGTAATTCTAAGCATTCTATAGGCATAAAGACAAGAAAACACACAAAAACACAAATCGGCCCCAACTATCAAAACGCTACCATTTCCAAACGAGCCACGAGTTCTGGAAACCGACTTCGCCAACCCTCCTAGGTCACCATAAGGCACGTCTAAAGACCCCGAAACCTTACTTTACCCTAGAACTCGCGCAAAGCCCCGATTTCTCCCTTTCTCGTTTGAACTACAACTATAACAACCAAACACCCAACCAACGCCATAATCGCACCAAAAGTGCTTCCATGGCTTCCCGAAGCAATGCCAACACGCAAAACGAGAAAATGCTAAAGTCGACCTAAACGACCCCGACTTTCCCAAAGGCATAATTCTCATTTTTTCCACTACGCAACCCAAACAAACCACACATTTTAGACTTCTAGCATACCTAGCACGTTTCTACATCAACGAAAAGCATAACAGTGCAATTTTAACATTTCAAGGTTTTACTATTCATAAAATACTATTCATTTAACAATTAAAATTGCAATCACAACATTTAACCGCAGAAAATGTTACAAAGCTATAAATACATGTTCTAAAAATGCCAAGGAACATTCTAGAAGCATCAAATCGCTTTAAATAACGATCTACGGATAAATCTAAAAATTGACAAAGTTAACATATACAACGTATAAATGCGCAAATAACATGCTTCCCTCACCTTAGGTACTCCTAGTCGCTAGGAAAACAACGTTGGTCACCTCGGAAACCACCCTGCATGAGCTCATGCGAAGATTGATCGTTTGGAAGGTTGAATTTTTTTTTTCTTTCTCTCTTGTTTCGGCCAGCTCCCCACTGTTTTGCTATTGTTTCTCTTTTTATTTTGCTTAGTTTTTTAGCTTATAAGTGTTAAATGGTCAACAAGTCAAAGGTCCAAGGTCAAACAACTTAAGACTTGGTCAAAGGGCCTTATTTTGCGCGTTTTAAAGCCATTTTAGCTAAGGTAAGATCAATTAAAGCTAGCAACATTTAAAATATAAAATTTAAGTCATCTAAATACTAGTTTCACTATTTGCTGAGGACTGGAAATCGTTCTCTAGCTATCGCTCCTTAAATGCAATACACGTTGCGTCGGCGAGAAAGTAACAATTAATTCACAAAGAATTTAAGGAAATATAATTTTCAAAATAATAAACAAAGAAAATTCACATTCCGGGCTCGGGTATTACATGGGCGAAGAGGCCATGGGGTATGGGTCTAGGTCGAGGTACCTCAGGATTGTGTCATTGAGTTTGGAGGAGTTGTTGAGCATGGAATTGGTGTATGGAGCTTCATCAACAAATGTATCATATCCTTATTGTGTGTTTACAGTTATTACTATTGTTGCATTTATAATGATTATTGATGTTCATTGTGTGTTTACTGCTCAAAGGATGATTTCCAAGGAGTATAGTAAATACTGTTAGAGATCTATCGGATCCTCACTGGGCTTGTTTTATATAAGCTCACTCTCAATTATTGCATGCATGTAGGTGTTACTGAGTCTAACTACGGGTACGTGCCTCTTGAAGAAGGAAATGTGCCATATGTGGATGAGTCTTATGTGCAGGAGTCATTGCCATGAGATTGTCTTAGTTGTTGTAAAACAATGTGTTGTATAACCTATCTTAATATAAAGACATATGTATGTTTATTTAGTAGTCTTTATTTTGATCATGACTAGATTACTAAGTTGGTTATAATATATTTTGAAATAAATGTATAGCCTATGTATTATGTTGGAACGGAGGCCCGTAACTATGAAAGAGTTGACGAAAGAATGTTTAATGTATGAAGTGGTTGAGTTGTATCTTGTTAATTTGATTGTGGAGTTGGTTGGTGATTTATGGAGTCTAATGTATGTTGTTCTTAAGGGTTGGTTTAGAGCCCTGATGACTGATCGTAGGAGGGGTCGAGTTAGGGCGTGACAAGCCCCATAGGATAGGATACTTGGCTCTATTGGTGCTTCCTCTCCTTCATCCCATTCTAATCCATCCAGACATATATGGAAACCTGTACTAATTTCTCCGACCAAAAAAAGAAGGGATTGGACTCAGGTGGGCAAGGCAGGATCTCATCCCATTTCTCCCATCAAGCAAGCATCAGAGTCAATAGGCTTTCTATCTTTCTCATCCGGGATAGGCCCCGAAAAAGAAAGACTAGCACAAAGAAGCGATGACTTTCTCTTCTTGGGCCAGTAACCTTCATTCGATGCATATAGTTTTTGCTAGAGTGGGCGGCCGTATCTCTCCCTCAAAGTACGGTGGAGAGATGAGTTGCAAGATGAGTCGATGTTCTCGAAGGTAATGATTCCTGTCCAAAGAGAGTCCAGAGTGGCATATTCAACACAAGATGAACCTCTATCCATCAACTGATCTGTCTAGGGACGGGAAAAAGAGTACCGATCTCTTTCTTCCGCCCATGTGTCTCGTCCAAGGGCGAATCTAGTATTCCGCCCTTTCTGGTCGCTTGCTTCCGATTCCCCTACTCAACCCGATTCAATCCCTCATGCCTTTTTGTTGCATCTTTCTGCATGATGAACCTCTGGGTGGAGCAACAGAGTTTTCGCCTGTCCCTCTAGATTAGCCTTTTTTATCGGTGGGGGATAATCCATCCGTATCAAAGATAGCTCATTCCTCTTGATTCACCACACTTTGTTCCTAAAGATCCTACTTTCATCAGGATTGAACCTAACTAGTAGGTCTCATCTGACTGTTCCCATCCCCGGGATCGGCGGATAATTTGACTCTTGTGCAAAAAAGTCTAGAATGCCAAGTACATGTATTTTACCTGCATTCCTATCAATGAAATGTCTAATTGTTGGAATAATGATTTACATTGCTATTTGATACATTTTGGTCAGTAACATTAGTTAATTAGGTGAAGGTACGGAAATAGAGGGATTTGAACCCTCGATAAACAAAAGTCTACATAGCAATTCCAATGCTACGCCTTAAACCACTAGGCCATCTCTCATACATAATGATTATAACCCAAAATCCGAGTGAATAGCGAGTCATTCATATTCTATTATTTGATAGGTATGACCAATCAATTCTAACTAGAAAAATAGAAAATTTTGCATTCCCTTGCTAAGCCTTGTTTGATCTTTCTTTTTTGAATATCCTCCTTCCTTGGATTTGTACTGGGACGCATATATCAAAAGCTCAGTGTGCAATTTGAATGAGATAGATTTTTTTTCCTAATTCGAAATTAGTATAGTAATTGAGGTTAGACAAAATAGGAGACAGAAAAAGAAATCATTTTTTAATCTGCAAAAGTATTCTATCATGGTGAAATTCATTTTGTATTGTACAAAAAACAAATTCCATTTGTGTATGTGCTCCCAAGAAAAAAAAAAAAGGTACTTTTATTCCATTACATGGATCAGGTCGAAAAACCAGACCTACTCTCTCTTGGAATCCTGAATATGCCAATAATGAATTGTACTAATCCACATATGTCTCTCTCCCATCAATCGGTACTAGTTGAAGTAATGAGAATTCATCTTTTTTTTTTATGAGAAATGCGAAATGAAAAAGGATAGAAAAAACAAAAAAAGATCCCCCATTGGGAATGAAATTCTGCTCCTTGTCCCCCTTTTCACAGAAAATTGAGAGATGAATTGATGTATTTATTGAATCCGTCGGGACTGACGGGGCTCGAACTCGCAGCTTCTACCTTGACAGAGCGGTGCTCTGATCGATTGAACTACAATCCCAAGAAAATTAGGTGTACAACCTAAAAATTCTTATTTTTTCTCTTCATTAGAACCATTTAGTTTCGTCGTCTTGTAATAGAGACACGAATGATATACTATATTATTATATAAATCTAATTAATATGCAGTGGAATCATAGTGGGCTAATTCATGAATTAAATCAAATGGGCCCTTATTAACTAAAGAGTCACACTCTTTAAACGCCCTAAGAAAGAGGCTTAAGTCATCGCTTCAAATCCAATAAAAGGGCTTTTTTTTCCACGAAACTCTTGTCTCTCTTATTTATAAGAGATTCTGATGAACCTTAGTGTCTTCATTTTAAGTAGAGGATATAAATATGAAAAAGGTAACCGCCTAGCGAGTCATTTTTTTTCGTTTTTTAAGTAGAATATTCATTATGATGATAAGTAGTCGATTAGGAGAACTGCTATGTCACTACAGGGTATACTCTTCCTCATGTTTCATTATTCATATTTTATGTCCTGGGACATAGATATTCTAGATACCCCATTATGAATCGCCAAAGTCTTCCTACTTCTCCATTGTTCCAATCAGAAAATGAGAAATCAATCCAAAGTCGGTGGACCTGAATTGAATCATGACTATATGAGCTATTCTCATATTAAGAGATTCAATATAGATGAAATCGTGGAAGCGGACCTTTGATTTCCTTGGACCACGTAAGAATTCATTGTCCGATTGAATCTGCTTGTTCCTGGATACTCTATAGGAATCCATCACTATTTATTTTCCTCCACTCCTCCACCGATAAAGGTTCATTCCGAGTCACAAGATAAATCTCTTTTTTTTTTTTTTAATGATTTTTGCTTTTCGTTATGGTAATGCAATGCGAAATCAAGTTGTTTCTAATGATGAAAAGAGCTTTTATCTTATGTGAAATTTATGAAAACCCGAAATGTTGTTAATGTTAGAAGACAACTATCGGTATCTAATGGTCAGATACCTGCGGTCGGTATATCTTTGAAAGCTCAGACGGAGAGAATAAACAAACTCCTTGAGGGCTACTTAAGCCACTTTAATGCAAACTAGAGGAACTGGTGGTCTTGGATGTTGCTCAGTGCTGCTATAACTTAACAACCAAAAAGCTCTGCGTCGAACTTCAGCCCCTTCGAGTTGGCCACGAGGCAACAACCTCTGATGCCCCATACCATTGCCAGAGGAGGGGGCATGCCCATCAGCCTACTTTGCCAAGAGGCGGCAGGAGCACAACGACCAAGCCCAAACCTACTTAAAGAACCGTCAGGCTTAGCCCGGTCTGAAAGTAGACCTTGTAGAAAAGCGGATAGGAGAAATACCCTATAGATTCAAGCGACCAGCTCGGTGAAAACTCACCCCCTATTTCATATGAGTCAGTTGACTTCGATTAGACTAGACCAACCCAGAGAAGAATATGCCCACGAGAGTACCACCAGATGTGATAACCCGAACCTGGCACGTATTTAATGGCATTTAACTGCATTTAATTAGTTAAATCATTCATTTCTAGCATTATTTTCATAATTCTTCCAAATAATCTGGACATAGCTCAATTAATTATTTTTAAATGAATATTGATTATTTTGATTATTTTAATAATCGGTTTTATTTTCTTGCATTTAATTACTTGGTTTTCAATTAAATGAGAAAAGTAACTCCGAGCCGGAGTGAATTTTAAACTATTCTACTATTCCACTTTTCAAAAATTATAGTTTTATATTATTGCTCATCATTTGATTAGCGATCGTTTATTGATCGTTCGATCGTAGTATTTCAAAAATGAGAGTTAGAGAAATATTCCTCGAACTTAGTGAAAAATATTTTTAGCTTAATTTAACTAGTTTTAGTTATTTTTCATTTAATTGCATTGTTTTAATTTGGAATAGATTAAATGCCATCAAAATGAGCTTGTTTGACTATATTTTCACTTAAGCTTCATCTTGCAAAATGACCAAAATGCCCTTTGTCATATTTTATAAATAAAACAAGGCAAAAATAAAAACAAAACAAATCCATAAATGCCCATTTTGTCCCCCCCCTTGGCCGAAACTTCAAGGGCCAAAATAGAAAGAATTTTGCTTGCATTTTCTTCTCCAATCTTGCGTGGAATTGCTTGGGAGTCGTGGCTCGGGTCCTTGTGGGTCTTCCTCGTCAATCTTTGTGAGGGTTTTCACGTTTTTGTGCATATTTTGTAAAATTTGATTATTGTTTCAAATTTTTAGATTTGATATATATTGTGTTATAATGCCTATAATTGCTTGATACAGCTTCCTTTCAGTTCGTAGAGCATTGTTTGATTGTTATTTAGGGATTTTTAAAGCTAAAAATGCGAATTGAAATTGGGGAAGAATAATTAATAGTGTTTTTGAATAGTAAAACCCTAGGTTTTTGAATTTTTGATCCGAATTGCGATTTCTTGATTTGGATAGGTTCCATTAATGATAGAAAGATAAAATACGCAATAAAAATGGACCGGCCTTTGTTAAAATTGTAAATTAGACAAAGAAACGTAAATGGGCCGTTTGACCAAGTGTTGACCGTGCTCGAATTGAGTTGGGGGTTTTGCTATTGAGGGCATGGAAGCACTTTTGGCGCTGTTGTGGCGTTGATTGAGCAACCGGTTAGTATAGCTGTAGTTCAAATGCAGTAGGTGGACTTTCGGGCTTCGGTTGGGAAAGTGAAGTTTCGTGACGTAGGAACGTGCCTTGTAGTGCCTAAGTGAATGTAGTGAAATCAGTTTCCTAATCCTGTAGCTCGTTTTCTCGTAATTGCCTTTGGAAATTAGAGATTGAATAGTGATAACTTGTTTGATTGATGTTATTTTTTATATTAATGATAATCATGCTCGAAAAGTTAATTGATTGCTATCATTGATTGTAAATGCTTGATATCTCGTTTATCGCCACTAATCTGCACTTTCGTGTTATCGCTCGTTTATTGATTGTATCTCGTATTGCATTGCATAGTGTCAGGCGCGTGGGTGAAGGGCCTCTCTGGGTAGTCTCAGGTTGCCAGGGTTGGTTGCTCTAGCTCCGTGTCCTATTCCCGTTCTCGTTAGGGGTGCAACCCTAGGAGATTTGGGTCGTAGATGTGTCGGGGTACATCCGGAGTACACCTAGTGGATGTTATAAGGTGGTTGCGAGCTTATTGTCATCGTTGTCAACATCAAGCTTGAGATTGATGTATCGCTCGTGGAATGGTACATTGCTCGTATGAGTGAACCATAGCCTTCAAAGTGTGGTATAGCTTTGAATGGTTGTGTTAATGCTTTTATTACTTGTTTATTGTATTGTTGTTTATATTTATTGCTTTACTTGTCAGATATATTGCTTAACTGTCTTATTTGCATTGCACGACTTTCTTTCTCTCCACCTCGATATCTGTCTCGCCCTCACTGAGTATACGTGTTGTGTATACTCACTCCTCACCGCCACATTTCAGGAAATGCCATGTTAGCTGGAAAGTTCGTGGTTACGTGAAAGATCGTGCTTAAAGAGTTGTCTTGCGTGTTATGTGGCTGAGTTGTAGAAAGATGCAAAGATGTATGTTTTCATGTATTGTATGTATTAGTGTTAAAAGTTATGTAACTAACTTAATTAGATTATTTAGAATGGTATGATAGTCTATTTTATGCAATAGGTTAGTATAGTTTAATTGTTAAGCATGAATGTACTTGTCAAAGATAAGAAAAGATAGGTTAACTTTTAAACTGGAAATGTATATTACTTGTGTACGCTTGTTGAGAACCAAGGCTCGAATAGCCTTGAGGTGTTGTATGGTTGGACACGGAATTGGTCCACTTATATGCTGTCGTAGGTTTGCTTTTATACCTAGAAACAAGGGAGACTCCGTCCGTTTTCCCTAAAAAAATTTCCCGGGTTTAGAATTGGGTTGCGATTAGATTGATTGATAGAACTCCCAGTCTCGAGAGGGAACGGGGTGTTACAGGTGGTATCAGAGCTTAGTTAGCTCATAAGTTGGGATAGGGTCCTCGGTCTGGTGGGTAGTGACCCTTGAATGTGTGCTTGTTAGGTGTGTTTTGAAAGTGTGTGCTTGTATGTGAGATTGTATGTCTTGAATTGAATGTGTGTATCTATGTGATATAGTTATGTATTATGTGCTAAATGTGTGCTAAGTGAAGTGAAGTGTCTAGTTGTGTATTGAATTGACCTCGTGAATCGAATCGACCTTGTGAATTGTTAGTTGCTTGAATTGTTGCTTGTAATATGTATGAAACCCTACTTTTCTATCTTATCTCGTTTTGCGTGCTTTATCTCGTTTTGCATGAATTAACCTGTCTATGTGCTATATGACTTAGAATGTGGTAATTTTAGTATCAATACTCCTAGAATATGCTAAATGTGCATTCATGAAATTTCATAAAAAACAGAGTCAGAAATTTTATCGTCGATTTTTAGTGAATAGTATTTTCGAAACACGTCCGCTAAAATTTTAAAACTGGTCATTTTAACCCTTCTAGACCTAGTCCACGGACTTTAATAGACCTGTGTTTGATTAAAACGATTTTAAAATCAGCTTAGGAATTTATTAGGGTTTTTACACCGACTTTTGCGAAAATCGAGTTTTAAGCCGACTCGGGTGAAATTGTTTGATTATAAAACTTCTTGTCACCTAAAAATAACCTACTTGAGCTATCTTGGGTGTTGAATAATTGTTTTGAACTTTGGTGATCAAGAAAATGCATTTAAAGTCAAGAAAACACAAAAATACTAAGTTAATTCACCTTTGACTTCATTTAAAATGTTGACTTTTAAGCTTATATCACCAACACACATTGAAAAAGCACAAAAACACCTTCCATTTCACACACATGGCCGAGAGTTTCATGAGAGAATAAGCCAAAGAGTTTTCAAGGTTTTCAAAGCAAAATTTCAAAGAAAAACCTAGTTTTTTTCCGTAGAATTTCGTGCCGAGTTGGATTCTGCTTGTTGGGCACGCATTCCACACATTCCTAGGCTTTTATCACATCAATGGTGAGAGAAAAATTCTAGATCTCAAAACTCATCTTTTGTGTTTTTGTGTAGAATTGAATATCGAACCGTTAGAATGTTAATATGATATTACATTATTGTTCCATGCATGCTAAGGATCATTTATATGTAATCCTACGAGATTTGAACAGTTGTAGCATAATTATTGTTTTTCGGGTATTTAAAGTTGATTAATTGCTAAATGTTGATTATTTTGAGTTGTGTTGATCGGAATCGATTACCGTCGATTTCTAAAAGTTTGTTAATTACGTGGTTGCGCCGTTGTAATGCCGAATTTTCGATTGTGATGTCCGTGCCAAAATCCAAAAATTTCAGCCATGACATACTAGGGTTTTAGGGTTATTGGGCATGATTTGGATGTGTTTTGGTTGGTTTTCGAGGGGGATAATGTAGTTGGTTGATTGGGTGATTGATAGAAACTGATTTGGAGTTGTTTGGATTAGTAGAATGTAAGATATGATTATTTGAAGTTTAGGTTGTCTTTCTTTAAAATGTTAGATTGAGCCTTAGTTGATTGGATGTGGTTTGAGTGATTGAATTGTGAGTTGTTGATGGGTAAACTACGGTTTGATTGTGTGTTTAATGCATGTTCGGTTGGATGGCCTACTTTGTCACCTAACTTAGTTATTTGTCGTTAAATTGGTTATTGATGTTATTATGATGATAATATGATTATTGATGATTGATGCCGTGAGGTAGGCAGTTCTGCTAGACTATCCTCCTGTGAATGATTGATGTTTCTTCTTTTTGCTAAGTCTTTGGTATGTGTGTGCCACCTCTTGGGCAGCATCGGGTTGTCGGGTTGATAACGGCATGACTACAGAGACTACCTCCAGCTCGCATGATGGAGGTGTCATGGAGGGCGAGGCTAGTGGGGTACCTCGGGTGCGTGAGTTTATGGGAGTCACAAGAAGGCTGTTGTGATCGTGATGGTATTTGGAGCTACACCAACTAGTGTATCGTTTATTAAATGGTCATTATAGTTATATGATGATAGTTTTATTATTGTTATTGTGTGTTTACTTGCTCAAAGGATTATTTCCAAGGAGTTTAGTAAACCTTGCTCGAGATCTATCGGTTCCTCACTGGGCTTATTTTATATATGCTCATTCTCTATTGTTGCATGCCTATAGGTGTACTTTCTCAGGTCCTGAAGAGAAAAATGTGCCTTACGTGGATGAGTCTTATGTTCCGGAGTCTTATCCTTGATGTTGTATTGTTTTACTATACTGTAATTAATTTAGTAGACTTTTATATGCTTTGTAGTTCATAATGTAAAAGATGTTGAAAAGATAATGAATTAGTTGATGTTGTCTTAGTAGCCTTTCTTTTGTTTATGATTAGGTTGCTAGATTGGCTCAATATGTTTTTGTAATTTATATAAAGGGTTCATGTATTATGTTGGAACGGAGGCATATAACGAGGAATGTTTGTTGTATAATATGGTTATGATGTATGTTGTTATGTTATTAAGAAGTTGTTTGTTGTATGGTTTATGGAGTTGATGTATGATGTCCTATTGAGGTTAGTTTAGAGCCTCGGTATCCTATTCACTGTCGCTATACTGCCGAAATTCCGTTGCGTCCTAACTGATTATAGGAGGGGTCGAGTTGGGGCGTGACATTTAAGTGGTATCAGAGCGTATGTTAGTTGTCAGCCGGGGTATTCTCGGAATGTGGGTAATGGTCTTAGCATGAAAGTATGTATGAAAAGAAAGAAAAGTGATCTATGTATTAATATGATTAAATGATTAAGTGATTAAGTGATTATGTGATTTAGTGCTTATGTGATTATGTGATCAATTTGTTTATGTGTTTTATATGACTTTGTTGTTTATGTGCTAATAGTTGTTCATAACCTGTTTACGTGCTATAACCTGTGCTAACTCTTTGATTAGTAGAATGACGGGCAGACCGAGAACTAGAGGTAGGCCTGAGATGACTGATGAGACTCCTGGTAATGCGGTACCAGGCCGTGATAGGGGTGATGACTTTGGGGGCAGCTAAGGAGAGGATTGCTGAGTTAGTGGCCGGACAGGCTCAGTTGATAGCAGGGCAGGCTGCCCAGACTCAGGCTTGGCAGGCTCAGTTGTTGAATGTGCAGGAAGGAAACCACGGGCGTGGTACCCTGAAAGAGTTCTTAGGGTATCATCCACCTAGATTTCAGGGGGAGCCGGATGATAGAAAGGTTGAGGCGTGGATTAGCAAGATGGAGAAGATTTATGATCCTCTTGATTATACCGATGAGCAGAAAGTCTCCTTTGCTGTATACCTGTTAGATGATGAGGCAGAAGAATGGTGGCGCACGGTAAGGACTAGTTGGGCAACTCAAGGTATTCCATATGTTTGGGATACCTTTCTGATGGTTTTTTGGGCAAAGTATGTCCCGAGGATCGCAAGGGAACAGAGAGAGGCAGAGTTTCTAGCCTTAGTGCAGGGAGATGCTTTAGTGGCTCAGTATGAGGCCACCTTTACTCGATTGTCTCGGTATGCACCGGAGTATGTGGCTGATGAGGAGCGGTGGACTCGTAGATTCATGTTGGGGTTGAGGCCCGAGATTCAGGATGTGATGGCTTTGAATCGGTATGATATATTCACTAAGGCTTTTGAGCTAGCTTCTAGACTAGAGAAGAGAAAGGGGGATCAGCTTGTGTCTAGTCAGCCCAGTAAGAGGTCGTATCAGTCGCAGTATCAGCAGAGTATGTATAGGCCTCCCGTACAGCAGGTTGTGTACATGCCACCAGTTCAGCAGGGTTCTTTTGGGCCCCAGGGGCAGCAGAGTTATTATCGGCCTCAGTTTCAGCATGGGTCATATCAGGTTCAGTCCCAGTTCAGGCCAGCCCAGTCTCAAGATCAGTACAGGCCCAGTTTGGTAAGGCCTCAGCAGCAGCAGGCTAGATCAGCTGTTTCTTCAGCTCCTGGTTCTTCTAGGGGCAGTATTAGTGCATCATCACCGCAGTGTACTCACTGTAACCGCACGGGGCATGTGGAGGCCAATTGCAGAGTGAAAGCAGGGACGTGTTTAGGTTGTGGTAGCAATCAGCATAGGGCGAGGGATTGCCCTAGGTATTCGAGGACTGAGGGTCGGACAGTGACTCAGGGTTATCAGGGTCGACCTGCGGCCAGTGCACCATAGCAGCAGCGGTTCCAGGATCGGGCCTACGCAGTTGACTTAGAGGAGATGCCTGAGGAGACTGCAGTTGTGGAAGGTAACTTCCTTATACTTGATCAACTTGTTAAAGTGTTGATTGATTCTGGTGCTACACATTCTTTCATTACTCCTGCTTGTGTGCAATGTGTTAATATGCTACCTGAAAGATTGCCTTATGTGGTTGAGATTAGTACCTCTTTGATTGATACGCATGTGACTGGCCTAGTTTGTAAAGATTGTATAATACATGTTAAGGGGCATAATTTTTCGTCGGACCTTATCTTATTTCCTATCCGGGGGTATGATGTTATCTTGGTTATGGATTGGCTTTCTAAGTATGATGCCCAGTTGAACTGTAGAACCAAGGTAGTACAATTTCGTTTGCCAGATCAGCCAGTAGTTGAGGTAGTAGGGAACCGGGGTGCAAAGATGAGTTTTGATATCTCAGCAACTAAAGCCGTTAAGTTGGTGAGTAAGGGGTGTTCGGGTTATCTAGCTTATTTGATCAACAAGCCATCTGATAAGCTGCAGCTAGAGGAAGTCCCTATTATTCGGGAATATCCCAATGTATTTCCCAAGGAGTTGCCAGGGTTACCGCCAGAGAGAGATGTGGAGTTTGTGATTAATCTTATTCCCGGTACTCAACCTATTTCTAAATCAGCGTACCGGATGGCACCGGCTGAGTTGAAGGAGTTGAAGACTCAGTTGCAGGAGTTATTGGAGAAGGGATTCATTCAGCAGAGTTCTTCACCATGGGGAGCTCCTATTTTATTTGTGAAGAAGGATGGTACCTTGAGATTGTGTATTGATTACCGTGGTTTGAATCAGGTGACCATCAAGAACAAATATCCTTTGCCACTGATTGACGAGTTGTTTGATCAACTTCAGGAAGCTAAAGTCTATTCTAAATTTGATTTGAGGCAGGGGTATTATCAGCTTCGGATTCGCACGGAGGATGTTCCGAAGTCTGCCTTTAGGACTCGATACAGGCATTATGAGTTTGTTGTTATGCCCTTTGGATTAACTAATGCACCAGCAGCATTCATGGATCTTATGCATCGGGTTTTTCAGCCGTATTTAGACCAGTTCGTGGTAATCTTTATTGATGATATCTTGGTCTATTCTAAATCTGAATCGGAGCACGAGCAACATCTATGGTTTGTCTTACAGAAGCTGTAGGAGCATCAATTGTTTGCCAAGTTCAGCAAATGTGAATTTTGGCTGCAACGCATATCTTTTCTTGGCCATGTTATTACACAGAGCGGTATTTCTATAGATCCCACTAAGATTGAGGTAGTGATGTCTTGGAAACATCCGGAGAATGTTTCGGAGGTTCGTAACTTTCTTGGCTTGGCGGTTTATTACCGTAGGTTTGTCAAGGACTTCTCAAAGATTGTTGGGCCACTTTCTAAGTTGACTCAGAAACGGACTATCTTTGCTTGGGATGAGAAGTGTGAGAGTGGGTTTCAGGAGTTGAAAAAGAGGTTGACTACTACTCCAGTACTTGCTCTACCAGAGGGGACCGATAATATAGTTATTTACAGCGATGCATCCAAGGAGGGCTTGGGATGTGTTCTTATGTAGGATGGCCACGTCATTGCCTATGCTTCCAGGAAGTTGAAGCCTTATGAGGTGAATTATCTGACTCATGATCTTGAGTTGGCAGCAGTTGTCTTCGCACTGAAGAAGTGGCGTCATTATCTGTGGGGCAGTAAGTTCAAGATTTTCACTGATCATAAGAGTCTGAAGTACTTGTTCTTACAGAAGGAGTTGAATATGCGCCAACGGAGGTGGATGGAACTTCTTGGAGATTATAATTGTTCTATCAATTATCTGCCTGGCAAGGCAAATGTTGTAGCAGATGCTCTCAGCCGGAAGGCGAGTGTTGCTTGTTTGGCTATCAAGAAATGGGAGGTTCTTGAGGAATTCACTTATTGGATACCAGAGTTGACTTAGGTTGGGGTGATGTGTTCACATCTCCGTATTCAGCATTTATTGCTGTCTTAGATCAAGGAAGCTCAGCAACTTGATGTTAACCTTTAGAAGATCAAGGATCAGATCACTGATGATCAATCTGACTTTAAACTGCATGAGGACGGTATTCTTTTGTTTCAGAATAGGGTCTGTGTTCCCGATGAACCGGGCTTGAGGCGAGGTATTCTAAAGGAAGCTCATAACTCTAAGTACACTATTCATCCCGGTGGAACCAAGATGTATCGGGATTTGAAGCAACATTATTGGTAGAATAATATGAAGAGGGAGGTTGCTCAGTTTGTATCTAGATGTTTGACTTGTCAGAGGGTGAAAGCCGAGCATCAACGACCTGCAGGGTTGCTTCAGCCGTTGGCTATACCAGAGTGGAAGTGGGAGCATATTACGATGGATTTCGTCACTGGTTTGCCTAGAACACCGAGGGGTAATGATGCAGTTTGGGTTGTCGTGGATCATTTGACGAAGACAGCTCATTTTATTTCGATGAGGATGGGAGATGAGGTTACAAAGTTGACGGATCTTTATTTGGATCAGATTGTTACACTTCACGGGATTCCATCTAGTATTGTCTCAGATCGAGATCCTCGATTTACTTCTCATTTGTGGGAGAAACTTCAGGAGACCTTGGGTACTCAGTTGAACTTCAGTACAGCGTATCATCCACAGACCGACGGTCAGTCTGAGTGGACTATTCAGATTCTGGAAGACATGCTTAGGGCTTGTGTTCTGGACTTCAGGAAGAATTGGGAGAAACATCTACCACTTGCTGAGTTTGCCTATAACAATAGTTATCAAGCTATTATTGGGATGGCACCTTTCGCAGCTCTTTACGGTCGTAAGTGCCGTTCACCTTTATATTAGGACGAGGTAGGGGAGATGAAGACTATTAATCCGACTATCATGCCAGAGCTTCGTGAGAAGATTGAAAATGTTCAGTTGATCAGGTAGAGAATGCTTACGGTGCAGAGTAGATTCAAGAGTTATGCTGATAAGCATCGTCGGGACTTGGAGTTTGCAGTCGGAGATCGGGTTTTCTTGAGATTGTCTCCTCATAAGGGATTTGCTCATTATGGTAAAGGTGGTAAGCTGAGTCAGAGATTTGTTGGGCCGTATAAGATTACTGGCAGGGTTGGTAAGTTGGCATATCGGTTGGCTTTACCAGAGAACTTCTCTAATGTCCACGATGTCTTTCACGTGTCGAATTTGCAGAAGTATAATCCGGATCCTTCTCATATTCTAGAGCCAAAGCCGTTACAGCTTCATGAGAATCTGACTTATGATGAGCGGCCGATTCGTATTCTTGATATGATGGAATAAGAGTAGAGGTCAAAGAAGATTTCGATGGTTAAGGTGTTGTGGAAGCATCACGGTATTGAGGAGGCTACTTGGGAGAGGCGAGATCAGATGCAGCAGTAGTATCCAAATCTGTTCAGTACATCAAGTAAGAATTTCGAGGGTGAAATTTCTTTAAGGAGAGGAGAATGTGAAACCCCACTTTTCTATCTTATCTCGTTTTGCGTGCTTTATCTCGTTTTGCATGAATTAACCTATCTATGTGCTATGTGACTTAGAATGTGGTAATTTTAGTATCAATACTCCTAGAACTTGCTAAGTGTGCATTCATGAAATTTTCATAAAAAATAGAGTCAGAAAATTTATCGTTGATTTTTAGTGAATAGTATTTTCGAACCACGTCCGCTGAAATTTTGAAACGAGTCTTTTTAACCCTTCTAGACCTAGTCCACGGACTTTAAGCACAAAAACACCTTCTATTTCACACACATGGCCGAGAGTTTCATGAGAGAATAAGCCAAAGAGTTTTCAAGGTTTTCAAAGTAAAATTTCAAAGAAAAACCTAGTTTTTGTCCGTAGAATTTTGTGCCGAGTTGGATTCCGCTTGTTGGGCACGCATTGCACGCATTCCTAGGCTTTTATCGCATCAAAGGTGAGAGAAAAATTCTAGATCTCAAAACTCATCTTTTGTGTTTTTGCGTAGAATTGAATATCGAACCGTTAGAATGTTAATCTAATGTTAGATTATTGCTCCATGCATGCTAGGGATCATTTATATGTAATCCTACGAGATTTGAACGGTTGTAGCATAATTATTATTTTTTGGGTATTTAAAGTTGATTAATTTGCTAAATGTTGATTATTTTGAGTTGTGTTGATCGGAATCGATTGCCGTCGATTTCTAAAAGTTTGTTAATTACGTGGTAGCGCTGTTGTAATGCCGAATTTTCGATTGTGATGTCCGTGCCAAAATCTGGAAATTTCAGCCATGACACACTATGTGATAACCCGAACCCGGCATGCATTTGATAGCACTTGACTGCATTTGATTAAATGTTTAATTAGTTAAATCAACCAATTTGCACTATTTTAATATTTCTTTTGGAAGCATTTAGTAGTTGTATATTGAATAATTAAAAGATTATTATCTATTTCTAATAATTATAGTAATTGAATTTATTCTCTTGTGATTAATTAAGTGACATCTTAAATGTTAGCATTGGATTTGTGTTTATTTTTAGTTAAACATTTATTTGAAGCTTTATTTTCATATTTCTTTTAGAAGTAACTAGAATAATACTTGAGCTAATTATTTTAATGGAATATCAACTACTTTTCATATTGATGTCAATCGGTTTTATTTTTCTTGCACTTAAATGCTCGGATTTCAATTAAATGAAAAGTAGCTCCGAGCCGGAGTAAATTTTAAACTATGATGCTTTCCAAAAATGATATATTTCTTAGATTCTTTGAGATTTAATTGTTACTTCTTTGTTGTCGCAAAGTGCATAGCATATCAAGAGAGATAGTTAGGAAATGATTTCTTGTCCTCAACAAATAGTGAAAACTAGTATTTAGTGTTTTAATTTTAGTGTTTTAAGTTATATTTAATTAGAATTGGATTTATGTTACTTGTTTTAGCTTTAAAATGCATGAAATATGCTAGTTTGACCAATTTTTAAGTGGTTTGACCAAGGGGCTTGACCTTTGACCTTTGTCATCTTTTTAATAGCCTAAAATAGTACAAAATAAAAGAAAAATCAGAGCTGAAACAGAGAGGGAGGGTCAAAACTAAAAGGAGAGAAAAAAAAAGAAAATTCAACTTCAAATCACCAAATCTTCGTGTGAGCTTGCACGGGGTGGTTTCCGAGGCATCCTACGAGGTTTTCCTTGCGTCTAGGAGCGTCTAAGGTGAGGGTTTCATGTTTATTTGCGCATTTGAAAATTTTATGTATTAACTTTAATTTTTGGATTTTATCCGTAGTTTGTTGTTTTAATCGTTTTGAAGCTTAAAGAATGTTCCCTAGCAATCGTAGAACATGTATTTATAGCTTTTTAACATTTTCTGTGGTTGAATATTGAAATTGAAATATAAACTGTTAGTTGAATAGTATTTTATGAATAGTAAACCCTTGAAACGATAAAGTTGCGCTGTTATGCTGTCTGTTGATGTGAAAAGGTGCTAGGTATGCTAGAATGTCTAAATGCATGATTTTTTTAGGTTGCGTAATGGAAAAAATGAGAAATATGCCTTGGTGAAAGTCGGGGTCGTTTAGGTCGAGTTTAGCATTTTCTCGTTTTGCGTGATGGCATTGTTTCGGGAGGCCATGGAAGCACTTTTGGTACGATTATGGCATTGGTTGAGTGTTTGGTTAGTATAGTTGTAGTTCAAACGAGCAAAGGGAGAAATTGGGGCTTTGCGTGAATTCTAGGGTAAAGTAGGGTTTTGGGGTCTTTAGACGTGCCTTATGGTGACCTATGAGGATTGGCGAAGTCGGTTTCCAGAAATCGTGGCTCGTTTGGAAATGGTAGTGTTTTGATAGTTGGGGCCGATTTGTGATTTTGCTTGTTTTCATGATATTATGCCTATAGAATGCTTAGGGTTGCTTGATATACTTGTTTGAATTGATTCTGATTGAAATGCTTATCAACTGTTGCTATTGCGTGCGAGAGTAAACTACTTGTTATTCTCCCACGTGTGGCTTTATTGCTCGTTTATTACCTTGTATCGAGTCTTGCATTGCATAGTGTCCAGCGCGTGAGTGATGGGCCTCTCTGGGTAGCCTCGGGTTGCCAGTGTTGGTTGCTCTAGCTCCGTGGCTATTCCTTCTTCTTGCTTAGGTTGCCTCCCAGGGAGATTTGGGTCGTAGAATTGATTGCTACTCCCGGGGTATTCCAAACTGGTGTTATAAGGTGATTGCATGCTTATTGTCATCGTTGTCAACATCAAGCTCGAGATTGATGTATCGCTCGTGAAATGGTATATTGCTCGTAAGAGTGAACCATAGCCTTCAGAGTGTGGTATAGCTTTGAATGGTTGTGTTAATGCTTTCTTGAATGTTTATTATATTGTCGTTTGTATTGAATGCTTTCTTATTGACTTTATTGCTTAATTGTATCTATCTGCATTGCACGACTTTCTTTCTCTCTACCTCGATAACTGTCTCGCCCTCACTGAGTATACGTGTTGTGTATACTCACTCCTCACCACCACATTTCAGGAAATGTCATGTTAGCTGGAAAGTTCATGATTTCGTGAAAGTTCGTGCCTGAAGAGTTGTCTTGCGTGCCTATGTGACTTGAGTGTCGAAGTTGTAAAGATATATGCTTTCATATGTTGTATGTATTCATTGTTAAAAGAAATGTAATTTAAATCTAGCTAAGTAGTTGAGGTGGTTTGATAAGTTAGATTGTGTATTTAGTTAATGTAGCTTAACTTCAATGTATGTTTGTAATGACAAAGGAAAAAAGATAGAAAAATATGATAGTCTAGCTTATGCAATAGGTTGGTGTAGTTTAATTGCTAAGCATAAATGTATATTTACTTGTGATTTGTATGTTGTGAACCAAGGCTCGGATGGCCTTGAGGTGGTTGAATGATTGGACATGGTATTGGTCTACTTACATGCTATCGCAGGTTTGCTTTTTGCCTAGAAACAGGGGAGACTCCGTCCGTTTTCCCTAAAAATTATGCCCAGGTTTGGATTTGGGTTATGATTATATTGATTGACAGAACTCCGGTCTCGAGGGGGATCGGGGTGTTACACACTAGGGTTTTAGGGTGATTTGGATGTGTTTTGGTTGGTTTCCGAGTGGGCTAATGTAGTTGGTTGATTGGGTGAGTGATAGAAACTGATTTGGAGTTGTTTGGATTAGTAGAATGTAAGATATGATTATTTGAAGTTTAGGTTGTCTTTCTTTAAAATGTTAAATTGAGCCTTAGTTGATTGTATGTGGTTTGAGTGATTGAATTGTGAGTTGTTGATGGGTAAACTACGGTTTGATTGTGTCTTTAATGCATGTTCGGTTGGATGGCCTACTTTGTCATCTAACTTAGTTATTTGTCGTTAAATTGGTTATTGATGTTATTATGATGATAATATGATTATTGATGATTATTGATTGATGATTGATGCCGGGAGGTAGGCAGTTCTGCTAGACTGTCCTCCTGTGAATGATTGATGTTTATTATTTTTGCTGAGTCTTTGGTATGTGTGTGCCACCTCTCGGGCAGCATCGGGTTGTCAGGTTGATAACGACATGACTACCAGAGACTACCTCCAGCTCGCATGACGGAGGTGTCATGGAGGGCGAGGCTAGTGGGGTACCTCGAGTGCGTGAGTTTATGGGAGTCACAAGAAGGCTGTTGTGATCGTGATGGTATTTGGAGCTACACCAACTAGTGTATCGTTTATTAAATGGTCATTATAGTTATATGATGATAGTTTTATTGTTGTTATTGTGTGTTTACTTGCTCAAAGGATTATTTCCAAGGAGCTTAGTAAACCTTGCTCGAGATCTATCGGTTCCTCACTGGGCTTATTTTATATAAGCTCACTCTCTATTATTGCATGCCTACAGGTGTACTTTCGCAGGATTACGGGTACGTGCCTCTTGAAGAGGAAAATGTGCCTTACGTGGATGAGTCTTATGTTCCGGAGTCTTATCCTTGATGTTGTATTGTTTTACTATCCTGTAATTAACTTAGTAGACTTTTATATGCTTTGTAGTTCATAATGTAAAAGATGTTGAAAAGATAATGAATTAGTTGATGTTGTCTTAGTAGCCTTTCTTTTGTTTATGATTAGGTTGCTAGATTGGCTCAATATGTTTTTGTAATGTATATAAAGGGTTCATGTATTATGTTGGAACGGAGGCATATAACGAGGAATATTTATTGTATAATATGGTTATGATGTATGTTGTTATGTTATTGAGAAGTTGTTTGTTGTATGGTTTATGGAGTTAATGTATGATGTCTTATTGAGGTTGGTTTAGAGCCTCGGTATCCTATTCACTGTCGTTATACTGCCGAAATTCCGTTGCGTCCTGACTGATTATAGGAGGGGTCGAGTTGGTACGTGACAATATCTGTAATTGAATGTCTTTGATTGAGTTGTGTTATGATTGACTTGATTGACGTGCCTGAATGACTTTGATGATTGAACTGTTTTACAAACATGCTTGCATAATAGTTTAAGGCATGTATGTATAAATGTGATATCTTGGCATTCATACATGTCCTGTTGAAATGGTAAGAAAGACTTATTCCTCCCTCTGAAGAGAAGTGGTTAGTAGCAGGCCCTCCAAGTTATGTGGATTGACGGGAATGAGCAGTATTTGATTAGCCTTTATTTGGAAGTTGGTGTTTGCTTTTGGAGCTCGGTTATTGGCAAATCTCTAAGGTCCTCCTCTGTGCTTAACAATTGTGAAAGAGTAGCTTTCTTTTGAGGTTCTACTTGGCTATTCTCTGGAGTATTATTTGGTTTCCTTATTGGGTATTCTTTGGAAACTTCTGTTGGCACTTCTTGGTAGACTTGGCTATTAGGGTTTCAATCAGACTTACTGCATGGTATTATCTATGGCATATGTGTCTCAGTCTTTATTGGTGTGTTACTGGCATCCTTTATTGGATATTCTTCAATGGCATTCTATAGAATTCTTAGTGGTAATTTATCTAGTACTTACTTATTGGGCAATCCTTGCTACTTTCTTATTGGAGCATTGTTTCGGGTATTTTCTTTAGTGTTCCTCAGTAGGTTTGGTATTTGGAATTCCTATCAGACTTATTCTATAGTACTACTTATGGTATTCTTTGGAATTCTTAGTGAGCATTCTACTAGTATTTTCCTTGATGTCACTTATTGGAAGTTTTACACTTGGTGTAATACCCGAGCCCGGAATGTGAAATTTCTTGTTTATTATTTTGAAAATTATATTTCCTTAAATTCTTTGTGAATTAATTGTTACTTTCTCGCTGTCGCAACGTGCATTGCATTTAAGGAGCGATAGCTAGAGAACGATTTCTAGTCCTCAGCATATAGTGAAACTAGTATTTAGATGACTTAAATTTTATATTTTAATTGATGATAGCTGAAAATTTAATTGGTGTTAGTTATTGAGCTTAAAAATGCACAAAAATAGGGCCTTTGACCAAGTTTTAAGTTGTTTGACCTAGACCTTTGACCATTTGACCATTTAGCACTTAAATAAGCAAAAAAAAAAAAATAGCAGTTGAAACAGAGAGAGAGGGCCGTGAGTTCCAAGAGAGAAAAAAAAAGATTTCAACCTTTCAATCGTTCAATCTTCGCGTGAGCTCGTGCGGGGTGATTTCCGAGGCAACTAGCATTGTTTTCCTAGCGACTAGGAGTACCTGAGGTGAGGGAAGCATGTTATTTTCGCATTTAAACGTTATGTATGTTAACTTTGTCAATTTTGAGATTTGTCCGTAGATTGTTGTTTAAAGCGATTTGATGCTTCTAGAATGTTCCTTGGCAATTGTAGAACGTGTATTTATAGCTTTTTAACATTTTCTGTGGTTAAATGTTGTGATTGCAAATTAAATTGTCAATTGAATAGTGTTTTATGAATAGTAAAACCTTGAAATGTTGAAGTTGCGCTGTTATGCTTTCCGTTGATGTAGAAATGTGCTAGGTATGCTAGAATGCCTAAATGCATGGTTTGTTTGGGTTGCGTAGTGGAAAAAATGAGAATTATGCCTTTGGGAAAGTCGGGGTCGTTTAGGTCGACTTTAGCGTTTTCTCGTTTTGCGTGTTGGCATTGTATCGGGAGGCCATGGAAGCACTTTTGGTGCGATTATGGCGTTGGTTGGGTGTTGGTTGGTATAGTTGTAGTTTAAACGAGAAAGGGGAAAATCGGGGCTTTGTGCGAGTTCTAGGGTAAAGTAAGGTTTCGGGGTCTTTAGACGTACCTTATGGTGACCTAGGAGGGTTGGCGAAGTCGGTTTCCACTACTCATGGCTCGTTTGGAAATGGTAGTGTTTTGATAGTTGGGGCCGGTTTGTGTTTTTGTGTGTTTTCTTGACTTTATGCCTATAGAATGCTTAGGGTTGCTTGAAATACTTGTTTGAATTGATTTGGATTGAAATGCTTATCAATTGCTGCTATTGCGTGCGAGAGTAACCTACTTTGTTATTCTCCCATGTGTGGCTTTATCGCTTGTTTATCGCCTTGTATCGAGTCTTGCATTGCATAGTGTTTCGCGCATGAGTGATGGGCCTCTCTGGCTAGCCTTGGGTTGCCAGTGTTGGTTGCTCTAGCTCCGCTGCTATTCCCTTTCTCGCTTGGGTTGCCTCCCAGGGAGATTTGGGTCGTAGGTTGATGGATACTTCCGGGGTATTCCAAACTGGTGTTATAAGGTGGTTTGGGCCAGCGCGTCGTCAATGAATTTGTGTTTGAAAGTTGCTCGTGAAAAGAGTATCGTATCCTTTGAATGAGTGTTTGCAGCTTTAATACTTGCCTTGCTTTATTGTTGGCTTTGGTTGTATCTCTATATGATTTGTATGCATTGCTTGGCTAATTGCATTGCATACTCCTCTCATCTCCGTCCTTGAGACCAATTGCCCTCGCTGAGCAATAGTTTTTGCTCATTCCTCTCTATACTATATTTTTACAGGAGTAGTCGAAGCGGACCCTATCGAGGTAATAGAGGAGGAGGAGCAGGTGGAGGTGTTTCTGTGATAGCACTTCTCTGCTTTGCTGGTGGTTGGTTGCCAGATTTTTGTGCGAGCCTTGCATGATATGTATATTGCTTGGATGTCGTTTAATTTTGAGGCTTGTAGCCTTGTATGTATTTTCTAGTTTGAGGCCTCTACGGTCTTATGTTGTATAAGTTGAAAGAATGTAAAGATTACTCTTGTGACTAGTAAAGAAATGCATGCTAATGGAATTGATTAGTGGCATAAATACTTGAGTAGTATGCATATCATTTTGGGTTGCAAAGTTTATTAATAAGAAATGTATATTTTAAAGAAAGTTGGCTTGTTTTGATTATTTTATGGCTTTCGCAAGTATTATATTGATTTTAGGGTTTTCGGATCGTCCGCGGTACAGAGGAGACTCCGTCCGTGTGTCGGGTCCGGGCTTGGCCTTTTGTGGGGTCGGGTCGGGGCGTGACACTTGGAATCTTGTTTAGACTTATTATCTCATATTTCTTACGGTATGCTGTGGAAGACTTTGGGCTTTCTTGGTGGTAAGTTGTATAAAGGTTGCACTCGGCAAATGGTGATGAGGTCTTGGAGTTTGGTCTTGTGATAACCCGAACCCGGCATGCATTTAATGGCATTTAATTGCAATTAATTAAGTGACATCTTAAATGTTAGCATTGAATTTCGTGTTTATTTTTAAGTTAAACATTCATTTCTAGCATTATTTTCATATTTCTTTTAGAAGTAATTAAATAATACTTGAGTTAATTATTTTAACGGAATATCAACTACTTTCATATTTATGTTAATCAGTTTTATTTTCTTGCACCTTAATGCTCGGTTTTCACTAAAATGAAAAGTAGCTCCGAGCCGGAGTAAATTTTGAACTCTGTTACTTTTCGAAAATTATATTTTCTTAAATTATTTGAGATTTAATTGTTATTCTTTTATTGTCGCAAAGTGCATAGCATATCGACAGCGATAGTTAGGAAATGATTTCTAGTCCTCAGCAAATAGTGAAAACTAGTATTTAGTGTTTTAATTTTAGTGTTTTAGTTGTTATTAACTAGAATTGGAATTGTGTTGGTTGTTTTAGCCTTAAAATGCCCAAAATAAGCCTATTTGACCAAACTTAAGTTAGCTTTGACCAAGGCTTGACCAATTGACTTATTGTTATCTTTTAATATAGCATAGAATAGCACAAAAAAAAAAGAAAGCTGAAACAGAAAGAGAGCTGGCCGAAACTAGAGGAGAAGAAAAAAAAAACATTTCAACTTCAAACTTCAATTTCTTCGCGAGAGCTTGTGCGGGGTGGTTTCCGGGGCTTCCAGCGTGGTTTTCCTAGCGTCTAGGAGCGTCTAAGGTGAGGGTTTCATCGTTATTTGCGCATTTGAAATTGTTTTGTCTAAACTTTAATTTTTGGGTTTTAGCCGTAGATTGTTATTTAATTCGTTTTGATGCTTGAAGAATGTTCCTTAGCAATTGTAGAACATGTATTTATAGTTTTTTAACATTTTCTGCGGTTGAATATCGAAATTGAGATTTAAATTGATAATTGAACAGTAAATTGTGAATAGTAAACCCCCATTTCGATGAAGTTGCTCCGTTATGCGTTTTGTTGATGTAGGAAGGTGCTAGATATGATAGAATGCCTAAATGTGTGGTTTAATTGGACTGTGTAATGGAAAAACCGAGAAAAATGGCTTAGTGAAAGTCCGGGTCATTTAGGTCAAGTTTGTCATTTTATCGTTTTGCGTGAAGGCATTGTCGAGGTACGTCATGGAAGCACATTTGGTGCAGTTGTGATATTCGTTGGGTGATCGGTTGAGGAAGTTGTAGTTCAAACGAGCAAGGGGGAAATCGGGGCTTTGCGGGAATTCTAGGGTAAAGTAGGGTTTTGGGGTCTTTAGACGTGCCTTATGGTGATCTAGGAGGATTAGAGAAGTCGGTTTCCAAAACTCGCGGCTCGTTTGAAAGTAGTAGCGTTTTGAAAGTTGCGGTCATTTTGTGATTTTGTGTGCTTTCATAGTGCAATGCCTATAGAATGCTTAATAATGCTTGTTATGCTTGTTAAAGTTGATTAAGATTGAATTTGTATATCAATTGATGATAATGCTTGTTAGTGTTGTGCTTGTTATTTTATTGATTGTAATTGCTTATTGTGTGCTTATTGTATCGCATGTTGTTACTGACTTGCACTTCAGTGCCTTGCTCGATTATCATTAAATAGCTTGTATTGCATTGCATAAGTGTCAGGCGCGTGAGTGATGGGCCTCTCTGGGTAGCCTCGGGTTGCCAGTGTTGGTTGCTCTAGCTCCGTGTCCTATTCCCTTTCTCGCTTGGGTTGCCGCCCTGGGAGTTTTGGGTCGTAGAATTGACAAAGTATGTCCGGAGTACTCTAAACGGAAGTTATAAGGTGGGTGAGCCCGGAATGTGAAAATTCTTTGTTTATTATTTTGAAAATTATATTTCCTTAAATTCTTTGTGAATTAATTGTTACTTTCTCGCCGTCGCAACGTGCATTGCATTTAAGGAGCGATAGCTAGGTAACGATTTCTAGTCCTCAACAAATAGTGAAACTAATATTTAGATGACTTAAATTTTATATTTTAAATGTTGCTAGCTTTAATTGATCTTACCTTAGCTAAAATGGCTTTAAAACGCACAAAATAGGGCCCTTTGACCAAGTTTTTACGTTGTTGCCTTAGCCCTTTGATCCTTTGACCATTTAACACTAAAATAAGCTAAAACTAAGAAAAAAAAAAAAAAGAACAGCAGCTGAACAGAGCAGGAGCAGGCCGTGGCTTTGAGGAGAAAAAAAAAAAACCTTTCAACTTCCAATCGATCAATCTTCGCGAGAACTCATACGGGGTGATTTTCGAGGCAACTAGCGTTGTTTTCCTAGCGACTAGGAGTACCTGAGGTGAGGGAACCATGTTCTTTGCGCATTTATACGTTATGTATGTTAACTTTGTCAATTTTGAGATTTATCCGTAGATCGTTATTTAAAGCGATTTGGTGCTTCTAGAATGTTCCTTGGCATTTGTAGAACATGTATTTATAGCTTTGTAACATTTTCTGAAGTTAAATGTTGTGATTGCAAATTAAATTGTTAAATGAATAGTGTTTTATGAATAGTAAAACCTTGAAACGTTGAAGTTGCACTGTTATGTTTTCTGTTGATGTAGAAATGTGCTAGGTACGCTAGAATGCTAAAATGTATGGTTTGTTTGGGTTGCGTAGTGGAAAAAACGAGAATTATGCCTTTGGGAAAGTCAGGGTCGTTTAGGTCGACTTTAGCATTTTCTCGTTTTACGTGCTGGCATTGCTTCGGGAAGCCATGGAAGCACTTTTGGTACGATTATGGCGTTGGTTGGGTGTTTGGTTGATATAGTTGTAGTTCAAACGAGAAAGGGGGAAATCGGGGCTTTGCGCGAGTTCTAGGGTAAAGTAAGGTTTCGAGGTCTTTAGACGTGCCTTATGGTGACCTAGGAGGGTTGGCGAAGTCGGTTTCCAGAACTCGTGGCTCGTTTGGAAATGGTAGCATTTTGATAGTTGGGGCCGATTTGTGTTTTTGTGTGTTTTCTTGTCTTTATGCCTATAGAATGCTTAGAATTACTTGAAATACTTGTTTGAGTTGTTTTGGATTGAATTGCTTATCAATTGCTGCTATTGCGTGCGAGAGTAACCTACTTTGTTATTCTCCCACGTGTGGCTTTATCGCTTGTTTATCGCCTTGTATCGAGTCTTGCATTGCATAGTGTCTCGCGCGTGAGTGATGGGCCTCTCTGGGTAGCCTTGGGTTGCCAATGTTGGTTGCTCTAGCTCCGCTGCTATTCCCTTTCTCGCTTGGGTTGCCTCCCAGGGAGATTTGGGTCGTAGGTTGATGGAAACTTCCAGGGTATTCCAAACTGGTGTTATAAGGTGGTTTGGGTCGGCGCGACGTCATCGAATTCGTGTTTGAAAGTTGCTCGTGAAAAGAGTATCGTATCATTTGAATGGGTGTTTGCAGCTTTAAATGCTTGCCTTGCTTTGTTGATGGCTTTATTATATCTCTGTATGATATATGTATACATTGCTTGGCTAATTGCATTGCATACTCCTCTCATCTACGTCCTTGAGACCAATTGCCCTCGCTGAGCAATAGTTTTTGCTCATTCCTCTCTATAATATGTTTTTACAGGAGTAGTTGAAGCCGACCCTCTCGAGGTAATAGAGGAGGAGGAGCAGGTGGAGGTGTTTCCGTGATAGCACTTCTCTGCTTTGCTGGTGGTTGGTTACCAGTTTTTGTGCGAACCTTGCTTGTTATGTATATTGCGTGGAGGTCGCTTAATTTTGAGGCTTGTAGCCTTGTATATATTTTCTAGTTTGAGGCCTCTATGGTCTTATGTTGTATAAGTTGGAAGAATGTAAAGTTGTAACTTACACTCTTGTGACTAGTAAGAAAATGCATGCTATTGGAATTGATTAGTGGCATAAATACTTGTGTAGTATGCATATCATTTTTGGCTTGGAAAGTTGGATAATAAGAAATGTATGTTTTGAAGAAAGTTGGCTTGTTTTGATTATTATATGGCTTTCGCAAGTGTTATATTGATTTTAGGGTTTTCGGTTCATCTGCGGTACAGAGGAGACTCCGTCCATGTGTCGGGTCCGGGCTTGACCTTTTGCGGGGTCGGGTCGGGGCGTGACATCTTTAGGTGGTATCAGAGCATGATAGTCTTGCATGAGCCGGGATATGATTCTCGGTCTGTGGGGTAAAGGTCTAAAATGCTAAAGTGTTTATGTATGATTGCTAAGTGAAAAGAAAATGTTATAACATGACTTTGTGAACTTGGAATGTTTGTGTGTTTAAGTGGAATAGTTTGGCAAGTTAAACTTGTCTTATGTGAATTGTGTGATAGAATATTGGATTGTTATTGACTTGAGTGTTGTCTAATCTTATGTGCTATATTTCTGTTTATAAACTGCTTTTAAATGTGGCCAGCTATTGTGAGTTGCTACTATGCCACCATGTTGTGGTACTCAAGGTTTAGGATCAGATGAAGAGGCAGCAGAACAGGGTCAGCAGCCGTTGCCTGAGCAGTTTATGGCTACCATGACTACTGCAGTAGACCGGATCACACAGGTACTACATGAGCAGAGGCAGGATCGGATTAATCCCCAGGGTAATCAAGCTAATCCTAGTGGACAGGGGTACAGAGTTGAGAATAACCAGCTAGAGAAATTTATGAGGCACGAGCCGGGAAAGTTTTTCGGGGAGCCGGATGATGAGGCGGCCGAGAGATGGATTAATCGAGTTGAGAAGATTTTTACCGCTTTGAGGTACACTGATGAGGCAAGAATATATTATGCATCATTTTTATTTGAGGGTGATGCAGAGCAGTGGTAGAATACTGTCAGATTGAGGTGGGATTGTGAGGATGTTCCACAGTTATGGGATGATTTTGTAAGTGAGTTTCGGGACAAATATATTCCCGAGATGGCTATGGAGAGGAGGGAAGATGAGTTTGTGGCCCTGAAGCAGGGAAATATGACTGTTGCATAGTACGAGGCTAGGTTTGTTAGCCTGTCGAGGTATATGCCCGAGTTGGTACGGCCGGCTAGGAGGATGATACATAGGTTTGTCCGTGGGCTGAGAATGGACATTAAGTTGCATTTGACTGGGCAGACCTACACTACTTTTCCCGAGGCATTTCAGGCAGCCTCGAAGTTTGAGAAACAGAAGGCTGAGATGTTAGCTGAGAGCAGTCAGCCGAGTAAGAAGCAGTATTTGGGCCAGAGCAGCCAGAGTCAGCCGAGACAGTACCAGTCTTCTGCACAGGCTCCTCAGCAGCGTCCGTATCAGCCACAGCAGTAGATTCAGGCTAGGCCAGCTGTGACTAGACCTCAGCAGGGAGGTACAGTTCCTACCCCTGCCAGAGCCCCAGCACCTACGGGAAACACTGCGGTTAGGCAAAATCAGCAGTGTAATTATTGTAATCGATTGGGCCATATTGAGGCTAACTGCTGGAGGAAGAGTGGTAAATGTACGGGTTGTGGCAGTGATGACCATAGGGTGAGAGATTGCCCTAAGTATAATAATGTTCAGGGCCGTGGTGGAGGCCAAGGTGTTCAGAATAGGGCTACAGGTGCACGACCAGCACAGAGAGTTCAGGCTAGGGTCTTTGCACTGGATGCAGAGTAGCTACCCGATACTACAGCTATAGTGGAAGGTACCTTTCTTCTCAATACTTAGCCAGTTAAAGTTTTGATTGATCCCGGAGCTACACATTCGTTTATAACTCTTGCATGTGCACGATCTGTGAATGTTTGCATTGATAAATTGCCTCATGAAGTTGAAGTTAGTACTCATTTGGATGCAAAATTTGTTACTGAGTCTATTTGCAAATCTTGTGATATATGTATTGAGAACTGTAAATTTCCTGCTGATTTAATTATATTACCCTTCCGTGACTTTGAAATCATTTTGGGAATGGACTGGTTGGGAAAGTATTATGCTCAGTTGGATTGTAGAACAAAGGTCGTTTATCTTAAGGTTCCTGACCTACCAGTACTAGAGATTGTTGGGAACTGCAGGGCTGCCCGCATTCCACTTTTATCAGCGATCAAGACTTCTAAGATGTTGAATAGGGGTTGTGAAGCTTACTTAGCTTATTTGATCAATCAGCCTGCTGATAAGTTGAGTTTGAATGAGGTTCCGATTGTTAGAGACTTCCCTGGTGTTTTTCCCAAGGAATTAACGGGTTTACCACCGGATAGGGAGATTGAGTTCGTGATTGATCTTGTGCCAGGCACTGCGCCAATTTCTAGGAGTCCTTATAGAATGGCATCGGCCGAACTTCACGAGTTAAAAATTCAGCTTCAGAACTTGCTTGAGAAATGGTTTATACAACCTAGTTCTTTGCCGTGGGGTGCACCTGTGTTGTTTGTGAGGAAGAAAGACGGCACCCTACGGTTATGCATTGATTACAGGGGACTTAATCAAGTCACGATTAAGAATAAACACCCCTTGCCGTTGATTGAAGAATTGTTTGACCAGTTGCTGGGTGCGAGTGTTTACTCCAAATTTGACTTGAGACAGGGTTACTATCAACTTAGAATTCGGAGTGACGAGATACCAAAGACGGCATTCAAGACTAGATATGGCCACTATGAATTTGTTGTTTTGCCATTATGTTTGACGAATGCACCAGCCGCATTCATGGACTTGATGCAGAGGGTCTTTCGGCCTTACCTTGATCAGTTTGTCGTGATCTTTATTGACGACATTTTAGTGTATTCGAAGAACGAGGCTGAACATGAGCAACACTTGAGGATTGTGCTTCAGACTTTGCAGGAAAACAAGCTTTTTGCTAAATTCAGCAAGTGTGAGTTCTGGTTGAACCATATATCTTTTCTAGGCCATATCATTTCAGATCGAGGAATTTCAGTGGACCCAGCTAAGATTGAAGTTGTTTCATCTTGGAAGAGACCTGAGACGGTGTCAGAGATTCGGAGTTTTCTTGGATTGGCAGGTTACTACCGGAGATTTGTTAAAGACTTTTCTAAAATTTCTGGACCTTTGAGCCAGTTGACTCGGAAGAAAGTTGCTTACAACTGGGATGCTAAATGTGAATCCAGTTTCCAAGAATTGAAGAAGAGACTAACTACAGCTCCTATACTAGCTTTACCTGAGGGAACAGAGAACTTTGTTGTCTACAGTGATGCATCTAAGGAAGGTTTGGGCTGTGTTTTAATGCAGAATGGTAAGGTGATTGCCTATGCTTCTAGGAAATTGAAACCTTATGAAGTCAATTACCTTACACATGATCTTGAGTTAGCTGCAGTTGTGTTTGCTTTAAAGAAGTGGCGTCACTACTTGTGGGGTTGCAGATTTGAAATATTTACTGACCACAAGAGTCTCAAGTATTTATTTTCACAGAAGGATCTGAATATGAGGCAGCGAAGATGGATAGAGCTGTTGGGTGGTTATAACTGTTCTATTAACTATGTGCCAGGTAAGGCAAATGTTGTTGCTGATGCTTTGAGCCGAAAGGCTACTGTTGCAAGCTTGATTATCAAGGACTGGGAGACTTTGGAAGAAATTTGTTCATGGAAACCAGAAGCTACTGAGGTAGGGATTCGGTTTGCTAGTTTGCAAATTCAGTCATGATTGCTAGCACAGATCAGAGAGGCTCAAAAGACTGATCCTCACATCTTGAAGATCCAAGAAAAATCAAAAGGGGGAGAGTCGGAGTTTAAATTGCATGCAAATAGCATTTTCAGATTCAAGGATAGAGTATGTGTTCCTGATGATCCGACTTTGAAGAATGAGATCCTGTCCGAGGCACATAATTCGAGGTATACGATTCACTCGGGCAGTACAAAAATGTATAGAGATTTGAAACAATACTTCTGGTAGAACAATATGAAGAGGGAGATTGCTGGGTATGTATCCAGGTGTTTGACTTGTCAGAGGGTTAAAGTTGAGCATCAGAGGCCAGCCGGACTCCTACAGCCGTTGTCGATTCTGCAATGGAAGTGGGTACATATAACAATGGACCTTGTGACCGATCTTCCTAGATCTCCGAGAGGATGTGATTCTGTTTGGGTTATTGTGGACCGCTTGACTAAAGTTACACACTTTATTCCTGTGAATAAACAGGATAGCCTTGATAAGCTAGCTGAATTGTATGTTGCTAATATTGTGAGATTGCATGGTGTGCCACAGAGTATAGTGTCAGATAGGGATCCCAGATTCAGATCTCGTTTTTGGCAGAAGTTGCAAGAGGCCATGGGAAATAAGTTGGGCTTCAATACTGCATATCATCCGCAAACTGATGGCCAGTCTGAGAGAACCATCAGGATCTTGGAAGACATGCTTCGAGCATGTGTGCTTGACTTTGGGAAGAATTGGGAGAAGTTTTTGCCTTTAGCGGAGTTCGCCTACAACAATAGTTATCAATCTTCTATAGGTATGGCTCCCTACGAGGCGTTGAATGGTCGTAAATGCAGATCCCCATTATATTGGGAAGAGGTTGGAGAGATGAGAACAGTTGATCCGACTGTGTTACCTGAGATGATTAAGATGGTAAATAATGTTCACCTTATTCGCCAGCGTATGCTTACAGCTCAGAGTCGTCAGAAGAGTTATGCAGATAAGCACCGTCGGGATCTTAAGTTTGATTTGGGAGATTGGGTGTTTCTTAATATTTCTCCATGGAAGGGATTGATTCGGCACGGTAAGAGCAGGAAGCTTAGTCCCAGGTATGTGTGTGATACCCTGAACCTGGCATGTATTCAATAGCATTTGAAGTTCATTTAAATTGCATTTTATTGACCTTTCACCTTCTTTGACCAAAATAGTTGACTTTTTATTTACATTGACCAACTAGGACATGCGAAAATTTTTGAAATGTTTAATAAAGGGCAAACTTGGGATTAGAAATAAAAAAAATGCAATGTTAAGTTAGTCAAATTTTGGGTCAACTTTGGAATTAAATCTGAACCAATTGGTGAAGAGTTAGGTAGCAAATTATATATGGTTGGAAAGCTCTATGAGTCTAGTTTCTGTGGCTTCAAACCGTTCATGAATTGGAGTTTTCTAAAAGAAGTTATGGCCGTTTTTGTAAGGTCGCGCATAGCTGTTTTGGTTTAGCGGGTTGACCGAAGCTTTGACTATTGTTGCCATCTTTTATAAGCATAAAATAGCATAGAAAAAGAAACGAAAAGCTGAAAAATAAAGAGAGAAAACCAAGAGTTCAAGGAGAAAAGAAAAAAAATTAATTTTCAACTTCAAATCTTCAAATCTTTACGATGGCTTGCACAGAATCATTTCCGAGGCTTCTAATGTTGTTTTCCTATCGTCTATTAGCAGCTAAGGTGAGGGATGCATCGTTATTTGTGCATTAGAAAATATGATGTCAAGAATTTAATTTTTAGAAATTGCATATAGAATGTTGTTTAATTCATTTTGTTGGTTGAAATATGTTCTATGATGTTAGTAGACCTTACTTTTGTAAGTTTTTAGCAATTTCTGCGGTTAAAATTGATTATTGTATTTCAAATGTTGAGTGAATAGTGAAAAACGTGAATAGTAAACCCCCGTTCGAAATTTTGCTCCGAGTTGCGTTCTATTGATGCAGAAAGGTGCTAGATATGCTAGAATGCCTAAATGTGTGGTTTAATTGGAATGTGTAATGGAAAAACGGAGAAAAACGGCTTAGTGAAAGTCGGGGTCGTTTAGGTCGAGTTTGGCATTTTCTCGTTTTACGTGTTGGCATTGTTTCGGGAGGCCATGGAAGCACTTTTGGTGCGATTATGGCATTGGTTGGGTGTTTGGTTGGTATAGTTGTAGTTCAAACGAGCAAAGGGGGAAATCGGGACTTCGCGTGAATTCTAGGGTAAAGTAGGGTTTCGGGGTCTTTAGACATGCCTTATGGTGACCTAGGAGGATTGGTGAAGTCGGTTTCCAAAGCTCGTGGCTCGTTTGAAAGTAGTAGTGTTTTGAAGTTGGGATCATTTTTGTGCTTTTGTGTGTATTCTTAGAATATTGCTTATAGTATGTTTATATTGATTATAGAATGCTTATATTGCTCATGGAATGATTGTATTGATTATAGAATGCTTATGTTGCCTATAGAATGCTTATAATGCTTATAGAATACTTGTTATTGTTTGATAATGTTAGTTGATTATTGATTGAAATGTTTATCTTTTGTTGAGAACGCTTGATATCGCTCGTTTATCGCCTTGTATCGAGTCTTGCATTGCATAGTGTCTCGCGCGTGAGTGATGGCCCTCTCTGGGTAGCCTCGGGTTGCCAGTGTTGGTTGCTCTAGCGCCGCTGCTATTCCCTCTTCTCGCTTGGGTTACCTCCCAGGGAGATTTGGGTCGTAGAATTGATGGATACTTCCGGGGTATTCCAAACTGGTGTTATAAGGTGGTATCAGAGCCGACGCGTTCGCATGGCCAGCGAGGACGCTGGGTCCCCAAGGGGGGGCAGGTGTAATATCCCACATCGGACGCGGAGGTCTTTGGGCTGCTTGATATAAGGGGATGTCTCCTTGTATCGTGCACGCGCGTTTTCCTGGCAGTGGCTGGGAGGCGACAAAACCGTGAGGCGTATGGGCGCCAAAGCGGACAATACGTGCATAGTGCGCTTCCGGGTCCGTACGCCATGGCCTCGGTGCACGCTCGTCCCCTATGGGCGGGGTGTATCCTGCAGGCGTGGGTGCATTGGCAATGTGAGGAATCGCATCCTACATCAGAAGGGCGGAGTTCTGGGCTGCTTGATATAAGTGCTAAGTGGCCTTGTATCGTGTGGACGCGTTTTCACGTGGCAGTGGCTATGTGGGAAGCAAACCCGTGAGGCGTATGGGCGCCAAAGCGGACAATATCCACATAGTGCGCTTTCGGGCAGGTTCGCCATGGCCTCGGTGCACGCTCGTCCCCTATGGGCGGGGTGTATCCTGCAGGCGTGGGAGCTGGGTTCGGGGCGTTACAAAGGTGGTATCAGAGCCGACCTTCCTTTGTGCCGTTAGCCCGCGAGGGCGCGGGCCTCCTTAAGGGGGGGTGAATGTGAGGAATCGCATCCCACATCGGAAGGGCGGAGTTCTGGGCTGCTTGATATAAGTGCTAAGTGGCCTTGTATCGTGTGGACGCGTTTTCACGTGGCAGTGGCTACGTGGGAAGCAAACCCGTGAGGCGTATGGGCGCCAAAGCGGACAATATCCACATAGTGCGCTTTCGGGCAGGTTCGCCATGGCCTCGGTGCACGCTCGTCCCCTATGGGCGGGGTGTATCCTGCAGGCGTGGGAGCTGGGTTCGGGGCGTTACACTCTGGGTCCGTATGAGATCACCGAAAAGGTAGGTTCTTTGGCTTATCGATTAGCTTTGCCTCTGAGCTTGTCGAGACTTCACGATGTGTTCCATGTGTCTATGTTGAAGAAGTATCATCCAGACCCTTCACATGTACTTGAACCAGAGCCTTCGCAGATTGAAGAGAAGTTGTCTTATGAAGAGAAACCGATTCGAATTGTGGATCGGAAAGTTCAGGAGCTTCGCAGAAAGAGTATTCCGTTAGTAAAGGTTCTGTGGAATCATCATGAGTTTGAGGAAGCAACTTGGGAAAGAGAGGACCAAGTTCGGGATCAGTATCCGGAGTTGTTTGTTGACCAAGTAAGAATTGCGTGGGCGCAATTGTTCTAAGGGGGAGAGGGTGTAATACCTGAGCCCGGAATGTGAAAATTCTTTGTTTATTATTTTGAAAATTATATTTCCTTAAATTCTTTGTGAATTAATTGTTACTTTCTCGCCGTCGCAACGTGCATTGCATTTAAGGAGCGATAGCTAGGTAACGATTTCTAGTCCTCAACAAATAGTGAAACTAATATTTAAATGACTTAAATTTTATATTTTAAATGTTGCCCTTTAACGATTTGATCTTACCTTAGCTAAAATGGCTTTAAAACGCACAAAATAGGGCCCTTTGACCAAGTTTTTAAGTTGTTGACCTAGCCCTTTGACCCTTTGACCATTTAACACTTAAATAAGCTAAAAACTAAGCAAAATAAAAAAAAAAACAGCAGCTGAACAGAGCAGGAGCAGGCCGTGGCTTTGAGGAGAGAAAAAAAAAAACCTTTCAACTTCCAATCGATCAATCTTCGCGTGAGCTCATGCGTGGTGATTTCTAAGGCAACTAGCGTTGTTTTCCTAGCGAGTAGGAGTACCTGAGGTGAGGGAAGCATGTTATTTGCGCATTTAAACGTTATGTATGTTAACTTTGTCAATTTTGAGATTTATCCATAGATCATTATTTAAAGCGATTTGATGCTTCTAGAATGTTCCTTGGCATTTGTAGAACATGTATTTATAGCTTTGTAAGATTTTTTGCGGTTAAATGTTGTGATTGCAAATTAAATTGTTAAATGAATAGTATTTTGTGAATAGTAAAACCTTGAAACGTTGAAGTTGTGCTGTTATGTTTTCTGTTGATGTAGAAATGTGCTAGGTACGCTAGAATGCTAAAATGTGTGGTTTGTTTGGGTTGCGTAGTGGAAAAAACGAGAATTATGCCTTTGGGAAAGTCAGGGTCGTTTAGGTCGACTTTAGCATTTTCTCGTTTTACGTGCTGGCATTGCTTCGGGAAGCCATGGAAGCACTTTTGGTGCGATTATGGCGTTGGTTGGGTGTTTGGTTGATATAGTTGTAGTTCAAACGAGAAAGGGGGAAATCGGGGCTTTGCGCGAGTTCTAGGGTAAAGTAAGGTTTCGAGGTCTTTAGACGTGCCTTATGGTGACCTAGGAGGGTTGGCGAAGTCGGTTTCCAGAACTCGTGGCTCGTTTGGAAATGGTAGCGTTTTGATAGTTGGGGCCGATTTGTGTTTTTGTGTGTTTTCTTGTCTTTATGCCTATAGAATGCTTAGAATTACTTGAAATACTTGTTTGAGTTGTTTTGGATTGAATTGCTTATCAATTGCTACTATTGCGTGCGAGAGTAACCTACTTTGTTATTCTCCCACGTGTGGCTTTATCGCTTGTTTATCGCCTTGTATCGAGTCTTGCATTGCATAGTGTCTCGCGCGTGAGTGATGGGCCTCTCTGGGTAGCCTTGGGTTGCCAATGTTGGTTGCTCTAGCTCCGCTGCTATTCCCTTTCTCGCTTGGGTTGCCTCCCAGGGAGATTTGGGTCGTAGGTTGATGGATACTTCCGGGGTATTCCAAACTGGTGTTTTAAGGTGGTTTGGGCCAGCGCGTCGTCATCGAATTCGTGTTTGAAAGTTGCTCGTGAAAAGAGTATCGTATCCTTTGAATGAGTGTTTGCAGCTTTAAATGCTTGCCTTGCTTTGTTGATGGCTTTATTATATCTCTGTATGATATATGTATACATTGCTTGGCTAATTGCATTGGATACTCCTCTCATCTCCGTCCTTGAGACCAATTGCCCTCGCTGAGCAATAGTTTTTGCTCATTCCTCTCTATACTATGTTTTTACAGGAGTAGTTGAAGCCGACCCTCTCGAGGTAATAGAGGAAGATGAGCAGGTGGAGGTGTTTCCGGGATAGCACTTCTCTACTTTGCTGGTGGTTGGTTACCAGTTTTTGTGCGAACCTTGCTTGTTATGTATATTGCGTGGAGGTCGCTTAATTTTGAGGCTTGTAGCCTTGTATATATTTTCTAGTTTGAGGCCTCTATGATCTTATGTTGTATAAGTTGGAAGAATGTAAAGTTGTAACTTACACTCTTGTGACTAGTAAGAAAATGCATGCAATTGGAATTGATTAGTGGCATAAATACTTGTGTAGTATGCATATCAATTTTGGCTTGGAAAGTTGGATAATAAGAAATGTATGTTTTGAAGAAAGTTGGCTTGTTTTGATTATTATATGGCTTTCGCAAGTGTTATATTGATTTTAGGGTTTTCGAATCGTCTGCGGTATAGAGGAGACTCCGTCCGTGTGTCGGGTCCGGGCTTGGCCTTTTGCGGGGTCGGGTCGGGGCGTGACAAGTGCTCCTAGGTATGTGCAGGGGTTGTGTTTGTTCGCGAGAATAGATTCCTCGTCAAGTCAGTTTGGGGGGTGTGGATATACTTACGCAAATTCGGATAACGGTTACAAGGGAGAAATCAAAAGGAAACTATACCCGACCAGGGATGGACGTAAACTCGTGAGCTACTGAGAGTACGGATAATCGTCCAGGTCTTATTGTGAAAGAAAAAAGCTGCCCCTCTATAGCAGGCGGGTTGCTTTCTTTGTCATCGTCGGGGAGCTCTTGGCGAGCAGACCTTAGGATAAGTTGCTAAAATAAATGGGAGGAGAAGATTGACCCGTTGAGTCAAATTCCGAAGAAACACTGTTGGCAGCAAGTGGAGACGTTTTTTTGGCCTCTTCAAAAGGAAATACGGGTAGGGTAGAGCTCGACAGAGGGTTCAAGAATAGGGTAGGGTCTTGTCCTTAAGATTCAGATAAGAAAAGAGTTCCAAACCTTTATGCTCATATAAGTGCTGCGTAGAAGTTTCGGCCAGGATGATTGGGAAAGACCTATTTGAACCGCTCACATCATAGTAGTAGTAGCGTAAAGGCCGTAAGTCAGGGGGCAGCCATAACATAAGGCTATTACATTCACACTTCTCTCTCTTTATCTATAGATAGAGAGAGATCCGCTGCGTGAGCAACCCGACTGTGCCTTATATGTGATCTACAGGCTGCACTCCATCTTTCTTCCCAACGAGCCTATTTTTCTTTTGATTTGAAAGACGGGCCTTGCATTCGGTTCAAAAGGCATGGTTTTCAGTATGTCTCCAGATAGGGCCCCCACTATTCCGGGTAACTAGTGAGCGGTTCTTTCGAGTAGGAAGTAGGCTGGGCCCTACGGGCGGGTATCTCTCGCAAGGCAAGTACCATTGTTTGTCACCACCCGAGAAGCAAAAGATTCGACAGTCCAGGCTGAAAATACATGCATAAATAGTGGTCTAATGCCAAGGCCGACGATCGAAGCTCGGGACGGAGCCGTATAAGGCAGAATTCTCACGTACGGTTCTTTGAGAATGGGTTGACTACCTACTGGAGCTTCGACCAACCACCACCAGTCAATTCAGCTTTGGGGCCACCCTTACTCTACCATTATTATTGGGGTATAGGGTTCGAGACAAAGAAAGATCAAGGTAGCATATCAGTTTTTCCTTTATATTTTACTTGGATATGTTTTTATGCTATTAGCTATTGTGTTGATTCTTCTCCAAACAGGAACAACCGATTTACAAATATCATTAACCACAGAATATAGTGAGCGGCGCCAAATATTTCTATGGATTGCTTCTTTCGCCTCTTTCACTGTCAAAGTGCCTATGGTACCAGTTCATATTTGGTTACCCGAAGCTCATGTAGAGGTACCTACGGCAGGATCCGTCATCTTGGCAAGAATTCCTTTAAAATTGGGAACCTATGAGTTTTTAAGATTTTCAATACCCATGTTTCCCGAAGTGACACTTTGTTCCACTCATTTCATTTATACTTTAAGCACGATTGCTATAATATATACTTCGTCGACCACTTTAAGACAGATCGATCTTAAGAAGATCATTGTTTACTCCTCTGTAGCTCATATGAATCTGGTGACTATTGGTATGTTTAGTCGGGCGGCGGCCATTAGGTCACCTATTTTGAGTTATGGACACACAAGGCCAAAACATGTGTGCCGGTCGTGCGACCCATCAACCTACTAGCAATGGGGGAGAAAACATAGCATGTCGTAATAAAAGCTTGATTCGAGGCGTCAGCAAAACACTGCCGTCTGTTCCAAAAATAAAGGCACCTTAGCGCCACGGGACGGGAGTGGGGGATGGCCCTAGACGCAGGCAAGAGCAACACCGGCTCTATGAAGTTAGAATTGAATCTTTATGTTGGCTTTCCCAATTCATTCGTGAATAAGAATTCAAGGGCGTGAAGCAAGTACTTATAGCTGTTTTGCCTGCTTCTTATTATGGCAGCTATGTTTTCATGGCAGAAATGAATGAAAAGCAATATGAACGTGCTATTTTCAAATCGATTGATAGATAGTCTGATCTGTTCTGATGGATCGAAAAAGATAAAGAGGGAATCTATCAAGAATAAGGAAAAATCTCCTATTTCTATCTATTGATGAGACAACTATCTATTCTTGATCCATTAGAAATAAATCGATATGTATCTGATGGAGTCTACATTATACGTAGGTGCCTAAGCACTTTTTAGGCCAGCTCAGTTCTCTTATCCATCCCATCGGTCTAATGCACTGGGCTCATCTCTTGGAGGGAAAAGCCAAAATGTAGTTGTCTTGTTCACCACCTAGACGTATTCATTTCTCTCCCCAGTATTGTCCTACACAGAAAGAAAGAGTGCAGAGCCCCGGCCCGACCTGTAGGTCTGCTAATGTAAAGTGAGAAGTTGAGCCTGAACTGGTGAACCGAAGTCACTTTCGGAACCATACTTCCTACAACTAAGATATGTCCAGTCCAGCAGGAACGTGTAGCCCAAACGAACGTTAGCTGCTATACCGAATCCCCCGCTAGCCATTGGGGACCGAGTGGTAAGGCCATAATCTGTAGGGGAACTGATCACTCATTCTTCCATTGGTGACAGGTGTGATACCCCGAACCTGACATGTATTCAATAGCATTTAAAGTTCATTTAAATTGCATTTTACTGACCTTTCACCTTCTTTGACCAAACTAGTTGACTTTTCCTCTACATTGACCAACTAGGACAGGGTGAAAATTTTTGAAATGTTTAATAAAGGGCAAACTTGGGATTAGAAATAAAAAAATGCAATGTTAAATTAGTCAAATTTTGGATCAACTTTGGAATTAAATCTGAACCAATTGGGGAAGAGTTAGGTAGCAAATTATATATGGTTGGAAAGCTCTATGAGTCTAGTTTCTGAGGCTTCAAACCGTTCGTGAATTGGAGTTTTCTAGAAGAAGTTATGGCCGTTTTCGTAAGGTCGCGCATAGCTATTTTGGTTTAGCGGGTTGACCGAATCTTTGACCTTTGACTTGTTGTCATTTTTTTTTAAATAAGCATGATGCACACGAAAAAAAATAGAGAAAAAAGGCTTGAAACCATGAGAAAAAGAAGGAGAAGAAAAGAAGAAGAAAATTTCAACTACAAATCACCAAATCTTTGCGTGAGCTTGCACGGGGTGGTTTCCGAGGCATCCTACGAGGTTTTCCTAGCGTCTAGGAGCGTCTAAGGTGAGGGAATCATGTTACTTGCGCATTTAAATGTTTAGTGTATCAACTTTGCAATTTTTAGATTTTATCCGTAGATTGTTGTTTAAATCGTGTTGATGCTTCTAGAATGTTCCTTGGCAATTGTAGAACATGTATTTATAGCTTTTTAACATTTTCTGCTGTTAAATGTTGAGATTGGAATATAAAGTTGTTAGTTGAATAGTGTTTTATGAATAGTTAACCCTTGGAACGATGAACTTGCCCCGTTATGTTGTCCGTTGATGTGAAAATGTGCTAGGTATGCTAGAATGCCTAAATGTGTGGTTTAATTGGAATGTGTAATGGAAAAACGGAGAAAAACGGCTTAGTGAAAGTCGGGGTCGTTTAGGTTGAGTTTGGCGTTTTCTCGTTTTGCGTGTTGGCATTGTTTCGGGAGACCATGAAAGCACTTTTGGTGCGATTATGGCATTGGTTGGGTGTTTGGTTGGTATAGTTGTAGTTCAAATGAGCAAAGGAGAAAATCGGGACTTTGCGCGAATTATAGGGTAAAGTAGGGTTTCGGGGTCCTTGGACGTGCCTTATGTTGACCTAGAAGGATTGGCGAAGTCGGTTTCTAGAACTTGTGGTTCGTTTGGAAATGGTAGTGTTTTGATAGTTGGGGCCAATTTGTGATTTTGCTTGTTATCTTGATATTATGGCTATAGAATGCTTAGGTTTGCTTGATATACTTGTTTAATTGGTGTTATTGTTGCTTATTATTGCTTGTTATGCTTGAAAAGTTAGTTGAATGCTAGTATTGATTGTGATTGCTTGTTATCTCGTTTGCTGTCACTAGTTTGTATTGTTGTGCTATCGCTCGTTTATTGCCTTGTATCGAGTCTTGCATTGCATAGTGTCAGCACGTGAGTGATGGGCCTCTCTGGGTAGCCTCGGGTTGCCAGTGTTGGTTGCTCTAGCTCCGTAGCTATTCCCTCTTCTCGCTTGGGCTGCCTCCCAGGGAGATTTGGGTCGTAGATTGATGGATACTTCCGGGGTATTCCAAACTGGTGTTATAAGGTGGATGCGCGCTTATTGTCATCATTGTCAACATCAAGCTCGAGATTGATGTATCGCTCGTGAAATGGTACATTGCTCGTATGAGTGAACCGTAGCCTTCAAAGTGTGGTATAGCTTTGAATGGTTGTATTAATGCTTTCAGTAATTGCTTATTGTATTGATTATTTGTTTTGATTGCTTATTTATCAATTATATTGCTTAACTGTCTTATTTGCATTGCACGACTTTCTTTCTCTCCAATTCGATATCTGTCTCGCCCTCACTGAGTATACGGGTTGTGTATACTCACTCCTCACCACCACATTTCAGGAAATGCCATGTTAGCTGGAAAGTTCGTGATTTTGTGAAAGTCCGTGCTTGAAGAGTTGTCCTGCGTGCCTATGTGACTTGAGTTGTCAAAGTTGTAAAGTTGTATGCTTTTATGTATTATATGTATTTAATGTTAAAGGGGATGTAATTTAAGTTTCACTAGATTATGTATTTAGTTAATGTAGCTTAACTTCAATGTATATTTGTAATGACAAAGGAAAAGAGATAGAAAGGTATGATAGTCTAGCTTATGATATAGGTTGGTGTAGTTTAATTGCTAAGCTTGAATGTATATTTACTTGTGTTTTGCTTGTTGTGAACCAAGGCTCGGATGGCCTTGAGGTGGTTGAATGTTTGGACATGGTATTGGTCCACTTATATGCTGTCGCAGGTTTTACTTTTCGCCTAGAAACAGGGGAGACTCCGTCCGTTTTCCCTGAAAATTTATGCCCGGGTTTGGTTTGGGTTGTGTTTAGATCGATTGATAGAACTCCCGGTCTCGAGAGGGATCGGGGTATTACAGGTGGTATCAGAGCTTGTCTAGCTCATAAGCCGGGACAGGGTCCTCAGTCTGGTGGGTAGTGACCCTTGAATGTGTGCTTGTTAAATGTGTCTTGAAAGTGTATGCTTGTATGTGAGATTGTGTGTCTTGACTTGAATGTACGCTCCTATGTGATATAGTTATGTGTTATGTGTTAATTGTGTGCTAAGTAAGGTGAAATGTCTAGTTGTCTATCGAATTGACTTATTGAATTGGCATCGTGAATTGCATTGACCTTGTGAATTGTTATTTGCTTGAAGTATTACTTGTAATGTGTGTATAGAATGTCTTGAATTAGCTATGCCGTGATTTGAATTGATTATGTTGTGCTTGACTTGATTGCCGTGCTTGAGTGACTTTGTTGAATAAACTATTTGTAAACTTTCTTGCATAATAGCTTAAGGCATATGTATAACTGTGATATATTGGCATTCATACATGTCCTATTGAAATGGTAAGTAAGTCCTCTTCCTCCCCTGAAGAAAGTGGTTCACCGCTGGCTTTTCAAGGTGTATGGATTGGCAGGAAATGAATGGCATTTGACTAGCCTTTATTTGGGAATTGGTGTTTGCTTTTGGAGCTCGGTTATTGGCAAATCTCTATGGTCCTCTTATGTGCTTAACAGTTGTGAAAGAGTAGCTTTCTCTTGGAGTTTTATTTGATTGTTCTCTAGGGCATTCTTTGGTTTTCTCAATGGGTATTCTTTGGAGACTTCTGTTGGCACTTTTTGGTGGACTTGGCTATTGGGGTTTCAATTGGATTTACTGCACGGTATTATCTATGGTATATGTGTCTCGGTCTTTATTGGTGTGATACTGACATCCCTGATTGGAAATTCTTCAATGGCATTTTATAGAATTCTTAGTGGGCATTCTACTAGTATCTTTCCTTGATGGCACTTATTGGAAGTCTTACACTTGGAATCCTGTTCAGACTTATTATCTCATATTGCTTATGGTATGCTGTGGAATACTTTGGGCTTTCTTGGTGGTAAATTGTATAAGTTCTCACCTGGCGAACAGTGAAGAGGCCTTGGAGTTTGGTTTTGTATGTTGTACACCTGCTCGGGAATCTTACTCGGATTTCTCATCTAGTTGGAAAAATTATATTTGTTATTTAACTTGACTGTCTTATTAGACACATGATAATTCCTCTAGTATTTCCTTAGACATTCTTCTCAGCATTTGATAGCGATACTCGGAATCTAATGGGTTGTCCTATGGGGTTATTATTTGGAAGGCTTCTTTGGAACTTTTGAAGTATATTTGATTGGGTTTCTTAGTATTTTCTTCACACTCTTATCAGGGAATTCTTCTATGAAATTCATGACCAGTGGGGTACTTATTTGGACCTCTGGATGGAACCTTTGTTTGAGCCTTTATTTGGCTTCTTGTTTGGGAATTCTCGGGCAGTAATAGTTGAACTTCTACTCGAGATTCGTGTATAGGGTATTCATTCGGTATTCTTCTTATCATTAATATGTGATGTGATTTTATCTACAGTATCTTTGCTTAGGTCTTTATTGGTATTATCTCGGCGCTTTTGGTTGAAATTTTTATTCTTCTTCGGTATTCGTGTCAACGGGATTCTTCAACCGATGAAGATTAGTCAGAATTGCATTTCAAATGATGCTGAGTTCTATTGGAAGAAGAATTGTGAGGACGCAATTATTTTAAGGGGGGAAGGATGTGATACCCCGAACCTGGCATGTATTCAATAGCATTTAAAGTTCATTTAAATTGCATTTTATTGACCTTTCACCTTCTTTGACCAAACTAGTTGACTTTTCATCTACATTGACCAACTAGGACAATGTGAAAATTTTTGAAATGTTTAATAAAGGGCAAACTTGGGATTAGAAATAAAAAAATGCAATGTTAAGTTAGTCAAATTTTGGGTCAACTTTGGAATTAAATCTGAACCAATTGGGGAAGAGTTAGGTAGCAAATTATATATGGTTGGAAAGCTCTATGAGTCTAGTTTCTGAGGCTTCAAACCGTTCGTGAATTGGAGTTTTCTAGAAGAAGTTATGGCCGTTTTCGTAAGGTCGCGCATAGCTGTTTTGGTTTAGCGGGTTGACCGAATCTTTGACCTTTGACTTCTTGTCATTTTTTTTTTAAAAATAAGCAGAATGCACACGAAAAAAAACAGAGAAAAAAGGATTGAAACCATGAGGAAAATAAGGAGAAAAAAAAAAAGAAAATTTCAACTACAAATCACCAAATCTTTGCGTGAGCTTGCACGGGGTGGTTTCCGAGGCATCCTATGAGGTTTTCCTAGCGTCTAGGAGCATCTAAGGTGAGGGAATCATGTTATTTGCGCATTTAAATGTTTAGTGTATCAACTTTGCAATTTTTAGATTTTATCCGTAGATTGTTGTTTAAATCATTTTGATGCTTCTAGAATGTTCCTTGGCAATTGTAGAACATGTATTTATAGCTTTTTAACATTTTCTGTTGTTAAATGTTGAGATTGGAATATAAAGTTGTTAGTTGAATAGTGTTTTATGAATAGTAAACCCTTGGAACAATGAACTTGCCCCGTTATGCTGTCCGTTGATGTAAAAATGTGCTAGGTATGCTAGAATCCCTAAATGTGTGGTTTAATTGGAATGTGTAATGGAAAAACGGAGAAAAACGGCTTAGTGAAAGTCGGGGTCGTTTAGGTCGAGTTTGGCGTTTTCTCGTTTTGCATGTTGGCATTGTTTCGGGAGGCCATGAAAGCACTTTTGGTGCGATTATGGCATTGGTTGGGTGTTTGGTTGGTATAGTTGTAGTTCAAACGAGCAAAGGGGGAAATCGGGACTTTGCGCGAATTCTAGGGTAAAGTAGGGTTTCGGGGTCCTTGGACGTGCCTTATGGTGACCTAGAAGGATTGGCGAAGTCAGTTTCCAAAACTCGTGGCTCGTTTGGAAATGGTAGTGTTTTGATAGTTGGGGCCGATTTGTAATTTTGCTTGTTATCTTGATATTATGCCTATAGAATGCTTAGGGTTGCTTGATATACTTGTTTAATTGGTGTTATTGTTGCTTATTATTGCTTGTTATGCTTGAAAAGTTAGTTGAAAGCTAGTATTGATTGTGATTGCTTGTTTTCTCGTTTGCTGACACTAGTTTGTATTGTTGTGCTATCGCTCGTTTATTGCCTTGTATCGAGTCTTGCATTGCATAGTGTCAGCACGTGAGTGATGGGCCTCTCTGGGTAGCCTCGGGTTGCCAGTGTTGCTTGCTCAAGCTCTGTAGCTATTCCCTCTTCTCGCTTGGGCTGCCTCCCAGGGAGATTTGGGTCGTAGATTGATGGATACTTCCGGGGTATTCCAAACTGGTGTTATAAGGTGGATGCGCGCTTATTGTCATCGTTGTCAACATCAAGCTCGAGATTGATGTATCGCTCGTGAAATGGTACATTGCTCGTATGAGTGAACCATAGCCTTCAAAGTGTGGTATAGCTTTGAATGATTGTGTTAATGCTTTCAGTAATTGCTTATTGTATTGATTATTTGTTTTGATTACTTATTTATCAATTAAATTGCTTAACTGTCTTATTTGCATTGCATGACTTTCTTTCTCTCCAATTCGATATCTGTCTCGCCCTCACTGAGTATACGTGTTGTGTATACTCACTCCTCACCACCACATTTCAGGAAATGCCATGTTAGCTGGAAAGTTCGTGATTTTGTGAAAGTCCGTGCTTGAAGAGTTGTCATGCGTGCCTATGTGACTTGAGTTGTCAAAGTTGTAAAGTTGTATGCTTTTATGTTTTATGTGTATTTAATGTTAAAGGGGATGTAATTTAAGTTTCACTAGATTATGTATTTAGTTAATGTAGCTTAATTCAATGTATATTTATAATGACAAAGGAAAAGAGATAGAAAGGTATGATAGTCTAGCTTATGATATAGGTTGGTGTAGTTTAATTGCTAAGCTTGAATGTATACTTACTTGTGTTTTGCTTGTTGTGAACCAAGGCTCGGTTGGCCTTGAGGCGGTTGAATGTTTGGACATGGTATTGGTCCACTTATATGCTGTCGCAGGTTTTACTTTTCGCCTAGAAACAAGGGAGACTCTGTCTGTTTTCCCTGAAAATTTATGCCCGGGTTTGGTTTGGGTTGTGTTTAGATCGATTGATAGAACTCCTAGTCTCGAAAGGGATCGGGGTATTACAACAGGTGCACGAACGACAACTCCAAACGTCACACATCTGCCGCCTACCTACCGTTTAAGTGGTACTAGCGAGATCCAGCTAAGTTAAGGAACTTAGTATCGCATCTGCTCCACTCTGCTGTAGTCTCATGAACTGAACTTCATTGCCTTTCTGCACGCAAAGTGAATGGGCACTGTGCCATGGATTAGTTTCGGGGCGGGGAGCAAAGAGAGACCAGAAGAATGATTCATTTGGATCGACGAGCTTTTTTAGCCGAAAAACTAAGAATCAATGGAATGTCTGTCTATCCATAAACATCTATTCTATTTGTATATCTAGGGGATCTCTCTATACATATAAAAGTGTTTTACGACATGATATGATCGCCTAGCCGTAACCGTATATCAGTTGCACTCTATATACGGGATTTTTGTTGAATCAGATCTTTTGGGAAGCTTTTGGACCTAGCGAAAATGACTCTAAGCCTTCTCGTAAGCAAACGCGAGAGAAACAAGCAAAGTAGAAGGGAGTCACCAGAAAGAAGTGATAAGGAAGCAAAGCTGTCTACGAAGTGGTAGCTTCCCCCGAACGACAAAAATACAAGAGTCACGACCTACTTTGATTCAAAAGAAAGGCGAAGGGTTTGGCAACAAGCAAACGACTTTCTATCATAGTTGTAAGGGTTCCAAACCTTAACTACTTAAGTACCAAAGGCTATTTTCGGTTGGTTTCATAAGGGGGTTGTTCACTACAAGCTATCAGCGCTGAGCCCTATCTTGGATTGAACGTTGACTTATCTTATTGCCGTTTAATCCCTAAGGCGGGTTTTCGCTGAGAACGGAATAGTGTTCGTGTCCAAAGGTGACCAAAGCCCTTGCTTATAGAGTTCGTTGCTTTTCCCAGGCTAGAGAAGGGCTTATACTGCTCGCCTTTGTTTGATATGCTCATTCAGTACCAATACAAACTAAAACTAGACCAAAGTGGAAGGGCCACTATAGAAGCTAGAAGTAGCTAGCCTATAGTAGTCGGCCTAACTAAAGCATCACGACAACATAAAATTAGCCTTATGAATTGAATCTTTAGTAGGGGGCTAAGCTTGCCCGCCTAACAATCAAAGAGGCTGAGAGTAAGCATAATCTCTTTGAGCTTCCCTTCATTCACTTCGCGGGAGCCGTACAGTACATAGCTGGAAGTTAGAGGGCCCATACTACCTGCCTAACCCTTCGCTCTGAGGGACCGTAGATCGAAAAGTGCCTTCTAAACCACCAAAAAATAAGGGAGGGGGCCTATGTATTTGCCAGACCCCTACAGATTTAACCTTATCTACACAAAGAGCCACTCCTCTAGTAGTCCTGCCACTACGCCACAGAACAGAGCCCATGTGAAACCTCTGATTTCTGGCGTAACAACAGTCGAACGTAACAAAATATTACAGCCTAGGCGCCAGAGGTACGGTAAACTCTACCAAAACATGACACCTGAAGGGCCCGGCATGCACAATCCTATCCTATCCGAGTTCGAGTTTACCCCTTGTACTTCAGACAGCCATTTGTAGCATCATAAAGAGGACCTCCCTTTCGAGGTAAAAAAAGACTAAGGTACAAAGGAGGTTGGTCTTTCTCAACGTGGTGTATAGCATGAAAAACCTTTCGATACAAGCCCCACCAACCCCGTTCATATGAAAGAAAAAAAGGAATCCTTTCTTCTCTTCTTTATCTTTTTCGAGGGGAAAAGAGGGTCTTATGGAGGGAGGGGAAGGAAAAGGCTTGGGCCTACCTATCCTGATAGGACCCCATACAAAAACGGGAGCTGTTGAGATGTTCCATATTGCCGAGACGAAAGGCACTACTTCTGTACATGATCGTAGTATGTCACCTCGTCTCGTCCCCACTGTATCGAAGAGCACCTATGCACTATGTTCTGGTTCACTGATAAGGAAGATAGAGTTGGGGCGGGAGTCTACGATGTGATACTCAAGTATGACCCAGGGAGATACAAGCTAACTATGGGTAAGAAGCAGGAACCATTATTATGTAAATAATTTCGGGGGGTGACAGATCTCTTATACTATCATTGATTAATAGAGCAGAATGACCAAAAAAAGAAGTTAAGTTAGAAAGCCGTATGATAGGTGGTAACTATCTTGTATGATTCGGGGGGTAATCGGCGTACGCCGATCAGTGGGGGAGGGTGGAATCTTTGGCTCTATCGAATATACAGGGAAATGGAGGTAGAATTCTACCGATGTCAAGTCATGGACTAGTTTCTTTAGCCTTTTTTCTATGTGTTGGTATTCTATATGACCGACATAAGACTCGACTTGTTAGATATTATGGAGGTTCAGTGAGCACCATGCTGAATTTTTCTACCATTTTCTTCTCTTCCATTTTGGCCAATATGAGTTCACCCGGTACTAGCAGATTTATCGGGGAATTTCTCATCTTAGTAGGAGCTTTCCAAAGAAATAGCTTAGTAGCCACATTAGCAGTGCTTGGGATGATTTTAGGCAAGGCCTATTCCCTTTGGTTATATAATTGTGCAATTTCTGGGAATTTAAAACTCGATTTCCTCCATAAGTTCTTTGATCCAAATGGCAGAGAAGTTTCCATATTTATACATTTTCTTGTTGGAGGGGCGACCGTCTGTTAAACTACCAAAGAAAAAAAGGGTAAACCAATGGGATCATGACATTGTAGGTGCTTGCGATGGGACATATGTGACTTCCCTAAATTGGTTTGGGTGGCATAGCCCGTTGCAGAAGTCCCCCCTTTTTTCTTATCCAGGGAGCCAAAGCTTGACTTTACTAAACTAATAAAATAAGGCTCGCTCTAGGGAAAGGACGGGGGGCAACCATGCATGGTACTTCTCAACCCTGTCTCCGAGGGATAGTTTACTGAGCGACTCATGAATACTGCCGGGTTGGACGAGCCAATAACTTGAACGCATTCAGTCTATTTTTTTAGCAAGAATCATAGCCTTACCTTATCTTCACCATGATACGGACTCCAAGTTCTTATGGCAGAGCATGAGGAGATTTATCATCAATATGATGATGGGAATGGAAACCAGAAGCACGACTGGGGTCTTCGTGGTCCAAGATAATCAAACCATCAGTAAGAGTAACGTAAGCATAAGACTTTTTGGTAGTATCGGTGAACCAGAGGGCCGTGACGATGGAATATGGGATGGAGGACTTGTAGGATCTCTCTAGATCTGGCAAAAGCGAACGAAAGAACCCCTAACATAATTTGAATGGAGGCTGACCACTAAGCCCACTCTGGCCTCGCAGGGCGGGCCTTTGTGCGAGCTGGAGCTACCATAGCTTATGGCGTCAGCAATGGGAGGGCCCCGGCAGAGAGAAAAGTTAGGATAACAAGCGCTCCGCCCGCCAAGCGGGCGGCAGGAGTAGCGGGAAAGTGCTTGGTAGGCCAATAGCCCAGTGAACCAGGCGGGGCGCTCAAAGAAAAGGGGGTACACTGAGCAAATATGAGAAATTGGCCCCGCTTCACTTTCTTAAAAGCAAGAACCACTACGGGAGGTCAAACCAAGGACCTATGGAAGTCAGGGCTCGTCTCCGGTTAATATTGGATCAAACAATATGGGGCCGTAGCACTAACCTCTTTTTTTTATTAATTCAATACAATAAGGGAAAAGATCGTACAGTTCCCTACCGAGACAAACTCTCAACGAATCCTCCGCGCACTGGGCATACCTCTTCAGTGCGTCTTTCTCGTGGCAAGAACAGAACAATAGGGAAAGACCCGACCGACCGGCCCAGGGCTCGAGGGCGAGCTTTATTTATTTAAGAGAGAATGGGGAGTGAATCAAAGGGCTTCCGTTTCTATTCTTGGTTTGGTTCAGGCCCTTCTCGATCTTTTTCGTAGTTGAGAAGGGGGGAGGAGTCTAAATCAATGGACATTAATGAACCATCATTGATGGACGTTGCACATGACACAATCAATTCGACTCAAGGTCCGGCGCTAATAAAAGTTGCTTACTTTCCTAGTAGCGAAGGAAAAAGGTAGGGCTTTTTTCATAGGTTTAGTGGGCGGGTCTCATGAGATCTATGCCAGCCGTTTGAATCAAATGAAGGTTGAAGGACCATTCGATTCATTAAGAGGCATAGCGGCGCCCTCACCTAGCGCCATTCCCAGACCTAGCAGTAGACGAGCGGGTAGTGCCTGAATTCAAATCGGACCAGACTCTTCTTTGTTTGAGCTGCTCCCATGCACGACCGGACGTAGAGCCACTAAGAGTTGGTAGACCGGGCCGGGCGCAGGTTCCAAATTTGAAAAGTCAAGTCTCAATCAACCTAGTGCACCAACCGCATGGTACGATAGGCACTCAAAGACCTGGCAGATGATGGCCCACCCCTCCCAAGAACGATTATATCATAGGGGAACTCATGGCTGGAAACAATCCTTATGGTTTGTTTTAATATCTTGTAGGAATAATAAGAATCAAATTCTAGATTGGTTGGTGAGCCTAGTGATAGGAAACTATCTAGCTTGGTTTGGAGATCACTTGTTGGGTTAAAGATTTTTTTGTTGCTAAATGTTACAGCCTAAATGTTGAACTATTGACCCTACTTGTTCGGATGGGCGTTCACCCCAAAGTGTTCCCGGACTGCATGCATACATCTGTAAGTAACTTAGTGCAACATAGCAAATTTCATTGAGAGGAACCAGCAAAGAAAAGAAAAAGATCGGCTAAGAGCTGAGCCATCTTCTTCCCCCCCTCTTCATAGATTTACTATTTCTTTCCCCTTCGATTTGTGACAGCTACTCATACGTGCCATCCTCGCTTCCTCCTTGAAGGCGTAAGGAAAAGCCTATTCATGTGCACTTCCTTATTTCAAAATGGACATATTATATTAGACTCTAATCCCGTATTCTTTCTAAGAAAGCCTAAACTCTTGCAATGGGCAGAATCGACAAAAGAAAGAACCAAAGTCCTTCTTCTTTTCTTGCAACATCCGATTCGTTCACAACTGGTTGATTCAATAGTAGCTTCTTCTAGAGCAAGCAAATGACATCCATATTAAATCCTCCAGAAGTTTTATGCTCAACAAGAAAGTCAGAAGAAGTGCCATAATACTATTGCTATTGATCGGACATTAATAATTGTATTGCCTTAATGGGAACAGTCTTATCAGTCTTAGAAGGAGAAATAGTTGGCTAGGGAATGGGCATTAAAGCCTTGCCCCATCTTCCACTTAATACACCAAAGATAGGAACTGTTGGGATTGAATCTGCCTCTTCTCTTTTCCTTGAAGAAGCCTTATTACTACATCTATCTATTAATTAAGGTAAGAAAGTCATCAAGAAGTTACGAACTCGGACATTAACGTCTAATAGGAGCTAATCAAGTCCTTGTTTGCGTAGTAAATGGTTTTGGCGGAATACGATGTTTAGAAAAATACGGTCTTTGACAGGAATAGCCTTTATCTTCTCTGCCGGTAGTGGTGTAAGAAATGATAAACGTCCAACCCCAAAAATGATTGAATGAGATCGCTTTCTCCCCACATTCTACTCGTTCTTCCTTAGCTATTTTTCACTCTTTTAAAGGTGGCTCAAAAGAAAGTATAGTGGAGCATGGTTTAGAAGGTAGGTTGCCTGCTAGTAAGAGGCAGTCTTACTTAGTTAGAGGAAAGCCTTCTCCTCAGAAGGATAGGCAAGGTTTTATGAATTATCCTAGCAAGGCTTATAAGATAAGGCTAAGCAAAAACAAAGAGGGAGCCCCATTCCCCTTTGTAATGTAATGGAGGTTTGGTCTTTAGTCTACTATTCCAAGGTAAATGCCTGGCTATTCAAAGCTAGTGTGGTAAGGAGAAGGTGAGTGAAAGTGAATCGGTTAACAAGACTGAGGAAGATGCCTAGCTAGTTTTATCCCAGAGAAGGGGCCTCGAAAGGAGGCTGCAAATGCTGCTGGAAGAACAGCAAACTACGGCTAAAAGGCCAAGCTCTAAAAACTCTAGTGCACTCCTTCAAGTCCTATAGCTTCTTCTCAAGCAGCGAATGAAAGAAGGAAAAAATGGAGATGTGCCACTATCCAGCCTATCTTGATGAACCAGAAGTGAGAAGGACTGGGTGAATTTAGGAGTGCTTTTCTTTTGCTTTTGTGCCGCCATCAATTGAATCTATTGTACCCGGTAGGCCGTTAGTTGGAAAGAAGAAGAAATGGGGGACCATCTTGATCTCGAACATGAAATAAGCTCTCTCACAGTCCCTACTGCTTATGGCACTGTGATCGAATCTACTCAGAAAACTGGTAGATGAAATGGTAATGTATATTGAAGCGAACAAAGGGAAGCAACTGGGCTAGACTGTTGATCTTTTGGAGTAGTTTGACCCTGGGAAAGAGACTGTAATCACTGCCGAGAATAAACATGCTGTGCCGGGTGACTGGAATCCTCTGAGGTCAGCTGAACAGGCTAACAATCAGTAGAAAATGCTTAGCAAAGGTGCTGGCCTGAAGAGTAAGGCTAATCCATAACATCAACTGCAGAAGAATGAGGTTTGAGTTGATGAACAGGAGAAGGCCACAATACATCTCCATCATCATTCTCCCTCGGAGCCCATTAATTAGGTTAAGGAAAATATGAGGTGACTCCATTAAAGAGAGCATTCAAGGATACATCGAGTCTCTTGGATTTCACGTCATAGCATCTATATCCAGAATGAGCATATCTAAGAAAGACACAAGGCCTTGTGGATGAATTTTTCTCTTAACTGCGCAGGAATATGAATAAAGCACGTGCATCCAAGCACTCGCAAATGACTATAGTACTGCCCCAGTAAGAAGTTCGTGAGGTACCGCTACAGCTTCTTCCCTCTCTCTTCTCCCAAAAAAAGAGAGAGATGTCCCATCCCTTCTTTATGCACATCTATATACATAGCCAGACACAAAGGTGTACAATCTGGTCAAAATTTACAGTTCTTTAAGTTCATTGACTAATGGTTCTCTTACTTGCTAGTGGCTGGCAAAGGCCAACCGAGAGGGGAGAACGAATGGCTTAGGAATCGACCGGTTCCGAGCAGACTCATGGAGCTGCAGCTTGGATTATCGTAGAATAAGAGGAGCCGTCTTAGGAAATGACTTAACTTAAAGGACAGATACTGCCTCTACGAGGCGAGGGAACAACTTGACTAGTCTTGCGGTGCACTCATTCCCATTACGAGATGAGGCCCCAGCTTCACCCGAGACCAAGACTCATTAAAACTCGCACCAATAGCGGCACTGAGCGATCGAAGATTGATTGAAAAGGCAGGCCATCAACCCCTCTCCCTCCCTAGCTGCCTACCTACTCATGTTCGTAGCTCGATCGGAGGTCAAGACTGTGGTCCGGCGGAAAAATAGAAATCGTCTGTCTCAAGTGATACGTGAATTGCTCAATAGTGCTTCGGCACTACCGTAGCTGGCAGAAATAGCTTAATGGTAGAGCATAGCCTTGCCAAGGCTGAGGTTGAGGGTTCAAGTCCTTCATTCTGCTCCTGGCTTCATCGTTTAGTGGTAACAAGTGGAGTGCATAAGCCCCTTTAGAGATAGGGGCGAGCAGCAAGCAGCATCTTGTATAGGGTTCCAAACCTATCAACCTAACAATAGAGGGGCAAGCCAAAACCTACTCTTAACAAGTTGATGGCTTTTCATCAGCCGTTGCGTGCTAGCGCGTTTCTCTTTTTCAACAAGCTTCTTCAAATATCCCAAAAAAGTAGGGACTATAACTAGTTGTAGCTAGCTAGCGAGCTAGCATTTTCCCTTTCTATACATGGGGCTGCTAGTTGTAGCGTGCAGTGTACTAGTGAATAGGAAAAGCGAATTGAGATTCCTAATGACGGATGGAGGTTGATGATAGAACATGTTCAGTGCCTCGCCCCTGTCTCCTTCGTCGGAGACCGAAAATGATGGAAATCCTATCGATAAAGAAGAGGCATAAGCATTGCCTCTCGATCCAATCCGTCTTCCCTGGCCTCCCTAATACATTCTTGATAAGAAAGAAAGCTCCCGCCATAGAGAAGAGATTTAAAGTCTGGGTCCCTTCGATCACCCTCCCTTGAACTTGAACTGGTCGAGAGAGATGAACCCGTACCACATTTTCTAACCTTCGAATCGAAACCCCCAACTAGAGATGGAATTTTAAAACCTAAACAACTCAGTTGAGAGCTCCGTGACTGGTTCAAGAGAAGGTCCACCAATGATTGATAAGTCATTCCCCCATATCCATCTCTTGATCCCTTATTCCCCTAATCCGTTGTTACTGATTCATTCAAGGCATAGATTGCCCCATGTCTTATTAGCGCAAGTGTTCATCAACGATGAAAGCTACTGAACTTAGGACTCGAGTTGAGAAAGATAGGCCCCCGAGAGAGCTTTCAGGGCTGGGCAAGACGGGTGGATTATAGAGCTAGGGGAAAATCGAAAGTTAGTCCATTGGGATTGGGCATGGACGAGCCTCGACTGGGCCAACATTGATGAAAAAATGACAAAATCAAAACTTCTCCCATCGCATCATTAACCGATGTAGGATTAAAGATCAGGTCTAGGATTCGAGTCAAATAGACCTTCTCTCTTATCTCAGGGTGAGGCAAACAATTCAATCAAATCTTTTTTGCCAGCCCAAACTAATTACTATTTTTAGAATAGAAGGAATACAAGGAACAACTCTTTCCTTTCCACTGGTTCTTGAAAGCTATCAATCCCCGCTTCTCCTTCTTGCATCGGTTATGCATCAGATGATAAGCCCATGCGCAAATTTTCTCTTTTATTGGCGCCCGATAGGTAGGCTATTAGATTGAGTCGAAAGCCTACCAACGTATAAAGGTCCGATTCGAGCGAGAGCCCAAACGGGCGAGGCGAGAAGATCTTAATCGAAAGCTTCACTGTTCTGAATAGTGAGAAAAACTTTTCAAAATTAGATCAAATTGATCGAGAGTCTCATCATCTGTTAGATGGGCCAATCGACTGACCCAGTTGGGCTGGATGTCCATATCACAAAACCTTTCTAATGCCAATAATCCCATTATTAATCAAATCGGGGCGGATCCATTTCATTGGTAAATGAAAAATCTATCGTTTTAACATTCAGAAAAAAAAAACCTAGAAAAAAGGATGAGTCACTAAGACAAGAGCTAGGTAAGCAAGCAAGAAGGAGAGGTGCAAAAAGGCAAACATCTCCATTGAGTGACTGTAACTGCTATGGTTTATAGTCAATAGTTCTTAACCAACCCTTTCTCGCCGAGCTTTATAAAGCTTTAAGAGAGAATAGGGACTAAGGTGGACCTTCGCTTCAAACTAAATTGGACCCAGACTTTCTTTTTTTTCCTATGAAGCCCTGAAAAAGTCACCAGCGGAAGGTTAATATAGTTCTCCTGCTGCTGATTTGGCCCTGCATTAATTCAGGAGCCTTCTTCTTTAGTCTACGATTCTAAATGATAAGCAAATCAAAGGTATGAAGTAACTCGACTGATAAGGAGAGGAAGGTAAACGCTCGACCGATAGGGAGAGGGTGGAAGATGCTTGACTGATAAGGAGAGGAATGGAGTTGGCTGGCCGAGAACAAGAAGTGGTCGTCGTCCGGCGGCCGGTAGCTCTACTAAGAGAAGAATTGCTCGTTGCCTTTTCTTTGCGAATAACATGTGCAGGTAGCCTAGCAGAAGATAAGTAAGCTACCTTCGCCTACCTCCCATCTATATCTATAGGCGGCAATGGTAAGAGCTGGGTTGCATGGTAACTGTATAAGCGGTCGGGGCCGGCGTTACGCATTCAATCTAGATTTTGCTCTTATGTATGCCCCACCTCACATAGAAGAAGGGGAACCTCTTCAATTGAAGAACCCGTGTGAGTGGGAAGGGATTGAATCATTCATTCATCGGATATGTCTTCTTCCGTGATCTATTTCATGTCAACTCTAATTAGTTATCAAAAGGCCTACTTTACAAAGGGAACATTGTCTCCCAAGAACCATAAGGTTCCTGGTAACCGGCCCTATCGGCCCGGTAACCTTCGTCACCCACAACCAACCCTTTATTATGTCTTTCTTTTTGAAGGGCTTTCAGTGAACTATTAAAGCTATCACTGTGATTGATCAGACAAGTACCAAGGACTTTCGGTGGACGCGGAGCCAACAAGTTTAGTCAAACAGCATAACGAGTATAAGGTTACATAATAGAAGCCTTCGCCAACTTTGATAGGCATAGCATTGCAAGCAAATAGAGCAGAGAGCTTACCATTTCTTTCTATTAGAGTCGCGAGCTTGTTATAGTTGGTCCCAAAGGGAGAACCTCGCTACTTACTTGCTATATCCCCGCGTCGTTGTACAGTTCGACTCGTTCTTAGCGCTTTGCTTCCCCCTTCCCCCTCTCCTCGTTCCTACCGTCCATATAGAGTATAGCTAAGTGGTAAGGCATCGGTTTTTGGTACCGGTATGCAAAGGTTCGAATCCTTTTTACTCCAGATTATTAACACCCGATCAGATCTATCAAGAACGAGCTGACGACAACAGGGAAACGACTGACTACAGTCCCTGAGCCTAGTTTGTAGCAAGCCAAAAGTTTGACTTTTTCCTACTTTGCTAAGAGAAGGGAAAGACATCCTTCCAACCATGGAATTGAACACAATACTGACTTCGGCCAGGTTCTTTCATCAATCTCCTGGCCCTTGCAATACTCCTTGTTCTGTAAGCCGATCGCCGGTTGATCTGATCGGACCCCGGACATGCGAGAGCCTAGTCCGGGAGGAATGCATGGTTCCCTGGCACTTCATGGGATGGACGTTCGTAATCTTCTTCTGTGATACCCCGAACCTGGCATGAATTCAATAGCATTTAATGTTCATTTAAATTGCATTTTATTGGCCTTTCATATTCTTTGACCAAACTAGTTGACTTTTCATCTACATTGACCAACTAGGACAAGGTGGGAATTTTTGAAATGTTTAATAAAAGGCAAACTTGGGATTAGAAATAAAAAAATGCAATGTTAAGTTAGTCAAATTTTGGGTCAACTTTGGAATTAAATCTTAAACAATTGGGGAAGAGTTAGGTAGCAAATTATATATGGTTGGAAAGCTCTATGAGTCTAGTTTATGAGGGTTCAAACCGTTCGTGAATTGGAGTTTTCTAGAAGAAGTTATGGCCATTTTCGTGAGGTCGCGCATAGCTGTTTTGGTTTAGCGGGTTGACCGAATTTTGACCTTTGACTTCTTGACTTTTTTTTTTTAAATAAGTAGAATGTGCACGAAAAAAAAACAGAGAGAAAAAGACTTGAAACCATGAGGAAAAGAAGGAGAAAAAAAAAAGAAAATCTCAACTTCAAATCTTCGATTCTTCGCGTGGGCTTGTGCGGGGTGGTTTCCGAGGCACTCTACGAGGTTTTCCTAGCGTCTAGGAGCGTCTAAGGTGAGGGTTTCATCGTTATTTGCGCATTTGAAATATTTGTATCTAAACTTTGATTTTTGGATTTTATGCGTAGATTGTTGTTTTAATCATTTTGTTGCTTAAAGAATGTTCTTTGTTGATTGTAGAACATGTATTTATAGCTTTTTAACATTTTCTGTGGTTAAATATTGGAATTGAAATATAAATTGTGTGATGAATAGTAAATTGTGAATAGTAAACCCCCATTTCGATGAAGTTGCTCCGTTACGCGTTCTGTTGATGTAGGAAGATGCTAGATATGCTAGAATGCCTAAATGTGTGGTTTAATTGGAATGTGTAATGGAAAAATGGAGAAAATGGCTTAGTAAAAGTCGGGGTCGTATAGGGCGAGTTTGGCATTTTCTCCTTTTGCGTGTTGGCATCATTTCGGGAGGCCATGGAAGCACTTTTGGTGTGTTTATGGCGTTGGTTGGGTGTTTGGTTGGTATAGTTGTAGTTCAAAAGAGCAAAGAGGGAAATCGGGACTTTGCGTGAATTCTAGGGTAAAGTAGGGTTTCAGGGTCTTTAGACGTGCCTTAAGGTGACCTAGGAAGATTGGTGAAGTCGGTTTCCAAAGCTCGTGGCTCGTTTGAAAGTAGTAGTGTTTTGAAGTTGGGGTCATTTTTGTTATTTTGTGTGTTTTCATAGAATATTGCTTATAGTATGTTTATATTGATTATAGAATGCTTATATTGCTCATAGAATGATTATATTGATTATAGAATGCTTATATTGTTTATAGTCTGCTTATGTTGCCTATATAATACTTGTTTTTGCTATATAATGTTAGTTGGTGTTGTTCTTATTACTTGTTTGATTGCAAATGCTTGTTAATGCTTATTACGCTTGTTAGAGTTGATTATTGATTGAAATGTTTATCAATTGTTGAGAATGCTTGATATCGCTCGTTTATCGCCTTGTATCGAGTCTTGCATTGCATAGTGTCTCGCATGTGAGTGATGGGCCTCTCTGGGTAGCCTCGGGTTGCCAGTGTTGGTTGCTCTAGCTCCGTCGCTATTCCTTCTTCTCGATTGGGTTGCCTCCAAGGGAGTTTTGGGTCGTAGAATTGATGGATACTTCCGGGGTATTCCAAACTGGTGTTATAAGGTAGTTTGGGCCGGCGTGTCATCGTTAATGTCATCGGAATCGTGATCCGTACATTACTCGCTCGAGTGAACCATAGCCTTCAAAGTGTGGTATAGCTTTGATTGGTTGTGTTAATGCTTTCTTTAATTGTTTATTGTATTGTTGTTTATATTGAATGCCTTTTATTGATTGTATTGCTTAACTGTACCTATTTGCATTGCACGATCTTCTTTCTCTCCACTTCGATATCTGTCTCGTCCTCACTGAGTATACGTGTTGTGTATACTCACTACTCACCACCACATTTCAGGAAATGCCCTATTAGCTGGAAAGTTCGTGATTTCTTGAAAGTCCGTGCTTGAAGAGTTGTCTTGAGTGCCTATGTAACTTGAGTTGTCAAAGTTGTCAAGTTGTATACTTTTATGTTGTATGTAATTATTGTTAAAAGAAATGTAATATAAATCTAGCTATGTAGATGGAATGGTTTGATAAGTTAGATTATGTATATAGTTAATGTAGCTTAACTTCAATGCATGGCTGTAATGTCCAAATGAAAAGAATTAGAATGGCATGATAGTTTATTTTATGCAGTAGCTTTGTATGGTTTAATTGCCTAAATTGAATGTACTTGTCAAAATGAAAAGATAGGTTAGTTTTTAAATTGGAAATGTATGTATACTTGCTGAGTTTAAATTGTTGAGAACCGAGGCTCGGATGGCCTTGAGGAAGTTTTGTATGGTTGGACATGGTGGTGGTCCATTTATATGCTATTACAGGTTTTGCATTTCGCCTATAAACAGGGGAGACTCCGTCCGTTTTTCCTGAAAATTTTGCCCGGGTTTGGTTGGGTTGTGATTAGTTTGATTGATAGAACTCCCGGTCTCGAGAGGGATCGGGGTGTCACATCTTCCCTCTAATCTAACCCTATCTCGCTCGCCCAGGCCTGTAGGCACAATAAGAGAATGAGGGGACTAATCTGCTTGATTGTGCAGGCGATGACCGCTCGGCTAGGGTGCGCTAGAGGAGCTTCGAGTGACTTGATTCTTTTTTCTTCGATAGCCCTAACAAGTCACTCGAAGCTCTACCCTTTGCTTCTCCCCGTGCTGTCTTCCTCCAGTTGCCCCCACCCAATAGGCCAAAAAAGGTTGCAGTCAATTTCCGTTCCCGTTCTCATCAGACAAAAGACTACCATACACGATGCCGGCAAGCTACCCTCGTCTACCTTATTTATAGGTATTTCTATCCACCCGTGCATCTTCTGACTGTAATGGTTGGGCTTGGCTCTACTTTTAGGTTGTGCTGCGTGAGCCTCCAAGCAAACGAAGGTTTTCGGGGTTAAAGTTATGAAGTAACTCGACTGATAAGGTGAGGAAGGTAGACACTCGACTAATAGGGAAAGGGTGGATAAGGAGTTCCTTTTTCACTTCGACTACCCGAAGGGAAGGCCTAGCCTGCTAATCTATACCGCAGCTCGATCGCCCTCTATTCTCATCAGCTTTTGATGGTAAGCCCTTAGCTTAACAGAAAGAAGGTAGGTAGGGCAGTCGAATAGCTTCCTCATAACCTAACAACTTTAGTGGTGCATCAATAGAAATATCCAGGAAAGGGCCTAGGTGAATTCGCGGGTCTTTACTCAACTCCTGAATAAGGGCTGTTGCTTTCATTCATGACCCAGTCGGCTAACGAAAGAAAGGAGAAAGGGAATCCCAAGACGAGTCATCATTTTGTGAACGAGTGGACTCAAATACGTAGAATGAATGCTAGGATATTTGAGGTGTCGACATTAAGCCACACATCCTAGGTTTGGGTAAAAGAGAGTTCTGTCCATCTTAAAAAGCAAGGAAAGGCGATCATAACAAAAGAAGCTTCGCAAAGATCTCTTACAGTTCTTACTTCACTATAACTATCCTTTCCTATGGCTTTTTTCATTTCTTTCTATATACAAAAGAGTAGGTGATAAAGAAAAGAATGAAGATTGGCCGGATAAGCTACTAATTGGAGCTTCTTAAGGTATAGAGTGAACGAAGCCCTCTACGAGAGCGATGACAATATCTGCGTAAGGTGTAAGCAACAGCATGACTTGCAGTATGTCATGGGATAGAGTTATAGAAAAGTGGACGAAAAGGGGGCTGGAAGTTATCTGTCACAGGAAAGGGACCCATTAGCCAGAGTTTCAGAGTTTATAGCCTAGGATCTGGTGTCCATTAACTAGTCTACATTTTGAACCTACGATTCGCCCACATGTACAACATCCGATAAATGGATTTTCCAAAGAGCGGACACCCATAGGAACATTAAGGGCCTTGAGACCTGAAATGAAATGTACCCAAAGTGGATTTTTCGGTGCATTAACGCCCAGGAAGGAAGTCAGGCACTCATCTCAGTCTCAGGGACATGCCTAGAATAAACTACTGGTGTCAGGTTTTTGGGAATTGAATCAGGATTGTCTTGTGTCAGAACTAATTGCATTAGGAGAAGAAAGCCAATTTATTCCCATTCCCTTTAAGTCAGGGATTCGTTTAAAGCCTTTCGCTAGCATTACAACTGAATAAATGGCATCAGATTCATTAGCTGCAGATGCATAGGTCTTCGAGCCTGTAACCACATAGAGAAAAAATGCGATTGAGAAAACAATAGACTAGCGACAAATGAGCGAAGGGCTTCCTTTCGCCCAAATATGCTTTTTGCCCAAGTCCCCCCTGGACTAGAAATAGTTATGAACTAACAAGGTCAATGCACCTCTTTCCCCAGAGCACCTTATTAAAGAGTGATTGCCCTAGGGGCTATGCCCTCTTAAGCATGAAATGAGACTATTGTGATTTCGTTTTTTAATGAGGAAAGTGCCTGGCCTGGAAGACCATCTTTAAGAGAGAAAGTTCCTTGCCGAAAGCAATCTAAGGCTCTCTCAACCCAAGACAAGAGGTCAAGAGGCTGTGTTCATATGGTTACCACCTAAAGCAGATAGTTTTTACAACTGTAAAATCGAGGTGGAAATCTCTAAGATCTAGGGATTAGCAGGTTGGCAAAGTCAACTTCCTTATGGATTAGCTGGTGAAAGAATGGATTAGAGGTTTGAGTATGGAATGACTTAGAATAGAAAGAGCACCTATGACTAAGGGGAATGGAATGACGACTTTCAACGTGCCTTCGACTGCTGCCCAATAGTAAATTCTTGTCCCTGAAAGATGTAGCTATCCGCCTTTTAGGAGTAACTCTATGAGGAGCAGGCAATGTAATATATTAACTATTTCATTTTTGTTTCATCAGCTGTGGTGGCTCTTCTGATCAGGCTAGGAAAACTAATCACGCAATCCAACTTGCTTGTAAGAGAAGGAAAATTGTTTATCCTGTGGGAGAAGTTAAGACAACTCCTGCACCTCCCCCAGTAGTGGTAGAGGAGCCATCGAATGTTATTGTCCAGTTCTCATCTTTCTCTACAATAGCAACTTATTCTTCATAGGGGAGTTCGATATCAAGAGTATTAGACCCAAGGCCGTCAAGAGCCAGGCATTCTATGACCTCATAATCAACTTTTTGATTTAGTGAAAATCGAACTAACAATCAACTAGGAAATCCAGCTGACATTGAAAGCAGATGCCATAAAGATGGAAAATGATTTGGCTTAAAGGAATGAAGGAACCCTAGGTCTCGGGTAAGAAGAATTTCACTAAGTTAAGGAAGGCAATGCAATGAATCTTCTTCACCTCGAATGGGAGTTTGCTCTTTTACCCCCAGTGTGAGAAAAAATAGGAAGATATTTTATATAGAGGGAACTCTTGTCTCTTACTCTTGCCCAGGAACAGGTCTAGTCTATGTTTCCAAGGTAGGCAAGCGAGGAATGCTAACTTAATAGGGGTAGCGAAGTCACCTCCATTCTCGATTTCTATTGTGATAGAGAGAGCTTTTCTTATTGGGATTCTTTCTGCTTGTCTTCCTAGTCAATCAAGCTTTCGACGAGTGACTCTTGGTTGTAGGGCCTCAAATAGTTGGTTCATTCTGGCTCATTCGATTAGTTCATTTTTTTCCCATTCCTCCCTCTTCTTTATATCGACTATCATTAGCCCTAATGATGTCCTTCAATTCCTTTACTTTAAAGAGATAGATCCTCATTTTCCATTCATTTTTCTATTCAACTGGTGATCAAGTATCGACAAATGATCTTATTAGCTTATGGGCTTAGCGATAACTTGAGACCTTCATCTCTTAGGCTTACCAGTATTGACTAATTACAAAATCTATATATTCCCAGAAGCCTGGCAAGATGTGATAAAGACCTGAAAGGCGAAAGAAGCCCTTCAAATGAAGTCCCACAGCTGATTCTCAAGCAACTTGTATTGGTATACTAAGAAGAATGGTGATGCTTCCCTTCAGTCAAGTGAGTCACTATTCGCTTTCGTTCAAACCCCTGCTACTGCTGCTGATCCTCACATTTGTCACTTTGCGCATTCTCTGCCATCAATCTGATTATGGTCATTTCCTTTTCCTAGTACTAGAAGTTACTTAACAAGCCCTTCTGTAACAGCAAATTCTAGCAAAACAACCTATTTATTTCAAAAGGAAGAAAAACTAATTCAATAGCAGCGAAGTGAAGGGATGCAGATTCAATGGATCTTCTTTGCTCTGATTCAATTCTTGATAACCTGAAACTAGGAAAGAGCCAAGTACCGGAAGGGATAGAACTCTCAAGTGGACATCTGAGATGAGAAGTCGAAAGGGCTAACAGGGGATAACCATTCACCCACAAAGACCCACAGCTTTGACTTTGACAGCGCTTACGCATTTAGTTACCTTTCTAAGAGCTACTTTCATTTCTCTTCTTTGCTTCTAATTCAATAGCACCAGAGAATTGAACACGGATGCCATTACTAGTGGATAGGCAAACAAAGTCTAATCAAAGTACGGAATGGACTTCTAGACTGCTTTCAGAGTTTCCAATGTTATGATAAAAGAGGGTATCCCTACTGTGCTTCGGCTGCCTTTCCACTCCTCAAGCTAGAGCCGGATTGACACCTTACGAGTACTGGCTTCGCAGGATCATTTCGATCCACACACTTGTTAAGCTATATTAGGCAGAGGACTACCTCTCTTGACTAAAAGAGGAGTAAAGAATATTTTTTTCCAATATAATTATCGAGGTTTACCAGCTTAGACCACTTTAAGGACTAGGGAAAACGACTAATCTTAGGACGTAATGGCTTTTCAGCTAGTCTGTCCCTTTTGCCCCTTGTCTATTCGCTCTGTACTATGCACTGTATCTTCTGCTTCAAGTTTCATTTCTAAAATCCTTCTTATCTATGAAGGAGAAACTGGCTATATTCTTTTCTTTTACACCATGAAAATGGGATAGATAGAAGGGATCTCAAACTGATGCTTCATCTTCTTATACTGAACCGACTGCTACTCCTGGAATTGTTCGTTGTGCTACTATCACTACTGGATCAACGACAACTCATTGTTGGGGGGCTATGACTAGAAATAAGGGTCTGTTCGATCTGTTGCTCACTCTAACGTGGATCGGTTGTTTCTGTCGTGAAAGGTAGTTAGTCGTTATAAGTATAACCACTTGGGTAGTACATACGGGAATAAGTAGTGAACTAAGTAGTATAGGCATTATGTTGTAGATTTGAGTTTTTACCCATTTTTTCTTTTTAGTAAAAAAGGGCTAGCTTGTAGATGTTATAAAGTGAATTGCTGCATTCCGTAAAGCAGTACTTAGCTTCAATCTAAAAAGTCCTAGGCGCACTAGACTAGAATGGATAGCACAGGTCGGAGGTGAAGCTTCTACTTATACCTGTCATGCCTAACTCCGTGAAGGTTAGTAATCAATCAAATCATCTCTTTTCAATATCCAGTTATCCAGTAAAGAAGGCAGGAAAGGGCTTCATGGTATATTATTTTTAGAGTAGAGTTTTTTTGGGTCTATCTTTTATCCTTATTTCTTTCATGGGATTTGGTTTTAAGAGTCTTCTTCATACCAAGGAAAGTCCGATCGTAGAATAGCAGGTGATTGGATTTGAGAGCGTAAGTTACTTAGGAGGCGAAGGAACGAGCTGTAAAGGTAGGTTCGCGAGCAATCATCAAACGAAACAATCCAACTACAACTTTGTTCGGCAGAACCACTTGCGCTTATTGCGGGAGATCGGGGAAGCTACCTAAATGGAAAGCCCACACGTGTACAGGTGGTTGATAAACACGTATTATTGGGATGGGGCAGTAGGCAATGGATCTGTTCTCCCACCCGAGCCCGCAGTTGGTAGGCCAAATCCCTATCTCCAAGTGATTGAGTTGAAGCTTTGGGTATAGAGCGGAGGGGAAAGGAGTAGAGTCCAGCAACACTGGGCCCCAAAATAGAGTTTCTATTCTAATCCCGACTCAACATGGTGCCCTAAGGAGAATCAGAGACTGGTTGCTAGCAGAAGTAGCGCGCCAAAGAGCAAAGCGAAGCATCCATAAAGAAATCATGTAAGCAAAAGGAAAGGCACAACAGTTAGCGACTGCTCAAGGTAAGCCCATCAACCTCTCTGATTTTCCCTCTTTAGAAAGGAGATAATAAGCCCGTCAACATTGAAGCTTCCACTTTTGGTAGCTGTTAGGCAAGTGATACCGTACGCAAGTCCAGACCTATATAATGAGGGTGCGTTAAGGCAAGTTGAAGAGCTAATACGACTGGCTTACTTTTCATATGTAGAGGCAAGTTGACGTTAAGCACTGGGGCCAGCCACAAAGGAATAGGCTTGAATTAAGATAGACCGTCTTTCAGCTGACCTTTCCAAACCATGCTTCGCAATCAAGCTAGAAAAAGACTAAGTAAGTGATGTCCTAATGAAATGGCTGATAGTCTAGTAGAACATTCATTCCTTACTGTCGCTGCTTGCTTAAGACTAAAAGCTAGTAGTGAGACTTCTATTCTGCTGCCCTATCTAGTAAGAGCCTCAAAAGCTATGTTTGGCGTAATCAATAGTTGGGCTCGATTTTACTGAAGAAGAAGGGGCGGAGTCTCAACTACTGCACAACTATTATTCCACTAGTGTGATGCCCGAGAACTTCAATGTACATTTATTTACTGTTGCATATACTATTTGCGCATATCTTCTATGCTTTACTTGTTACTTTAAGTGGCTACTATTCATTCTATTTTTCAACTATTTAATTATTTTGAATTAGCATTTTTCTTAAATCATATTAATTGTTTTAGGAATGAAAAAAAATATGCTTTTGAGCTAAGAACGATAGGAGCACTCGTTTAGAAAATGTTTTGTCAATCTAATGAATAGTATTACGTAACTTAACTTAGTGTTTTAATTAGCTAGCACTCATCTTGCACCTTAGACTCGTTTTAAAGCTTATTAGACTCATTTTAGAAGACCATATATGCCCCAACTTAATATATATCCAACCAAACACAATATAAGCTCATAACTTACCAAAAACAAAACAAAAAAAAAGTGCAGGAATTACTGTTCAAAATCCGAACAGCCCTTAGCAGCCAAGAAGGAGATCTTTTGCTCATCAAATCTCCAATCCAAGCCTCTCCAAGCCTTGGACAAGTAGTTTAGGGTGTGTGCAAGCCTTCTAGGTGCTCCTACGCGCTTTAGGTGAGGGTTTTCATGCTTATTTGTGCATTCTACAAATGTTGCTATTTTATTGATTTATTGGAAATGTTGTCTAATGCTATTGCAATGCTCAAATAAGCTTATATATGTTGTATACATGTAGTAGAGACCACATTTATGCTATTGTTTCATGTATTAAATGGTAGAAATCGATAGTTGATTCGTAGGGGTGAATATGACGGGATTTCTAGGGTTTGGTGTAATTGTGCGTTTTAACTTGATTCAATGCTACTAATAGATGCCGTAGGGGTTAATGAAGGTAGTCTAATAGCCCCGTATACTCGAATTTCTCTAAACTTGCATAAAACATGAAATTGCCGACTTTAACAAAGGGGTTTCGGGGTTAATACGAATCCGGGTGGATTCGGGCTTCACTTTTAGTATTCTTAGGCTACCTAGGTGCTATAGAAGCATTGCTATCCCCTATTTGAAGTCCGGATGAGACATGTGTAGTTTAATGCTAGAAGAGGGAGTTTGGGGCTTTGGGGGAATTTGGGGGCTTTTGAATGTGTTTGAGGGTTGAAAGGGTTCCTTGAGGGTTAGTTAGAAGGTTGGTATAGTTTTCCTTTGAAATTGAAATCATTAACTTTGGTTTGGAAGAGAAATAGTTTGTAAAATAAAGGAGTTTAAGTGCAATTTCGGTTGTCTCACATTTCTAAACCAACGGCATGACTTCTTGAGTGTTTATATGTGATATTAAGTTGATTTGGAGCTTTTGGCATAATTCTATGGTTATTTTGTAAATGTCCCTTTGTAAAACTGCTTATTAGCTTATATAATTGCTTCTATGCTAATTGCCTCGAGGTCAACCTACTTTGTTGATCCTCATATGTGTTAACGCTTATATTATTGCTATTAACTTGCCATCGTTAAGTGCATTGCATAGTGGTTGCGCAACCATAGTGTCAGGGGCGGATGTGTTGAATATCGGCTGGGCGGCAGAGGGCTTGCCGGTGGATATTCAAACTCCGTGCCCTATTCCCTCATTCGCCTGGTCCGGAGATTGCCAGGGGATGTTGGGTCGTAGGATTCGGGGTACATCCGGAGTACACCCACTGGAGTGTTTGGGGATTATGCCGGCTTATCGTGATCGTGATTGAAGACCTGTGAAGATTGGTGTATAGGGGATTGTGTGAACCGTATCCTTTTAAATGTGTGATTTTTTAAGTTATCATTGTTTCTTTAATTGTCTAATTGTTATTGTTGTTTACTATATTACCTGTTGCATTGCACGCCCCGGGACTATATCCCTCACTGGGCAACAGTGGTTGCTCATACCTCGATATATGTTTCAGGAGACGCTGAGGGTGATCCCCAGCTTGTTGAGGTAGTAGTGGAAGAGGAAGAGGTGCAGATAGAGCCTTTACCCTAGTTGCTGTGTGTTGGTTTGAGGTGGCTTATATTCTTCCTCCTATGTGGATGACTCAATTGTTTATCTTATGTTCCATTTTGTGGCCTAAGGGCTATGTATATGCTTGTTGTTACAAAGTGAAAAGATAGTTGGTTGTTGTGTAGATTTGGGAACCTATATCTTGTAATAACTTATGTTTCTGCTCTCAATTACCTTGCATGCTTGGTAGTGAATGTTCTAACTCTAGCCACTAGCATGCTTGTGTGTTTTTGGAACTATAGTATGCTTCAAGGCTCGGATGGCCTTAATCCTTTGATCTTTAGTTATGAAAAGTTTGTCTTATCTTGTTGTGCTTTATTGAGTGGTTACAGGTTGTTCAGAATGTCCACAATACAGGGGAAACTTTGTCCGTTTTCCCTAAAATTTTGAGACTGGGTTTGGTATTGGGTTGAGAATAGCATGGTTATTAGAGCTTCCGGTCTCGTGAGGGATCGGGGCGTTACAACTAGCACTCCACAAGTGGATTAGTTGAGACTCTAAAATATATCAATCACTAAACTCAACAAAGTAGCAAAAATCATAAAAGAAGCAAAGTTCATAGAAGGTTGGGACATCGAACGCCTGGTTCACCAAGTTCTACCATTGTAGGGCCCAATCATACTCAAAATCAGAGTTTGATCCTGGCTCAGAAGGAACACTAGCTATATGCTTAACACATGCAAGTCGTACCGCGTGTGTAACAGTTCAGGCCAAATCCTGAAGAAAGCTAAAAAGCGCTATTTGATAAGCCCGTGTAGTATTAGGTAGTTGGTTGGGTCAAGGCTGACCAAGCCAATGATGCTTAGCTAGTCTTTTCGGATGATCAGCCACACTGGGACTGAGACACGGCCCGGACTCCCACGAGGGACAGTAGTGGGAAATCTTGGACAATGGGCGAAAGCCTGATCCAGCAATATCGCATGAGTGAAGAAGGGCAATGCCACTTGTAAAGCTCTGTCGTCAAGTGCGCGATCATGACAGGACTCGAGGAAGAAGCCTCGGCAAACTTCGTGCCAGCAGCCGCAGTAAGACGGGAGGGGGGGGGCAAGTGTTCTTCGAAATGACTAGGCGTAAAGGCCACGTAGGCGGTGAATCGAGTTGAAAGTGAAAGTCGCCAAAAACTGGCGGAATGCTCTCGAAACCAATTCACTTGAGTGAGACAGATGAGAGTGGAATTTCATGTGTAGGGGTAAAATCCGCCGATCTACGAAGGAATGCCAAAAGAGAAGGCAACTCTCTAGGTCCCTACCGATGCTGGGGTGCGAAAGCATAGGGAGCGAACAGGATTAGATACCCTGGTTGTCCATGCCATAAACGATGAGTGTTCGCCCTTGGTCAACGTGGATCAAAGGCCCAGCTAATGCGTGAAACACTCCGCTTGGGGAGTACGGTCGCAAGACCAAAACTCAAAAGAATTGACGGGGGCCTGCACAAGCAGTAGAGCATGTAGTTTAATTTGATACAACGCACAAAACCTTACCAGCCCTTGTCATATGAACAAAAAAACCTGTTCTTAATGGGATGGTACTGACTTTCATATAGGTGTTGCATGGCTATCGTTAGCTCGTGTCATGAGATGTTTAGTTATGTCCTATAACGAGCGAAACCCTTATTTTGTGTTGCTGAGACATGCGCCTAAGGAGAAAGTCTTTGCAACCGAAGTAAGCCAAGGAGCCAGTGATGTGCCAATGCTACTACTTGAATGCCAGCACGTAGCTGTGCGATCAGTAAGAAGGTAGCCAGCACCTTTCGATTTCTAGTTAGCGTTATTTTTTATTGCAGTTAGCGCACTTTACTAATAAGAACACTTAGCATTCAGGCGAGCCGGTCAGTGGTGTGGTACGTAGTGGGTTTAGTACGCCCCACCAAAACAACTCCAAAACAAACAAAAAATTGTGCGTGCCGCATTCACGAATGACTGCCAGTGATATACTGGAGGAAGGTGGGGATGACGTCAAGTCCGTATGGCCCTTATGGGCTGGGCCACACACGTGCTACAATGGCAATTACAATGGGAAGCAAGGCTATAAGGCAGAGCGAATCCGGAAAGATTGCCTCAGTTCGGATTGTTCTCTGCAACTCGGGAACTTGAAGTTGGAATCGCAAGTAATCGCGGATCAGCATGCCGCGGTAAATATGTACCCGATCTCTGTACACACCGCCCGTCACACCCTAGGAATTGGTTTCGCCCGAAGCATCGAACCAATGATCACCCATGACTTCTGTGTCACAGTAGTGCCACAAAGGCTTTTGGTGGTCTTATTGGAGCATACCATGGTGGGGTCTTCGACTGGGGTGAAGTCATAACAAGGTAGTTGTAGTGGTACCTGTGGCTGGATTGAATTCTTCGCGATAGAAATTCCCTCTTCCTCTAACCAATAAGGGGGCTAGCTTGCTTCAGCTGGTCAGAACAAAGGATTGAAAATCCTTGTATGGTTCGAATCCACTTCTAAGCGGGCTTTTGGTCCAAAGGACACGTAGCCGGGGGCGAGTAAAAAAATCCAATAGTTCCATTTTCCTTCTTGTTTATCAACTTGTTCATCAATCATAAATTCAGACAAACCGGGTACTACGGTGAGATGTGAAAACACCCAATCCCATTCCGACCTCAAGATGTGGAATCATCTTGCGCCATATGTACTGAGATTGTTTGGGAGACATGGTCCAAGCCCAGTGAAGAAATTCAAAATGAAAGACGTTCACCGAGTCCTTCTATCAAGGGAAGAACTCGGCTTACTTATCAGGAATGCAGCCTTTAGGCTAGTTCCTGATTCAGTCAATTGAAACAAGCTTCAAGCACAGCACAAGCAAACATGCAAACGTACGAGACTAATGCTTCTATCAAGGGTTAAAGAAATCGTTCACTCCACAGGAATAAGTCCGAGTAGGAAGGCAGGTGGGGATTAGAAGCACCTCCTCATGGGCACAATCCATAACAAGATCCATCACTTTGTACGTACCATGAGACAAAAGGAGAACTCAGCTGGAACAAGAAGACTGGAAGTCAAAGCAATATGTGCAAAAGTGATCCCTTGCATCGAACACAAGTACTTGTAGCGACCCTAGCTTAAAGATAGGAATCAAGGCCAGCTAAGCCACCAATTCTACAAACATAGGGTGATGGCCAGACTAAAATCTATTTGATTTATTTTGTGCCATGTTTGAAAACCTTCCTCATTCTAGGTAGGCATATCAATTAAAACAAGATCACCTTGAAAGGAAAAAGAGTAGTACAAGAAGGTCAGTGATTCAGATCGAGAGATGAGAAAGGAAGCATATCATACGCATTGTCTCAGGTGCGCCTTTGTTCGAATCCTTATACATGCTACGGTTTTTGTTCGATATCGTCCTCTCCTTATCAATCGAGTTACTTCAAACCTCAACTAGGTTTTCAAAAGCATATCAGCAGGAACCATCAACACTTGATATCCAAAAGGCTCCATTCATCGGACCAAGCCCTACAGCCAACTCAATTCCTCTCCCTATTGGTCGAGCTGAATTCCATCCAGCCTCTCTCTCTGGTCGAGTTGCTCTGCTCCTTGACATCAAGATTTATTAGAGCTCTATCTCTTCCCTACATGGGGCTGGTTGACTCAAGTGGAGTGACCACCCATCTAATTAATGAAGAGTAAGCATCAGATTACGCAGGAAATGAAGAAATACTATAGTTAGGATTCCAACCTCTTTAAAGGATATTTGAATTATATTGTACCATCGCTTACAGGCTTATTGGATTGGATCAAATTCATTAAGTTACACGGAATAGGGCATCTGTAGATAAGCAAGCTGGGGTTGACCACATATGTCGAAGTAAAGAAGACAATCAATCCCAATCGATGAGAATGAAGTATTTGATTCTTCGACAAGACGGGGGATCTAGTAGCTGCTTAATCTATGTCAGTAGGTCTCGATACCTTATTTTCATTTTAAGGTAAAGCCCATCGGCTTAGGAGGACTATCAATGGAAAGGGGGCCGTCGGTGCACGTCCAGAGATCGAACTAGCGACAAACACAAATCTGAAGTTCTAAATGTTCATGTAATTATGGTTCCTAGTAAATAAGCAATCAAGAGGTTATATTAACCAAAAGGGACTTCCAGTTGTCATCTACTCAAGTTATGTGAAGGAAATCATAGAAGCCAGTTCGATACCATTGGTAATTTCATCTATCCCTTGTCCTCCATTCGAAGAACTTAGTTATGGTACTACCGAGCCTGTTCGTTTAGTAAACATAAGTACCCGACTCTTTCAAAATTCAGCTCATCAGATGGACCCGCATCTTGACTCTTAGCTCTACGTCTTCTTGGAAGTGAGATTACTAGGTTTGTGGTGATAGACAGACCAGACAAAATGAAAAAGGAGCCTTTATATCTACATCTACATAGGAGGACGGAGCGACTCGCTATGAGTAACAGAGTATGCAGACTTAATGATGAATAAGCTCGCCTAAAGAAAGAGGTAAGATGCCTATAGCTTTGATCAAAATAGTACTAGTCTCGGGGACGTAGAAAGAGAAAAGGCACAGCTATCGGCGAGCAAAAGAAGAAAGTCGCTTTAATCTTGATAATTGAGTGAAGAAGTTCTGGTAAGAGCCATCCTAGAAACCATGCTGCATTGGTGTTTTCAGGGCGTGGAAGGCCTATTAGATTAAGCCAGGTTTGTAGACTAGGTACATAGAAAGGGGGAAGGAACGCTAACAAGTACTAAAAAAAGACTTTCCAAAAGGATTGGCTCGATCTTATTATTCAAGGATTCTTCTGCCTCATCCTGACCGCATCGAGCGGCTTAACCATTGTTTATCCACATATGCTACTTTGAAACAACTTGGAGGGGAACGCATCCCTTAGAAGCTGCATGAGCACTTTAACCAAAAAATGTCGATCATAGCTAAATAATAGGAGCTTTACTTCGAACCAACAAGAAAGAAATCCAATTTTGAGTATTAACCAAAGGAGTGGCACTTGAAATGTAGAAAGACCAAAAACCCAGCCTCTTGCTGAACGAGATTCTCATTCTCTTTTCCAAGCCCGGTTATTGAACCTATGCTATACTCAATCCCAAGTACCCATATACTCTACCTTCCTTGATCGACCCAGAATGTACTATCTCTAGCCGTGAATTAACTACACGAATATTTAACATATGAAAGATAAACGAGATCCATTGTAAAAGTATGCTATTTAAATCAGTCCACGCTATCCGTAACACAGGGTTATTAAATTCTGTTTGATTCAAGACAAGAAAGGGCAGGAATGCTTCAAATAGACTATAATGGACATATTATTAAGAGAGTCACATAGACCTTTGATTTAGTTGAGAAACAAGAAGATTACAGCCTAGTAGGTGGTGGAGGCACTAAGTACCCTTTTGGTATGATGAAAGGCTACAACTATGCATAGGAAGTCTCAGTTAAGGGAATGCCAGGTTCCCTTTGAGTGTAGAAAAGCTGCTACTCGACTTGAATTGAGGTTGTGCCTCTTTCAATCGCCATAGTAAAACTTCTGATTAGCCCTACTATACTTGATTAGCCATAGCTAATTCGATAAAAGAGGGGAGAAAGACTAAAATTTTGATATATGTAGAAAGGACACAACCTTTTTAGAAACAAAGACTACGAGACTTTAGATTATCCATCCACTGTTACAAGAAGGGTATGCGCCTCCATTATGAAGATAGGGAGAATGTGACTCAGTTTCGGTTGAAGTTGGCTTGCTAGATCTTTGAGTTGAACATGAATAATTGTGAGAAATTAGCCCCTTGTTTATCCTTCTGTTCCTAAGGGAAGAGGCTTACTTATAAAAAATGTATAAAAAAAAGTTTGCACTTAATCCTTATTCTATTAAGGTATTTCATTCCAATCATCTGATCTGATACTATTATCATTATCACTATCACCCCTCAAAGCCTAAAAAGACGTGTATCTTGCTATTGGTATCAATCGGTCCTCTCTTTCCTTTTGGTGGTATAGCCGCATGTGTCGATTACCCTTATTCTTTATCTTCTCTACCCTTCGGTTGCTTAGGGCGCCCTGAGGGATTCGCCTAACAGAGAAGAGTTCTTGATCACATAGCTTGGGTACTTGAAGTTGCTAATCTTATCATTCGGGCAGAGCTTGGGTCCCTTAGTATTATGTATAGCGCTGCTCCCTAAAAGTTTCTTTCGATAGTTTTGTTCCGATCAATGAAGGTTTGTAGATGCTCGACTGGGGTGGAAAATCAAATTTGAATATAATGACGAAGATTTGGTTGAATGGTAGAAGAATCTATGGGTTCGTTAGGAATCAATAGTCATTGTCTGGACATATAAGTCACAACCGGCCGGGAAGATAAGAGATCAACGACGAAGCTACTAGCTTCTAGTTGGAAAAAAAAATGACAAGACTACCTTTCGTACATTTCTACTAGTCCAAAATTCGAATAGCGAATGAAAGACCAGGAGATTGGATGATGAAAGCACTTCCAGTAGGGTTGACGACTGTGTGACCCTCATTCAAAGTAGGAAATCAATCTCGGCACGACGGATGACTTAGTCTCATTCTCCGTTTCAACTCAACCACCTACCTAACTTCTTAGAAAAGATCCGATAGATAGCAGTTACCTAAGGCCCATTTAAGCCCTTCACCAATCACGGTCTTTTATCTATTAAGTCCTAGTACTATGTTCTCCAAGCTTGACTAATAGAGTAGGCAAGCCTTTTAGAGAAAAATTGAATCAAGGGTTAGCTCTGCCTTTAAATGATAGGGGGCTGAGGGGTGACCGATCCGGTCTGTCAAAAAATAGGTTATGAAAAAAAGGTGTGTCTGGTCTAGTATAGCTAATGTGACTTTCTCGATCTATAGTTCCTATTCTTTCTCTCTCCTGACCAATGCTCCGGCTTCCCTTACTCAAAAGATCAGCCGTTGTGACACAAGTGTATCGAGTTAGGCCGTGGATTGAATGAAGAAAGAAGGTGAACACGAATACTAAAAAACGGTTCATGGGGATAGAGAGCGCGGAACGGGCTTTCCAAGCATAAAACAATCCATACCTATACATTCCATGGCAACAGATAGAAGGTAGTTTTGTCGTTGTTCTTAACCCCAAGTCCATTTTTGCTCCCAATCATCTCCATGAAAAGACTACCATGATTTCTGAATGAACCTTCCAACAAGCATAATAGAAGTTGACCATAAAGCTATCTCTATGGGAGGCTGCTACCCATAAGGCCATCTCGGGCATGGGAAACAAAGGTGGCGGACAACCGACTGAACTGGGAAGCCTAAACGGCATTGAGGATGAGTCTACCGGTTGACAAACGACTTCTATCTACAGGTGCTTTCATTATGGAACGGTCGACTTGTCACAAATGATTGCTCACACACAATTAGGTCAGGTAGGCTTAGGGAGGTGATCTGAATCCGTATCAATACAATGCGGGGCTGATTTGCTGATCGTAACGAACTTGACTCTGTCCTTGAAAAAAAAAAGTGCGGGAAGACCTTTGACCAGGGCTGGGGAGGGATTGGGGTCACTTTTCTTTAGGACTTTAGTTCATAACAAGGCTTGAAGACCTCCAACTAGATTTGAAATGGATTAGGTTGGGCATCCGTTTACGGCGTGGGTGGGATTAGCAATTTTTTCTTTTTCCTTCAATGGTAGAAAATCCGCATCAGCGGGGGTATATGGACGGAAACCAGTCTGCAATAATTCAAATTGATTCTTTAGATCAGTAAGGAAAATATTGACTCACACATACCATAGTGTATTGTTGTCAACTCACATAGTCGTACCTACCAGCAACAAGACGACTACTCCCTGCACGCCACTAAACGGCGCTATTTAACGCTTTGGTTTGCCGAATACAAGAACTATAGCCCAACCTAGCTTAAGGCTAAAGCCGTGGACTACGCCCCCGTGAGAGCCCTCTATTTGACTAACATACTCCTTTTTAATCTCCCTCCATACATTCATATCCAAGCTAGGAATGATTGACCTTCGGATTCAAATAATATTGCATAATGGTAGTACTCCTTCCCATTTCTTCTTTTATGATTTTATCTACTTGAAATGCTTACAGGTAAGTGCGAAAAAGGTACCCAGGGGACCAAACGAAAGGGCACTAAAAGGTCTTCAATTAAAGTTTCACCAGTACTGAAAGACGAGTAAAGATTGCTAAAACAGACTTAAGGATAATAAATACCCTACCTTACCAGACAAGATTTGTGACAAAAAGAAAGGCTCAAAAGACCTACATGACGAGTTTCCTTATGAGTGAGTTCGCCATTCCTCTCCTTATCGTTCGAGCATCTTCAAACCTTTAAGTCGAGTGTAGTGAATGGATTCTCTTAAGAGAAGCTTTAGCCCTTGAACCTGAAACAACTTTTATGAGCTGTCTCAGTAGTGACCAACTTGATTTTATTAGCTGTGTGATTAGTGGCTTAGCTATTAGCTGTCTAAAAGCTACGGTCAAAATAAATCCCTTTTGAAAATAAACCACTAATATGCCTTAGGTACTCTTTTAAGTCCGTGTAAGTCCGTGCTCTGGTCTGTCTCTTTTTTAGAGAAGATTTTATATCCCGATTGACTATAGAGAGCTTCGAGTCTATCAAGAAAGGATGTAGTGGTAACCCCTGCATCTTTGTCTAGAACCGGGCGTCCAACCGTGTAGGAAGACTTACCCTAGCCACTATAGCGACCCCATCCCAACTCTAGTTGAGAAGCACCCTCTATCCACTTCCCTTTTCCTGTGTGTCCAAAAGCCCGTCCGCCCGGTTTATGAGCCCCTTTCTGATTCCCTCACCCAATCTGATGAGTAGCAAGCCAAGTAGGCCCTGCCTTAACCCGTCCTCAGACAGCCAGCCATCACCCAACTGCTGGCATTGCTAAATGCTCCGCCACAAACCAAGTTTTCCTGAATGCGACAGATGCGGAAGTGGCTAAAGAAGTCGGAGGAAAAAAGTAGTTAGACAACTATATACATGAGGGCGTTAAGCTTAGTATTCTGGGAATTGGCAACATTGACAGAAAAGGGAAGAGGTAGGAAAAAACTTTTTTAGGTGTAGCTCTACTAAAGTAGTTGGCCTAACCTTCGGTTCTCGTAACCAAGTTTTTCTTTCTCACTCCTTATGTACTTTTTCTTACTTCATCCATACTTTTTGAGTTTTTCTGAAGTGTGGGGCAAACTCCATTCCTCTCCCTATCGGTCGAGCATCTTCAAATCTCTACTTCTACTTTTTAACTAAAGGCGAACAGCCGACAATGCAAGCAAATAGAGAGCTCCTGCTCGTTTGAGCCCTTGCGAGCCGTAAAGTGTATCGGCTGTTTGAGTCATGAAAGGGCCACTTGCAACAATTATATTATTTATAATAAATAATAGATTTATAATATTATATATTATAAACAATAATTAGAAAATTATAAATAAAGAAATTCTTTTTTTTATATCAAATTGTTCATTCCTGGGAAGAAGAAGAAGCAAATAGAGCAAAGGTATGAAGTAACTCTACTGATAAGGAGAAGGCTACTCTTTCCATCTACTCTTCCCGAAGTGAGCGAATTGCATGTAGAGATTCGTAGGGGCTTATAGTTTAATTGGTTGAAACGTACCGCTCATAACGGTGATATTGTAGGTTTGAGCCTTACTAAGCCTACCACCCCCTTCTCTTTACCTGATACAAGAATGTCAAAGTACCCGCCAGCCTGCAAATCTCAATCTAGCGACGGCATCTGGAATCACACTGCTGTCGATGCCCTTCGGGCACGCCTCCTACGCTCTTGTAGTATGCCCCCTTTGGGCAATACGGTGTAATACACGAAGCAGTTGAGCCATAGCTCTTCAATCGCTATATTCTTGCAATAACGAAGGATCGAAGAGCGAAGTTATGTCTTTAGGCGAAGAGCGAGAGCGAAACCCTAAAGTCTTATTGTTTTGTTCCCGAACAACGATCATTCATTACAGCCGGCCACACCTAAGACTAAAAGCCCGGTCCGGGCAAGCTATATTATGGAACTGATTTGACCAAACTGGGTCTAATGGAACAAGATCTCAATCTTAATAAAGAATTGGAATCTGGAAGGGCCGGCAAGAATCAATGCGATAGCGAGGTTGAGTAGTAGCGAATGCCTGGTTCATACTATAAGAGAGAGTAGATGCGAAGGTTACAATCAAAGATCTTCGCGGGATGGCCCCGAAACACCATAGCATGCCAGCAATAAGGGGGGACATATTAGACATAATCACTCCCATGGTTAGGGGCTATGCCACCCCTATCCTTTAAATTGATGGATTCCCAGGTCTTTTTATTCTCACTGTTGGAAGATTTTTGAAGACGACCTGATCAAGGCGGTTCATAATTTCTTTGCCGAAGGTGCTCTTAAGCCCTAAGTTTGAATTCAAATTCAATTGCCCTTATTCCGATTCCCAAAGTCGAAAGTCCTTCACACTTTCACCAATTCCGACTTACCTTTATTTATAGGATATTTGGAGAGCTTTTTCACTTTTTCTAAAAAATGCTCTAATGCTCGAAGAATGAGTTTGATTCTCCCTATAATCAATTTGAAGGTTTTTACAATCTTGTGAGATAGAACAAGGTATGAAGTAACTCGACCGATAGGGAGAGGAATGGAGTTGGCAACAGCAACCTTTTCTCATTTCTTTCTTTCCCTTTTTGTCTTCCACATGCCTACTCGATTGGATCCTCTTCCCTTCCTTTTTCTAAAATGCCTGATTGGTTTGAAATCAGTTACTGATGCTTTGTTGAATGAAGAAGAAGCTTGTTTCAAAATCATTTGTTCCTTCCGCCTCACTCCTCACTGAAACCAGAAGGCACACTACTAGAAAAGTAAGATAGCTTCCCCTCTGATTATAAAGAAAAGAAACCTCCCAAAATTCATGTTGTACTGAATTAGTGGAGCGGTGAAAGCCCTATATTTATATATAACAAAGATAAAAAGAGAGATGGTCATGTTTTATTATATATTGGGCCGGGTGAAGTTGGATTAGATGTCTTGGGTGACTCTCCAATCAAGGTCCCAATTAGGTTTTCTCTCTTCCAATCAAAAGTCAATTTTTTTGGTGTTTAAAACAAAATTCAATTTACTACTCCAAGCAAAAAATGAGTGGCTTGTAGTGGTTTCTCAATAGGGAAAGTGGTTTCTCTCTAAACCTAAAACTAGATGATGAATCAAAGTTCTTGCTTTTTTGAGTCAAAATCATCTTTTTAGATGTTGGAATTTTGGAAAATACCTTCATCATCAGAGCACGGAGTATTTCAAGTAAGCTAATTTGGATCGAATTAGGACTTCCTGGGGACGGAGTTCTGTGTTCCATAAAAAGCGTTGTTAGTTACAGCGGATCGGGTCTAAGGCTTTGTGACTAACAACATCTTTGACTATTTGAATTATCATTGGTAAACATTGGATTAAAAAAATGCACATCCCAACAAGTGGGATGGATGGATAATTAATAAGAAAAAAGTGTTGGCCCATCTCTAAGACTTGTGAATCAAAATAAGGCTTTTCTAAAGGGGTTGACAAAAGGGGTCCAGTGCTCGCTTAGTGGCAAAGGGATTCACTCTTAAATATGGGCAGGATTATGAGGAAACGTTCAGCCCTATTGCTAAGATTACCACGGCTCATCTCCTTATTTCCATTGCTGTAGCAAGGCATGGGCCTTGTAGTCGACTGGTGCGAGCACGCCGTAAACTTACTACCGCAAGAGAAACTGTGAGCTCCTAACTAGAATACTCCATTTTCTAGATCCCTCCGTGCTTATCCCCCCCTAATGTTTTGTCTCCATGAATATGGAACCTGTCTTGAGGAATCCCTAACGGGTGATGAACAACCATCGAGATAACCACTGAAGCCCAGGGGCAAGATTGATGTAATACGAAGCACTCTCCTTAAACCGCTTTCTGGAATCCTTGTTGTAAGGAACTTTCTTAGTGGGTATTGGCACATTGAACACTAACTTAATCCGAAAGGTCCGATAGTGTGTCAGTAAAGACCCAGCCATGAACTAGCCTCTTCTCCTTCCTTATTAAAAACTACTTAAGTCTTACTAGCTACAGCTTAGTAGAAGACTAACTACAAGTTTCCATCGATCGGCCTCTAATTTCCATTAGGGCAAATGCATTCCCATTGTAACAGCGACAGAGGCTGCCTCCGGTCGAGTAGAGGTAAGGAAGCACCTTCTATAAGATAATTGGCTAGGTTATCTCTATAAAAGAGTCTCGTTCTACTCGTCAACTGGTAAGGCTATTGAGTGGACCTTTAATACTTTGAAGAGAACGCACTAGTTGCAGCCTACAATTCACCGAATAAAGGGAGTCTCACAAGGCGGGATAGATGAAGGTATTGAAGGTTTCTATAGTTTATTTAATTGCACACTAAATCCACTGAAAGTTAAGTAGTGAGAAAGAAGGCACTAACAACCATTTCATGGAAGAAGAAGAGCAATGAAACTTTTCTCCCAGGGCAGTTGGGAGAGAGGAGATTCGATGAACACTAAGAGGGTAGCAATAGTGAGCACAGAAGAACCCCTCTGGATCGGTTTTTTCCGGAGATGAACTCCAAGACCACAAAAGGTGACTTTTCGCTGCACTTGAGACCAAGCCAATCAGAGTCAAGTGGAAGGAGGATGGGGAAGATTAAGATGGAAACCTCTTGACGGGCAAAAGTAGTGATAAAAACCCTCTTTCTTTCGAGACGTAAGAAAGAGCCCATTATGTTCGGAACCAGCAGTCAAGACTAACGAAGAACACAGAAACTGATTCTTAGTCCTGCCATCATAAGAGGAGATAGAATTGAGGAGTGGAAGTGGGAACCCCACAAAGTAAGAACTCTTAATCGACCTCTAGACAATACGGCTATGGCACGACCCTTTCACAAAAAAGGTGAGGACGTATTAAGCGGGAAAGTGAGAGACCTTAGTCTCAAGATGTCCGAGACGAGGTGCCAACCCCTGGAAATGTAAAAAACCCTCCCCTTTATCTACTAGCCTTCGTATCCATCACCTGTTCTAAAGTTCGTCGGTCTTCACCTGTTCTTTGCCAAAAAGTGAGAAAAAGTTCTAAGCCTATCTTTAGTTGGAGTTCTCCTGCTGCCCTTGGGAATTCCATTAATTGAGAGGGAATTTCCTTTGGTTGTTGGTCCAGTTCCAGTATAAATAAATAGGGGCAGCCTTGACGGATGATGACTAAGAAGCCGTCTTTTTAGTATGATCACAGAGCGTCAGTCGGTTCCCCAATTCATTTATGGGGAAGGGGCCTTGTGCCTCCCTACATGCATAATCTATCCCGAGCTAGGTCTCACATGCCGGGACCTCCTTATTTTTGAAGTATGCTTATCAAAGATGTCGAGGGAGCATTTCGTTGCAAGTTTCCGGCCAACTGATGAGAGTTTGCATAGGAAAATAGGTAAGAGATTGAAAGGCGTATTTCATGCAAACCTGTTAGTGATGTACTTCTAATTAGATCAGTTAAGCCATCCGTCAAGGTCAAGCCCTGTCACTCAACTTAGGAGAATCATTCTTTTTCCCCTGACCAGTAAAGTGGTATGTTATTTTATCCTCTCCCATCCCAGAGCAGGAGTAAGCCTATTAGTAGCTGGCACTAGTCTATCTTTCTTTCTTAAGGCGGGAAGGAAAGGCTAAGGCAAGTAAATGCTCACAAAGGAAAGGGCTCATCGAAGTCTCATTTCTTACAACTATCTTTTTTAAGTAGATAGTTCACAATGCTTATTCTATAGATACTTATAAAGCCAACTCATGTTTCCCGTTCGAAAACTCTTTTTCAGTATCACCGTACTCAACATTAGTTGTTTTCTTTTTTATTGGAATGAGGCTGACTTATTTCTTCTATATGTGGAAGGTTAGTAGACTACATCGAGATGGCCCTGTCTTTCATGGAAAATATTCCTCTTTCCATTGAAGACGGTGGAAGCGGCGGTGTCAGCCCTTCTCCCTTCCTTTCTAGCCAAAGAAAACAATCAAGCAGGACTGACACTGACCCCCTGGGAGCCTCTTTCCTTCTATTCCGAAATCTAGAAGGAGAACTCCCAACTCTGGGGCTGATTGAATGATTTTTGTTCACTGCTAAGCTAATCGTTCTGTCCTACTTTACTCTATTATGATACCTTACCCTAGGGTTAGGAGCTAGCTTAAGCCATGCCCTTACTTGACTCCTAATCCCAGATACGCAACTAAGAAGAGAAAGAGCTTATCCCTTGGGTCAACTACCTTTTTAGCTTTAGAGAATCTAGTGAAAGCAGAACCCACGCCTTAAGGAAGAATAGGATCAGTTGGTAAGTAGATTCCCATTCCCTTAGGCCCAGTATTCCTTATTGAAAGCCTTGAACCAAGTGTGGGCTCAATTCCCTTTCCGGGTAAAAGATAGGGCTATTCAAACCAATCTAACCAAGCCACCCAAGAAAATAAAGTTTAGCTAGTCTAAAGCTAGGTGATTCGATTCATCTCTATCAATGACTTAACCACATTCCCAAATTCAACTCATTCAAGCCCAAGTCGACAATAGGAAGAAGAGTTGATTCAATGTTAGCAAAAAGAGCTTCTTTTTCCTCCCCTAGGGAAGTCAGGAAGTAAGATAGCAACAAAGACCCCTTCTTCCGCATCAACTGGTGATTCTTTCATTCTTAAAGAAAGTGGAATAAGTAAAGCTGGACCTTCTCTCTTTTGGCTGTCGATTGCATGCAGTTTGACCGTCATTCACCTTTTTGATTTATTTGAATTTTATTCTCAGATCAAATTAGATACTATGAACTATTAGTATGACTGTATAATAAGCATACAAGACCTAACTAACTAGATTGCTAGTAGTGAGCCGATTCTGTTAACCTGATTGAATCAGCTCTTGTGATCATATCCCATGCTTTAGATCAATGGGAGTGAAGTCTTCCTATCCATCAACATAAAGGAAAGACTCTATCTCCTGTCAACTGCTCTTGGTTAGTGGTGAGGGTCCGAAGGAGAAAGAAGTGGAATTCACTCATGGTAGCATGGTCACAAGAGGAAGTTATTCTTGTTCACGCCTCCACTCTTCTCTTTTCCGAATCCTTGAGTAAGGGCATTGGGATTAGGCCTAAGCACCGCTATTTCAACTGTTGTCGGCATATCCCCAGCTCAAAGGGAGTGACCCCAGGAAAGGTAACTCAATAGGAATTCTCTCTATCGCCTTAGTTTTTCTTGACTTTGACTCTTTCCCTGCTTGGGTGGTATCGTCTAGAAAGAAAAAGTCTTTGATCACGGAGAAGCGATGAAAAAGCCGATTTTAGGAAGTCAATGATAGATATGAATCGAATTCCCTATCAGGGTAAGCCCACCAAGACCGATAATAGTTAGCAGGCGAGACAGGAGTTGAGTGGGCAAATATTCACTCTGGTGAAAAAGAATAAAAAGAATTGTTTGTTATAGTTAAGCCGAGAAAGTCATTGCTAGGATTGAAAGACTTGGAAAGATAGAAAGATAAGTTAGCCTAACAAGGGGTTCCCTTAGGGGCTTGTAGAGGATTGATTCACTGCGGGCGGGGACAACTACACGATTGAAGACATCAACTGAGGGTGTAAGTGAAACCCCAGTTTTCATTTTTACCTCGATTTGTATGTCTTTGTCTCGATTTGCGTGATTTGACCTATTTATGTGTTATATGAATTAGAATGTGCTAAATATGTTATTTATATTCCTAATACATGCTATATGTGCATTCATGAAATTTTCATCAAAATCGACACTAGAAATTTTATCACCGGTTTTAGTGAATAGTATTTTGAACACCTGTCCGCTAAAATTTTTACAGGGGTGTTTTAAACGTTTTAAAACCTAGTCGTTGGGTATTAATAGACATGTGTTTGATTAAAATGGATTTTGAATCAGTTTTGGAATTTTAAAGGTTTTTACACTTTCATTTGCAAAAATCAAGTTTTAAGCCGACTTGGGTGAAAATGTTTGAATGTAAAACTCTTCGTCACCTAAAATAAATTATCTATAATTAGTCTAAGTGTTAATTTAATGTTTCAGCAAGAAATAGTCAAGAAACTAAATTAAAAGACAAGAAAACACTAAAAATACTAAATAAACTAACTAGTTTCCACCTTTGACTTTCTTTTTTTTATTTGACCAAGCTTATATATGCCTAATATACTAAAATAGCTCACAAAACAAAACTCAAAACACCACAAACACACACACATAGCCAAAACCACAAAGGCCATTTTAGCTTTATTTTTGCTCAATTTTTCTCTTATAATTTCCAATACAAAGCCTTTGCACTTGAATCAAAGTTTGTTCTTGCTTGTTGGTCGTTCATTCTACACCTTTCTTGCATCAAACAACATCAAAGGTGAGAGAAAAATTCTAGATCTCAAAATGTCATTTTTATATTTTTGCATATAATTGAATTTTGAACCGTTAGAATGTTGAATTGATGTTATATTATTGCTCAGTGCATGCTAAGGATCGTTTATATGTGTTTATATAAGATTTGAACCATTGTAGCATGAATTTTATTTTTTGGGTATTAAAAGTTGAGTTGTTGGCTATTTGTTGAATATCTGGAGTTGTGGTGGTTGGAATCGATTGTTGTTAGCTTGTAAAAGTTTGTTAAATACATGGTAGTAATGTTGTAATGCCGAAATTTTGATTGTGTTATCGGTGTGAAAGTCCGGAAATTTCAGCCTTGATGCATTAGGGTTTTATGGTTGTTGGGCTTGATGTGGATGGTTTATGGTTGGTTTCTGAGGGGGTGATGTTGATTGAGTGGGTGAGTGTTAGAAACTAATTTGGAGGTTATCGGATTAGTGGAATGTAAGTTATGACTTTTAGAAGTTTGGGTTGTATTTCTTTAAAATGTTGAATTATGCCTTTGGCTGTTTGGGTGGTGTTTGAGTGATTGAATTGTGAGTTGTTGATGGTTAGACTAGGATTTGGTTGTGTGTTTAATGCCTGTTGAGTTGGATGGCCTACTTTGTCATCTAACTTAATTGTTTCATGATTATGTAGTTATTGATTGTTAAATGTTGTTTAATTGATTGTTGAGATATGGATTAATTGATTATTGATTTTTTATTTTTGTTACAAAACCGTGAGGAGCACGCTCGGGGTTAATCCGGGGTGTTACATTGTTAACTAATTGTTATTGTTATTATGAGTCGGGAGTCAGGCAACCAATGTTGTTGACTTCTCAAATTGGAATTGTTATTGTTATTATGAGTCGGGAATCGGGTAACCAATGTTGTTGACTTCTCGAATTGAAATTGTTATTGTTATTATGAGTCGGGAGTCGGGCAACCAATGTTGTTGACTTCTCAAATTGAGTCTCATTGTTGTGAGCTTTGATAATGTTGTGTCACCTCGGGAGGCATCCTGGGCTGCGGGCACAGTTATCATGGCTAATCCCTATCTTGCATGGGCGGAGAGGCCATGGGGTGTGGGTCTAGGCCAAGTTACCTCAGGTTTATGTCATTGAGTTTGAAGGAGTTGAGGAGCATTGAAAATGGTGTGTGGAGCTTCATCAGCAAATGTATCGTATCCTTATTGTATGTTTATTGTTATTGCTGTTGTTGCACTTATAATGTTAATGAAGTTTATTATGTGTTTACTGCTCAAATGATGATTTCCAAGGAGTAGAGTAAATACTGTTAGAGATCTATCGAATCCTCACTAGACTTGTTTTATATAAGCTCACTCTCAATTATTGCATATATACAGGTGTTACCGATCCAGATTACGGGTACGTGCCTCCAGAGGAGGATAATGTGTCATATGTGGATGAGTCCTATGTGCCAGAGTCTTGTCCCTGATTTATGATGTTGTACTCTTTTGTTATATTGTATATTAAACTTAGTTGTTTTGTATTTCACTCAAAAGTTCATGTTATATAAGATGTTGTAAAGATAGTAGATTAAATGTTGCTAGCTTAGTAATCTTGTTTTGGAACATGATTAAGTTTCTAGGTGGGCTATAATCTATTTTGGAAGTGTATGTTATATAGTAAATGTATTATGTTGGAACGGAGGTGCGTAACTATGAAAGAGTTGATGAAAGAATGTTTAATGTATGAAGTGGTTGCGTTGTATGTTGTTAATTTGATTGTGGAGTTGGTTGGTGATTTATGGAGTTTGATGTATGTTGTTCTTAAGGGTTGGTTTAGAGCCCTGATATTCATGTTACTGTCATTATGCTGCCGAAATTCCGTTGCGTCCTGACTGATCGTAGGAGGGGTCGAGTTGGGGTGTGACAGTGCATGCATCCAAGCAGCTTCTTATCCGATCATGGAAGCCGATTATCCAACACGGGGCTATTAGACCATTTCCCGGAACAAAGAAATTACACTTGCTTAGGGATAGCAAGTAGACTGGCTCAAGCAAATGGCCCTGATACAACTAAAGGTAGGGCGGATGTTGAAAGACCAGAAACCTCATAACCTAGATAGAAGACTTCGACTGCTTCCAAGACTGAGTCACTTCACTCGGCATGCAATAAAAAAAGATAATTCATCTCCTTATCAGTTGAGTTACTTCATACCTTTTTTCAACCTCATTAAATCAACTTGCCTATTTTTAACACTTTAAAGAAATTCCATTCCTCTGTCGAGCGTCTACCTTCCTCTCCTTATCAGTCGAGTTACTTCATACCTTGTTCTATCAAACAAGCTTGTAAACACCTTATCGTTCGAGCATCTTCAAACCTATTAGAAGCCCAGTTTCTTTAGTAAGAAATCAATGCGTTGAAAGATCTTTGATCTCAAAGCACTTTTTCCCTAAAAAATTCTATCTATTCTTGCCTGTTTTTTCCATTCGATCTTTCTCCTCTGGCGAATCATGATGTGCGCATGCTGAATACTTTGCTTTAGTAGTGCATTAACTAGTAGTGAACTACCAATTAAGTATTTGGTATTGACACATGTCTTACTAACTATAAGCCTTTGGAATATATAATAAAAGGGTATATTCCTTATGTTTACAACTTTCTCAAAGCAGGCCAACTAAAAGTAGGTATGTCTTCTTTTATTCAACATCCAGTTCGGGTTCATGTCCGGGCTGCTTACCGGCAGAGTGCATGGTGTAGGTATGGTTGGTTAGGTGCTTTGACGCTCGCAAACATTGAACTCAAAGATAAACCCGAATCATGAAACCATTGGTGCATAAGGAAAGGCCTGAATGAAGGACCATACCGAAAGGGGCAACAATGCGACAACATTGAAGGGACTTAGGAGGGAAAATAGACATCCATACGATAGGAGAATGAAGGAATGGGAGGGACGGATTTTCCCTTTCTCCAATAGAGTACTTATGCAAGGCATGAGTCTATCGACAGACTCGATCACAAGCAGGGGTTATTCAATTGATCTATCTACATAAGGATAGCTCATTCAATCTCCATCGATCAGGTCTTCGGGCGAGGAAAGATCTATCGTCCCAGTCCATATGCGAAAGCCTAAGATCAATTCCATCTACCGGAGCAAGGATTTTAGCCATGCCCCCTAGCTCATGTGGAAAGTTCGGGCTGTATGCTAAAATAGAGGATGACAGAAGTGAGCTAGGCCACCTGCCTGATCAAGGTTTCCATCTGAACTAGTGCCTTAAGCAGGAAAGAAGTTTCATTTAATGGTATCGTATATAAGATCGCGACTACTTTTAGGAGTGGATCTTAACTATTTATATAAGAGAAGAAAAAGAGCTTTAGAAGCAGCCAATCTTTTCTTTATGCCCCATGTCTTCCTTGGTCAACAACCAACCACAGCTCTCTATAGTACGTACTGGAAAAAGCCTATCTCTTTCTTTATCGAGAGATTTATTTAGTGTTCAGTGCATTAAATTCTACCTGAGTCCTAAAATGGTATCATTAGTGATAGAAGGACCAACTATCTTTTTGAAGCAGATAGTTCACAGTGCTTATTCTATAGATACTTTTTTATAAAGCCAACTCATGTTTCTACTCAGTTTTCTCATGGAATTTTTCAAGATTTGGCAAAATGGAATGCGGTGCCTAGGTGTGGAAGGAATGGTTTACACGAACGGGATAAAGGTCTAGATGAGCATTTATTTTTATTTTTTTTTGTTATGGTAGTCCAAAGGAGTATCTATGGACTCAATTTAGTTATCTCCCCCTAGTAAGGAGGGCCTCATTTCAAAAAAAGACTTTTATTTATTGTTTATATGAACTTATCTTTTTTCTTTTGATGTACAAAATAATCTTGTCGGCCGGGTTGCTCCTTATGGACGAACTTAGTAAAGCTCTCTATCCGTTCTATCCTTCGTCGCGAGGAATGAATCTTGGATCAAGCGAGCAACCACTGCTTCCTTCTCCTTCGGACCCCTTTCCTTTAGTTTCGCAAGATCCGAAGGAGAACCCGCCCCGGGGCTCACACCCACTTGTCCATCAACAGCAGGACCAAACGTCTGCCCCCCAGGTCATGGCTGCTGGTCAAAAGAAGATGGAAGTCGTCCTGTTTAAACACGTGAAGCTGCATTGTCAATTAATGGAAGTGCGTAATAAGTATCCGCAACTCAATTCCACAGAGGTGGATTATAACTATTTAGCCAAAAATCTTGCAATTTCCCAATTTGATATTGATATGAAAACTGATAATGAAATGGCCAATCTTGCAGCTTGCATTGGTAATTATAAAAAGATCAAATTCATATTAGAGAACTTTTTAGAGTCTTATTATCAAGAAGACGACTAATGTAAGAAAATAATAAGAAAGAAATAGGGGGCAAGGATCGAACTTCTAAAAAGATAGTTCCGAGAACGAAGGAAGGATTGTACCAAAAGATAGTTCTGATAAAGTAAGGAGGCCATGGTCGACGCATTAAGTAAAGGATGCACTTGGCCATGGGAGGGGAGACAGGTGAGGTGGGCCCCCCTCAAAAACTACGACTAAAGCATAGGGCCTAGGAAATGGTACTATACCACCATTTCTCTCTAGACCTACTGAAGGAAAGAACGAATAGTCCGAAAGACAAACAAGGACGGGAATTGCTTCTAGACTTTGAACTGTAAGGTAGAGCTTTAAGCCTTCTCAAGTAAACTTACTCTAGAATAGAATCTTTAAGCAAATGGTTAGTTGCCTTGCTGGCAGGGCTATAGGGTTCTCAATGGTTTGCTTATAGCCTTATTCTATCTTGGTGGAATTTGTTATAAACTATCTATCACTGGGGATTGGCTATAAAGACTGGGCTAAGGGCATCGTTTCAAGATCCACCTAGAATAATGGTTAGCAGCCATTTAACGGAAGCGGACAAAGTCCCAAGGTTTCAATACAAAATCTTTCTCAACCGCGCTCTTAGAAAAGAGTTGCCTACCTGCCATCATTGGGATGGATCGAGTCGAGGGTAGTTCCATGTAAGTAAGGTATTCGGGTAAAGTGACCTTATGCGACGTAGCTACACTTCAACACGAACCAGGGCTCAACCTAAGAGACCTAGTCCTCACTCGATTGTTTCTGGCTAATGAATGAAATAAGTGCAGTGGCAAGGGGTCTTTTTTTACTTCCTAACATGGATACCAAGTTTGGGTCAGAGAATTAATAGTAAGGCGATACGCTCTCCGATGCAGTAGATCAATGCACCAGAAGATTAGCATGTGAGGCGAGAGTGTCCAAAACTAACTCTCATATTCTTTTAGACATAAGGGATGGTCGACGGTTTTGATTCTACGGGTTTTTTCAGTCCTAGGGAATTGGTACAAGTTGTAATCTTCCTATGTGTCTTATCTTATGTGTTTTGGCTGGAGAAGTTAGCGCAGTGACTATGTTTTGTATTCCGGTCTGAGGCATTGTCAAAAATTCGAATTCTAATTCAGATTTTGCTTCTCCACCAATAGGAGACAGGGCTTTCGCAATCCCTTTTAAGGAAGATTTAGCAGAGTGGGAATCATTAACAAATCTTGTGGAATTTTACAGTAGGGCTGGACGACTCGATTTGACTGATTCACCAAAGCCTGTATTGACTTCTTCTCACGATCAAGACCCAGATTCAATTTTGTCACTGCCAAAGAGAGAGTCAGCGGCTGGAGAAACTTCTCGTAATAGATAAAAACTTATTAGAGAGGGAAGCCTGACATAGATATTGATTTGAACAAAGGAACTTAAACTGGTACCAGAAAGTAAACAAGAGATGGAATTCCATATTGAACAGATGACTGACCTACAATAAGACAAAAATCGGATTTCGTCTTCCATTCTCTAAGATGAACTAAAGGGATGTCTCTAAGCAGCCAAGGCCAAGAACAAGCAAGAGTAGTCCTATCTGCCTAGAAGGATTCGATAAAGAGAATGTGAGTGGGTAGGAGATTAATAGACATAGAAAGAGAAGACCAAAAGGAGCAGAAGGCACTCAGTTGTTTATGTGAAATCAAGGAGCAACATGTTACACTTTGACACTTTTTCGAAAAGAGCTCGAAGCAATAAGATAAAAGATAGGATAAGATACTAGCCTTAGCACAGAAGATCAATCATTACATTGAGCCTTAGGCCACTACCAAGGAGCAATGGAGGATCATAACACTTGAGAGATGATCCCTAATTGAAAAGGCGGAGACAATACCTCTTGTTGCGACAAATTGAGTTTCAAAAGCCCATTTATCAATCACATTCTCAGGCACACCAGTCAAAGAGCAATCGAGCCGGTGAAAGTCACATCTTTGACTAATATACACGAGAGGATTCTTTAATCAACCAAAACCTGCAACAGTGTCCAACAATTTGAATTTCTACCACTTACAAGTTGAGAGATGTTCAATTCCCAATGGCAAAAGAAGGATGCAAGCTGAAAGGACTTGGACAAGATATTTTTTACCTGGACAGGAGATGCAGCGCGCTTAGCATCACTCTACATGGGTGTGCTATAAAAATAGGTGAAAAATAAAACTAAACGGATCAATTCCTTTGACCGGTCATTTCGAACTTCCAGTTCTTCTGGATTGCTAATGTGGTTCGATGACGCCGATGGAAGAAACCATTGGAAATTCATCCAACTTTGATCCCCTAAAGGCAAGTGCATAGGCTATAGAATCCCAAAGAGAGCTCATTCAGCTCTAAACAGCTACTGTGCTTATTTGGTCTCTCAGCTACTCGGCTAGCTACTGACCTAATTGGGAGCTTTTCAGTCAAGGTCATTGGATTTAGAGGTCCTTTCTTTCGCAAGAGTCCAGATCATTCCATTGGGGAAAAAGCATGAGTGTTCCATATATAGATGAATAATACCAGTGGAGGCGGACGGTACTAGTGTTCTCACTTACGGAAAAAGGGGCTCCCGCATCAGAAAGAAGAGCAGCACCTCAACCAGCCACAGCCGTATTAGCAGTTCACATAAAATCAGACTAAACCAAGGTCAGAGAGGCCTTAGGCAATGAAATTGTTGAGATGTCTTCAATTTAGACAATGAGGCTTGGAAATGGTATACTTATTGCACCTGGCACTAAGAACTCGAGTACCGCTGCTGCTACAGGGGAGATTTTGAAAAAGAAAAGAAATGCTATTGGACTTGGGCCCTGCCAGTTAATAGTGGAGCTTTACCTGATTCCAAAAGGGATTGATTCCCAGGAAGGCAAATGCTACCTTAACAGAAGACTTGACTAAACTTCTATAACCTTGAATGAAAAAATAGATATTTTGATATATTATTAAGAGAATAACTATTCCTTTTGCTGATTGGAATAATATTCCTTTTATTGCTTGCACATACCATAAAATCAGATATGTTCTTTACTCACTTCGCTATCCAAGCGGGATGAAACTTTACGAGAGTTTCCAGATAAGCAAGAAGGGCTGGATGATGTATTACTGGAGAAGAAGACATATTGAATGGAAAGAATGAAGGTGCGTACGTACTGGATTGACTAGCGTGTGCCAACTATTCTACTTTTTATTTGTTGCTTTTTCACCTCCCCTTATTGGCGCACTCTTTCCCCCAATTCACCGATAGAGAAGAAAGAGATAAGCAATAACCGGACTAGACCAATGAAAGCAGACCAAGGTTTTTATTCATTAGCCAAGCGCACCTATTACAGTAGCGAAAGTAATATGCCTTATTGCCCAGCCGAAGAGCATCTTTATAAAAGAATGAATGGGAAGCAAGCCTGGTCTATATTGCGTTAGTTATGTTAACTTTACCCCCCACATATTCCTCTAATCTTATACTCGAATTCCGTCTCTAAGCTTCCCCCTTAGTGCCTGCTGAGACTTATTTCCTCTCGAAGTTGAATAGAAGTTTCATTTCCTAAGTCTTAGATAATGTCTTTTATTGAGTCCCCATAGTTCATTCATTCCCTTACATAGTATTTAGAGTCATTTTTCACTAAGAAGGCTTGCTATATAAAAAAGAGAATTCCAGATTGAAGATCTCTTGACCCATATACAATTCAGTTCTACATTTTAGCACTGAATTAATGAATAGAGATTGAGCTTCACTTCGCGAGTCGGGAATGACATCATTTATTAAATTGTCCAAACTTATAGCATTGACAAGAGATGAGCTAAAGAGGTGGTCGGGCAGTTGACCAAGCCCTACCACATACAGATAGCAAGCAAGAGTTGCATCGGCTTATCCGAAAAATGAAATTCTTGCCACCCTAGATGCTACTATCTCTTTGCTAAGCACATGAATGCTTGATCGAGAAAAGCAAGCAAAGAAGTAGTAGGATACGGAATATGAAGGGGTTGGAGGTAGAGCTGAAGAGTTGGAGACTACGGTATGAAGCCCTCAATCATGCTCTTGCCAGTGGAATAGATTGTATATACTCTCGCCGATTAAGAAAAATTATGCGTTCCATGAAAAAACATAGGGGTCGTCTATTTAAAAATTCCGTGAGCAGCGATTGAACTGAACATTCCAAGTGCATTCAGCAGGAATCGAACCTACAAATTTTCCCCGTTACTAGGTTGAGCGCTTTAACCATTCAGCCATGGATGCTGTGACGCCCGAGATTTAGCCATGCATTCGATTACTATTGCATACCTTGTTTGCGCATTTCCTTCTGTGCATTATTAAATGCCTTCTTAAATTACTATTCACTACATTTTTAAACTTCATACTATTAATGAATTAGCATTTTTATTAAATCATATTAATTGTTAGAGTAGTGGGAAAAATGAGCAATTGAGCTAGAAGCGATAGGAGAGCTCGTTTAGAAAATGATTTTAGTAGTTCAATGAATAGTGTTACGTAACTAACTTAGAGTTTTAATTAACTAGCACACATGTTCCACTTTAGGCTCGTTTTAAGCTTACTACGCGCATTATAATTGACCACTTAAACACCCAAACTTGACCCCACCCAACCATGCACCTTAAATATCAACTAAAGCTCATAAAATGCAAAAGAAAAAAAAATAAAAGCTGAAAAAACAGGGCAGAAACCCGACAGCCCTTCTTGCTCTTTGGAAGAAATTTTTCATCATCAACTCTTCAATCCAAGCCTAGCCAAGCCTTGAGCAACTAGTGTAGGGTGTTTGCAAGCTTCCTAGGTGCTCCTACGCGCATTGGTGAGGGATTTCACGGTTTATTTTCGCATTTCTAAATAGTTGCTATTTTCTTGATTTGTTGAAAATGTGTTCAAATGCTATTGTATTGATTATCTATGCTATTATACCATGTATATGAATGCTAGAGAACACATTTAAGCCATTGTTTCGCTTTTTAAATGGTTAGAATCGCTAGTTTGATTTTTGGAGTGAATAGTGACATAAATTCTAGGGTTTTGTGAAATCACGCGTTTTAACTTGATTCAATTCTTCTAATAGATGCCTTAGGTGCTAGTAAAGGTAGTCTAATAGCCCTGTGCACTTGCATTGTCCTAAAATCGCATAAAATGTAAAATAGTCGACTTTGACAAAGGGCTTTCGGGGTTAATGCGAATCCAGGTGGATTCGGGCTTCACTTCCAGTATTCTTTGGCTACCTAGGTGCTATAGAAGCTTTGATAACCCTTTTTTGTAGCTCGGATAAGGTATACGTAGTTTAAAGCCATAAGAGGGAATTTGGGGCTTTCGGGGTAAATGTGGGCGTTTGAATGAGTTAGAGGGTTGAGAGGGTTCCTTGAGGGTTAGTTAGAAGGTTGGGAGAGTTTCCTTTGAAAATGGAATCATTAACTTTGGTTTGGAAGAGACATAATTTGAAAAACAAAGGGGTTTACGTGCAATTTCGGTTGACTCACACTTCTAAATCCATGGCATGAATTCTTGAGTGTTTATATGTGGTTTCTAGTTGATTTGGAGCTTGTGGTATGATGCTATGCTTATTTTGTTATACATCCCTTTGTAAAACAGCTTATTAGCTTATATAATTGCTTTTATTCTAACTGCATCGAGGTCAACCTAATTTGTTGATCCTCCTATGTGTTATTGCTTATATTTTTGACATTAACTTGCCATTGTAAAGTGCATTGCATAGTGGTTGCGCAACCATAGTGTCAGGGGCGGATGTGTTGAATATCGGTTGGGCGGCAGAGGGCTTGCCGGTGGATATTCAAACTCCGTGCCCTAGTCCCTCATTCGCCTGGTCCAGAGATTGCCAGGGGATGTTGGGTCATAGGAATATCGGGGTACATCCGGAGTACACCCACTGGAGTGTTTGGGGATTATACCGGCTTATCGTGATCGTGATCGTGGTTTGTGGATCGTGAATGAAGACCAGTGAAGATTGATGTATAGGGGTTATGTGAAATGTATCCTTTAAATGTGTGGTTATTTAAGCTATCATTGTTTCTTCAATTGTCTAATTGTTATTGTTGTTTAACTATATTATCTGTTGCGTTGCACGCCCCGGGACTATATCCCTCACTGGGCAACAGTGGTTGCTCATACCTCGATATATGTTTCAGGAGACGCTGAGGGTGATCCCCAGCTTGTTGAGTTAGTTGAGGAGGAGGAAATTCAGACTGATCCTTTACCTTAGTTGTTGTGCCTGATAGCTTGAGGTGGTTTAAATTCTTGCTGCTATGTGGAAGGCTCAACTGTTTATCTTATGTCCTATTTTTGTGGCCTACGGGCTATGTATATGCTTGTTGTGTAAAGTTGAAGGATAGTAGATTGTGGTGTAGAGTTGGAAGCCTATGTCTTGTAATAACTTATGTTTCTGCTTTTATTCACTTTGCATGCTTGGGAGTGAATGGCTTAATGTAGAATGTGTTATCTTCTAAGTATGTTTTATTGTTATCCTAGATGTCATGGCTACTAGACTATGTTGTAAACAAAGTTCTTGCAGGCTTGTGTGGTTTTGGTATTGTTATTTGCTTCAAGGCTCGGATGGCCTTGAATCTTTATATATATAGCCATGAAAAGTTTGTTTACCTTGTAGTTACCTTATTTACAAGTTTACAGGTTTTCAGAAAGTCCACGGTACAGTGGAGACTCGGTCCGTGTGTCGGGTCCGGACTTAACTTTTAGTTGGGGGTTGGGTCACGGCGTGACATTTAAGTGGTATCAGAGCTATAGATTGCATGAAATCGGGTTAAATTTCTCGGTATGTGGGTAGAGATTTGTTATATGACTTTGTGAATGTATGAGTCTTTGATTTTGATGTGCCTAAGTGAAATTTGAATTAGGAATGAACATGCTAGCATGGAAATAGAATATCAAGAGTCTAGAATGTCAAATATGATCTAATGACTTATGTGTACTTCAAGAATGTGGAATATTTATTTGAACTTCTATGTACTTGACTTTATGTGAATCTATTTGGACTTTTCTTTATGTGTTTACTTATAAATTGCATATATACATATGTATACCTATCATAACACTTTGCATTCTAGCTATTCGAGATGGGGCCCTGCCGTCGTACTGAGAATCAGAATGTTGGTGAAGAACCAGAAGGGGTTCATGGGCAAGAAGCTGATGTGGCAGAAAATGCACCGAAGGTTCAAGAACCGAGCATTACACAGATCTTGGCCACGATGGCCACTGCTATGAACACCATTGCACAGTTTGTGACACAACAGGGTCAGCCGGGGGTTGTTGGAGGTAATCAGGCTGCGAGAGCCGGAGGTAGTGGCCCTACCGGAGGTAATCTGTATGACCGGTTCATTCATCATGGGGCCTACACTTTCTTTGGAGAACCGGACGATATGAAGGCTGAGATATGGCTGAGGAAGTTCGAAAGAGTGGCAGCAATACTTGAGTGCCATGATGATAGAAAGATCACTTATGCCACATTCCTTCTAGAGGGTGACGCTGAAGATTGGTGGCGTACTGTCAGTGAGAAATGGGAAGCCGAAGGGATTCATCTTTCGTGGGCCGACTTTGTCCAAGAATTCCGAGACAAGTACATATCGGTGGTTGCCCGCGAGAAGCGTCAATTTGAGTTCATAAACTTGAAACGGGGAAGTATGTCAGTTGATCAATATGAGGCTACTTTTACCAGGCTTTCCCGTTATGTGCCAGCTTTGATACAGCCGGAGGACATGAAGATCCAGAGATTCATCCTGGGTTTGAGGAGGGATATTATGCTAAATTTGTCTGCAAATAATTTTCCTAATTATGCTGCAGTAGTCTGAGCCGCCTCGAGATATGAGAAACGCAAGGTCGATGTGTTAGCCGAGACCAGTCAATCGAGTAAGCGGTTTTAGTCTCAGAGTCAAGGGTACCAGGGATAGGCTATATCAGTTGGGCAGAGTTCACAACCGAGGCAGACTCAGAGTTATACAGGGCCTACTCAGACTCAGACACAACCAGTTCAGAGTCAGACTCAGAGTCAATTCCGTCGAGCAGTATCCCGTTCGCAGCAGGGTAGTTCAACTACCTCTACTTACAAAACTCCTTCGGGAGGCACTGCTTTAAGACGTCACTAGTAGTACAGCTTCTGTCAGCGTCAGGGCCACACTGAGGATGTTTGTTGGAAGAAGCAGAACAAGTGTACAGGCTGCGGCAGTGATCAGCACCGGGTTAAGGACTGTCAGAAATTTAAGAACCCTAAGGGTCAGACGTCAGCTCAGAACTCTCAGACCAGGGCACCAGCTGCAGTACCACCACCATAAGGACATGCCCGTGTATTTGCTTTGGATGCTGAGGAGCTTCCGGATACGACCGCTGTGGTAGAAGGTATTTTTCTTCTTAATGATCAATCAGTTAAGGTTTTAATTGATTTCGGGGCTTCGCATTCTTTTATTACTCCTACTTGTGCACAAAATGCTAAACTGAAACATGATAAACTGTTGCATGAGATTGTGGTTTATACTCATATGGGTACGAAGTTTGTTACTAGATCTATTTGCAGAGCATGTAGTATTTTTATTGAGGGTCGTGTTTTTCTTGCTGATTTGATTATCCTACCCTTCAATGACTTTGAAATTATATTGGGGATGGACTGGTTAAGTAAATATTAGGCCCAGCTTGATTGTAGAAAAAAGATTGTGGATCTAGAAATTCCTGACCAGCCTGTACTTAAAATAGTCGGCACTAGAAAATCTATGGGAACTCCTATTATTTCTTCTATTAGGGCATCTAAATTATTGAGCAAGGGTTGTGAGGCTTATCTTGCATATTTGATTAATCAACCTGTGGATCAATTGAAATTGAATGATGTACCTATCGTGAGGGAGTTTCCGGGGGTCTTTCTTGATAAATTACTTGGGTTACCGCCTGATAGAGAGATATAGTTCATGATTAACTTATCGCCGAGGACTTCATCTATCTCTAGGACTCCATATAGAATGACTCCACCAGAATTGCAGGAATTGAAAGTTCAATTGCAGGGCTTGCTTGAGAAGGGATTCATTCAGCTGAGTTCTTTACCTTGGGGTGCGCCAGTCCTATTTGTTAAAAAGAAAGACGGATCTCTTTGCTTATGCATTGATTATCGGGGTCTTAATCAGGTAACCATCAAAAACAAATATCCTTTGATTTTGATTGAAGATTTATTTGATCAGTTGCAAGGCGCCAGGGTATTTTCTAAATTTGATCTGAGGCAAGGCTATTATCAGTTGAAGATTAAGAAAGATGATGTTCCTAAAACTGCTTTCAGAACTCGATATGGCCATTATGAGTTTGTTGTCTTGCCGTTTGGTCTTACTAATGCTCCCGCCACATTCATGGATTTAATGCAGAGGGTATTCCATCCTTATTTGGACCAATTTGTGGTCATATTCATTGATGATATTCTTGTCTATTCTAAATCTGAGGCGGAACATGAACAGCATCTCAGAATTGTGTTGCAGACTCTTCAGGAGCATCAGTTATTCGCAAAGTTAGCAAATGTGAATTCGGGCTTAAGCAAGTTGCGTTTCTTGGCCATATTATCTTGCAGGATGGTATTTTTATTGATCCAGCGAAGATTGAAGTTGTGTTATCTTGGAAATGACCTGAAACTATCACGGAGATTCGTAGCTTCCTTGGTTTAGCTAGGTATTATCGGAGGTTTGTCAAGGATTTCTCTAAGATCGCAGGGCCTTTAACTCAACTTACTCAGAAGAAAATAGTATTTGACTAGAGTGATAAATGCGAGGCCAGCTTCCAGGAATTGAAGAAGAGATTGACTACAGCTCCTATTTTTGCTTTACCTGAGGGTTATGATAATCTGGTGATCTATAGTGATGCTTCGACGGAAGGTCTGGGTTGTGTATTGATGCAGAATGGCAGGGTTATTGCTTATGCTTCCAGGAAACTGAAGCCTTATGAACTCAATTATCCGACTCATGATCTTGAGCTTGCCGCTATCATTCTTGCATTAAAGAAATGGCGTCATTATCTCTGGGGCAACAAGTTTGAAATCTTTACAGATCATAAGAGTTTAAAATATCTATTTTCACAGAAAGAGTTGAACATGAGGCAGAGGCGTTGGCTGGAATTACTTGAGGACTATAACTACACTATTAACTATCTTCCGGGTAAGGCCAATATTGTTGCTGATGCTTTGAGCCGAAAGGCTACTGTTGCTAGCTTGATTATCAAGAATTGGGAATTCATGGAAGAATTATGCTTGTGGAAACCTAGTGCTTCAAATTCTGGTATTCAATTCGCAAGTTTGCAGATTCAATCTCTGTTATTATCCAGGATTTGAGAAGCTCAACAGGCTGATCTTCAATTGTTGAAAGTCTTAGAGAATTCTAAAGGGGGAGAGTTGGATTTCAAACTGCACGACGATGGTATTCTCAAATTCAAAGGTAGAATATGTATTCCGAATGATCCAACTCTGAAGAAGGATATTCTTGCTGAGGCACACAGTTCCAGATATACTATCCATCCAGGCAGTACAAAAATGTATAAAGATTTAAAGCAAAACTTCTGGTGGAATAATATGAAGAGAGAAATTGCTGACTATGTTGCTCGATGTCTTACTTGTCAGAAAGTTAAAGTGGAGCATCAGAGGCCTGCCGGGTTATTGCAGCCTTTGGCTACTCCTGTTTGGAAATGGGATCATATTACCATGGATTTCGTATCAGATTTACCGAGGTCTTCGAAGGGTAATGACTCAGTCTGGGTTATTGTGGATAGACTGACCAAGACTTCTCATTTCATTGCTAAAAAGAAGTCTGATTCTCTTGATAAACTGGTAGAGTTGTATATTGAGAATGTTGTCCGACTTCATGGAATTCCAAAGAGTATTGTGTCAGATAGAGATCCCATATTTACATCTCAGTTCTGGCAGAAGATTCAGAAAGCTTTGGGCACGACTTAGAGTTTCAGTACAGCTTATCATCCTCAAACGGATGGTCAATCCGAGAGAACTATCTTAATCCTCAAGGATATGTTACAGGCTTGTATTCTGGACTTCGGTAAGAGTTGGGAGAAGTATTTGCCACTAGCAGAGTTCGCCTACAACAATAGTTATCAAGCTACTATCGGTATGGCACCTTATGAGGCACTTTATGGGCGTAAATGCCGGTCTCCTCTATATTGGGATGAAGTTGGTGAAATGAAGACGGTCGACCCTACTCTCTTACCTGAAATGAACAAAATGGTTGATCATGTGCAGCTTATCAGAAAAAGAATGCTTACAGCACAGAGCCGGCAAAAGAGTTATGCAGATAGACGCCGTCGTGATCTGAAATTTACCGTGGGGGATCGAGTATTTCTAAAAATTTCTCCTCGCAAGGGTTTGATTCGGCATGGTAAATGAGGTAAACTCAGTCCTCGTTATGTGGGACCTTTTAAGATAACTGAAACTGTTGGTGAATTGGCTTACCATCTAGCTTTACCTCCCAGTTTGGGCAGAATTCATTATGTATTCCATGTTTCTATGCTTCGGAAGTATCAGCCAGATCCCTCTCACATACTTGAGCCGGAACCGCTAGAGATCAGTGAAACTTTGACCTACACAAAGAAACCTCTTCGAATTATTGATCAGAAAGTTCAGGAGCTGAGGACTAAAAGCATTCCGATGGTTAAAGATCTGTGGGATCATCACGGAGTAGAGGATGCGACGTGGGAGAGAGATGATCAGATGCGGGAACGATATCCAGAGTTATTCGCCGAATCATGTAAGAATTGCGTGGACACAATTAGTTTAAGGGGGAGAGGATGTGACGCCCGAGATTTAGCCATGCATTCTATTACTATTGCTTCCCTTGTTTGCGCATTTCCTTCTGTGCATTATTAACTGTCTTCTTAAATTACTATTCACTCCGTTTTTAAAATTCATACTATTAACGAATTAGCATTTTTATTAAATCATATTAATTGTTAGAGTAGTGGAAAAAATGAGCAATTACGCAGAAGCGATAGGAGAGCTCGTTTAGAAAATGATTTTAGTAGTTCAATGAATAGTGTTACGTAACTAACTTAGAGTTTTAATTAACTAGCACACATGTTCCACTTTAGGCTCATTTTAAGCTTACTACTCGCATTATAATTGACCACTTAAACACCCAAACTTGACCCCACCCAACCATGCACCTTAAATATCAACTAAAGCTCATAAAATGCAAAAGAAAAAAAAAAGATGAAAAAACAAGGCAAAAACCCGACAGCCCTTCTTGGTCTTTGGAAGAAAATTTTCATCGACAACTATTGAATCCAAGCCTAGCCAAGGCTTGAGTAACTAGTGTAGGGTGTTTGCAAGCTTCCTAGGTGCTCCTATGCGCATTGGTGAGGGATTTCACGGTTTATTTTTGCATTTCTAAATAGTTGCTATTTTCTTGATTTGTTGAAAATGTGTTCAAATGCTATTGTATTGATTATCTATGCTATTATACCATGTATATGAATTCTAGAGAACACATTTGAGCCATCGTTTGGCTTTTTAAACAGTTAGAATCGTTAGTTTGATTTTTGGAGTGAATAGTGATGAAAATTATAGGGCTTTGTGAAATCGCACGTTTTAACTTGATTCAATGCTTCTAATAGATGCCTTAGGTGCTAGTGAAGGTAGTCTAATAGCCCCGTGCACTTGCATTGTCCTAAAATCGCATAAAACGTAAAATAGTCGACTTTAACAAAGGGCTTTCGGGGTTAATGCAAATCCGGGTGGATTCGGGCTTCACTTCTAGTATTCTTAGGCTACCTAGGTGCTATAGAAGCTTTGATAACCCTTGTTTGAAGCCCGAATAAGGTATGTGTAGTGTAAAGCCATAAGAGGGAATTTCGGGCTTTCGGGGTAATCATGGGCATTTGAATGAGTTAGAGGGTTGAGAGGGTTCCTTGAGGGTTAGTTAGAAGGTTGGGAGAGTTTTCTTTGAAAATGGAATCATTAACTTTGGTTTGGAAGAGAAATAGTTTGAAAAACAAAGGGGTTTAGGTGCAATTTCGGTTGACTCACACTTCTAAATCCATGGCATAACTTCTTGAGTGTTTATATGTGGTTTCAGGTTGATTTGGAGCTTGTGGTATGATGCTATGCTTATTTTGTATACATCCCTTTGTAAAATTGCTTATTAGCTTATATAATTGCTTCTATTCTAACTGCATCGAGGTCAACCTACTTTGTTGATCCTCCTATGTGTTATTGCTTATATTATTGACATTAACTTGCCATTGTAAAGTGCATTGCATAGTGGTTGCGCAACCATAGTGTCAGGGGCGGATGTGTTGAATATCGGTTGGGCGGTAGAGGGCTTGCCGGTGGATATTCAAACTTTGTGCCCTAGTCCCTCATTCGCCTGGTCCGGAGATTGCCAGGGGATGTTGGCTCATAGGATTATTGGGGTACATCCAAAGTACACCCACTGGAGTGTTTGGGGATTATGCTGGCTTATCGTGATCGTGATCGTGGTTCGTGGATCATGAATGAAGACTAGTGAAGATTGGTGTATAGGGGTTATGTGAAATGTATCCTTTTAAATGTGTGGTTATTTAAGCTATCATTGTTTCTTTAATTGTCTAATTGTTATTATTGTTTAACTATATTACCTGTTGCATTGCATGCCCCGGGTCTATATCCCTCACTGGGCAATAGTGGTTGCTCATACCTCGATATATGTTTCAGGAGACGCTGAGGGTGATCCCCAGCTTGTTGAGTTAGTTGAGGAGGAAGAAATTCAGACTGATCCTTTACCTCAGTTGTTGTGCCTGATAGCTTGAGGTGGTTTAAATTCTTGCTGCTATGTGGAAGCCTCAACTGTTTATCTTATGTCCTATTTTTGTGGCCTACGGGCTATGTATATGCTTGTTGTGTAAAGTTGAAGGATAGTAGATTGTGGTGTAGAGTTGGAAGCCTATGTCTTGTAATAACTTATGTTTATGCTTTTATTCACTTTGCATGCTTGGGAGTGAATGGCTTAATGTAGAATGTGCTATCTTCTAAGTATGTTTTATTGTTATCCTAGATGTCATGGCTACTAGACTATGTTGTAAACAAAGTTCTTGCATGCTTGTGTGGTTTTGGTATTGTTATTTGCTTAAAGGCTCGGATGGCCTTGAATCTATATATATATATAGCCATGAAAAGTTTGTTTACCTTGTAGTTACCTTATTTGCAAGTTTACAGGTTTTCAGAAAGTCCACGGTACAGGGGAGACTTTGTCCGTGTGTCGGGTCCGGACTTAACCTTTAGTTGGGGGTTGGGTCGGGGCGTGACAGATGCAAAGAGACTCAGCGAGTGAACTAGGTTTTGGTATTCCTTCTCAAGCTTCTATTTCTTCCGTTAAGGGAGATTCGAGAAAAGATGGAATAGGAAGACGTGTTTTCGGAACGAACAAGATACGAGTTGAGATGGGGGAGTTAGCAAAGTTAGACAATATTGGAATGGGCATAGGAACATGTATTGATGTACCAGATCGGCTAATGCTCCTAGGTTGATGCAATGTATTCCACTAGTTGACTGAAGACTTGATTATTGGTATATCGATCGGTCCAGCACAGATTAATTTTGGAGTCGGTTCGATAGGAAGCTTTTGAAAATGCAGTGCACCTAGGTAAATAAGGAACTAGATGAATACAAAGGTTAAACGAGCATCCCATACCCAAAAGGTGCCCTAAATAGGTCTTCCTTGAAACCTCCCAGTAACTAAGGTAAACAACGTAGAAAAAGCACCCATTTTTGTACCCGTTCCGGAAGAGCGAAGAAAAAGGGAATGTTTTGTTAATAAGAACAAAAAAGTGTTTATAGTCGTAGCGATATAAACAAGAATAATCATCCGAGCCACATGAACATGTACATACAAAATACAAGAATTTCTACCTTGCTGAAGATCTAGTAGTGCTACCCGAAGACTTAAATAAATAGCCATTGCTGAAAAGAACAACCGAGATCCAATGAGAATTTGCATGTAGCTTCTACTCTTTGACATAAAAAAAAAGGTTGTAATAATGAAAGGGACATTTGCAAATTTGGTCCTAGCTAGTGGAACAAAAAAAACATGGATCTATATTCAATACGCAATCAAATGATTTCTCCCACAAAAATTGAAAAATTCCCTTTGCTTTCTTTTCGCTCCGCTCGTGCGTGGCACTCCTTGCTCGCGGAGCGGCATACCGAAAAAGAAAGGAGTCAATGAAATTAGCAGACTGATCACTAAATAGATAAGATACATTGCTGGAAAGGCTCGGCTTCAAAACCATATGTGGGGCTTTCACCTCATACAGCTCCGTCTCGGAATCAGGACTCAAATGAAGATACTTTTTTGATTTTATTGGCGCCTCCGCCAAGATTCACACCATTCGTGAAAAACCCTCCTCATTTCCCGACAAGCGCGTTCCTTGCGAAGTTCTATCCGCATAAGGTCCTCCCAAAAATTGAGAAGCCCCTGAGCAACGCGAAGACATTTTACGTTCTTCCACAATTCAACTCTGATAGCCTCCTTTGATAACCCGGGAGAAGGGTTAGGTTGCTGCTCCATCTCTTAAGCCGGAGGTTCGTTGAGATCTAGCTCCAATTCACGGGGGAGGTTAAGATCGAGAAATGGGCATCTCGAAGGGCCGGCATTGCTTCCGCTGCCTCCAACGAAAAGAGGCAGGTTCTCTATTTGAGAAACCAAAAAATTGAGAAAGTCAAGATAGAAAGGGCCACACCAAGACAAGCCACAATCCCAAAATGCGCTAGTTAAGAAGATGAAGGAGATATTGACAAAGAATTTAATCAAAGAAATCCATAGTATACCCGAAAAGAGCTTTTTCATGATAGAGATTCCAATTGTCGCAGCTGGTTCTGAACGCTGGATGTTATAACAATACGTCATTAGTTAACATTCGAGCTTTCCAGGCCAGATCATACTATTTCGCCACAAGGGGCTGTGGGAGTTGAACCCAATTCTTTGCCACAAAGCCCCACTCAAGAACAAGACGACTTAGCGGCTATAAGAAAGGAATGAGATTGAATTTGCATAAATTAAATTTCTCCCTTTACTCCAAGGAAAGCTCCTTTTGGTCTAAGTTCTTCAACTTGCATGTTGTTAGGCATATATCTTATTCTCTCTCTCTGTATACGCCATTTTCTCTCTATATGAAATTTTTTCTCTTATCTTAGATGATTGAACTTCTTTTCTCGACCAGCGGGATAGGAAGGAAGAGATTGCTTGCTTGCGACAAGTAAGTGAAAACTGAACTTGCTCTACCACCTTATGAGGATGTTAAAACTGAACAAGCTCTCCCACATGGGCCAGTAAGATCAAACTTTTCTAGCCCTTTTTCAAATAGTACACCTGGATGCCTAACATCTTCCTTCTAGTTGACAACCCCGGGAGGGAACTCCTTCTTTAGCCCATCAGCCGGATCCTAGCTACCCCCTTCTGTAACCAAGAAGCCTTCTCTCGTTGACAACCATAATGCTACACATGTGTCATATATGCATGTAAGATATGTTCATTCACATGTTCACATCAGTGGTAGCTTGAACAATTTATCCATTCTCTACTCTGATAGCACGTCTCATTCATGTTCCAAGCAGACTGTCTTGATGCACAATCAATTAGTAGCAAGTTGACTTCATCCCCGAGGACCGGTCCAGTTGAAGACCCTTTGGGCGTAAACTACTCTATTATCCTGCATTCTTCATTCTCATTAGAGACAGACAAGCTTTCTTATTCGAAAAAGAGCTGACGAAGTTCAGTCGTTGTTCTCTTATCTCTTAATTAAGATATTTCAAAATTGAGAATCGTGAGACTGGCCCAACCTAATAAAGGGGCTTGAATCGGTATTTTGTTTAGGGATAACCCCTACTAAGGAAAGAATGAGAAATAGCGTTAACTCCACTTGTTGGTATTTGTTGGTACGCATGCTTGTATCAGAGTTCGAACCTCTCTAGTTGAGACTGCTGCTAGCTTTCCATCTACTGGATCACTAAAAGCTAATAATAGGGATCAAAACCTCACTGTCCTTATGAGTGGTATTTCTACAATTTGTATGTGTTAAGCATATAACTATCCTTAGTTCCTAGCCTGGATCCAACTCCTCCCATTGGTTACCTTCTCCCTCTCTTTTTCGATATGGCAAGAAGACCTAACGGAACAAAGCCTTTATAGAAGGCCAGGATAATAGTTAGCCCTCTTGCTCTTATAGTCCTCCTTCGTGTAGTAAGGATTCAAATCAAATGAATTACAACTAAGAGCTACAAGCAGATAAGCATAGGATAAGTAGTAACTACCTATGGTATACTACTTTCACTGGCTTTATAAAACTAGCAGCACATGATGGAATAGTTTTTGTTCCCGCTGACTGAGTAGAAGAAGGTTAGATTTCCTTACCATGAATAATTGAAAGACATCATTTTAGGTCCATAGTTGTATTCAGTAAGTTGGTTAGCTCAATTCCAATCTTTCAGCCTAGCACTAATTCTTACTGGAAACGCAATGCCAGGAGTCATTCTAGCTGGAGACTGAGACTTAGCTTGAGACTGAACTTGAGCTAGAAGCCGAACTACTTACCAACAATTTTTTTTTATCGCTTTCTACCCGCAAGAGGAAAGGAAGAGGTTTAGGGGAGAGGGAAGGGGACCAAGAAGCAGGGATCGAACATTCAGTTCAAGGTCGAGACCTTATAGTTACATTTAACACAGAAAACTACTAATCTTTGGGGTTACCTTACTATCATTAAAATAGATTCAGATATGATTGGAGTCACTTGACAAGGGCATCTCTATTGGATCCCCCGGTTGGCACTAAAGAATGAAGCTTCCCCTTAAGTTTCATTTCGTTCCGTCAGGTAAAGAATACATGTTGCAAAAGTTTGATGATTATTTGAAGTAGCATGGTGTAATACCCGAGCTCGGAACATGAAATTTTTCTGTTTCTTTTTCTGAAAATTATATTTTTCTTAAATTCTTTGATATTTAAATGTTATTCGTTTATCATCGCAAAGTGCATTGCATTTCGAGAGCGATAGTTAGAAGATGATTTCTAGTCCTTAGCAAATAGTGAAAACTAGTATTTAGTGTTTTAATTTTAGTATTTTAGTTGTTGTTGACTAGAATTATAATTATGATAGTTGAATTAAGTTTAAAATGCATAAAATGAACTGGTTTGACCAGGTTTAGTTAGCTTTGACCAAAGCCTTGACCATTGACTATTGTTGTCATCTTTTAAATAAGCATAATACATTCAAAAAACAACACAAAAGCTGAAAAAAAAAACAAAGGGGAAGCCGAGAGGTCCAAGGGAAAAAGAAAAAAGAAAGATTTTCACTCAAATCTTTGATTCTTCACGAGGACTTGCATGGGATCATTTTCAAGGCTTCCAACGCGGTTTTCCTAGCACCTAGTAGCGTCTAAGGTGAGAGATGCATCGTTATTTGCGCATTTGAAAATATTGTATCTAAACTTTAATTTTTGTGATTTAGTAGTAGATTGTTGTTTTATATGTTTTGTTGCATAAAGAATGTTCCTTGATGATTGTAGAACATGTATTTGTAGATTTTTTAGCATTTTCTATGCTTGAATATAGCTATTGCAATTTAAATTGACAATGGAATAGTAAAATATGAATAGTAAACCCCCGTTTCGTAAAAGTTGCTCCGTATTGCGTTCTGTTGATGTGGAAAGATGCTAGATATGCTAGAATGCTTAAATGTATGGTTTAATTGGGTTGTGTAATGGAAAAATAGAGAAAAATGCCTTGGTTTATATTGGGGTCATTCCGGTCTAGTTTGGTATTTTCTCATTTTGCGTGATGGCATTGTCTCGGGAGGCCATATAAGAACCTTTGGTGTGGTTATGGCATTGGTTGGGTGTTTGGTTAGGGTAGTTGTAGTTTAAACAAGCAAAGGGGAAAATCGGGGTTTTGCGGGAACTCTAGGTTAAAGTACGGTTTTGTGGCTTTTAGTTGTACCTTATAGTGTTCTAGGATGAGTGGTGAAGTCGGTTTCCAAAACTCGTGGCTCGTTTGGAAGTAGTACCATTTTGAAAGTTGGGGTCATTGTATGATTTTGTGGTTTTTATGGAGTTATGCTTTTAGAATACTTATTGTTGGTTATTATGAATGTTAAAGTTGATTATGATTGAAATGTATATCAACTATTGCTATTGCATGCAGGAGTAACCTACTTCGTTATTCTCCCACGTGTGGCTCTATCGCTCGATTGTTGCATTGTTTATTATATTGCATTCATAGAGTCAGACGCGGGTATGATGAGCCTCTTTGGGTAGCCTCGGGTTGCCAAGGTTGGTTGCTCTAACTCCGTGTCCTATTCCCTTTCTTGCTTCGGTTGCCTCCCAGGGAAATTTGGGTCATAGTATTGATTGGGTACTTCTGGGGTATTCCAAACTGAAGTTATAAGGGGGTGGGGCGGGCGCGTGGTCATCGAAATCGTGATTGAAGTTGCTTGTGGAAAGTGAATCGTATCCTTTAATTGTGTGGTTATAGATTAAATGCTTATAATGCTTGTCTTGACTTGATTAATTGGCTTAGTCTTATTGATCTTGAATGCTTGGGTTGATTGTTCTACTTGGTTATTTGCATTGCACTTTTCTCTCACCTCTGACCTGTGAGACCAAAACCCTCGCTGAGCAATAGTTTTTGCTCATCCCTTTCTATACTATATTTTACAAGAGTAGTCGAGGTTGATCCCATTGAGGTGGTTAAGGAGGAGGAGGAGCAAGTGGAGGTGTTTCCTTGATATCACTTTCTTTGCTTAGCTGTTGGTTGGTTGCCAGACTTTTGTGCGGGCCATGCTTGATGTGTATATTGCTTGGTTGTCGCTTTATTTTGAGGCTTGTAGCCTTGTATGTAATTTCTATTTTGAGGCCTCTATGGTCTTATATTGTAAAAGTTGAAAGGTTGTAAAGTTGTAAAGATATATTCACGTGACTAGTAAAGAATTGCATGCGAAAGTTTTAATTGCTTAGTGGCATAAGTACTTGTATAGTATGGATGACATTTTGGGTTTTATCACATTGGTTAATGAAAGAATGTATGTTTTCAAAGGAAATGTCTTGTTTTAGGTAAATATTGTAGTTTCTGCATATATTCTATTGAATGTAGCGTTTTCGGATCGTCCATGGTATAGAGGAGAATCCGTCTATGTGTCGGGTCCGGACTTGGCCTTTTGCGGGGTTGAGTTGGGGCGTGACATCTTAGGTGGTATCAGAGCATGATAGTATTGCATGAGTCGGGATATGTTTCTTAGACTGTGGGGTAAAGGTCTAAAATGATAAAGTGTATTTGTGTGTTTGTTAATTGGAAAGTGTTATAGTATGTTATGTGAATTTGGAGTGCTTATGTGTTTAAGTGAACTAGTTTGACATGTCAATCTATCTCGTGTTATGTGAATTGTGTGATAGGATATTTGATTGTTATTGACTTGAGTGTTATCTAATCTTATGTGTTATATTTTTGTCTATAAACTGCTTTTATATGTTGCCAACTACTATAAGTTGTTACTATGCCGCCACGTCATCGTACTCGTGGTCAAGAAGCAGAGGCAGAGGAAGAAGCAGTAGAACAGGGTCAGCAACCGATGCCTGAACAGTTTATGGCTACTATGGCCGCTGCAGTTGACCGGATTACTTAGGTACTACATGAATAAAGGCAGGAAAAGAATAATAATCCCCAGGGAAATCAAGTTAATCCTGGTGGACAAGGGTATAGGGCTGAGAACAATCAGTTGGCGAAATTCTTGCCTTTTGGCGGAGTTCGCCTACAATAATAGTTACCAATCTACTATAGGTATGGCTCCCTACGAGGCATTGTATGGTCGTAAATGCAGATCCCCGTTGTATTGGGAAGAGGTTGAAGAGATGAGAACAGTTGATCCGATTGTGTTACCTGAGATGATTAAGATGGTGGATAATGTTCACCTTATTCGCCAGCGTATGCTTACAGCTCAGAGTCGTCAGAAGAGTTACGTTGACAAGCACCGTCGGGATCTTGAGTTTGCTTTGGGAGATCAGGTGTTCCTTAAGATTTCTCCTCGAAAGGGGTTGATTCGGCACGATAAGAGCGGGAAACTTAGTCCTAGGTATGTGGGTCCGTTTGACATCACCGAAAAGGTGGGTCCTTTAGCTACAGGTTAGCTTTACCTCCGAGCTTGTCGAGACTGCACGATGTTTTCCACGTGTCAATGTTAAGGAAATATCATCCAGATCCTTCATATGTACTTGAACCAGAACCTTTGCAGATTGAGGAGAAGTTAACTTATGAGGAAAAATCGATTCGAATTGTGGATCGGAAAGTTCAGGAGCTTCGCAGAAAGAGTATTCTGATGGTAAAGGTTATGTGGAGTCATCACGGGTTTGAGGAGGCAACTTGGGAGAGAGAGGACCAGTTTCAGAGTTAGTATCTGGAGTTGTTTGTTGGTCAGGTAAGAATTGCGTCGACGCAATTATTTTAAAAGGGAGAGGGTATAATACCCAAGCCCGGAACATGAAATTTTTTTGTTTCTTTTTTATGAAAATTATATTTTTCTTAAATTCTTTGATATTTAAATGTTATTCGTTTATCGTCGCAAAGTGCATTGCATTTGAAGAGCGATAGTTAGAAAATGATTTCTAGTCCTTAGCAAATAGTGAAAACTAGTATTTAGTGTTTTAATTTTAGTATTTTAGTTGTTGTTGACTAGAATTATATTTGTGATAGTTGAATTAAATTTAAAATGCATAAAATGAACTGGTTTGACCAAGTTTAGTTAGCTTTGACCAAAGCCTTGACCATTGACTATTGTTGTCATCTTTTAAATAAGCATCATACATTCAAAAAACAACACAAAAGCTGAAAAAAACAAAGGGGAAGCTGAGAGGTCCAAGGGAAAAAGAAAAAAAAAAGATTTTCACTCAAATCTTTGATTCTTCGCGAGGGCTTGAACGGGATCATTTCCGAGGCTTCATACGTGGTTTTCCTAGCACCTAGTAGCATCTAAGGTGAGGGGTGCATCATTATTTGTGCATTTGAAAATATTGTATCTAAACTTTAATTTTTGTGATTTAGCCATAGATTGTTGTTTTATCTATTTTGTTGCTTAAAGAATGTTCCTTGATGATTGTAGAACATGTATTTGTAGGTTTTTACCATTTTCTATGGTTGAATATAGCTATTGCAATTTAAATTGACAATGGAAGAGTAAAATATGAATAGTAAATTCCCGTTTCGTAAAAGTTGCTCCGTATTGCGTTCTGTTGATGTGGAAAGATGCTAGATATGCTAGAATGATTAAATGTATGGTTTAATTGGGTTGTGTAATGGAAAAATGGAGAAAAATGCCTTGGTTTATATTGGGGTCGTTCCGGTAGAGTTTGGCATTTTCTCGTTTTACGTGATGGCATTCTCTTTGGAGGCCATGGAAGCACCTTTGGTGTGGTTATGGCGTTGGTTGGGTGTTTGGTTAGGGTAGTTGTAGTTCAAACAAGCAAAGGAGAAAATCGGGGCTTTGCGGGAACTCTAGGTTAAAGTAGTGTTTTGTGGCTTCTATTCAAACATTATAGTGTTCTAGGATGAGTGGTGAAGTCGGTTTCCAAAACTTATTGCTCGTTTAGAAGTAGCACCATTTTGAAAGTTGGGGCCATTGTATGATTTTGTGGTTTTTATGGAGTTATGCTTTTAGAATGCCTATTGTTGCTTATTATGCTTATTAAAGTTGATTATGATTGAAATGTATATCAATTGTTGCTATTGCGTGAGGGAGTAACCTACTTCGTTATTCTTCCACATGTGGCTCTATCGCTCGATTGTTGCATTGTTTATTGTATTGCATTCATAGAGTCAGGCGCGGGTGTGATGAGTCTCTCTGGGTAGCCTCGGGTTGCCAGGGTTGGTTGATCTAGCTCTGTGTCCTATTCCCTTTCTTGCTTGGGTTGCCTCCCAGGAAGATTTGGGTCGTAGTATTGATTGGATACTTCTGTGGTATTCCAAACTGAAGTTATAAGGTGTTTGGGCTGGAGCGTCATCATCGAAATCGTGATTGAAGTTGCTCGTGGAAAGTGAATTGTATCCTTTAATTGTGTGGTTATAGATTAAATGCTTATAATGCTTGTCTTGACTTGATTAATTGGCTTAGTCTTATTAATCTTGAATGCTTGGGTTGATTGTTCTACTTGGTTATTTGCATTGCACTCTTCTCTCACCTCTGACTTGTGAGACCAAAACCCTCGCTGAGCAATAGTTTTTGCTTATCCTTTTCTATACTATATTTTACAGGAGTAGTCAAGGTTGATCCCATTGAGGTGGTTGAGGAGGAGGAGGAGCCAGTGGAGGTGTTTCCTTGATAGCACTTTCTTTGCTTAGCTAGTGGTTGGTTGCCAGACTTTTGTGCGGGCCATGCTTGATGTGTATATTGCTTGGTTGTCACTTTATTTTGAGGCTTGTAGCCTTGTATGTAGTTTCTATTTTGAGGCCTCTATGGTCTTATGTTGTAAAAGTTGAAAGGTTGTAAAGTTGTAAAGATGTACTCACGTGGCTAGTAAAGAATTGCATGCGAATGTTTTAATTGCTTAGTGGCATAAGTACCTGTATCGTATGCATGACATTTTTGGTTTTATCACGTTGGTTAATGAAAGAATGTATGTTTTCAAAGGGAATTGTCTTGTTTTAGGTGAATATTGTAGTTTCCGCGTATATTCTATTGAATGTAGGGTTTTCGGATTCTCCACGGTACAAGGGAGACTCCGTCCATGTGTCGGGTCCGGACTTGGCCTTTTGCGGGGTCAGGTCGGGGCGTGATACCTAGGATCCGTCATCAGTTTATCTACTCCTACACTCCACAGCAATACCCTCATCAAGGCTATGCAGTACCTCTAGCACAAGGTTATCATTTCCCCAGGGCCCATACGGCACCACGCTCATCAAAGCAGTGGCACCCCCTGTGAAACCCCACTTTTCTGCTTATCTCGTTTTACATGTTATACCTCGTTTTGCATGCATATGACTTGTTTATGTGCTATAGGACCTAGAAAGTTATAATTTTGATGTCAATACTCCTAATACGTGCTAAATGTGTATTCATGAAATTTTCATAAAAAACGGGATCATAAATTTTATCGTCGATTTTTAGTGAATAGTATTTTGGACGCACGTCCGCTAAAATTTTGAAACTGGTCTTTTTAACCCTTCTAGACCTAGTCCATAGACTTTAATAGACCTGTGATTGATAAAAACATATTTCAAATCGGCTTAGGAATTTATTAGGATTTTTACATCGACTTTTACAAAAACCAAGTTTTAAGCCGACTCGGGTGGAATTCTTTGAATGTAAAACTTCTTATCACCTAAAAATAATCCACTTGAGATATCTTGGGGTTTGCATAATTATTTTGAGCCTTGGTGAGTAATAAAATGCCTTTAAAGTCAATAAAATACTAAAAATAATAAGTTTTACTAACTTAAACTATTTTATATATTAACTAATTTGCCTCACATTAGTTACACACACTCACATAACAAAAAAACACACCCAATTGCACACACAAGGCCGAGAGAAAGAAGGAGAAAAAGAAAAGAGGATTTTCAAGGTTTTTCAATCAAATTTTAAAGAAAAACTTGGTTTTTGTCCGTAAAACTTCGCACCGACTTGGATTCTGCTTGTTGGGCACGCACTTCACGCATCCCTAGGCTTTTATCGATCAAAGGTGAGAGAAAAATTCTAGATCTCAAAATGTCATTTTTATGCTTTTGCGTATAAATGAAATTTGAACTGTTAGAATTGTAATATGATGTTAGATTATTGCTCCTTGCATCCTAAGGATTGTTTAGTGGTAATACTACGAATTTCTGTCGGATGTAGCATAATTTTTATTTTTCGGGTATTAAATTTTGATTAAATTGTTCAAGGTTGAATTAATTGAGTTGTGATGATCGAAATCGATTGCCGTTGATTTCTAAATACTTGATAATTACGTGGTAGCGCTGTTGTAATGCCGAATTTTCGATTACATTGTTCGTGTGAAAATTCGGAAAATTCAGCCTTGACACCTTAGGGTTTTAGGGTTATCAGGCATGGTTTGGAGGTGTTATGGTGGATTTCCGAGAGGGCTAATGTAGTAGGTTGAATGGGTGAGTGATAGAAACTGATTGGGCAATGTTTGGGTTAGTAGAATGTAAGTTATGAATTTTAGAAGTTTAGGTTGTCATTCTTTAATTCCTTGAACGATGCCTTTAGATGATTTGGTGGTGTTTGAGTGTTGAATGGTGAGTTGTTGATGAGTAATTTAGGGTTTAATTGTGTATATAATGCATGTCGGGTTAGATGGCTTACTTTGTCATCTAACTAAGTTATTGTTGTTTAAATAATAATTGATGCTATCAATGATGAATAAATGATGATTGATTGATGATTGATGGTGATTATGGAGTGTTGGTATGTGTGTACCACCTCTCGGGTAGCGTTGGGCTGTCGGGTTGATAACGGCATGACTGCCAGAGGCTACCCCCAGCTCGCATGACGGAGGTGTCATGGAGGGAGGGGCTAGTGAAGTACCTCGGGTGCATGAGTAATAGGGAGTTATAAGAAGAATGGTTGAGATCGTGATGGCGTTTGGAGCTACACCAAATAGAGTATCCTTTATTGAATGGTTATATAGTTATGTGATGATAGTATTATTTATGTTATTGTGTGTTTACTGACTCAAAGGATTATTCCAAGGAGTTTAGTAGACCTTTCTCGAGATCTATCGGATCCTCATTGGGCTTATTTATATAAGCTCACTCTCTATTATTGCATGCTTACAGGTGTTGCAGAGCCGGATTACGGGTACGTGCCTCCTGAGGAGGAAAATGTGCCTTACGTGGACGAGTCATATGTTCCAAAGTCTTATCCGTGATTCGGTGCTGTTATTTATCATGTATATTAGTTTAGTAGCCTTTTCTATGTTTTATAGTTCTTGTTGTATAGGATGCTGAAAAGAATATGAATTAGTTGTTATTATTCTAGCAGCTTCTTTTGTATATGGTTAAGTTGTTAGATGGATCTCAACTTATTTTTGAAATGTATGATAAGGTTGAGATATTGTATGTTATGTTGGAACGGAGGCAGATAACGAGGACTGATTATTGTAATTTACGGTTATGTTGTGTGTTGTTATGCTGTTGAGGAGTTGTTGTTTGTATGGTTATGGAATTGGATGTTTAATGTTATTAATGAGGTTGGTTTAGAACCTCAGTATTCTATTTACTGTCGTTATACTGCCGAAATTCCGTTGCGTCCTGACTGATTGTAGGTGGGGTCAAGTTGGGGCGTGACATTTAAGTGGTATTAGAGCGCATGTTAGTTGTTAGCCGGGGTATTCTCGGAATGTGGGTAATGGACTTAGCATGAAATATGTATGAAAAGAAAGAAAAGTGAATTATGTATTGATATGACTAAATGATTAAGTGATTATGTGATTTAAGTGCTTATGTGATTATCTGATCAATTTGCTTATGTGATTGAAGCTTATGTGATCTATGTGCTTTATATGAGTTTGTTGTTTATGTGTTAAAAGTTGTATATAACCTGTTTATGTGCTATAACCTGTGCTAACTCTTTGATTAGTACGATGGCCGATAGACCGAGGACTCATGGTAGGCTCGAGATAGTAGATGAGGTTCCTGGTAATGTGGCACAGGGCCGTGATGGGGGTGATGACAGGTTAGGGGCAGCATTGGATCGGATTGCAGATTTGATGGCTGGACAGGCCCAGTTGTTAGCGAGTCAGGCTGCTCAGACTCAGGCATTGCAGGCCCAGATACAGAGTGTACAGGGTGGTAATCACGGTCGAGGTACTATGAAGGATTTTCTAGGGTGCTATCCTCCTAGATTTCAGGGAGAGCCTGATGATAGGAAGGCCGAGTCATGGATTAGTAAGTTAGAGAAAATTTTTGATCCTCTCGGGTACACTGAATAGAGGAAGGTGACTTGTTCTGTCTATTTGCTTGATGATGAGGCAGAGGAGTGGTGGCGCACTCTAAGAGCCAGTTGGGAGACCCGGGGTGTTTCATATGTTTAGGATGCCTTTCTGATTGCTTTTAGGGATAAATATGTCCCGAGGGTTGCATAGGAGAGGAGAGAGGCTGAGTTCCTGTCTTTGGTACAGGGGGATTCTACTGTGGCTCAGTATGAGGCTACATTCACTAGGTTGTCCCGGTATGCACCGGAGTTTGTAGCAGTGGAGGAGAGGAAGACCCGTAGATTTATGTTGGGATTGAGGCCTGAGATTCAGGATGCAATGGCTCTGAATCGCTATGATATCTTCACTGAGGCTTTTGATGCAGCTTCTAGGTTAGAGAAAAGGAAAGGGGATCAGATTGTCTCCAGTCAACCTAGTAAGAGGCCGTATCAGCCACAGGGCCAGCAGGTTATATATAGGCCTCCAGTACAGCAGGTTGTCTACAGGCGATCAGCCCAGCAGGGTTCTTATAGGCCACAGGGTCAGCAGAGTTACTATCGGCCTAAGTTTCAGCAGGGGCCATATCAGGTTCAGACTTAGTATAGGCCAGTCCAGTCTCAGGGTCAGTACAGGCCTAGTGTGGTGAGACCTCAACAGTAGTGTCACGCCCCGACCCGACCCCGCAAAAGGCCAAGCCAGGACCTGACACACGGACGGAGTCTCCTCTGTACCGCGGACGATCCGAAAACCCTAAAATCATCGTAATACTTGCGAAAGCCATAAAACAATTCAAACAAGCCAACTTTCTTTTAAAAACATACATCCTCTTATTAACCAACTTTCCAAACCAAAATGCAATGCATACTACACAAGTATTTATGCCACTAAACAGTTAGCTATTAGCAAGCATTTCTTTACTAGTCACAAGAGTAAACTTTTACAGCTTTACATTCTTTCAACTTATACAACATAAGACCGTAGAGGCCTCAACTAGAAAATACATACAAGGCTACAAGCCTCAAAATTAAGCGACATCCAAGCAATATACATAACAAGCAAGGCTCGCACAAAATCTGGTAACCAACCACCAACAAAACAGAGAAGTGCTATCACGGAAACACCTCTACCTGCTCCTCCTCCTCTATTACCTCGATAGGGTCTGCTTCAACTACTCCTGTAAAATATAATGTAGAGAGGAATGAGCAAAACTATTGCTTAGCGAGGGCAATTGGTCTCAAGGACGGAGATGAGAGGAGTATGCAATGCAATTAGTCAAGCAATACATACAAATCATATAGAGATACAACCAAAGCCAACAACAAAGCAAGGCAAGTATTTCAAGCTGCAAACACTCATTCAAAGGATACGATACTCTTTTCATGAGCAACTTTCAAACACAAATTCGATGACGACGCGCCGGCCCAAACCACCTTATAACACCAGTTTGGAATACCCCGGAAGTATCCATCAACCTACGACCCAAAACTCCCTGGGAGGCAACCCAAGCGAGAAGAGGGAATAGCAGCGGAGCTAGAGCAACCAACACTGGCAACCCGAGGCTACCCAGAGAGGCCCATCACTCACGCGCGAGACACTATGCAATGCAAGACTCGATACAAGGCGATAAACAAGCGATAAAGCCACACGTGGGAGAATAACAAAGTAGGTTACTCTCGCACGCAATAGCAACAATTGATAAGCATTTCAATCCAAAACAATTCAAACAAGTATTTCAAGCAACCCTAAGCATTCTATAGACATAAAATCAAGAAAACAAGCAAAAACACAAATCGGCCCCAACTATCAAAACCCTACCATTTCCAAACGAGCCACGAGTTCTGGAAACCGACTTCACCAACCCTCCTAGGTCACCATAAGGCACGTCTAAGGACCTCGAAACCCTACTTAACCCTAGAATTCACGCAAAGTCCCGTTTTCCCCCTTTGCTCGTTTGAACTACAACTATATCAACCAAACACACAACCAACACCATAATTGCACCAAAAGTGCTTCCATGGCCTCCCGATACAATGCCAACACGCAAAACGAGAAAACGCCAAACTCAACCTAAACGACCCCGACTTTCACCAAGGCTTAATTCCCGTTTTTTCCATTACGCAACCCAAACAAACCATGCATTTAGGCATTCTAGCACACCTAGCACAATTCTACATCAACGGACAGCATAACGGAACAACTTCATCGTTCCAAGGGTTTACTATTCATAAAACACTATTCAACATCCAAATTAAATTGCAATCTCAACATTTAACCGCAGAAAATGTTAAAAAGCTATAAATACACGTTCTACAATTGCCAAGGAACATTCTAGAAGCATCAAAATGATTTAAACAACAATCTACGGATAAAATCTAAAAATTGCAAAGTTGATACACTAAACATTTAAATGCGCAAATAACATGATTCCCTCACCTTAGGCACTCCTAGTCGCTAGGAAAACAACGCTAGTCACCTCGGAAACCACCCCGCACGAGCTCACGCGAAGATTGAATGATTGAAAGGTTGAAAGGTTTTTCTTTTTCCCTTGGAGCTCACGGCCTGCTTGGCTGTTTCAGTTGCTGTATTTTTTTTATTTTGTTAAGTTAAAAGCTTATTTAAGTGCTAAATTGGTCAAATGGTCAAAGGCCTAGGTCAAACAACTTAAAACTTGGTCAAAAGGCCTTATTTTGTGCATTTTAAAGCCATTCTAACTAGAGAAAAATTAATTATAGCTAGCAACAATTAAAATACAAAATTTAAGTCATCTAAATATTAGTTTCACTATTTACTGAGGACTAGAAACCGTTCTCTAGCTATCGCTCCCTAAATGCAATGCACGTTGCGACGGCAAGAAAGTAACAATTAATTCTCAAAGAATTTAAGGAAATATAATTTTCAAAATAATAAACAAGGAATTTTCACATTCCAGGCTCGGGTATTACACCCTCTCCTCCTTAAAACAATTGCGCCCACGCAATTCCTACCTGGTCAACAAACAACTCCGGATACTGATCCCGAACCTGGTCCTCTCTTTCCCAAGTTGCTTCCTCAAACCTATGATGATTCCACATAACTTTTACTAATGGAATACTCTTCCTGCGAAGCTCCTGAACTTTCCGATCCACAATTCGAATCGATTTCTCTTCATAAGACAACTTCTTTTCAATCTGCAAAGGCTCTGGTTCAAGTACATGTGAAGGGTCTGGATGGTACTTCTTCAACATAGACACATGGAACACATCGTGCAGTCTCGACAAGCTCGGAGGCAAAGCTAACCGATAAGCCAAAGGACCTACCTTTTCGTTGATCTCATACGGACCCACATACCTGGGACTAAGCTTCCCGCTCTTACCATGCCGAATCAATCCCGTCCGTGGAGAAATCTTAAGAAACACCCAATCTCCCAAATCAAACTCAAGATCCCGACGGTGCTTATCCGCATAACTCTTTTGACGACTCTGAGCTGTAAGCATACGCTAGCGAATAAGGTGAACATTATCTACCATCTTAATCATCTCAGGTAACACAGTCGGATCAACTGTTCTCATCTCTCCAACCTCTTCCCAATATAACAGGGATCTGCATTTCCGACCATACAACTCCTCGTAGGGAGCCATTCTTATAGTAGATTGATAACTATTGTTGTAGGCGAACTCCGTTAAAGGCAAAAACTTCTCCCAATTCTTCCCAAAGTCTAGCACACATGCTCGAAGCATGTCTTCCAAGATCCTGATGGTTCTCTCAGACTGGCCATCATTTTGCAGATGATATGCAGTACTGAAGCTCAACTTAGTTCCCATGGCCTCTTGCAACTTCTGCCAAAAACGAGATCTGAATCTAGGATCCCTATCTGACACTATACTCTGTGGCACACCATGCAATCTCACAATATTAGCAACATAAAGCTCAGCTAGCTTATCAAGGCTATCCTATTTGTTCACGGGAATAAAATGTGTAACTTTAGTCAAGCGGTCCACAACAACCCAAATAGAATCACATCCTCTCGGAGATCTAGGAAGATCGGTCACAAGGTCCATTGTTATATGTACTCACTTCCATTGCGGAATCGACAACGGTTGTAGAAGTCCGGCTGGCCTCTGATGCTCAACTTTAACCCTCTGACAAGTCAAACATCTGGATACATACCCAGCAATCTCCCTCTTCATATTGTTCCACCATAAGTGTTGTTTCAAGTCTCTATACATTTTTGTATTGCCCGGGTGAATCGTATACCTCGAATTATGTGCCTCAGACAGAATCTCATTCGTCAAAGTCAGATCATCAGGAACACATACTCTATCCCTGAATCTAAAGATGCCATCTGCATGTAATTTAAACTTCGACTCTCCTCCTTTTGATTTTTCTTGGATCTTCAAGATGTGAGGATCAGTCTTCTGAGCCTCTCTGATCTGTGCTAGCAACCCTGACTGAATCTACAAACTAGTAAATCGAATCCCTACCTCAGTAGCTTCTGGCTTCTATGAACAAATTTCTTCCAAAGTCTCCCAATCCTTGATAATTAAGCTTGCAACAGTATCCTTTCGGCTCAAAGCATCAGCAACAATATTCGCCTTACTTGGCACGTAGTTAATAGAACAGTTATAACCACTCAATAGCTCTAGCCATCTTCGCTGCCTCATATTCAGATCCTTCTGTGAAAACAAATACTTAAGACTCTTGTGGTCAGTAAAAATTTCAAATATGCTACCCCACAAGTAGTGACGCCACTTCTTCAAAGCAAACACAACTGCAGCTAACTCCAGGTCATGTGTAGGGTAATTGACTTCATAAGGTTTCAACTTCCTGGAAGCATAAGCAATCACCTTACCATTCTGCATTAAAACACAGCCCAAACCTTCCTTAGATGCATCACTGTAGACAACAAAGTTCTCTGTTCCCTCAGGTAAAGCTAGTATAGGAGCTGTAGTTAGTCTCTTCTTCAATTCTTGGAAACTGGATTCACACTTGGCATCCCAGTTGTAAGCAACTTTCTTCCGAGTCAACTGGCTCAAAGGTCCAGAAATTTTGGAGAAGTCTTTAACAAATCTCCGGTAGTAACCTGCCAATCCAAGAAAACTCTGAATCTCTGACACCGTCTCAAGTCTCTTCCAAGATGAAACAACTTCAATCTTAGCTGGGTCCACTGAAATTCCTCGGTCTAAAATGATATGGCCTAGAAAAGATATCTGATTCAACCAGAACTCGCACTTGCTGAATTTAGCAAAAAACTTGTTTTCCTGCAAAGTCTGTAGCACAATCCTCAAGTGTTGCTCATGTTCAGCCTCATTCTTCGAATACACTAAAATGTCATCAATAAAGATTACGACAAACTGATCAAGATAAGGTCGGAAAACTCTCAGCATCAAGTCCATGAATGCGGCTGGTGCATTCGTCAATCCAAACGGCAACACAACAAACTCATAATGGCCATATCTAGTCCTGAATGCCGTCTTCGGTATATCGTCACTCCGAATCCTAAGTTGATAGTAACCCTGCCTCAAGTCAAATTTGGAGTAAACACTCGCACCCTGTAACTGGTCAAACAATTCTTCAATCAACGGCAAAGGGTATTTATTCTTAATCGTGACTTGATTATGTCCCCTGTAATCAATGTATAACCGTAGCGTGCCGTCTTTCTTTCTCACAAACAGCACAGGCGCACCCCACAGCGAAGAACTAGGTTGTATAAACCCTTTCTCAAGCAAATTCTGAAGCTGAATTTTAACTCCTGAAGTTCAGCCGATGCCATTCTATAAGGACTCCTAGAAATTGGCACAGTGCCGGGCACAAGATCAATCACGAACTCAATCTCCCTATCCGGTGTTAACCCGGTAATTCCTCGGGAAATACACCAGGGAAGTCTCTAACAATTGGAACCTCATTCAAACTCAACTTATCAGTAGGCTGATTGATCAAATAAGCTAAGTAAGCTTCACAACCCCTATTCAACAACTTAGAAGTCTTGATTGCTGATAAAAGAGGAATTTGGGCAGCCCTGCAATTCCCAACAATCTCCAGTACCGGTAGGTCAGGAATCTGAAGATAAACAATCTTTGTTCTACAACTGAGCATAGTACTCCCCCAACCAGTCCATTCCCAAAATGATTTCAAAGTCACGGAATGGCAATATAATTAAATCAGCAGGAAATTTACGGTTCTCAATGCATATATCACAAGATTTGCAAATAGACTCAGTAACAAATTTTGCACCCAAAGGCGTACTAACTTCAACTTCATACGGCAATTTATCAATGCAAACATTCACAGATCGTGCACATGCAGGAGTTATAAACGAATGTGTAGCTCCGGGATCAATCAAAACTTTAACTGGCTGAGTATTGAGAAGAAAGGTACCTTCTACTATAGTTGTAGTATCGGGTAGCTCCTCTGCATCTAGTGCAAAGACCCTAGCCTGAACCCTCTGTGCTGGACGTGCACCTGCAGCCCTATTCTGAACACCTTGGCCTCCACCACGGCCCTGAACATTGTTATACTTAGGGCAATCTCTCACCCTATGGTCATCACTGCCACAACCCGTACATTTACCACTCTTCCTCCAACAGTTAGCCTCAATATGCCCCGATCGATTACAATAATTACACTGCTGATGTTGCCTAACTGTAGTATTTCCTGTAGGTGCTGGGGCTCTGGTAGTAGGAACTGTACCTCCTTGCTGGGGTCTAGTCACAGCTGGCCTAGCCTGAATCTGCTGCTGTGGCTGATACGGACGTTGCTAAGGAACCTGTGCAGAAGACTAATACTGCCTCGGCTGACTCTAGCCCAAATACTGCTTCTTACTCGGCTGACTGCTCTCAGCTAACATCTCAGCCTTCCGTTTCTCAAACTTCGAGGCTGCCTGAAATGCCTCGGGAAAAGTAGTGTAGGTCTGCCCAGTCAAATGCAACTGAATATCCATTCTCAGCCCACGGACAAACCTATGAATCATCCTCCTAGCCGGCCGTACCAACTCGGGCATATATCTCAACAGGCTAACAAACCTAGCCTCGTACTGTGCAACAATCATATTTCCCTGCTTCAGGGCCACAAACTCGTCTTCCCTCCTTTCCATAGCCATCTCGGGAATATACTTATCCTGAAACTCACTCACAAAATCATCCCATAAATGTGGAACATCCTCACAATCCCACCTCAATCTGACAATATTCCACCACTACTTTGCATCGCCCTCAAACAAGAATGACGCATAATCTATTCTTGCTTCATCTGTGTACCTCAAAGCGGTGAAAATTTTCTCAACACGGTTAATCCATCTCTCGGCCGCCTCATCATCCAGCTCTCCAAAGAACTTTCCCGGCTCGTGCCTCATAAATTTCTCTAACTGATTATTCTCAAATCTATACCCCTATCCACCAGGATTAACTTGATTTCCCTGGGGATTATTCCTATCCTGCCTCTGCTCATGCTGCACCTGTGTAATCCGGTCTACTGTAGTAGTCATAGTAGCCATAAACTGCTCAGGCAACGGCTGCTGACCCTGTTATGCTGCCTCTTCATCTGATCCTATACCTTGAGTACCACGATGTGGCGGCATAGTAGCAATTTTACAATAGCTGGCAACATTTAAAAGCAGTTTATAGACAGAAATATAGCACATAAGATTAGATAAACTCAAGTCAATAACAATCAAACATTCTAACACGCAATTCACATAACACAAGTTTGACATGCCAAACTAATTCACTTTAAACACATAAGCACTACAAGTTCACAAAGTCATGCTATAACATTTTCTTTCCACTTAACAATTATACAATAACATTCTAGCATTTTGGACCTTTACCCCACAGACCGAGAAACATATCCCAGCTCATGCAAGACTATTATGCTCTGATACCACCTAAAGATGTCACGCCCCGACCCGACCCCGCAAAAGGCCAAGCCCGGACCCGACACACGGACGGAGTCTCCTCTATACCGTGAACGATCCGAAAACCCTAAAATCATCGTAATACTTGCGAAAGCCATAAAACAATTCAAACAAGCCAACTTTCTTTTAAAAACATACATCCTCTTATTAACCAACTTTCCAAACCAAAATCCCATGCATACTACACAAGTATTTATGCCACTAAAAAGTTAGCTATTAGCATGTATTTCTTTACTAGTCACAAGAGTAAACTTTTACAGCTTTACATTCTTTCAACTTATACAACATAAGACCGTAGAGGGCTCAACTAGAAAATACAGTTATGTTGTAATTTACGGTTATGTTGTGTGTTGTTATGCTGTTGAGGAGTTGTTGTTTGTATGGTTATGGAATTGGATGTTTAATGTTATTAATGAGGTTGGTTTAGAACCTCAGTATTCTATTTATTGTCATTATACTGCCGAAATTCCGTTGCGTCCTGACTGATTGTAGGTGGGGTCGAGTTGGGTCGTGACATTTAAGTGGTATCAGAGCGCATGTTAGTTGTTAGCCGGGGTATTCTCGGAATGTGGGTAATGGTCATAGCATGAAATATGTATGAAAAGAAAGAAAAGTGAATTATGTATTGATATGACAAAATGATTAAGTGATTATGTGATTTAAGTGTGATTATGTGATCAATTTGCTTATGTGATTGAAGCTTATGTGATCTATGTGCTTTATATGATTTTGTTGTTTATGTGTTAAAAGTTGTATATAACCTGTTTACGTGCTATAACCTATGCTAACACTTTGATTAGTATGATGGCCAATAGACCGAAGACTCGTGGTATGTGATAACCCGCACCCGGCATGCATTTAATAGCATTTGACTGCATTTAATTAAATGTTTAATTAGTTAAATCAACCAATATGCACTAATTTAATATTTCTCTTGGAAGCATTTAGTAATTGTATATTGAATAATTAAAAGACTATTATCTATTTCTATTAATTATAGTAATTGAATTTATTCTCTTGTATTTAATTAAGTGCCATCTTAAATGATAATATTTAATTGCACTTGATTACATGTTTATATTTATTTGTTCATTTGTAACTTAACATTTACTTCATAATTCTTTAAAATGTTCTAGAAATAGTTAAATTAATTATTTTAAATGAATATTGATTGCCTTGATTGTTTTGATTATTTTAATAATCGGTTTTGGTTGTTTTGCATTAAAATCACTCGGTTTTCAAATAAATGAGAAAAGTAACTCTGAGCCGGAGTGAATTTTAAACTATTCTACTATTCTACTTTTCAAAGAATTAAAGTTTTATATTATTGCTCATCACTTTATTAGCGATCGATTATTGACCGTTCGATCGTAGAATTTCGAAAATAGGAGTTAGAGAAATATTCTTCGGACTTAGTGAAAAATGTTTTTAGCTTAATTTAACTAGTTTTAGTTGTTTTTCATTTAATTGCATTGTTTTAACTTCAATTGGATTTAATGGCATCAAAATAAGCTTATTTGACTATTATTTAATTAAAGTTTGAATTTGCAAAAGACCATTTTGCCCTTGTCACCTTATAAATTAAAAACAAAGCAAAATAAACTCAAAAACAAATGCACAAATGCCACCCATGTCCCCCCCAAGGCCGAGAATCACCAAGGGAAAAAAAAGAGATTTTGATTTCAAATTTCTTCTACAATCTTGCATACAACTGCTCAAGGATTGCGGCTAGGGTCTTTGCAAGCCTTCATCTTCGATCACTGTGAGGGTTTTCACGCTTTTGTGCATTTTAATCTGAATTTGATTTTTGAGTCAATTTTTCAGATTTGATATTTATCGCGTTATAATGCCTGTTATTGCTTGAAATAGCTTGCTTAGGGTTCGTAGAGCATTGCTTGTTAGCTATTTAACAATTTTTACGGTTGAAACTGCGTAATTGAAATTGGGGAAGAACATGAATAGTGAATTATGAATAGTAAACCCTAGAATTTCGGATTTCGATCCGAATTGCGATTGATTGATTTGGATAGGTGCCATTAGTGATAGAAAGCTAAAATGTGAAATAAAAATGGATCGGCCTTTGTTAAAATTGAAAATTAGACGAAGAAACGTAAAGGGGCCATTTGACCAAAAGATGACCGTGCTCGAAATAAGGAGGGGGGTTTGCAATTGAGGGCATGGAAGCACTTTTGGCGCTGTTGTGGCGTTGATTGAGTGACCGGTTAACATAGCTATAGTTCAAACGCGGTAGGTGGACTTTCGGGTCTCGGGTGAGAAAGTGAAGTTTAGAGACATAGAAACGTGCCTTGTAGTGCCTGAGTGAATGTAGTGAAATCGGTTTCCTAATCCCGTAGCTCGTTTGCTCGTAATTGTCCTTGTAAGTTGGGGTTGAATAGTGATATTTGTTGTTTTCGTGTTTGAACTGCCGTTACTTGTTTAAATATTGTTATTGTTTCTTATTATTACTTGTTATGCTTGGAAAAGTTAGATGAATGTTAGTATTGATTGTGATTGCATGTTATCTCGTTTGTTGTCACTAGTTTGTATTATTGTGCTATCGCTCGTTTATTGCTTTGTATCGAGTCTTGCATTGCATAATGTCTCGCGCGTGAGTGATGGGCCTCTCTGGGTAGCCTCGGGTTGCCAGTGTTGGTTGCTCTAGCTCCGTTGCTATTCCCTTTCTCGCTTGGGTTGCCTCCCAGGGAGATTTGGGTCGTAGATTGATGGATACTTCCGGGGTATTCCAAACTGGTGTTATAAGGTGGTTGCGCGCTTATTGTCATCATTGTCAACATCAAGCTCGAGATTGATGTATCGCTCGTAAAATGGTATATTGCTCGTATGAGCGAACCACAGCCTTCAGAGTGTGGTATAGCTTTAAAGGGCTGTGTTAATGCTTTCTTGATTGCTTATAGTATTGTTGTTTGTATTGAATGTTTCCTTATTGTCTTTATTGCTTAACTGTGATTATTTGCATTGCACGATCTTCTTTCTCTCCAACTCGATATCTGTCTCGCCCTCACTGAGTATACGTGTTGTGTATACTCACTCCTCACCACCATATTTCAGGAAATGCCTTGTTAGCTGAAAAGTTCGTGGATATGTGTTAGTTCGTGCCTGAGGAGTTGTCTTGCGTGCTTTGTGGCTTGAGCTGTCAAAGATGTAAAGATGTATGTTCATATGTTGTATGTATTTATTGTTAAAAGAAATGTAATTTAATCTAGCTAAGTAGTTGAGGTAGATTGTAAGTTAGTTATGTATTCAGCAGTATAGTTAACCCGATGCATGTTTGTAATTGTCTAAAGAAAAGAGTGAGAATGGTATGATAGCATATTTTGTGTAGTAGATTAGTATAGATTAAATGTCAAGCTTGAATGTTCTTGTAAAAGATGTAAAGAGATAGGTTAGTTTTAAACTGGAAATGTATATTTATATGCTGTGTTTAGTTGTTGAGAACCAAGGCTCGGATGGCCTTGAGGTGGTTTTGAATGTTTGGACATGGTATTGGTCCACTTATATGCTATCGCAGGTTTTACATTTTGCCTAGAAACAGGGGAGACTCCGTCCGTTTTCCCTGAAAATCATGCCCGGGTTTGGTTTGGGTTGTGATTAGATCGATTGATAGAACTCCCGGTCTCGAGAGGGATCGGGGTGTCACAGGTTGGTATCAGAGCCAGGTTAGCTCATAAGCCGGGACAGGGTCCTCGGTCTGGTGGGTAGTGGTCCTTGAATGTGTGCTTGATAAGTGTGTCTTGAAAGTGTATGCTTGTATGTGAGATTATGTGTCTTGACATGAATATGTGCTCCTATGTGATATAGTTATGTGTTATGTGTTAATTGTGTGCTAAGTGAAGTAAAGTGTCTAGTTGTGCATTGAATTGACCTATCGAATCGACCTCGTGGATTGTTATTTGCTTGAAGTATTGCTTTTAATGTGTGTATTGAAATGTCTTGAATTAGCTATGCTGTGATTTGAATTGATTATGCTGTGCTTGACTTGATTGTTATGCTTGAGTGACCTTGTTGAATAAACTATTTTGCAAACTTGCTGGCATAATAGCTTAAGGCATATGTATAACTGTGATATCTTGGCATTCATTCATGTCCCATGGAAATGGTAAGAAAGACTTCTTTCTCCCCTGAAGAAAGTGGTTCACCGCTGGCTTTTCAAGGTGTATGGATTGGCAGGAAATGAATGGTATTTGGCTAGTCCTTATTTGGGAGTTGGTGTTTGTTTATGGAGCTCGGTTGTTGGCATACTTCTAAGACTCTTATTTGTGAATGGCAATCATAAAAAGATAACTTTGTTTGGGCTTTCTGTATGATGGCTCTTAGTAGCATTCTTGGGTTTCTTACTAGGTATTCTTTAGAGACTTCTATTGGCACTTCTTGGTAGACTTGGCTATTGGGTTTTCAGTTGAACTTACTGCATGGTATTATCTATGGCATATGTGTCTCGGTCTTTATTGGAGTGTTACTGGTATTCCTTATTGAAAATTCTTCAATGGCATTCTCTAGGATTCTCAGTGGCCAATTATTTAGTATTACTTATTGGGCAATTCTTGGTACTTTTTACTGGAGCATTGTTCGGGTATTTTCTTTGGCATCCCTCAGTTGGTTTGGTAACTGGAATCCCTATCAGACTCGTTATCTCATGTTACTTACGGTATTCTTTGGAATTCTTATTGAGCATTCTACTAGTATTTTCCTTATTAGCATTTATTGGAAGATCCTACACTTGGAATTCTGCTTGGACATATTATCTTGTACTGTTTACGGCTTCTCCTTCGGCCTTTCCACTCAGGGGAATCTATATTTGCTGTTTGACTAAGATGTTGCGGTAGGAACACAATGATTGGAAGATTTCATTTAGAGGTTGGCCTTTGGTATTCTTCTCTATATACCTTTACAGAATTTTCAGTTGGGTCTGTTTACGGTAGTCAGTACTGCATGAGGTGTATCTACTCTGGCTATCTCTTAACTTTCTTATTTGGTACTTGTTAGACTTCTATTGAAGATTCTTAAATAGGGTACTCCTTCGGTACTCTTCCTGCCATTAGTATGTGGTATTGATGATATCTACAGTGTCTTTGCTTCAGTCTTTAGTTGGTATTTCCTCGGCATTCTTGATTAGAATTTCTATTCGGGATTTCCTTCGGGCATTCTTATATATTATTTTGCTCAGCAACCGATGAAGATTAGTCAGAATTGGATTTCAAATGATGCTGAGTTCTATTGGAAGAAGAATTGCGAGGACGCAATTGTTTTAAGGGGGGAAGGATGTGATAACCCGAACCCGGCATGCATTTAATAGCATTTGACTGCATTTAATTAAATGTTTAATTAGTTAAATCAACCAATATGCACTAATTTAATATTTCTCTTGGAAGCATTTAGTAATTGTATATTGAATAATTAAAAGACTATTATCTATTTCTATTAATTATAGTAATTGAATTTATTCTCTTGTATTTAATTAAGTGCCATCTTAAATGATAATATTTAATTGCACTTGATTACATGTTTATATTTATTTGTTCATTTGTAACTTAACATTTACTTCATAATTCTTTAAAATGTTCTAGAAATAGTTAAATTAATTATTTTAAATGAATATTGATTGCCTTGATTGTTTTGATTATTTTAATAATCGGTTTTGGTTGTTTTGCATTAAAATCACTCGGTTTTCAAATAAATGAGAAAAGTAACTCTGAGCCGGAGTGAATTTTAAACTATTCTACTATTCTACTTTTCAAAGAATTAAAGTTTTATATTATTGCTCATCACTTTATTAGCGATCGATTATTGACCATTCGATCGTAGAATTTCGAAAATAGGAGTTAGAGAAATATTCTTCGGACTTAGTGAAAAATGTTTTTAGCTTAATTTAACTAGTTTTAGTTGTTTTTCATTTAATTGCATTGTTTTAACTTCAATTGGATTTAATGGCATCAAAATAAGCTTATTTGACTATTATTTAATTAAAGTTTGAATTTGCAAAAGACCATTTTGCCCTTGTCACCTTATAAATTAAAAACAAAGCAAAATAAACTCAAAAACAAATGCACAAATGCCACCCATGTCCCCCCCAAGGCCGAGAATCACCAAGGGAAAAAAAAGAGATTTTGATTTCAAATTTCTTCTACAATCTTGCATACAACTGCTCAAGGATTGCGGCTAGGGTCTTTGCAAGCCTTCATCTTCGATCACTGTGAGGGTTTTCACGCTTTTGTGCATTTTAATCTGAATTTGATTTTTGAGTCAATTTTTCAGATTTGATATTTATCGCGTTATAATGCCTGTTATTGCTTGAAATAGCTTGCTTAGGGTTCGTAGAGCATTGCTTGTTAGCTATTTAACAATTTTTACGGTTGAAACTGCGTAATTGAAATTGGGGAAGAACATGAATAGTGAATTATGAATAGTAAACCCTAGAATTTCGGATTTCGATCCGAATTGCGATTGCTTGATTTGGATAGGTGCCATTAGTGATAGAAAGCTAAAATGTGAAATAAAAACGGATTGGCCTTTGTTAAATTTGAAAATTAGACGAAGAAACGTAAAGGGGCCGTTTGACCAAAAGTTGACCGTGCTCGAATTGAGTTAGGGGTTTTGCAATTGAGGGCATGGAAGCACTTTTGGCGCTGTTGTGGCGTTGATTGAGTGACCGGTTAACATAGCTATAGTTCAAACGCGGTAGGTGGACTTTCGGGTCTCGGGTGAGAAAGTGAAGTTTAGAGACATAGAAACGTGCCTTGTAGTGCCTGAGAGAATGTAGTGAAATCGGTTTCCTAGTCCCGTAGCTCGTTTGCTCGTAATTGTCCTTGTAAGTTGGGGTTGAATAGTGATATTTGTTGTTTTCGTGTTTGAACTGCCGTTACTTGTTTAAATGTTGTTATTGTTTCTTATTATTTCTTGTTATGCTTGGAAAAGTTAGATGAATGTTAGTATTGATTGTGATTGCATGTTATCTCGTTTGTTGTCACTAGTTTGTATTATTGTGCTATCGCTCGTTTATTGCTTTGTATCGAGTCTTGCATTGCATAATGTCTCGCGCGTGAGTGATGGGCCTCTCTGGGTAGCCTCGGGTTGCCAGTGTTGGTTGCTCTAGCTCCGTTGCTATTCCCTTTCTCGCTTGGGTTGCCTCCCAGGGAGATTTGGGTCGTAGATTGATGGATACTTCCGGGGTATTCCAAACTGGTGTTATAAGGTGGTTGCGCGCTTATTGTCATCATTGTCAACATCAAGCTCGAGATTGATGTATCGCTCGTAAAATGGTATATTACTCGTAAGAGTGAACCATAGCCTTTAGAGTGTGGTATAGCTTTAAAGGGCTGTGTTAATGCTTTCTTGATTGCTTATAGTATTGTTGTTTGTATTGAATGTTTCCTTATTGTCTTTATTGCTTAACTGTGATTATTTGCATTGCACGATCTTCTTTCTCTCCAACTCGATATCTGTCTCGCCCTCACTGAGTATACGTGTTGTGTATACTCACTCCTCACCACCATATTTCAGGAAATGCCTTGTTAGCTGAAAAGTTCGTGGATATGTGTTAGTTCGTGCCTGAGGAGTTGTCTTGCGTGCTTTGTGGCTTGAGCTGTCAAAGATGTAAAGATGTATGTTCATATGTTGTATGTATTTATTGTTAAAAGAAATGTAATTTAATCTAGCTAAGTAGTTGAGGTAGATTGTAAGTTAGTTATGTATTCAGCAGTATAGTTAACCCGATGCATGTTTGTAATTGTCTAAAGAAAAGAGTGAGAATGGTATGATAGCATATTTTGTGTAGTAAAGTACTATAGATTAAATGTCGAGCTTGAATGTTCTTGTAAAAGATGTAAAGAGATAGGTTAGTTTTAAACTGGAAATGTATATTTATATGCTGTGTTTAGTTGTTGAGAACCAAGGCTCGGATGGCCTTGAGGTGGTTTTGAATGTTTGGACATGGTATTGGTCCACTTATATGCTATCGCAGGTTTTACATTTTGCCTAGAAACAGGGGAGACTCCGTCCGTTTTCCCTGAAAATTATGCCCGGGTTTGGTTTGGGTTGTGATTAGATCGATTGATAGAACTCCCGGTCTCGAGAGGGATCGGGGTGTCACATGGTAGGCCCGAGATAGTAGATGAGGTTCCTGGTAATGTGGCACAGGGCCGTGATGGGGGTGATGACAGGTTAGGGGCAGCAATGGATCGGATTGCAGATTTGATGGCTGGACAGGCCCAGTTGTTAGCGGGTCAGGCTTCTCAGACTCAAGCATTGGAGGCTCAGATACAGAGTGTACAGGGTGGTAATCACGGTCGAGGTACTATGAAAGAGTTTATGGGGTACTATCCTCCTAGATTTCAGGGAGAGCCTGATGATAGGAAGGCCGAGTCATGGATTAGTAAGTTAGAGAAAAATTTTGATCCTCTCGGGTACACTGATGAGAGGAAGGTGACTTGTGCTGTCTATTTGCTTGATGATGAGGCAGAGGAGTGGTGGCGCTCTCTGAGAGCCAGTAGGGAGACTCGAGGTGTTCCGTATGTTTGGGATGCCTTTCTAATTTCTTTTAGGGATAAATATGTCCCGAGGGTTGCACGGGAGAGGAGAGGGGTTGAGTTCCTGTCTTTGGTACAGGGGGATTCTACTGTGGCTCAGTATGAGGCTACATTCACTAGGTTGTCCCGGTATGCACCAGAGTTTGTAGCAGTGGATGAGAGGAAGACCCGTAGATTTATGTTGGGATTGAGGCTCAAGATTCAGGATGCAATGGCTCTGAATCGCTATGATATCTTCACTGAGGCTTTTGATGCAGCTTCTAGGTTAGAGAAGAGGAAAGGGGATCAGATTGTCTCCAGTCAGTCTAGAAAGAGGCAGTATCAGCCACAAGGCCAGCAGGTTATATATAGGCCTCCAGTACAGCAGGTTGTCTACAGGCCACCAGCCCAGCAGGGTTCTTATAGGCCACAGGGTCAGCAAAGTTACTATCGGCCTCAGTTTCAGCAGGGCCCATATCAGGTTCAGACTCAGTATAGGCCAGCCCAGTCTCAGGGTCAGTACAGGCCTAGTGTGGTGAGACCTCAGCAGCAGTGTCACGCCCCAACCCGACCCCGCAAAAGGCCAAGCCCAGACCCGACACACGGATAGAGTCTCCTTTGTACCGTGAACGATCCGAAAACCCTAAAATCATCGTAATACTTGCGAAAGCCATAAAACAATTCAAACAAGCCAACTTTCTTTTAAAAACATACATCCTCTTATTAACCAACTTTCCAAACCAAAATGCCATGCATACTACACAAGTATTTATGCCACTAAACAGTTAGCTATTAGCATGCATTTCTTTACTAGTCACAAAAGTAAACTTTTACAGCTTTACATTCTTTCAACTTATACAACATAAGACTATAGAGGCCTCAACTAGAAAATACATACAAGGCTACAAGCCTCAAAATTAAGCGACATCCAAGCAATATACATAACAAACAAGGCTCGCACAAAATCTGGTAACCAACCACCAGCAAAGCAGAGAAGTGCTATCACGGAAACACCTCCACCTGCTCCTCCTCCTCAATTACCTCGATATGGTCTGCTTCAACTACTCCTGTAAAATATAATATAGAGAGGAATGAGCAAAAACTATTGCTCAACGAGGGCAATTGGTCTCAAGGACGGAGATGAGAGGAGTATGCAATGCAATTAGTCAAGCAATACATACAAATCATATAGAGATACAACCAAAGCCAACAATAAAGCATGGCAAGTATTTAAAGCTACAAACACTCATTCAAAGGATACGATACTCTTTTCACAAGCAACTTTCAAACACAAATTCGATGACGACGCGCCGGCCCAAACCACCTTATAACACCAGTTTGGAATACCCCGGAAGTATCCATCAACCTATGACCCAAAACTCCTTGGGAGGCAACCCAAGCGAGAAGACGGAATAGCAGTGGAGCTTGAGCAACCAACACTGGCAACCCGAGGCTACCCAGAGAGGCCCATCACTCACACGCAAGACACTATGCAATGCAAGACTCGATACAAGGCGATAAACAAGCGATAAAGCCACACGTGGGAGAATAACAAAGTAGGTTACTCTCGCACGCAATAGCAACAATTGATAAGCATTTCAATCCAAAACAATTCAAACAAGTATTTCAAGCAACCCTAAGCATTCTATAGACATAAAATCAAGAAAACAAGCAAAAACACAAACTGGCCCCAACTATCAAAACCCTAACATTTCCAAACGAGCCACGAGTTCTGGAAACCGACTTCACCAACCCTCTTAGATCACCATAAGGCACGTCTAAGGATCCCGAAACCCTACTTAACCCTAGAATTCACGCAAAGTCCCGTTTTCCCCCTTTGCTCATTTGAACTACAACTATATCAACCAAACACCCAACCAACACCATAATTGCACCAAAAGTGCTTCCATGGCCACCCGATACAATGCCAACACACAAAACGAGAAAACGCCAAACTCGACCTAAACAACCCCGACTTTCACCAAGGCTTAATTCCCGTTTTTTCCATTACGCAACCCAAACAAACCATGCATTTAGGCATTCTAGCACACCTAGCACAATTCTACATCAACAGACAGCATAACAGAACAACTTCATCGTTCCAAGGGTTTACTATTCATAAAACTCTATTCAATATCCAAATTAAATTGCAATCTCAACATTTATCCACAGAAAATGTTTAAAAGCTATAAATACACGTTCTACAATTGCCAAGGAACATTCTAGAAGCATCAAAATGATTTAAACAACAATCTACGGATAAAATCTAAAAATTGCAAAGTTGATACACTAAACATTTAAATGCGCAAATAACATGATTTCCTCACCTTAGGCACTCCTAGTCGCTAGGAAAACAACGCTAGTCACCTCGGAAACTACCACGCACGAGCTCACGCGAAGATTGAACGATTGAAAGGTTGAAAGTTTTTTTTTTCCCTTGGAGCTCACGGCCTGCTTGGTTGTTTCAGCTGCTGTATTTTTTTTATTTTGTTAAGTTAAAAGCTTATTTAAGTGCTAAATTTGTCAAATGGTCAAAGGCCTAGGTCAAACAACTTAAAACTTGGTCAAAAGGCCTTATTTTGTGCATTTTAAAGCCATTCTAACTAGAGAAAAATTAATTATAGCTAGCAACAATTAAAATACAAAATTTAAGTCATCTAAATACTAGTTTCACTATTTACTGAGGACTAGAAACCGTTCTCTAGCTATCGCTCCCTAAATGCAATGCACGTTGCGACGGCAAGAAAGTAACAATTAATTCTCAAAGAATTTAAGGAAATATAATTTTCAAAATAATAAACAAAGAATTTTCACATTCTGGGCTCGGGTATTACAAGAAGGCTGTATCAGTTGCTTCATCAACTTCTGGTTCTTCTAGGGGCAGTGTTAGTGTCACATCATTGCAGTGTAAATACTGCAAGCGCCCAGGGCATGTGGAGTCTGACTGCAGGGTAAAGGCAGGGACATGTTTGGGTTGTGGTAGCAGCGAGCATAGGGCGAAGGATTGCCCTAGATATGCAAGGACTGAGGGTCGGGCAGCGACTCAGGGTTACCAGGGTAGGCCTACGGGTAGTGTACCATAGCAACAGCGGGTTCAGTCTCGGGCTTATGCAGTTGATATGGAGGAGATGCCTGAGGAGACTGTAGTGGTGGAAGATAACTTCCTTATACTTGATCAACTTGTTAAAGTGTTGATTGATTCTGGTGCTACGCATTCTTTCATTACTCCTGCTTATGTGCAACGTGTTAATTTGCAACCTGAAAGATTGCCTTATGTGGTTGAGATTAGTACCTCTTTGACTGATAAGTATGTTACTGGCTTAGTATGTAAGGATTGTATAATACATGTTAAGGGGCATAATTTTCCTTCAGACCTTATCTTATTTCCTATCCGGGGGTATGATGTTATTCTGGGTATGGATTGGCTTTCTAAGTATGATGCCCAGTTAAACTGTAGAACCAAGGTAGTATAGTTTCGATTGCCGGATCAGCCAGTAGTAGAGGTAGCGGGTAACCGGGGTGCTAAGACGAGTTTTGTTATCTCAGCAACTAAAGCCGTTAAGTTGGTGAGTAACGGGTGTTCGGGTTATCTAGCTTATTTGATCAACAAGCCATCTAATAAGCTACAGCTAGAGGAAGTCCCTATTATTCGGGAATATCCTAATGTATTTCCCGAGGAGTTTCCAGGGTTGCCGCCAGAGAGGGATATAGAATTTGTGATTAATCTTGTTCCCGGTACTCAACCTATTTCTAAATCGGCGTACCTGATGGCACCAGCTGAGTTGAAGGAGTTGAAGACTCAGTTGCAGGAGTTATTGAAGAAGGGATTTATCCAGCAGAGTTCTTCACCTTGGGGAGCTCCAGTCTTATTTGTGAAGAAGAAGGATGGTACCTTGAGGTTGTGTATTGATTACCGTGGTTTGAATCAGGTGACCATCAAGAATAAATATCCTTTGCCACTAATTGACGAGTTGTTTGATCAACTTCAGGGGGCTAAAGTCTACTCTAAGTTTGACTTAAGGCAGGGGTATTATCAGCTTCGGATTCGTATGGAGGATGTTCCGAAGTCTGCCTTTAGGACTCGGTACGGGCATTATGAGTTTGTTGTTATGCCCTTTGGTTTGACTAATGCACCGGCAGCATTCATGGATTTGATGCATCGAGTCTTTCAGCCGTACTTGGACCAGTTCGTGGTGATTTTTATTGATGATATCTTGGTCTATTTTAAATCTGAATTGGAGCACGAGCAACATCTACGGCTTGTATTAGAGAAGCTGAAGGGGCATCAGTTGTTTGCCAAGTTCAGCAAATGTGAATTTTGGCTGCAACGGATTTCTTTTCTTGGCCATGTTATTACACAGAGCGGTATTTCTGTAGATCCCACTAAGATTGAATCGGTGATGTCTTGGAAATGGCCAGAGAGTGTTTCTGATGTCCATAGCTTTCTTGGCTTGGCGGGTTATTACCGTAGGTTTGTCAAGGACTTCTCGAAGATTGCGGGGCCACTATCTAAGTTGACTCAGAAACAGACTATCTTTACTTGGGATGAGAAGTGTGAGAGTGGGTTTCAGGAGTTGAAAAAGAGGTTGACTACTGCTCCAGTACTTGCTCTACCAGAGGGGACCGATAATATGGTCATTTACAGTGATGCATCCAAAGAGGGCTTGGGATTTGTTCTTATGCAGGATGGCCGAGTTATTGCCTATGCTTCCCGGAAGTTGAAGCCTTATGAAGAAAACTATCCGACTCAAGATCTTGAGTTGGCAGCAGTTGTCTTTGCACTCAAGAAGTGGCGTCATTATTTGTAGGGTAGTATGTTTGAGATTTTCACTGATCATAAGAGTCTTAAGTACTTATTCTCACAGATGGAGTTAAATATGCGCCAGAGGAGATGGATGGAGCTTCTTGGAGATTCTAATTGTTCTATCAATTATCTGCCTGGAAAGGCAAATGTTGTAGCAGATGCTCTCAGCCGGAAGGCTAGTATTTCTTGTTTGGCTGTCAAGAAGTGGGAGGTTCTTGAGGAGTTTAGTTATTGGAGACCAGAGTTGACTCAGGTTGGGGTGATGTGTTCACATCTCCGTATTCAGCCTTTATTATTATCTCAGATCAGGGAAGCTCAACAACTTGATGGTAAACTTCAGAAAATCAAGGATCAGATCACTGATGATCAGTCTGACTTCAAAGTACATGAGGACAATATTCTTCGTTTTAGGAACAGGGTTTGTGTTCCTGATGAACCGGGCTTGAGGCGAGGTATTCTGGAGGAAGTTCATAATTCTAAATATACTATTCATCCCGGTGGAACTAAGATGTATCGGGATTTGAAGCAACATTACTGGTGGAATAACATGAAGAGGGAGGTTGCTCAGTTTGTGTCTAGATGTTTCACTTGTCAGAGGGTGAAAGCCGAGCATCAACGACCAACAGGTTTACTTCAGCCATTGGCTATACCACAGTGGAAATGGGAGCATATTACGATAGACTTCGTCACTGGTTTGCCTAGAACACCGAGGGGTAATGATGAAGTTTGGGTTGTCGTGGATCGGTTGACGAAGACAGCTCATTTTATTGCAATGAGGATGGGAGATGAGGTTACAAAGTTGACGGATCTTTATTTGGATCAGATTGTTAGACTTCACAGGATTCCGTCTAGTATTGTCTCTGATCGAGATCCTCGATTTACTTCTTGTTTATGGGAGAAACTTCAGGAGACTTTGGATACTTAGTTGAACTTCAGTACCGCGTATCATCCATAGACCGACGGTCAGTCTGAGCGGACTATTCAGATTCTGGAAAATATGCTTAGGGCTTGTGTTCTGGACTTCGAAAAGAACTGGGAGAAACATCTACCGCTTGCCGAGTTTGCCTATAACAATAGTTATCAAGCTACTATTGGAATGGCACCTTTTGCAGCTCTTTACTGTCGTAAGTGCCGTTCACCTTTATATTGGGACGAGGTAGGAGAGATGAAGACTGTTGATCCGACTATTATGCCAGAACTTCTTGAGAAGATTGAAAATGTTCAGTTGATCAGGCAGAGAATGCTTACGGCGCAGAGTAGGTTCAAGAGTTATGCTGATAAGCATCGTCGAGACTTAGAGTTTACAGTCGGAGATCGGGTTTTCTTGAGATTGTCTCCTCGAAAGGGGTTTGCTCGTTACAGTGCTGAGTCCGAGATTTGTTGGGTCGTTTGAGATTACTGGCAGGGTTGGTAAGTTGGCATATCGGTTGGCTTTATCGGAGAACTTCTCTAATGTCCACGATGTATTTCACGTGTCTAATTTGCGGAAATATAATCCGGATCCTTCTCATATTCTTGAGTCAGAGCCGTTACAGCTTCGAGAGAATTTGACTTATGACAAGCATCCGATTCGTATTCTAGATCAAATGGACCGAGAGTTGAGGTCGAAGAGGATTCTGATGGTAAAGGTGTTGTGAAAGCACCACGGCATTGAGAAAGCTATGTGGGAGAGACGAGAACAGATCCAGAGCCAATACCCAGATCTATTCCGTACATCAAGTAAGAATTTCGAGGACGAAATTTCTATAAGGGGGGGAGAATATGAAACCCCATTTTTCTGCTTATCTCGTTTTACGTGCTATACCTCGTTTTGCATGCATATGACCTGTTTTTGTGCTATAGGACCTAGAAAGTTATAATTTTGATGTCAATACTCCTAATACGTGCTAAATGTTCATTCATGAAATTTTCATAAAAAACGGGATCATAAATTTTATCGTCGATTTTTAGTGAATAGTATTTTGGACGCACGTCCGCTAAAATTTTGAAACTGGTCTTTTTAACCCTTCTAGACCTAGTCCATAGACTTTAATAGACCTGTGATTGATAAAAACATATTTTAAATTGGCTTAGGAATTTATTAGGATTTTTACACCGACTTTTGCAAAAATCGAGTTTTAAGCCGACTCGGGTGGAATTCTTTGAATGTAAAACTTCTTGTCACCTAAAAATAATCCACTTGAGATATCTTGGGGTTTGCATAATTATTTTGAGCCTTGGTGAGTAATAAAATGCCTTTAAAGTCAATAAAATACTAAAAATAATAAGTTTTACTAACTTAAACTATTTTATATATTAACTAATTTGCCTCACATTAGTTACACACACTCACATAACACAAAAACACACCCAATTGCACACACAAGGCCGAGAGAAAGAAGGAGAAAAAGAAAAGAGAATTTTCAATGTTTTTCAATCAAATTTTCAAAGAAAAACTTGGTTTTTGTCCGTAAAACTTTGCACCGACTTGGATTCCGCTTGTTGGGCACGCACTTCACGCATCCCTAGGATTTTATCGCATCAAAGGTGAGAGAAAAATTCTAGATCTCAAAATGTCATTTTTATATTTTTGCGTATAAATGAAATTTGAACCGTTAGAATTGTAATATGATGTTAGATTATTGCTCCTTGCATGCTAGGGATCGTTTAGTGGTAATACTACGAATTTTTTTCGGATGTAGCATAATTTTTATTTTTTGGGTATTAAATTTTGTTTAAATTGTTCAATGTTGAATTAATTGAGTTGTGATGATCGAAATCGATTGCCGTCGATTTCTAAATACTTGATAATTACGTGGTAGCGTTGTTGTAATGCCGAATTTTCGATTACATTGTTCGTGTGAAAATTCAAAAATTTCAGCCATGACACCATAGGGTTTTAGGGTTATCGGGCATTGTTTGGAGGTGTTATGGTAGATTTCCGAGAGGGCTAATGTAGTAGGTTGAATGGGTGAGTGATAGAAACTAATTGGGCAATGTTTGGGTTAGTAGAATGTAAGTTATGAATTTTAGAAGTTTAGGTTGTCATTCTTTAATTCCTTGAACGATGCCTTTAGATGATTGGGTGGTGTTTGAGTGTTGAATGGTGAGTTGTTGATGAGTAATTTAGGGTTTAATTGTGTATATAATGCATGTCGGGTTAGATGGCCTACTTTGTCATCTAACTAATTTATTGTTGTTTAAATGATAATTGATGCTATCAATGATGAATAAATGATGATTGATTGATGATTGATTGATGATTGATTGATGATTGATGATGATTATAGAGTCTTGGTATGTGTGTGCCACCTCTCGGGCAGCGTTAGGCTGTCGGGTTGATAACGGCATGACTGCCAGAGGCTACCCCCAGCTCGCATGACGGAGGTGTCATGGAGGGAAAGGCTAGTGAGGTACCTCGGGTGCGTGAGTAATGGGGAGTTATAAGAAGAATGGTTGAGATCGTGATGGCGTTTGGAACTACACCAAATAGAGTATCCTTTATTGAATGGTTATATAGTTATGTGATGATAATATTATTTATGTTATTGTGTGTTTACTGACTCAAAGGATTATTCCAAGGAGTTTAGTAGACCTTTCTCGAGATCTATCGGATCCTCACTGGGCTTATTTATATAAGCTCACTCTCTATTATTGCATGATTACAGGTGTTGCAGAGCCGGATTACGGATGCATGCCTCCTGAGGAGGAAAATGTGTCTTACGTGGACGAGTCATACGTTCCAGAGTCTTATCCGTGATTCTGTGCTGTTATTTATCATGTATATTAGTTTAGTAGCCTTTTCTATCTTTTATAGTTCTTGTTGTATAGGATGCTGAAAAGAATATGAATTAGTTGTTACTATTCTAGTAGCTTCTTTTGTCTATGGTTAAGTTGTTAGATGGGTCTCAACTTATTTTTGAAATGTATGATAAGGTTGAGATATTGTATGTTATGTTGGAACGGAGGCAGATAACGAGGACTGATTATTGTAATTTACGGTTATGTTGTGTGTTGTTATGCTGTTGAGGAGTTGTTGTTTGTATGGTTATGGAATTGGATGTTTAATGTTATTAATGAGGTTGGTTTAAAACCTCAGTATTCTATTTACTGTCGTTATACTGCCGAAATTCCATTGCGTCCTGACTGATTGTAGGTGGGGTCGAGTTGAGGCGTGACATCCCCCTTACCGGCCTACAATATATCAACCTTTCTTCTTCCTAACCTAATTATAGAAATAAGACTATTCTCCGAATCGACGAATAGTCTGATATTGGTGTTTATAATATCCCTATCCCCTGAAGATAGAACTCAATCTCTGGTTTTTCCTTCTAACTCTCGCTTCTATGGTGAGGGCTTGTTTCCAGCTCTAGTTCGCCACTGGGGGGTTCTTAGGGGGGGCTAGAGACAGCTTTAACGACCTTTCGGCCTTTTAGGCTTCATTTAGCCGATTGTAAGACTGAGTTCAAGCAAGCAAGTAGTATTTGTATAGAAAAAGAGAAAGTCGAAGGATGGGTTTATTAGAGTTATTAGAATTCCTCTTCGCACTTCTTATAGTTGATTGAAGAAGTTGTTCTCTCTCATCGCACTATTCCTTCCCTAAGTAAGATAGTAAGGTAGGTTCCTTTTCTCTTCTCTTCTTTCATTGTTTGTTGCTTCTTGCTTGTTGTTTTCAGTCTGACTACGAAAAGTCGGGATAGTACGTTTTTACAGTCATCTCTAAGATGCCGCTCACACCTTAGGAAGCCCACCGTTCTTGGTTACGAATTCGCTTTTGCCCCAACTTATAACGCTACAATGGAATAGTGAGCACACCAGATAAATAATCATCGTCACTTGAGAAAACTATTTCCATGGCCTGTAACACACTTTGATCCAAAAGAGCTGCTGGTAACCATCGAGATCCAAAAGAACGAAGGGAAGAAAATCGGACATTTCATATGTTTAGCAATTGGAGAATGATATAACATAGAAATAAGATTTTCATTTCTCCATAACACTAAGCCCATCTCGAATACGATACGGTAGGGTCCTCGTGACCTTGCTGGTGGCTGCCACTGCCTCACACTTAAATGCCGCCAGCTCCATCTTTTTACTTAAGGCATCCGCGACTTGATTGGTCCATCCAAGCTTATACTCTAGCACCATATCAATCAAACTTGGCAAGTTTGTCTTGCTTCCATTACCTGTTTTGGCATGAATTTCTTATGGGTCAGGAAGTCACTCGTTGCCACATTATCTGTCACAAATCGTGACCTGCCTCCACGTTTTCAAGTAGTGCATTATTATTGTCATCTCCTTCTCTTGGACCGCGCCTCTCGGTCTCATTGAGCTTTCAGCTCTTATGTGCGATAGGGTCACCTTATTGTACTATCACACCGCCTATGGCATAGTCTGACACATCCGTGTGTACTTCAAATGGCTTAGTGTAATCTGGCAACTGCAATACGGCGTCATCAATCACTGCCTGCTTTAGGTCCTCAAAAGCGCTTTTGTCACGCCCCGACCCAACCCCCAAGCTAAAGGTTAAGTCCGAACCCGACACACGGACAGAGTCTCCCCTGTACCGTGGACATTCTAAAAACCTGTAAACACTTAAACAAAGTCCCAACAATACAATACAAGCTTTTCTTAATTAAACAACAAAGCTATAAGGCCATCCGAGCCTTATGGTACACAATAGTTCCAAAACACACAAGCATGCAAGAACTTGTTATCAACATAGTTTTATAATTATGATATCCTAGGAAATCAATTAAACATAATTGAAAGGTCAAACATTTCTACTTTAAGCCATTCACTCCCAAGCAAGCAAAGCGAATAGAAGTAGATCATAAGTTATTACAGTACATAGGCCATCAAAGCTACAACACAACCAACTAGTCTTCAACTTATACAACAAGCATATACATAGCCCTTAGGCTACAAAATAATACATAAGATAATCAAATGAATCTTCCACATAGCAGCAAATTCATTAACCACCTCAAGCTATCAGGCACAGCAACTAAGGTAGAGTCTTAATCTGAACTTCTTCTTCCTCAATTAATTCAACAAGCTGGGGATCACCCTCAGCGTCTCCTGAAACAGATATCGAGGTATGAGCAACCACTGTTGCCCAGTGAGGGATATAGTCCCGGGGCGTGCAATGCAACAGATAATACAGTTACACAACAATAACACTTAGACAATTAAAGAAACAATGATAACTTAAATAATCACACATTTAAAAGGATACGATTCACACAATCCCCTATACACCAATCTTCACAGGTCTTCAATCACGATCCACGAACCACGAGCACGATCACGATAAGCAGGCATAATCCCCAAACACTCCAGTGGGTGTACTCCGGATGTACCCCGAATCCTACGACGCAACATCCACTGGCAATCTCCGGACCAGGAGAATGAGGGAATAGGGCACGGAGTTTAAATATCCACCGGTAAGCCCTCTGCCGCCCAGCCGATATTCAACACATCCGCCCTTGACACTATGGTTGCGCAACCACTATGCAATGCACTTAACGATGGCAAGTTAATAGAAATAATATAAGCATTAACATATATGAGGATCAACAAAGTAGGTTGACCTCGATGCAATTAGAATAGAACAATTATTGAAGCAAATATGCAGTTTTACAAAGAGACATTAGCAAGATAAGTTTAGAATCATACCAAAAGCTCCAAATCAACTTAAAATCACTTATAAACACTCAAGAAGTCATGCCGTGGGTTTAGAAATGTGAGACAACCGAAATTGCACTTAAACCCCTTTATTTTTCGAACTATTTCTCTTCCAAACCAAAGTTAATGATTCCATTTTCAAAGGAAACTCTCCCAACCTTCTAACTAACCCTCAAGGTACCCTCTTAACCCTCTAACTCATTCAAATGCCCGCGATTACCCCGAAAGCCCCAAATTCCCTCTTATGGCTTTAAACTACGCATACATTGTCCGGGCTTCAAACAAGGGATATCAAGGCATCTATAGCACCTAGGTAGCCTAAGGTTACTAGAATTGAAGCCCGAATCCACCCGGATTCGCATTAACCCCGAAAGCCCCAAGTTAAAGTCGGCTATTTTCCATTTTAAGCAATTTAAGGGCAATGCAAGTGCACGGGGCTATTAGGTTACCTTCACTATCACCTAAGGCGTCTAATAGAAGTATTGAATCAAGCTAATTCGAGCAATTACGCAAAACTCTAGAAAAATATCACTATTCACCCAAAATTTCAAATTAACGATTCTAACCTTTTAAAAAGCGAAACAACGGCTCAAATGTGTTCTCTAGCATTCATATAGATGGTATATTAGCATAGATAACTCATACAATAGCATTTGATCACATTTTCAACAAATCAAGAAATTGGCAACTATTTAAAAATGCAAAAACAAGCCGTGAAATCCCTCACCAATACGCGTAGGGGCACCTAGGAACCTTGCAAACACCCTACACTAGTTGCTCAAGGCTTGGCTTGGCTTGAATTGAAGAGTTGAAGATGAAAAATTCCTCCCAAATGCAAAGAGGGGCTGTCGGGTTTGGGCTCCTGGTTTCAGCTTTTAATTTTTTTTCCTTTTGCATTTTGTGAGCTTAGGTGATATATAGAAGGGGCTAAGTTGAGGTGGGGTCATTTGGGTGCTTAAATGATCTATTATAATGCGCGTTGCTAGCTCCAAAACGAGGCTAATGTATAAAACTTAGGCTAGCTAATTAAATCTATAAAGTTATTACGTAACACTATTCATTCAACTACAAAAATCATTTTCTAAACGAGCTCTCCTAACGCCTTTAGCTCAAATGCACATTTTTCCCACTACTTTTACAATTAATATGATTTAATAAAAATGTTAATTAACTAATAGAAGGCAGTTTAAAAATGGAGTGAATAGTAACTCAAGAAGGCAGTCAATAATGCACAGAAGGAAATGCGCAAACAAGGATGCAACAGTAATTAAATGCATGGCTAAATCTCGGGCGTCACATCCTCTCCCCCTTAAACTAATTGCGTCCACGCAATTCTTACATGATTCGGTGAATAACTCCGGATACCGTTCCCGCATTTGATCCTCTCTTTCCCATGTCGCATCCTCTACTCCGTGATGATCCCACAGAACTTTAACCATCGGAATGCTTTTAGTCCTCAGCTCCTGAACTTTCTGATCAACAATTCGAAGAGGTTTCTCTGTGTAGGTCAAAGTTTCACTGATTTCTAGCGGTTCCGGCTCAAGTATGTGAGAGGGATCTGGCTGATACTTCCGAAGCATGGAAACATGGAATACGTCATGAATTCTGCCCAGACTGGGAGGTAAAGCCAAACGGTAAGCCAAATCACCAACAGTTTCAGTTATCTCAAATGGTCCTACATATCGAGGACTGAGTTTACCTTCTTTACCATGCCGAATCAAACCCTTGCGAGGGGAAATTTTCAGAAATACCCGGTCCCCCACAGCAAATTTCAGATCACGACGTCGTCTATCAGCATAACTCTTTTGCCGGCTCTGTGCTGTAAGCATTCTTTTTCTGATAAGCTGCACATGATCAATCATTTTGTTCATTTCAGGTAAGAGAGTAGGGTTGATAGTCTTCATTTCACCAACGTCATCCCAGTAGAGAGGAGACCGGCATTTACGCCCATAAAGTGCCTCATAAGGTGCCATACCAATAGTAGCTTGATAACTATTGTTGTAGGCGAACTCTGCTAGTGGCAAATACTTCTCCCAACTCTTACCGAAGTGCAGAATATAAGCCCGCAACATATCCTCAAGGATTAAGATAGTTCTCTCGGATTGACCATCTGTCTGAGGATGATAAGCTGTACTGAAATTCAAATTCGTGCCCAAAGCTTTCTGAATCTTCTGCCAGAACTGAGATGTGAATCTGGGATCTCTATCTGACATGATACTCTTTGGAATTCCATGTAGTCGGACAACATTCTCAATATACAACTCTACCAGTTTATCAAGAGAATCAGATTTCTTTTTAGCAATAAAATGAGAAGTCTTGGTCAGTCTATCCACAATAACCCAAACTGAGTCATTACCTCTCGAAGACCTCGGTAAATCTGATACGAAATCCATAGTAATATGATCCCATTTCCAAATTGGAATAGCCAAAGGCTGCAACAACCCTGCAGGTCTCTGATGTTCTGCTTTAACTTTCTGACAAGTAAGGCATCGAGCAACATAGTCAGCAATTTCTCTCTTCATATTATTCCACCAGAAATTCTGCTTCAAATCTCTATACATTTTAGTACTGCCTGGATGGATGGTATATCGAGAACTGTGTGCCTCAGCAAGAATATCCTTTTTCAAATTTGGATCATTCGGAATACAGATTCTACCTTTGAATTTGAGAATACCATCGTCGTGCAGTTTGAAATCCGACTCTCCCCCTTTAGAATTCTCTAAGACTTTCAATAATTGAAGATCAGCCTGTTGAGCTTCCCGAATCCTGGACAATAACAGAGATTGAATCTGCAAACTTGCGAATTGAATACCAGAATTTGAAGTACTAGGCTTCCATAAGCATAATTCTTCCATGAATTCCCAATTCTTGATAATCAAGCTAGCAACAGTAGCCTTTCGGCTCAAAGCATTAGCAACAATATTGGCCTTGCCCGGAAGATAGTTAATAGTGCAGTTATAGTCCTCAAGTAATTCCAGCCAACGCCTCTGCCTCATGTTCAACTCTTTCTGTGAAAACAGATATTTCAAGCTCTTATGATTTGTAAAGATTTCAAATTTGTTGCCCCAGATATAATGACGCCATTTCTTTAACGCAAGAATGATAGCTGCAAGCTCAAGATCATGAGTCGGATAGTTGAGTTCATAAGGCTTCAGTTTCCTGGAAGCATAAGCAATAACCCGGCCATTCTGCATCAATACACAACCCAGACCTTCCTTCGAAGCATCACTATAGATCACCAGATTATCATAACCCTCAGGTAAAGCAAGAATAGGAGCTGTAGTCAATCTCTTCTTCAATTCCTGGAAGCTGGCCTCGCATTTATCATTCCAGTCAAAAACTGTTTTCTTCTGAGTAAGTTGAGTTAAAGGCCCTGCAATCTTAGAGAAATCCTTGACAAACCTCCGATAATACCCAGCTAAACCAAGGAAGCTACGAATCTCCGTGACAGTTTCAGGTCGTTTCCAAGATAACACAACTTCAATCTTCGCTGGATCAACAGAAATACCATCCTGCGAGATAATATGGCCAAGAAAAGCAACTTGCTTAAGCCAGAATTCACATTTGCTAAACTTTGCAAATAACTGATGCTCCTGAAGAGTCTGCAACACAATTCTGAGATGCTGTTCATGTTCCACCTCAGATTTAGAATAGACAAGGATATCATCAATAAATATGACCACAAATTGGTCCAGATAAGGACGAAATACCCTCTGCATTAAGTCCATGAATGCGGCGGGAGCATTAGTAAGACCAAACGGCAAGACAGCAAACTCATAATAGCCATATCGTGTTCTGAAAGCAGTTTTAGGAACATCATCTTTCTTAATCCTCAGTTGATAATAGCCCTGCCTCAGATCAAATTTAGAGAATACCCTGGCGCCTTGCAACTGATCAAATAACTCTTCGATTAAAGGCAAAGGATATTTATTTTTGATGGTTACCTGATTAAGACCTCGATAATCAATGCATAGGCGAAGAGATCCGTCTTTCTTTTTAACAAATAGGACTGGCGCACCCCAAGGCGAAGAACTCGGCTGAATGAATCCCTTCTCAAGCAAGCCCTGTAATTGAACTTTCAATTCCTGCAACTCAGGTGGAGCCATTCTGTACGGAGTCCTAGAGATAGGTGAAGTCCCCGGTAATAAATCAATCATGAACTCTATCTCTCTATCAGGCGGTAACCCAGGTAATTCCTCAGGAAAGACCCCCGGAAACTCTCTCACGATAGGTACATCATTCAATTTCAATTGATCCCCAGGTTGATTAATCAAATATGCAAGATAAGCCTCACAACCCTTGCTTAATAATTTAGATGCCCTAATAGAAGAAATAATAGGAGTTCCGGTAGATTTTCTACTACCAACTATTTTAAGTACAGGCTGGTCAGGCATTTCTAGATACACAATCTTCTTTCTACAATCAAGTTGGGCATAATATTTACTTAACCAGTCCATCCCCAATATAATTTCAAAGTCATTGAAGGGTAGGATAATCAAATCAGCAGGAAAAACACGACCCTCAATAAATATACTACATGCTCTGCAAATAGATCTAGTAACAAACTTCGGACCCATAGGAATATAAACCACAATCTCATGCAACAGTTTATCATGTTTCAATTTAGCATTTTGTGCACAAGCACGAGGAAGAAAAGAATGTGTAGGCCCAGAATCAAGTAAAACCTTAACTGATTGATCATTAAGAAGAAAAATAACTTCTACCACAACAGTAGTATCCGGAAACTCCTCAGCATCCAAAGCAAATACACGGGCCTGACCTCGTGGTGGTGGTGCTGCAGCTGGTGCCCTGGTCTGAGAGTTCTGAGTTGATGTCTGACCCCTAGGGTTCTTAAATTTCTGACAGTCTTTAACCCTGTGCTAATCACTGCCGCAACCTGTACACTTGTTATGTTTCTTCCAACAAACATCCTCAGTGTGGCCCTGGCGCTGACAGAAGCTGCACTACTGGTGACGTCTTGCAACAGTGCCTCCCGAAGGAGCTCTGTAAGTAGAGGTAGCTGAACTACCCTGCTGCGAACGGGAAACTGCGGGACGGAACTGACTCTGAGTCTGACTCTGGACTGGTCGTGCCTGAGTCTGAGTAGGCCCTGTGTAACTCTGAGTCTGCCTCGGCTGTGAACTCTGCCCAACTGATACAGCCTGCCCCTGGTACCCTTGACTCTGAGACTGAAACCATTTACTCGATTGACTGGTCTCGGCTAACACATCGGCCTTCCATTTCTCATACCTCGAGGTGGCTCGAACTACTGCAGCATAGTTGGGAAAATCATTTTAAGACAAGTTCAGCATAATATCCCTCCTCAAACCCAGGATGAACCTCTGGATCTTCATGTCCTCCGGCTGAATCAAAGCTGGTGCATAACGGGAAAGCCGGGTAAAAGTAGCCTCGTATTGATCTATCGTCATACTTCCCTGCTTCAAGTTTATGAACTCTATTTGTCGCCTCTCGCGGGCAACTACCGATATATACTTGTCTCGAAATTCTCGGACAAAGTCGGCCCACGAATGATGAACTCCCTCAGCTCCCCATTTCTCACTGATGGTATTCCACCAATCTTCAGCATCACCCTCGAGAAGGAAAGTAGCATAAGTAATCTTCCTGTCATCATGGCACTCGAGTATTGCTGCCACTCTCTCAAACTTCCTTAGCCACATCTCAGCTTTCATATCGTCCGGCTCCCCAAAGAAAGTATAGGCCCCATGATGTATAAACCGATCATACAGATTCCCTCCGGTAGGACCACTACCTCCGGCTCTCATAGCCTGATTACCTCCAACGACCCCTGGCTGACCCTGTTGTGTAACAAACTGGGCGATAGTGTTCATAGCAGTGGCCATCGTGGCCAAGATCTGTGCAGTGCTCGGTTCTTGAACATGCGGTGCATTTTCGGCCACCTCAGCTTCTTGCCTATGAACCCCCTCGGGTTCTCCACCAATATTCGGATTATCAGCACGACGGCGAGGCCCCATCTCGAATAGCTAGAATGCAAAGTGTTATGACAGGTATATATATGTATATATGCAATTTATAAGTAAACACATAAAGAAAGTCCAATTAGATTCACATAAAGTCAAGTACATAGAAGTTCAAATAAATATTCCACATTCTTGAAGTAAACATAAATCACTAGATCATACTTGACATTCTAGACTCTTGATATTCTATTTCCATGCTAGCATGTTCATTCCTTATTCAAATTTCACTTAGGTCAATCAAAATCAAGGACTCATGTATTCACAAAGTCACATAACAAATCTCTACCCACAGACCGAGAAATTTAACCCGGCTTCATGCAATCTATAGCTCTGATACCACTTAAATGTCACCCCCCAACCCAACCCCCAAGCTAAAGGTTAAGTCCGGACCCGACACACGGACAGAGTCTCCCCTGTACCGTGGACATTCTAAAAACCTGTAAACACTTAAACAAAGTCCCAACAATACAATACAAGCTTTTCTTAATTAAACAACAAAGCTATAAGGCCATCCGAGCCTTATGGTACACAATAGTTCCAAAACACACAAGCATGCAAGAACTTGTTATCAACATAGTTTTATAATTAGGATATCCTAGGAAATCAATTAAACTAAATTGAAAGGCAAAACTTTTCTACTTTAGGCCATTCACACCCAAGCAAACAAAGCAAATAGAAGTAGATCATAAGTTATTACAGTACATAGGCCATCAAAGCTACAACACAACCAACTAGTCTTCAACTTATACAACAAGCATATACATAGCCTTTAGGCTACAAAATAATACATAAGATAATCAAATGAATCTTCCACATAGCAGCAAATTCATTAACCACCTCAAGCTATCAGGCACAACAACTAAGGTAAAGGGTCAATCTGAACTTCTTCTTCCTCAATTAATTCAACAAGCTGGGGATCACCCTCAGCGTCTTCTGAAACAGATATCGAGGTATGAGCAGCCACTGTTGCCCAGTGAGGGATATAGTCCCGGGGCGTGCAATGCAACAGATAATACAGTTACACAACAATAACACTTAGAAAATTAAAGAAACAATGATAACTTAAATAATCACATATTTAAAAGGATACGATTCACACAATCCCCTATACACCAATCTTCACAGGTCTTCAATCACGATCCACGAACCACGAGCATGATCACGATAAGCCGGCATAATCCCTAAACACTCCAGTGGGTGTACTCCGGATGTACCCCGAATCCTACGACCCAACATCCCCTGGCAATCTCCGGACCAGGCGAATGAGGGAATAGGGCACGGAGTTTGAATATCCACCGGTAAGCCCTCTGCCGCCCAGCCGATATTCAACACATCCGCCCCTGACACTATGGTTGCGCAACCACTATGCAATGCACTTAACGATGGCAAGTTAATATAAATAATATAAGCATTAACACATATGAGGATCAACAAAGTAGGTTGACCTCGATGCAATTAGAATAGATCAATTATATAAGCAAATATGCAGTTTTACAAAGAGACATTAGCAAGATAAGTTTAGAATCATACCAAAAGCTCCAAATCAACTTAAAATCACTTATAAACACTCAAGAAGTCATGCCGTGGGTTTAGAAATGTGAGACAACCGAAATTGCACTTAAACCCCTTTATTTTTCGAACTATTTCTCTTCCAAACCAAAGTTAATGATTCCATTTTCAAAGGAAACTCTCCCAACCTTCTAACTAACCCTCAAGGTACCCTCTTAACCCTCTAACTCATTCAAATGCCCGCGATTACCCCGAAAGCCCCAAATTCCCTCTTATGGCTTTAAACTACGCATACATTGTCCGGGCTTCAAACAAGGGATATCAAGGCATCTATAGCACCTAGGTAGCCTAAGGTTACTAGAATTGAAGCCCGAATCCACCCGGATTCGCATTAACCCCGAAAGCCCCAAGTTAAAGTCGGCTATTTTCCATTTTAAGCAATTTAAGGGCAATGCAAGTGCACGGGGCTATTAGGTTACCTTCACTAGCACCTAAGGCGTCTAATAGAAGTATTGAATCAAGCTAATTCGAGCAATTACGCAAAACCCTAGAAAAATATCACTATTCACCCAAAATTTCAAATTAACGATTCTAACCGTTTAAAAAGCGAAACAACAGCTCAAATGTGTTATCTAGCATTTATATAGATGGTATATTAGCATAGATAACTCATACAATAGCATTTGATCACATTTTCAACAAATCAAGAAATTGGCAACTATTTAAAAATGCAAAAACAAGCCGTGAAATCCCTCACCAATACGCGTGGGGCACCTAGGAACCTTGCAAACACCCTACACTAGTTGCTCAAGGCTTGGCTTGGCTTGAATTGAAGAGTTGAAGATGAAAAATTCATCCCAAGTGCAAAGAGGGGCTGTCGGGTTTGGGCTCCTATTTTCAGCTTTTAAATTTTTTTTTCCTTTTGCATTTTTTGAGCTTAGGTGATATATAGAAGGGGCTAAGTTGAGGTGGGGTCATTTGGGTGCTTAAATGATCTATTATAATGCGCGTTGCTAGCTCCAAAACGAGGCTAATGTATAAAACTTAGGCTAGCTAATTAAATCTATAAAGTTATTACGTAACACTATTCATTCAACTACAAAAAATCATTTTCTAAACGAGCTCTCCTAACGCCTTTAGCTCAAATGCATATTTTTCCCACTACTTTTACTATTAATATGATTTAATAAAAATGTTAATTAACTAATAGAAGGCAGTTTAAAAATGGAGTGAATAGTAACTCAAGAAGGCAGTCAATAATGCACAGAAGGAAATGCGCAAACAAGGATGCAACAGTAATTAAATGCATGGCTAAATCTCGGGCATCACAGCTTTGACACTCTTCCGAAAACTACAGTGCCATGATCGGTCCGTACGTCATTCTTTAAGAGGTTTTTGAGTTGAGCAGCCCTTTTCGAGTTACTTACGATTAATGTTCGGTAATATAGTTCACGAGCCCTAAAAACGATCTTAGCTCACTCACCTTGGTAGGAGGTGTTTGCCACTCCTCGATGGCTCTAATGCCCGTCCAATGCCCTAGGAAAAGGATCTCCGTCTGTCCAAAGGAGCATTTTTCTTTCTTTACATAGAGGTGATTCTTCCTTAACGGTCCGAAGGTGGCTAACGTGGTTGTTTAACGAATGGCTATAGCCCACGATCAAAGTATACCACCAGTCATCTAAGTACGAGTGGAATAGCTCATTATGGAGGGTGCAGAATGTGGCAGGGGCATTGGTTAGTCCAAAAGGCATAACAAAAAAATTATGAAACGCCCATTTATTAGTAAGGTTGCTTGCTTGTCACACAGGTCGTCTTTGGCTCGTTTCCTTCCGTGATACGCACCTGATAGTAGCCCGACCCTAGATCCAACTTCAAGAAGTATCTCGCGCTTATTGATTAGGGTGAAGAAGTCTGCAATCAAAGTGGATACTTGTTCTTCATGGTTAGGTTATCTTGTTGAGCGCCCGATAATCAATGCAAAGGCTCCCGCTTTTTCTGGAATAAAATTGGGGCTCCCCAACCTTTTTCCCCAATAAGGTAGGGAAAAACTGCATGTTCAGCTAGAATAGAAATAGGCCTCAATGAGTTCCTTAAATTCTTTCCTGAGCTCAACCGAGCCCCAATACTAATAGATGCTAGTTGGGGAGGCCATCCGCTAAACCCAGCCCCAGTCTAAGTAAATTAAGGGGCGTTCTAGGCCTCAACTCGATCTTGTGGTAGACTGCCCTCCTAGGGGGCACTTGGCAACTAACTCGTGGGGCATGATATCCCAAAAATCCTCAAGTACTTGCTGCACTTCCTGAGAAAAAAGTCATCTTGGTATTGGATCCACTCCTCTGTTAGCATGAACATGAATTAGATTCTATTCGTCTTCTTTATTCTTAAGAGAACCCTCCACCCGAACCATTCTTAAGACCTCCAAGCCCTCTTGAATGAGTTCTACTATAGAAGCTTTCAACGTAGACCCGGGGACAAATCTTTCACTCATTGAGAAGTGAAAACCTATTACTAGATCGTCCTGAAGACTGATGCGACGGGAAAAAGTGGCATTTGGAAGTGTTGTTGACTTAACATTTAGGTTTCGGCATAACAAAGCTTGCACTGTCTTTTCGCACTTAGGCACATAGCGTGCCATTGGTAATGATTCTACTACGGTGCCACAAATTTGTAAGCTGATCCTAAGTAATCGTTGTTGTTCATTGGATTACGTCGAAACTACTTCGTTAGGATTGAGGAATTGCTGCAATTCTTCCTGAATAGCCTGGATTCTCCTGTTGAGAGTCACTTTGAAAGTCTTACCTAAACTCTTCCGACTGAATATGAAAAAGCCTATAAAACAACGAGCTACTATCATTTCTTCATTATAGATTGAGATCTTCTTCGAATTTGATGCACAAATAGATAGAATAGCAGCAAATAGCATCTTTCTAGCCTGTATATTCGTGGAACTCAATCTCATTTAGAAAGCCTTATCTCTATCTTTCATCAACTGAACGGGAAGTGGTTTAGGAAAGGACTTTAGAATCAGATGCGCTCGCCCAGCAAGAAAGACCTTGATCCTGCCAACCAAGTCAAAATCAAAAAGAAAGAAGAGAACGAAAGGAGAAGAGAACTTCGTATTTTGGTAACTCTGATGGAGTCATGTTTAACCTTGAATGCTATTAATAGATTCTACAACAATAGTCCCTCGGACTAGGAAAACAATAACAAAAATAGCTAACCCAATAGCAGTTTCTGTAGCTGCCACTGTTGGAACCAATGAAGCAAATAATTGACCCATCATATCATCCGGAGAAACGAAAAATACCAAAAAGTTTGAATTCACAGCTAATAACATTGATTCAATTGGCATTGACATAATAGGAATATTTCGTCTATTAAGGAGGATTCCCTGAATACCTGAAATAGAGATGATCATAGAAAATGTGAAATATTTGATAGGATCTGTTTTGGGAACGTAGAATGTAAGAGAAATTCAAATGTTATAACTCCAGTACATCAGGAACCATTAGAAAAAGAAAGACTACCCGCCAAGAAATTGTATAACTTGGAGAAAGTATTCACTTTACGTTCCCTGATAAATAAGATCACAATAAATATTGTGCAGAAGGCTCTCGTCTGCAAAAAAAATAGATGTGCGCTTACCTCTTGGAGATTGACTACTGTTGGTAAGTTCACATCTTCAATAGTATCTCTATAGACTCTCAAAAGAATTGAGAGTTGCTCAATGATCTTTCCTTTAACAAATTCTATGGTAACTGATGTTATCTTTGTTTCCATATTAAGACTATTTATTTGATGGATCATTCAGCCAGCCCTAACGGGTACAAGAATAGCTACAGGTAGAGCCAAACCCATCCTAGAAACAAAATCAGCAACGAGTTGATCCATAATGAATATTAGAAAAAAGTGCTCTTAAATAAGACCACTGTTGGTCCTTAATAACCTAAAAGGGGAGTGAATTAAGTTGTTTAGGCAAGGTTAAGCAATTTTAAATTGCTTAATATGGAGGCAATGTCAAGTAAGGATTGAAACAATACTAGAAACTCTTGTAAACAATTTATCTAAAACTTGGTGAGCATATGAGTATTTAACACTAAATATGCAATTAGAATTTCAAGGTAGAATTTCAAATAGATATCTCAACAATTACCAAGCAATTAAGATGAGCAATGTCCATACGAAGGTAAATGACTTGAAAATAAAGAGAATAGAGTAAGAGAAATCAAACACGATGATTTTCAAGTGGTTCACACTCCCGGAGGCCTAGTCCACCACCTAAGGTCTTCTCTTCCCTTAGGATTTTAGTAACACTTCACTATGATGCTTCTTCAAATGTTGGTGAAGCAAGAACCAACTACAATTACTCTTGAGTCCACAAGAGTTACACAAGCTCCTTCAAATGTAGGTGAAGCTTAACCTACTACTCTCTCTTCCTTTGAGTCCACAAAGGATTACAATACTTCTTCTCACAATGATTCTCTCAATCTATGTGAAAGAATGTATTACAAAGATTATGTGATAGAATAAATGACAATTGCAACTCCTATTTGAGTTTGATATTACACTTTGGAAAATGGCTTTGAATGCTCAAAAGATATGATAATGATAGCTCAAGATTTTTCAATAGGAATGATATGAAAACTCTTTTGAAAATCTGAAAATTATGGCTTGGAGAGATGATTTTGAAGGTGAGAAGGCATGACTTAAAAAGAGGGAAAGATTAGACAAAAATCGGATTTTAAGCAAGATTTCCGGATTTTCCCGTTAACTCATCCGGGCGTTGAGGCACTGATCCGGGCGCCCGGAAAGAGCATGTATCGCCCGGAAAGGTCTTTTCTGTCAGGCGTTGCACCTTCTATCCGGGCGACCGGAAAATGCCGGTAACGCCCGGATGCCAAAAAAATGCTGAAAATGTATTTTTAGCCCAGAAATATTTGGGCTCATTGAAAAAGAGATTTCTTAGCATTTTTTAACATCCCAAAAAATTTCAAACTATTTGGAAGGTATTTTTATAAAATGATTTCAAAAGCAAGAGTTTGAAATAGAAAATATTTTTTCTACGAAAGGTTTTGAAAAAAGAAAACACATTATTTTTTTTTGAGAAATTTTGAGCGATGCAAATCATACTTAGGCAAGCGACAACTTTTAAGGCCGGTACCCCTTATGTCACCACTTCTCCTTCCTTGTGACTCCCTCTTTATCTTCGAGACAATAACTTGAATTCTTTAGGGCTTGGATACAATTTGATAGAGTTTGGTCTTTGATCCAAAAAGCTTTCTAAACTTGACTAACACAACTTGATCCAATGTTGATGTAGACTTGCTTTGGAATGAAGGTCTCACAAAAAAATATGTTAAAGCACAATTAAGATGTTTTGTTATTATCAAAATAAAGATTATAGACTTTTTAGGCCAACAATCTCCCCCTTTTTGATGATGACAAAACTTTGAAGTTAACAAGTATGAAATAGTTGATATTTAAAGAACAAAGCTTGAATTGAGGTCTCCCCCTCAATTTGTGCTTGATAAAATTTAGTCTTGATCCTGTAAAGCAAAAACTCCCCCTGACTAAGTGCAATGATAGGCATATTTACTTCAATACTTTATCCCCCTATTTGTCATCACAAAAGAGCATCCAATAGCAAATGAAGACAATAGCAGGCGATAACAGGCATAAGACAAGAGATAAGCAAGAAAAAAATGCAACGCATTAATGACAAGAAGGCAAAAAATATCCAACCAATGTTAAAAGATAAGGGAGAAAAACAGCTAAGGAGTGTTTGAGGAAAGATCCAACTTAAAGCATCCACAGACTCAAAATCAATGTGGTGATCATATAAAGCCTTCAGCATCTGCTCCATTCTGTCCAAACGATCATCTTGTGCATGCAAGTGTGCACAAATTTCATCAAGGGATGAGGAGTGAGAGGAAGACGGTCTAGCCCTTTGTCCTTGAGAAGTGCCAACACCACTGCTGCCTTGCCGTTCCATAGGATCTCTAAAAGTAGTGGGGTCAACATCAAGGGATTCAAATACAAGAGGATCATCACTCGTATCATCACCAATACTGAGAACTTAGGAGTTATGAATTTTCAGCTTTTGGCGAGTGAGGCTAGTAACATTGAGAAGATAGGATCTATCGCTAATGGCCTCAAACTCGTGATCTCATGGAACTTCTAAAGACTCAAAAAGGTGAGTTAAGGGTACCCCATAAGCAAGTTGATTTTGAGCCTCCATGGTATGAATGATATGGTTAATGATGATGTGTGGAAGATTGATACGTTTAGCTTCATACATCAAATACATCAATAGTGCAGTGAATTTTGGAATTGAACCATCCTTAACTTCCCGTGGAATAATGACCTCATGAAGAATGTAAAATAGCAACCTCTTTTTTGGAGTGAGATCCTTAGTCTTAGGATATCCTAAGGAGCTTGTTCCTGTTCCTTCCCACAGAAATTCTATAACATTGGCTTCTAAGTTTTCAAGAACACCTTCTGGCATACCTCTATATGAATAAAGTTTGGTGCCTTGATTAGGAATCCCAAAGGCTCTAGCAACAATACTTGCAGTTAATTCTAGTTCCTTAGACTTAACTTGACTATTCAGTTTCATGGTGGTGAAGTCTAAGTTAACATAGTAATAGAATTCTTTAATCCATGCAGTAATGCCTTTGTTTTCAAACCTTAACATAGGTAGCCACCCTTGAGCATCTAAAAGCTGATAAATTCTAGTACCATTAAGCAAGGTGGGAGGATCTAAAATCTTACCCCATAGGATGTTTTGTTGTGGAAAAGCATCTGGATTTACAATGATCTGAGGGCCTAAGGATGAAGATTCTCCTTGCTTGCGTTTCCTGGAGTTAGCTCTTGGTAGTGCCATTGGAATTTGAAGATTTGAAGAAGCTTGTTAGAAGAAAGGCTTAGTTGAGGAATTTCACCGAACACCTTGTAAACAATGTTTTTTAAGGATTGGATGAAGAGGATTTTTAAAGCTTTGATGATCAAAATATAAGAGTTTGATGATTTAAAGAGTGTTTTGATGCAAATAATGGTGAGTGATGGTGAAGATGTTGGTGATTAAATAGGAGAAATTGAGAGAAGAAAGAGTTTATATTTGAGAAGATGTGAAAAAGTGAGGAGAGAGGAAGGAGATTTCGGTTTTTCAAACAGCTCGATCTGGGCGATAGGCCCTTTTTTCGGGCGCCCGGATGAGGGCAGTAACGCCCGGTAGAGAGCGAGGTTCCGGTCGTTACATGCTTCTTCCGGGCGCCCGGAAGAAGGCAGTAACGCCCGGATCACTATTTTGCCAAAAAATGCAATATTTCGTCAGGTTAAGTGACCCAAAGCATTCCTAGTTCCCTTCTAATAGCACAAAATTGATTCTCATGCAATGGTTTTGTAAAAATATCGGCCAATTGATGCAAAGAATCAACAAAAACAAGTTCAATATCCTCTTTTTGCACATGATCTCTTAGAAAATGATGACAAATTCCAATATGCTTAGTTCTAGAATGTTGAATAGGGTTCTTTGATAGACTTATAGCACTTGTATTATCACACCTGATAGGCACATGATCATATTCGAGACCAAAGTCAAGTAAAGTTTGTTTCATCCATAGAATTTGTGCTGCACAATTACCTATAGCTACATACTCTGCTTCTGCTGTTGAAAGAGCTACACTATGTTGTTTCTTACTAGACCATGAGACTAAGGCACGTCCTAGTGTGCTACCCAGAACCTGGCATGTATTCAATAGCATTTAAAGTTCATTTAAATTGCATTTTATTGACCTTTCACCTTCTTTGACCAAACTAGTTGACTTTTCATCTACATTGACCAACTAGGACAAGGTGGGAATTTTTGAAATGTTTAATAAAAGACAAACTTGGGATTAGAAATAAAAAAATGCAATGTTAAGTTAGTCAAATTTTGGGTCAACTTTGGAATTAAATCTGAACCAATTGGGGAAGAGTTAGGTAGCAAATTATATATGGTTGGAAATCTCTATGAGTCTAGTTTCTGAGGCTTCAAATCGTTCGTGAATTGGAGTTTTCTAGAAGAAGTTATGGCCGTTTTCGTAAGGTCGCGCATAGTTGTTTTGGTTTAGCGGGTTGACCGAATTTTGACCTTTTACTTCTTGTCATTTTTTTTTTAAATAAGAAGAATGCACAAGAAAAAAATAGACAAAAAAGGCTTGAAACCATGAGGAAAAGAAGGAGAAAAAAAAAGAAGAAAATCTCAACTTCAAATCTTTGATTCTTCGCGTGGGCTTGTGCGGGGTGGTTTCCGAGGCACTCTACGAGGTTTTCCTAGCGTCTAGGAGCGTCTAAGGTGAGGGTTTCATCGTTATTTGCACATTTGAAATATTTGTATCTAAACTTTGATTTTTGGATTTTATGCGTAGATTGTTGTTTTAATCATTTTGTTGCTTAAAGAATGTTCCTTGTTGATTGTAGAACATGTATTTATAGCTTTTTAACATTTTCTGCGGTTAAATATTGGAATTGAAATATAAATTGTGTGATGAATAGTAAATTGTGAATAGTAAACCCCTGTTTCGATGAAGTTGCTCCGTTACGCGTTCTGTTGATGTAGAAAGATGCTAGATATGCTAGAATGCCTAAATGTGTGGTTTAATTGGATTGTGTAATGGAAAAACGGAGAAAAATGGCTTAGTGAAAGTCGGGGTCGTTTAGGTCGAGTTTGGCGTTTTCTCATTTTGCGTGTTGGCATTGTTTCGGGAGGCCATGGAAGCACTTTTGGTGCGGTTATGGCATTGGTTGGGTGTTTGGGTGGTATAGTTGTAGTTCAAACGAGCAAAGGGGGAAATCGGGGCTTTGCGCGAATTCTAGGGTAAAGTAGGGTTTTGGGGTCCTTGGACGTGCCTTATGGTGACCTAGGAGGATTGGCAAAGTCGGTTTCCAGAACTCATGGCTCGTTTGGAAATGGTAGTGTTTTGATAGTTTGGGCCGATTTGTGATTTTGCTTGTTATCATGATATTATCCCTATAGAATCCTTAGGGTTGCTTGATATACTTGTTTAATTGGTGTTATTGTTGCTTATTAATGCTTGTTATGCTTGAAAAGTTAGTTAAATGCTAGTATTGATTGTGATTGCTTGTTATCTCATATGTTGTCACTAGTTTGTATTGTTGTGCTATCGCTCATTTATTGCCTTGTATCGAGTCTTGCATTGCATAGTGTCAACACGTGAGTGATGGGACTCTCTGGGTAGCCTCGGGTTGCCAGTGTTGGTTGTTCTAGCTCCGTAGCTATTCCCTCTTCTCGCTTGGGCTGCCTCCCAGAGAGATTTGGGTCGTAGATTGATGGATACTTCCGGGGTATTCCAAACTGGTGTTATAAGGTGGATGCGCGCTTATTGTCATCGTTGTCAACATCAAGCTCGAGATTGATGTATCGCTCGTGAAATGGTACATTGCTCGTATGAGTGAACCATAGCCTTCAAAGTGTGGTATAGCTTTGAATGGTTGTGTTAATGCTTTCAGTAATTGCTTATTGTATTGATTATTTGTTTTGATTGCTTATTTATCAATTATATTGCTTAATTGTCTTATTTGCATTGCACGACTTTCTTTCTCTCCAATTCGATATCTGTCTCGCCCTCACTGAGTATACGTGTTGTGTATACTCACTCCTCACCACCACATTTCAGGAAATGCCATGTTAGCTGGAAAGTTCGTGATTTCGTGAAAGTCCGTGCTTGAAGAGTTGTCCTGCGTGCCTATGTGACTTGAGTTGTCAAAGTTGTAAAGTTGTATGCTTTTATGTATTATATGTATTTAATGTTAAAGGGGATGTAATTTAAGTTTCACTAGATTATGTATTTAGTTAATGTAGCTTAACTTCAATGTATATTTGTAATGATAAAGGAAAAGAGATAGAAATGTATGATAGTCTAGCTTATGATATAGGTTGGTGTAGTTTAATTGCTAAGCTTGAATGTATATTTACTTGTGTTTTGCTTGTTGTGAACCAAGGCTCGGATGGCCTTGAGGTGGTTGAATGTTTGGACATAGTATTGGTCCACTTATATGTTGTCGCAGGTTTTACTTTTCGCCTAGAAACAGGGGAGACTCCGTCCGTTTTCCCTGAAAATTTATGCCCGGGTTTGGTTTGGGTTGTGTTTAGATCGATTGATAGAACTCCCGGTCTCGAGAGGGATCGGGGTATTACACCTAGAAATTGACAACTGCCGCTAGTGCTTTTTCTATCGATCTTACATCCCGCATAATCGACATCGGAGTATCCTAGAAGTTCAAAAGATGTGCCTTTAGGATAAAAGAGTCCTAGATTGATGGTACTCTTTAGGTATCTAATAATTCTTTTTACAACATTCAAGTGTGCTTCTTTCGGAGAAGATTGAAACCGAGCACATAAGCATACAGAAAACACAATATCAAGTCTTGAGGTAGTTAAATAGAGAAGGCTTCCGATCATACCTCGATATTGCTTTTCATCAACAGATTTACCTTTTTCATCTTTGTCAAGTTTGATTGACGTTCCCATAGGAGTGCTCATTTCTTTTGCAGTTTCAAGCCCGAATCTTTTGATGAGTTCCTTAATGTACTTGGCTTGATTAATGAAGATCCCTTCTTTTGTTTGTTTGATTTGAAGTCCACGAAAGAAATTTAATTCTCCCATCATGCTCATTTCAAATTCTTTGTGCATATATTTAGAAAAATACTTGCAAATGGATTCATTAGTAGCACCAAAGATAATATCATCAACATAAATTTGAACAAGCAAGATGTCTTTAGCTTTTCTTTTTACAAATAAAGTAGAGTCTAGTTTACCTCTAGACAAGCCGTTGTCAAGTAGATAATTACTTAATCTATCATACCATGCCCTAGGTGCTTGTTTAAGTCCATAAAGAGCCTTTTGAAGTTTGAATACATGAGTTAATAAATTTGTATTTTCAAAACCGGGTGGTTGTTCAACATAAACTTCTTCTTGAAGACATCCATTTAAGAAAGCACTTTTAACATCCATTTGATAGAGTTTGAAGTTCATAAAACATGCATATGCTAGTAACATTCTAATGGATTCAAGTCGAGCTACTGGTGCAAAGGTTTCTTCATAGTCTATTCCTTCTTATTGATTATATCCTTGAGCAACTAATCTAGCCTTATTTCTAGTTACATTACCGGATTCATCTAGTTTGTTTCGAAAAACCCATTTTGTACCAATAATCGGGTAATTACTAGGTCTTTCAACTAAGGTCCAAACTTGATTTCTTTCAAATTGATTAAGCTCTTCTTGCATAGCAATAATCCAATCATCATCCAATAATGCTTCTTTGATATTTTTAGGTTCAATTTGAGATATAAAAGCTACATGTTCACAAAAAGTATTTAGATTGGAACGAGTTCTTACACCTTGTGATAGATCCCCAAGGATTTGATCATTTGGATGATTTTTGACAAATTTCCAACACTTTGGGAGATCTTGATTTGTTGATATGATTTGATCATTTGAAGTTGGTTGTTCTTCCTCTATTTGAGTATCAATTTGATTGCTTGTGGATGTATTGCCTTCTTCACTTGTCGGAATAGGTTGACTTTGTTCTTCAACTTGTTAAAAGCTCATACTATCGTCTTCATCATTTCTTGACATAAATGGATTAGTTTCATCAAAGTTAATATGCATAGATTCCTCAATTACTGTGAAACCTCACTTTTTTGCTTTAACTCGATTTACGTGTTTTATCTCGTTTTGCGTGCATTTGACCTATTTATGTGCTATATGACCTAGAATGTTATAATTTTGATGTCAATACTCCTAATACGTGCTAAATGTGCATTCATGAAATTTTCATAAAAAACGGGATCATAAATTTTATCGTCGATTTTTAGTGAATAGTATTTTCGAAACACGTCTGCTAAAATTTTGAAACTGGTCTTTTTAACCCTTCTAGACCTAGACCACGGACTTTAATAGACTTGTGTTTGATTAAAACGGTTTCAAAATTGGCTTAAGAATTTATTAGGGTTTTTACACCGACTTTTGCGAAAATCGAGTTTTAAGTCGACTCGGGTGGAATTCTTTGAATGTAAAACTTCTTGTCACCTAAAAATAATTTACTTGAGCTATCTTGGGTGTTGAATAATTGTTTTGAACTTTGGTGATCAATAAAATGCATTTAAAGTCAAGAAAACACTAAAAATAATTAGTTTCCACTTTGACTTTCTTTTATTTATTTGACCTTTGCTTAATATATGATCAACACACATTAAAAACAAAGCAAAACACCACCAAAAACACACACAAAACCGTGGATCCTTGGAGGAGAAACATAAAGGCATTTTCAAAGCATTTTTCTCACAGATTTTGCGTTTCAAAGCCGAATTGAGTGATTCAAAGCTTGAAATTGATTGTTTGGCATCCATTCTACACATTTCTTGCATCAAAACACATCAAAGGTGAGAGAAAAATTCTAGATCTCAAAACTTGCCTTTTGCATTTTTGCGTATAAATGAAGATTGAACCGTTAGAATTGTAATATGATGTTAGATTATTGCTCCTTGCATGCTAGGGATCGTTTAGTGGTAATACTATGAGTTTCTGTCGGATGTAGCATAATTTTTATTTTTCGGGTATTAAATTTTGATTAAATTGTTTAATGTTGAATTAATTGAGTTGTGATGATCGAAATCGATTGCCGTTGATTTCTAAATACTTGATAATTACGTGTTAGCGCTGTTGTAATGCCGAATTTTCGATTACATTGCTCGTGGGAAAGTCCAAAAAATCCAGCCAAGATATCCTAGGGTTTTAGGGTTATCGGGCATGATTTGGAGGTGTTATGGTGGATTTCTGAGAGGGCTAATGTAGTTGGTTGAATGGGTGAGTGTTTGAAACTAATTTTGGGTTGTTTGGATTAGTAGAATGTAAGATATGATTATTTGAAGTTTAGGTTATCTTTCTTTAAATTATTGAATTGAGCCTTAGTTGATCGGGTGTGGTTTGAGTGATTGAATTGTGAGTTGTTGATGGGTAAACTAGGGTTTGATTGTGTGTTTAATGCATGTCCGGTTGGATGGCCTACTTTGTCATCTAACTTAGTTAATTGTTGTTAAATTGATTATTGATATGATTATTGATGATGATAATATGATGATTGATGATTATTGATTGATTATTGAGTATGGGAATCGGGCACTTTTGTTGCTGATCTCTCAGAATATTGATTGATTATTGAGTACGGGAATCGGGCACTTTCGTTGCTGATCTCTCGAAATATTGATGATTGATGTTTATATTTATTGCTGAGTCTCTGGTATGTGTGTGCCACCTCTCGGGCAGCATCGGGCTGTCGGGTTGATAACGGCATGACTATCAGAGACTGCCTCCAGCTCGCATGACGGAGGTGTCATGGAGGGAGAGGTTATTGAGGGTACCCTGGGTGCATGAGTAATGGGGAGTTATAAGAAGAATGGTTGAGATCGTGATGGCGTTTGGAGCTACACCAACTAGAAAGAGTATCCTTTATTGAATGGTCATATAGTTATGTGATGATAGTATTATTGATGTTATTGTGTGTTTACTGACTCAAAGGATTATTCCAAGGAGTTTAGTAGACCTTGCTCGAGATCTATTGGATCCTCACTGGGCTTATTTATATAAGCTCACTCTCTATTATTGCATGCATACAGGTGTACTTTTACAGGATTACGGGTACGTGCCTCCTGAAGAGGAGAATGTGGAAAACGTGCCTTACGTGGATGAGTCCTATGTTCTAGAGTCTTATCCTTGGTGTTGTATTGTTTTACTATCTTGTATATTAACTTAGTAGACTTTTATATGCTTTGTAGTTCATTATGTAAAAAATGTTGAAAAGATAACGACTTAGTTGATGCAATCTTAGTAGTCTTTATTTTGTCTATGATTAGGTTGCTAGGTAGGCTATAATCTATTTTGGAAGTGTATGTTATATAGTAAATGTATTATGTTGGAAGGGAGGCGCATAACTATGAATGAGTTGATGAAAGAATATTTAATGTATGAAATAGTTGCATTGTATGTTGTTGATTTGATTGTGGAGTTGGTTGGTGATTTGTGGAGTTTGATGTATGTTGTTATTAAGGGTTGGTTTAGAGCCCTGATGTTCATGTTACTGTCGTTATGCTGCCGAAATTTCGTTGCGTCCTGACTAATTGTAAGAGGGGTGAGTTGGGGCGTGACAATTACAGAGGTTCTTTTATTGTAAACTCGATATGCCTTGCTTCTAGAAGAGTATCCAATAAAAATACCTTCGTCGGACTTTGAATCAAACTTACCAAGATACTCCTTATTATTTAAGATGAAGCATTTACATCCAAAAACTTTAAAATGTGAGATATTTGGAGTACGTCCTTTCCATAATTCATATGGAGTTTTCTTTAGAGAAGGCCTAATTAAAACTCTATTTAGAGTATAGCAAGCTGTATTGACAGCTTCTCCCCAAAAGTATGTAGGCAAGTTGTTTTCTTTCAACATTGTTCTTGCCATTTCTTGTAAAGTTCAGTTTTTCCTTTCAACAACCCCATTTTGTTGAGGAGTTCTAGGAGCCGAAAAATTATGCTCAATGCCATTTTGTTCACATAATTCCACAAAAGATGCATTTATGAATTCCGTGCCTTGATCACTGTGAATGCATGAAATATAGTATCCTTTCTCATTTTGCACTCTTTTACAGAATTTTGCAAATTCATTGAAAGTATCACTTTTGAAAGCAAGAAACATCACCCATGTGTATCTAGTATAATCATCAACAATAACAAAAACGTATCTAGATCCTCCTAGACTTATTATATCCATTGGTCCAAAAAGGTCCATATGAAGTTTTTGTAGAGCTTTTGATATAGACACATGGCTAATGGTTTTGAAAGATGCTTTATGTTGTTTTCCAAATTGGTATGCATCATATAAATGATCTTTTTCAAACTTGGTCTCAGGAAGGCCTTTCACAAGATCTTTTCGAGAAAGTTTACCAAGTAGATCCATACTAATGTGTCCTAATCTTCTATGCCATAACCAAGAACTTTCATTTGTTGTGATTAAGCACTCAATATTTTGGCATGATATACTTTCAAAGTCAATAATATAAACATTTTCATGTCTATTTGCACTAAACAACACATTTTTCATTTTGTCAAGAATGGTGCAACATGATGATTTAAATTCAACTAGATAATCATTATCACATAGTTGGCTTACACTAAGCAAATTATGTTGCAATCCTTTCACAAGTAGTACATCATGAATGGATATTTTATTTCCAATGCTACCTTTACCAATGATTTTACCTTTTTCATTATTTCCAAAGGTCACAAAACCTTTGTCATTTTTGATAGGCTCATAGAAAAGAGATGGATCACCGGTCATATGCCTTGAACATCCACTATCAATGACCCAATTTCCTTCATACTTCATCCTTAGGGTAACCTATATACAAAAAAAAAATTTAGGTCCCCAAGTTCTATTGGGTCCTATATTGTTAGTATTGACTTTTAACACTTTTGATAATCCATTTTGGTTTAAGCCAAGAAGGAATTTTGGAGTCTCTACCTATCATATTTCGAATTTACAATGTGATGTTATGTGACCTTGTCTTTCACAATAGGTGCATGTTTTTTGAAATCCTTTAGATGTTGATGCTTCATTTGTAGATGATGATGCTTTAACAAAATAGATTTTTAGAGATTTTTGTTTTGAAGAAGGTTCATATCCTAATCCACTTTTATCAAAAGCCATTTTTTGAGAGCCAAACATTTTATCAAGGTTTTCTTTTCCTTTTGTAAATCTTACAAGGTTTCTATTTAATCCTTGATTTTCTTTTTCAAGCTTTTCAATTTTTGTTTGAAGATTATTATTTTCGAAATGAATTTTAAGTGCCTTTTCATGAGCTAAATTTCGATCTTTTTCAAACAATTTATTTTCTTCTTTTAAGGTATTATTTTCTTTTTGAAGTTCATGTATCTTAATAATTGCAATTTCAAAACTATCATGCATTTTTGAGAATTCATTTTGTAATTCTTCAAAAGAACATTCATTTTCAATTAATGAGCTAGAGGTGTAATAGTCGGAGTTAAAAGAAGAACATACATCATCATCTTCTTTTGTCATAAGACAAACAATGTTTGCCACTTCTTCATTTTCACTTTCCTCACTGGTTGATGCATCATCATCAATGTATGTTGCCTTCAATGCTTTTCCTTCCTTGGTTTTGTTTAGTTTTGGACAATTTGCTTTTATATGACCCGTCTTGTCACAATTGAAGCACCTTCCTTCTTCTTTTGATTTGTTTCTTCCTTTGTTCATAAACCTATTGTAGGGAGCTTTGCTTACCTTTTTTAATTTAAGAAATTTCTTAAAGTTCCTTGTAAGAAGAGCTATCTCATCATCATCTTCTTTGTTTTCTTCTTCTTCATCACTTGAGTAAGCCTTTGATGCAAGAAGCGCAAGTGACTTTTTATTATTCCTTTTTTTCTTCTTCTCGATCTTTCCTCTTTAACTCATGGCTCATAAGAGATCCCATAAGTTCACTAAGAGTGAGAGTTTTGAGGTCTCTAGCTTCTTCTATAGCCGTTACTTTAGCTTCCCATGGCTCGGTTAAGCTTCGGAGAACTTTTCATACCAATTCTTCATTAGAGTACTCTTTTCCAAGAGATTTTAGAGCATTAACAATATCAGTAAATCTAGAGAACATTTGTTCTATATTTTCATCAAAAGACATTTTGAACATTTCATATTTATGAACAAGCATGTTTATTCTAGTTTCTTTAACTTGGTTGGTGCCCTCATATGTGACTTCTAATTGATCCCAAATTTCTTTAGCACTTTTGCATCCAGAAATTTTATTGAACTCATTTGAATCTAAAACAAGATATAACATATTCATAGCTTTATAGTTTCTTTCACACATTTTGAAGTCATCATCATTATAATCTTTTTTCGGTTTGGGGGTAGTGATACTTTGTTCTCCTTCCTTTTTAGTTAAAGTAGGATTGATTGGTCCATTTTTTATCACATTCCAAACTCTTATGTCATTTGCTAGAATATAGATTCTCATCCTAGTTTTTCAAAAAGAATAGTTTGTTCCATTAAACAATGGTGGTCTAGAGGAAGATTGTCCTTCAACTATATTAGACATTGATGAGCTTGCTGTCACGCCCCAACTCGACCCCTCCTATAATCAGTCAGGACGCAACGGAATTTCGGCAGTATAACGATAGTATATAGGACTCCAAGGCTCTAAACCAACCTCAACAGAACATCATACATCTAACAACTCCTCAATAAAATAATAACATACATCATAACCATATTATACAATAATCATCTCTCATTATACGCCTCCATTCCAACATAATACATAAACCTTAATATACATTACAAAACATATTGAGCCAATCTAGCAACCTAATCAAAGACCAAAGAAAGGCTACTAAGACAGCATCAACTAATTCATTATCTTTTTAACATCTTTTACATAATGAACTACAAAGCATATAAAAGTCTACTAAGTTAATATACAAGATAGTAAGTGTAACGCCCCGATCCCTCACGAGACCGGAGGCTCTAATAACCATGCTATACTCAACCCAATACCAAACCCGGTCACAAAATTTTAGGGGAAAAACGGACAGAGTTTCCCCTGTACTATGGACATTCTGAAAACCTGTAAATTCTCAAATAAGGTAACTACAAGGTAAACAAACTTTTCATGGCTAAATATTTAAAGATTCACGGCCATCCGAGCCTTGAAGCAAACAACAGTTCCAAAACCACACAAGCATGCAAGTAACTTGTTTATAATATAGTCTAATAATCATGCCATTCTAGGATAACATTAAAACATACTTAGAGATAAAACATTCTACACTAAGCCATTCACTCCCAAGCATGCAAAGCAACTAGAAATAGAAATATAAGTTATTACAAGCCATAGAATTACCACTGCTACTACATTATCAGACTTCCAGCTTACATATTACTCAAATACATACATGAGCTTTAAGGCCCCAAAATAGATTATACATAGGACAACAAATTCTTCACATAGCAACCAGAAAGCACATCCACCTCAGACAAATATCACACAGCAGCTAAGGCAACTCCACCAACTGTGCCACCTGAAACATGTTAGCGAGGTATGAGCAACCACTGTTGCCCAGTGAGGGATATAGTCCCGGGGCGTGCAATGCAACAGATAATACAGTTATACAACAATATCACTTAGACAATTTAAGAAGCAATGATAACATAAGTAACCACACATTTAAAAGGATACATTTCACACAATCCCCTATACACCAATCTTCACTGGTCTTCATTCATGATCCACGAACCACGAGCACGATCACGATAAGCCGGCATAATCCCAAACACTCCAGTGGGTGTACTCCGGATGTACCCCGATAATCCTACGACCCAACATCCCCTGGCAATCTCCGGACCAGGCGAATGAGGGATTAGGGTACGGAGTTTGAATATCCACCGGCAAGCCCTCTGCCGCCCAGCCGATATTCAACACATCCGCCCCTGACACTATGGTTGCGCAACCACTATGCAATGCACTTAACGATGGCAAGTTAATAGCAATAATATAAGCATTAACACATATGAGGATCAACAAAGTAGGTTGACCTCGATGCAATCAGAATAGAACAATTATATAAGCAAATATGCAGTTTTGCAAAGAGACATTACAAAATAACCATAGGATTATACCAAAAGCTCCAAATCAACTTAATATCACATATAAACTCTCAAGAAGTCATGCCGTGCGTTTAGAAGTGTGAGACAACCGAAATTGCACTTAAACCCCTTTATTTTACAAACTATTTCTCTTCCAAACAAAGTTAATGATTTCATTTTCAAAGGAAACTCTCCCAATCTTCTAACTAACCCTCAAGGTACCCTCTCAACCCTCTAACTCATTCAAATGCCCGCGATTACCCCGAAAGCCCCAAATTCCCTCTTATGGCTTTAAACTACACATACCTTATCCGGGCTTCAAACGAGGGTTATCAAAGCTTCTATAGCACCTAGGTAGCCTAAGAATACGAGAAGTGAAGCCCGAATCCACCCGGATTCGCATGAACCCCGAAAGCCCTTTATTAAAGTCGACTATTTTACGTTTTATGCGATTCTAGAGCAATGTAAGTGCACGGGGCTATTAGACTACCTTCACTAACACCTAAGGCATCTATTAGAAGTATTGAATCAAGTTAAAACGCGCGATTACACCAAACCCTAGAAATCCCGTCACTATTCACCCCTACGAATCAACTATCGATTTCTACCGTTTAATACATGAAACAATAGCATAAATGTGGTCTCTACTACATGTATACAACATATATAAGCTTATTTGAGCATTGCAATAGCATTAGACAACATTTCCAATAAATCAAGAAAATAGCAACATTTGTAGAATGCACAAATAAGCATGAAAACCCTCACCTAAAGCGCGTAGGAGCACCTAGAAGGCTTGCACACACCCTAAACTACTTGTCCAAGGCTTGGAGAGGCTTGGATTGGAGATTTGATGAGCAAAAGATCTCCTTCTTGGCTGCTAAGGGCTGTTCGGATTTTGAACAGTAATTCCTGCACTTTTTTTTTTTTGTTTTTGCTAAGTTATGAGCTTATATTGATATATAAGGTGTATGGTTGGGTGGGGTCAAGTTTGGGTGCTTAAGTGGTCAATTATAATGCGCGTAGTAAGCTTAAAACGAGTCTAAAGTGAAACATGTGAGCTAGCTAATTAAATCTCTAAGTTAATTACGTAACACTATTCATTCAACTACAAAAATTATTTTCTAAACGAGCTCTCCTATCGCTTCTAGCTCAATTGCACATTTTTCCCACTACTTTAACAATTAATATGATTTAATAAAAATACTAATTAACTAATAGAATGCAGTTTAAAAACGGAGTGAATAGTAGTCACATAAGTCAGTTAGTAAAGCATAGAAGTAAAGGCGCAAACAAGGGATGCAACAGTAATTGAATGCATGGCTAAATCTCGGGCGTCACATCCTCTCCCCCTTAAACAAATTGCGTCCACGCAATTCTTCTTCACAAGAGAACATCTGCATCAACTGAAAACCAACTCTGATTATTCGTCATCAGTTGCTAAGCAAGAATACCATATACATTAAGAAATCCCAGTAGTATTGCCTGCAAACCTCACGTAATAAGGCCAAATAAAGGCTCCAATAGAGATGCTACTTCGAAATCCAAATAAGAATCCCGCTGGCACGAATACCATAAAAGAATAGAATCCCAACTAACAGTGGCGAGAAAATACCAATAAGAATTTAGAGTACAAATACCGAAGATAATTCCATATAATAAGGCTGATTAGAATCCCAAACTAAGTCTTCCGAGTAATACCAGCAAGAAAATACTAGAAGAATACTCAATAAGAAAACCGAGAGAACGGTCATATAGAAATCCCAAAGGAAGCCATTCATTTCTGACTACTGAGCGTAGAAGAATGCCTTGGAAGAAATCCCAATAACTGAGCTCCGCTTACAACATTCTCATTCCCGCTAATCCACACAACTTGGAGGGCTTGTTGCTAATCACTTCTCTTCAGGGGGAGGAAGAAGTCTTTCTTACCATTTCAACGGGACATGTATGAATGCCAAGATATCACATTTACACATATATGTTTTAAACTATTATGCAAACATGTTTATATAAGAGTTTATGAAACAGTGTAATCATCAAAGTCATTCAAGCACGATAATCAAGTCAAGCATAACACAACTCAATCAAAGACATTCAAATACAGACATTACAAGCAACAGTTCAAGCAATTAATAATTCACGAAGTCAATTTGATGCATAACTAGCCATTTTACTTCACTTAGCACACATTTAGCATGTAACACATAATTATATCACATAGGTGCACACATTCAATACAAGACACACAATCAAACATGCAGGCATACACTTTTAAGACACACACTTAATCAAGCACACACGCAAGGGTTACTACCCGACAGGCCGAGGACCCTGTCCCGGCTTAGAGCTAACTAAGCTCTGATACCACCTGTAACGCCCCGATCCCTCACGAGACCGGAGGCTCTAATAACCATGCTATTCTCAACCCAATACCAAACCCGGTCACAAAATTTTAGGGGAAAAACGGACAGAGTTTCCCCTGTACTATGGACATTCTGAAAACCTGTAAATTCTCAAATAAGGTAACTACAAGGTAAACAAACTTTTCATGGCTAAATATTTAAAGATTCACGGCCATCCGAGCCTTGAAGCAAACAACAGTTCCAAAACCACACAAGCATGCAAGTAACTTGTTTATAATATAGTCTAATAATCATGCCATTCTAGGATAACATTAAAACATACTTAGAGATAAAACATTCTACACTAAGCCATTCACTCCCAAGCATGCAAAGCAACTAGAAATAGAAATATAAGTTATTACAAGCCATAGAATTACCACTGCTACTACATTATCAGACTTCCAGCTTACATATTACTCAAATACATACATGAGCTTTAAGGCCCCAAAATAGATTATACATAGGACAACAAATTCTTCACATAGCAACCAGAAAGCACATCCACCTCAGACAAATATCACACAGCAGCTAAGGCAACTCCACCAACTGTGCCACCTGAAACATGTTAGCGAGGTATGAGCAACCACTGTTGCCCAGTGAGGGATATAGTCCCGGGGCGTGCAATGCAACAGATAATACAGTTATACAACAATATCACTTAGACAATTTAAGAAGCAATGATAACATAAGTAACCACACATTTAAAAGGATACATTTCACACAATCCCCTATACACCAATCTTCACTGGTCTTCATTCATGATCCACGAACCACGAGCACGATCACGATAAGCCGGCATAATCCCAAACACTCCAGTGGGTGTACTCCGGATGTACCCCGATAATCCTACGACCCAACATCCCCTGGCAATCTCCGGACCAGGCGAATGAGGGATTAGGGTACGGAGTTTGAATATCCACCGGCAAGCCCTCTGCCGCCCAGCCGATATTCAACACATCCGCCCCTGACACTATGGTTGCGCAACCACTATGCAATGCACTTAACGATGGCAAGTTAATAGCAATAATATAAGCATTAACACATATGAGGATCAACAAAGTAGGTTGACCTCGATGCAATCAGAATAGAACAATTATATAAGCAAATATGCAGTTTTGCAAAGAGACATTACAAAATAACCATAGGATTATACCAAAAGCTCCAAATCAACTTAATATCACATATAAACTCTCAAGAAGTCATGCCGTGCGTTTAGAAGTGTGAGACAACCGAAATTGCACTTAAACCCCTTTATTTTACAAACTATTTCTCTTCCAAACAAAGTTAATGATTTCATTTTCAAAGGAAACTCTCCCAATCTTCTAACTAACCCTCAAGGTACCCTCTCAACCCTCTAACTCATTCAAATGCCCGCGATTACCCCGAAAGCCCCAAATTCCCTCTTATGGCTTTAAACTACACATACCTTATCCGGGCTTCAAACGAGGGTTATCAAAGCTTCTATAGCACCTAGGTAGCCTAAGAATACGAGAAGTGAAGCCCGAATCCACCCGGATTCGCATGAACCCCGAAAGCCCTTTATTAAAGTCGACTATTTTACGTTTTATGCGATTCTAGAGCAATGTAAGTGCACGGGGCTATTAGACTACCTTCACTAACACCTAAGGCATCTATTAGAAGTATTGAATCAAGTTAAAACGCGCGATTACACCAAACCCTAGAAATCCCGTCACTATTCACCCCTACGAATCAACTATCGATTTCTACCGTTTAATACATGAAACAATAGCATAAATGTGGTCTCTACTACATGTATACAACATATATAAGCTTATTTGAGCATTGCAATAGCATTAGACAACATTTCCAATAAATCAAGAAAATAGCAACATTTGTAGAATGCACAAATAAGCATGAAAACCCTCACCTAAAGCGCATAGGAGCACCTAGAAGGCTTGCACACACCCTAAACTACTTGTCCAAGGCTTGGAGAGGCTTGGATTGGAGATTTGATGAGCAAAAGATCTCCTTCTTGGCTGCTAAGGGCTGTTCGGATTTTGAACAGTAATTCCTGCACTTTTTTTTTTTTGTTTTTGCTAAGTTATGAGCTTATATTGATATATAAGGTGTATGGTTGGGTGGGGTCAAGTTTGGGTGCTTAAGTGGTCAATTATAATGCGCGTAGTAAGCTTAAAACGAGTCTAAAGTGAAACATGTGAGCTAGCTAATTAAATCTCTAAGTTAATTACGTAACACTATTCATTCAACTACAAAAATTATTTTCTAAACGAGCTCTCCTATCGCTTCTAGCTCAATTGCACATTTTTCCCACTACTTTAACAATTAATATGATTTAATAAAAATACTAATTAACTAATAGAATGCAGTTTAAAAACGGAGTGAATAGTAGTCACATAAGTCAGTTAGTAAAGCATAGAAGTAAAGGCGCAAACAAGGGATGCAACAGTAATTGAATGCATGGCTAAATCTCGGGCGTCACAGTAAGACAATACAACATCAAGGATAAGACTCCAGAACATAAGACTCATCCACGTAAGGCACATTCTCCACCTTCCCCTCTTCAGGAGGCATGTACCCGTAATCCTGCGATAGTACACCTGTATGCATGCAATAATAGAGAGTGAGCTTATATAAAATAAGCCCAGCGAGGATCCGATAGATCTCGAGCAAGGTCTACTAAACTCCTTGGAATAATCCTTTGAGTCAGTAAACACACAATGAACATCAATAATCATTATAAATGCAACAATAGTAATAACTGTAAACACACAATAAGGATACGATACATTTGCTGATGAAGCCCCATACACCAATTCCATGCTCAACAACCCCTACAAACTCAATGACACAATTCCTGAGGTACCTTGACCTAGACCCATACCCCATGGCCTCTCCGCCCATGTGAGATAGGGATTAGCCATGATAACTGTGCCCGCAGTCCAGGATGCCTCCCGAGGTGACACAACATTATCAAAGCTCACAACAATGAGACTTAACATAAATAAACCGAGAGATCAGCAACAAAAGTGCCCGATTCCCGTAATCAATAATCAATAAATAAACTGGGAGATCAGCAACAAAAGTGCCCGATTCCTATACTCAATAATAAATAAATAAACTGGGAGATCAGCAACAAAAGTGCCCGATTCCCGTAATCAATAATCAATCAATAATCTGGGAGATCAGCAACAAAAGTGCTCGATTCCCGTACTCAATAATAAATAAATAAACAGGGAGAACAGCAACAAAAGTGCCCGATTCCCGTAATCAATAATCAATCAATAATCTAGGAGATCAGCAACAAAAGTGCCCGATTCCCGTACTCAATAATAATCAATATAACATCAGTATAACATCAATATAACATCAATATTTAATTAAACAACAAACAACTAAGTTAGATGACAAAGTAGGCCATCCAACTTAACATGCATGAAACACGTAATCTAACCCTAGTCTAACCATTAACAACTCACAATTCAATCACTCAAATACCACCCAATCATCTAAAGGCTCAATTCAACAATTTAAAGAAAGACAACCTAAACTTCAAATAATCATATCTTACATTTTACTAATCCAAACAACTCCAAATCAGTTTCAAACACTCACCCGTTCAATCAACTACATTATCCCCCTCAGAAACAAACCAAAACACATCCAAATCATGCCCAATAACCCTAAAACCCTAGTATATCATGGCTGAAATTTCCAGATTTTGGCACGGACATCACAATCGAAAATTTGGCATTACAATGGCGCTACCACGTAATTATCAAGTATTTAGAAATCGACGGCAATCGATTTTGATCAACGCAACTCAATTAATTCAACATTGAACAATTTAATCAAAATTTAATACCTGAAAGATAAAAATTATGCTACATCCGACAGAAACTCGTAGTATTACCACTAAACAATCCCTAGCATGCAAGGAGCAATAATCTAACATCAGATTACAATTCTAACGGTTCAATCTTCATTTATACACAAAAACATAAAAATGACATTTTGAGATCTAGAATTTTTCTCTCACCTTTGATGTGTTTTGATGCAAGAAATGTGTAGAATGGATGCCAAACAATCAATTTCAAGCTTTGAATCACTCAATTCGGCTTTGAAATGCTAAATCTATGGGAAAAATACTTTGAAAATGCCTTTTTCTTTCTCCTCCAAGGAGCCACGGTTTTGTGTGTTTTTGGTGGTGTTTTGCTTTGTTTTTAATGTGTGTTGATCATATATTAAGCAAAGGTCAAATAAATAAAAGAAAGTCAAAGTGGAAACTAATTATTTTTAGTGTTTTCTTGTCTTTAAATGCATTTTCTTGATCACCAAAGTTCAAAACAATTATGCAACACCCAAGCTAGCTCAAGTATGTGAAACCCCACTTTTCTTGCTTATCTCGTTTTACGTATTTTACCTCGTTTTGCGTGCATATGATCTGTTTATGTGCTATAGGACTTGGAAAGTTATAATTTTGATGTCAATACTTCTAATACGTGCTAAATGTGCATTCATGAAATTTTCATCAAAAACGGAGTCAGAAATTTTATCGTCGATTTTCAGTGAATAGTGTTTTCGAAACACGTCCGCTATAATTTTGAAACTGGTCTTTTTAACCCTTCTAGACCTAGTCCACGGACTTTAATAGACCTGTGTTTGATGAAAACGGTTTTAAAATCGGCTTAAGAATTTATTAGGGTTTTTACACCGACTTTTGCGAAAATCGAGTTTTAAGCCGACTCGGGTGGAATTCTTTGAATGTAAAACTTCTTGTCACCTAAAAATAACTCACTTGAGATATCTTGGGGGTTGCATAATTATTTTTAACTTGGTGAGCAATAAAATGCAATTAAAGTCATTAAAAACACAAAAATACCTATTAAAATAACTTTGACTTTAATTAATTAATTGACCATATAAGCTAATGTCCTCAACACACACTCACACAACACAAAAACACCATCACACACACACACATTGCCGAGAGAAAAGAGGGAGAAAAGAGAAGAGAAAAACTCAAGCTTTCAATCCAATTTTTCAAAGAAAAACCTAGTTTTTGTCCGTGAAACTTCGCACCGACTTGGATTCTGCTTGTTGGGCACGCATAGCACGCATTCCTAGGCTTATATCGCATCTAAGGTGAGAGAAAAATTCTAGATCTCAAAATGTCATTTTTGTGTTTTTGCGTATAAATGAAGATTGAACCGTTAGAATTGAAATCTGATGTTAGATTATTGCTCCTTGCATGCTAGGGATCATTATATACTAATACTACGAGTTTCTGTCGGATATAGCATAATTTTTATTTTCCGGGTATTTAATTTTGATTAAAATGTTCAAAGTTGATTTAATTGAGTTGCGTTGCTCGAAATCGATTGCCGTCTATTTCTAAATACTTGATAATTACGTGTTAGCGTTGTTGTAATGCCGAATTTTCGATTACATTGTTCGTGTGAAAATCCGGAAAATCCAGCCAAGACATCTTAGGGTTTTAGGGTTATCGGGCATGATTTAGAGGTGTTATGGTGGATTTCCGAGAGGGCTAATGTAGTAGGTTGAATGGGTGAGTGATAGGAACTGATTTGGCAATGTTTGGATTAGTAGATTGTAAGTTATGAATTTTAGAAGTTTAGGTTGTCATTCTTTAATTTCTTGAACGATGCCTTTAGATGGTTGGGTAGTGTTCGAGTGATGAATGGTGAGTTGTTGTTGAGTAATTTAGAGTTTAATTATGTATATTATGCATGTCCGGTTAGATGGCCTACTTTGTCATCTAACTACGTTGTTTGTTGTTCAATTTAATATTGATGTTATATTGATGTTATTGATTGATTATTATTAAATGCGGGAATCGGGCACTCTTGTTGCTGATCTCCCAATTGATTGATTGATTGATGTGTGATTGATGAATATGGAGTCTTGGTATGTGTGTGCCACCTCTCGGGCAGCGTCGGGCTGTCGGGTTGATAACGGCATGACTGCCATAGGCTACCCCCAGCTCGCATGACGGAGGTGTCATGGAGGGAGGGGCTAGTGAGGTACCTCGGGTGCGTGAGTAATGGGGAGTTATAAGAAGAACGGGTGAGATCGTGATGGCGTTTGGAGCTACACCAAATAGAGTATCCTTATTTGATTGGTTATATAGTTATGTGATGATAGCTTTATTTATGTTATTGTTGTTGTTGTGTGTTTACTTGCTCAAAGGACTAAATCCAAGGAGCGTAGTGAATACTGTCGAGATCTATCGGATCCTCACTGGGCTTATGTATATAAGCTCACTCTCTATTAATGCATGTTTTCAGGTGTACTTTCACAAGATTACGGGTACGTGCCTCCTGAAGAGGAGAATGTGGAAAATGTGCCTTTCGTGGATGAGTCATATGTCCCTGAGTCTTATCCATGATTCTATGTTGTTAAATGTCTTGTATATTAGTTTAATAGACTTTATATGTCTTATGGTTCTTAATGTAATAGATATTGAAAAGATGATGAACCAAATGATGTTAATTTAGTGGCTTTCTTTTGTCTATGGTTAAATTGTAGTTGTGTCTCAACTTACTTTTGAAATGTATGATAAAGTTGAGGTATTGTATGTCATGTTGGAACGGAGGCGTATAACGAGGATGTTTTATTGTATAATATGGTTGTGTTGTATGTTGTTGTTTGTATTGAGGAATTACGGGATGTATGATGTTTTATGAGGTTGGTTAGAACCTCGGAAATCTGTTTACTGTCGTTATGCCGCCGAAATTCCGTTGCGTCCTGACTGATTATAGGTGGGGTCGAGTTGGGGCGTGACAGTTTAAGTGGTATCAGAGCTCATGTTAGTTGTCAGCCGGGGTATTCTCGGAATGTGGGTAATGGTCTTAACATGAAATATGTATGAAAGGAAAGAAAAATGAAATATGTATTGGTATGATTAATTGATTAAGTGATTATGTGATTTAAGTGCTTATGTGATTATGTGATCAATTTGTTTATGTGTTTTATATGAGTTTGTTATTTATGTGTTAATAGTTGTTTATAACCTGCCTACGTGCTATACCTGTGCTAACTCTTTGATTAGAAGAATGGCCGGTCGACCGAGAACCAGAGGTAGGTCTGAGATGGCTGATGAGACTCCGAGTAACGTGGCACCGGGCCGTGACGGGGGTGATGACCGATTAGGAGCAGCTATGGAGCGGATTGCAGAGTTAGTGGCTAGTCAGGCACAGTTATTAGCAGGGCAGGCTGCCCAGAATCAGGCTATGCAGGCTCAGCTTCTGAATATTCAGGGTGGTAACCACGGGCGTGGTACCCTGAAGGATTTTTTAGGATATCACCCACCGAGATTTCAGGGGGAGCCGGATGATAGGAAGGCGGAGGTATGGATTAGCAAGTTGGAGAAGATTTATGATCCACTTGGCTATACTGATGAGCAGAAAGTCTCTTTTGCCGTGTATTTGTTAGATGACGAGGCAGAGGAGTGGTGGCGCACGGTAAGGACTAGCTGGGCGGCACAGGGTATTCCTTATGTTTGGGGTACCTTTCTGATGGCTTTCCGAGCAAAGTATGTCCCGAGGATTTGCAGGGAACGGAGAGAGGCCGAGTTTCTAGCCTTGGTCCAGGGAGATGCTACAGTGGCTCAATATGAGGCCACATTTACTCGATTGTCCCGGTATGCACCGGAGTATGTGGCAGACGAGGAGCGGAGGACTCGCAGGTTTATGTTGGGGTTGCGGCCCGAGATTCAGGATGTGATGGCTCTGAATCGATATGATATTTTCACTGAGGCTTTTGAGGCAGCTTCTAGGTTAGAGAAGAGGAAAGGGGATCAGATTGTCTCCAGTCAGCCTAGTAAGAGGCCGTATCAGCCACAGGGCCAGCAGGTTATATATAGGCCTCCAGTACAGCAGTTTGTCTACAGGCCACCTGCCCAGCAGGGTTCTTATAGGCCACAGAGTCAGCAGAGTTACTATCGGCCTCAGTTTCAGCAGAGGCCATATCAGGTTCAGACTCAGTATAGGCCAGCCCAGTCTCAGGGTCAGTATAGGCCTAGTGTGGTGAGACCTCAGCAGCAGGCTGTATCAGCTGCTTCTTCAGCTTCTGGTTATTCTAGGGGCAGTGTTAGTGCCACATCATCGCAGTGTAATTACTGCAAGCGCCCAGGGCATGTGGAGTCCGACTGCAGGGTAAAGGCAGGGACATGTTTGGGTTGTGGTAGCAGCGAGCATAGGGCGAAGGATTGCCCTAAGTATGCGAGGACTGAGAGTCGGGCAGCAACTCAGGGTTACCAGGGTAGGCCTACAGGCAGTGTACCACAGCAGCAGCGGGTTCAGGCTCGGGCTTATGCAGTTGACTTAGAGGAGATGCCTGAGGAGACTGCAGTTGTGGAAGGTAACTTTCTTATACTTGATCAACTTGTTAAAGTGTTGATTGATTCTGGTGCTACGCATTCTTTCATTACTCCTGCTTGTGTGCAACGTGTTAAATTGCAACCTGAAAGATTGCCTTATGTGGTTGAGATTAGTACCTCTTTGACTGATAAGTATATTACTGGCTTAGTATGTAAGGATTGTTTAATACATGTTAAGGGGCATAGTTTTCCTTCGGACCTTATTTTATTTCCTATCCGGGGGTATGATGTTATCTTGGGTATGGATTGGCTTTCTAAGTATGATGCCCAGTTGAACTGTAGAACCAAGGTAGTACAGTTTCGTTTGCCAGATCAGCCAGTAGTTGAGGTAGCGGGTAACCGGGGTGCTAAGACGAGTTTTGTTATCTCAGCAACTAAAGCCGTTAAGTTGGTGAGTAAGGGGTGTTCGGGTTATCTAGCTTATTTGATCAACAAGCCATCTGTTAAGCTACAGCTAGAGGAAGTCCCTATTATCCGGGAATATCCTAATGTATTTCCCGAGGAGTTGCCAGGATTGCCGCCAGAGAGGGATATAGAATTTGTGATTAATCTTATTCCCGGTACTCAACCTATTTCTAAATCGGCGTACCGGATGGCACCAGCTGAGTTGAAGGAGTTGAAGACTCAGTTACAGGAGTTGTTGGAGAAAGGATTTATTCAGCAGAGTTCTTCACCTTGGGGAGCTCCTGTTTTGTTTGTGAAAAAGAAGGATGGCACCTTGAGATTATGTATTGATTACCGTGGTTTGAATCAGGTGACCATCAAGAATAAATATCCTTTGCCACTGATTGATGAGTTGTTTGATCAACTTCAGGGAGCCAAAGTCTATTCTAAATTTGATTTGAGGCAGGGGTATTATCAGCTTCGGATTCGCTCAGACGATGTTCCGAAGTCTGCCTTCAGGACTCGGTACGGGCATTATGAGTTTGTTGTCATGCCCTTTGGATTGACTAATGCACCGGCAGCATTCATGGATCTTATGCATCGAGTCTTTCAGCCGTACTTGGACCAGTTCGTGGTGATTTTTATTGATGATATCTTGGTCTATTCTAAATCTGAATTGGAGCACGAGCAACATCTACGGCTTGTATTAGAGAAGTTGCAGGAGCATCAGTTGTTTGCCAAGTTCAGCAAATGTGAATTTTGGCTGCAACGGATTTCTTTTCTTGGCCATGTTATTACACAGAGTGGTATTTCCGTAGATCCCACTAAGATTGAATCGGTGATGTCTTGGAAGCGGCCAGAGAGTGTTACTGATGTCCGTAGTTTTCTTGGCTTGGCGGGTTATTACCGTAGGTTTGTCAAGGACTTCTCAAAGATTGCGGGGCCACTATCTAAGTTGACTCAGAAACGGACTATCTTTAATTGGGACGAGAAGTGTGAGAGTGGATTTCAGGAGTTGAAAAAGAGGTTAACTACCGCTCCAGTACTTGCTCTACCAGAGGGGACCGATAATATGGTCATTTACAGTGATGCATCAAAGGAGGGCTTGGGATGTGTTCTTATGCAGGATGGCCGAGTTATTGCCTATGCTTCCAGGAAGTTGAAGCCTTATGAAGTGAATTATCCGACTCATGATCTTGAGTTGGCAGCAGTTGTCTTCGCACTGAAAAAGTGGCGTCATTATCTGTGGGGCAGTAAGTTCGAGATTTTCACTGATCATAAGAGTCTAAAGTATTTATTCTCACAGAAGGAGTTGAATATGCGCCAGCGGAGGTGGATGGAGCTTCTTGGAGATTATAATTGTTCTATCAATTATCTGCCTGGAAAGGCAAATGTTGTGGCAGATGCTCTCAGCCGGAAGGCTAGTATTTCTTGTTTGGCTGTCAAGAAGTGGGAGGTTCTTGAGGAGTTTAGTTATTGGAGACCAGAGTTCACTCAGGTTGGGGTGATGTGTTCACATCTTCGTATTCAGCCTTTATTGTTGTCTCAGATCAGGGAAGCTCAGCAACTTGATGTTAAACTTCAGAAGATCAAGGATCAGATCACTGATGATGAGTCTGACTTCAAACTGCATGAGGATGGTATTCTTCGGTTTCGGAACAGGGTTTGTGTTCCCGATGAACCGGGCTTGAGGCGAGTTATTCTGGAGGAAGCTCATAATTCTAAATATACTATTCATCCCGGTGGAACCAAGATGTATCGGGATTTGAAACAGCATTACTGGTGGAACAACATGAAGAGAGAGGTTGCTCAGTTTGTGTCTAGATGTTTGACTTGTCAGAGAGTGAAAGCCGAGCATCAACGACCAGCAGGTTTGCTTCAGCCGTTGGCTATACCAGAGTGGAAATGGGAGCATATTACGATGGACTTCGTCACTGGTTTGCCTAGATCACCGAGGGGTAATGATGCAGTTTGGGTTGTCGTGGATCGTTTGACGAAGACAGCTCATTTTATTGCCATGAGGTTGGGAGATGAGGTTACAAAGCTGACGGATCTCTATCTGGATCAGATTGTTAGACTTCACGGTATTCCATCTAGTATTGTCTCTGATCGAGATCCTCGATTTACTTCTCGTTTGTGGGAGAAACTTCAGGAGACTTTGGGTACTCAGTTGAACTTCAGTACAGCGTATCATCCACAGACCGACGGTCAGTCTGAGCGGACTATTCAGATTCTGGAAGATATGCTTAGGGCTTGTGTTCTGGACTTCGGGAAGAACTGGGAGAAACATCTACCACTTGCCGAGTTTGCCTATAACAATAGTTATCAAGCTACTATTGGAATGGCACCTTTTGCAGCTCTTTACGGTCGTAAGTGCCGTTCACCTTTATATTGGGACGAGGTAGGAGAGATGAAGACTATTGATCCGACTATTATGCCAGAATTTCTTGAGAAGATTGAGAATGTTCAGTTGATCAGGCAGAGAATGCTTACGGCACAGAGTAGATTCAAGAGTTATGCTGATAAGCGTCGTCGAGACTTAGAGTTTGCAGTTGGAGATCGGGTTTTCTTGAGATTGTCTCCTCGAAAGGGGTTTGTTCGTTATGGTAAAGGTGGTAAGCTGAGTCCGAGATTTGTTGGGCCGTTTGAGATTACTGGCAGGGTTGGTAAGTTGGCATATCGGTTGGCTTTACCGGAGAACTTCTCTAATGTCCACGATGTGTTTCACGTGTCTAATTTGCGGAAATATAATCCGGATCCTTCTCATATTCTTGAGCCAGAGCCGTTACAGCTTCGTGAGAATTTGACTTATGACGAGCGTCCGATTCGTATTCTAGATCAGATGGACCGAGAGTTGAGGTCGAAGAGGATTCCGATGGTTAAGGTGTTGTGGAAGCATCACGGCATTGAGGAAGCTACGTGGGAGAGACGAGATCAGATGCAGCAACAATACCCAGATCTATTCCGTACATCAAGTAAGAATTTCGAGGACGAAATTTCTATAAGGGGGGGAGAATGTGAAACCCCACTTTCTTGCTTATCTCGTTTTACGTGTTTTACCTCGTTTTGCGTGCATATGATCTGTTTATGTGCTATAGGACTTGGAAAGTTATAATTTTGATGTCAATACTTCTAATACGTGCTAAATGTGCATTCATGAAATTTTCATCAAAAACGGAGTCAGAAATTTTATCGTCGATTTTCAGTGAATAGTGTTTTCGAAACACGTCCGCTATAATTTTGAAACTGGTCTTTTTAACCCTTCTAGACCTAGTCCACGGACTTTAATAGACCTGTGTTTGATGAAAACGGTTTTAAAATCGGCTTAAGAATTTATTAGGGTTTTTACACCGACTTTTGCAAAAATCGAGTTTTAAGCCGACTCGGGTGGAATTCTTTGAATGTAAAACTTCTTGTCACCTAAAAATAATTCACTTGAGATATTTTGGGGGTTGCATAATTATTTTTAACTTGGTGAGCACTAAAATGCAATTAAAGTCATTAAAAACACAAAAATACCTATTAAAATAACTTTGACTTTAATTAATTAATTGACCATATAAGCTAATGTCCTCAACACACACTCACACAACACAAAAACACCATCACACACACACACATTGCCGAGAGAAAAGAGGGAGAAAAGAGAAGAGAAAAACTCAAGCTTTCAATCCAATTTTTCAAAGAAAAACCTAGTTTTTGTCCGTGAAACTTCGCACCGACTTGGATTCTGCTTGTTGGGCACGCATAGCACGCATTCCTAGGCTTATATCGCATCTAAGGTGAGAGAAAAATTCTAGATCTCAAAATGTCATTTTTGTGTTTTTGCGTATAAATGAAGATTGAACCGTTAGAATTGTAATCTGATGTTAGATTATTGCTCCTTGCATGCTAGGGATCATTATATACTAATACTACGAGTTTCTGTCGGATATAGCATAATTTTTATTTTCCGGGTATTTAATTTTGATTAAAATGTTCAAAGTTGATTTAATTGAGTTGCGTTGCTCGAAATCGATTGCCGTCGATTTCTAAATACTTGATAATTACGTGTTAGCGCTGTTGTAATGCCGAATTTTCGATTACATTGTTCGTGTGAAAATCCAGAAAATCCAGCCAAGATATCTTAGGGTTTTAGGGTTATCGGGCATGATTTAGAGGTGTTATGGTGGATTTCCGAGAGGGCTAATGTAGTAGGTTGAATGGGTGAGTGATAGGAACTGATTTGGCAATGTTTGGATTAGTAGATTGTAAGTTATGAATTTTAGAAGTTTAGGTTGTCATTCTTTAATTTCTTGAACGATGCCTTTAGATGGTTGGGTAGTGTTCGAGTGATGAATGGTGAGTTGTTGTTGAGTAATTTAGAGTTTAATTATGTATATTATGCATGTCCGGTTAGATGGCCTACTTTGTCATCTAACTACGTTGTTTGTTGTTTAATTTAATATTGATGTTATATTGATGTTATTGATTGATTATTATTAAATGCGGGAATCGGGCACTCTTGTTGCTGATCTCCCAATTGATTGATTGATTGATGTGTGATTGATGAATATGGAGTCTTGGTATGTGTGTGCCACCTCTCGGGCAGCGTCGGGCTGTCGGGTTGATAACGGCATGACTGCCATAGGCTACCCCCAGCTCGCATGACGGAGGTGTCATGGAGGGAGGGGCTAGTGAGGTACCTCGGGTGCGTGAGTAATGGGGAGTTATAAGAAGAACGGTTGAGATCGTGATGGCGTTTGGAGCTACACCAAATAGAGTATCCTTATTTGATTGGTTATATAGTTATGTGATGATAGCTTTATTTATGTTATTGTTGTTGTTGTGTGTTTACTTGCTCAAAGGACTAAATCCAAGGAGCGTAGTGAATACTGTCGAGATCTATCGGATCCTCACTGGGCTTATGTATATAAGCTCACTCTCTATTAATGCATGTTTTCAGGTGTACTTTCACAAGATTACGGGTACGTGCCTCCTGAAGAGGAGAATGTGGATAACGTGCCTTTCGTGGATGAGTCATATGTCCCTGAGTCTTATCCATGATTCTATGTTGTTAAACGTTATGTATATTAGCTTAATAGACTTTATATGTCTTATGGTTCTTAATGTAATAGATATTGAAAAGATGATGAACCAAATGATGTTAATTTAGTGGCTTTCTTTTGCCTATGGTTAAATTGTAGTTGTGTCTCAACTTACTTTTGAAATGTATGATAAAGTTGAGGTATTGTATGTCATGTTGGAACGGAGGCGTATAACGAGGATGTTTTATTGTATAATATGGTTAGGTTGTATGTTGTTGTTTGTATTGAGGAATTACGGGATGTATGATGTTTTATGAGGTTGGTTTAGAACCTCGGAAATCTGTTTACCGTCGTTATGCTGCCGAAATTCCGTTGCGTCCTGACTGATTATAGGTGGGGTCGAGTTGGGGCGTGACAAAGTAGGTTATTTTTAGGTGACAAGAAGTTTTACAATCAAACAATTTTACCCGAGTTGGCTTAAAACTCGATTTTCGCAAAAGTCGGTGTAAAAACCCTAATAAATTCCTAAGCCGATTTTAAAACCTTTTTAATCAAACACAGGTCTATTAAAGTCCGTGGACTAGGTCTAGAAGGGTTAAAAAGACCAGTTTCAAAATTTTAGCGGACGTGTTTCGAAAATACTATTCACTGAAAATCGACGATAAAATTTCTGACTCCGTTTTTTATGAAAAATTTCATGAATGCACATTTAGCATGTTCTAAGAGTATTGATATCAAAATTATCACATTCTAATTCATGTAGCACATAGACAGGTCAATTCATGCAAAACGAGAATAAAACACGCAAAGCGAGATAAGGGCAAAATTTTGGGGTTTCACATTCTCCCCTCCTTAAAACAATTGCGTCCTCGCAATTCTGCATCGATCCCAAGACAAACTCAGGTGCTAACTCAAACATACTGATTGAAAGACCAATTACTAAATTTCGAATACGAACCAAGAACACCAAGTAGGAACACCAAATAAGATCATCGAATAAAAATCCCCATACAAGAAGCTTAAATAGGAACGCTGAATAAGAACACTGACTAGAATTTCTGAATAAGAATCTCAAATAAATTACCGAAGAAGAACGCGAAACATAGATCCCGTAATAGAGCACCAATCAAGAATACCAATTGAGAACTTCGAACAAGATCACCAAGCGAGAATACCAAATAATAATCCCAATATAAGAACTCCGGATAATACCGTATCAGAATTCCACATAAGAATACCGCATAGAAAATACCATAGAAGATGTCCAAAGAAGTATGCTGAATAAGAACCTCCATACAAAAATCTCGAGGAAGAATGACGTATAAAATCACCAAATAAGAATCCCAATAATCAATGTATAGTCATAAAGTAGCTTGACCCCTAATTGGAATTCCATATACCTCAGTGTCACATACTACTCAGTCGCCAATTGATATGATGCACATGCTAACTTTAATCACATAAGGTAAACTTTTTACTTACATTTTAGAACGTTGCACTCAATGAGATATAATATTTAATTGGTTGAGAATAAGTAAGTTACCTTTCACCACTGCTGTCGCCTCTGGCAATTCCTCCAAGTCCATTGCGTAGGCCCAAGCCTGAGCCCGCTACTGCTGAGGTATACTGCTTGCAGGTCGACCCTGATAACCCTGGACTACTGGTTGACCCGTAGAACCCTGATACCTAGGGCAATCCCTCGCCTGGTGTTGGTTGCTGCCACAACCTAAACACATCCCTGCCTTTCTTCGATAGTCGGCCTCTATATGGCCCTTACGTTTACAATAAACACACTGCAGCATCGGAGCACTGACACTGCTTCCTAAAGAACCAGAAGCTGAATAAGCAGCTGAACCAACCTGCTGCTGAGGTCTCACCACACTAGGCCTGTACTGACCCTGAGACTGAGCTGGCCTATACTGAGTCTGAACCTGATATGACCCCTGCTGAAACTGAGGCCGATAGTAACTTTGCTGACCCTGTGGCCTATAAGAACCCTGCTGGGCTGGTGGCTTATAGACAACCTACTGTACTGGAGGCCTATATATAACCTGCTGGCCCTGTGGCTGATACGGCCTCTTACTAGGCTGACTCTAGACAATCTGATCCCCTTTCCTCTTCTCTAACCTAGAAGCTGCATCAAAAGCCTCAGTGAAGATATCATAGCGATTCAGAGCCATTGCATCCTGAATCTCGGGCCTCAATCCCAACATAAATCTACGGGTCTTCCTCTCCTCCATAGCTACAAACTCCGATGCATACCGAGACAACCTAGTGAATGTAGCCTCATACTGAGCCACAGAAGAATCCCCCTGTACCAAAGACAGGAACTCAGCCTTTCTCCTCTCCCGTGCAACCCTCGGAACATTCTTATCCCTAAAAGCAGTCAGAAAGGCATCCTAAACATACGGAACACCCCGGGTCTCCCAACTGGCTCTCAAAGTGCGCCACCACTCCTCTGCCTCATCATCAAGCAAATAGACAGCAGAAGTCACCTTCCTCTCATCAGTGTACCCGAGAGGATCAAAAATTTTCTCTAACTTACTAATCCACGACTCGGCCTTCCTATCATCAGGCTCTCCCTGAAATCTAGGAGGATAGTACCCCAGAAACTCCTTCATAGTACCTCGACCGTGATTACCACCCTGTACATTCTGTATCTGGGCCTGCAATGCCTGAGTCTGAGTAGCCTGACCCGCTAACAACTGGGTCTGTCCAGCCATCAAATTTGCAATCTGATCCATTGCTGCCCCTAACCTATCATCACCCTTATCACGGCCCTGTGCCACACTACCAGGAACCTCATCTACTATCTCGGGCCTACCACGAGTCCTCGGTCTACCGGCCATCGTACTAATCAAAGAGTTAGCACAGGTTATAGCACGTAAACAGGTTATATACAACTTTTAACACATAAACAACAAACTCATATAAAGCACATAGATCACATAAGTTTCAATCACATAAGAAAATTGAGCACATAATCACATAAGCACTTAAATCACATAATCACTTAATCATTTAGTCATATCAATACATAATTCACTTTTCTTTCTTTACATACATATTTCATGCTAAGACCATTACCCACATTCCGAGAATACCCCGCCAGACAACTAACTTGCGCTCTGATACCACTTAAATGTCACGCCCCAACTCGACCCCTCCTATAATCAGTCAGGACGCAACGGAATTTCGGCAGTATAACGATAGTATATAGGACTCCAAGGCTCTAAACCAACCTCAACAGAACATCATACATCTAACAACTCCTCAATAAAATAATAACATACATCATAACCATATTATACAATAATCATCTCTCATTATACTCCTCCATTCCAACATAATACATAAACCTTAATATACATTACAAAACATATTGAGCCAATCTAGCAACCTAATCAAAGAGCAAAGAAAGGCTACTAAGACAGCATCAACTAATTCATTATCTTTTCAACATCTTTTACATAATGAACTACAAAGCATATAAAAGTCTACTAAGTTAATATACAAAATAGTAAGACAATACAACATCAAGGATAAGACTCCAGAACATAAGACTCATCCACGTAAGGCACATTTTCCACATTCTCCTCTTCAGGAGGCACGTACCCGTAATCCTGCGATAGTACACCTGTATGCATGCAATAATAGAGAGTGAGCTTATATAAAATAAGCCCAGCGAGGATCCGATAGATCTCGAGCAAGGTCTACTAAACTCCTTGGAATAATCCTTTGAGTCAGTAAACACACAATGAACATCAATAATCATTATAAATGCAACAATAGTAATAACTGTAAACACACAATAAGGATACGATACATTTGCTGATGAAGCCCCATACACCAATTCCATGCTCAACAACCCCTGCAAACTCAATGACACAATTCCTGAGGTACCTTGACCTAGACCCACACCCCATGGCCTCTCCGCCCATGCGAGATAGGGATTAGCCATGATAACTGTGCCCGCAGCCCAGGATGCCTCCCGAGGTGACACAACATTATCAAAGCTCACAACAATGAGACTTAACATAAATAAACTGAGAGATCAGCAACAAAAGTGCCCGATTCCCGTAATCAATAATCAATAAATAAACTGGGAGATCAGCAACAAAAGTGCCCGATTCCCATACTCAATAATAAATAAATAAACAGGGAGATCAGCAACAAAAGTGCCCGATTCCCATAATCAATAATCAATCAATAATCTGGGAGATCAGCAACAAAAGTGCCCGATTCCCGTACTCAATAATAAATAAATAAACAGGGAGATCAGCAACAAAAGTGCCCGATTCCCGTAATCAATAATCAATCAATAATCTAGGAGATCAGCAACAAAAGTGCCCGATTCCCGTACTCAATAATAATCAATATAACATCAGTATAACATCAATATAACATCAATATTTAATTAAACAACAAACAACTAAGTTAGATGACAAAGTAACTCATCCAACTTAACATGCATGAAACACGTAATCTGACCCTAGTCTAGGCATTAACAACTCACAATTCAATCACTCAAATACCACCCAATCATCTAAAGGCTCAATTCAACAATTTAAAGAAAGACAACCTAAACTTCAAATAATCATATCTTACATTTTACTAATCCAAACAACTCCAAATCAGTTTCAAACACTCACCCGTTCAATCAACTACATTAGCCCCCTCAGAAACAAACCAAAACACATCCAAATCATGCCCAATAACCCTAAAACCCTAGTATATCATGGCTGAAATTTCCAGATTTTGGCACGGACATCACAATCGAAAATTTGGCATTACAATGGCGCTACCACGTAATTATCAAGTATTTAGACATCGCCGGCAATCGATTTCGATCCACGCACCTCAATTAATTCAACATTGAACAATTTAATCAAAATTTAATACCCGAAAAATAAAAATTATGCTACATCCGACAGAAACTCATAGTATTACCACTAAACGATCCCTAGCATGCAAGGTGGCAAAAAATAACATCATATTACAATACAAAATGTTCAATCTTCATTTATACACAAAAACATAAAAATGACATTTTGAGATCTAGAATTTTTCTCTCACCTTTGATGTGTTTTGATGCAAGAAATGTGTAGAATGGATGCCAAACAATCAATTTCAAGCTTTGAATCACTCAATTCGGCTTTGAAATACAAAATCTATGAGAAAAATACTTTGAAAATGCCTTCTTCTTTCTCCTCTAAGGAGCCACGGTTTTGTGTGTGTTTTTGGTGGTGTTTTGCTTTGTTTTTAATGTGTGTTGATCATATATTAAGCAAATGTCAAATAAATAAAAGAAAGTCAAAGTGGAAACTAATTATTTTTAGTGTTTTCTTGTCTTTAAATGCATTTTCTTGATCACCAAAGTTCAAAACAATTATGCAACACCCAAGCTAGCTCAAGTAGGTTATTTTTAGGTGACAAGAAGTTTTACATTCAAACAATTTCACCTGAGTCGGCTTAAAACTCGATTTTCGCAAAAGTCGGTGTAAAAACCCTAATAAATTCCTAAGCCGATTTTAAAACCGTTTTAATCAAACACATGTCTATTAAAGTCCGTGGTCTAGGTCTAGAAGGGTTAAAAAGACTAGTTTCAAAATTTTAGCGGACGTGTTTCGAAAACACTATTCACTGAAAATCGACGATAAAATTTATGACTCCGTTTTTGATGAAAATTTCATGAATGCACATTTAGCATGTTCTAAGAGTATTGATATCAAAATTATCACATTCTAAGTCATGTAGTACATAGATAGGTCAATTCATGCAAAACGAGAATAAAACACGCAAAGCGAGATAAGGTCAAAAATTTGGGGTTTCACACTTGCCATAGGGATCCTCTACTAGATGTTAAGCTATATGTAGAGTACTAGCTCTGATACCACTTGTTGGTCCTTAATAACCTAAAAGGGGGGGTGAATTAGGTTGTTTAGGCAAGGTTAAGCAATTTAAAATTTCTTAATATGGAGGCAATGTCAAGTAAGTATTGAAACAATACTAGAAACTCTTGTAGGCAATTTATCAAACACTTGGTGAGCATATGAGTATTTAACACTAAATATGCAATTAGAATTTCAAGGTAGAATTTCAAATAGATATCTCAACAATTACCAAGCAATTAAGATGAGCAATGTCCATACGAAGGTAAATGACTTGAAAATAAAGAGAATAGAGTAAGAGAAATCAAACACGATGATTTTCAAGTGGTTCGCACTCCCGGAGGCCTAGTCCACCACCTAAGGTCTTCTCTTCCCTTAGGATTTTAGTAACACTTCACTATGATGCTTCTTCAAATGTTGGTGAAGCAAGAACCAACTACAATTACTCTTGAGTCCACAAGAGTTACACAAGCTCCTTCAAATGTAGGTGAAGCTTAACCTACTATTCTATCTTCCTTTAAGTTCACAAAGGATTACAATACTTCTTCTCACAATGATTCTCTCAATCTATGTGAAAGAATGTATTACAAAGATTATGTGATAGAATAAATGACAATTGCAACTCCTATTTGAGTTTGATATTACACTTTGGAAAATGGCTTTGAATGCTCAAAAGATATGATAATGATAGCTCAAGATTTTTCAATAGGAATGATATGAAAGCTCTTTTGAAAATCTGAAAATTATGGCTTGGAGAGATGATTTTGAAGGTGAGAAGGCATGACTTAAAAAGAGGGAAAGATTAGAGAAAAATTGGATTTTAAGCAAGATTTCTGGATTTTCCCGTTAACTCATCCGAGCGCTGAGCCACTGATCCAGGCGCCCGGAAAGAGCATGTATCGCCCGGAAAGGTCTTTTCTGCCGGGCGTTACACCTTCTATCCGGGCGACAGAAAAATGCCGGTAACGCCCGGATGCCAAAAAAATGCTGAAAATGTATTTTTAGCCCATAAATATTTGGGCTTATTGAAAAAGAGATTTCTTAACGTTTTTTAACCTCCCAAAAAATTTCAAACTATTTGAAAGGTATTTTTATAAAATGATTTCGAAAGCAAGAGTTTGAAATAGAAAATATTTTTTCTACGAAAGGTTTTGAAAAAAGAAAACACATTATTTTTTTTTTGAGAAATTTTGAGCGATGCAAATCATACTTAGGCAAGCGACAACTTTTAAGGCCGGTACCCCTTATGTCACCACTTCTCCTTCCTTGTGACTCTCTCTTTATCTTCGAGACAATAACTTGAATTCTTTAGGGCTTGGAGACAATTTGATAGAGTTTGGTCTTTGATCCAAAAAGCTTTCTAAACTTGACTAACACAACTTGATCCAATGTTGATGTAGACTTGCTTTGGAATGAAGGTCTCACAAAAAATATGTTAAAGCACAATTAAGATGTTTTGTTATTATCAAAATAAAGATTATAGACTTTTCAGGCCAACAACCACCAACTCGTATCCCGAAGGTACAAGACAAGCAAAGTGCCCAGTCCTATTCTCTTGTGTCGAAGTGTAGTATGGTGAGGTTTTGCCTCATAGAAGGTTGGGGAAAAAGCCGAAATGGAACTAATAGAGATTAAGGTATACTCCGTGCTGTGAAATGGATTCGGCTAGTACAGTACTGAGTCTTATTAAGACCCTGAAGACGGACAACGCTTTTAGCCTGCCTGCCTATAGGGTTCTTTTTGATCTTGTACCTAGGGTTTGGTACATTTCACACCAAGCCAATCTTGACAAAGTGAAAGTGGAATCGATTCCACCATTCAAGTCGGATTGCATTTATCTATGCCAACCTACGTTAACAGCTTTCTTCTCTTATGAAATTTTGATTTAATAGCAAACAATGGTTATTTCAAATACCGTCTACTGTCCCACCAACTGATTAGTGGGTTCATGCCGCACATAAACCGAGATGTGAGAAGGAGGCTGTAGGAGAGAGTCCAGCGTAATTGAAATCATCTAAGCTAACAAGGACCCTGAAAATGAGGATTCTGAGGAAAAAGCCTTCAGTGAAGAGAAAAATACAGACTGAAGCATAAAAGGTGACCGAAGGGAGGTTTAATGGTGAAGTACCCAGTAGAAGGTAAGGCTGGGAAATACCACAAGAAAGTACAGACCTTTTCAACGGGGTTTTCTTATGAGCTTTCTTTCAGAAGGCTTGGCTTCGGAAGATGACCTGATGGAGGAAGACTTGAAGGTTGGTAAGTCAAACCCAAGTTAAAGAAAATGAGTCAAAGTTTCAAGTTCATTTAGGTAACTTACCTGATAAGGTAGATTGCAAGATGATCCTGAATTTGCCAAGAGAGTTCATGGCAAAAACCAATCAGAATGTGTGAGACCCTATATTTTGCTTTATCTCGTTTTGCATGCTTTACCTTGTTTTGTGTGAATTGACATGTTTATGTGATATATGACTTAGAATGTGATAATTATGTGATTAATACTCCTAATAAATGCTAAGTGTGCATTCATGAAATTTTCATAAAAAACGGAATTAGAAATTTTATCGTCGGTTTTGGTGAATAGTATTTTTGAACACCTGTCCGCTAAAATTTTTACAGGGGTATTTTAAACGTTTTAAAACCTACTCCTCGAGTATTAATAGACCCGTGTTTGATTAAAACGGATTTGGAATCGGTTTTGAAATTTTAAAGATTTTTACACTTTCTTTTGCAAGAAAACGAGTTTTAAGCCGATTCGAGTGAAACTATTTTAATGTAACCTTCTTTGTCACCTAAAATATAATGTCTAGAATTAATTTAAGTATTAATTTGTTAGTTGAACAAGAAATACTCAAGAAATGAATTAAAAGACTAAAAATTAACTTTGACTTTGCATTTTAATTGTTTGACTTCTACTTATAAGCATCAACACACATTACATTAGCACAAAAACACACTCAAAAACACCTACATGGCCGAGACATCCATGGGAGAATAAGCCAAGGTTTTCTTCAAGTTTTCAAAGCAAATTTTCATAGAAAAACCTAGTTTTTGTCCGTAGAACTTTGTACCGAGTTGGATTCCGCTTGTTGGGCACGCATTGCACGCATATCTAGGCTTATATCGCATCAAAGGTGAGAGAAAAATTCTAGATCTCAAAACTCATTTTTTATGTTTTTGCTCATAACTGCATTTTGAACCGTTAGAATATTAATTTGAAGTTATATTATTGATCAGTGCATGCTAGGGATCGTTTATGTGTATTACTACAAGATTTGAGCCATTGTAGAGAAATTATTTATTTTCGGGTATTTAAAGATTGATAGAATGGCTATTTGAGGATTCTCTTGAGTTGTTGTGGTTGGAATCGATTGCCGTTGATTTCTAAAAGTTTTTTAATTACGTGGTAACGCCGTTATAATGCCGAATTTTCGATTGCGATGTTTGGGTGAAAATCCAAAAATTTCAGCCTAGGTGCATTGAGGTTTTAGGGTTGTTGGGCTTGATTTTGATGTGTCTTGGTTGGTTTCCGAGAGGGCTAATGTAGTTGATTGAATGGGTGAGCGTTTCAAACTGATTTGGAGTTGTTTGGATTAGTAGAATGTAAGATATGATTATTTGAAATTTATGTTGTCTTTCTTTAAATTGTTGAATTGAGCATTTAGATGATTGGGTGGTGTTTGAGTGATTGAATTGTGAGTTGTTGATGGTTAGACTAGGGTTAGATTACGTGTTTAATGCATGTTAAGTTGGATGACCTACTTTGTCATCTAACTTAGTTATTTGTTGTTTAATTGATTTCTTGATGTTAGATTGTTGATTATATTGATGTTATATTGATGATAATTGATGATTATTGATAATTATTGATTGATGATTGATTAACCGGAAAATAGGCAGTTCTGCTAGACTGTCCTCCTATGAATGATGTTTATTATTATTGTTGAGTCTTGGTATGTGTGTGCTACCTCTCGGGCAGCGTCGAGCTATCGGGTTGATAACGGCATGACTTCCAGAGACTACCTCCAGCTCGCATGACGGAGGTGTCATGGAGGGAGAGGCTAGTGAGGTACCTCGGGTGCGTGAGTAATGGGGAGTTATAAGAAGAATGGTTGAGATCGTGATGGCATATGAAGCTACACCAAATTGAGTATCCTTTATTGATTGGTCATTATAGTTATGTGTTTATATTGTATTGATGTTTATTTGTGTGTTTACTTGCTCAAAGGATCATTTCCAAGGAGTATAGTGAATACTGTTAGAGATCTATCGGATCCTCACTGAGCTTGTTTTATATAAGCTCACTCACTATTATTGCATGCATACAGGTGTCCTTTTGCAAGATTATGGGTACTTGCCTCCAAAAGGGGATAATGTGCCGTATGTGGACGAGTCCTATGTGCCAGAGTCTTGTCCTTGATGCTTGAGATTTTGTATACTCTATTATCTTGTATATTAAACTAGTTGTCTTTTATTTTCGTTGTAATTTATGATGTATAAGTTGTAGTAAAGATAAGGAACTAAATGATGCTAACTTAGTAGTCTTTCTTTTGTTATGATCTAGGTTGCTAAGTTGGTTTATAATCTATTTTGATATGTATGTTAAAGTTAAGGTTATGTTGGAACGGAGACGTATAACTATGAATGGATCATCTAAGAATGATTGTTGTATAATATGGTTATGTTGTAAGTTGTTAATGGTATTAAGGAATTGAATGTTGTTTGGTTGAGGAGTTTGATTGTATGATGTTCTGAGAGGTTAGTTTAGAGCCTCGGGGTCTTTATTACTGTCGTTATATTGCCGAAATTCCGTTGCATCCTGACTGGTTGTAGGTGGGGTCGATTTGGGGCGTGACATTTAAGTGGTATCAGAGCGCATGTTAGTTGTCAGCCTGGGTATTCTCGGAATGTGGGTAATGGTCTTAGCATGAAAGTATGTATGAAGTGAAAGAAAAGTGAACTATGTATTAATATGGTTAAGTGATTAAGTGATTATGTGATTTAGTACTTATGTGATTATGTGATCAATTTGTTTATGTAATTGATACTTAAGTGATTTATGTGTTTATGTGAATTGTTGCTTATTTGCTAATAATTGTCTATAGCCTGTTTACGTGCTATAACCTATGCTAACTCTTTGATTAGTAGAATGACGGGTAGACCGAGGACTAGAGGTAGGCCTGAGATGACTGATGAGGTTCCGAGAAATATGGCACTAGGCCAAGTTAGGGAGGATGATCGTATAGGTGTAGCTTTTGATAAGATGAACGAGATCATGGCCAGTCAGGCACAGTTACTGGCAGGGCAGGCTGCCCAGAATCAGGCATTGTAGAATCAATTGTTGAATGCACAAGGTGGGTACCACGGTCATGGTACACTAAAAGAGTTTTTAGGGTATTATCCACCGCGGTTTCAGGGGGAGCCGGACGATCGGAAGGCTGAGGCGTGGATTAGTAAGGTGGAGAAGATCTTTGACCCTATGGATTATACCGATTAGCAGAAGGTAACTTTTACCGTGTACTTGCTGGATGATAAGGCAGAAGAATGGTGGCGCACGGTGAAAACTAGCTGGGAGACTCAGGGTATTCCGTATGTTTGGGATACCTTTATGTTAGCTTTCCGGGCAAAGTATATCTCGAGGATCGCGAGGGAGTAGAGAGAGGCAGAGTTTCTAGCCTTAGTGCAGGGAGATGCTTCCGTGGCTCAGTACGAGGCCACTTTCACTAGGTTGTCCCGGTATGCACCAGAGTATGTGGCTGACGAGGAACGTAAGACTCATAGGTTCATGTTAGGGTTGAGGCCCGAGATTCAGGATGCGATGGCCCTGAATCGGTATGATATACTTACGGAGGCCTTTGATGCAGCTTCTAGACTAGAGAAGAGAAAGGGGAATCAGATTGTATCTAGCCAGCCTAGAAAGAGGCCATTTCAACCGCAGGGTCAGCAGGGAGTGTATAGGCCGCCAGCTCAATAGGGTTCTTTTAGGCCACAAAGTCAGCAGAGTTATTATCGACCTCAGTTTCAGCAGGGGTCTTATCAAGTTCAGTCCCAGTTCAGGCCAGCCCAGTCTCAAGGTCAATACAGGCCTAGTTTTGTTAGACCTCAGCAGTAGGCTGGTATAGCTGCTTCTTCAGCTTTGGGTTCTTCCAGGGCAGTGTCAGTGCATCATCACCGCAGTGTACTTACTGCAAGCGCCAGGGCTATGTGGAGGCCGACTGCAGGGTGAAGTCAGGGGCTTGTTTGGGTTACAGTAGCAATCAGCATAGGGCGAGGGATTGCCCTAGATATCAGAGGACTGAGGGTCAGGCAGCAACTCAAGGTTATCAGGGTAGACCTGCGGGCAGTGCATCTCAGCAGCAGTGGGTTCAGGCTCGGGCTTACGCAGTTGACTTGGAGGAGATGCCTGAGGAAACTGCAGTTGTGGAAGGTAACTTCCTTATACTTGATCAACTTGTTAAAGTGTTGATTGATTCTAGTGCTACGCATTCTTTTATTACTCCTGCTTGTGTGCAACGTGTTAATGTGCAACCTGAAAGATTGCCTTATGTGGTTGAGATTAGTACCTCTTTGACTGATAAGTATATTATTGGCTTAGTATGTAAGGATTGTATAATTCATGTTAAGGGGTATAATTTTCCTTCGGACCTTATCTTATTTCCTATCCGGGGGTATGATGTTATCTTGGGTATAGATTGACTATCTAAGTATGATGCCCAGTTGAACTGTAGAACAAAGGTAGTACAGTTTCGTTTGCCAGATCAGCCAGTAGTTGAGGTAGTAGGGAATCGGGGTGCTAAGACGAGTTTTGTTATCTCAGCAACTAAAGCCGTTAAGTTGGTGAGTAAGGGGTGTTCGGGTTATCTAGCTTATTTGATCAACAAGCCATCTGATAAGCTACAACAGGAGGAAGTTCCTATTATTCGGGAATATCCCAATGTATTTCCCGAGGAGTTGCCAGGGTTACCGCTAGAGAGAGATGTAGAGTTTGTGATTAATCTTGTTCCCAGTACTCAACCTATTTCTAAATCAGCGTACCGGATGGCACCAGCTGAGTTGAAGGAGCTAAAGACTCAGTTGCAGGAGTTAATAGAGAAGGGTTTCATTCAGCAGAGTTCTTCACCTTGCGGAGCTCCTGTTTTATTTGTGAAGAAGAAGGATGGTACCTTGAGATTGTGCATTGATTATCGTGGTTTGAATCAGGTGACCATCAAGAACAAGTATCCTTTGCCACTGATTGACGAGTTGTTTCATCAACTTCAAGGAGCCAAAGTCTACTCTAAGTTTGACTTGAGGCAGGGGTATTATCAGCTTCGGATTCGCACGGAGGATGTTCCGAAGTCTGCCTTCAGGACTCGGTACGGGCATTATGAGTTTGTAGTTATGCCCTTTGGATTAACTAATGCACCGGCAGCATTCATGGACCTTATGCATCGGGTTTTTCAGTCGTACTTGGACCAGTTCGTGGTTATCTTTATTGATGATATCTTGGTTTATTCTAAGACTGAATCGGAGCACGAGCAACATCTACGGCTTGTTTTACAGAAGCTGCAGGAACATCAGTTGTTTGCGAAATTCAGCAAATGTGAATTTTGGCTGCAACGCATATCATTTCTTGGTCATGTTATCACACAGAGAGGTATTTCTGTAGATCCCACTAAGATTGAATCAGTGATGTCTTGGAAACGTTTGGAGAATGTTTCGAAGGTTCGTAGCTTTCTTGGCTTGGCAAGTTATTACCGTAGGTTTGTCAAGGACTTTTCTAAGATTGCAGGGCCACTTTCTAAGTTAACTCAGAAACAGACTAGTTTTGTTTGGGATGAGAAATGCGAGAGTGGATTTCAGGATTTGAAAAAGAGGTTGACTACTGCTCTAGTACTTGCTCTACCAGAGGGGACCAACAATATGGTCATTTACAGCGATGCATCCAAGGAGGGCTTAGGATGTGTTCTTATGCAGAATGGTCGGGTTATTGCCTATGCTTCTAGGAAGTTGAAACCTTATGAGGTGAACTATTCGACTCATGATCTTGAGTTGGTAGCTGTTGTTTTTGCACTGAAAAAGTGGCGTCATTATCTGTGGGGCAGTAAGTTCAAGATTTTCACTGATCATAAGAGTCTTAAGTATTTATTCTCACAGAAGGAGTTGAATATGCATCAGCAGAGGTGGATGGAACTTCTTGGAGATTATAATTGTTCTATCAGCTATCTACCTGGAAAGGCAAATGTTGTGGCAGACGCTCTTAGCCGTAAGGCGAGTGTTTCTTGTTTGGTTGTCAAGAAGTGGGAAGTTCTTGAGGAATTTACTTATTGGAGACCGGAGTTGACTCAGGTTGGGGTGATGTGTTCACATCTCCGTATTCAGCCTTTATTGTTGTCTCAAATTAGAGAAGCTCAGCAACTTGATGTTAAACTTCAGAAGATCAAGGATCAGATCACGGATGATCAGTCTGACTTCAAAGTTCACGAGGATGGTATTCTTCAGTTTTGGAACAGGGTTTGTGTTCCCGATGAACCGGGTTTGAGGCGAGGTATTCTAGAAGAGGCTCATAATTCTAAGTACACCATTCATCCTAGTGGAAACAAGATGTATCGGGACTTGAAGCAACATTACTAGTGGAGTAATATGAAGAGGGAAGTTGCTCAGTTCGTGTCTAGATGTTTGACTTGTTAGCGAGTGAAAGCCGAGCATCAACGACCAGCAGGTTTGCTTCAGCCGTTGGCTATACCACAGTGGAAATGGGAGCATATTACGATGGACTTCATCACTGGTTTGCCTAGAACTCCCAGAGGTAACGATGCAGTTTGGGTTGTCGTGGATCATTTGACGAAGACAGCTCACTTAATTTTAATGCGGATGGGAGATGAAGTTGCAAAGTTGACGGATCTTTATTTGGATCATATTGTTAGACTTCACAGGATTCCATCTAGTATTGTCTCAGATCGAGATCCTCGATTTACTTCTCGTTTGTGGGAGAAACTTCAGGAGACTTTGGGTACTTAGCTTAATTTCAGTATAGCGTATCATCCATAGACCGACGGTCAGTCTGAGAGGACTATTCAGATTCTGGAAGATATGCTTAGGGCTTGTGTTCTGGACTTTGGGAATAACTGGGAGAAACATCTACCACTTGTCGAGTTTGCCTATAATAATAGTTATCAAGCTACTATTGGGATGGCACCTTTTGCAGCTCTTTACGGTCGTAAGTGCCGTTCGCCTTTATATTGGGATGAAGTAGGGGAGATGAAGACTATTGATCCGACTATTATGCCAGAGCTTCAAGAGAAGATCGAGAATGTCCATTTGATCAGGCAGAGAATGCTTACGGCGCAGAGTAGATTCAAGAGTTATGTTGATAAGCGTCGTCAGGACTTGGAGTTTGCAGTCAGAGATCGGGTTTTCTTGAGATTGTCTCCTCGTAAGGGGTTTGCTCGTTATGGTAAAGGTGGTAAGCTAAGTCCGAGGTTTGTGGGGCCGTTTGAGATTACTGGCAGAGTTGGTAAGTTAGCATATCGGTTGGCTTTACCGGAGAATTTCTCTAATGTCCACGATGTATTTCACGTGTCTAATTTGCGAAAATATAATCCGGATCCTTCTCATATTCTTGAGCCAGAGCCGTTACAGCTTCGTGAGAATCTGACTTATGACGAGCGGCCGATTCGTATTCTTGATCAGATGGAACGAGAGTTAAGGTCGAAGAAGATTCCGATGGTCAAAGTGTTGTGGAAGCATCACGGTATAGAGGAAGCTACTTGGGAGAGGCAAGATCAGATGCAGCAGCAGTATCCAGATCTTTTCCGTTCAGCAAGTAAGAATTTCGGGGACGAAATTTCTTTAAAGGGGAAAGAATGTGAGACCCCATATTTTGCTTTATCTCGTTTTGCGTGTTTTACCTCATTTTGCGTGAATTGACCTGTTTATATGCTATATGACTTAGAATGTGATAATTATGTGATTAATACTCCGAATACATGCTAAGTGTGCATTCATGAAATTTTCATCAAAAACGGAATTAGAAATTTTATTGTCTGTTTTGGTGAACAGTGTTTTTGAACACCTATCCATTAAAATTTTTACAGGGGTGTTTTAAACGTTTTAAAACCTAGTCCTCGAGTATTAATAGACCCGTGTTTGATTAAAATGGATTTGGAATCGGTTTTGAAATTTTAAAGATTTTTGCACTTTCTTTTGCAAGAAAACGAGTTTTAAGCCGATTCGGGTGAAACTATTTTAATGTAACCTTCTTTGTCACCTAAAATATAATGTCTAGAATTAATTTAAGTATTAATTTGTTAGTTGAGCAAGAAATACTCAAGAAATGAACTAAAAGACTAAAACTTAACTTTGACTTTGCATTTTAATTGTTTGACTTCTACTTATAAGCATCAACACATATTACATTAGCACAAAAACACACTCAAAAACACCTACATGGCCGAGACATCCATGGGAGAATAAGCCAAGGTTTTCTTCAAGTTTTCAAAGCAAATTTTTATAGAAAAACCTAGTTTTTGTCCGTAGAACTTCGTACCAAGTTGGATTCTGCTTGTTGGGCACGCATTGCATGCATATCTAGGCTTATATTGCATCAAAGGTGAGAGAAAAATTCTAGATCTCCAAACTCATTTTTTTATGTTTTTTTCTCATAACTGCATTTTGAACCGTTAGAATGTTAATTTGAAGTTATATTATTGATCAGTGCATGCTAGGGATCGTTTATGTGTATTACTACAAGATTTGAGCCATTGTAGCGAAATTATTTATTTTCAGGTATTTAAAGATTGATAGAATGGTTATTTGAGGATTCTCTTGAGTTGTTGTGGTTGGAATCGATTGTCATCGATTTCTAAAAGTTTGTTAATTAAGTGGTAACGCCGTTATAATGCTGAATTTTCAATTGCGATGTTTGGGTGAAAATCCGAAAATCTCAACCTAGGTGCATTGAGGTTTTAGGGTTGTTGGGATTGATTTTGATGTGTCTTGGTTGGTTTTCGAGAGGGCTAATGTAGTTGATTGAATGGGTGAGTGTTTGAAACTAATTTGGAGTTGTTTGGATTAGTAGAATGTAAGATATGATTATTTGATGTTTAGGTTGTCTTTCTTTAAATTGTTGAATTAAGCCTTTAGATGATTGGGTGGTGTTTGAGTGATTGAATTGTGAGTTGTTGATGGTTAGACTAGGGTTAGATTACGTGTTTAATGCATGTTAAGTTAGATGGCCTACTTTGTCATCTAACTTAGTTATTTGTTGTTTAATTGGTTACTTGATGTTATATTGATGTTATATTGATGTTATATTGATGATTATTGACGTTACATTGATAAAAATGGATGATTATTGATGATTATTGATTGATGATTGATGAACCGGGAAATAGGCAGTTATGCTAGACTGTCCTCCTGTGAATGATGTTTATTATTATTATTAAGTCTTGGTATGTGTATGCCACCTCTCAGGCAGCATCGGTCTGTCGGCTTGATAAAGGCATGACTACCAGAGACTACCTCCAGCTCGCATGACGGAGGTGTCATGGAGGGAGAGGCTAGTGAGGTACCTCGGGTGCATGAGTAATGGGGAGTTATAAGAAGAATGGTTGAGATCATGATGGCGTATGGAGCTACACCAAATTGAGTATCCTTTATTGATTGGTCATTATAGTTATGTGTTTATATTGTATTGATGTTTATTTGTGTGTTTACTTGCTCAAAGGATCATTTCCTAGGAGTATAGTGAATATTGTTAGAGATCTATCGGATCCTCGCTAAGCTTGTTTTATATAAGCTCACTCTCTATCATTGCATGCATACAGGTGTCCTTTCGCAAGATTATGGGTACTTGCCTCCAGAAGGGGATAATATGCCGTATGTGGACGAGTCCTATGTGCCAGAGTCTTGTCTTTGATGCTTGAGATGTTGTATACTCTATTATCTTGTATATTAAACTAGTTGTCTTTTATTTTCCTTGTAATTTATGATGTATAAGTTGTAGTAAAGATAAGGAACTAAATGATGCTAACTTATTAGTCTTTCTTTTGTTATGATCTAGGTTGCTAAGTTGGTTTATAATATATTTTGATATGTATGTTAAAGTTAAGGTTATGTTGGAACGGAGGCGTATAACTATGAATGGATCATCTAAGAATGATTGTTGTATAATATGGTTATGTTGTATGTTGTTAATGGTATTGAGGAATTGATTGTTGTTTGGTTGAGGAGTTTGATTGTATAATGTTCTGAGAGGTTGGTTTAGATCCTCGGGGTCTTTATTACTGTCATTATACTGCCGAAATTCCGTTGTGTCCTGACTGATTGTAGGTGGGGTCTAGTTGGGGCGTGACAGAATGAATCTTTGGAAATGGATGTGGTGGATACTCAGTAAGCTTGCCATGAGATAGTGATGCCAAAAAGTTCCAGCCTCGAGGAGGTTACCTGAAGAAGGTTCTTCTCATTATCATTGACGGTCTAACCAAGGAACTATATATTAGAGCTTACCTGTTCTCCAGGTCTGTTATTAGGATAGGACGGAAGTCGGGGTGGCTGCACTGCACTTTATATCTTAAGCAGTGTTCTTCTTCCCTTCAGAATGGATCGGTCAAGCTCTTCTTATCTTTCCAACTCGAAGCCAGCCACTATTCATAAAGTCTTTGTTAAAGAGGCACGGATCAGGGAATGGCAAATTGGATGCTAGGTATCGAAGTTTGACTATTTACACTCTCTATTTCGATGGCGCTATCACTTTTGAGTGATAGCCGGAACTAATGACTGGTATTAGAAAGCTAAACCTAGGATTCTACATAGCCTTTAAGTTAGCAAGAAGGGCTTGCATAGATCTCGTATTCCATCTGCCATAGACGCTTTCTTTCTTTTTACTACGCAAGCAACCCAGGGAGTGAGGAAAGAGAAAGTGTGACAGGAACAAACCAGTAACAAGAGCTAGTCTACTTATAATAATATAAAGTAGTAAACTGAAGTCTTCAAGTTCATCAAGACATCTAAGAACAATAGAAGAGGGATATGTAAAGGAATTTGTAACATTATGTGCATTCCGGCCTTATGCTACAACCCACATGGCAGTATGGGCATTTTTTACACCTATGGCATTTGTAAAAAAAAGAAAGGAAAAAGACTGGTTAGAGCAGGAAGCAGGCCCCCTTGGATCAAATAAGAAATTGAGTAAAGGTAACTTTTCGCTAGGTCTTATCGTAAGCTTTTACACTATTCCAGCATTATCTAAATTGGGTGCTGATTGAATTGTAAACTTTCGGGTTAATCGATAAACTCCGGGACAAGGAAGATGCCATTGAAAAAGTAAGTTCGAGCTTGAGTGCCCCTCTTAGGATGGGGTTTCAGTCTATTAAATAAATTCTTTTTTATAGTTTCGTGGAATGATAAAGGAAGACCATGCCATTAGAGTAAGGGTGTTTGCTCGCTTAGTCTTATTGAGCGAGAAGTTCTTATAATGAAGATGCTCGCTAAGCTTCGGTCTCGATCGTTGGTTAATTGGGTAGGTGCTGATAGCAACAGAACGTATTCTTTGGTCTATACCACGAAAAAAGAAAAGTATGCCCTTTATTTCACTAGATAGCTAACCCGTACGGACGTGTGCTTGTCCAGTTTTTCAGGGATGGCTTCATCAATAACATCTATCACTGAGAAAGCTTTTTACATGGATGTACAGGAACCGAAGGCTCTATTTAAGTAAGTAAGCCCGCAGCATCACTACCAGATCGAAAGTTAGGGTAAGTTTTAGTTCTAGGTAAAAATCCAAAACTGTAACACACCGATCCCTCGCGAGACCGGGAGTTCTATTAACCAATCTATACACAACCCAATACCAAACCCGGGCACAAAATTTTAGGAAAAACGGACGGAGTCTTCCCTGTTTCTAGGCAAAACCAAAACCTGCAAACAGAATATAAACGGACCAGTACCGTGTCCAGCCATTCACAACTCCTCAAGGCCATCCGAGCCTTGGTTCTCAACAAGTATACATAACAAATCATACATTTCTAAACCAACACCACACTAACCTAGCTTTAATTCTTTAGACAACACATTCATTCTTTGCATCTAAACTATACTAACCTATTACATAAAAATAGGTTATCATACCATTCTAATAAACCTAGTTAAGCTTAAATTACATTTCCTTTATTCAATGAGTACATACAACACAAAAGAACAACTTTACAACCCACGCCACATAACACGTTGACTTCTAAGCAAGATCAGACACCACAAACAAGAACATTCCTTCTAACACTGCCACACCTGAAATGTGGGGGTGAGCAGTGAGTATACAAAACATGTATACTCAGTGAAGGTAGAACAGATATCGAGGTAGAGAGAGAAGAAGATCATGGAATGCAAACAGGAATAGTTAGGCAGTATAACCAATAAAGGAATACAATCAATATAGACATTAAAATCTATAAAGCAATACAATCAAGGAAAGCACTAACATAACCAATCAAAGCTATACCACACTGTGAAGGCTACAGTTCACTCATACGAGCAATGTACCATTTCACGTGCTTTACATCAATCTCAAGCTTGATGTTAACAACGATGACAATAAGCGCGCATCCACCTTATAACTTCAACTGGGTGTACTCCAGATGTACCCTGACACATCTTCGATCGAAATCTCTTGGGGCAGCAACCCTAGCGAAAATAGGAATAGGACACGGAGCTAGAACAACCCAACCCTGGCAACCCGAGACTACCCAGTGAGGCTCATCACCCACGCGCCTGACACTATGCAATGCAATACGAGATACAGGCAATAAACGAGCGATAGCACCAAAGTGTAGATTTGTATCAACATTCAATATATCAAGCACTTACAATCAATAATAGCAATCAATTGACTTTTCAAGCATGATTATCATTAATATCAACAAGAACATCAATTAGACAAGCAATAGCAGTTCAAACACGAAAAACGACAAATATTACTATTCAATCTATAACTTCTAAAGGCAATTACGAGCAAAGGAGCTACGGAATTAGGAAACCGTTTTCACTGCTCTCACTTAGGCGCTACAAGGCACGTTTCTATGCTATTAAACCTCACTTTCCCAACCAGAGCCCGAAAGTCCACCAACTGCGTTTGAACTATAGCTATGCTAACCGGACACTCAATCAACGCCACGACAGTGCCAAAAGTGCTTCCATGCACTCTCAAGCCAAAGCCCCAACTTAATTCGAGCACGGTCAACACTTGGTCAAACGGCCCCTTTACGTTTCATTGTATAATTCTCAATTTTAACAAAGGGTAATCCGTTTTTATTGCACATTTAATCTTTCTAACACTAATGGCACCTAACCAAATCAAGAAAATGCAATTCGGATCAAAATCCAAAAATTCGAGGGTTTACTATTCATAATTCACTATTCATGTTCTTCCCCAATTTAAATTTGCATTTCTAACTGTAAAAATCTCTAAATAACTAACAAGCAATGCTCTACGAACTCAAAGGAAGGTATTTCAAGCAAAAACTAACATTTAAATGCGTTATATAACAAATCTAAGAATTTGAAACATAATATCAATTTATTGAAAACTGCACAAAAAGCATGAAATCCTTCACATAGACTGAAGATGAAGCCTTGCAAGAACCCTACCCACGATCCTTGAGCAATTCCAAGCATGATTGTAGACTAGAATGCAAAATCCAAGTTTTTTTCTTTTCTTTTTCTTTCTCTCGGCCATGAGAGCTTTATTGTTCTATTTTTTTTTGTTTAGCTTTGGTTTGTATTTGGTTATAAAAGATGAAAAAGGTCAAAGGCTTGGTCAAGATCAATGGCTCAAGTTATTTGGTCAAATATTTAGTCTTTTTAGTTGGCAAATGGATCAATTAATTTGGCTAGCAATTAAAACAAACACTAAACTAGAAAATAATGCTAAAAACACTATTCACTGAGGACTCAAAACAACTCAATATCTTTCATTTTCGATGCCCTACGCACGAACGAGAGATGGACAATTGCTATAAAAATGATAAGTAACGAGGGAAAAATATTAAATTTAAAAGATAAAATAGTTTAAAATTCACTCCGAGCTTAGAGCCATTTTTTTCCTTTTAGTTAAAACAAAGTAAAATGCAAGAAAATAAATCCAAAATAATATACATAATAAAAGTAGTCAATATTCATTTCAAATAATTAATTTAACTATTATTTAAATATTTTGAAAGTAATATGAAAATAATGCTTAAAATGGATGATTAACTTAAAATAAACACATAATTCAATGCTTAGCATTTAAGATAACACTTCATTAAATATAATTAAATGCTACTAAGTGCATGCCAGGTTCGAGGTATCACATCCTCCCCCGCTTAAAATAATTGCGTCCTCGCAATTCTTCTTCCAATAACTCAGCATCACCTAAAATCCAACTCTGACCACTCTTCATCGGTTGTTGAGCAAGTATACTAAACAAGAAGGCCAATAGGGAAGCTTAAGAAGAAATTCCAAGTAACAAGACCAAATGAAGGCTCCGATAGAAACACCAATTAGAGATCTGAATATGAATCCCGCTGACACAAATACCATAGAAGAATTCCCAATTAGGAGTGCTGAGAAAATACCAAATAAGCAGTCCGTAGAAGAATCTGAACAAGAACCGAAATATGTCCTAAGAAAACCCCCAGCAAGAAACCCGATCAAACATACTACAAGAAGTTCCCAAGAAGTTCTTCCAAATAATAACCTCAGAAGCACCCGAATAAAAGTCCAAGCATGTACACCGATATATTTACATAACAAAAGTCCTTAAGTGAATGACAATAGAATAGCCAAGTTCAAGTAGATCATGAAGATAATACCTCTATCGAATACTGAATAAAATGCCAAAGAGAATGCCAAAGAAAATATCAAGGAAATAGTCCACATAAGCATCTTCAATAGAAATCCAACAAGTATCCGAGATGAGACTACTATGTGAGAATGTTGACAAAATTCTCAGAAGAATGCTAATGTGAATGCCATACAAGAAGTTTGAATAGAACCCCAATTACCAAACCTTCAGAGGAATGCCAACAAGAAAATACCCGAAGAATGCCCAACAGGAAAAATACTAAGAAAATGCTCCAAAGAACAGTCATGTAGAACTCCAAAGCCAGTCATTTACTTACTGAGCATGGAAAATGACCTTAGAAGGGTGCCATTAACCAAGCTCCAACCATAAACACCAACTCCTAAATAAAGGGATGATCAAATACCTCTCATTCTCACTAATCCACATAACTTGGAAGGTTTGCCACTAATCATCTCTCTTTAGGGGAAGGAATAAGATTTCTTACCATTTCAACAGGCCATGAATGAATGACAAGATATCACATTTATATCTATATGCTTTAAATTATTATGCAAGCATGTTTATAAAACAGTTTATTCAACAAAGTCATTCAAGCACGACAATCAATTCAATCACAACATTACAAGTACACACATTACAAGCAGTAATTCAAGCAATCAACAATTCACGAGGTCGATTCGATTCACGAGGTCAATTCGATGCAACTTCACTTCACTTAGCATGTTTTCAGTACATACTCATAACTATATCACATAGGTGCACACATTCAAGTCAAGACTCACAATCTCACATACAGGCACACACTTAACAAGCACACATTCAAGGGTTACTACCCGACAGACCGAGGACCCTGTCCCAGCTAAAAGCTGTCTCAGCCAGCTCTGATACTACTTGTAACACCCCGATCCCTCGCGAGATCGGGAGTTCAATTAACTAATCTATACGCAACCTAATACCAAACCTGGGCACAAAATTTTAGAAAAAACGGATAGAGTCTTCCCTGTTTCTAGGCAAAACCAAAACCTGTAAACATAATATAAACGGACCAGTACCATGTCCAACCATTCACAACTCCTCAAGGCCATCCGAGCCTTGGTTCTCAACAAGTATACGTAACAAATCATACATTTCTAAACCAACACCAAACTAACCTAGCTTTAATTCTTTAGACAACACATTCATGCTTTGCATTTAAACTATACTAACCTATTACATAAAAATAGGTTATCAAACCATTCTAATAAACCTAGTTAAGCTTAAATTATATTTCCTTTATTCAATGAGTACATACAACACAAAAGAACAACTTTACAACCCACGCCACATAACACGTTGACTTCCAAGCAAGATCAGACACCACAAACACGAACATTCCTTCTAACACTGCCATACCTGAAATGTGGTGGCAAGGAATGAGTATACAAAACACATATACTCAGTGAGGGTAGAACAGATATCGAGATGGAGAGAGAAGAAGATTGTGCAATGCAAATAGGAATAGTTAGGCAGTATAACCAACAAAGGAATACAATCAATATAGTCATTAAAATCTATAAAGGAATACAATCAAGGAAAGCACTAGCATAACCAACCAAAGCTATACCACACTGTGAAGGCTACAGTTCACTCATACGAGCAATGTACCATTTCACGAACATTACATCAATCTCGAGCTTGGTGTTAACAACGATGACAATAAGCGCGCATCCACCTTATAACTTCAACTGGGTGTACTCCGGATGTACCCCGACACATCTACGACCCAAATCTCTCGGGGTGGCAACCCTAGCAAAAATAGGAATAGGACATGGAGCTAGAGCTACCCAACCCTGGTAGCCCGAGACTACCCAGAGAGGCTCATCACCCACACGCCTGACACTATGCTATGCAATACGAGATACAAGCAATAAACGAGCGATAGCACCAAAGTGCAGATTCGTATCAACATTCAATATATGAAGCACTTACAATCAATAATAGCAATCAATTGGCTTTTCAAGCATGATTATCATTAATATCAACAAGAACATCAATTAAACAAGCAATAGCAGTGCAAACACGAAAAACGACAAATATCACTATTCAATCACTAACTTCCAAAGTCAATTACGACCAAACGAGTTACGAAATTAGGAAACCGTTTTCACCACTCTCACTTAGGTGCTACAAGGCACGTTTCTATGCTATTAAACCTCACTTTCCCAACCGGAGCCTGAAAGTCCACCAATTGCATTTGAACTACAGCTATGCTAACCGGATACTCAACCAACACCACGATAGTGCCAAAAGTGGTTCCATGCACTCTCAAGCCAAACCCCCAACTCAATTCGAGCGCGGTCAACACTTGGTCAAATGTCCCCTTTACGCTTCATTGTCTAACTCTCAATTTTAACAAAGGGCAATCCGTTTTTATTACACATTTAATCTTTCTAACACTAATGGCACCTAACCAAATCAAGAAAATGCAATTCGAATTGAAATCCAAATATTTGAGGGTTTAATATTCATAATTCACCATTCATGTTCTTCCCCAATTTAAATTTACATTTATAACCGTAAAAATTTCTAAATAACTAACAAGCAATGCTTTACAAACTCAAATGAAGCTATTTCAAGTAAAAACTAGCGTTTAAACGCATTATATAACAAATCTAAGAATTTGAAACATAATATCAATTTATTGAAAAATGCACAAAAGCATGAAATCCCTTACATAGACTGAAGATGAAGCCTTGCAAGACCCCTAGCCATGATCCTTGAGTAATTCCAAGCATGATTGTAGGCTAGAATGCAAAATCCAAGTTTTTTTCTTTTCTTTTTCTTTCTCTTGGCCATGAGAGCTTTACTGTTCTATTTTTTTGTTTTGCTTTGGTTTGTATTTGGTTATAAAAGATGACAAAGGTCAATCGATTGGTCAAGATCAATGGCTCAAGTTATTTGGTTAAATATTTAGTCTTTTTAGTTGGCAAATGGATCAATTAATTTGGCTAGCAATTAAAACAAACACTAAACTAGAAAATAATGCTAAAAACACTATTCACTGAGGACTCAAAACAATTCAATATCTTTCAATTTCGATGCGCTACGCACGAATGAGCGATGGATGATTGTTATAAAAATGATAAGTACGAGGAAAAAATACTAAATTTAAAAGATAAAATAGTTTAAAATTCACTCCGGGCTTGGAGCCATTTTTTTTCCTTTTAGTTAAAACAAAGTAAAATGCAAGAAAATAATTCAAAAATAATATAAATAATAAAAGTAGTCAATATTCATTTCAAATAATTAATTTAACTATTATTTAAATATTTTGAAAGTAATATGAAAATAATGCTTAAAATGGATGATTAACTGAAAATAAACACATAATTCAATGCTTAGCATTTAAGATAACACTCAATTAAATATAATTAAATGCTATTAAGTGGATGCCAGGTTCGAGGTATCACAATAACCACCAGTCCCTCATCTAGTAGCCTTCATATCTGTCCCGTGTCCTAAAGTTCGTAGGTCTTCACCTATTCTTTGCCAAAAAGTGAGAAAAAGTTCTAAGCTCATCTTTAGTTGGAGTTCTCCTGCTGCCCTTGGGAATTCCCTATATCGAAAGGGAATTTCATTTGGTTGTTGGTCCAGTTCCAGTACAAATAAATAGGGGCAGCCTTGACGAATGATGACCAAGAAGCCGTCTTTTTAGTATGATCGCAGAGCGTCAGTCGGCTCCCCAATTCATTTTTGGGGAAGAGGTTTTGTGCCTCCCTACATGCATAATCTATCCCGAGCTAGGTCTCACGTGCTGGGACCTCCTTGTTTATGAAGCATGCTTATCAAAGATGTCGAGGAAACATTTCATTGCAAGTTTCTGGCCAACCGATGAGAGTTTGCTTAGGAAAATAGGTAAGAGATTGAAAGGCGTATTTCAAGCAAACATGTTATCGGTGTACTTCTAATTAGATCAGTTAAGCCATCCGTCAAGGTCAAGCCCTGTCACTCGACTTGGAAGAATCATTCTTTTTCTCCTGGCCAGTAAAGTGGTATGTTATTTTATCCTCTCCCATCCTAGAGCAGGAGTAAGCCTATCAGTAGCTGGCATTGGTCTATCTTTCTTTCTTAAGGCGAGAAGGAAAGGCTAAGGCAAGTAAATGTTCACAAAGGAAAGGGCTCATCGAAGTCTCATTTCTTACAACTATATTTTTTAAACAGATAGTTCATAGTGCTTATTCTATAGATACTTATAAAGTCAACTCATGTTTTCCATTCGAAAACTCTTTTTCAGTATCACCGTACTCAACATTCGTTGTTTTCTTTTTTTTTTGAAAGGAGGCTGACTTCTTTCTTTTATATGTAGAAAGGTTAGTAGACTGCATCGAGATGGCCCTGTCCTTCATGGAAAATATTCATCTTTCCATTGAAGGAAATCGAAGCGGCGGTGTCGGCCCTTCTCCCTTCCCTTCTAGCCAAAGAAAACAATCAAGCTGGACTGACACTGACCCCCCAGGAGCCTCCTTCCTTCTATTCTGAAATCTAGAAAGAGAACTCCCAACTCTAGGGCCGATTGAATGATTTTTGTTCATTGCTAAACTAATCGTTATGTCCTACTTTACTCTATTATGATACCTCACCATAGGGTTAGGAGCTGGCTTAAGCCATGCCCTTACTTGACTCCTAATCCCGGATACGCAGGTAAGAAGAGAAAGAGCTTATCCCTCATGTCAATTACCTTTTTAGCTTTAGAGAATCTAGTGAAAGCATAACACATGCCTTAAGGAAGAGTAGGATCAGTTGGTAAGTAGATTCCCATTCCCTTAAGCCCGGTATTCCTTAATGAAAGCCTTGAACCAAGTGTGGGGTCGATTCCCTTTCCGGGTGAAAGATAGGGCTACTCAAACCAATCTAACCAAGCCACCCAAGAAAAAGAAGTTTAGCTAGTCTAATGCTAGGTGATTCGATTCATCTCTATCAATGACTTAACTACCTTCCCAAATTCAACTCATTCAAGCCCGAGTCGACAATAGGAAGAAGAGCTGATTCAATGTTAGCAAGAAGAGCTTCTTTGTCCTCCCCTAGGGAAGTCAGGAAGTAAGATAGCATCAAAGACCCCTTCGTTCGCATCAACTGGTGATTCTTTCATTCCTAAAGAAAGTAGAATAAATAAAGCTGGACCTTATCTCTTTTGGCTGTCGATTGCATGCAGTTTGACCGTCGTTCACTTTTTCAGTTTATTTGAATTTCGTTCTCAGATTAGATTAGATACTATGAACTATTAATAAGACTGTATAATATGTAACACCCCAATCCCTCTCGAGACCGGGAGTTCTATGGATCAATCTAATCACAACCCAAATCCAGACCCGAGCATAAATTTTAGGAAAAACGGACGGAGTCTCCTATGTTTCTATGCGAAATGTAAAACCTGCGACAGCATATAAGGGGACCAATACCATGTCCAAACATTCAACCACCTCAAGGCCATCCGAGCCTCGGTTCTCAGCAATTAAACTCAGCAACTATACATACATTTCCAATTTAAAAGCTAACCTATCTCTTTTCATTTTTTGGCAAGTACATTCGAACTTGACAATTAAACCATACTAAGCTACTACATAAAATAAACTATCATGCCATTCTAAATCTTTTCCTTTGGACATTACAAACATGCATTTGAAGTTAAGTTATAAAACTAGATACATAATCTAACTTATCAAACTACTTCAACAATCTAATGAAACTTAAATTACATACTTTTTGACATTAAATACCTACAACATATGAAAGCATATATCTTTACAACTTCGAAACTCAAGCCACATTGGCACGCAAGACAACTCTTCAGGTACGAACTTTCACGAAATCACGAACTTCCCAGCTAACATCACATTTCCTGAAATGTGGTGGTAAAGAATGAGTATACACAACACGTATACTCAGTGAGGGCGAGACATATATCGAATTTGAGAGAAAGAAAGTCGTGCAATGCAAATAAGACAGTTAAGCAATATAACTGTTAAATAAGCAACCAAGACAAACAATCAATACATAAGCAATTACTGAAAGCATTAACACAACCATTCAAAGCTATACCACACTCTGACGGCTATGGTTCACTCATACGAGCATTGTACCATTTCACGAGCGATACATCAATCTCGAGCTTGATGTTGACAACGATGACAATAAGCGCGAATCCACCTTATAACACCAGTTTGGAATACCCCGGAAGTATCCATCAATTCTACGACCCAAATCTCCCTGGGAGGCAACCTAAGCGAGAAAGGGAATAGCAGCGGAGCTAGAGCAACCAACACTGGCAACCCAAGGCTACCCAGAGAGGCTCATCACTCACGCGCGAGACACTATGCAATGCAAGACTCGATACAAGGCGATAAACGAGTGATAAACAAGATATCAAGCATTCTCAACAATGGATAAACATTTTAATCAACAACCAACTCTAACAAGCGGAATAAGCATTAGCAAGCATAACAAGTAATAAAAAGCATTAACAAGCATTCTATAGGCATAACATCAAGAAAACACACAAAGTCACAAATCGGCCCTAACTATCAAAACACTACCATCTCCAAACGAGCCACGAGTTTCGGAAACCGACTTCGCCAATCTTCCTAGGTCACTATAAAGCACGTCTAGAGACTCCGAAACCCTACTTAACCCTAGAATTCACGCAAAGCCCGATTTTTCCCCTTTGCTCGTTTAAACTACAACTAAACCAACCGAACACCCAACCAATACCATGACCGCACCAAAGGTACTTCCATGGGCTCCTGAAACAATGCCATCACACAAAATGAGAAAACGCTAAAGTCGACCTAAACGACCCCGACTTTCACTAAGCTGTTTTTCTCCATTTTTCCATTACACATTCCAATTAGACCACACATTTAGGGATTCTAGCATATCTAGCACATTTCTACATCAACGGACAGCATAACGGAGCAACTTCATCGTTTCAAGGGTTTACTATTCAAAAAACACTATTCATTAATCTATTTAAATTGCAATCTCAATATTTAACCGCAGAAAATGTTAAAAAGCTATAAATACATGTTCTACAATCAACAAGGAACATTCTTTAAGCAACAAAACGATTAAAACAACAATCTACGCATAAAATCCAAAATTCAAAGTTTAGATACAAAATTTTCAAATGCGCAAATAACGATGAAACTCTCACCTTAGACGCTCCTAGACGCTAGGAAAACCTCGTAGGATGCCTCGGAAACCATCCCGTGGAAGCCCTCGCGAAGAATTGAAGATTTGAAGTTGAATTTCTTTTTTTTTCTCTCCCTCATTTCGGCCCTGCCCTCTCTGATTTCAGGTCTGTTTTTTTTTTAATTTTGCTTTGTTTAAGCTTAAAATGGTGACAATTTGGTCAAAGTTGGTCAAGGTTGGTTAAACAACTTAAAAACTAGTCAAAATGGCTTATTTTTGTGCATTTTTAAGCTAAATAACTAACACCAAAATTAATTATAGCTAGCAACAATTAAATTATAAAATTTTAGTCATCTAAATACTAATTTTACTATTTGCTGAGGACTGGAAACCGTTTCCTAGCTAACGCTCTCGATATGCAATGCATGTTGCGACAACAAAAGAATAACAATTAAATCTCGAAGAATCTAAGAAATATATTATTTTGAAAAGCATTATAGTTTAAAATTTACTCCGGCTCGGAGCTACTTTTCATTTAATTGAAAACCGAGCCTTTAAGTGCAAGAAAAATATAATCGATTGACATCAATATGAGATGTAGGTGATATTCCGTTAAAATAATTAACTCAAGTATTATTTTAATTACTTCCAAAAGAAATATGAAAATAGAGCTACAAATAAATGTTAAACTAAAAGTAAACACATAATTCAATGCTAACATTTAAGATAACACTTAATCAAATGCAATTAAATGTCATTAAATGCATGCCGGGTTTGGGTTATCACATCCTTCCCCCCTTAAAACAATTGCGTCCTTGCAATTCTTCTTCCAATAGAACTCTGCATCCACTGAAATCCAACTCTGACTAATCTTCTTCAGCTGCTGAGCAAGTATATTAATCAAGATAACCAATAGGGAAGTTTAAGAAGAAATTCAAGTAGTAATACCGAATAAAGGCTCAAAGGTAGATACCGTACTAGAATCCCGTTGACACGAATACCGAAGAAGAATAAATTCCAACCAGAAATGCCGAGATAATACCAATAAAGACTAAAGCAAAGATATTGTAGATGTCATTGATACCACACAATAACGACAAGAAGAATACCTCACGCACGAATCTCCAATAGAAGTCTAACTATTACCGCCCGAGAATTCCCAAGCAAAAAGCCAAATAAAAGCTCAAACAAAGATTCCATCTAGAGGTCCAAAGAAATACCCCGCGGGTCATGAATTTCATAGAAGAATTCTCCGTTAAGAGCGCTGAAGAAAATACCAAGAATCCAATCAAATATACTTCCAAAGTTCCATAGAAGCCTTCCAAATAATAACCCCATGGGACAACCAATTAGATTCCGAGTTTTCCTATCAAATGCTGAGAGGAATGTCTAAGGAATAGCAGAGAAAATATAATGTAATACCCGAGCCCAAAATGTGAATTTTCTTTGTTTATTATTTTGAAAATTATATTTCCTTAAATTCTTTGTGAATTAATTGTTACTTTCTCGCCGACGTAACGTGTATTGCATTTCAGGAGCGATAGCTAGATAACGATTTCTAGTCCTCAACAAATAGTGAAACTAGTATTTAGATGACTTAAATTTTATATTTTAAATGTTGCTAGCTTTAATTGATCTTACCTTAGCTAAAACGGCTTTAAAACGCTCAAAATAGGGGCCTTTGACCTAGTCTTAAGTAGTTTGACTTAGCCCTTGACCAACTTTGACCATTTAACACCTTATAAGCTTACAACTTAGCATAATAAAAAAAAAACAGCAGCAAAATAAGAGCAGCAGGCCGAGAGCTTCCTTGAAGAAAAAAAAAAAAAAACCTTTCACTTTCCAAACGATCAATCTTCGAGTGAGCTCGTGCGGGGTGGTTTCTGAGGCAACCAACGTTGTTTTCCTAGCGACTAGGAGTACCTGAGGTGAGGGAAGCATGTTATTTGCGCATTTATACGTTGTGTATGTTAACTTTGTCAATTTTTAGATTTATCCGTAGATCGTTATTTAAAGCGATTTGATGCTTCTAGAATGTTCCTTGGCATTTGTAGAACATGTATTTATAGCTTTGTAACATTTTCTGTGGTTAAATGTTGTGATTGCAATTTAAATTGATCAATGAATAGTAATTTGTGAATAGTAAAACCTTGAAACGTTGAAGTTGCGCTGTTATGCTTTCTGTTGATGTAGAAATGTGCTAGGTACGCTAGAATGCTAAAATGTGTGGTTTGTTTGGGTTGCGTAGTGGAAAAAACGAGAATTAAGCCTTTGGGAAAGTCGGGGTCGTTTAGGTCGGCTTTAGCGTTTTCTCGTTTTGCGTGTTGGCATTGCTTCGGGAAGCCATGGAAGCACTTTTGGTACGATTATGGCGTTGGTTGGGTGTTTGGTTGTTATAGTTGTAGTTCAAACGAGAAAGGGAGAAATCGGGGCTTTGCGCGAGTTCTAGGGTAAAGTAAGGTTTCGGGGTCTTTAGACGTGCCTTATGGTGACCTAGGAGGGTTGGCGAAGTCAGTTTCCAGAACTCGTAGCTCGTTTGGAAATGGTAGCGTTTTGATAGTTGGGGCCGATTTGTGTTTTTGTGTGTTTTCTTGTCTTTATGCTTATAGAATGCTTAGAATTACTTGGAATACTTGTTTGAGTTGTTTTGGATTGAATTGCTTATCAAATTGCTGCTATTGCGTGCGAGAGTAACCTACTTTGTTATTCTCCCACGTGTGGCTTTATCGCTTGTTTATCGTCTTGTATCGAGTCTTGCATTGCATAGTGTCTCGTGCGTGAGTGATGGGCCTCTCTGGGTAGCCTTGGGTTGCCAGTGTTGGTTGCTCTAGCTCCGCTGCTATTCCCTTTCTCGCTTGGGTTGCCTCCCAGGGAGATTTGGGTCGTAGGTTGATGGATACTTCCGGAGTATTCCAAACTGGTGTTATAAGGTGGTTTTGGGCCGGCGCGTCGTCATCGAATTCGTGTTTGAAAGTTGCTCGTGAAAAGAGTATCGTATCCTTTGAATGAGTGTTTGCCGCTTTAAATACTTGCCTTGCTTTATTGTTGGCTTTGGTTGTATCTTTATATGATTTGTATGTATTGCTTGGCTAATTGCATTGCATACTCCTCTCATCTCCGTCCTTGAGACCAATTGCCCTCGCTGAGCAATAGTTTTTGCTCATTCCTCTCTATACTATGTTTTTACAGGAGTAGTTGAAGCAGACCCTCTCGAGGTAATTGAGGAGGAGGAGCAGGTGGAGGTGTTTCCATGATAGCACTTCTCTACTTTGGCTGGTGGTTGGTTACCAGTTTTTGTGCGAACCTTTCTTGTTATGTATATTGCGTGGAGGTCGCTTAATTTTGAGGCTTGTAGCCTTGTATATATTTTCTAGTTTGAGGCCTCTACGGTCTTATGTTGTATAAGTTGGAAGAATGTAATGTTGTAACTTATACTCTGATGACTAGTGAAGAAATGCATGCTAATGGCTAATGGTTTAGTGGCATAAGTACTTGTGTAGTATGCATATCATTTTTGGTTTGGAAAGTTGGATAATAAGAAATGTATGTTTTAAAGAAAGTTGGCTTGTTTTGATTATATTATGGCTTTCGCAAGTATTATATTGATTTTAGGGTTTTCGGATCGTCCGCGGTACAGAGGAGACTCCGTCCGTGTGTCGGGTCCGGGCTTGGCCTTTTGCGGGGTCGGGTCGGGGCGTGACATCTTTAGGTGGTATCAGAGCATGATAGTCTTGCATGAGCCGGGATATGATTCTCGGTCTGTGGGGTAAAGGTCTAAAATGCTAAAGTGTTTATGTATGATTGCTAAGTGAAAAGAAAATGTTATAACATGACTTTGTGAACTTGGAATGTTTATGTGCTTAAGTGAAATAGTTTGGCAAGTTGAACTTGTCTTATGTGAATTGTGTGATAGAATATTGAATTGTTATTGACTTGAGTGTTATCTAATCTTATGTGCTATATTTCTTTCTATAAACTGCTTTTAAATGTTGCCAGCTATTGTGAGTTGCTACTATGCTGCCACGTCATGGTACTCAAGGTATAGGATTAGATGAAAAGGCAGCAGAACAGGGTCATCAGCCGTTGCCCGAGCAGTTTATGGCTACCAGGACTACTGCAGTAGACCGGATCACACAGGTGCTACATGAGCAGAGGCAGGACCGGATTAATCCCCAGGGTAATCAAGCTAATCCTGGTGGGCAGGGGTACAGAGTTGAGAATAACCAGCTAGAGAAATTTCTGAGGCATGAGCCGGGAAAGTTTTTCGGGGAGCCGGATGATGAGGCGGCCGAGAGATGGATTAATCGAGTTGAGAAGATTTTCACCGCTTTGAGGTACACTGATGAGGCAAGAATAGACTATGCGTCATTTTTATTTGAGGGTGATGCAGAGCAGTGGTGGAATACTGTTAGATTGAGGTGGGATTGTGAGGATGTTCCACATTTGTGGGATGATTTTGTAAGTGAGTTCCGGGACAAATATATTCCCGAGATGGCTATGGAGAGACGGGAGGATGAGTTTGTGGCCCTGAAGCAGGGAAATATGACTGTTGCACAGTACGAGGCTAGGTTTGTTAGCCTGTCGAGGTATATGCCCGAGTTGGTACGGCCGGCTAGGAGGATGATTCATAGGTTTGTCCGTGGGCTGAGAATGGACATACAGTTGTATTTGACTGGGCAGACCTACACTACTTTTCCCGAGGCATTTCAGGCAGCCTCGAAGTTTGAGAAACGGAAGGCTGAGATGTTAGCTGAGAGCAGTCAGCCGAGTAAGAAGCAGTATTTGGGCCAGAGCAGCCAGAGTCAGCCGAGGCAGTTTCAGGCTTCTGCACATGATCCTCAGCAGCGTCCGTATCAGCCACAGCAGCAGATTCAGGCTAGGCCAGCTGTGGCCAAACCTCAGTAGGGAGCTACAGGTCCTACCCCTGCCAGAGCCCCAGCACCTACGGGAAACACTGCAGTTAGGCAAAATCAGCAGTGTAATTATTGTAATCGACCAGGGCATATTGAGGCTAACTGCTGGAGGAAGAGTGGTAAATGTACGGGTTGTGGCGGTGATGACCATAGGGTGAGAGATTGCCCTAAGTATAATAATGTTCAGGGCCGTGGTGGAGGCCAAGGTGTTCAGAATAGGGCAGCAGGTGCACGTCCAGCACAGAGAGTTCAGGCTAGGGTCTTTGCACTAGATGTAGAGGAGCTGCCCGATAATACAGCTATTGTGGAAGGTACCTTTCTTCTCAATACTCAGCCAGTTAAAGTTTTGATTGATCCCGAAGCTACGCATTCGTTTATAACTCCTGCATGTGCACAATCTGTGAATGTTTGCATTGATAAATTGTCTCATAAAGTTGAAGTTAGTACTCCTTTGGGTGCAAAATTTGTTACTGAGTCTATTTGCAAATCTTGTGATATATGTATTGAGAACCGTAAATTTCCTGCTGATTTAATTATATTGCCATTCCGTGACTTTGAAATCATTTTGGGAATGGACTGGTTGGGAAAGTATTATGCTCAGTTGGACTGTAGAACAAAGGTCGTTTATCTTAAGGTTCCTGACCTACCGGTACTAGAGATTGTTGGGAACTGCAGGGCTGCCCGCATTCCACTTTTATCAGCGATCAAGACTTCTAAGTTGTTGAATAGGGGTTGTGAAGCTTACTTGGCCTATTTGATCAATCAGCCTGCTGATAAGTTGAGTTTGAATGAGGTTCCGATTGTTAGAGACTTCCCTGGTGTATTTCCCGAGGAATTACCGGGTTTACCACCGGATAGGGAGATTGAGTTCGTGATTGATCTTGTACCAGGCACTGCGCCAATTTCTAGGAGTCCTTATAGGATGGCATCGGCCGAACTTCAGGAGTTAAAAATTCAGCTTCAGAACTTGCTTGAGAAAGGGTTTATACAACCTAGTTCTTCGCCGTGGGGTGCGCCTGTGTTGTTTGTGAGAAAGAAAGACGGCACGCTACGGTTATGCATTGATTACAGGGGACTTAATCAAGTCACGATTAAGAACAAATACCCCTTACCGTTGATTGAAGAATTGTTTGACCAGTTGCAGGGTGCGAGTGTTTACTCCAAATTTGACTTGAGGCAGGGCTACTATCAACTTAGAATTCGGAGTGACGATATACCAAAGACGGCATTCAGGACTAGATATGGCCACTATGAGTTTGTTGTGTTGCCGTTTGGATTGACGAATGCACCAGCTGCATTCATGGACTTGATGCAGAGAGTTTTCCGACCTTACCTTGATCAGTTTGTCGTGATCTTCATTGACGACATTTTAGTGTATTCGAAGAACGAGGCTGAACATGAGCAACACTTGACGATTATGCTTCAGACTTTGCAGGAAAACAAGCTTTTTGCTAAATTCAGCAAGTGTGAGTTCTGGTTGAACCAGATATCTTTTCTAGGCCATATCATTTCAGATCGAGGAATTTCAGTGGACCCAGCTAAGATTGAAGTTGTTTCATCTTGGAAGAGACCTGAGACGGTGTCAGAGATTCGGAGTTTTCTTGGATTGGCAGGTTACTACAGGAGATTTGTTAAAGACTTCTCCAAAATTTCTGGACCTTTGAGCCAGTTGACTCGGAAGAAAGTTACTTACAATTGGGATGCCAAATGTGAATCCAGTTTCCAAGAATTGAAGAAGAGACTAACTACAGCCCCTATACTAGCTTTACCTGAGGGAACAGAGAACTTTGTTGTCTACAGTGATGCATCTAAAGAAGGATTGGGCTATGTTTTAATGCAGAATGGTAAGGTGATTGCCTATGCTTCTAGGAAATTGAAACCTTATGAAGTCAATTACCCTACACATGATCTTGAGTTAGCTACAGTTGTGTTTGCTTTGAAGAAGTGGCGTCATTACTTGTGGGGTTGCAGATTTGAAATATTTACTGACCACAAGAGTCTCAAGTATTTGTTTTCACAGAAGGATCTGAATATGAGGCAGCGGAGATGGCTAGAGCTATTGGGTGGTTATAACTGTTCTATTAACTATGTGCCAGGTAAGGCAAATGTTGTTGCTGATGCTTTGAGCCGAAAGGCTACTGTTGCAAGCTTGATTATCAAGGATTGGGAGACTTTGGAAGAAATTTGTTCATGGAAACCAGAAGCTACTGAGGTAAGGATTCAATTTGCTCGTTTACAGATTCAGTCAGGATTGCTAGCACAGATTAGAGAGGCTCAGAAGACTGATCCTCACATCTTGAAGATCCAAGAAAAATCAAAAGGGGGAGAGTCGGAGTTTAAATTACATGCAGATGGCATCTTCAGATTCAGGGACAGGGTATGTGTTCCTGATGATCTGACTTTAAAGAATGAGATCCTGTCCGAGGCACATAATTCGAGGTATACGATTCACCCGGGCAGTACTAAAATGTATAGAGATTTGAAGCAACACTTCTGGTGGAACAATATAAAGAGGGAGATTGCTGGGTATGTATCCAGATGTTTGACTTATCAGAGGGTTAAAGTTGAGCATCAGAGGCCAGCCGGACTTCTACAGCCGTTGTCGATTCCGCAATGGAAGTGGGTACATATCACAATGGACCTTGTGACAGATCTTCCTAGATCTCCGAGAGGATGTGATTCTGTTTGGGTTGTTGTGGACCGCTTGACTAAAGTTACACATTTTATTCCTGTGAACAAACAGGATAGCCTTGATAAGTTAGCTGAATTATATGTTGCTAATATTGTGAGATTGCATGGTGTGCCACAGAGTATAGTGTCAGATAGGGATCCCAGATTCAGATCTCGTTTTTGGCAGAAGTTGCAAGAGGCCATGGGAACTAAGTTGAGCTTCAGTATGCTTATCATCCGCAAACTGATGGCCAGTCTGAGAGAACCATCAGGATCTTGGAAGACATGCTTCGGGCATGTGTGCTAGACTTTGGGAAGAATTGGGAGAAGTTTTTGCCTTTAGCGGAGTTCGCCTACAACAATAGTTATCAGTCTACTATAGGTATGGCTCCCTACGAGGCGTTGTATGGTCGGAAATGCAGATCCCCATTATATTAGGAAGAGGTTGGAGAGATGAGAACAGTTGATCCGACTGTGTTACTTGAGATGATTAAGATGGTAGATAATGTTCACCTTATTCGCCAGCGTATGCTTATAGCTCAGAGTCGTCAGAAGAGTTATGCGGATAAGTACCGTCGGGATCTTAAGTTTGATTTGGGAGATTGGGTATTTCTTATGATTTCTCCACGGAAGGGATTGATTCGGCACGGTAAGAGCGGGAAGCTTAGTCCCAAGTATGTGGGTCCGTATGAGATCACCGAAAAGGTAGGTCCTTTAGCTTATCGATTAGCTTTGCCTCCGAGCTTGTCGAGACTGCACGATGTGTTCCACGTGTCTATGTTGAAGAAGTATCCTCTAGACCCTTCCCATGTACTTGAACCAGAGCCTTTGCAGATTGAAGAAAAGTTGTCTTATGAAGAGAAACCGATTAGAATTGTGGATCGGAAGATTCAGGAGCTTCGCAGAAAGAGTATTCCGTTAGTAAAGGTTATGTGGAATCATCATGGGTTTGAGGAAGCAACTTGGGAAAGAGAGGACCAAGTTCGGGATCAGGATGCGAAGTTGTTTGTTGACCAGGTAAGAATTGCATGGGCGCAATTGGTTTAAGGAGGAGAGGGTGGAATACCCGAGGCCGGAATGTGAATTTTCTCTGTTTATTATTTTGAAAATTATATTTTCTTAAATTCTTTGTGAATTAATTGTTACTTTCTCGCTGACGCAACGTGCATTGCATTTCAGGAGCGATAGCTAGATAACGATTTCTAGTCCTCAGCAAATAGTGAAACTAGTATTTAGATGACTTAAATTTTATATTTTAAATGTTGCTATCTTTAATTGATCTTACCTTAGCTAAAACGGCTTTAAAATGCTCAAAATAGGGGCCTTTGACCAAGTCTTAAGTAGTTTGACTTAGCCCTTGATCAACTTTGACCATTTAACACCTTATAAGCTTATAACTTAGCATAATAAAATAAAAAAACAGCAGCAAAATAAGAGCAGCAGGCCGAGAGCTTCCTTGAAGAAAAAAAAAAACCTTTGACATTCCAAACGATCAATCTTCGCGTGAGCTCGTGCGGGGTGGTTTCCGAGGCAACCAACGTTGTTTTCCAAGCGACTAGGAGTACCTGAGGTGAGGGAAGCATGTTATTTGCGCATTTATACGTTGTGTATGTTAACTTTGTCAATTGTTAGAGTTTTCCGTAGATCGTTATTTAAAGCGATTTGATGCTTCTAGAATGTTCCTTGGCATTTGTAGAACATGTATTTATAGCTTTGTAACATTTTCTGCGGTTAAATGTTGTGATTTCAATTTAAATTGATCAATGAATAGTAATTTATGAATAGTAAAACCTTGAAACGTTGAAGTTGCACTGTTATGCTTTCTGTTGATGTAGAAATGTGCTAGGTACGCTAGAATGCTAAAATGTGTGGTTTGTTTGGGTTGCGTAGTGGAAAAAAATGAGAATTAAGCCTTTGGGAAAGTCGGGGTCGTTTAGGTCGGCTTTAGCGTTTTCTCGTTTTGCGTGTTGGCATTGCTTCGGGAAGCCATGGAAGCACTTTTGGTGCGATTATGGCGTTGGTTGGGTGTTTGGTTGTTATAGTTGTAGTTCAAACGAGAAAGGGGAAAATCGGGGCTTTGCGCGAGTTCTAGGGTAAAGTAAGGTTTCGGGGTCTTTAGACGTGCCTTATGGTGACCTAGGAGGGTTGGCGAAGTCGGTTTCCAGAACTCGTAGCTCGTTTGGAAATGGTAGCGTTTTGATAGTTGGGGCCGATTTGTGTTTTTGTGTGTTTTCTTGTCTTTAAGCTTATAGAATGCTTAGAATTACTTGGAATACTTGTTTGAGTTGTTTTGGATTGAATTTCTTATCAAATTGCTGCTATTGCGTGCGAGAGTAACCTACTTTGTTATTCTCCCACATGCGGCTTTATCGCTTGTTTATCGTCTTGTATCGAGTCTTGCATTGCATAGTGTCTCGCGCGTGAGTTATGGGCCTTTCTGGGTAGCCTTGGGTTGCCAGTGTTGGTTGCTCTAGCTCCGCTGCGATTCCCTTTCCCGCTTGGGTTGCCTCCCAGGGAGATTTGGGTCATAGGTTGATGGATACTTCCGGGGTATTCCAAACTGGTGTTATAAGGTGGTTTTAGGCCGGCGCGTCGTCATCGAATTCGTGTTTGAAAGTTGCTCGTGAAAAGAGTATCGTATCCTTTGAATGAGTATTTGCCGCTTTAAATACTTGCCTTGCTTTATTGTTGGCTTTGGTTGTATCTTTATATGATTTGTATGTATTGCTTGGCTAATTGCATTGCATACTCCTCTCATCTCCGTCCTTGAGACCAATTGCCCTCGCTGAGCAATAGTTTTTGCTCATTCCTCTCTATACTATGTTTTTACAGGAGTAGTTGAAGCAGACCCTCTCGAGGTAATTGAGGAGGAGGAGCAGGTGGAGGTGTTTCCGTGATAGCACTTCTCTGCTTTGGCTGGTGGTTGGTTACCAGTTTTTGTGCGAACCTTGCTTGTTATGTATATTGCGTGGAGGTCGCTTAATTTTGAGGCTTGTAGCCTTGTATATATTTTCTAGTTTGAGGCCTCTACGGTCTTATGTTGTATAAGTTGGAAGAATGTAATGTTGTAACTTATACCCGGTTGACTAGTGAAGAAATGCATGCTAATGGCTAATGGTTTAGTGGCATAAGTACTTGTGTAGTATGCATATCATTTTTGGTTTGGAAAGTTGGATAATAAGAAATGTATGTTTTAAAGAAAGTTGGCTTGTTTTGATTATATTATGGCTTTCGCAAGTATTATATTGATTTTAGGGTTTTCGGATCGTCCGCGGTACAGAGGAGACTCCGTCCGTGTGTCGGGTCCGGGCTTGGCCTTTTGCGGGGTCGGGTCGGGGCGTGACATATAATGTGCCCAATAAGACAATCAAGTTGAATAACAAACATAGATTCCCAGATGGATGAAAACCCTAAGGAAAATACCGAGCTGGTGCACAATATATACCAAACCAAACTTCAAGGCCTCTTCACTTTTGCCAAGTGAGGACTTTATACAACTTACCACCAAGAAAGCCCAAAGTATTCCACAGCATACCATAAGCAATTTGAGATAATAAATCTGATGGAAATTCCAATTACCAAACCAACTGAGGGATGCCAAGAAAAATACCCGAACAATGGTCCGGTAAGAATGCAACCAAATTTGCCCAATAAGTAAATGCTAAATAAATGGCCATCAAGGATCCTAGAGAATGCCATTGAAGAATTTTCAATAAGAATGTCGGTAGCACTCCAATAAAGACCGAGACACATGTGCCATAGATAATACTGTGCAGTAAGGCCGATTGAAATCCCAATAGCCAAGTCTACCAAGTAGTGCCAATAGAAGTCTCCAAAGAATACCCAGTAAGAAACCCAAGAATGCTACCAAGAGCCATCATACAGAAACCCCAAAGAAAGTTACTCTTTCACAATTGTTAAGCATAGAGGAGAACCATAGAGATTTGCCAGTAACCGAGCTCCAAAAGCAAACACCAATTCCCAAATAAAGACTAGTCAAATGCCATTCATTTCCTGCCAATCCATACACCTTGAAAGGCCAACTGTGAACCACTTTCTTCAGGGGAGGAAGAGGACTTACTTACCATTTCAATAGGACATGTATGAATGCCAATATATCACAGTTATACACATGCCTTAAACTATTATGCAAGCAAGTTTACAAACAGCTTATTCAACGAAGTCACTCAATCACGACAATCAAGTCAAGCACAACATAATCAATTCAAATCACGGCACAACCAATTCAAGACATTCTAATACACATATTACATGCAATACTCCAAGCAAATAACAATTCACAAGGTCGATTTGATTCACGATGCCAATTCAATAGGTCAATTCAATACACAACTAGACATTTCACCTTTCTTGAGAAACATTTAACACATAACACATAACTATATCACATAAGTGCATACATTCAAGTCAAGACACACAATCTCACATACAAGCATACACTTTCAAGACACACTTAACAAGCACACATTCAAGGAACACTACCCACCAGACCGAGGACCCTGTCCCAGCTTATGAGCTAGACAAGCTCTGATACCACCGGTAACACCTCGATCCCTCTCGAGACCGGGAGTTCTATGGATCAATCTAATCACAACCCAAATCCAAACCCGAGCATAAATTTTAGGGAAAACGGACGGAGTCTCCCCTGTTTCTAGGCGAAATGTAAAACCTGCGACAGCATATAAGGGGACCAATACCATGTCCAAACATTCAACCACCTCAAGGCCATCCGAGCCTCGGTTCTCAGAAATTAAACTCAGCAACTATACATACATTTCCAATTTAAAAGCTAACCTATCTCTTTTCATTTTTTGGCAAGTACATTCGAACTTGACAATTAAACCATACTAAGCTACTACATAAAATAAACTATCATGCCATTCTAAATCTTTTCCTTTGGACATTACAAACATGCATTTGAAGTTAAGTTATAAAACTAGATACATAATCTAACTTATCAAACTACTTCAACAATCTAATGAAACTTAAATTACATACTTTTTGACATTAAATACCTACAACATATGAAAGCATATATCTTTACAACTTCGACACTCAAGCCACATTGGCACGCAAGACAACTCTTCAGGTACGAACTTTCACAAAATCACGAACTTCCCAGTTAACATGACATTTCCTGAAATGTGGTGGTGAGGAGTGAGTATACACAACACGTATACTCAGTGAGGGCGAGACAAATATCGAATTGGAGAGAAAGAAAGTCGTGCAATGCAAATAAGACAGTTAAGCAATATAACTGTTAAATAAGCAACCAAGACAAACAATCAATACATAAGCAATTACTGAAAGCATTAACACAACCATTCAAAGCTATACCACACTCTAACGGCTATGGTTCACTCATACGAGCATTGTACCATTTCACGAGCGATACATCAATCTCTAGCTTGATGTTGACAACGATGACAATAAGCGCGCATCCACCTTATAACACTAGTTTGGAATACCCCGGAAGTATCCATCAATTCTACGACCCAAATCTCCCTGGGAGGCAACCCAAGCGAGAAAGGGAATAGCAGCGGAGCTAGAGCAACCAACACTGGCAACCCGAGGCTACCCAGAGAGGCTCATCACTCACGCGCGAGACACTATGCAATGCAAGACTCGATACACGGCGATAAACGAGCGATAAACAAGATATCAAGCATTCTCAACAATGGATAAACATTTTAATCAACAACCAACTCTAACAAGCGGAATAAGCATTAGCAAGCATAACAAGCAATAAAAAGCATTAACAAGCATTCTATAGGCATAACATCAAGAAAACACATAAAGTCACAAATCGGCCCCAACTATCAAAACACTACCATCTCCAAACGAGCCACGAGTTTCGGAAATCGACTTTGCCAATCTTCCTAGGTCACTATAAAGAACGTCTAGAGACTCCGAAACCCTACTTAACCCTAGAATTCACGCAAAGCCTGGTTTTCCCCCTTTGCTCGTTTGAACTACAACTATACCAACCAAACACCCAACCAACACCACGACCGCACCAAAAGTGCTTCCATGGGCTCCCGAAACAATGCCATCACGTAAAACGAGAAAACGCTAAAGTCGACCTAAACGACCCCGACTTTCACTAAGCTGTTTTTCTCCATTTTTCCATTACACATTCCAATTAGACCACACATTTAGGCATTCTAGCATATCTAGCACATTTCTACATCAACGGACAGCATAACAGAGCAACTTCATCGTTTCAGGGGTTTACTATTCATAAAACACTATTTATTAATCAATTTAAATTGCAATCTCAATATTTAACCACAAGAAATGTTAAAAAGCTATAAATACATGTTCTACAATCAACAAGGAACATTCTTTAAGCAACAAAATGATTAAAACAACAATCTACGCATAAAATCCAAAAATCAAAGTTTAGATACAAAATTTTCAAATGCACAAATAATGATGAAACCCTCACCTTAGACGCTCCCAGACGCTAGGAAAACCTCGTAGGATGCCTCAGAAACCACCCCGTGGAAGCCCTCACGAAGAATCGAAGATTTGAGGTTGAATTTCTTTTTTTTTTCTCTCCCTCATTTCGGCCCTGCCCTCTCTGATTTCAGGTATGTTTTTTTTTTTCTTTGTTTAAGCTTAAAATGGTGACAATTTGGTCAAAGTTGGTCAAGGTTGGTCAAACAACTTAAAAACTAGTCAAAATGGCTTATTTTTGTGCATTTTTAAGCTAAATAACTAACACCAAAATTAATTCTAGCTAGCAACAATTAAATTATAAAATTTTAGTCATCTAAATACTAATTTAACTATTTACTGAGGACTGGAAACCATTTCCTAGATAACGCTCTCGATATGCAATGCATGTTGCGACAACAAAAGAATAACAATTAAATCTCGAAGAATCTAAGAAATATATCATTTTGAAAAGCATTATAGTTTAAAATTTACTCCGCTCAGAGCTACTTTTCATTTAATTGAAAACCGAGCCTTTAAGTGCAAGAAAAATAAAACCGATTGACATCAAGATGAGATGTTGGTGATATTCCGTTAAAATAATTAACTCAAGTATTATTTTAATTACTTCCAAAAGAAATATGAAAATAGAGCTACAAATAAATGTTAAACTAAAAGTAAACACATAATTCAATGCTAACATTTAAGATAACACTTAATCAAATGCAATTAAATGTCATTAAATGCATGCCGGGTTCGGGTTATCACACAATAGGCATACGAGACCTAACTAACTGGATTGCTAGCAGTGAGCCGATGCTGTTAACCTGATTGAATCAGCTCTTGTGATCATATCCCATGCTGTTAGATCAATGAGAGTGAAGTCCACCTATCCATCAACATAAAGGAAAGACTATGTCTCTTGTCAACTACTCTTGGTTAGCGGTGAGGGTCCGAAGGAGAAAGAAGTAGAATTCACTCATGGTAGCATGGTCACAAGAGGAAGTTGTTCATGTTCACACCTCCACTCTTCTCTTTTCTGAATCCTTGAGTAAGGGCATTGGGATTAGGCCTAAGCGTTGCTATTTCAACTGTTGTCGACATATCCCCAACCCAATGGGAGTGACCCCTGGAAAGGTAACTCAATAGGAATTCTCTCTATTGCCTTAGTTTGTCTTGACCTTGACTCGTTCCATACTTGGGCAGTATCGTCTAGAAAGAAAAATTCTTTGATCACGGAGAAGAGATGAAAAAGCCGATTTTAAGAAGTCAGTGATAGATATGAATCGAATCCCCTATCAGGGTAAGCCCACCGAGATAGAGAATAGTTAGCAGGCGAGACAGGAGTTGAGTTGGTCTAAGTTCCACTGGTGACAAAGAATAAAAAGAATTGTTTGTTATAGTTAAGCCGAGAAAGTCATTACTAGGATTGAAAGACTTAGAAAGATAGAAAGATAAGTTAGCCTAACAAGGGGTTCCCTTAGGGGCTTGTAGAGGATTGATTCACTACGGGCGGGGCCAACTACACGATCGAAGACATCAACTGAGGGTGCATGCATCCAAGTAGCTTCTTATCTGATCATGGAAGTCAATTATCTGACACGGGGCTATTAGACCCTTTCCCAGAACAAAGAAATTGCACTTCCCTAAGGATAGTAGGTAGACTGGCTCAAGAAAATGGCCCTGATACCACTGAAGGTAGGGCGGATATTGAAAGACCAGAAACCTCATAACCTAGATAGAAGACTTCGACTGCTTCCAAGACTGAGTCACTTAACTCGGCAAGAAATAAAAAAAGATAATTCCTCTCCTTATCAGTCGAGTTATGTCACGCCCCAACTCGACCCCACCTACGATCAGTCAGGACGCAACGGAATTTCGGCAGTAACGACAGTAAATAGATTACCGAGGTTCTAAACCAACCTCGTTAATAACATTAAACATTCAAAATTCCATAACCATACATACAACCTAACCGTAGTATACAATAATCAGTCTTCGTTATCTGCCTCCGTTCCAACATAACATACAATACCTCAACTTTATTATACATTTCAAAAATAAGTTGAGACCCATCTAACAACTTAACCGTAGACAAAAGGAAGCCACTAAGTTAACATCATTTGGATCATCATCTTTTCAACAACTATTACACTAAGAACCGTAAAGCATATAAAAGTCTATTAAGCTAATATACATGACGTTTAACAACATAGAATCATGGATAAGACTCAGGGACATATGACTCATCCACGAAAGGCACGTTTTCCACATTCTCCTCTTCAGGAGGCACGTACCCGTAATCTTGTGAAAGTACACCTGAAAGAATGCAATAATAGAGAGTGAGCTTATATACATAAGCTCAGTGAGGATCCGATAGATCTCGACAGTATTCACTACGCTCCTTGGATTTAGTCCTTTGAGCAAGTAAACACACAACAACATAAATAATGCTATCATCACATAACTATATAACCAATCAATAAAGGATACTCTATTTGGTGTAGCTCCAAACGCCATCACGATCTCAACCGTTCTTCTTATAACTCCCCATTACTCACGCACCCGAGGTACCTCACTAGCCCCTCCCTCCATGACACCTCCGTCATGCGAGCTGGGGGTAGCCTATGGCAGTCATGCCGTTATCAACCCGACAGCCCCACGCTGCCCGAGAGGTGGCACACACATACCAAGACTCCATAATCATCAATCATCAATCAATCATCAATCAATCAATCAATTGGGAGATCAGCAACAAGAGTGCCCGATTCCCGCATTCAATAATAATCAATCAATAACATCAATATAACATCAATATTAAATTAAACAACAAACAACGTAGTTAGATGACAAAGTAGGCCATCTAACCGGACATGCATAATATACTTAATTAAACTTTAAATTACTCATCAACAACTCACCATTCATCACTCGAACACTACCCAACCATCTAAGGCATCGTTCAAGAAATTAAAGAATGACAACCTAAACTTCTAAAATTCATAACTTACAATCTACTAATCCAAACATTGCCAAATCAGTTCCTATCACTCACCCATTCAACCTACTACATTAGCCCTCTCCGAAATCCACCATAACACCTCCAAATCATGCCCGATAACCCTAAAACCCTAAGATGTCATGGCTGGATTTTCCGGATTTTCACACAAACAATGTAATCGAAAATTCGGCATTACAACAGCGCTAACACGTAATTATCAAGTATTTAGAAATCGACGGCAATCGATTTCGATCAACACAACTCATTTAATTCAACTTTAAACATTTTAATCAAAATTAAATACCCGGAAAATAAAAATTATGCTACATCCGACAGAAATTCGTAGTATTAGTATATAATGATCCCTAGCATGCAAGGAGCAATAATCTATCATCAGATTTCAATTCTAACGGTTCAATCTTCATTTATACGCAAAAATACAAAAATGACATTTTGAGATCTAGAATTTTTCTCTCACCTTAGATGCGATATAAGCCTAGGAATGCGTGCTATGCGTGCCCAACAAGCAGAATCCAAGTCGGTGCGAAGTTTCACGGACAAAAACTAGGTTTTTCTTTGAAAAATTGGATTGAAAAGCTTGAGTTTTCTCTTCTCTTTTCTCCCTCTTTTCTCTCGGCCTTGTGTGTGTGTGTGATGGTGTTTTTGTGTTGTGTGAGTGTGTGTTGAGGACATTAGCTTATAAGGTCAAATAATTAATTAAAGTCAAAGTTAATTTAAATTAGTATTTTTGTGTTTTAATGACTTTAATTGCATTTTATTGCTCACCAAGTTAAAAATAATTATGCAACCCCCAAGATATCTCAAGTGGACTATTTTTAGGTGACAAGAAATTTTACAAACCAACAATTTCACCCGAGTCGGTTTAAAACTTGATTTTCGCAAAAGTCGGTGTAAAAACCCTAATAAATTCTTAAGCGGATTTTAAAACCATTTTCATCAAACACAGGTCTATTAAAGTCTGTGGACTAGGTCTAGAAGGGTTAAAAAGACCAGTTTCAAAATTATAGCGGACGTGTTTCGAAAACACTATTCACTGAAAATCGACGATAAAATTTCTGACTCCGTTTTTTATGAAAATTTCATGAATGCACATTTAGCACGTGTTAGAAGTATTGACATCAAAATTATAACTTTCTAGGTCCTATAGCACATAAACAGATCATATGCACGCAAAACGAGGTAAAGCACGTAAAACGAGATAAGCAGGAAAGTGGGGTTTCACATTCTCCCCTCCTTATAAAAATTTCGTTCTCGAAAATCTTACTTTATGTAAGGAAAAGATCTGGGTATTGCTGCTGCATCTGATCTCGTCTCTCCCACGTAGCTTCCTCAATGCCGTGATGCTTCCACAACACCTTAACCATCGGAATCCTCTTCGACCTCAACTCTCGGTCCATCTGATCTAGAATACGAATCGGACGCTCGTCATAAGTCAAATTCTCTCGAAGCTGTAACGGCTCTGGCTCAAGAATATGAGAAGGATCCGGATTGTATTTCTGCAAATTAGACACGTGAAACACATCGTGGACATTAGAGAAGTTCTCCGGTAAAGCCAACCGATATGCCAACTTACCAACCCTGCCAGTAATCTCAAACGGCCCAACAAATCTCGGACTCAACTTTCCACCTTTACCATAACGAACAAACCCCTTTCGAGGAGACAATCTCAAGAAAACGCGATCTCCAACTGCAAACTCTAAGCCTCGACGACGCTTATCAGCATAACTCTTGAATCTACTCTGCGCCGTAAGCATTCTCTGCTTGATCAACTGAACATTCTCGATCTTCTCAAGAAATTCTGGCATAATAGTCGGATCAACAGTCTTCATCTCTCCTACCTCGTCCCAATATAAAGGTGAACGGCACTTACGACCGTAAAGAGCTGCGAAAGGTGCCATCCCAATAGTAGCTTGATAACTATTGTTATAGGCAAACTCGGCAAGTGGTAGATGTTTCTCCCAGTTCTTCCCAAAGTCCAGAACACAAGCCCTAAGCATATCTTCCAGAATCTGAATAGTCCGCTCAGACTGACCGTCGGTCTGTGGATGATACGCGGTACTGAAGTTCAACTGAGTACCTAAGGTCTCCTGAAGTTTCTCCCACAAACGAGAAGTAAATCGAGGATCTCGATCAGAGACAATACTAGATGGAATACCGTGAAGTCTAACAATCTGATCCAGATAGAGGTCCGTCAACTTTGTAACCTCATCTCCTAACCTCATTGCAATAAAATGAGCTGTCTTCGTCAAACGATCCACAACAACCCAAACTGCATCATTAACCCTCGGTGATCTAGGCAACCCTGTGACGAAGTCCATCGTAATATGCTCCCATTTCCACTCTGGTATAGCCAACGGCTGAAGCAACCCTACAGGTCGTTGATGCTTGGCTTTCACCCTCTGACAAGTCAAACATCTAGACACAAACTGAGCAACCTCCCTCTTCATGTTGTTCCACCAATAATGCTGTTTCAAATCCCGATACATCTTGGTTCCACCGGGATGAATAGTATATTTAGAATTATGAGCTTCCTCCAGAATACCTCGTCTCAAGCCCGGTTCATCGGGAACACAAACCCTGTTCCGAAACCGAAGAATACCATCCTCATGCACTTTAAAGTCAGACTGATCATCCGAAATCTGATCCTTGATCTTCTGAAGGTTAACATCAAGCTGCTGAGCTTCCCTGATCTGAGACAATAATAAAGGCTGAATACGGAGATGTGAACACATCACCCCAACCTGAGTGAACTCTGGTCTCCAATAACTAAACTCCTCAAGAACCTCCCACTTCTTGACAGCCAAACAAGAAATACTAGCCTTCCGGCTGAGAGCATCCGCCACAACATTTGCCTTCCCAGGCAGATAATTGATAGAACAATTATAATCTCCAAGAAGCTCCATCCACCTCCGCTGGCGCATATTCAACTCCTTCTGTGAGAATAAGTACTTCAGACTTTTATGATCAGTGAAAATTTCAAACTTACTTCCCCACAGATAATGACGCCACTTCTTGAGTGCAAAGACAACTGCTGCCAACTCAAGATCATGAGTCGGATAATTCACCTCATAAGGCTTCAACTTCCTGGAAGCATAGGCAATAACTCGGCCATCCTGCATAAGAACACATCCCAAGCCCTCTTTGGATGCATCACTGTAAATGACCATATTATCGGTCCCCTCTGGTAGAGCAAGTACTGGAGCGGTAGTCAATCTCTTTTTCAACTCCTGAAACCCACTCTCACACTTCTCGTCCCAATTAAAGATAGTCCGTTTCTGAGTCAACTTAGATAGTGGCCCCGCAATCTTTGAGAAGTCCTTGACAAACCTACGGTAATAACCTGCCAAGCCAAGAAAACTACGGACATCAGTAACACTCTCTGGCCGCTTCCAAGACATCACCGATTCAATCTTAGTGGGATCTACAGAAATACCGCTCTGTGTAATAACATGGCCAAGAAAAGAAATCCGTTGCAGCCAAAATTCACATTTGCTGAACTTGGCAAACAACTGATGCTCCTGCAACTTCTCCAATACAAGCCGTAGATGTTGCTCGTGCTCCGATTCAGATTTAGAATAGACCAAGATATCATCAATAAAAATCACCACGAACTGGTCCAAGTACGGCTGAAAAACTCGATGCATAAGATCCATGAATGCTGCCGGTGCATTAGTCAAACCAAAGGGCATAACAACAAACTCATAATGCCGGTACCGAGTTCTGAAGGCAGACTTCGGAACATCCTCCGTACGAATCCGAAGCTGATAATACCCCTGCCTCAAATCAAACTTAGAGTAGACTTTGGCTCCCTGAAGTTGATCAAACAACTCATCAATCAGTGGCAAAGGATATTTATTCTTGATAGTCACCTGATTCAACCCACGATAATCTATACATAACCTCAAGGTGCCATCCTTCTTTTTCACGAACAAAACAGGAGCTCCCCAAGGTGAAGAACTCTGCTGAATAAATCCTTTCTCCAACAACTCCTGTCACTGAGTCTTCAACTCTTTCAACTCAGTTGGTGCCATCCGGTACGCCGATTTAGAAATAGGTTGAGTACCGGGAACAAGATTAATCACAAACTCTATATCCCTCTCAGGCGGCAACCCTGGCAACTCCTCGGGAAATACATTAGGATATTCCCGGATAATAGGGACTTCCTCTAGCTGTAGCTTATCAGATGGCTTGTTGATCAAATAAGCTAGATAACCCGAACACCCCTTACTCACCAACTTAACGGCTTTAGTTGCTGAGATAACAAAACTCGTCTTAGCACCCCGGTTACCCGCTACCTCAACTACTGGCTGATCTGGCAAACGAAACTGTACTACCTTGGTTCTACAGTTTAACTGGGCATCATACTTAGAAAGCCAATCCATACCCAAGATAACATCATACCCCCGGATAGGAAATAAAATAAGGTCCGAAGGAAAATTATGCCCCTTAACATGTATTATACAATCCTTACATACTAAGCCAGTAACATACTTATCAGTCAAAGAGGTACTAATTTCAACCACATAAGGCAATCTTTCAGGTTGCATTTTAACACGTTGCACACAAGCAGGAGTAATGAAAGAATGCGTAGCACCAGAATCAATCAATACTTTAACAAGTTGATCAAGTATAAGGAAGTTACCTTCCACAACTGCAGTCTCCTCAGGCATCTCCTCTAAGTCAACTGCATAAGCCCGAGCCTGAACCCGCTGCTGCTGTGGTACACTGCCCGTAGGCCTACCCTGGTAACCCTGAGTCGCTGCCCGACCCTCAGTCCTCGCATATCTAGGGCAATCCTTCGCCCTATGCTCGCTGCTACCACAACCCAAACATGTCCCTGCCTTTACCCTGCAGTCGGACTCTACATGCCCTGGGCGCTTGCAGTAATTACACTGCGATGATGTGGCACTAACACTGCCCCTAGAATAACCAGAAGCTGATGAAGCAGCTGATACAGCCTGCTGCTGAGGTCTCACCACACTAGGCCTATACTGACCCTGAGACTGGGCTGGCCTATACTGAGTCTGAACCTGATATGGCCCCTGCTGAAACTGAGGCCGATAGTAACTCTGCTGACCCTGTGGCCTATAAGAACCCTGCTGGGCTGGTGGCCTGTAGACAACCTGCTGTACTGGAGGCCTATATATAACCTGCTGGCCCTGTGGCTGATACGGCCTCTTACTAGGCTGACTGGAGACAATCTGATCCCCTTTCCTCTTCTCTAACCTAGAAGCTGCCTCAAAAGCCTCAGTGAAAATATCATATCGATTCAGAGCCATAACATCCTGAATCTCGGGCCGCAACCCCAACATAAACCTGCGAGTCCTCCGCTCCTCGTCTGCCACATACTCCGGTGCATACCGGGACAATCGAGTAAATGTGGCCTCATATTGAGCCACTGTAGCATCTCCCTGGACCAAGGCTAGAAACTCGGCCTCTCTCCGTTCCCTACAAATCCTCGGGACATACTTTGCTCGGAAAGCCATCAGAAAGGTACCCCAAACATAAGGAATACCCTGTGCCGCCCAGCTAGTCCTTACCGTGCGCCACCACTCCTCTGCCTCGTCATCTAACAAATACACGGCAAAAGAGACTTTCTGATCATCAGTATAGCCAAGTGGATCATAAATCTTCTCCAACTTGCTAATCCATGCCTCCGCCTTCCTATCATCCGGCTCCCCCTGAAATCTCGGTGGGTGATATCCTAAAAACTCCTTCAGGGTACCACGCCCGTGGTTACCACCCTGAATATTCAGAAGCTGAGCCTGCATAGCCTGATTCTGGGCAGCCTGCCCTGCTAATAACTGTGCCTGACTAGCCACTAACTCTGCAATCCGCTCCATAGCTACTCCTAATCGGTCATCACCCCCGTCACGGCCCGGTGCCACGTTACTCGGAGTCTCATCAGCCATCTCAGGCCTACCTCTGGTTCTCGGTCGACCGACCATTCTACTAATCAAACAGTTAGCACAGTTATAGCACGTAAACAGGTTATAAACAACTATTAACACATAAATAACAAACTCATATAAAACACATAAACAAATTGATCACATAATCACATAAGCACTTTAATCATATAATCACTTATCACTTAATCATATTAACACATATTTCACTTTTCTTTCTTTTCATACATATTCCATGCTAAGACCATTACCCACATTCCGAGAATACCCCGGCTGACAACTAACATGAGCTCTGATACCACTTAAATGTCACGCCCCAACTCGACCCCACCTACGATCAGTCAGGACGCAACGGAATTTCGGCAGTAACGACAGTAAATAGATTACCGAGGTTCTAAACCAACCTCGTTAATAACATTAAACATTCAAAATTCCATAACCATTCATACAACCTAACCGTAGTATACAATAATCAGTCTTCGTTATCTGCCTCCGTTCCAACATAACATACAATACCTTAACTTTATTATACATTTCAAAAATAAGTTGAGACCCATCTAACAACTTAACCGTAGACAAAAGGAAGCCACTAAGTTAACATCATTTGGATCATCATCTTTTCAACAACTATTACACTAAGAACCGTAAAGCATATAAAAGTCTATTAAGCTAATATACATGACGTTTAACAACATAGAATCATGGATAAGACTCAGGGACATATGACTCATCCACGAAAGGCACGTTTTCCACATTCTCCTCTTCAGGAGGCACGTACCCGTAATCTTGTGAAAGTACACCTGATAACATGCAATAATAGAGAGTGAGCTTATATACATAAGCTCAGTGAGGATCCGATAGATCTCGACAGTATTCACTACGCTCCTTGGATTTAGTCCTTTGAGCAAGTAAACACACAACAACATAAATAATGCTATCATCACATAACTATATAACCAATCAATAAAGGATACTCTATTTGGTGTAGCTCCAAACGCCATCACGATCTCAACCGTTCTTCTTATAACTCCCCATTACTCACGCACCCGAGGTACCTCACTAGCCCCTCCCTCCATGACACCTCCGTCATGCGAGCTGGGGGTAGCCTATGGCAGTCATGCCGTTATCAACCCGACAGCCCGACGCTGCCCGAGAGGTGGCACACACATACCAAGACTCCATAATCATCAATCATCAATCAATCATCAATCAATCAATCAATTGGGAGATCAGCAACAAGAGTGCCCGATTCCCGCATTCAATAATAATCAATCAATAACATCAATATAACATCAATATTAAATTAAACAACAAACAACGTAGTTAGATGACAAAGTAGGCCATCTAACCGGACATGCATAATATACTTAATTAAACTTTAAATTACTCATCAACAACTCACCATTCATCACTCGAACACTACCCAACCATCTAAGGCATCGTTCAAGAAATTAAAGAATGACAACCTAAACTTCTAAAATTCATAACTTACAATCTACTAATCCAAACATTGCCAAATCAGTTCCTATCACTCACCCATTCAACCTACTACATTAGCCCTCTCCGAAATCCACCATAACACCTCCAAATCATGCCCGATAACCCTAAAACCCTAAGATGTCATGGCTGGATTTTCCGGATTTTCACACAAACAATGTAATCGAAAATTCGGCATTACAACAGCGCTAACACGTAATTATCAAGTATTTAGAAATCGACGGCAATCGATTTCGATCAACACAACTCATTTAATTCAACTTTAAACATTTTAATCAAAATTAAATACCCGGAAAATAAAAATTATGCTACATCCGACAGAAATTCGTAGTATTAGTATATAATGATCCCTAGCATGCAAGGAGCAATAATCTATCATCAGATTTCAATTCTAACGGTTCAATCTTCATTTATACGCAAAAATACAAAAATGACATTTTGAGATCTAGAATTTTTCTCTCACCTTAGATGCGATATAAGCCTAGGAATGCGTGCTATGCGTGCCCAACAAGCAGAATCCAAGTCGGTGCGAAGTTTCACGGACAAAAACTAGGTTTTTCTTTGAAAAATTGGATTGAAAAGCATGAGTTTTCTCTTCTCTTTTCTCCCTCTTTTCTCTCGGCCTTGTGTGTGTGTGTGATGGTGTTTTTGTGTTGTGTGAGTATGTGTTGAGGACATTAGCTTATAAGGTCAAATAATTAATTAAAGTCAAAGTTAATTTAAATTAGTATTTTTGTGTTTTAATGACTTTAATTGCATTTTATTGCTCACCAAGTTAAAAATAATTATGCAACCCCCAAGATATCTCAAGTGGATTATTTTTAGGTGACAAGAAGTTTTACAATCCAATAATTTCACCCGAGTCGGCTTAAAACTCGATTTTCGCAAAAGTCGGTGTAAAAACCCTAATAAATTCTTAAGCCGATTTTAAAATCGTTTTCATCAAACACAAGTCTATTAAAGTCTGTGGACTAGGTCTAGAAGGGTTAAAAAGACCAGTTTCAAAATTATAGCGGACGTGTTTCGAAAATACTATTCACTAAAAATCGACGATAAAATTTCTGACTCCGTTTTTGATGAAAATTTCATGAATGCACATTTAGCACGTATTAGAAGTATTGACATCAAAATTATAACTTTTTAGGTCCTATAGCACATAAACAGATCATATGCACGCAAAACGAGGTAAAGCACGTAAAACGAGATAAGCAGGAAAGTGGGGTTTCACATTCTTCCCTCCTTATAGAAATTTCGTCCTCGAAATTCTTACTTGATGTACGGAAAAGATCTGGGTATTGCTGCTGCATCTGATCTCGTCTCTCCCACGTAGCTTCCTCAATGCCGTGATGCTTCCACAACACCTTAACCATCGGAATCCTCTTCGACCTCAACTCTCGGTCCATCTGATCTAGAATACGAATCGGACGCTCTTCATAAGTCAAATTCCCTCGAAGCTGTAACGGCTCTGGCTCAAGAATATGAGAAGGATCCGGATTGTATTTCCGCAAATTAGACACGTGAAACACATCGTGGACATTAGAGAAGTTCTCCGGTAAAGCCAACCGATATGCCAACTTACCAACCCTGCCAGTAATCTCAAACGGCCCAACAAATCTCGGACTCAGCTTTCCACCTTTACCATAACGAGCAAACCCCTTGCGAGGAGACAATCTCAAGAAAACGCGATCTCTAACTACAAACTCTAAGTCTCGACGACGCTTGTCAGCATAACTCTTGAATCTACTCTGCGCCGTAAGCATTCTCTGCCTGATCAACTGAACATTTTCAATCTTCTCAAGAAATTCTGGCATAATAGTCGGATCAACAGTCTTCATCTCTCCTACCTCGTCCCAATACAAAGGTGAACGACACTTACGACCGTAAAGAGCTGCGAAAGGTGCCATCGCAATTGTAGCTTCATAACTATTGTTATAGGCAAACTCGGCAAGTGGTAGATGTTTCTCCCAGTTCTTCCCGAAGTCCAGAACACAAGCCCTAAGCATATCTTCCAGAATCTGAATAGTCCGCTCAGACTGACCGTCGGTCTGTGGATGATACGCGGTACTGAAGTTCAACTGAGTACCTAAGGTATCCTGAAGTTTCTCCCACAAACGAGAAGTAAATCGAGGATCTCGATCAGAGACAATACCAGATGGAATACCGTGAAGTCTAACAATCTGATCCAGATAGAGGTCCGTCAACTTTGTAACCTCATCTCCTAACCTCATTGCAATAAAATGAGCTGTCTTCGTCAAACGATCCACAACAACCCAAACTGCATCATTACCCCTCGGTGATCTAGGCAACCCTGTGACGAAGTCCATCGTAATATGCTCCCATTTCCACTCTGGTATAGCCAACGGCTGAAGCAACCCTGCAGGTCGTTGATGCTCGGCTTTCACCCTCTGACAAGTCAAACATCTAGACACAAACTGAGCAACCTCCCTCTTCATGTTGTTCCACCAATAATGTTGTTTCAAATCCCGATACATCTTGGTTCCACCGGGATGAATAGTATATTTAGAATTATGAGCTTCCTCCAGAATACCTCGTCTCAAGCCCGGTTCATCGGGAACACAAACCCTGTTCCGAAACCGAAGAATACCATCCTCATGCACTTTAAAGTCAGACTGATCATCCGAAATCTGATCCTTGATCTTCTGAAGTTTAACATCAAGCTGCTGAGCTTCCCTGATCTGAGACAATAATAAAGGCTGAATACGGAGATGTGAACACATTACCCCAACCTGAGTGAACTCTGGTCTCCAATAACTAAACTCCTCAAGAACCTCCCACTTCTTGACAGCCAAACAAGAAATACTAGCCTTCCGGCTGAGAGCATCCGCCACAACATTTGCCTTTCCAGGCAGATAATTGATAGAACAATTATAATCTCCAAGAAGCTCCATCCACCTCCGCTGGCGTATATTCAACTCCTTCTGTGAGAACAAGTACTTCAAACTTTTATGATCAGTGAAAATTTCAAACTTACTTCCCCACAGATAATGACGCCACTTCTTGAGTGCAAAGACAACTGCTGCCAACTCAAGATCATGAGTCGGATAATTCACCTCATAAGGCTTCAACTTCCTGGAAGCATAGGCAATAACTCGGCCATCCTGCATAAGAACACATCCCAAGCCCTCCTTGGATGCATCACTGTAAATGACCATATTATCGGTCCCCTCTGGTAGAGCAAGTACTGGAGCGGTAGTCAACCTCTTTTTCAACTCCTGAAACCCACTCTCACACTTCTCGTCCCAATTAAAGATAGTCCGTTTCTGAGTCAACTTAGATAGTGGCCCCGCAATCTTTGAGAAGTCCTTGACAAACCTACGGTAATAACCCGCCAAGCCAAGAAAACTACGGACATCAGTAACACTCTCTGGCCGCTTCCAAGACATCACCGATTCAATCTTAGTGGGATCTACAGAAATACCGCTCTGTGTAATAACATGGCCAAGAAAAGAAATCCGTTGCAGCCAAAATTCACATTTGCTGAACTTGGCAAACAACTGATGCTCCTGCAACTTCTCCAATACAAGCCGTAGATGTTGCTCGTGCTCTGATTCAGATTTAGAATAGACCAAGATATCATCAATAAAAATCACCACGAACTGGTCCAAGTACGGCTGAAAAACTCGATGCATAAGATCCATGAATGCTGCCGGTGCATTAGTCAAACCAAAGGGCATAACAACAAACTCATAATGCCGGTACCGAGTTCTGAAGGCAGACTTCGGAACATCCTCCGTACGAATCCGAAGCTGATAATACCCCTGCCTCAAATCAAACTTAGAGTAGACTTTGGCTCCCTGAAGTTGATCAAACAACTCATCAATCAGTGGCAAAGGATATTTATTCTTGATAGTCACCTGATTCAACCCACGATAATCTATACATAACCTCAAGGTGCCATCCTTCTTTTTCACGAACAAAACAGGAGCTCCCCAAGGTGAAGAACTCTGCTGAATAAATCCTTTCTCCAACAACTCCTGTAACTGAGTCTTCAACTCTTTCAACTCAGCTGGTGCCATCCGGTACGCCGATTTAGAAATAGGTTGAGTACCGGGAACAAGATTAATCACAAACTCTATATCCCTCTCAGGCGGCAACCCTGGCAACTCCTCGGGAAATACATTAGGATATTCCCGGATAATAGGGACTTCCTCTAGCTGTAGCTTATCAGATGGCTTGTTGATCAAATAAGCTAGATAACCCGAACACCCCTTACTCACCAACTTAACGGCTTTAGTTGCTGAGATAACAAAACTCGTCTTAGCACCCCGGTTACCCGCTACCTCAACTACTGGCTGATCTGGCAAACGAAACTGTACTACCTTGGTTCTACAGTTTAACTGGGCATCATACTTAGAAAGCCAATCCATACCCAAGATAACATCATACCCCCGGATAGGAAATAAAATAAGGTCCGAAGGAAAATTATGCCCCTTAACATGTATTATACAATCCTTACATACTAAGCCAGTAACATACTTATCAGTCAAAGAGGTACTAATTTCAACCACATAAGGCAATCTTTCAGGATGCATTTTAACACGTTGCACACAAACAGGAGTAATGAAAGAAAGCGGAGCACCAGAAGCAATCAATACTTTAACAAGTTGATCAAGTATAAGGAAGTTACCTTCCACAACTGCAGTCTCCTCAGGCATCTCCTCTAAGTCAACTGCATAAGCCCGAGCCTGAACCCGCTGCTGCTGTGGTACACTGCCCGTAGGCCTACCCTGGTAACCCTGAGTCGCTGCCCGACCCTTAGTCCTCGCATATTTAGGGCAATCCTTCGCCCTATGCTCGCTGCTACCACAACCCAAACATGTCCCTGCCTTTACCCTGCAGTCGGACTCTACATGCCCTGGGCGCTTGCAGTAATTACACTGCGATGATGTGGCACTAACACTGCCCCTAGAATAACCAGAAGCTGATGAAGCAGCTGATACAGCCTGCTGCTGAGGTCTCACCACACTAGGCCTATACTGACCCTGAGACTGGGCTGGCCTATACTGAGTCTGAACCTGATATGGCCCCTGCTGAAACTGAGGCCGATAGTAACTCTGCTGACCCTGTGGCCTATAAGAACCCTGCTGGGCTGGTGGCCTGTACACAACCTGCTGTACTGGAGGCCTATATATAACCTGCTGGCCCTGTGGCTGATACGGCCTCTTACTAGGCTGACTGGAGACAATCTGATCCCCTTTCCTCTTCTCTAACCTAGAAGCTGCCTCAAAAGCCTCAGTGAAAATATCATATCGATTCAGAGCCATCACATCCTGAATCTCGGGCTGCAACCCCAACATAAACCTGCGAGTCCTCCGCTCCTCGTCTGCCACATACTCCGGTGCATACCGGGACAATCGAGTAACTGTGGCCTCATATTGAGCCACTGTAGCATCTCCCTGGACCAAGGCTAGAAACTCGGCCTCTCTCCGTTCCCTGCAAATCCTCGGGACATACTTTGCTCGGAAAGCCATCAGAAAGGTACACCAAACATAAGGAATACCCTGTGCCGCCCAGCTAGTCCTTACCGTGCGCCACCACTCCTCTGCCTCGTCATCTAACAAATACACGGCAAAAGAGACTTTCTGATCATCAGTATAGCCAAGTGGATCATAAATCTTCTCCAACTTGCTAATCCATGCCTCCGCCTTCCTATCATCCGGCTCCCCCTGAAATCTCGGTGGGTGATATCCTAAAAACTCCTTCAGGGTACCACGCCCGTGGTTACCACCCTGAATATTCAGAAGCTGAGCCTGCATAGCCTGATTCTGGGCAGCCTGCCCTGCTAATAACTGTGTCTGACTAGCCACTAACTCTGCAATCCGCTCCATAGCTGCTCCTAATCGGTCATCACCCCCGTCACGGCCCGGTGCCGCGTTACTCGGAGTCTCATCAGCCATCTCAGGCCTACCTCTGGTTCTCGGTCGACCGGCCATTCTACTAATCAAAGAGTTAGCACAGTTATAGCACGTAAACAGGTTATAAACAACTATTAACACATAAATAACAAACTCATATAAAACACATAAACAAATTGATCACATAATCACATAAGCACTTTAATCATATAATCACTTATCACTTAATCATATTAACACATATTTCACTTTTCTTTCTTTTCATACATATTCCATGCTAAGACCATTACCCACATTCCGAGAATACCCCGGCTGACAACTAACATGAGCTCTGATACCACTTAAATGTCACGCCCCAACTCGACCCCACCTACGATCAGTCAGGACGCAACGGAATTTCGGCAGTAACGACAGTAAATAGATTACCGAGGTTCTAAACCAACCTCGTTAATAACATTAAACATTCAAAATTCCATAACCATACATACAACCTAACCGTAGTATATAATAATCAGTCTTCGTTATCTGCCTCCGTTCCAACATAACATACAATACCTCAACTTTATTATACATTTCAAAAATAAGTTGAGACCCATCTAACAACTTAACCGTAGACAAAAGGAAGCCACTAAGTTAACATCATTTGGATCATCATCTTTTCAACAACTATTACACTAAGAACCGTAAAGCATATAAAAGTCTATTAAGCTAATATACATGACGTTTAACAACATAGAATCATGGATAAGACTCAGGGACATATGACTCATCCACGAAAGGCACGTTTTCCACATTCTCCTCTTCAGGAGGCACGTACCCGTAATCTTGTGAAAGTACACCTGAAAACATGCAATAATAGAGAGTGAGCTTATATACATAAGCTCAGTGAGGATCCGATAGATCTCGACAGTATTCACTACGCTCCTTGGATTTAGTCCTTTGAGCAAGTAAACACACAACAACATAAATAATGCTATCATCACATAACTATATAACCAATCAATAAAGGATACTCTATTTGGTGTAGCTCCAAACGCCATCACGATCTCAACCGTTCTTCTTATAACTCCCCATTACTCACGCACCCGAGGTACCTCACTAGCCCCTCCCTCCATGACACCTCCGTCATGCGAGCTGGGGGTAGCCTATGGCAGTCATGCCGTTATCAACCCGACAGCCCGACGCTGCCCGAGAGGTGGCACACACATACCAAGACTCCATAATCATCAATCATCAATCAATCATCAATCAATCAATCAATTGGGAGATCAGCAACAAGAGTGCCCGATTCCCGCATTCAATAATAATCAATCAATAACATCAATATAACATCAATATTAAATTAAACAACAAACAACGTAGTTAGATGACAAAGTAGGCCATCTAACCGGACATGCATAATATACTTAATTAAACTTTAAATTACTCATCAACAACTCACCATTCATCACTCGAACACTACCCAACCATCTAAGGCATCGTTCAAGAAATTAAAGAATGACAACCTAAACTTCTAAAATTCATAACTTACAATCTACTAATCCAAACATTGCCAAATCAGTTCCTATCACTCACCCATTCAACCTACTACATTAGCCCTCTCCGAAATCCACCATAACACCTCCAAATCATGCCCGATAACCCTAAAACCCTAAGATGTCATGGCTGGATTTTTTGGATTTTCACACAAACAATGTAATCGAAAATTCGGCATTACAACAGCGCTAACACGTAATTATCAAGTATTTAGAAATCGACGGCAATCGATTTCGATCAACACAACTCATTTAATTCAACTTTAAACATTTTAATCAAAATTAAATACCCGGAAAATAAAAATTATGCTACATCCGACAGAAATTCGTAGTATTAGTATATAATGATCCCTAGCATGCAAGGAGCAATAATCTATCATCAGATTTCAATTCTAACGGTTCAATCTTCATTTATACGCAAAAATACAAAAATGACATTTTGAGATCTAGAATTTTTCTCTCACCTTAGATGCGATATAAGCCTAGGAATGCGTGCTATGCGTGCCCAACAAGCAGAATCCAAGTCGGTGCGAAGTTTCACGGACAAAAACTAGGTTTTTCTTTGAAAAATTGGATTGAAAAGCTTGAGTTTTCTCTTCTCTTTTCTCCCTCTTTTCTCTCGGCCTTGTGTGTGTGTGTGATGGTGTTTTTGTGTTGTGTGAGTGTGTGTTGAGGACATTAGCTTATAAGGTCAAATAATTAATTAAAGTCAAAGTTAATTTAAATTAGTATTTTTGTGTTTTAATGACTTTAATTGCATTTTATTGCTCACCAAGTTAAAAATAATTATGCAACCCCCAAGATATCTCAAGTGGATTATTTTTAGGTCACAAGAAGTTTTACAATCCAACAATTTCACCCGAGTCGGCTTAAAACTCGATTTTCGCAAAAGTCGGTGTAAAAACCCTAATAAATTCTTAAGCCGATTTTAAAACCATTTTTATCAAACACAGGTCTATTAAAGTCTGTGGACTAGGTCTAGAAGGGTTAAAAAGACCAGTTTCAAAATTATAGCGGACGTGTTTCGAAAACACTATTCACTGAAAATCGACGATAAAATTTCTGACTCCGTTTTTTATGAAAATTTCATGAATGCACATTTAGCACGTGTTAGAAGTATTGACATCAAAATTATAACTTTCTAGGTCCTATAGCACATAAACAGATCATATGCACGCAAAACGAGGTAAAGCACGTAAAACGAGATAAGCAGGAAAGTGGGGTTTCACAAGTTACTTCATACCTTTTTCCAACTTCATTAAATCAACTTGCCTATTTTTAACACTTTAAAGAAAGTCCATTCTTCTGTCAAGCGTCTACCTTCCTTTCCTTATCAGTTGAGTTACTTCATACCTTGTTCTATCAAACAAGCTTGTAAACACCTTATCGTTCGAGCATCTTCAAACTTGATAGAAGCCCAGTTTCTTTAGTAGGAAATCAACGCGTTGAAAGATCTTTGATCTCAAAACACTTTTCCCTAAAAAATTCTATCTATTCTTGCCTGCTTCTTCCATTCGATCTTTCTCCTCTGGCAAATCATGATGTGCGCATGCTGGATACTCTGCTTTAGTAGTGTGTTAACTAGTAGTGAACTACTAATTAAGTATTTGGTATTGACACTTGTCTTACTAACTATAAGCCTTTGGAATATATAATAAAAGGGTATATTCTTTATGTTTGCAACTTTCTCAAAGCAGGCCAACTAAAACTAGGTTTGTCTTCTTTTATTCAACAACTAGTTCGAGTTCATGTCCGGGCTGCTTACCGGCAGAGTGCATGGTGTAGGTATAGTTGGTTAAGTGCTTTGACGCTCGCAAACATTGAACTCAAAGATAAACCCAAATCATGAAACCATCGGTGCATAAGAAAAGGCCTGAATAAAGGACCATACCAAAAGGGGCAACAATGCGATAGCATTGAAGGGACTTAGGAGGGAAAACATACATCTATACGACAGGAGAACGAAGGAATAGGGGGGGATGGATTTTCCCTTTCTCCAATAGAGTACTTATGCAAGGCATGAGTCTATCGACAGACTCGATCACAAGCAGGGGTCCTTCAATTGATCTATCTACATAAGGATAGCTAATTCAATATCCCTCGATCAGGTCTTCGGGTGAGGAAAGATCTATCGCCCCAGTCCATACGCGAAAGTCTAAGATAAACTCCATCCATCAGAGCAAGAATTTTAGCCATGCCCCCTAGCTCATGTGGAAAGTCCAGGCTACATGATAAAATAGAGGATGACGGAAGCGAGCTAGGCCACCCGCCTGGTCAGGGTTTCCATCCGAACTAGTGCCTTAAGTAGGAAGAAAGTTTCATTTAGTGGTATAGTATATAAGATCTCGGCTGCTTTTAGGAGTGGATCTTAACTATTTATATAAGAAAAGAAAGAGAGCTTTAGAAGCAGCCAATCTTTTCTTTATGCCCCATGTCTTCCGTTAGTCAACAACCAACCACAGCTCTCTATAGTACGTACTGGAAGAAGCCTCTCTCTTTCTTTATCGAGAGATTTATTTAGTGTTTAGTGCATTAAGGTCTACCTGAGTCCTAAAATGGTATCATTAGTGATAGAAGGACCAACTTCTTTTTGAAGCAGATAGTTCATAGTGTTTATTCTATAGATACTTTTTTATAAAGCCAACTCATGTTTCTACTCAGTTTTCTCATGGAATTTTACAAGATTTGGCGAAACAGAATGCACTGCCTAGGTGTGGAAAGAATGGCTTACACGAACAGGATAAGGTCTGGATAAGCATTTATTTTTATTTTTTTGCTTAGGGTAGTCCAAAGGAGTATCTGTGGACTCAATTTAGTTCTCTCCCCCTAGTAAGGAGGGTCTCATTTCAAAAAAATACTCTTCTTTATTGTTTATATGAACTTCTCTTTTTTATTTTGATGTACAAAATAATCTTGTCGACCGGGTTGCTCGCTCCTTATGGACGAACTTAGTAAAGCTCTCCATCGATTCTATCTTTCGTCTGGAGGAATGAATCTTGGATCAAGCAGGCAACCACCGCTTCCTTCTCCTTCGAACCCCTTTCCTCTAGTTTTACAAGATTCGGAGGAGAACCCGCCCTAGGGCTCATACCCACTTGTCCATCAACAGCAAGACCAGATGTCCACCCCCCAAGTCACAGCTGCTGGTCAAAAGAAGCTGGAAGTCGTCCTGTTTAAAAACGTGAAACGGCATTGTCAATTAATAGAGGTGCGTAATAAGTATCCGCAACTCAATTCCACAGAGGTAGATTACCACTATTTAGCCAAAAAGCTTGCAATTTCCCAATTTGATATTGATATGAAAATTGAGAGTGAAATGGCCGATCTTGTAGCTTGCATTGGTAATTATAAAAAGATCAAAATCATATTAGAGAACTTTTTAGAGTCTTATTATCAAGAAGACAGCTAATGTAAGAAAATAATAGGAAAGAAATAGGGGGCAAGGATCGAACTTCTAAAAAGATAGTTCTGAGAACGAAGGAAGGATTGTACCGAAAGATAGTTCCGATAAAGTAAGGAGGCCATGGCCGACGCATTAAGTAAATGATGCGCTTGGCCATGGGAGGGGGAGAGGTGAGGTGGGCCCCCCTCAAAAGCTACGACTAAAGCATAGGGCCTAGGAAATGGTGCGATACCTCCCTTTCTCTCCGAACCAACTGAAGGAAAGAACGAATAGCCCAAAAGATAGACAAGGACAATAATTACTTCTAGACTTTAAACTGCAAGGTAGAGCTTTAACCCTTCTCAAGTAAATTTACTTTAGAATAGAATCTTTAAGCGAAGGGTTAGTTGGCTTGTTGGCAGGGCTATAAGGTTCTCAATGGTTTGTTTATAGCCTTATTCTATCCTAGTGGAATTTGTTATAAAATATCTATCACCAGGGATTGGCTATAAAGACTGGGCTAAGGGTTTCGTTACAAGATCCACCCAGAATAATGGTTAGCAGCCATTCGACAGAAGCAGATAGAGTCCCAGGGTTTCAATACAAAATCTTTCTCAACCGCGCTCTCAGAAAAGAGTTGCCTACCTACCATCATAGGGATGGATCATGTCGAGGGTAGTTCCATATAAGTAAGGTATTCGGGAAAGTTGACCTTACGGGACGTAACTATACTTCAACACGAACCAGGGCTCAACCTAAGAGAGCTAGTCCTCACCCGACTTTTTCTGACTGATGAACGAAATTAGTGCAGCGGCAAAGGGTCTTTTTTACTTCCTAACATGGATACCAAGTCTGGGTTAGAGAATTAATAGTAAGGCGATACGCTCTCCAATGCAATAGATCAGTGGACCGAAAGATTAGCATGTGAGGCGAGAGTGTCCGGAACTAACTCTTATATTCTTTTAGACAAAAGGGATGGTCGATGGTTTTGACTCTGCTGGTTTTTTCAGTCCTAGGGAATTTTTACGAGTTGTAATCTTCTTATGTGTTTTGGCTAGAAAAGTTAATGCAGTGAATGAGCGGACATTTCGTTCACACAGTCATTTGGGGGGGGATATATCGGATGAAAGCTCCACGACCCCCAATGGGTCTCCGGCGTTGTTCATTTCAATTTTGCCAAGTAACTTGCCAGAGTCACTTGGTAAGCAAGCAAAGCAGGCACTAACTACCTTGGCCCAATTTCTTATCTTTTTTTTTTAAAGTCACGATCAGAAAGGTATTGAAATCCGGACTGCATCTAGAAAGCGCTGGTTTGAGCCTAGCTTATGACAAGGCCTTAGTCATCAAATATCTCAACGCTTCCGTTTTCTCCTTAGACGGATGTCTATCCCATTTTTTTTTTTAGGTTCGAAGATCCTACTTGCATTTGTTATGCATGTGAACAAGGATTCCCCTACTAAAGGAATGGATTGTCTGGTTTGCAGCTTATCAAGCTTAAAATCCGTTCTTAGACCTACTGGTGACCGGCTTCGCAAGACCTTTTTGATCTACACATGGCGTTGCTCTATTGGGCAGTGGCTTATCGAAGCGAATCTCGCACTTGAGAAGATCAGCAATAAAAAAGAAAGACATGCCCTTTCGGTGAAGTAAAGTTGCTTTATTCTCTTATGATATTTCTAGTTGTTGGATAAAAAGAGCACTCCTAAATTCAGCCTTATTATTATATATAACACCGCCAAAGGAAAGCTGTCTTTTCAAGAAGAAAGTTACGGTCACACTGCTAATAGGCGGAAGAAGTGATTCCAAGCAACTGACTCTAATAAGACTAATAGTTGTACCGCAGAAAGAAGGTCAACCTCACCCCAGGTAATCACAGCTTTCTTCCCTTCAGGTCAAAGAGTAAGAACTCGCTTTCGAGCTAACCAACCATGGAGCTACCTGCCAACAAGCAACAAGAGTTCTCATTCATAGCTAACTAAACATTCGTTCAGAGTTGACAAGGGAGAGGGCATACTTTTATGTTGATTGATAGGCGGACTTCATTCCTTTTGAGCTAAGAGCCAAGAAAAGTTCACAGTCAACTTCTTTACGTGCTGCAGAGAGGAATCAGACTTTCTTCTTAATCAAAGAAGCATTCCTTCCCTGCTGTCTGTCCTTTTCTTTCTTTCCATGAGCTTCAAAAGTTGGGATAGAGCCTTAGCCTTTCACTAATAGACAGAAGTGACATAGTTGTTCTTCGTATAGCAGCCTATGAGCTATCGAGACACTGGGAATATGTATCGCTATTAGTGCCCCAAAAAGTGAAATTCAAACTTTTTGATGCTCTTTTGAGTACGAGAATCTCCTTAAATATCGAATGATAGTCTTGCTCATATCGTTTGAACATGCCGCTTATGTATCCAATCTTTCAATCTATTTCTTCTAAGAGGCAGGCGACCCACATATGATCGCTGGCGTCTGTCTGAAGTATATGTTTGTGTTGATGAATCTTCATCTTGTAATTGGGATGCAAACAAAGTGGAGAAGAAACTTGTTGTAATTCCTCAGTCACAACAATTCAAAAAAGCGCCAATGCAAGCTGGTGAAGTTGAAGAACGAGATCAAGATTCGGATTCAGAAATAGATCAGCTTTTCCAAGCTCTTTAGATTCAATTCCTAGTTCAGGTCAATCTTCACCTGAAGCTCCACCAAGAAAAATGAGATCCATAGCTAAACAGGTATGAGAAAAATCTTTCTTTCCGATCACAGGTTTCTAAGTGTTACAAGGCGTGAAAGAGCTGGCATTGAACTAAAAGGACTATCTATCTGCTAAGGTTACAGCTTGAAGAAAGATGAACCTATAATCGAGTTTAGGACCGCTATCAGCTTATTCTGAACCCAGTCATGTGATTTGTCATTCAGGCTTCTTTTAGATATTTTCCTTGGCACAACCCGTTGCTAGTGAGCTTTCCCAACCAGAATACCAAAAAACTTTGGGAGATAGCTAGTAGAACTGCCTTTTTGCTTCTTTCGTCCCTGAGTAGGACCCCTGCTTTCTTAGAGAATGAACCTTGTAAACTTGCTTCTTTTCAAAGGGCGACTTCGTTTGACCTTCCTACAATCTTATAATAAATGATCTAGCTGAACCTGACTGTGACAACTATGCTGGGCATACTAAAAAAAAGTTGGGTAAGTGTTGGTTGATGGTGATCCAGCTGAAAAGGCTAGATCCACTGTTCGAGAAGGGGAAGATCGAATTAGCTCTAGTTCAAGGAGCCTAGTCTTCTTTCGTAGCCAAGGGCGTTGAGGATCCTTTTCTATTTTACTACCTGGCCTGTTCATTGCCTGCTTGGTTTCCTTAAACCACTTACCGGTAAAAAGAACATAGCCAAGCCAATTTGGCGATTTGTTGGCATTCCATTCCGAGTGAGAGTTCATTTCCATCCGACACAGGAAACTACTCTATCTCTGATAGATGCCATTGTCATATCCTATTCCCCCCGACCAATTTTGTCATGCTACCCAGTACACACCCCATTGAGGTTTCCAAGACTAAAAGATAATCAATAGGGGGCGACCGGGTTCTGGCAGAACAAGTACAGGCAAGCGGGTTAAAGAGGTATGTCTTGATCTTTCTTATCAAACTGATAATACTCGTTCCATTCCATCAGAGCATTCTTCTGAAACAGCTTGAACAGAGGCTCATAGGTAGAAGTGATCAGGGCGACCGATGAAGTTGACGCGTCCCAAGAAGCTCTTGACTTCAGTTTGCGTCTTTGGCTTTGGCATCTCACCCAGAATGGTACAAGAATTGAAAGGGCACACAAATTCTCTGAATGGGGGTTCATTCCCTACAAGGACTATTATACATTTCCTGAAGAAGGAATGAGAAGGCGGATCGTCTTTACCGCTTCCGTTTAATTAGTCAAAAATGACCTATATCCTTTGTGGTATCGGTGGTCAAGAATGTCTTACCTCTTCCCTCAGACTTCCTTTATCTCAAAAAAGACTATTGCCCTGCCACGCTTCCCGTCTAGTGAGGGATGAGTGTCTCCCAACATAGAAGTAGCTTCCGTACGGTAGATTGAAAAGGAGTCTGCAACCCACTCAATCTTGAAGAGCACCACCTTCATAAGGGTAGGGTTGGTATGGTGGAAGAAGGAAAATGAGAACGGTGTCAAAGTGAAAAAGCTAGGTAGGCTCTTAATTTGTTGACGGTTATCCAGATTTCCTTCCTTGAGACCACCCCCAGTAAGATCAGTCTTCAGTCTATGGTGGGTTGGCACTCATCGGTGTCATCGTATTCAATAAAGCATCCTTCGGCACTTTCTTTTGTGACTGGTCCACTTTAAGTTGAAGGCTATCTCTTTTCTCTTTCCTTGACCTTTACTCATATTACTATGTAGTGTGGGTGGATGCAGCCGGGTATGAACGATGGGGCGTCGAGTTTTAGAAGTCTCATGTTCGGAACGTAGGAGAGCTCGGCTTGGGGCCTAAGAAATGAATATAAACTTTGATTAACCAACACGTAGCATGCGCTGGAAGGATGGATAGCATCAACATACTACGAGTGGTACTTTCCTAATCGAGATTCCCATGGGCCAGCGGGCTTATGTACCTGATATTCATCTTAGTCCATTTGCTTTCTACCTACTGTTCCTCATGTTGCCTTTGATTGTGTCGAAAAGGGTGCCTCTTGCTTGTGGCAAACGGGCTTGCTTTCCTCGGTTACGGGGAGTATAGAAGCCCACGGAGCGGGATAGAGGTCAGAGCCTATTCGAATATAAAGATTCCTGCCTCCTGTTCCACCTGCTAAAAAGAGTGATAAACGGAAAGAAAGCATTCAAAAGCGAGAAAAGAATATGATCTCTGTTGAGTTACTAGAGAAGAGGATATAGTTACAAAGAGCATAGCGGACCAGAGGTCGAATAGGTCGAAGACGGAAGAGAACAAAGAGCAACAGACTTTGCTTCGATCCCTACTACTTGAAGTTCAATCCTTTCAACAACAGGAAGTTTCACCTCCCTACGGGTATAGGATTAGGATTAGATCGTACACCCGCAAACAAGACTGCCACGGGCAGCTACCAGCTTTCCTTTCTTTATCGAGGAAGCTCTCCGGACATCTATTCCTCTTCCTTTGCCTCAACATGATCTGTGGTTCCCTCCGCTTGTTTTGGTCCTTAAGTAGAATTTAGGTACACAATATTCATTGCCTGGTTACACCTCTGATTCTTCTGATTCGGAGTTAGCGCCGATCCTTATCTAAAATCCCTAAAAACCCAATTCTAAGGTTGGAACCTCTCCCTATCGGTCGAGCATCTTCACTAACCCTTTCTTACCGAAACTGACATCCCTAGTCTAAGGATAAGGATCTAAGGAAGATGAATAAAATCGATTTTTTTGATAGAAGGAGACCTACAAAATGACACACTAACTTAAACTCTTCTAGCCCATAACTCCTAACTAACCCTTAGGCAAGCGAAGGGACTTCCCATACGGGACCGGGGAGACACGAGCGGGAGTAAGAAGAATCAGCTGAACATTCATCTTCCTCTAGAAATGTCAATTTCTTTTTCATTGACATCTAGGATGAGAAGGAATTAGCACATTCAACTTCCTCAACAGTTAGCTTCTACCACTGTCACTCACTCCTCTTTCTAGTTTAAAGAGAGAGGGCTTTCAGGGTTTTAAGAGAGAGAGAACATGCTCCATAGTAGAATCAAGAAGGGAAGGAACTGATTGACTGACGGCAAGGCACTGATTGCACTAGTATCATAGTCATGTATATATTACAAGATTACACCGATCGGAGAATGCCGGGTTCTTTCATTATGACTTTCTTCATCTTCTCTACTGGCTCATGGGAAGTTTCTTACTAGTGAACCCTTGACAATTATCTAAGGTCTATTCTTTAGCCTTAGCAGTGTACGGGCAGTCAAGAGTTATGCCTCTTTCCCTTTAGCATGGATAATCTAGCCAATTATCTTATTCATATATATAGGCGATCCTGGCCTCTACTCGAAGGTTAGCCCCCTTTGCTAGCCTTGAGGAATAAGAGAGTTTCACAACTTGGGATCCCCCCTTGAGAAAAGAGGCCGAACCTTTGTTGGAAGGGTCAAGGATAGAAAGAAGAGTGTGACGACAGTTTTAATTCGGGTCTAGACTAAGAGCTGGACCAGTGGCTTGGCCTCTTCCTTGTGGAAAGCGGGGGAGGATTTTTTCCATTTCCAGGGGTTGGTACCTCATCTCGAACATCTTGAGACTAAGGTCTCTCGCTCTCCCTACTATGCTCAATACGTCCTCAGCTTTTTTGTGAAAGGGTCGTGTCGTAGCCGTATTGGCTAGAGGTCGATTAAAAGTTCTTACTTTGTGGGGTTCCCACTTCTACTCCTCTATTCTATCTCCTCTTATGATGGCAGGACTAAGAATCAGCTTCTGGGTTCTTCTTTAGTCTTGACTGCTGGTTCTGAACAGAATGGGCTCTTTCTTACGTCTCGAAAGAAAGAGGGCTTTTATCATTACTTTTTCCAGTCAAGAGGTTTCCATCTTAGTCTTCCCCATCCTCCCTCCACTTGACTCTAATTGGCTGGGTCTCAAGTACACCGGAAAGTCACCATTCGTGGTCTTGGAGTTCATCTCCGGAAAAACCCGATCCAGAGGGGTTCTTCTATGCTCACTACTGCTACCCTCTTAGTGTTCATTGAATCTCGTCTCTCCCAACTACCCTGGGAGAAATGTTTCATTGCTCGTCTTCTTCTATGAAATGCTTGTTAGTGCATTCTTTCTCACTACTTAACTTTTAGTGGATTTAGTGTGCAATTAAATAAACTATAGAAACTTTCAATACCTTGATCTATCTCGCCTTGTGAATTATAGGCTGCAACTAGTGGGTTCTCTTCTAAGTATTAAATGTCCACTCATTAGCCTTACCAGTTGATGAGTAGTACAAGACTCTTTTATAGAGAGAACCTAGCGAATTATCTTATAGAAGGTGCTTCCTTACCTCTACTCAACTAGAGGTAGTCTCTGCCGCCGTTTCAATGGGAATGTATCCGCCCTAATGGAAATTAAAGGCCGATCGATGGAAACTTGTAGTCAGTCTTCTACGAAGCTGTACCTAGTAAGGCTAAAGTAGCTTTTAATAAGGAAGGAGAATAGGCTAGTTCGTGGTTGGATCTTTATTGACACACTATCGGACCTTTCGGATTAAGTTAGTGTTCAATGAGCCAATACCCACTAAGAAAGTTCCTTACAACAAGGCTTCTAGAAAGCGGTTTAAGAAGAGCACTTCGCATTACATTAGTCTTGCCCCTAGGCTCCGGTGGTTACCTTAATGGTTGTTCATCACCCGTTAAGGATTTCTCAAGATAGGTGCCACATTCATGGAGGATGAAACATTAAGGGGGGATAAGCACGGAGGGATCTAGAAAATGGAGTATTCTAGTTAGGAGCTCATAGTTTTTCTCGCAGTAGTAAACTTATGGCGTGCTCGCACCGGTCGACTATAAGGCCCGTGCCTTGCTGCAGCAATGGCAACAAGGAGACGAGCCGTGGTAATCTTAGCAACAGGACTGAACATTCCCTCATAATCCTTCCCATATTTAAGAGTGAATCCTTTTTCCCCTAAGCGAGCACTGGACCCCTCCCGTCAACCCCTTTAGAAAAGCCTTATTTTGATTCGCAAGTCTTAGAGATGGGCCAACATTTTTTTCTTATTAATTATCCATCCTTCCTACTTGTTGGGATGTGCATTTTTTTAATCCAATGTTTACCAAAGATGATTCAAATAGTCAAAGACACTGTTAGTCACAAAGCCTTAGACCCGATCTGCTGTAATTAACAACGCTCTTTCTGAAACACGGAACTCCGCCCCCAGGCGGTCCTAATTCGATCCAAATTAGCTTACTTGAAATACTCTGTGCTCTGATGATGAAGGTATTTTCCTAAATTCCAACATCTAAAAAGATGATTTTGACTCAAAAAAGCAAGAACATTGATTCATCATCTAGTTCTAGGTTCAGAGAGAAACCACTTTCCTTATTGACAAACCACTACAAGCCACTCATTTTTTGCTTGGAGTAACAAATTGAATTTCGTTTTAAACACTAAAAAAAATTGACTTTTGATTGGAAGAAAGAAAACCTAATTGGGACCTTGATTGGAGAGTCAACCAAGACATCTAATCCAATTTCACCCAGCCCAATATATAATAAACCATGACCATCTCTCTTTTTATCTTTGTTATATATAAATATAGGGCTTTCATCGCCTCTACTAATATAGTACAAAACGAATTTTGGGAGGTTTCTTTTCTTTATAATCAGAGGAGAAGCTATCTTACTTTCCTGGTAGTGTGCCTTCTGGTTTCGGTGAGGAGTGAGGCGGAAGGAACAGATGATCTTGAAACAAGCTTCTTCTTCATTTAACAAAGCATCAGTAACTGATTTCAGACCAATCATGCATTTTAGAAAAGGGAAAGGAAGAGGATCCAATCGAGTAGGCATGTGGAAGACAAAAAGGGAAAGAAAGAAAAGAGAAAAGGTTGTTATTGCCAACTCCATTCCTCTCACTATCGGTCAAGTTACTTCATACCTTGTTCTATCAAACAAACTTGTAAACACCTTTAAATTGATTCTAGGGAGAATCAAACTCATTCTTTGAGCGTTAGAGCATTTTTTAGAAAAAGTAAGAAAGCTCTCCTTCAAATATCCCATAGATAAAGGTAAGTCGGAATTGGTGAAAGTGTGAAAGACTTTTGACTTTCGGAATCGGAATAAGGGCAATTGAATTTGAATTCAAACTTAGGGCTTAAGAGCGCCTTTAGCAAAGAAATTGTGAACCGCCTTGATCAGGTCGTCTTCAAAAATCTTCCAACAATGAGAATAAAAAAGACCTGGGAATCCATTAATTTAAAGGATAGGGGCGGCACAGCCCCCAACCAAGGGAGTGATTACGTCCAGTATGTCTCCCCTTTTTGCCGACATGCTATGGTGCTCCGGCGCTATCTCGCGAAGATCTTCTATCTGAACCTTTGCATCTACTCTCTCTTAGAGTATGAACTAGGCCTTCGCTATTGCTCAACCTCGCTATCGCATTGATTCTTGTCGGCCCTTCCAGATTCAAATTCCTTATTAAGATCGAGATCTTGTTCCATTAGACCCAGTTCGGTCAAATCAGTTCTATAATATAGCATGCCCGGACCAGGCTTTTTGTCTTTGGTAGGGCCAGCCGTAATGAATGATCATTGTTCGGGAACAAAACAATAAGACTTCAGGGTTTCGCTCTCGCTCTTCGCCTAAAGACGTAACCTCGCTCTTCAATCTTTCGCTATTGCAAGAATATAGTGATCGAAGAGCTATGGCTCAACTACTTCACGTATTACACCGTATTACCCGAAGGGGGTATGTTGCAAGAGCATAGGAGGCGTGCCCGAAGGGTAGCAATAGTAGTGTGATTCTAGATGCCATCGCTAGATTGAGATCTGCAAGGTGGCGGGTACTTCGACTGCCTTGTATCAGGTAAAGAGAAGGGTGTAGTAGGCTTAGTAGGGCTCGAACCTACAATATCACCGTTATAAGCTGTACGTTTCAACCAATTAAACTATAAGCCCCTATGAATCTCTACATGCAATTTGCTCACTTCAGGAAGAGCGGACTGAAAGAGCAGTCATCTCCTTATCAGTCGAGTTACTTCATACATTGGCTCTATCTGCTTCTTCTTCTTCCCAGGAATGAACAATTTGATTAAAAAAAATGATTTTCTTTATTTCTATTTTTCTTATTATTGTTTATAATATATAATATTATATATCTATTATTTATTATATATAATATAATTGTTGCAAGCGGCCCTTTCGCGACTTAAATAGTCGGTACGCTTTCCGGCTCGCAAGGGCTCAAACGGGCAGGAGCTCTCTATTTGCTTGCAATGTCGGTTGTTCGCCTTTAGTTAAAAGTAGAAGTAGAGGTTTGAAGATGCTCAACCGATAGGGAGAGGAATGGAGTTTGCCCCACACTTTAGAAAAAAAGTCAAAAAGTATGGATGAAGTAAGAAAAAGTACATAAGGAGTGAGAAAGAAAAACTTGGTTACAGAAACCGAAGGTTAGGCCGACTACTTTAGTGGAGCTGCACCTAAAAAAAGTTTTTTCCTACCTGTTCCCTTTTCTGTCAATGTTGCCAATTCCCATAATACTAAGCTTAACGCCCTCGTGTATACATTTGTCAAACTACTTTCTTCCTCCGACTTCTTCAGCCACTTCTGCATCTGTCCTATTTGGGAAATCTTGCTTTGTGGCGGAGTAGTTAGTAATGCCAGCAACCTGGTGAGGACTGGCTGTTTGAGAACAGGTTAAGGCAGGGCCTACTGGGCTTGCTTCTCATGAGATTGGATGAGGGAATCGAAAAGGGGCTCATAAACCGGGCGGGTGGGCTTTTGGACACACGGAAAAGGGGAAGTGGATGGAGGGTGCTTCTCAACTAGAGTTGGGGTAGGGTCGTTATAGTGACTAGGGTGAGTCTTCCCACACGGCTGGATGCCCGGTTCTAGACAAAGTTGCGGGGATTACCACCACATCTTTTCCCGATAGACTCGAAGCTCTTCATAGTTAGTCAGGATAGAAAATCTTCTCTCAAAAAGAGACAGACCAGAGATGATAGAGGAAAGTATTCGGTTTAAAAGAAATACGGTAGTCAAAACTGCTTCAGTACAAAATTGACTAAGGACAAAAGCAAGCTACAAGCATTAGCAATCGCTTTTGTTTAAATGTCAAAATCAAAAAAGAAGCAGCGAATAAAACAAGACACTAAGTTGTTGCGCTAACTCAATAGCACTAGTGCACTACGACTTTTCAGCCTCTTGCAGGTCCCTTTATTCTCTCTGCCTTACACGAACTTAAAAGAGTACCTAAGGCGTATTAATGGTTTATTTTCAAAAGGGATTTATTTTGACCATAGCTTTTAGATAGCTAACAGCTAAGCCACTAATCACACAGCTAATAAAATCAAGTATTTCACTACTGAGACAGCTCATAAAAGTCATTTCAGGTTCAAGGGCTAAAGCTTCTCTTAAGAGAATCCCTTCGCTACACTCGACTTAAAGGTTTGAAGATACTCGAATGATAAAGAGAGGAATGGCGAACTCACTCATAAGGAAACTCTTCAAGTCGGTCTTTCGACCCTTTCCTTTTGTCACAAATCTAGTCAGTAAGGTGTGGTATTTATTATCCTTAAGTCCGTTTTAGCAATCTTTACTCGTCTTTTAGTACTGGCAAAACTTTAATTGAAGACCTTTTAGTGCCCTTTCATTTGGTCCCCTGGGTACCTTCTCCGCACTTACCTGTAAGCATTTCAAGTAGATAAAATCATAAAAGAAGAAATGGGAAGGAGTACTACCATTATGCGTTATTATTTGAATCTGAAGGTCAATCATTCCCAGCTTGGATATGAAGGTATGGAGGGAGATTAAAAGGGAGTATGTTAGTCAAATAGAGGGCTCTCACGGGGGCGTAGTCCACGGCTTTAGCCTTAAGCTAGGTTGGGCTATAGTTCTTGTATTAGGCGAACCAAAGCGTTAAATAGCGCCATTTAGTGGCGTGCAGGGAATAGTCGTCTTGTTGCTGGCAGGTGCGACTATGGGAGTTGACAACAATACACTGTGGTATGTGTGAGTCAATATTTTCCTTACTAATCCGAATAACCAATTTGAATTACTGCAGACTGGTTTCCTCCCATATACCCCCGCTGATGCGGATTTCCTACCATTGAAGGAAAAAGAAAAAACTGCTAATCCCACCCACGCCATAAACGGATGCCTTACCTGATCTATTTCAAATCCAGCCAGAGGTCTTTGAGCCTTTTTACGAACTAAAGTCCTAAAGAAAAGAGACCCCAATCCCTCTCCAGCCTAGGTCAAAGGTCTTCCCGCTCTTTTTCTTTCAAGGGCAGAGTCAAGTTCGTTACGGTCAGCAAATCAGCCCCACATTGCATCGACAGCAATTCAGATCACCTCCCCAAGCCGACCTTACCTAATTGTGTGTGAGCAATCAATCGTGACAAGTCGACCGATCAATAATGAAAACACCTATTTATAGAAATCGTTTGTCAACCGGTGGACTCATCCTCAATGCCGTTTAGGCTCCCCAGTTCAGTCGGTTGTCCGCCGCCTTTCTTTTCCATGCTCGAGATGGACTTATGGGTAGTAGCCTCCCACAGAGATGGCTTTGTGGTCAACTTCTATTCTGCTTGTTGGAAGGTTCGTTCAGAAATAATGGTAGTCTTTTCATGGAGATGATTGGGAGCGAAAATAAACCTGGGGTTAAGAACAACGACAAAACTGCCTTCTGTCTGTTGCCATGGAATGTATAGGTAGGGATTGTTTTATGCTTGGAAAGCCCATTCGCGCTCTCTATCCCTATGAACCGCTTTTTAGTATACGTGTTCGCCTTCTTTCTTCATTCAATCCATGGCCTACCTCGGTACACCTGTGTTACAACAGTTGATCTTTTGAGTGATGGAAGCCTGAACATTGGTCAAGAGAGAGAAAGAAGAGGAACTATAGATCGAGAAAGTCACATTAGTTCTACCAGACCAGACACACCTTTTTTTATTATCCTATTTTTTTACTGACCGGATCGGTCACCCCTCAGCCCCCTATCACTTAAAGGCAGAGCTAACCCATAATTCAACTGTTCTCTAAAAAGCCTGCCTATTCTATTAGTCAAGCTTAGAGAACATAGTACTAGGACTTACTAAATAAAAGACCGTGGTTGGTGAAGGGCTTAAAAAGGCCTTAGGTAGCTGCTATCTATCGAATCTTTTCTAAGAAGTTAGGTAGGTGGTTAAGTCAAAGCGAAGAAGGAGACTAAGTCATCAGTCGTGTCGGGATTGATTTCCTACTTTGAATGAGGTTCACACAGCTGTCAACCCTGCTGGAAGTGCTTTCGTCATCCAATCTCCCGGTCTTTTGTTCGCTATTCGAATTCTGGGCCAGTAGAAATATACAAAAGATGGTCTTGTCATTTCCTTTCCAACTAGTAGCTAGTAGCTTCATCGTTCATCTCTCCTCTTCCCGGCCGGCTGTGACTCGTTAGTCCAGACAATGACTATCGATTCCTAACAAACCCATAGATTCTTCTACCATTCGACCAGATCTTCGTCATTGTATTCAAATTTGACTTTCCACCCCGGTCGAGCATCTTCAAACCTTCATCGATCAGAACAAAACTATCAAAAGAAACTTTTAGGGAGCAGCGCTATACATAATACTAAGGGACCCAGGCTCTGCCCGAATGATATGATTAGCAACTTCAAGTACCTAAGCTATGTGATCAAGAACTCTTCTCTATCAGGCGAATCCCTTAGGGCACCCTAAGCAACCGAATGGTAGAGAAGATGAAGAATAAGGGTAATCGACACATGTAGCTATACCACCAAAAGGAAAGAGAGGATCGATTGATACCAATAGCAAGATACACATCTTTTTAGACTCCGAGGGGTGATAGTGATAATGATAATAATATCAGATCAGAAGATTGGAATGAAATACCTTAATAGATTAAGGATTAAGTGCAAACATTTTTTATATATTTTTTATAAGTAAGCCCCTTCCCTTAGGAACAGAAGGATAAACAAGGGGCTAATTTCTCACAATTATTCACGTTCAACTCGAAGATCCAGCAAGCCAACTTCAATCGAAACTGAGTCACATTCTCCCTCTCTTCCTAATGGAGGTGTATACCCTTCTTGTAACAGTGGATGGATAATCTAAAGTCTCATAGTCTTTGTTTCTAAAAAGGTTGTGTCCTTTCTGCATATATCGAAATTTTAGTCTTTCACCCCTCATTTATCGAATTAGTTATGGCTAATCAAGTATAGTAGTGCTAATCAAAAGTTTCACTATGGTGATTGGAAGAGGCACAACCTCAATTCAAGTCGAGCAACAGCTTTTCTACACTTAAAGAGAACCTGGCATCCCCTTAACTGAGACTTCCTATGCATAGCTGTAGCCTTTCGTCATACCAAAAGGGTACTTAGTGCCTCTACCACCTACTAGGTTGTAATCTTCTTGTTTCGAAACTAAATTGAGGGTCTATGTGGCTCTCTTAATAATATGTCCACTGTAGTCTATTTGAAGCGTTCCTGCCTTTTCTTGTCTTGAATCAAACGAAATTTAATAACCCTGTGTAACGGATAGCGTGGACTGATTTAAATAGCATACTTTTACAATGAATCTCATTTATCTTTCATATGTTAAATATTCGTGTAGTGAATTCACGGCTAGAGATAGTACATTCTGGGTCGATCAAGGAAGGTAGTACTGAGTCATCAAATGAGCCGCGTTAAGAAAGCCCAAGCTTATACGCATTGGCCCACAGGGTGTCCCAAGAGGGCCTGAATGAAATACCCAAGCTTACATGATGAACCATCAAAAAAAGTCCTACAAATGAAGACTTGGGCCTATCAAGCCTGCTTTCCTCGATGAAAGACCACAAAAGGACCAAAGCACAACAAGGCCTACCTATTCTCCTACTGCAACCCGGCTTTGTAGGGGATTCAATCTTATCTCAAGATATGCTCCCCCAAGGACTAGAGGTTAAGGGTGATCCCATCCAGCATAGGCGGGTAGAGTTCACTCATCCAGTAGCGAGGGGAAGATGAACAATGAAGCGATAGCTGCTCACCTTTCCGATATCCTCCTTGTTGTAATAGGGGACTTAATAGCCCACCAACCAATCTTTCTTTCTATCTCGAATTCTTGATCTTTGTTGCAAGTGGAGCAAAGGAAGTAGGGGACGAACTCCTCTATCTACCCTACCTTAAAAATGGGTTGGATCTATTGAATGAGATCCTGGAGAGAAAGCTTAGAGGTATGAGTTGATCGAATGCAGGGAAGCCCAGGCAATCCGTTCCTATCGATCATTCGTTAGGAAGAAATAGAGAAAGAATCGTCTTTTGAAATCTCATTGTTGAAGGCGTAGAGAGGGCTAAAAAAAGATAGGAAAATTTTTTATAGCCATATCGTTAATAAAGAATTGTGTAATTAATTGGACCAACAGTCCTCTGTCCAGCAGGCAATTTCTATGCAACTATGGTTTCTGTAGTCCCTGTTATGCCAGCAATAGGGAATCCTTAGAAAACCGGAACTCCCCAATTCGATATGTAGAACCAGAATGCAAGTTGGGTGATAGTTTGATTCCCCACAAATGATAAGTTTCCAAGCTTGACCCCCCCCCCCCCATACAGGGGCGACTGGCTGGGGAAAGAACCCGAAAGTCATAATTGCAGTCTCGACACAGCCTATTTCGAGCCCTATTGATATAAAAGGGGATGAACCCAATCTGGAATATGAACCGTAAAAGAAAAGACCTATTGAACCGATCACAAGAATACTAGTTATAGTACCTATCAGCCAAAGAGGAATCCTTCCAATAGAGTAGTATTGGACCTTTGATTCATTTCAATTTTCTTATTTATTTTGAATCTGCAGGAGGTCAAATCAAGGTTATTTTTCTTCTCCTAGCCATCCAGTTAGATATGTATAGAAAGTTCCTTCCCCTGGGGAAGTTTTTCATACATTCTCCTTTCGAGTCACTTCTGGCATCTAGTTCCATTGGATTCTTGTTGGATAGGGTTTCATAGGTCCCTAAGCATGGATATGTTGCTTTCAGTCCTCCTTCCTTTCCATACATTGGGAGTTGTATTCTATCCTGATCAATGTCTTTTCCATGGGAGGACTTTATACAAGATTTTATGGTAGGTCTAAATAGATAGATTGATTCATGTTTTCCATCTATGGAGTAGGTTTTTTCTTTCTTCTTGAAACTACTATTGAGTTCCCTTGCCGTCAGATGGTAGGCCAAGGAAAAAGCCTGAGAGAGCAGGAGTATTGTGGAGTTTGAAATAAGTCAGTCCCTGTATCAATAGTACCCCTTCCAGTCATTCCCTTGATAGATTCTTTCCCAAGGCCAGCATACTTACTGAAGTCTTTCATTCCCTGGTTAGCCGACTGCATGAAAGAAAATAACCTTGCTTGGATGACTGTACCTTTTAGGGCTTCGCTCAATCTTTCTCCCTCTTTCTCTAAGTTATCTTAGTTTTGAAGCCTTGAAGCTTGATCCGCCGGATCCACTTTCTACTGTGAACCTGCCAAAAAAAGCTGGCCAACATATTGGAGGGATTCTCAGATCATGGATGAAAGAGCTATCCAATTCCATCTCTAGTAGCCAAAGCACTGACTATCTATTTTTTCTATCTCCGCTTTGATCGTTGAACTTTCTTTCTATTCGACCTCCCCAAAAACCTGTTTTGAGAACCCCCTTTTTTAACCCTTCCCATAATCTTTATTCCATAAGTTTGAGTTCTTTTACCTAATACTTATTTCACTAAGAGGAATTCTATCTAAATGGAGGGATTCTATAAGACTCTGTTAACATGTCAAAAGTGGGAATCATGTCATTTTCTAGTGTTAGTCCCGGTTCAAGTGAAAGTTCTACAGCAAGTCTCAAGTGCCTTCTTGTTCTAGTTCTTTCTTTATTTCACTGCTTCCTTCTACCCGGGACTAGACTTTGACTAATGTGTGTTACGCATAGCATGAAACAAATTCCAGTAAGACTAAGTCTAAGGATAAGCAATTGTTGTAAGGTAAGAATGAAGAGAAAGCTAGATGTTCTTATTCTACCTTCTATTCTTTGAAAGCAGGGATATTTGAATCTCCTGATGGCACTTTTCGAAAGTCACTATCACTGACTAGTTTGTGAAACCCAATTTTGACCTATAATCAACTTTAGCCTCCTAAAGAGAGTGCATTATAGTTGCTCACACTCTATTAAGGAACCTCACCAGGGACCGAGAGCAAAGGGCACTTCTACTAGCTAACAGCAAAAAGTATGAAAATCAGAAGCAATTTCAGGGGCTGGCAAAGAGCTCGCATGGACCAAGATCAAAAGCTACTCGAACTTCTCCAGGAGTAACTCAATGCCCAGAGAAGTCATTACGAAGGGAAGAGAATTTAGCAATGAAAGGAAATTTGATTGCACCCTCTTAAAAATTTCTAGGGTCAAGGCAAGGACCATATGTACTAATCATTCTCGGGAGACATGGAAATAACTCAATAGGAAGAAGACTTTGGGTAAGGAAGGGGTTTGAGAAGAAAAGACTTAAACTAGCAGAATGACTCTTTTCACGAACCCCTGCTATTGAATCGGCCATAGCTCGGCTCGTCCCTTAGGCGAGTGAAGTCGGCGGGAAAGATCCTTCTTTTCTTAACAAAACAACCCGGAAGGGTCGAAAGGTGTAGTAGAAAAGGGCTATTTTTTTTACCTGCTACCTTACTTCCCCTAGCTTCGGTTGACCCTCTTTTCGGGGGTAGTAAGAGCAGACTCTTAGGTTGGTGCTTTAAGTTTAAGTAAGGGCAGTAGGATTCGACTAGCTTGATCTTTTTTCTTTCTCTTAGCATTCCTTTCTCGCATTTCTATTGTCTCTTAGGATCTTTCTTTCCGTGCATTCTTCCTCTCTGACTTTCCCTTAGGCTAATTAGAGATTATGTATTATTAACTGTATACCTCCAAGAACCTTAACCCCCCGCCCTAGAATGGAAGACTCCAGCTTTTTTGTTAGAGCTTGAAACCTCTTAGCGCAGTTAACCCTAGGAGTCTTGTGTTTGCTTTGTTGTGCTTTAGAGCTATAAGCCTTCAATCTTAGTCTTATGGAAGTGACTTAAGCTTAAGAATAAGTGCTTTACCTTCCCGCTATTCCTGAGTCAGAAAGATGAGTCCAAAGTCCAAAGGCCAGGGAAGCAAACCTACTTGTCATCGTTTACTTTAGATTTCAGGAATCTTTATTTCATAGAGAGTAGACCAAAGGCGCAATGAAAGAACTAAACACCCGTTAAGCAAACAAAGCTACCATGGGTTATTCTACAAGAGAAAAAGATATGCTCAGAAGCCAGTTGTTAGATTGGAGAAGGCGAATATAGGTGTGATACCCCGAACCCGGCATGCATTTAATGGCAGTTAATTGCATTTAATTAAGTGTCATCTTAAATGTTATCATTGAATTTCGTGTTTATTTTTAGTTAAACATTCATTTCTAGCATTATTTTCATATTTCTTTTAGAAGTAATTAAATAATACTTGAGTTAATTATTTTAACGGAGTATCAACTATTTTTCATATTTATGTTACTTGGTTTTATTTTCTAGCACCTTAATGCTCGGTTTTCAATTAAATGAAGAAGTAGCTCCGAGACCAGAGTGAATTTTGAACTATGTTGCTTTTCAAAAACTTATAATTTTCTTATATTCTATAATATTTAGGTGTTATTCGTTCTTCGTCGTTTTGTGCATAGCATATCGAGAGCGATAGTTAGGAAATGATTTCTAGTCCTCAGCAAATAGTGAAAACTAGTATTTAGTGTTTTAATTTTAGTATTTTAGTTGTTGTTAACTAGAATTAAACTTGTATTAGTTGTTTTAGCCTTAAAATGCAAGAAATAAGCTACTTTGACCAACTTAAGTGAACTTTGACCAAGACTTTGACCACTTGACTTCTTGTCATCTTTTTAAATAGCATGAAATAGAAAACAAAACAAAGGAAAAGCTGAAAAAAAAGATGGTGGCCGAAAATACAAGGGAAAAAGAAAAAAAAAAGATTTCAACTTCAAATCTTCGCGAGAGCTTGCACGGGGTTGTTTCCAAGGCTTCCAACGGGGATTTCCTAACATCTAGTAGCGTCTAAGGTGAGGGTTTCATCATTATTTGCGTATTTGAAATTATTATGTCTAAACTTTAATTTTTGAGAATTATACGTAGATCGTTATTTTATCCGTTTTGATGCTTGAATAATGTTCCTTGACAATTTTAGAACATGTATTTGTAGCTTTTTAGCATTTTCTACGGTTAAATATAGCAATTGCAATTTAAAATGCGAATGGAATAGTAAAATATGAATAGTAAACCCCTGTTTCGTAAAAGTTGCTCTATTATGCGTTCTGTTGATGTGAAAAGATGCTAGATATGTTATAATACTTAAATGTATGATTTATTTGGGTTGTGTAATGTAAAAATGGAGAAAAATGGCTTGGTACATGTTGGGGTCGTTCCGGTCGAGTTTGGCATTTTATCATTTTGCGTGAAGGCATTGTCCTAGTATGCCATGGAAGCACTTTTGGTGCAGTTATAACATTGGTTGAGTGATTAGTTGAGGTAGCTGTAGTTCAAACGAGCAAAGGGAGAAATCGGGGCTTTGCGGGAATTCTAGGGTAAAGTAGGGTTTCGTGGTCTTTAGACGTGCCTTATGGTGTCCTAAAATGAGTGGTGAAGTCGGTTTCCAAAACTCGTAGCTTGTTTGGAAGTAGTAGCGTTTTGAAAGTTTGGGTCATTTAGTGTTTTAGTTGATTTTTATAATGCTTGCTTATATAATGCTTATTGTGGATTATTATGCTCGTTATACTTGATTATGATTGAATTGTATATCAATTGTTGATAATACTTGTTAGTGTTGTTCTTGTTATTTTATTGATTGTAAATGCTTATTGTATCGCATGTTGATACTAATCTGCACTTCAGTGCCTTGCTCGATTATCTTTATATTCCTTGTATTGCATTGCATTGTGTTAGGTGCGTGAGTGACGGGCCTCTCTGGGTAGTCTCAGGCTGCCAGGGTTGGTTGCTCTAGCTCCGTGTCCTATTCCCGTTCTCGCTTGGGTTGCCGCCCAGGGAGTTTTGGGTCGTAGAATTGACAGAGTATGTCTGGAGTTCCCTAACGGAAGATATAAGGTGGGTGAGCCGGTGCGTCATCGTTAAAGTCATCGAAATCATGATTGGTACATTACTCGTTCGAGTGAACCGTAGCCTTCAAAGTGTGGTATAGCTTTGAATGGTTGTGTTAATGCTTTCTTTAATTGTTTATTGTATTGTCGTTTACATTGAATGCTTTCTTATTGATTATATTGCTTAACTGTACCTATTTGCATTGCACGAACTTCTTTCTCTCCACCTCGATATCTGTCTCGCCCTCACTGAGTATACGTGTTGAGTATACTCACTCCTCACCACCACATTTCAGGAAATACCATGTTAGCTGGAAAGTTCGTGGTTATGTGAAAGATCGTGCTTGAAGAGTTGCCTTGCGTGCTATGTGGCTTGAGTTGTCAAAGATGCAAAGATGTATATTTTCATGTAATGTATGTGTTTAATGTTAAAAGGAATGTAATTTAAGTTTAACTAGATTATTGAAGTGGTATGATAAGTTGGTTTATGAATTTAGTTAGTATAGCTTAACTTCAATGCATGTTTGTATTGTTTAAAGAAAGAGTTAGAATAGTCTGGGTACTTGGAAGTGTATGTATACTTGTTGTGTTTAATTGTTGAGAATCAGGACTCGGATGGCCTTGAGGAATTGTGAATGGTTGGACATGGTATTGGTCCACTTATATGCTATTGCAGGTTTTGCATTTTTGCCTAGAAACAGGGGAGACTCCGTCCGTCTTTCCCTAAATAAATTATGTCTGGGTTTGGAATTGGGTTGCGATTAGATTGATTGATAGAACTCCCAGTCTCGAGAGGGATCGGGGTGTTACAATAGGAGCGAAAAAAGAGTTCGAAAGAGGAGTACTTGCTCCCGACTTTTGCTCTTTTCTTTTTATAAGGGGAATGAAGGGAATGGACCTTGAAAAAAAGTAGGAAGCGTCCCGGGAATTACCTAATTTCCTTTGCGAGTCCTATCATATAATCCAAATTGATGGCCCAAATCGCAGGTGTGAAACCCCACTTTTCTGCTTTAACTCGATTTACGTGTTTTATCTCGTTTTGCGTGCATTTGACCTGTTTATGTGCTATATGACCTAGAATGTTATAATTTTGATGTCAATACTCCTAATACGTGCTAAATGTGCATTCATGAAATTTTCATAAAAAACGGGATCAGAAATTTTATCGTCGATTTTCAGTAAATAGTGTTTTCGAAACACGTCCGCTAAAATTTTGAAACTGGTCTTTTTAACCCTTCTAGACCTAGACCACGGACTTTAATAGACCTGTGTTTGATTAAAATGGTTTTAAAATCGGCTTAAGAATTTATTAGGGTTTTTACACCGACTTTTGCGAAAATCGAGTTTTAAGCCGACTCGGGTGAAAGTGTTTGATTGTAAAACTTCTTGTCACCTAAAAATAACCTACTTGAGCTAGCTTGGGTGTTGAATAATTGTTTTGAACTTTGGTGATCAAGAAAATGCATTTAAAGTCAAGAAAACACTAAAAATAATTAGTTTCCACTTTGACTTTCTTTTATTTATTTGACCTTTGCTTAATATATGATCAACACACATTGAAAACAAAGCAAAACACCACCAAAAACACACACAAAACCGTGGCTTCTTGGAGGAGAAAGATGAAGGCAATTTCAAAGCATTTTTCTCATAGATTTTGCATTTCAAAGCCGAATTGAGTGATTCAAAGCTTGATTTCACTTGTTTGGCATCCATTCTACACATTTCTTGCATCAAAACACATCAAAGGTGAGAGAAAAATTCTAGATCTCAAAACTCATATTTTGTGTTTATACGTATAAATAATTATTGAACCGTTAAAATGTTAATCTGATGTTAGATTATTGCTCCATGCATGCTAGGGATCATTTATATGTAATCCTACGAGATTTGAACGGTTGTAGCATAATTATTATTTTTCGGGTATTTAAAGTTGAATAATTTGGTTAATGTTGATGATTTTGAGTTGGGTTGAATGGAATCGATTGCTGTCGATTTCTAAAAGTTTGTTAATTACGTGGTAGCGCCGTTGTAATGCCGAATTTTTGATTGTGATGTTCGTGCCAAAATCCGGAAATTTCAGCCATGACATCTTAGGGTTTTAGGGTTATTGAGCATGATTTGGATGTGTTTTGGTTGGTTTCCGAGGGGGCTAATGTAGTTGATTGAATGGGTGAGTGTTTGAAACTGATTTGGAGTTGTTTGGATTAGTAGAATGTAAGATATGATTATTTGAAGTTTAGGTTATCTTTCTTTAAATTGTTGAATTGAGCCTTAGTTGATTGGGTGTGGTTTGAGTGATTGAATTGTGAGTTGATGATGGGTAAACTAGGGTTTGATTGTGTGTTTAATGCATGTTCGGTTAGATGGCCTACTTTGTCATCTAACTTAGTTGTTTGTTGTTTAATTAAATATTGATGTTATATTGATGTTATATTGATTGTTATTGATTACGGGAATCGGGCACTTTTGTTGCTGATCTCCCAGATTATTGATTGATTATTGAGTACGGGAATCGGGCACTTTTGTTGCTGATCTCCCAGATTATTGATTGATTATTGAGTACGGGAATCGGGCACTTTTGTTGCTGATCTCCCAGTTTATTGATTGATTATTGATTACGGGAATCGGGCACTTTTGTTGCTGATCTCTCGGTTTATTTATGTTAAGTCTCATTGTTGTGAGCTTTGATAATGTTGTGTCACCTCGGGAGGCATCCTGGGCTGCAGGCATAGTTATCATAGCTAATCCCTATCTCGCATGGGCGGAGAGGCCATGGGGTGTGGGTCTAGGTCAAGGTACCTCAGGAATTGTGTCATTGAGTTTGGAGGAGTTTTTTAGCATGAAATTGGTGTACGGAGCTTCATCAGTAAATGTATTGTATCCTTATTGTGTGTTTACAGTTATTACTATTGTTGCATTTATAATGATTATTGATGTTATTGTGTGTTTACTAACTCAAAGGATTATTTCTAAGGAGTTTAGTAGACCTTGCTCGAGATCTATCGGATCCTCACTGGGCTTATTTTATATAAGCTCACTCTCTATTATTGCATGCATACAGGTGTACTATCGCAGGATTACAGGTACGTGCCTCCTGAAGAGGAGAATGTGGAAAATGTGCCTTACGTTGACGAGTCATATGTTCCATAGTCTTATCCGTGATGTCGTACATGTTTTATTATCTTGTAAATTAACTTAGTAGACTTTTATCTACTTTGTAGTTTATAATGTATAAGATGTTGATAAGTTAATGAATTAGTTGATGTTGTCTTAGTAGCCTTTCTTTTGTTTATGATTAGGTTGCTAGATTGGCTCAATATGTTTTTGTATTGTATATTAAGGGTTCATGTATTATGTGACGCCCGAGATTTAGCCATGCATTTAATTACTGTTGCATCCCTTATTTGCGCATTTACTTCTGTGCCTTACTAACTGACTTTTATGACTACTATTCACTCCATTTTTAAACTGCCTCCTATTAGTTAATTAGCATTTTTATTAAATCATATTAATTGTAAAAGTAGTGGGAAAAATGTGCATTTGAGCTAAAGGCGTTAGGAGAGCTCGTTTAGAAAATGATTTTTGTAGTTGAGTGAATAGTGTTACGTAACTAACTTAGAAATTTAATTAACTAGCACACATGTTCACCTTAGGCTCGTTTTTAAGCTTACTACGCGCATTTTAAAAGCCACCTAAATGCCCAAACTAGACCCCACCTTTTATAAAACCAAAACAACTCACACTTTAGCTCATATAGCACACAACAACAAAAAATAAAAGCTGATTTGCACTGTAGCAGGGCCGAAACACTGCAGCAGCTTTGGGAGAGATTTTTCTTCTTCAACTCTTCAAACCAAGCCTCTCCAAGCCTTGAGCAACTAGTGTAGGGTGTTTGCAAGGTCCCTAGGTGCTCCTACGCGTAGTGGTGAGGGATTTCACGACTTGTTTTTGCATTTTTAAATAGTTGTTCATTTCTTGATTTGTTGAAAGTATGATTATATGCCATTGTAATTGTTATCTATGCTAATATACCATCTATATGAATGCTAGAGAACACATTTGAACCGTCGTTTCGCAATTTAAACGATTAGAATCGTTAATTTGATTTTTAGGGTGAATAGTGACGTTTTTTCTAGGGTTTTGCGTAATTGCTCGAATTAGCTTGATTCAATGCTCCTAATAGACGCCTAAGGTGCTAGTGAAGGTAACCTAATAGCCCCGTGCACTTGCATTACCCTTAAATCGCCTAAAATGGAAAATAGCCGACTTTAACTTGGGCCTTTTGTGGTTAATGCGAATCCGGGTGGATTCGGGCTTCAATTCTAATATCCTTAGGCTACCTAGGTGCTATAGATGCCTTGATATCCCTTGTTTGAAGCCCGGACAATGTAGGTGTAGTTTAAAGCCAAAAGAGGGAAATTGGGGCTTTCGGGGTAAACGCGGGCATTTGATTGAATTAGAGGGTTGAGAGGGTACCTTGAGGGTTAGTTAGAAAGTTGGGAGAGTTTCCTTTGAAAATGAAATCATTAACTTTGGTTTGGAAGAGAAATAGTTTGTAAAATAAAGGGGTTTAAGTGCAATTTCGGTTGTCTCACGCTTCTAAACTCACGGCATGACTTCTTGAGTGTTTATATGTGATATTAAGTTGATTTGGAACTTTTGGTATGATCCTATGCTTATTTTGTATATGTTCATTTGTAAACTGCTTATTAGCTTCCATATTTGCTTCTATCCTAATTGCATCGAGGTCAACCTACTTTGTTGATCCTCATGTGTGTTAATGATTATAATATTGCTATTAACTTGCCATTGTTAAGTGCATTGCATAGTGGTTGCGCAACCATAGTGTCAGGGGCGGATGTGTTGAATATCGGCTGGGCGGCAGAGGGCTTGCCGGTGGATATTCAAACTCCGTGCCCTATTCCCTCATTCGCCTGGTCCGGAGATTGCCAGGGGATGTTGGGTCGTAGGATTCGGGGTACATCCGGAGTACACCCACTGGAGTGTTTGGGGATTATGCCGGCTTATCGTGATCGTGCTCGTGGTTCGTGGTTCGTGATTGAAGACCAGTGAAGATTGGTGTATAGGGGATTGAGTGAAATGTATCCTTTTAAATGTGTGGTTATTTAAGTTATCATTGTTTCTTTAATTGTCTAAGTGATATTGTTGTATAACTGTATTATCTGTTGCATTGCACGCCCCGGGACTATATCCCTCACTGGGCAACAGTGGTTGCTCATACCTCGATATCTGTTTCAGGAGACGCTGAGGGTGATCCCCAGCTTGTTGATTTAGTTGAGGAAGAAGAAGTTCAGATTGAGCCTCTACCTTAGTTGCCGTGCTTGATAGCTTGAGGTGGTTAATGAATTGCTGCTATGTGGAAAGTTCAACTAATTGTCTTATATACTATTTTGTGGCCTAAGGGCTATGTGTATGTTTGTTGTGCAAATTGAAGGATAGTAGATTGTGGTGTATAACTGAAAGCCATGTCTTGTAATAACTTTTATTCTTGCCTTTATTTCCTTGCATGCTTGGGAGTGGATGGTTAATGTAGAATGCATTATCCTTTAAGTTGTTTTATTGATTTCCTAGAATGTTATGATTATAAAACCTATGCTGATAACAAGTTCTCGCATGCTTGTGTGTTTTGGAGATATTGTGTACCATAAGGCTCGGATGGCCTTAGAACCTTGTTGTTTATTTAAGAAAAGCTTGTATTGTATTGTTAGGACTTTGTTTGAGTGAGTACAGGTTTTTAGAATGTCCACGGTACAGGGGAGACTCTGTTCGTGTGTCGGGTCCAGACTTAACCTTTAGCTTGGGGGTTGGGTCGGGGCGTGACATTTAAGCGGTATTAGAGCTATAGATTGCATGAAGCTGGGTTAAATTTCTCGGTCTGTGGGTAGAGATTTGTTATGTGACTTTGTGAATACATGAGTTTTTGATTTTGATTGACCTAAGTGAAATTTGAATAAGGAATGAACATGCTAGCATGAAAATAGAATATCAAGAGTCTAGAATGTCAAGTGTGATCTAGTGATTTATGTTTACTTCAAGAATGTGGAATATTTATTTGAACTCCTATGTACTTGACTTTATGTGAATCTAATTGGACTTTCTTTATGTGTTTACTTATAAACTGCATATATACATATATATACCTGTCATAACACTTCGCATTCTAGCTATTCGAGATGGGGCCTCGCCGTCGTGCTGATAATCCGAATGTTGGTGGAGAACCCGAAGGGGTACAGGGGCAAGAAGCTGAGGTGGCCGAAAATGCACCGCAGGTTCAAGAACCGAGCACTGCACAGATCTTGGCCACGATGGCCACTGCTATGAACACTATTGCCCAGTTTGTTACACAACAGGGTCAGCCAGGGGTCGTTGGAGGTAATCAGGCTGCGAGAGCCGGAGGTAGTGGTCCTACAGGAGGGAATCTGTATGATCGGTTTATACATCATGGGGCCTATACTTTCTTTGGGGAGCCGGACGATATGAAAGCTGAGATGTGGTTAAGGAAGTTTGAGAGAGTGGCAGTAATACTGTAGTGCCATGATGACAGGAAGATTACTTATGCTACTTTCCTTCTCGAGGGTGATGCTGAAGATTGGTGGAATACCATCAGTGAGAAATGGGGAGCTGAGGGAGGTCATCATACGTGGGCCGATTTTGTCCGAGAATTTCGAGACAAGTATATATATTGGTAGTTGCCCGCGAGAGGCGACAAACTGAGTTCATAAACTTGAAGCAGGGAAGTATGACGGTAGATCAATACGAGGCTACTTTTACCCGGCTTTCCCGTTATGCACCAGCTTTAATTCAGCCGGAGGATATGAAGATTCAGAGGTTCATCTTGGGTTTGAGGAGAGATATTATGCTGAACTTGTCTTCAAATGATTTTCCCAACTATGCTGCAGTAGTCCGAGCTGCCTCGAGATATGAGAAACGGAAAGCCGATGTGTTAGCCGAGACCAGTCAATCGAGTAAACGGTTTCAGTCTCAGAGTCAAGGGTACCAGGGGCAGGCTGTATCAGTTGGGCAGAGTTCGCAGCCGAGGCAGACTCAGAGTTACACAGGGCCTACTCAGACTCAGGCACGACCAGTCCAGAGTCAGACTCAGAGTCAGTTCCGTCCAGCAGTTTCCCGTTCGCAGCAGGGTAGTTTAGGTACCTCTACTTACAGAGCTCCTTCGGGAGGCACTGTTGCAAGACGTCACCAGCAGTGCAGCTTCTGTCAGCGCCAGGGCCACACTGAGGATGTTTGTTGGAAGAAACATAACAAGTTTACAGGTTGCGGCAATGATCAGCACAGGGTTAAAGACTGTCAGAAATTTAAGAACCCTAGGGGTCAGACATCAGCTCAGAATTCTCAGACCAGGGCACCAGCTGCAGCACCACCACCACGAGGTCAGGCCCGTGTGTTTGCTTTGGATGCTAAGGAGCTTCCGGATACTACCGCTGTGGTAGAAGGTATTTTTCTTCTTAATGATCAATCAATTAAGGTTTTAATTGATTCCGGGGCTTCGCATTCCTTTATTACTCCTACTTGTGCACAAAATGCTAAATTGAAACATGATAAACTGTTGCATGAGATTGTGGTTTATACTCCTATGGGTCCGAAGTTTGTTACTAGATCTATTTGCAGAGCATGTAGTATATTTATTGAGGGTCGTGTTTTTCCTGCTGATTTGATTATCCTACCCTTCAATGACTTTGAAATTATATTGGGGATGGACTGGTTAAGTAAATTTTATGCCCAGCTTGATTGTAGAAAGAAGATTGTGTATCTAGAAATGCCTGACCAGCCTGTACTTAAAATAGTTGGTAGTAGAAAATCTATGGGAACTCCTATTATTTCTTCTATTAGGGCATCTAAATTATTGAGCAAGGGTTGTGAGGCTTATCTTGCATATTTGATTAATCAACCTGGGGATCAATTGAAATTGAATGATGTACCTATCGTGAGGGAGTTTCCGGGGGTCTTTCCTGAGGAATTACCTGGGTTACCGCCTGATAGAGAGATAGAGTTCATGATTGATTTATTGCCAGGGACTTCACCTATCTCTAGGACTCCGTACAGAATGGCTCCACCTGAGTTGCAGGAATTGAAAGTTCAATTACAGGGCTTGCTTGAGAAGGGATTCATTCAGCCGAGTTCTTCGCCTTGGGGTGCGCCAGTTCTATTCGTTAAAAAGAAAGACGGATCTCTTCGCCTATGCATTGATTATCGGGGTCTTAATCAGGTAACCATCAAAAATAAATATCCCTTGCCTTTAATCGAAGAGTTGTTTGATCAGTTGCAAGGCGCCAGGGTATTCTCTAAATTTGATCTGAGGCAGGGTTATTATCAGCTGAGGATTAAGAAAGACGATGTTCCTAAAACTGCTTTCAGAACTCGATATGGCCATTATGAGTTTGTTGTCTTGCCATTTGGTCTCACTAATGCTCCCGCCGCATTCATGGACTTAATGCAGAGGGTATTCCGTCCTTATCTGGACCAATTTGTGGTCATATTTATTGATGATATTCTTGTCTATTCTAAATCTGAGACGGAACATGAACAGCATCTCAGAATTGTGTTGCAGACTCTTCAGGAGCATCAGTTATTTGCAAAGTTTAGCAAATGCGAATTCTGGCTTAAGCAAGTTGCTTTTCTTGGCCATATTATCTCGCAGGATGGTATTTCTGTTGATCCAGCAAAGATTGAAGTTGTGTTATCTTGGAAACGGCCTAAAACTGTCGCGGAGATTCGTAGCTTCCTTGGTTTAGCTGGGTATTATCGGAGGTTTGTCAAGGATTTCTCTAAGATTGCAGGGCCTTTAACTCAACTTACTCAGAAGAAAACCGTATTTGACTGGAATGATAAATGTGTGGCCAGCTTCCAGGAATTGAAGAAGAGATTGACTACAGCTCCTATTCTTGCTTTACCTGAGGGTTATGATAATTTGGTGATCTATAGTGATGCTTCGAAGGAAGGTCTGGGTTGTGTATTGATGCAAAATGGTAGGGTTATTGCTTATGCTTCCAGGAAACTAAAGCGTTATGAACTCAACTATCCGACTCATGATCTTGAGCTTGCAGCTATCATTCTTGCATTAAAGAAATGGCGTCATTATCTCTGGGGCAACAAGTTTGAAATCTTTATAGATCATAAGAGCTTGAATATATGTTTTCACAGAAAGAATTGAACATGAGGCAGAGGCGTTGGCTGGAATTACTTGAGGACTATAACTGCACTATTAACTATCTTCCAGGTAAGGCCAATATTGTTGCTGATGCTTTGAGCCGAAAGGCTACTGTTGCTAGCTTGATTATCAAGAATTGGGAATTCATGGAAGAATTGTGCTTATGGAAGCCTAGTACTTCAAATTCTGGTATTCAATTTGCAAGTTTGCAGATTCAATCTCTGTTGTTATCCAGGATTCGAGAAGCTCAACAGGCTGATCTTCAATTGTTGAAAGTCTTAGAGAATTCTAAAGGGGGAGAGTCGGATTTCAAACTGCATGATGATGGTATTCTTAAATTCAAGGGTAGAATCTGTATTCCGAATGATCCAACTCTAAAGAAGGATATTCTTGCTGAGGCACACAGTTCTCGATATACTATCCATCCAGGCAGTACGAAAATGTATAAAGATTTAAAGCAGAATTTTTGGTGGAATAATATGAAGAGAGAAATTGCTGACTATGTTGCCCGATGTCTTACTTGTCAGAAAGTTAAAGCAGAACATCAGAGACCTGCAGGGTTGTTGCAACCTTTGGCTATTCCTGTTTGGAAATGGGATCATATTACTATGGATTTCGTATCAGATTTACCGAGGTCTTCGAGGGGTAATGACTCAGTCTGGGTTATTGTGGATAGACTGACCAAGACTTCTCATTTTATTGCTAAAAAGAAGTCTGATTCTCTTGATAAACTGGTAGAGTTGTATATTGAGAATGTTGTCCGACTACATGGAATTCCAAAGAGTATCGTGTCAGATAGAGATCCTAGATTCACATCTCAGTTCTGGCAGAAGATTCAGAAAGCTTTGGGCACGAATTTGAATTTCAGTACAGCTTATCATCCTCAGACAGATGGTCAATCTGAGAGAACTATCTTGATCCTTGAGGATATGTTACGGGCTTGTATTCTGGACTTCGGTAAAAGTTGGGAGAAATATTTGCCACTAGCAGAGTTCGCCTACAACAATAGTTATCAAGCTACTATTGGTATGGCACCTTATGAGGCACTGTATGGGCGTAAATGTCGGTCTCCTTTCTACTGGGATGATGTTGGTGAAATGAAGACTATCGACCCTACTCTCTTACCTGAAATGAACAAAATGATCGATCAGGTGCAGCTTATCAGAAAAAGAATGCTTACAGCACAGAGCCGGCATAAGAGTTATGCAGATAGACGACGTCGTGATTTGAAATTTGCTGTGGGGGATCGAGTATTTCTGAAAATTTCTCCTCGCAAGGGTTTGATTCGGCATGGTAAAGGAGGTAAACTCAGTCCTCGATATGTGGGACCATTTGAGATAACTGAAACTGTTGGTGATTTGGCTTACCGTTTGTCTTTACCTCCCAGTCTGGGCAGAATTCATGATGTATTCCATGTTTTCATGCTTCGGAAGTATCAGCCAGATCCCTCTCACATCCTTGAGCCGGAACCGCTAGAAATCAGTGAAACTTTGACCTACACAGAGAAACCTCTTCGAATTGTTGATCAGAAAGTTCAGGAGCTGGGGACTAAAAGCATTCCGATGGTTAAAGTTCTGTGGGATCATCACGGAGTAGAGGATGCGACATGGGAAAGAGAGGATCAGATGCGGGAACGGTATCCAGAGTTATTCGCCGAATCATGTAAGAATTGCGCGGACGCAATTAGTTTAAGGGGGAGAGGATGTGACGCCCGAGATTTAGCCATGCATTTAATTACTGTTGCATCCCTTATTTGCGCATTTACTTCTGTGCCTTACTAACTGACTTTTATGACTACTATTCACTCCATTTTTAAACTGCCTCCTATTAGTTAATTAGCATTTTTATTAAATCATATTAATTGTAAAAGTAGTGGGAAAAATGTGCATTTGAGCTAAAGGCGTTAGGAGAGCTCGTTTAGAAAATGATTTTTGTAGTTGAGTGAATAGTGTTACGTAACTAACTTAGAAATTTAATTAACTAGCACACATGTTCACCTTAGGCTCGTTTTTAAGCTTACTACGCGCATTTTAAAAGCCACCTAAATGCCCAAACTAGACCCCACCTTTTATAAAACCAAAACAACTCACACTTTAGCTCATATAGCACACAACAACAAAAAATAAAAGCTGATTTGCACTGTAGCAGGGCCGAAACACTGCAGCAGCCTTGGGAGAGATTTTTCTTCTTCAACTCTTCAAACCAAGCCTCTCCAAGCCTTGAGCAACTAGTGTAGGGTGTTTACAAGGTCCCTAGGTGCTCCTACGCGTAGTGGTGAGGGATTTCACGACTTGTTTTTGCATTTTTAAATAGTTGTTCATTTCTTGATTTGTTGAAAGTATGATTATATGCCATTGTAATTGTTATCTACGCTAATATACCATCTATATGAATGCTAGAGAACACATTTGAACCGTCGTTTCGCAATTTAAACGATTAGAATCGTTAATTTGATTTTTAGGGTGAATAGTGACGTTTTTTCTAGGGTTTTGCGTAATTGCTCGAATTAGCTTGATTCAATGCTCCTAATAGACGCCTTAGGTGCTAGTGAAGGTAACCTAATAGCCCCGTGCACTTGCATTACCCTTAAATCGCCTAAAATGGAAAATAGCCGACTTTAACTTGGGGCTTTTGGGGTTAATGCGAATCCGGGTGGCTTGGGGCTTCAATTCTAATACCCTTAGGCTACCTAGGTGCTATAGATGCCTTGATATCCCTTGTTTGAAGCCCGGACAATGTAGGTGTAGTTTAAAGCCAAAAGAGGGAAATTGGGGCTTTCGGGGTAAACGCGGGCATTTGATTGAATTAGAGGGTTGAGAGGGTACCTTGAGGGTTAGTTAGAAAGTTGGGAGAGTTTCCTTTGAAAATGAAATCATTAACTTTGGTTTGGAAGAGAAATAGTTTGTAAAATAAAGGGGTTTAAGTGCAATTTCGGTTGTCTCACGCTTCTAAACTCACGGCATGACTTCTTGAGTGTTTATATGTGATATTAAGTTGATTTGGAACTTTTGGTATGATCCTATGCTTATTTTGTATATGTTCATTTGTAAACTGCTTATTAGCTTCCATATTTGCTTCTATCCTAATTGCATCGAGGTCAACCTACTTTGTTGATCCTCATGTGTGTTAATGATTATAATATTGCTATTAACTTGCCATCGTTAAGTGCATTGCATAGTGGTTGCGCAACCATAGTGTCAGGGGCGGATGTGTTGAATATCGGTTGGGCGGCAGAGGGCTTGCCAGTGGATATTCAAACTCCGTGCCCTATTCCCTCATTCGCCTGGTCCGGAGATTGCCAGGGGATGTTGGGTCGTAGGATTCGGGGTACATCCGGAGTACACCCACTGGAGTGTTTGGGGATTATGCCGGCTTATCGTGATCGTGCTCGTGGTTCGTGGATCGTGATTGAAGACCAGTGAAGATTGGTGTATAGGGGATTGAGTGAAATGTATCCTTTTAAATGTGTGGTTATTTAAGTTATCATTGTTTCTTTAATTGTCTAAGTGATATTGTTGTATAATTGTATTATATGTTGCATTGCACGCCCCGGGACTACATCCCTCACTGGGCAACAGTGGTTGCTCATACCTCGATATCTATTTCAGGAGACGCTGAGGGTGATCCCCAGCTTGTTGATTTAGTTGAGGAAGAAGAAGTTCAGATTGAGCCTCTACCTTAGTTGCTGTGCTTGATAGCTTGAGGTGGTTAATGAATTGCTGCTATGTGGAAAGTTCAACTAATTGTCTTATATACTATTTTGTGGCCTAAGGGCTATGTGTATGTTTGTTGTGCAAATTGAAGGATAATAGATTGTGGTGTATAACTGAAAGCCATGTCTTGTAATAACTTTTATTCTTGCCTTTATTTCCTTGCATGCTTGGGAGTGGATGGTTAATGTAGAATGCATTATCCTTTAAGTTGTTTTATTGATTTCCTAGAATGTTATGATTATAAAACCTATGCTGATAACAAGTTCTCGCATGCTTGTGTGTTTTGGAGATATTGTGTACCATAAGGCTCGGATGGCCTTAGAACCTTGTTGTTTATTTAAGAAAAGCTTTTATTGTATTGTTAGGACTTTGTTTGAGTGAGTACAGGTTTTTAGAATGTCCACGGTACAGGGGAGACTCTGTCCGTGTGTCGGGTTCCGGACTTAACCTTTAGCTTGGGGGTTGGGTCAGGGCGTGACATATTATGTTGGAACGGAGGCATATAACGAGGAATGTTTATTGTATGATATGGTCATGATGTATGTTATTATGTTATTGAGGAGTTTTTTGTTGTATGGTTTATGGAGTTGATGTATGATGACCTATGGAGGTTGGTTTAGAGCCTCGGTATCCTATTTACTGTCGTTATACTGTCGAAATTCCGTTGCGTCCTGAATGATTATAGGAGGGGTCGAGTTGGGGCGTGACAGCAGGTTTATGAGAAAGTAGCCCATTTTGCTGTCACTTAGGAGAAGTATTAAGTCTTTCCGGCTGGAGTTCATGACCCAAAGAGCTTTGGGGCCCGAACGACTCCTTATCTTCTTATACCGGATACCTCATCTCACGCGGCGCCATAGAAGTTTAAGGAACTAAGTGGTTTTATCTTTTCTAGAATATCCCTGCGGTTGTCGACGAATTTCTGCCCATTAGAAAGGGCTCCAAAAGTCTGAGTTATCCTATAAGACTGGGGTCTTATTTCGGGTTTGCTAAGGGCGATATCAAAGTTATATCATTATTTCCTCACTCATATCCACAATGCAAAGGAGTTTCTGCTGCATCTTCTCTTTGTAGTTTAAGAGAGGGTCTCATAGTTCTTCCCGAAGGGAATAACCGTGGAGCTAGGACAAAGCCAATCCTAAAGTAGATGGACAAGAGAGCAAGGGAAAGACAAACTCTGGCTCTTTCATTTGCCAATGGTCCCCGTTGGGCAAAAGACTGTCAAAAGCGAGAGAAGTTGAGTGCCTTAGTTGCCAATTGAGCAAATGAAGTGGAATCTGACTCTGAGAGCCCAACACGAATCAATCCTCTGCAATAGTGGAATGCCATCCATACGGAGTCCTCTCGTCTTGTAGATTAAGGTTTTGCTTAATGGTAATGATGTGTTGGCTATGGTTGACATAGGTACCACGCACCATTTTGTGGCTGAACGGATGGTGTAGACCCGGTGGGTAAGAATCCAAGCAAGATTAAGGATGTCAATTCGGCAGCCCAACCAGTGCTGGGTATGACCTATGGTGTGCACATGAGCATTGGTTCCATGGATGGGACAATTGAATCTAATGGTAATGCCCTAAGATGATTTCGATGTCATATTGGGCAATGACTTCTTTCTGACTGCAAAGTGGCATTGATGTCGTACCTTGGTGGGATATTAATCGCAGATGAGAGGCTACTTGTGCCTGGATGCAGCCTACCAGACAAAGGCATGAAACCAAAGGCATGGGATGCTATCTGCTATACAAGTGGGCAATGGTTTGAAGAAGGGTAATGTCACTTACCTTTCGGCTTTTATTGAGGTCAAACCTGACCACAAGGTGGAAATTTCGGACAAAGTGGCTAAGATTCTCAAAGAGTTTGCAGATGTAATGCCATCAGAACTCCAAAAGAACCTTACCCCTAGACGGGCCATTGATCACAAGATCGATATAGTCCCTGGTGCCAAGCCCCCTGCACGTGCACCTTATCGGATGTCGCCCTTGGAACTGGCAGAACTTAGGAAGCAGTTGACAGAGTTGCTGGATGCAGGCTTTATCCAACCTTCCGAGGCACTATATGTGGCCACTGTGCTATTCCAGAAGAAGCAAGATGGCTCTATGCGCATGTGTGTGGACTATCGTGCACTGAACAAAGTGACAGTGAAGAACAAGTATCCTGTCCCTTTGGTGCCAGATCTCTTCGACAGATTGTCCAAAGCCTCTTTCTTCACAAAGCTGGACCTTCGTTCGGGCTATTGGAAAGTCAGAATTATTGACTCTTATCAAGCTTATCATTATCTTGTAAAGCAAGACCCTTGTGCTTAATGATTTGACTGTCTTCTTGAGTCAAAATGGAATAATTCTTTGGTACTAAGAATATACCAGTTTTTACAATGTATTCTAACTTAAACTTTCCTAATTCACTAGAAGAGATCTCTTCTTCTGGAATAGGACTACCAAGAACAACAGAGTCCGTATATGTGTAGTAACTGTTATCTCTTGAGATGTATGGATACATATAAATCTGAGCACAAGCAGTGATCGATGCTACCAATTGAACGGTAGATATCTTAGGCGGATTCCACTTAAAGCCGGAGGTCTGTTCGGTATTGCTTTTGTAAGAGATAATATAGTAATCCTTGTTAAGCTTCTCCTCTATACACCGTATATCAATGAGCGAGGGCATTAAACGAGCGATTCAAGCCATCTTCCATGAGAGTGAAAGCACGGATGAAAGCGAGACTAAAATGATTGATGCAAGACCTCCTGACAGGATACTGTACTTTTTGAACTATGATGCTTCGAGACCAGACTCAATCAGATCACCTGGTCGAGATGAGTAAGTCGATACAGTAGGGTTCACAGTTCAAACAAAGGATTCACAAAGGGGCACCAAGGGCTTTTGTCACGACCTGACCCGACCCCGCAAAAGGCCAAGCCCGGACCCGACACACGGATGGAGTCTCCTTTGTACCATCGATGATCCAAAACCCTACATTCAATATAATACTTGCGAATTCCATAATAAACATTTGAAACAAGCCAACCTTCTTTTAAAACATACATCTTCTTATTAACCAACTTGCAATCCAAAATGCCATGCATACTACACAAGTATTTATGCCACTAAACAGTTAACCATTGGTAGGCAATTCTTTACTAGTCATAAGAGTATAACTTTACAACTTTACAATCTTTAAACCTTTACAACAAAAGACCATAAAGGCCTCAAAATAGAACTACATACAAGGCTACAAGCCTCAAAATAAAGTGATGACCAAGCATTAAACACATCAAGCATGGCTCGCACAAAAGTCTGGCAACCAACCACCAGCTAAGCAATGAAGTGCTATCGAGGAAACACTTCCACTTGCTCCTCCTCCTCAATTACCTCAATAGGGTCCGCTTCAACTACTCCTATAAAATATAGTATAGAAAGGAATGAGCAAAAACTATTGCTCAGCGAGGGTTATTGGTCTCAAGGACGGAGATGAGAGGAGAATGCAATGCAAATAGTCAAGCAATTCATTCAATTATCATATAGAGATACAAGCAAAGCCAACAATAAACAAGACAAGCATTAAAACTATAAACACTCATTCAAAGGATACGATTCACTTTCCACGAGCAACTATCAATCACGAATTTGATGACGACGCGCCGGCCCAAACCACCTTATAACTTCAGTTTGGAATACCCTGGAAGTATCCATCAATTCTACGACCCAAATCTCCCTGGGAGGCAACCCAAGCGAGAAAGGGAATAGGACACGAAGCTAGGGCAACCAACACTGGCAACCCGAGGCTACCCAGAGAGGCCCATCACTCGGCCCCTGACTCTATGAATGCAATACAATATACAATGCAACAATCGAGCAATAAAACCACACGTGGGAGAATAACAAAGTAGGTTACTCTCGCACGCAATAGCAACAATTGATAAACTATTCAATCAGAATCAATTCTAACAAGCATATCAAGCAACATTAAGCATTCTATAGGCATAACATTAAGAAAAAAAACAAAATCACAAAACGACCCTAACTTTCCAAACACTACTACTTTCAAACGAGCCACGAGTTTTGGAAACCGACTTCACCAATCCTCCTAGGTCACCATAAGGCACGTTTAAAGACCCCGAAACCCTACTTTACCCTAAAATTCACGCAAAACCCCGATTTCCCCCTTTGCTCGTTTGAACTACAACTATCCTAACCAAACACCCAACTGACACCATAATCGCACCAAAAGTGCTTCCATGGCCTACCGAGACAATGTCATCACGCAAAACGAGAAAACACTAAACTTGACCTAAACGACCCCAACTTTCACCAATGCATTTTTCTCGTTTTTTCCATTACACAATCCAAAAAAATCATGCATTTAGGCATTCTAGCATATCTAGCATCTTTTCACATCAACAGAACGCATAACAGAATAACTTCTACATTTCGAGGGTTTACTATTCATAATTTACTATTCAACTAATAATTTAAATTGCAATCTCAATATTCAACCGCAGAAAATGTTAAAAACTATAAATACATGTTCTACAATTGTCAAGGAACATTCTTTAAGCATTAAAATGAGTAAAACAACAAACTACGGATAAAACCAAAAAATCATAAAGTTGATATATATGTTATTCAAATGCACAAATAATGTGCTTCCCTCACCTTAGACACTCCTAGTCGCTAGGAAAACCACGCTGGATGCCCCGGTAACAACCCCGCTCAAGCTCACGCGAAGATTGGAAGTTTGGAAGGTTGAATTTTTTTTTCTCTTCAAAACTTCGGCCCGCTCCTTTTCTGTTTCAGCTTTGTTTTTTTTTAATTTTGCAATGTTTTAAGCTTATAAGATGACAAGCTTTGGTCAATGGTCAAACCCCTTGGTCAAACTAACTTAAGTTGGCCAAATTGCCTATTTTTATGCATTTTAAAGCTAAAATACCCAACACCAAATTAATTCTAGTTAACAACAAGTAAAATATTAAATTTAAGGCACCAAAATACTAGTTTCACTATTTGTTGAGGACTAGAAGACACCCTCTAACTATCGCTCTCGAAATGCAATGCACCTTATGACAATAAAGAAGCAACAATTTGATTTCAAAGAACTTAAGAAAATATAATTTTCAGAATAATAAACAAGAAAATTTCACATTCCGGGCTCGGGTATTACACCCTCTCCCCCTTAAAACAATTGCGCCCACACAATTCTTACTTGATCAACAAACAACACTGGATACTGATTCTGAACCTGGTCCTCTCTTTCCCAAGTCACTTTCTCAAACCCATGATGAGTCCACAGAACCTTTACTAACGGAATACTCTTTCTGCGAAGTTCCTGAATTTTTCGATCCACAATTCGAATCGGTTTCTCCTCATAAGTTAACTTTTCCTCAATCTACAAAGGCTCTGGTTCAAATACATGTGAAGGATCTGGATGATATTTTCTTAACATTGACACGTAGAAAACATCGTGCAATCTCGACAAGCTTGGAGGTAAAGCTAACCGATAAGCCAAAGGACCTGCCTTTTCGGTGATCTCATTCGGAACCACATACCTGGGACTAAGTTTCCCGCTCTTACCGTGCCGAATCAATCCCTTTCGCGGAGAAATCTTAAGAAATACCCAATCTCCCAAATCAAACTCAAGATCCCGACGGTGCTTATCCGCATAACTCTTCTGATGACTCTGAGCAGTAAGCATACGCTGGCAAATAAGGTGAACATTATCCACCATCTTAATCATCTCAGGTAACACAGTCGGATCAACTGTTCTCATCTCTCCAACCTCTTCCCAATACAATGGGGATCTGTATTTACGACCGTACAACGCCTCGTAGGGAGCCATACCTATAGTAGATTGATAACTATTATTGTAGGTGAACTCCGCTAAAGGAAAAAACTTCTCCCAATTCTTCCCAAAGTCTAACACACATGCTCGAAGCATGTCTTCCAAGATCCTGATGGTTCTCTCAGACTGGCCATCAGTTTGTGGATGATATGCAGTGCTGAAGCTCAACTTAGTTCCCATGGCCTCTTGTAACTTCTGCCAAAAATGAGATCTAAATCTAGGATCTCTATCTGATACTATACTCTGTGGCACACCATGCAGTCTCACAATATTAGCAACATAAAGCTCAGCTAGTTTATCAAGGCTATCCTGTTTGTTCACGGGAATAAAATGTGATACCTTATGTAATACCCCGATCCCTCTCGAGGCCGGGAGTTCTATCAATCAATCTAAACACAACCCAAACCAAACCCGGACATAATTTTCAGGGAAAACGGACGGAGTCTCCCCTGTTTCTAGGTAAAATGTAAAACCTGCGATAGCATATAAGTGGACCAATACCATGTCCAAACATTCAAAACCACCTCAAGGCCATCCGAGCCTTGGTTCTCAACAACTAAACACAGCATATAAATATACATTTCCAGTTTAAAACTAACCTATCTCTTTACATCTTTTACAAGAACATTCAAGCTTGACATTTAATCTATACTAATCTACTGCACAAAATATGCTATCATACCATTCTCACTCTTTTCTTTAGACAATTACAAACATGCATCGGGTTAACTATACTGCTGAATACAACTAACTTACAATCCACCTCAACTACTTAGCTAGATTAAATTACATTTCTTTTAACAATAAATACATACAACATATGAACATACATCTTTACATCTTTGACAGCTCAAGCCACAAAGCACGCAAGACAACTCCTCAGGCACGAACTAACACATATCCACGAACTTTTCAGCTAACAAGGAATTTCCTGAAATGTGGTGGTGAGGAGTGAGTATACACAACACGTATACTCAGTGAGGGCGAGACAGATATCAAGTTGGAGAGAAAGAAGATCGTGCAATGCAATTAATCACAGTTAAGCAATAAAGACAATAAGGAAACATTCAATACAAACAACAATACTATAAGCAATCAAGAAAGCATTAACACAGCCCTTTAAAGCTATACCACACTCTGAAGGCTGTGGTTCACTCATACGAACAATATACCATTTTACGAGCGATACATCAATCTCGAGCTTGATGTTTGACAACGATGACAATAAGCGCGCAACCACCTTATAACACCAGTTTGGAATACCCCGGAAGTATCCATCAATCTACGACCCAAATCTCCCTGGGAGGCAACCCAAGCGAGAAAGGGAATAGCAACGGAGCTAGAGCAACCAACACTGGCAACCCGAGGCTACCCAGAGAGGCCCATCACTCACGCGCGAGACATTATGCAATGCAAGACTCGATACAAGGCAATAAACGAGCGATAGCACAATAATACAAACTAGTGACAACAAACGAGATAACAAGTAATCACAATCAATACTAACATTCATCTAACTTTCCAAGCATAACAAGTAATAATAAGAAACAATAACAACATTTAAACAAGTAACGGCAGTTCAAACACGAAAACAACAAATATCACTATTCAACCCCAACTTACAAGGACAATTACGAGCAAACGAGCTATGGGATTAGAAAACCGATTTCACTACATTCACTCAGGCCCTACAAGGCACGTTTCTATGTCTCTAAACTTCACTTTCTCACCCGAGACCCGAAAGTCCACCTACCGCGTTTGAACTATAGCTATGTTAACCGGTCACTCAATCAACGCCACAACAGCGCCAAAAGTGCTTCCATGCCCTCAATTGCAAAACCCCCAACTCAATTCGAGCACGGTCAACTTTTGGTCAAACGGCCCCTTTACGTTTCTTCGTCTAATTTTCAATTTTAACAAAGGCCGATCCATTTTTATTTCACATTTTAGCTTTCTATCACTAATGGCACCTATCCAAATCAATCAATCGCAATTCGGGTCAAAATCCGAAATTCTAGGGTTTACTATTCATAATTCACTATTCATGTTCTTCCCCAATTTCAATTACGCAGTTTCAACCGTAAAAATTGCTAAATAGCTAACAAGCAATGCTCTACGAACCCTAAGCAAGCTATTTCAAGCAATAACAGGCATTATAACGCGATAAATATCAAATCTGAAAAATTGACTCAAAAATCAAATTCAGATTAAAATGCACAAAAGCGTGAAAACCCTCACAGAGATTGAAGACCAAGACCCGCAAGGACCCGAGCCACGACCCCCGAGCAGTTCCACGCACGATTGTAGAAGAAAAATGCAAGAAAATTCTTTTCTTTTCTTCATGAAATGCTTCGGCCAAGGGGGGGGACATGGGTGGCATTTGTGCATTTGTTTTTGAGTTTATTTTGCTTTGTTTTTAATTTATAAGGTGACAAGGGCAAAATGGTCTTTTGCAAATTCAAACTTTAATTAAATAATAGTCAAATAAGCTTATTTTGATGCCATTAAATCCAATTGAAGTTAAAACAATGCAATTAAATGAAAAACAACTAAAACTAGTTAAATTAAGCTAAAAACATTTTTCACTAAGTCCGAAGAATATTTCTCTAACTCCTATTTTCGAAATTCTACGATCGAACGGTCAATAATCGATCGCTAATAAAGTGATGAGCAATAATATAAAACTTTAATTCTTTGAAAAGTAGAATAGTAGAATAGTTTAAAATTCACTCCGGCTCAGAGTTACTTTTCTCATTTATTTGAAAACCGAGTGATTTTAATGCAAAACAACCAAAACCGATTATTAAAATAATCAAAACAATCAAGGCAATCAATATTCATTTAAAATAATTAATTTAACTATTTCCATAACATTTTAAAGAATTATAAAGTTAATGTTAAGTTACAAATGAACAAATAAATATAAACATGAAATCAAGTGCAATTAAATATTAACACTTAAGATGACACTTAATTAATCACAAAAGAATAATTTCAATTACTACAATTATTAGAAATAGGTAATAATCTTTTAATCAAATAATATAAATCCTTTTCGAATTCTTCTAAAAGAAATAGCAAAACAGTGATAATTAGATGATTTAACTAATGAAACATTTAATCAAATGCAGTCAAGTGCTATTAAATGCATGCCGGGTTCGGGTTATCACATCCTTTCCCCCTTAAAACAATTGCGTCCTCGTAATTCTTCTTCCAATAGGACTCTGCATCATCTAAAATCCAACTCTGATAAATCTTCATCGGTTGCTGAGCAAGATAATATATAAGAATGCTTGTAGGAAATCCCGAATAGAAATTCCAATCAAGAATGCCGAGGAAATACCAACTAAAGACTAAAGCAAAGATACTGCAGATATCATCAATATCACATACTAATGGCAGGAAGAGTACCAAAGGAATACCCTATTTAAGAATCTTCAATAGAAGTCTAACAATTACCAAATAAGAAAGTTAAGAGATAGCCAGAGTAGATGCACCTCATTCAGTACTGACTACCGTAAATAGACCCAGCTGAAAGTTTTGTAAAGGATTATAAAGAAGAATACCAAAGGCCAACATCTAAATAAACTCTTCCAATCACTATGTTCCTACCGCAACATCCTAGTCAAACAGCAAGTATAGATTTCCCTTGAGTGGAAAGGCTGAAGGAGAAGCTGTAAACAATACAAGATAATATGTCCAAGCAGAATTCCAAGTGTAGGATCTTCCAATAAATGCCAATAAGGAAAATACTAGTAAAATGCCCGATAAGAACTAGAAAGAATAACCTAAGTAACATGAGGAAATGAGTCTGATAGGGATTCCAGTTACCAAACCAACTGAGGAATGCCAAAGAAAATACCCGAACAATGCTCCAGTAAGAAAGTACCAAGAATTGCCCAATAAGTAATACTAAATAATTGGCCACTGAGAATCCTAGAGAATGCCATTGAAGAATTTTCAATAAGGAATACCAGTAACACTCCAATAAAGACCGAGACACATATGCCATAGATAATACCATGCAGTAAGTCCAACTGAAAACCCAATAGCCAAGTTTACCAAGAAGTGCCAAAAGAAGTCTCCAAAGAATACCCAGTAAGAACCCAAGAATGCTACCAAGAGCCATCATACAGAAACCCCAAAGAAAGCTATCTTTTTATGATTGCCATTCACAAATAAGAGTCTTAGAAGTATGCCAACAACTGAGCTCCATAAACAAACACCAACTCCCAAATAAGGCTAGTCAAATGCCATTCCTTTCCTGCCAATCCATACACCTTGAAAAGCCAGTGGTGAACCACTTTCTTCAGGGGAGGAAGAAGTCTTTCTTACCATTTCCACGGGACATGTATGAATGCCAAGATATCACATTTATACACATGCCTTAAACTATTATGTAAGCAAGTTTACAAAAGAGTTTACAAAACCATTTGATCATCAAAGTCATTCATATATGACAATCAATTCAAGCACAACATAATCAATTTAAACCACGGCAAAACCAATTCCAGACATTCCAATACACACATTACGAGCAATACTTCAAGCAACTAACAATTCACGAGGTCGATTCAATTCACAATGCCAATTCCGTAGGTCAATTCAATGCACAACTAGACACTTTACTTCACTTAGCACACAATTAACACATAACACATAACTATATCACATAGGAGCACACATTCATGTCAAGACACACAATCTCACATACAAGCATACACTTTCAAGACACACTTAACAAGCACACATTCAAGGATCACTACCCATCAGACCGAGGACCCTGTCCCGGCTTATGAGCTAAACAAGCTCTGATACCACCTGTAATACCCCGATCCCTCTCGAGGCCGGGAGTTCTATCAATCAATTTAAACACAACCCAAACCAAACCCGGACATAATTTTCAGGGAAAACGGACGGAGTCTCCCCTGTTTCTAGGTAAAATGTAAAACCTGCGATAGCATATAAGTGGACCAATACCATGTCCAAACATTCAAAACCACCTCAAGGCCATCCGAGCCTTGGTTCTCAACAACTAAACACAGCATATAAATATACATTTCCAGTTTAAAACTAACCTATCTCTTTACATCTTTTACAAGAACATTCAAGCTTGACATTTAATCTATACTAATCTACTGCACAAAATATGCTATCATACCATTCTCACTCTTTTCTTTAGACAATTACAAACATGCATCGGGTTAACTATACTGCTGAATACAACTAACTTACAATCCACCTCAACTACTTAGCTAGATTAAATTACATTTCTTTTAACAATAAATACATACAACATATGAACATACATCTTTACATCTTTGACAGCTCAAGCCACAAAGCACGCAAGACAACTCCTCAGGCACGAACTAACACATATCCACGAACTTTTCAGCTAACAAGGAATTTCCTGAAATGTGGTGGTGAGGAGTGAGTATACACAACACGTATACTCAGTGAGGGCGAGACAGATATCAAGTTGGAGAGAAAGAAGATCGTGCAATGCAATTAATCACAGTTAAGCAATAAAGACAATAAGGAAACATTCAATACAAACAACAATACTATAAGCAATCAAGAAAGCATTAACACAGCCCTTTAAAGCTATACCACACTCTGAAGGCTGTGGTTCACTCATACGAACAATATACCATTTTACGAGCGATACATCAATCTCGAGCTTGATGTTTGACAACGATGACAATAAGCGCGCAACCACCTTATAACACCAGTTTGGAATACCCCGGAAGTATCCATCAATCTACGACCCAAATCTCCCTGGGAGGCAACCCAAGCGAGAAAGGGAATAGCAACGGAGCTAGAGCAACCAACACTGGCAACCCGAGGCTACCCAGAGAGGCCCATCACTCACGCGCGAGACATTATGCAATGCAAGACTCGATACAAGGCAATAAACGAGCGATAGCACAATAATACAAACTAGTGACAACAAACGAGATAACAAGTAATCACAATCAATACTAACATTCATCTAACTTTCCAAGCATAACAAGTAATAATAAGAAACAATAACAACATTTAAACAAGTAACGGCAGTTCAAACACGAAAACAACAAATATCACTATTCAACCCCAACTTACAAGGACAATTACGAGCAAACGAGCTATGGGATTAGAAAACCGATTTCACTACATTCACTCAGGCCCTACAAGGCACGTTTCTATGTCTCTAAACTTCACTTTCTCACCCGAGACCCGAAAGTCCACCTACCGCGTTTGAACTATAGCTATGTTAACCGGTCACTCAATCAACGCCACAACAGCGCCAAAAGTGCTTCCATGCCCTCAATTGCAAAACCCCCAACTCAATTCGAGCACGGTCAACTTTTGGTCAAACGGCCCCTTTACGTTTCTTCGTCTAATTTTCAATTTTAACAAAGGCCGATCCATTTTTATTTCACATTTTAGCTTTCTATCACTAATGGCACCTATCCAAATCAATCAATCGCAATTCGGGTCGAAATCCGAAATTCTAGGGTTTACTATTCATAATTCACTATTCATGTTCTTCCCCAATTTCAATTACGCAGTTTCAACCGTAAAAATTGCTAAATAGCCAACAAGCAATGCTCTACGAACCCTAAGCAAGCTATTTCAAGCAATAACAGGCATTATAACGCGATAAATATCAAATCTGAAAAATTGACTCAAAAATCAAATTCAGATTAAAATGCACAAAAGCGTGAAAACCCTCACAGAGATTGAAGACCAAGACCCGCAAGGACCCGAGCCACGACCCCCGAGCAGTTCCACGCACGATTGTAGAAGAAAAATGCAAGAAAATTCTTTTCTTTTCTTCATGAAATGCTTCGGCCAAGGGGGGGGACATGGGTGGCATTTGTGCATTTGTTTTTGAGTTTATTTTGCTTTGTTTTTAATTTATAAGGTGACAAGGGCAAAATGGTCTTTTGCAAATTCAAACTTTAATTAAATAATAGTCAAATAAGCTTATTTTGATGCCATTAAATCCAATTGAAGTTAAAACAATGCAATTAAATGAAAAACAACTAAAACTAGTTAAATTAAGCTAAAAACATTTTTCACTAAGTCCGAAGAATATTTCTCTAACTCCTATTTTCGAAATTCTACGATCGAACGGTCAATAATCGATCGCTAATAAAGTGATGAGCAATAATATAAAACTTTAATTCTTTGAAAAGTAGAATAGTAGAATAGTTTAAAATTCACTCCGGCTCAGAGTTACTTTTCTCATTTATTTGAAAACCGAGTGATTTTAATGCAAAACAACCAAAACCGATTATTAAAATAATCAAAACAATCAAGGCAATCAATATTCATTTAAAATAATTAATTTAACTATTTCCATAACATTTTAAAGAATTATAAAGTTAATGTTAAGTTACAAATGAACAAATAAATATAAACATGAAATCAAGTGCAATTAAATATTAACACTTAAGATGACACTTAATTAATCACAAAAGAATAATTTCAATTACTACAATTATTAGAAATAGGTAATAATCTTTTAATCAATTAATATAAATCCTTTTCGAATTCTTCTAAAAGAAATAGCAAAACAGTGGTAACTAGATGATTTAACTAATGAAACATTTAATCAAATGCAGTCAAGTGCTATTAAATGCATGCCGGGTTCGGGTTATCACACCTTAGTCAATCGGTCCACAACAACCCAAACAGAATCACATCCTCTCGGAGATCTAGGAAGATCGGTCACAAGATCCATTGTTATATGCACCCACTTCCATTGCGGAATCGACAACGGTTGTAGAAGCCCGGCTGGCCTCTGATGCTCCACTTTAACCCTCTGACAAGTTAAACACCTGGATATATACCTAGCAATCTCCCTCTTCATATTGTTCCACCAGAAGTGTTGTTTCAAGTCTCTATACATTTTAGTACTGCCCGGGTGAATTGTATATCTTGAATTATGTGCCTCGGACAGAATCTCATTCTTCAAAGTTTGATCTCCAGGAACACACACCCTGTCCCTGAATCTAAAGATACCATATGCATTTAATTTAAACTTCAACTCTCCCCCTTTTGCTTTTTCTTGGATTTTCAAGTTGTAAGGATCAGTCTTCTACGCCTCTTTAATTTGTGCTAGCAATCCCGACTGAATTTGTAGGCTAGCAAATCGAATCCCTACCTCAGTAGCTTCCGGCTTCCATGAACACATTTCCTCCAAAGTCTCCCAATCCTTGATAATTAAACTTGCAATAGTAGCCTTTCGGCTTGAAGCATCAGCAACAACATTTGCCTTACCTGGCACGTAGTTAATAGAACAATTGTAGCCACTTAATAGCTCCAGCCATCTTCGCTGCTTCATATTCAAATCCTTTTGTGAAAATAAATATTTGAGACTCTTGTGGTCAGTAAAAATTTCAAATCTGCTACCCCACAAGTAATGACGCCACTTCTTCAAAGCAAACGCAACTGCAGCTAACTCAAGATCATGTGTAGGGTAATTGACTTCATAAGGTTTCAACTTCCTAGAAGCATAAGCAATCACCTTACCATTCTGCATTAAAACATAGCCCAAACCTTCTTTAGATGCATCACTAAAGACAACAAAGTTTTCTATACCCTCAGGTAAAGCTAGTATAAGGGTTGTAGTTAGTCTCTTCTTCAATTCTTGAAAACTGGATTCACATTTAGCATCCCAGTTGTAAGTAACTTTCTTTTGAGTCAACTGGCTTAAAGGCCCAGAAATTTTGGAAAAGTCTTTAACAAACCTCCGATAGTAACCTGCCAACCCCAGAAAACTCCGAATCTCTTACACCGTTTTAGGTCTCTTCCAAGATGAAACAACTTCAATCTTAGCTGGGTCTACTGAAATTCCTTGATCTGAAATGATATGGGCTAGAAAAGATATTTGATTCAACTAGAACTCACACTTGCTGAATTTAGCAAGAAGCTTGTTTTCTTGCAAAGTCTGTAGCACAATCTTCAAATGTTGTTCATGTTTAGCCTCATTCTTAGAGTACACTAATATGTCGTCAATAAAGATTACGACAAATTGATCTAGATAAGGTCAAAAAACCCTCTGCATTAAGTCCGTGAATGCGGCTGGTGCATTCGTCAATCCAAACGGTAACACAACAAATTCATAGTGGCCATATCTAGTCCTAAATGCCGTCTTTGGTATATCGTCACTCCGAATTCTGAGTTGATAGTAACCCTGACTCAAATCAAATTTGGAGTAAACACTCGCACCCTGCAACTGGTCAAACAATTCTTCAATCAACAGCAAGGGGTATTTGTTCTTAATCGTGACTTGATTAAGTCCCCTATAATCAATACATAACCGTAGCGTGCCATCTTTCTTTCTCACAAACAACACAGGCGCACCCCACGGTGAAGAACTAGGTTGTATAAACCCTTTCTCAAGCAAGTTCTGAAGCTGAATTTTTAATTCCTGAAGTTCAGTCGATGCCATTCTATAAGGACTTCTAGAAATTGGCGCAGTGCCTGGCATAAGGTCAATCACAAATTCAATCTCCCTATCCGGTGGTAAACCCGGTAATTCCTCGGGAAATACACCAGGGAAGTCTTTAACAATTGGAACCTCATTCAAATTCAACTTATCAGTAGGTTGATTGATCAGATAAGCTAAATAAGCTTCACAACCCTTATTCAACAACTTAGAAGCCTTGATCGATGATAAAAGAGGTATTCGGGCAGCCTTGCAGTTCCCAACAATCTCTAGTACCGGTAGGTCAGGAATCTGAAGATAAACAATTTTTGTTCTACAATCCAACTGAGCATAGTACTTCCCCAACCAATCCATTCCCAAAATGATTTCAAAGTCACGGAAGGGCAATATAATTAAATCAGCAGGAAATTTACGGTTCTCAATGCATATATCACAAGATTTGCAAATAGACTCAGTAACAAATTTCGCACCCAAAGGCGTACTAACTTCAACTTCATGCGGCAGTTTATCAATGCAAACATTCACAGATCGTGCACATGCAGGAGTTATAAACGAATGTGTAGCTCCGGGATCAATCAAAACTTTAACTGGCTGAGTATTGAGAAGAAAGGTACCTTCCACTATTGCAGTAGTATCGAGCAGCTCCTCCGCATCCAGTACAAAGACCCTAGCCTGTACCCTCTGTGCTGGACCTGCACCTGCAGCCCTATTCTGCACACCCTGGCCTCCAGTACGACCCTAAACATTCTTATACTTAGGGCAATCTTTCACCCTATGGTCATCACTCCCACAACCGGTGCACTTACCACTCTTCCTCCAACAATTAGCCTCAACGTGCCCCGATCGATTACAAAAGTTACACTGCTGATTTTGTCTTACAACAGTGTTTCCCGTAGGTGCGGGGGCTCTGGCAGTAGTAGGAACTGTACCTCCCTGCTGGGGTCTAGTCACAGCTGGCCTCCCCTGAATCTGATACTGAGGCTGATACGGACGTTGCTGAGGAACCTGCGCAGAAGTCTGATACTACCTCGGCTGACTCTGGCTGCTCTGGCCCAAGTATTGTCTCTTACTCGGCTGGCTGCTCTCAGCTATCATCTCAGCCTTCCGTTTCTCAAACTTCGAGGTTGCTTGGAATGCCTCGGGAAAAGTAGTATAGGTCTGCCCAGTCAAATGCAGCTGTATATCCATTCTCAGCCCACGAACAAACCTATGAATCATCCTCCTAGCTGGCCGAACCAGCTCGAGCATATACCTCGACAAGCTAACAAATCTAGCATCATACTGTGCAACAGTCATGTTTCCCAGCTTCAGGGCCACAAACTCGTCTTCCGGCCTTTCCCTAGCCATCTCGGGAATATACTTGTCCCGAAACTCACTCACGAAATCATCCCATAAATGCGGAACATCCTCACAATCCCACCTCAATCTGACAGTGTTCCACCACTGCTCTGTATCGCCCTTAAACAGAAATGCCGCATAATCTATTCTTGCCTCATCAGTGTACCTCAAAGCAGCGAAAATTTTCTCAACACGGTTAATCCATCTCTCGGCTGCCTCATCATCTGGCTCTCCAAAGAACTTACCCGGCTCGTGCATCAAGAATTTCTCCAGCTGATTATTCTCAGCCCTAGGCCCCTGTCCACCAGGATTGGCTTGATTTCCTTGGGGATTATTATTCCTGTCCTACCTCTGCTCATGCAGTACCTATGTAATCCGGTCAACTGCGGTGGTCATAGTAGCCATAAACTGTTCAGGCAACGGTTGCTGACCCTGTTCTGCTGCCTCTTCATCTGCCCCTTGACCTTGAGTACCACGATGTGGCGGCATAGTAACAACTTACAATAGCTGGCAGCATATAAAAGCAGTTTATAGACAGAAATATAGCACATAAGATTAGATAACACTCAAGTCAATAACAATCAAATATCCTATCACACAATTCACATAACACAAGATTGACATACCAACCATTTCACTTGAACACATAAGCACTCAAGTTCACATAGTCATGCTATAACACTTTTCCACTTAACAATCATACATTAACACTTTAGCATTTTAGACCTTTACCCCACAGACCGAGAAACATATCCCGACTCATGCAAGACTATCATGCTCTGATACCACCTAAAGATGTCAAGCCCCGACCCGACCCCGCAAAAGGCCAAGCCCGGACCCGACACACGGACGGAGTCTCCTCTGTATCGTGGACGATCCAAAACCCTACATTCAATATAATACTTGCGAATTCCATAATAAACATTTGAAACAAGCCAACCTTCTTTTAAAACTTACATCTTCTTATTAACCAACTTGCAATCCAAAATGCCATGCATACTACACAAGTATTTATGCCACTAAACAGTTAACCATTGGTAGGCAATTCTTTACTAGTCATAAGAGTATAACTTTACAACTTTACAATCTTTAAACCTTTACAACAAAAGACCATAAAGGCCTCAAAATAGAACTACATACAAGGCTACAAGCCTCAAAATAAAGCGACGACCAAGCATTAAACACATCAAGCATGGCTCACACAAAAGTCTGGCAACCAACCACCAGCTAAGCAATGAAATGCTATCAAGGAAACACCTCCACTTGCTCCTCCTCCTCAATTACCTCAATAGGGTCCGCTTCAACTACTCTTGTAAAATATAGTATAGAAAGGAATGAGCAAAAACTATTGCTCAGCGAGGGTTATTGGTCTCAAGGATGGAGATGAGAGGAGAATGCAATGCAAATAGTCAAGCAATTCATTCAATTATTTTGACGCCCGAGATTTAGCCATGCATTCAATTACTGTTGCATCCCTTGTTTGCGCATTTACTTCTGTACTTTACTAACTGACTTCTGTAGTTACTATTCACTCCATTTTCGAACTACATTCTATTACTGAATTAACATTTTTATTAAATCATATTAATTGTTAAAGGAGTGGGAAAAATGTGCAATTGAACTAGAAGCGATAGGAGTGCTCGTTTAGAAAATGATTTTTGTAGTTCAATGAATAGTGTTACGTAACATAACTTAGAGATTTAATTAGCTAGTCTATGTTTCACACCTTAGGCTCGTTTTAAAGTTAACAACGCTCATTTTAGTAACCCAATTAATCACCCAACTTAGCCATTTAGTATATCTACTCAACACATGACCATTTAGCTCATAAATATAAAAAAAAAAAAAAGCAAATGCTGAAAAATCACTGTAGCAAATCCGAGAATAGTATAGGATGAGAATGAGAGGATTTTGCTCATCAAATCTTTAAGCCAAGCCTCTCCAAGCCTTGAGCAACTAGTGTAGGGTGTGTGCAAGGTTCCTAGGTGCTCCTACGCGCTTTGGTGAGGGATTTCACGGCTTGTTTTTGCATTTCTAAATAGTTGTCAATTTCTTGATTTGTTGAAAATATGATCCAATGCCATTGTATTTGTTATCTATGCTATTATACCATGTATATGAATGCTAGAGAACATATTTGAGCCATCGTTTCGCAATTTAAACGGTTAGAATCGTTAGTTTGATTTTTAGGGTGAATAGTGACGTTTTTCTAGGGTTTTGCGTAATTGCTCGAATTAGCTTGATTTAATGCTTCTAATAGATGCCTTAGGTGCTAGTGAAGGTAACCTAATAGCCCCGTGCACTTGCATTGTCCTTAAATCGCTTAAAAATGGAAAATAGCCGACTTTAATTTGGGGCTTTCGAGGTTAATGCGAATCCGGGTGGATTCGGGCTTCAATTCTAGTATCCTTAGGCTACCTAGGTGCTATAGAAGCCTTGATATCCCTTGTTTGAAGCCCGGACATTGTATGTGTAGTTTAAAGCCATAAGAGGGAATTTGGGACTTTCGGGGTAATCGCGGGCCTTTGAATGAGTTAGAGGATTGAGAGGGTACCTTGGGGGTTAGTTAAAAGGTTGGGAGAGTTTCCTTTGAAAATGGAATCATTAACCTTGGTTTGGAAGAAAAATAGTTTGAAAAACAAAGGGGTTTATGTGCTAATTCGGTTGTCTCACACTTCTAAACCCATGGTATGACTTCTTGAGTGTTTATATGTGATTTCAAGTTGATTTGGAGCTTTTGGTATGATTCTATGCTTATTTTGTAAATGTCCCTTTGTAAAACTGCTTATTAGCTTATATAATTGCTTATATTCTAACTGCCTCGAGGTCAACCTACTTTGTTGATCCTCCTATGTGTTAATGCTTATATTATTGCTATTAACTTGCCATTGTTAAGTGCATTGCATAGTGGTTGCGCAACCATAGTGTCAAGGGCGGATGTGTTGAATATCGGTTGGGCGGCAGAGGGCTTGCCGCTGGATATTCAAACTCCGTGCCCTAGTCCCTCATTCGCCTGGTCCGGAGATTGCCAGGGAATGTTGGGTCGTAGGATTATCGGGGTACATCCGGAGTACACCCACTGGAATGTTTGGGGTTATGCCGGCTTATTGTGATCGTGATCGTGGTTCGTGGATCATGAATGAAGACCAGTGAAGATTGGTGTATAGGGGTTATGAGAAATGTATCCTTTCAAATATGTGGTTATTTAAGCTATCTTTGTTTCTTGATTTGCTCAATTGTTATTGTTGTTAACTGTATTACTTGTCGCATTACACGCCCCGGGACCTTATCCCTCACTGGGCAACAGTGGTTGCTCATACCTCGCTAACATGTTTCAGGTGGCGCAGTTGGAGGAGTTGTATTAGTTGTTGTGTCTAGTTGCTTGAGGTGGACTTGTTCTTGTTGATGAGAGTAGGACTTGTTTTCTTTACTTTATGTTCTATTTTTTAGCCTAAGTGATATGTGTATATTATATAGTTTGCAAATTGAGGGATAGATGTTGTAGTGGTAGATTTAGAACCATGGCATGTAATAACTTATATTTCTACTATTAGCTTCTTCTCATGCTTGAGAGTGAATGACTGGTTGTTTTCAATTTCTAAGAATACTTAAAAGCTATCATGGAGTGGCATGATAAGCGGTTTTGTAAAGAAGTTAAGTTATAAATGCATGCTTGTCTGTATCTAAACTCTTTGTATGTCTTAAGGCTCGGATGGCCTTAAAGCTAAGATCTTTAGTTATAAATGAATGTCTTGTTATGTTGTGGCTTTATTGAGTGTTTATAGGTTTTCAGAATGTCCACGGTACAGGGGAGACTCTGTCCGTGTGTCGGGTCCGGACTTAACCATTAGGAAAAATTTTGTGACCGGGCTTGGTATTGGGTTGAGAATAGCATGGTCATTAGAGCCTCCGGTCTCGGGAGGGATCGGGGCGTTACAATTATCATATAGAGATACAAACAAAGCCAACAATAAACAAGACAAACATTAAAACTATAAACACTCATTCAAAGGATACGATTCACTATCCACGAGCAACTATCAATCACGAAGTCGATGACAACGCGCCGGCCTAAACCACCTTATAACTTCAGTTTAGAATACCCCGGAAGTATCCATTAATTCTACGACTCAAATCTCCGTAGGAGGCAACCCAAGTGAGAAAGGGAATAGGACACGGAGCTAGGGCAACCGACACTGGCAACCCGAGGCTACCCAGAGAGGCCCATCACTCCGCCCCTGACTCTATGAATGCAATACAATATACAATGCAACAATCGAGCAATAAAACCACATGTGGGAGAATAACAAAGTAGGTTACTCTCGCATGCAATAGCAACAATTGATAAACAATTCAATCAGAATCAATTCTAACAAGCATATCAAGCAACATTAAGCATTCTATAGGCATAACATTAAGAAAACAAACAAAATCACAAAATGACCCCGACTTTCCAAACACTACTACTTTCAAACGAGCCACGAGTTTTGAAAAACGACTTCACCAATCCTCCTAGGTCACCATAAGGCACGTCTAAAGACCCCAAAACCCTACTTTACCCTAAAATTCACGCAAAGCCCCGATTTCCCCATTTGCTCATTTGAACTACAACTATCCTAACCAAACACCCAACTGACACCATAATTGCACCAAAAGTGCTTCCATGGCCTCCCGAGACAATGTCATCACGCAAAACGAGAAAACACTAAACTCAACCTAAACGACCCCGACTTTCACCAATGCATTTTTCTCATTTTTTCCATTACACAATCCAAACAAATCATGCATTTTGGCATTCTAGCATATCTACAATCTTTTCACATCAACAGAATGCATAACGGAACAACTTCTACGTTTCGAGGGTTTACTATTCATAATTTACTATTCAACTAACAATTTAAATTACAATCTCAATATTCAACCGCAAAAAATGTTAAAAAGCTATAAATACATGTTCTACAATTGTCAAGGAACATTCTTTAAGCATTAAAACGATTAAAACAACAAACTATGGGTAAAACCCAAAAATCATAAAGTTGATATATATGTTATTCAAATGTGCAAATAATGTGCTTCCCTCACCATAGACACTCCTAGTCGCTAGGAAAACCACGCTGGATGCCCCGGTAACAACCCCGCACAAGCTCACGCGAAGATTGGAAGTTTGGAAGGTTGAATTTTTTTTTTCTCTTCAAAGCTTCGGCCTGCTCCTTTTCTATTTCAGCTTTGTTTTTTTTTTTTTTGCAATGTTTTAAGCTTATAAGATGACAAGCTTTGGTCAATGGTCAAACCCCTTGGTCAAACTAACTTAAGTTGGCCAAATTGCCTATTTTTATGCATTTTAAAGCTAAAATACCCAACACCAAATTAATTCTAGTTAACAACAAGTAAAATATTAAATTTAAGGCACCAAAATACTAGTTTCACTATTTGTTAAGGACTAGAAGACACCCTTTAACTATCGCTCTCGAAATGCAATGCACCTTATGACAATAAAGAAGCAACAATTTCATTTCAAAGAATTTAAGAAAATATAATTTTCAAAATAATAAACAAGAAAATTCCACATTCCGGGCTCGGGTATTACAACTTTAAGCTGGGAAATACTGATGTGGGTTCCAAGGCCTTCTTCTGAACCAATACTAGCCTCGCTTTCTAAGCTAGGATCTACTTCTCAGCTTGCCTTATTATTAGAGAAAGGGGCAGGGGCTAGCGTTGTTCTCTAATCTTGATAATTGAGTGAAAAAGTCCCGGTAAGAGCCATCTAACACAATGAAACCATGTTGCATCGGTGTTTTCAGGGCCTTCTAGGCCTATAAGATTAGGCCAGGTTCGTAGACTGGGTACATAGAAAGGGGGGAAAGGATGCTAACAAGTACTAAAAAAAGACTTTCTAGAAGGAATTATTATCACTTAGCGCTTGTGCTAAGGAGTTAGGGCTTTAGTTTTCTTGTTGCTCTTCCCGCTGCAGTTGGTGGAGAAGCATTGAGCAAGGCAAGGAGTCGAGACAGTGTTAGCTACAATCTCTGCCCTCTTCATATCCTAGTCAAGTTGTCTAGTTGGCCTGCTAGGAACCATGGGAATGAATCTTTATATAATCACATTGACCTATTAGAAGCAGCCTTTGAGGAAGCTATACCATCGGTTACAAAGGAAGGAGGGACGAACCTGCACCAACAAGAGATCTCTTTCTTGTTCCTATGCCGGACCAGCCAACAAAGGAATCAATGAAGTACATGATCCTAGATCCGGATATTCAACACCATCTGCCATCTCACCTTTCTGATTATTATTATCAAGAACATTGGCTTCTTCCTCATTTATAACAGCATCAACTCATTGTACTTCATGGTCATCCAAAATAGGCGCAACCGAAAACCTCCCAATCACACGTTGTTCTTGATTTTTTGTTTTGATTTGTTTGTGTGACTGGTTTTACACTCTCAGCAGCTTTCAAAGTCTTACCCTAGCCTACAACTACTTTTTCCTTGGCTCCATTAGGGTGTGTAGTATCATCCTGCAAAGGTTCTTTTCCTTTATTTAGAACAGGTCTGGCTTTGCATTCATCTAGGCTGTGGCCTCTCATACAACAGAAGGAGCAAGACTTCGGGGGATTCTCATAAATGATTCATTGTCAGCACCCAAACTTTCCCATTCCCAGCCAAGATTGGGCATATTTTTCAAGAGATCAACCAATACGCATACTCTAACAACACTAGGCCTTGTAAGATTTCTGATTGGGGCTTCTATTGTAAGAACTCAGCCAGAACCTCAATACTGTGTAGTACCCGCAGATTTATTACACGACGTCATTTGGTCTAGTTTAGTGATAGAGGTAGGGCAGCTTGATCAGGAGGGGACCAGATATTAATGTGACAAAAGCCTTGTGTCGCAGAATGAATCGAGACTCCTTCTATACCTATTTTCCTCGGAGATAGACACATTCTTGTACTAATACAAAGAAGGCATATTCGGGGCCAAAAAGATAACTTCTACTTATTGGGACCCTACTAGGGCAGGCCTCACTCTATTTAGATTTATGCCTGGCCGCAGAAAGAGCGAACTAGTCTCTTAGACAATTAGTAAGGCACCCTACACTTTCCTGTAGGAACAACAAATAGCCGACTACTCTGTTACACAATCTTATGGTATATCTGGTTTATTTCCTTTATCCTTGTATCGCTTAACTCCAGCAACATCAACTCATCCCCTACCCAACTCTTACACAATCAATTATGGAGGACTCGGATAGGTCCCCATCTTCTGTATATTCTAAGTAACTTGGAGATAGAGCTAGCATTGGACCACAACCTTTACTTTACTTGACAAAACTAACCTTACATAGATTTCTTGCAAGAAATGGGCCGATACAAGACATTTCTACACAAGAGAAAGCCCAAGAGAGTAGATTTGCACGTGGAAGAAATCCATATAATAGTATGGCATAATCTATGATTCAGAGACTCAAAAAATGACCAGACTATAGAGCACTTATCTCACCTTGAAATAAAGGAAGGTGGGCAAAAACAGAAATCCTAACAAAACCAAATGCACGCCTACTCTCTTATTTAGAACCAGCAAGGCGCTTTGCTCAGTCGGAGATAGAAGGCTACTTTCCTGCCCTGAGAGAAGGTATCGGAGACAAAGACTCAAAAAAAGCCTTTCTTTGTCCCACTTCTGAAATCTAGTATAAATCTCCCCCTCTCCATGAGTGGAAATGCACTTGATATGTCCATCCTCATACATTATTCTAGTAAGGCAGCGCTTTTAGTATGATGTTGCGGTACATTCTTCCTAGACAGGTTTTCATACCTTAGATGCCCTTATGTTCTTACTAGTACTTGATTTGACATGATAGGCCTCACACTAACGAGTCTTCGGCTATAGAGAAGGCCCTATGAAGTAAATAGATGGACTAAGATATGATCAGAGGATGCTTCTGGTTCATGCCACATAATGGATAGGAAAAAAGAGCTTACTCATCGATGATAGGGATCGGACCCTTTCCCAAACTATAGATAACACGGAACAACCAGCTTACGATCAAGGGGGAGCGGTATTCTCAGGCTACCCCTGCCTTTTGGTTAAGCGTACCAGTAGCTATAATACCTGAGCCCGGAATGTGAATTTTCTTTGTTTATTATTTTGAAAATTATATTTCCTTAAATTCTTTGTGAATTAACTGTTACTTTCTCGCCGACGCAACGTGCATTGCATTTAAGGAGCGATAGCTAGATAACGAGTTCCAGTCCTCAGTAAATAGTGAAACTAGTATTTAGACGACTTAAATTTTATATTTTAATTGTTGCTAACTTTAATTGAACTTACCTTAGCTGAAACGGCTTTAAAACGCGCGAAATAGGGCCCTTTGACCAAGTTTTTAAGTAGTTTGACTTAGCCCTTTGACCCTTTGACCATTTGACCCTTAAATAAGTTAAAACTAAGCAAAATAAAATAAAAACAGCAGCAAAACCAGCAGCAGGTCGTGAGCTTCCTTAGAGAAAAAAAAAACCTTTCACCTACCAAACGATCAATCTTTGCGTGTGCTCGTGCGGGGTGATTTTTGAGGCAACCAACGTTGTTTTCCTAGCGACTAGGAGTACCTAAGGTGAGGGAAGCATGTTATTTGCGCATTTATACGTTGAGTTAGTTAACTTTGTCAATTTTTAGATTTATCCGTAGATCGTTATTTAAAGCGATTTGATGCTTCTAGAATGTTCCTTAGCATTTGTAGAACATGTATTTATAGTTTTGTAACATTTTCTGTGGTTAAATGTTGTGATTGCAACTTGAATTGTGGAATGAATAGTGTTTTATGAATAGTAAAACCTTGAAACGTTGAAGTTGCGCTGTTATGCTTTCCGTTGATGTAGAAACGTGCTAGGTATGCTAGAATGCTAAAATGTGTGGTTTGTTTGGGTTGCGTAGAGGAAAAAATGAGAATTAAGCCTTTGGAAAAGTCGGGGTCGTTTAGGTCGACTTTGACGTTTTCTCATTTTGCGTGTTGGCATTGCTTCGGGAAGCCATGGAAGCACTTTTGGTGCGATTATGGCATTGGTTGGGTGGTTGGGTGTTGTAGTTGTAGTTCAAACGAGAAAGGGGGAAATCGGGGCTTTTCGCGAGTTCTAGGGTAAAGTAAGGTTTCGGGGTCTTTAGACGTGCCTTATGGTGACCTAGGAGGGTTGGCGAAGTCGGTTTCCAGAACTCGTGGCTCGTTTGGAAATGGTAGCATTTTGATAGTTGGGGCCGATTTGTGTTTTTGTGTGTTTACTTGTCTTTATGCTTATAGAATGCTTAGAATTACTTGAATTACTTGTTTGAGTTGTTTTGGATTGAATTGCTTATCAAATTGCTGCTATTGCGTGCGAGAGTAACCTACTTTGTTATTCTCCCATGTGTGGCTTTATCGCTTGTTTATCGCTTGTTTATTGTCTTGTATCGAGTCTTGCATTGCATAGTATCTCGCGCGTGAGTGATGGGCCTCTCTGGGTAGCCTTGGGTTGCCAGTGTTGGTTGCTCTAGCTCCGCTGCTATTCCCTTTCTCGCCTGGGTTGCCTCCCAAGGATATTTGGGTGGGAGGAGTGAGGGATACTTCCGGGGTATTCCAAACTGGTGTTATAAGGTTGTTTGGGCCGGCGCGTCATCATCGAATTCGTGTTTGAAAGTTGCTCGTGAAATGAGTATCGTATCCTTTGAATGAGTGTTTGCAGCTTTAAATACTTGCCTTGCTTTATTGTTGGCTTTGGAGGTAACTTATATGATTTGTATGTATTGTTTGGCTAATTGCATTGCATACTCCACTCATCTCCATCCTTGAGACCAATTGCCCTCGCTGAGCAATAGTTTTTGCTCATTCCTTTCTATACCATGTTTTTACAGGAGTAGTTGAAGCAGACCCTCTAGAGGTAAGTGAGGAGGAGGAGCAGGTAGAGGTGTTTCCGTGATGGCACTTCCCTGCTTTGCTGGTGGTTGGTTACCAGTTTTGTGCAAACCTTGTTGTTATGTATATTGCGTGAAGGACGCTTAATTTTGAGGCTTGTAGCCTTGTATATATATTTTCTAGTTGAGACCTTTAATGGTCTTATGTTGTAATGGTTTAAAGTTTGTAAAATTGTAAACTTATACTCGGATGACTAGTGAAGAAATGCATACTAATAGCTAATGGTTTAGTGGCATGAATACTTGTGTAGTATGCATGGCATTTTTGGCTTGGGAAGTTGGATAATAGGAAATGTATGTTTTACAGAAAGTTGGCTTGTTTTGATTATTTTATGGCTTTCGCAAGTATTATATTGTTTTTAGGGTTTTCAGATCGTCCGCGGTACAGAGGAGACTCCGTCCGTGTGTCGGGTCCGGGCTTGGCCTTTTGCGGGGTCGGGTCGGGGCGTGACATCTTTAGGTGGTATCAGAGCATGATAGTCTTACATGAGCCGGGATATGATTCTCGGTCTGTGGGGTAAAAGTCTAAAATGCTAAAGTGTTTATGTATGATTGCTAAGTGAAAAGAAAATGTTCTAGCATGACTTTGTGAACTTGGAATGTTTATGTGTTTAAGTGAAATAGTTTGGCAAGTTAAACTTGTCTTATGTGAATTGTGTGATAGAATGTTGGATTGTTATTGATTTGAGTGTTATCTAATCTTATGTGTTATATTTCTGTCTATAAACTGCTTTTAAATGTTGCCAGCTATTGTGAGTTGCTACTATGCCGCCACGTCGTGGTACTCAAGGTATAGGATCAGATGAAGAGGCAGTAGAACAGGGTCAGCAGCCGTTGCCTGAGCAGTTTATGGCTACCATGACTACTACAGTAGACCGGATTACACAGGTACTACATGAGCAGAGGCAGGACCGGATTAATCCCCAGGGTAATCAAGGTAATCCTGGTGGACAGGGGTACAGAGTTGAGAATAACCAGCTAGAGAAATTTCTGAGGCACGAGCCGGGAAAGTTCTTTGGAGAGCCTGATGATGAGGCGGCCGAGAGATGGATTAATCGAGTTGAGAAAATTTTCACTGCTTTGAGGTATACCGATGAGGCAAGAATAGATTATGCATCAATTTTATTTGAGGGTGATGCAGAACAGTGGTGGAATACTGTTAGACTGAGGTGGGATTGTGAGGATGTTCCACATTTATGGGATGATTTTGTAAGTGAGTTCTGGGATAAATATATTCCCGAGATGGCTATGGAGAGACGGGAAGATGAGTTTGTGGCCCTGAAGCAGGGAAATATGACTGTTGCACAATATGAGGCTAGGTTTGTTAGCCTGTCGAGGTATATGCCCGAGTTGGTACGGCCAGCTAGGAGGATGAGACGTAGGTTTGGCCGTGGGTTGAGAATGGACATACAGTTGCATTTGACTGGACAGACCTACACTACTTTTCCCGAGGCATTTCAGGCAGCCTCGAAGTTTGAAAAACGGAAGGCTGAGATGTTAGCTGAGAGCAGTCAGCCGAGTAAGAAGTAGTTTTTGGGCCAGAGTAGCCAGAGTCAGCCGAGGCAGTATCAGGCTTCTGCACAGGGTCCTCAGGAGCGTCCGTATCAGCCACAGCAGCAGATTCAGGCTAGACCAGCTGTGACCAGACCTCAGCAGGGAGGTACAGTTCCTACCCCTGCCAGAGCCCCAGCACCTACAGGAAACACTGCGGTTAGGCAAAATCAGCAGTGTGATTATTGTAATCGACCAGGGCATATTGAGGCTAACTGCTGGAGGAAGAGTGGAAAATGTACGGGTTGTGGCAGTGATGAGCATAGGGTGAGGGATTGCCCTAAATATAATAATGTTCAGGGCCGTGGTGGAGGCCGAGGTGTTCAGAATAGGGCTGCAGGTGCACGACCAACACAGAGAGTACAGGCTAGGGTCTTTGCACTGGATGCAGAGGAGCTGCCCGATAATACAGCTATAGTGGAAGGTACCTTTCTTCTTAATACTCAGCCAGTTAAAGTTTTGATTGATCCTGGAGCTACACATTTGTTTATAACTCCTGCATGTGCACGATCTGTGAATGTTTGCATTGATAATTTGCCTCATGAAGTTGAAGTTAGTACTCCTTTGGGTGCAAAATTTGTTGCTGAGTCTATTTGCAAATCTTGTGATATATGTATAGAGAACCGTAAATTTCCTGCTGATTTAATTATATTACCATTCCGTGACTTTGAAATCATTTTGGGAATGGACTGGTTGGGAAAGTATTATGCACAGTTGGATTGTAGAACAAAGATCGTTTATCTTAAGGTTCCTGACCTACCGGTACTAGAGATTGTTGGGAACTGCAGGGCTGCCCGCATTCCACTTTTATCAGCGATCAAGACTTCTAAGTTGTTGAATAGGGGTTGTGAAGCTTACTTAGCCTATTTGATCAATCAGCCTGCTGATAAGTTGAGTCTGAATGAGGTTCCGATTGTTAGAGACTTCCCTGGTGTATTTCCCGAAGAATTACCGGGTTTACCACCGGATAGGGAGATTGAGTTCGTGATTGATCTTGTACCAGGCACTGCGCCAATTTCTAGGAGTCCTTATAGGATGGCATCGGCTGAACTTCAGGAGTTAAAAATTCAGCTTCAGAACTTGCTTGAGAAAGGGTTTATACAACCTAGTTCTTCGCCGTGGGGTGCACCTGTGTTGTTTGTGAGAAAGAAAGATGGCACGCTACGGTTATGCATTGATTACAGGGGACTTAATCAAGTCACAATTAAGAACAAATACCCCTTGCCGTTGATTGAAGAATTGTTTGACCAGTTGCAGGGTGCGAGTGTTTACTCCAAATTTGACTTGAGGCAGGGTTACTATCAACTTAGAATTCGGAGTGACGATATACCAAAGATGGCATTCAGGACTAGATATGGCCACTATGAGTTTGTTGTTTTGCCGTTTGGTTTGACGAATGCACCAGCCGCATTCATGGACTTGATGCAGAGGGTTTTTCGGCCTTACCTTGATCAGTTTGTCGTGATCTTCATTGACGACATTTTAGTGTATTCGAAGAACGAGGCTGAACATGAGCAAAACTTGAGGATTGTGCTTCAGACTTTGCAGGAAAACAAGTTTTTTGCTAAATTCAGCAAGTGTGAGTTCTGGTTGAACCAGATATCTTTTCTAGGCCATATCATTTCAGATCTAGGAATTTCTGTGGATCCACCTAAGATTGAAGTTGTCTCTGCTTGGAAAAGACCTGAGACGGTGCCAGAGATTCGGAGTTTTCTTGGATTGGCTGGTTACTACCGGAGATTTGTTAAAGACTTTTCTAAAATTTCTGGACCTTTGAGCCAGTTGACTCGGAAGAAAGTTGCTTACAACTGGGATGCTAAATGTGAATCCAGTTTCCAAGAATTGAAGAAGAGACTAACTACAGCTCCTATACTAGCTTTACCCGAGGGAACAGAGAACTTTGTTGTCTACAGTGATGCATCTAAAGAAGGATTGGGCTATGTTTTAATGCAGAATGGTAAGGTGATTGCCTATGCTTCTAGGAAATTGAAACCTTATGAAGTCAATTACCCTACACATGATCTTGAGTTAGCTGCAGTTGTGTTTGCTTTGAAGAAGTGGCGTCACTACTTGTGGGGTTGTAGATTTGAAATATTTACCGACCACAAGAGTCTCAAGTATTTGTTTTCACAGAAGGATCTAAATATGAGGCAGCGGAGATGGCTAGAGCTATTGGGTGGTTATAACTGTTCTATTAACTATGTGCCAGGTAAGGCAAATGTTGTTGCTGATGCTTTGAGCCGAAAGGCTACTGTTGCAAGCTTGATTATCAAGGACTGGGAGACTTTGGAAGAAATTTGTTCATGGAAACCAGAAGCTACTGAGGTAGGGATTCGGTTTGCTAGTTTACAGATTCAGTCAGGATTGCTAGCATAGATCAAAGAGGCTCAGAAGACTGATCCTCACATCTTGAAGATCCAAGAAAAAGCTAAAGGGGGAGAGTCGGAGTTTAAATTACATGCAGATGGCATCTTCAGATTCAGGGACAGAGTATGTGTTCCTAGTGATCCGACTTTGAAGAATGAGATCCTGTCCGAGGCACATAATTCGAGGTATACGATTCACCCGGGCAGTACTAAGATGTATAGAGATTTGAAGCAACACTTATGGTGGAACAATATGAAGAGGGAGATTGCTGGGTATGTATCCAGATGTTTGACTTGTCAGAGGGTTAAAGTTGAGAATCAGAGGCTAGCCGGACTTCTACAGCCGTTGTCGATTCCGCAATGGAAGTGGGTACATATAACAATGGACCTTGTGACCGATCTTCCTAGATCTCCGAGAGGATGTGATTCTGTTTGGGTTGTTGTGGACCGCTTGACTAAAGTTACACATTTTATTCCCGTGAACAAACAGGATAGCCTTGATAAGCTAGCTGAGCTTTATGTTGCTAATATTGTGAGATTGCATGGAGTACCACAGAGTATAGTGTCAGATAGGGATCCTAGATTCAGATCTCGTTTTTGGTAGAAGTTGCAAGAGGCCATGGGAACTAAGTTAAGCTTCAGTACTGCATATCATCCGCAAAGTGATGGCCAGTCTGAGAGAACCATCAGGATCTTGGAAGACATGCTTCGGGCATGTGTGCTTGACTTTGGAAAGAATTGGGATAAGTTTTTGCCTTTAGCGGAGTTCGCCTACAACAATAGTTATCAATCTACTATAGGTATGGCTCCCTACGAGGCGTTGTATGGTCAGAAATGCAGATCCCCATTATATTGGGAAGAGGTTGGGGAGATGAGAACAGTTGATCCGACTGTGTTACCTGAGATGATTAAGATGGTAGATAATGTTCACCTTATTCGCCAGCGTATGCTTACAGTTCAGAGTCGTCAGAAGAGTTATGCGGATAAGCACCGTCGAGATCTTAATTTTGATTTGGGAGATTGGGTGTTTCTTAAGATTTCTCCACGGAAGGGATTGATTCGGCACGGTAAGAGTGGGAAGCTTAGTCCCAGGTATATGGGTCCGTATGAGATCACCGAAAAGGTAGGTCCTTTGGCTTATCGATTAGCTTTGCCTCCGAGCTTGTCGAGACTGCATGATGTGTTCCATGTGTCTATGTTGAAGAAGTATCATCCAGACCCTTCACATGTACTTGAACCAGAGCCTTTGCAGATTGAAGAGAAGTTGTCTTATGAAGAGAAACCGATTAGAATTGTGGATCGGAAGATTCAGGAGCTTCACAGGAAGAGGATTCCGTTAGTAAAGGTTCTGTGGAATCATCATGGGTTTGAAGAAGCGACTTGGGAAAGAGAGGACCAAGTTGGGGATCAGTATCCGGAGTTGTTTGTTGACCAGGTAAGAATTGCGTGGGCGCAATTGTTTTAAGGGGGAGAGGGTGTAATACCCGAGCCCGGAATGTGAATTTTCTTTGTTTATTATTTTGAAAATTATATTTCCTTAAATTCTTTGTGAATTAACTGTTACTTTCTCGCCGACGCAACGTGCATTGCATTTAAGGAGCGATAGCTAGATAACGAGTTCCAGTCCTCAGCAAATAGTGAAACTAGTATTTAGACGACTTAAATTTTATATTTTAATTGTTGCTAACTTTAATTGAACTTACCTTAGCTGAAACGGCTTTAAAACGCGCGAAATAGGGCCCTTTGACCAAGTTTTTAAGTAGTTTGACTTAGCCCTTTGACCCTTTGACCATTTGACCCTTAAATAAGTTAAAACTAAGCAAAATAAAATAAAAACAGCAGCAAAACCAGCAGCAGGTCGTGAGCTTCCTTAGAGAAAAAAAAAAACCTTTCACCTACCAAACGATCAATCTTCGCGTGTGCTCGTGCGGGGTGATTTCCGAGGCAACCAACGTTGTTTTCCTAGCGACTAGGAGTACCTAAGGTGAGGGAAGCATGTTATTTGCGCATTTATACGTTGTGTTAGTTAACTTTGTCAATTTTTAGATTTATCCGTAGATCGTTATTTAAAGCAATTTGATGCTTCTAGAATGTTCCTTAGCATTTGTAGAACATGTATTTATAGCTTTGTAACATTTTCTGCGGTTAAATGTTGTGATTGCAACTTGAATTGTGGAATGAATAGTGTTTTGTGAATAGTAAAATCTTGAAACGTTGAAGTTGCGCTTTATGCTTTCCGTTGATGTAGAAACATGCTAGGTATGCTAGAATGCTAAAATGTGTGGTTTGTTTGGGTTGCGTAGAGGAAAAAAGGAGAATTAAGCCTTTGGGAAAGTCTGGGTCCTTTAGGTCGACTTTGGCATTTTCTCGTTTTGCGTATTGGCATTGCTTTGGGAAGCCATGGAAGCACTTTTGGTGCGATTATGGCGTTGGTTGGGTGTTTGGTTGTTGTAGTTGTAGTTCAAATGAGAAAGGGGGAAATCGGAGCTTTGCGCGAGTTCTAGGGTAAAGTAAGGTTTTGGGGTCTTTAGACGTGCCTTATGGTGACCTAGGAGGGTTGGCGAAGTCGGTTTCCAGAACTCTTGGCTCGTTTGGAAATGGTAGCATTTTGATAGTTGGGGCCGATTTGTGTTTTTGTGTGTGTTTACTTGTCTTTATGCTTATAGAATGCTTAGAATTACTTGAATTACTTGTTTGAGTTGTTTTGGATTGAATTGCTTATCAAATTGCTGCTATTGCGTGCGAGAGTAACCTACTTTGTTATTCTCCCACGTGTGGCTTTATCGCTTGTTTATCGCTTGTTTATTGTCTTGTATCGAGTCTTGCATTGCATAGTGTCTCGCGTGTGGGTGATGGGCCTCTCTGGGTAGCCTTGGGTTGCCAATGTTGGTTGCTCTAGCTCCGCGGCTATTCCCTTTCTCGCTTGGGTTGCCTCCCAGGGAGATTTGGGTCGTAGGATTGATGGATACTTCCGGGGTATTCCAAACTGGTGTTATAAGGTTATTTGGGCCGGCGCGTCGTCATCGAATTCGTGTTTGAAAGTTGCTCGTGAAAAGAGTATCGTATCCTTTAATTGAGTGTTTGCAGCTTTAAATACTTGCCTTGCTTTATTGTTGGCTTTGGAGGTAACTTATATGATTTGTATGTATTGTTTGGCTAATTGCATTGCATACTCCACTCATCTCCATCCTTGAGACCAATTGCCCTCGCTGAGCAATAGTTTTTGCTCATTCCTTTCTATACCATGTTTTTACAGGAGTAGTTGAAGCAGACCCTCTAGAGGTAATTGAGGAGGAGGAGCAGGTGGAGGTGTTTCCGTGATGGCACTTCCCTGCTTTGCTGGTGGTTGGTTACCAGTTTTGTGCAAACCTTGTTGTTATGTATATTGCGTGAAGGACGCTTAATTTTGAGGCTTGTAGCCTTGTATATATATTTTCTAGTTGAGACCTTTAATGGTCTTATGTTGTAATGGATTAAAGTTTGTAAAATTGTAAACTTATACTCGGTTGACTAGTGAAGAAATGCATACTAATAGCTAATGGTTTAGTGGCATGAATACCTGTCTAGTATGCATGGCATTTTTGGCTTGGGAAGTTGGATAATAGGAAATGTATGTTTTACAGAAAGTTGGCTTGTTTCGATTATTTTATGGTTATCGCAAGTATTATATTGTTTTTAGGGTTTTCGGATCGTCCACGGTACATAGGAGACTCCGTCCGTGTGTCGGGTCCGAGCTTGGCCTTTTGCGGGGTCGGGTCGGGGCGTGACAGTAGCGGCGTCACAGTCTCCGACCTCGGTTCCCATAATCAAACTACCCTCGATCTAAACCCCTATTTTAAAATAAAGACTCTAACTCTGCTAAGAAGGATTCTCGTGCCAACTATTATGTTCAAAGATAGGCCTCAACGTGACTTTAAAGCGATTATCCTTGATTGAAATTTCCATTGATAGAATAGAAATTAGGCCATCTCCTCAGAGGTGGCTTTGGCTGCGTCTTTGTCTATTCTCATCAGAGATAGCGTCTCATGACACCCATACTAAAAGAAGTCGTCGGCCCAGCTACGATCAACACTTCCCACAAAATGACAAATGGGCATCCCGAAGAGTCTTTATTTTAAAAGAGGGGTTGGAACCATAAAGAGTACCATTCGAATTTATGAGTTGGCCCCTAATAGCCCCGCTTCCAAACGGCGTACTCTCGACTTTACGCATTCATTCCTTCATCTCTTCAGACGAACTCTTGAGATTTCCTCCCAAACCACGAAAGGCGTTGAAAGATAAGAGCCCTACTTTCTTGATCCATCTATGGGGAATCCCCTATTAGGTTAGGCATTGGGGGCCTCCAAAGAAAGACACTCAATCATGTACAAAACTTAAACGTTCCATTATCAGCGTCCCATTCTATGCAATTGAATACTTTCCCAAAAGGGAGGACGCTTAGTGACTGGAACAAACAACTTCCTTGGGGGGGGGGGGGATGCCTCAAAGAAGTGACATAGTTAGATGTCCTATAATCTTCAGTGACTCTTAATATTCCATTGTGGAACCTTGTTGCGCTTCTGCTCCCTACTTTATCTATTAACCTCTCATTCTATGCCAAATGCTATTATGGAGGGACCGATAAACCAGACAAGCTGGCTCGAGAGAGCTCAACTTGATAGGGAAGAAGCAAAAGAACCCCTCATCTTTGTCTTAACTTTAGATAGTGCCATAGCAGGGACTCCTACTATCATATCAAAAAAAGGGTGGAGAGCGTGAGCCCATCTATTTACATACCTGTTATTTTATTGCCCTACTTCTTTCTTTTCTGGTAGCGTGAGTGATGCTGAAATACCCTTTACATGTAAACACCCTTATAGACAAATAACGATATCATACGAGGGATACGCCAGGTTCACCAGGTTCTACCATAATTAATAACATGCTAACAAGCGTAATAGCTAAAGAAGGGCATAAGGAATAAGTTTCATACCGAGCATACGAGGCATACCTGTAAGACCTTGGCTAAGAGGCCTAACGTAGCGTGACTACTTTTTCTATCCTAGCGTGTCTAACGGTCTAAACGAGCTAAACGGTCCAAACGAAGCAGTTTCAGATGCATTTAGAGTCATATTTTAAGGCACATAAGCCCATGGAGTTCCAATGCCAGTTCCCAGAGATCCAGTTAGAGGAATGGTAGTTGTGGGAATAGCAGTATCTTTTATATTTTCAATATACCCCGTAAGTGAAACCCCATATTTCACCTTTGCATTGAATTGTGTGTTTTGACCAGTTTATGTGTTATATGAGTTAGAATGCGCTAATTCTGTGATTTATATTCCTATTACGTGCTATGTGTGCATTCATGAAATTTTATCAAAAACGGCATTGAAAATTTTATCGTCAGTTTTTGTGAATAGTGTTTTGAACACACGTCCGCTAAAATTTTTACACGGGTGTTTTAAACAACTTAAAATCTAGTCCTAGGATATTAATAGACCCGTGTTTGATTAAAACATATTTTAAATCGGATTAGGAATTTTAAAAGTTTTTACACCTTCTTTTGAAAAAATCTAGTATTTAATCGAGTCGGGTGTTAATGTATACATATGAAAATGTTGTCACTTATATTTAAACTACTAAATATAGTCTATATGATCGACATATGTATAAGTAAGCAAAATAGTCAAGAAAAACAATTAAAAGACTAAAAATACTAATTAAAAGACTAGAAATCAACTTTGACCATTTTGTTTTTGTTGACCTTTGTTATATATGCATCAACACACATTGAAATAGCACAAAAACACCCCAAAATGCACACACATTGCCGTGGCCTTGGAGGGAGAAAGAGAAGCCATTTTCAACATATTTTCAATGCAATTTTTCATTAAAAAACCTAGTTTTTGTCTGAAGCTTTGCAAACCGAGTTAGATTCCGCTTGTTGGGCACCTATTGCACGCATTTCTAATCTTGTTTCGGACCAAGGTGAGAGAAAATTTTTAGATCTCAAAATGCTATTTTTATGTCAAATCATGTAATTGAATTTTTATCCGATGAAATGCTAAATTGTTGTTAGATTATTGCTCAGTAGATGACAAGGATCGTTTATGTACGTTTTTATAAGTTTTGAGTGGTAGTAGCATGTATTTCTATTTTTCTGGTATTAAAGTTGAGTATTTGGCTTGTTGTTGAATAAATGTTGTTGTAGTTGTTGGAGTTGGTTTGTTGTTGCTTCTAAAAGTTTGTTAATTATGGGGTGGTAATGTTGTAATGCCGAATTTTTGATTTGGATGTCGTGGTGAAAGTCTGGAAAATTCAGCCTCAGTGCATTGTGATATTAGGGTTGTCGGGCTTGTTTTAGATGGGTTATGGTTGGTTTTCAAGGGGGCTAATGTAGATGCATGAGTGGGTGAGTGATAGGAATTGGTTTGGAGTTTATTGGATTAGTAGATTGTAAGTTATGATTGTTGGAAGATTGTGTAGTTTTTTTTTTAATGTTGAAATATTGTCTTTGGTTGTTTGGGTGGTGTTTGAGTGGTTGAATCTTGGGTTGTTGGTGGTTAAAATCGGGATTGGTTGTGTGGTTTAATGCATGTTAAGTTAGGTGGCCTACTTTGTCATCTAACTTTGTTATTAGTTGTTTATTTGATTAATTGATGTTATGTTATCGAAATGATGTTAATTGATTAATAATTTATGATGTCGGGAGATAGAAAACCTACTTTTGTTGTCCTTCCGTAATATGAATGTTTATTATTATTGTCATGAGTCTTGATAGTGTGTGCTACATCTCGGGCAGCGTTGGGTTGTCGGGTTGATAACGGCATGACTATCATAGACTACCCCCAGCTCGCATGGGCGGAGATGCTATGGAGGAAGGGGCTAGATGAGGTACCTCGGGTGTGTGTTATGGGAGTTATAAGAAGATGGTTGAGATCGTGATGGCGTATGGAGTTACACCAACTAGAGTATCCTTTCTTAAATGATTGGTTATTTATGTGATTGAGTTGAATTGTTAATGTTGAATAAGCTATTTGAATGTAATACTTGTGGGGTGGTTTACGAATGTTGGTAAATGTTTACGAAAGATCTATAGAATTCCTCACTAGGCTTGTTTTATATAAGCTCATTCTCATTCGTTATCTGCAAGCAGCTATTACTAAACTAGATTATGGGTGCGTGCCTCAAGAAGCTGAGAATGTGCCTTACTTGGATGAGTCTTATGTGCTGGAGTCGTTTCCATGAGTTTGTCCTAGTTTTTGTAATATGTTGTATTGTATAACTTACCTAAAAAATAAAGACTTATACTATGCTAGTTTAGTAGTCTTTCTTTCGAACATGATTAGATTACTAGATTGCTTTGTAATCTATTTTTCAAATGTATGATATAGACTATGTATGATGTTGGAACGGAGGCTTATAACTTATGGATGAACTGTTGAAAGAATGTTTAATATATGGATGTGGTTGTCTTGTATGTTGTAAACATGGTTGTGGAGTTGTTGTTGATCTTTAGAGTTGGTTGTATGAAGTTCTAAAGGGTTGGTTTAGAGCTCTGATATCCGTGTTACTATCGTTATACTGCCGAAATTCCGTTGTGTCCTGACTAATCGTAGGTGGGGTCGAGTTGGGGCGTTACATTGAGTGGTATCAGAGCTCATGTTAGTTGTCAGCAGGGGTATTCTCGGAATGTGGGTAATGGTCTTAGCATGAGATTATGTAAGAAGTGAAAGAAAAGTGAAATATGTGATAATATGACTAAGTGATTAGGTGATTCAGTGAATTATGTGATTATGTGATCAATTTGTTTATGTGATTAGTACTTAAGTGATTTATGTGTTTTACGTGAGTTTTGTTGCCTATGTGCTATAAACTGTCTATGTGTTATAACTTGTGCTAACTCTTTGATAGTAGAATGGCGGGTCGACCGAGAACACGGGGTAAGCCCCAAGGTGATAATGAGGCACCAAGTCAGGCGGCACCCGGCAGAGATCAAGGGTATGACCGTCTAGTAGTGGCTATGGACTGTATAACCGAGGTCATAGCGGGTCAGGCACAGATATTGGCGGGGCAGGCTGCTCAGGCACAGGCTGTGCAGACTCAGATGTTGAACACATAGGGTGGTTATCATGGGCGTAGTACATTAAAGGAATTTCTGGGTTACTATCCACTGAGATTCCAGGGCGAGTCGGATGATAGAAAGGCAGAGGCTTGGATCAACAAAATTGAGAAGATATTTGATCCTTTAGATTACACTGATGAGAGGAAAGTTACATTTGCAGTTTATTTGTTGATGACCAGGCTAAAGAGTGGTGGCGTACAGTGAAATCTGGTTGGGAGGCACGAGACACTCCTTATGTTTGGGATACCTTTCTTAGGGCGTTCCGGGCTAAGTACATTCCAAGGATTGCGCGGGAATGAAGAGAGGCGGAGTTCCTATCTTTGGTTCAGAGTGATGCTATAGTGGCCCAATACGAGGCCAATTTTACCAGGTTGTCCCAGTATGCAACGGAATTTGTAGCAGATCAGGAGCGTAAGACTCGGAGGTTTGTTTTGGGATTGAGGCCAGAGATTCGGGATGCAATGGCCCTGGTTCAGTATGATGTGTTTTTAGCGGCCTTTGATGCGGCTTCTAGGTTGGAGAAGAAGAAAGGGGAACAGATTGGTCCTAGTCAACCTAGTAAGAGCCATTTCAGCCGCAGGGTCAGCAAGGTATGTATAGGCCTCCAGAGCAGCAGGTTGTGTACAGACCGTCAGTGTAGCAGAGCTCTTTTAGACCTCAGGGTCAGCAGGGTTTCTATAGGCCTCAATTTCAGCAGGGGTCATTCCAGGCTCCGTCACAGTACAGGCCGGCCCAATCTCAAGGTCAATATAGGCCTAGCATTGCGAGACCTTAGCAGTAGGCTGGTACAGCTACTTTTTCAGCTTTTGGGTCTTCTAGGGGCAGTGTTAGTGCTTCGTCACCGCAGTGTGCTTACTGTAAACGTCAAGGCCATTTAGAGGCCGACTATCGGGTGAAAGTAGGAACATGTTTAGGTTGCGGCAGCAACCAACACAAGGCGAGGGATTGTCGTAGATTTTAGAGATCTGAGGGTTGACCAACGACTCAGGGTTATCAAGGTCGACCTACCGGTGGTGCACCTCAGCAGCAAAGGGTTCAGGCTCGGGCCTATGCATTGGATTTGGAGGAAGCACCTGAGGCAGCAGCAGTTGTATTCGCACTGAAAAAGTGGTGTCATTATCTGTGGGGTAGTAAGTTCGAGTTTTTCACTTATCATAAAAGTCTGAAGTACTTGTTCTCACAGAAGGAGTTAAATATGCATCAACGAAGGATGGAACTTCTCAGAGATTATAAATGTTCTATTAATTATCCATCTGGGAAGGCAAATGTTGTAGCAGATACACTTAGCCATAAGACGAGTATTTCTTGTTTGGTTGTTAAAAAGTGTGAGGTTCTTGAGGAAGTCAGTTATTGGAGACCAGAATTGACTCAGGTTGGGGTGATTTGTTCACATCTCCGTATTCAACCTTTATTGTTGTCTCAAATTAGAGAAGCTCAACAACTTGACTCAAAACTTAATAAGATCAATGATCAGATCATGAATGATCAGTCTGACTTCAAATTACATGAAGATGGTATTCTTCAGTTTTGGAATAGGGTGTGTGTTCCCGATGAACCAAGTTTGAGGAGAGGTATTCTAGAGGAGGCTTATAATTCTAGGTAAACCATTCATCTCGGTGGAAACAAGATGTATCGGATGAAAAAGGGAGGTTGCATAGTTTGTATCCAGATGTTTGACTTGTCAGCGAGTAAAGGCCAAACATGAATGACCCGCAGGGTTACTTTAGCCGTTGGCAATACCAGAGTAGAAATAGGAACATATTACGATGGACTTCGTCACTAGTTTGCCTAGAACACTGAGAGGTAATGATGCAGTTTGGGTTATTTTGGACCGTTTGATGAAGACAACTCATTTTATTCCGATGAGGACAGGAGATAAAGTTGCAAAGTTGACTGATCTTTATTTGGATCAGATTGTTAAACTTCACGAAATTCCATCTAGTATTGTCTTAGATCGAGATCCTGGTTTACTTCTCGATTGTGGGAGAAACTTCAAGAGACTTTGGGTACTCAGTTGAACTTTAGTACAGCGTATCATTCGCAGACCGACAGTTAGTCTGAAAGGACTATTCAGATTCTAGAGGATACGCTCAAGGCTTGTGTTCTGGACTTTGGGAAGAATTGAGAGAAATATCTACCACTTGTCAAGTTTTCCTATAACAATAGTTATCAAGCGACTATTGGGATGGCACCTTTTACAGCTCTCTACGGCCGTAAGTACCGATCACCTTTGTATTGGGATGAAGTAGGGGAGATGAAGGCTATTGATCTGACTATTATGCCAGAGCTTCTAGAGAAGATGGAGAATGTTTAGTTGATCAGGCAGAGGATGTTGACAGCACAGAGTAGATACAAGAGTTATGCTAATAAGGGCTGTCGGGATTTGGAGTTTGCAGTTGGGGACCGAGTTTACTTGAAATTGTCTCCTCGTAAGGGGTTTGCTCGTTATGGTAAAGGTGGTAAGCTGAGTCCAAGGTTTGCGAGACCGTTTGAGATTACTGGTAGAGTTGACAAGTTAGCATATCAGTTGGCTTTACCAGAGAACTTCTCTAATGTTCACGATGTCTTTCACGTGTCTAATTTGCAAAAATATAATCTAGATCCTTCTCATATTCTAAAGCCAGAGCCATTACAGCTTCATGAGAATCTGACTTATGATGAGCGGCTGATTCGTATTATAGATCAGATGGAACGGGAATTGAGGTCGAAGAAGATTCTGATGATCAAAGTGTTATGGAAACATCACAGGATTGAGGAAGCTACTTGGGAGAGGAGAGATCAGATGCAGCAGCAGTATCCAGATTTGTTCCGTCCAACAAGTAAGAATTTCGAGGACGAAATTTCTTTAAGAGGGGGAGAATGTGAAACCCCTGATTTCACCTTTGCATTGAATTGCGTGTTTTGACATGTTTATGTGTTATACGAGTTAGAATGCGCTAATTCTGTGATTTATATTCCTATTACGTGCTATGTGTACATTCATGAAATTTTCATAAAAAACGGCATTGAAAATTTTATCATTGGTTTTTATAAATAGTATTTTGAACACACGTCCGCTAAAATTTTTACACAGGTGTTTTAAACGTCTTAAAATCTAGTCCTCAGATATTAATAGACTCGTGTTTGATTAAAACGGATTTTAAATCGGATTAGGAATTTTAAAGGTTTTTACACCTTGTTTTGCAAAAATCAAGTTTTTAACCGAGTCGGGTGTTAATGTATGCATATGAAAATGTTGTCACCTATATTTAAACAAATAAATATAGTATGTATGATAGACATATGTATAAGTAAGCAAAATAGTCAAGAAAAATAATTAAAAGACTAAAAATACTAATTAAAAGACTAGAAAATCAACTTTGACCATTTTGTTTTTGTTGACCTTAACTATATATGCATCAACACACACTGAAATAGCACAAAAATACCCCAAAATACACACACATTGCTATGGCCTTGGAGGGAGAAAGAAAAGCCATTTTTAACATATTTTCCAAGTATTTTTTCATTAAAAACCTTAGTTTTTGTCCGAAGCTTCGCAAACCGAGTTAGATTCCGCTTGTTGGGCACCTATTGCACGTATTTCTAACCTTGTTTCGGATCAAAGGTGAGAGAAAATTTTTAGATCTCAAAATGCTATTTTTATGTCAATTCATATAATTGAATTTTTATCCAATGAAATGCTAAATTGTTGTTAGATTATTGCTCAGTAGATGCCAAGGATCGTTTATGTGCGTTTATATAAGTTTTGAACGGTAGTAGCATGTATTTCTATTTTTCAGGTATTAAAGTTGGGTATTTGGCTTGTTGTTGAATAAATGTTGTTGTAGTGGCTAGAATTGGTTGGTTGTTGCTTCTAAAAGTTTGTTAATTATGGGGTGGTAATGTTGTAATGCCGGATTTTTCATTTGGATGTCATGGTGAAAGTTCGGAAAATTCAGCCTCAGTGCATTGTGAATTAGGGTTGTCAGGCTTGTTTTAGAAGGGTTATGGTTGGTTTCCGAGGGGACTAATGTAGATGCATGAGTGGGTGAGTGATAGGAATTGGTTTGGAGTTTATTGGTTAAGTAGTTTGTATATTATGATTGTTGGAAGATTGTATAGTTTTTTTAAAATGTTGAAATATTGTCTTTGGTTGTTTGGGTGGTGTTTGAGTGGTTGAATCTTGGGTTGTTGGAGGTTAGATTTGGGATTGGTTGTGTGGTTTAATGCATGTTAGGTTAGGTGGCTTGCTTTGTCTTCTAACTTAGTTATTAGTTGTTTATTTGATTAATTGATGTTATGTTATCGAAATGATGTTAATTGATTGATGATTGATGATGTCGGGAGATAGGCAACCTACTTTTGTTGTCCTTCCGTAATATGAATGTTTATTATTATTGTCATGAGTCTTGATAGTGTGTGCCATCTCTCGGGCAGCGTTGGGCTGTCGGGTTGATAACGGCATGACTATCATAGACTACCCCTAGCTCGCATGGGCAGAGATGCCATGGAGGGAGAGGCTAGATGAGGTACCTCGGGTGTGTGTTATGGGAGTTGTAAGAAGATGGTTGAGATCGTGATGGCGTATGGAGCTACACCAACTAGAGTATCATTTCTCAAATGATTGGTTATTTATGTGATTGAGTTGAATTGTTAATGTTGAATAAGCTATTTGAATGTAATACTTGTAGGGTGGTTTATGAATGTAGGTAAATGTTTACGAAAGATCTATAGAATTCCTCATTGGGCTTGTTTTATATAAGCTCGCTCTTATTCTTTATCTGCAAGCAGGTATTATTGAACCGGATTACGGGTACGTGCCTCAGGAAGTTGAGAATGTGCCTTACGTGGACGAGTCTTATGTGTCAGAGTCGTTTCCACGAGTTTGTCCTAGTTTTTGTAATATGTTGTATTGTATAACTTACCTATAACATAATGACTTATACTATGCTAGTTTAGTAGTCTTTCTTTCGAACATGATTAGATTACTAGACTGGTTTATAAACTATTTTTCAAATGTATGATATAACATATTCATGATGTTAGAACGGAGGCGTATAACTTATGTATGGACTGTTGAAAGAATGTTTAATATATGGATGTGGTTGCGTTGTATGTTGTTAACATGGTTGTGGAGTTGTTGTTGATCTTTGGAGTTGGTTGTATGAAGTTCTAAAGGGTTGGTTTAGAGCCCTGATGTCCGTGTTACTGTCGTTATACTGCCGAAATTTCGTTGCGTCCTTATTGATCGTAGGTGGGGTCGAGTTGGGGCGTTACACAGTATCCATATTTGTATAAGTTTCTATAGATAGATTCAAAATAGGACTAGGATCCTCTCAGGCCACTAGCAATCCTTCCGTCACCACTCAAAATGCAGTTTACATTACCATCCCAGTGTCCCAAGAGGGTAATCAAGATGACAAGTTGAAGAAAAAAGCAAAAGAAAATAAGGTAGCCAATCAGCTAGAGAGCTTAGAAGAAAAGGTCAAAAGCCTACAGGTGATCGACTCTTATGGCAGTACCAGTTTCTCTAACCTATGCTTTTTCCCAGATATAAAACTCCCCCACAAGTTCAAAACTCCAGACTTAGACAAATATGATGGAACAGGCTGTCCTTTTACCCATTTGAAAGTCTATTGTGGAAAAATGTGTTTATACAGCAATAATGAAAGACTACTCATCTAGCAATTCCAAAAAAAGTCTGACCGACCCTACTCAGAGGTGGTTCATCTAATTAGAGCACAGCCGGATCCGAACATGGTCTAACCTAGCCACTTCCTTCCTATCACAATACAAGTTCCACACTGAAATGACACCGGACCGATTCGAGCTCCAACGTATGCAGAAAAAGGGGAGTGAGTTATTCAAGGCATACGCCCAACGATGGAGGGAACTCGCAGCACAGGTCAAACCTGTGATAACCCGAACCCGGCATGCATTTAATGGCATTTAATTGCATTTAACTAAGTGACATCTTAAATGTTGGCATTGAATTTGTGTTTATTTTTAGTTAAACATTTATTTGTAGTTTTACTTTCATATTTCTTTTAGAAGTAACTAGAATAATACATGAGCTAATCATATTAACGAAATATCAACTATTTTTCATATTTGTGTCAATCGGTTTGATTTTTCTTGCACTTAAATGCTCGGATTTCAATTAAATGAAAAGTAGCTCCGAGCCGGAGTAAATTTTAAACTATGATACTTTTCAAAAATGATATATTTTCTTAAATTCTTTGGGATTTAATTGTTATTCTTTTATTGTCGCAAGGTGCATAGCATTTCGAGAGAGATAGTTAGTAAATGAATTCGAGTCCTCAGCAAATAGTAAAAACTAGTATTTAGTGTTTTAATTTTAGTGTTTTAAGTTGTATTTAACTGGAATTGGATTTATGTTACTTGTTTTAGCTTTAAAATGCATGAAATAGGCTAGTTTGACCAAGTTTTAAGTGGTTTTACCAAGGGGCTTGACCTTTGACCTTTGTCATCTTTAAAATAGCATATAATAACACAAAATATATAAAAAAAGAAGGCTGAAAATCAGAAGCATAGGGCCGAAAATATGAAGGAGAGGAAAAAAAAAAGATTTCAAATTCAAATCTTCGATTCTTCGCGTGAGCTTGCACAGGGTGGTTTCCGAGGCGTCCTACGAGGTTTTCCTAGAATCTAGGAGCATCTAAGGTGAGGGTTTCATCGTTATTTGCGCATTTGAAATATTTGTATCTAAACTTTGATTTTTGGATTTTATGCGTAGATCGTTAGTTTAATCGTTTTAATGCTTAAAGAATGTTCCTTGTTGATTGTAGAACATGTATTTATAGCTTTTTAACATTTTTTGCTGTTGAATATTGAATTTGAAACATAAATTGTGTAATGAATAGTAAAACTCCGTTTCGATGAAGTTGCTCCGTTACGCGTTCTGTTGATGTAGGAAGATGCTAGATATTCTAGAATGCCTAAATGTGCGGTTTAATTGGAATGTGTAATGGAAAAACGGAGAAAAATAGCTTAGTGAAAGTCGGGGTCGTTTAGGTCGAGTTTGGCATTTTCTCATTTTGCGTGTTGGCATTGTTTCGGGAGGCCATGGAAGCACTTTTGGTGCGATTATGGCGTTGGTTGGGTGTTTGGTTGGTATAGTTGTAGTTCAAACGAGCAAAGGGGGAAATCGGGACTTTGCGTGAATTCTAGGGTAAAGTAGGGTTTAGGGTCTTCAGACGTGCCTTATGGTGACCTAGGAGGATTGGTGAAGTCAGTTTCCAAAGCTCGTGGCTCGTTTGAAAGTAGTAGCGTTTTGAAAGTTGGGGTCATTTTTGGGACTTTGTGGGCTTTCATAGTATAATGGTTATAGAATGTTTATAATGTTTATAATGCTTATAGAATGCTCATAATGCCTATAGGATACTTGTTATTGCTTATTACGCTTGTTAGAGTTGTTTATTGATTGAAATGTTTATCAATTGTTGATAATGATTGATATCTTGTTTATCGCTCGTTTATTGCCTTGTATCGAGTCTTGCATTGCCTACTGTCCAGCGCGTGAGTGATCGGCCTCTCTGGGTAGCCTCGGGTTGCCAGTGTTGGTTGCTGTAGCTCCGTGGCTATTCCCTTTTCTCGCTTGAGTTACCTCCCAGGGAGATTTAGGTCGTAGAATGATGGATACTTCTGGGGTATTCCAAACTGGTGTTATAAGGTGGTTGCGCGCTTATTGTCATCGTTGTCAACATCAAGCTCGAGATTGATATATCGCTCGTGAAATGGTATATTGCTCGTAAGAGTGAACCATAGCCTTCAGAGTATGGTATAGCTTTGAATGGTTGTGTTAATGCTTTCTTGAATGTTTAATATATTGTCGTTTGTATTGAATGCTTTCTTATTGATTTTATTGCTTAGCTGTGTCTATTTGCATTGCACGACTTTCTTTCTCTCCAACTCGATATCTGTCTCGCCCTCACTGAGTATACGTGTTGTGTATACTCACTCTTCACCACCACATTTTAGGAAATGTCATGTTAGTTGGAAAGTTCGTGATTTCGTGAAAGTTCGTGCCTGAAGAGTTGTCTTGCGTGCCTATGTGGCTTGAGTGTCGAAGTTGTAAAGATATATGCTTTCATGTGTTGTATGTATTTATTGTTAAAAGAAATGTAATCTAAATTAGCTAAATAGTTGAGGTAAATCGATAAGCTAGTTATGTAATCAGTTAACATAGCTTAACTTCAATGCATGCTTGTAATGTCCCAATGAAAAGAATTAGAATGGTATGATAGTTTATTTTATGCAGTAGCTTAGTATGGTTTAATTGTCTAGTTTGAATGTACTTGTCAAAAATGAAAAGAGATAGATTAGCTTTTAAATTGGAAATGTATGTATACTTGCTGAGTTTAATTGTTGAGAACCGAGGTTCGAATGGCCTTGAGGTAGTTTGTATGGTTGGACACGGTGTTGGTCCACTTATATGCTGTTGCAAGTTTTACATTTTGTCTAGAAACAGGGGAGACTCTGTCCGTTTTCCCTGAAAATTATGCCCGTGTTTGGTTTGGGTTTGGATTAGATCGATTGATAGAACTCCCAGTCTCGAGAGGGATCGGGGTGTTACAGGTGGTATAAGAGCTTGTCTAGCTCATAAGTTGGGACAGGGTCCTCGGTCTAGTCGGTAGTGACCCTTGAATGTGTTCTTGTTAAGTGTGTCTTGAAAGTGTATGCTTGTATGTGAGATTGTGTGTCTTGACTTGAAAGTATGCACCTATGTGATATAGTTATGTGTTATGTGTTAAATGTTTCTCAAGTAAAGTGAAGTGTCTAGTTGTGCATTGAATTGACCTATCGAATCAACCTCGTGAATTGAATCGACCTCGTGAATTGTTATTTGCTTGAAGTATTGCTTGTAATGTGTGTATTGAAATGTCTTGAATTACTTATGCCGTGATTTGAATTGATTATGTTGTGCTTGACTTGATTGCCGTGCTTGAGTGACTTTGTTGAATAAATTGTTTCGTAAACTTGCTTGCATAATAGTTTAAGGCATGTGTATAACTGTGATATATTGGCATTCATACATGTCCTATGGAAATGGTAAGTAAGTCCTCTTCCTCCCCTGAAGAAGTGGTTCACCGCTAGCTTTTCAAGGTGTATGGATTGGCAGGAAGTGAATGGCGTTTGACTAGCCTTATTTGGGAGTTGGTGTTTGTTTATGGAGCTCAGTTGTTGGCATACTTCTAAGACTTTTCTTCGTGGTTGGCAATCATAAAAATTAAAAAAAAAAAAAAAGAGAACTTTCTTTGGGGTTTCTGTATGATGGCTCTTGGTAGCATTCTTGGGTTTCTTACTGGGTATTCTTTGGAGACTTCTATTGGCACTACTTGGTAGACTTGGCTATTGGGTTTTCAGTTGGACTTACTGCATGGTATTATCTATGGTATATGTGTCTCGGTCTTTATTGGAGTGTTATTGGTATTCTTTATTGGAAATTCTTCAATAGCATTCTCTAGGATTCTTCGTGGTCATTTATTTAGTATTACTTATTTGGCAATTCTTGGTACTTTCTTATTGGAGCATTGTTTCGAATATCTTTTTCAGTGTTCCTCAGTAGGTTTGGTATTTGGAGTTCTTATCAGACTTATTGTATAATACTACTTATGGTATTCTTTGAAATTCTTATTGGGCGTTCTATTGGTATTTTCCTTATTAGCAAGGTTGTATGAAGTTCTCACTTGGCAAACAGTGAAGAGGCCTCAGAGTTTGGTTTCGGTATATTGTTCACCAGTTCGGTGTTTATCCTTGGAGTTTTCATTCATCTGGGAAGCTATGTTTGTTATTCAACTTGATTGTCTTATTGGGCACATTATATTTTCTCTGCTATTCCTTAGACCTTCTTCTCAGAATTTGATAGCGATACTCGAAATCTAATTGGTTGTCCTATGGGGCTATTGTTTGGAAGGCTTCTTTGGAACTTTTGAAGTATATTTGATTGGGTTTCTTAGTATTTTCTCCAGCACTCTTAACAGGGAATTCTTCTATGAAATTCATGACCAGCGGGGTAATTCTTTGGACCTCTAGATAGAACCTTTGATTGGGCCTTTATTTGGCTTTTTGCTCGGGGATTCTCAGGTAGTAAAAGTTAGACTTCTATTGGAGATTCGTGCGTGGGGTATTCATTCGGTATTCCTCTTATGACTAATATGTGATTTGATTTTATCTACAGTATCTTTGATTCAGTCTTTAGTTGGTATTTTCTCGGCATTCTTGGTTGGGATTTCTATTCGAGTGTTTCTACGAGCATCTTTATTCACCACTTGCTCAGTAGCCGAAGAAGATTAGTCAGAGTTGGATTTCAGATGATGCAGAGTTCTATTGGAAGAAGAATTGCGAGGACGCAATTGTTTTAAGGGGGGAAGGATGTGATAACTCAAACCCGGCATGCATTTAATTGCATTTAACTAAGTGACATCTTAAATGTTGGCATTGAATTTGTGTTTATTTTTAGTTAAACATTTATTTGTAGTTTTACTTTCATATTTCTTTTAGAAGTAACTAGAATAATACATGAGCTAATCATATTAACGGAATATCAACTACTTTTCATATTTGTGTCAATCGGTTTTATTTTTCTTGCACTTAAATGCTCGAATTTCAATTAAATGAAAAGTAGCTCCGAGCCGGAGTAAATTTTAAACTATAATACTTTTCAAAAATGATATATTGTCTTAAATTCTTTGGGATTTAATTGTTATTCTTTTATTGTCGCAAGGTGCATAGCATTTCGTGAGAGATAGTTAGGAAATGAATTCGAGTCCTCAGCAAATAGTGAAAACTAGTATTTAGTGTTTTAAGTTGTATTTAACTGGAATTGGATTTGTGTTACTTGTTTTAGCTTTAAAATGCATGAAATAGGCTAGTTTGACCAATTTTTAAGTGGTTTGACCAAGGGGCTTGACCTTTGACCTTTGTCATCTTTAAAATAGCATATAATAAGACAAAATAAAAAAAAAGAAGGCTGAAAATCAGAAGCATAGGGCCGAAAATATGAAGGAGAGAAAAAAAAAGATTTCAAATTCAAATCTCCGATTCTTCGCGTGAGCTTGCACGGGGTGGTTTCCGAGGCGTCCTACGAGGTTTTTCTAGCGTCTAGGAGTGTCTAAGGTGAGGGTTTCATCGTTATTTGTGCATTTGAAATATTTGTATCTAAACTTTGATTTTTGGATTTTATGCATAGATCGTTAGTTTAATCATTTTAATGCTTAAAGAATGTTCCTTGTTGATTGTAGAACATGTATTTATAGCTTTTTAACATTTTTTGCTGTTGAATATTGAATTTGAAATATAAATTGTGTAATGAATAGTAAATTATGAATAGTAAACTCCCGTTTCGATGAAGTTGCTCTGTTACGTATTCTGTTGATGTAGGAAGATGCTAGATATGCTAGAATGCCTAAATGTGTGGTTTAATTGGAATGTGTAATGGAAAAATGGAGAAAAACAGCTTAGTGAAAGTCGGGGTCGTTTAGGTCGAGTTTGGCATTTTCTCATTTTGGGTGTTGGCATTGTTTCGGGAGGCCATGGAAGCACTTTTGGTGCGATTATGGCGTTGGTTGGGTGTTTGGTTGGTATAGTTGTAGTTCAAACGAGCAAAGGGGGAAATCGGGACTTTGCGTGAATTCTAGGGTAAAGTAGGGTTTAGGGTCTTCAGACGTGCCTTATGGTGACCTAGGAGGATTGGTGAAGTCAGTTTCCAAAGCTCGTGGCTCGTTTGAAAGTAGTAGCGTTTTGAAAGTTGGGGTCATTTTTGGGACTTTGTGTGTTTTCATAGTATAATGCTTATAGAATGTTTATAATGCTTACAGAATGTTTATAATGCTTATAGAATGTTTATATTGCTTATAGAATCTTTATAATGCCTATAGGATACTTGTTATTGCTTATTACGCTTGTTAGAGTTGTTTATTGATTGAAATGTTTATCAATTGTTGATAATGATTGATATCTTGTTTATCGCTCGTTTATCGCCTTGTATCGAGTCTTGCATTGCATAATGTCCCGCGCGTGAGTGATGGGCCTCTCTGGGTAGCCTCGGGTTGCCAGTGTTGGTTGCTCTAGCTCCGTGGCTATTCCCTCTTCTCGCTTGGGTTGCCTCCCAGGGAGATTTAGGTCGTAGAATGATGGATACTTCTGGGGTATTCCAAACTGGTGTTATAAGGTGGTTGCGCGCTTATTGTCATCGTTGTCAACATCAAGCTCGAGATTGATGTATCGCTCGTGAAATGGTATATTGCTCGTAAGAGTGAACCATAGCCTTCAGAGTATGGTATAGCTTTGAATGGTTGTGTTAATGCTTTCTTGAATGTTTAATATATTGTCGTTTGTATTGAATGCTTTCTTATTGATTTTATTGCTTAGCTGTGTCTATTTGCATTGCACGACTTTCTTTCTCTCCAACTCGATATCTGTCTCGCCCTCACTGAGTATACGTGTTGTGTATACTCACTCTTCACTACCACATTTTAGGAAATGTCATGTTAGCTGGAAAGTTCGTGATTTCGTGAAAGTTCGTGCCTGAAGAGTTGTCTTGCGTGCCTATGTGGCTTGAGTGTCGAAGTTGTAAAGATATATACTTTCATATGTTGTATGTATTTATTGTTAAAAGAAATGTAATCTAAATTAGCTAAATAGTTGAGGTAAATCGATAAGCTAGTTATGTAATCAGTTAGCATAGCTTAACTTCAATGCATGTTTGTAATGTCCCAAGGAAAAGAATTAGAATGGCATGATAGTTTATTTTATGCAGTAGCTTAGTATGGTTTAATTGTCTAGTTTGAATGTACTTGTCAAAAATGAAAAGAGATAGGTTAGCTTTTAAATTGGAAATGTATGTATACTTGCTGAGTTTAATTGTTGAGAACCGAGGTTCGGATGGCCTTGAGGTAGTTTGTATAGTTGGACACGGTGTTGATCCACTTATATGCTGTTGCAAGTTTTATATTTCGCCTAGAAACAGGGGAGACTCCGTTAGTTTTCCCTGAAAATTATGCCGGGGTTTGGTTTGGGTTGTGATTAGATCGATTGATAGAAGTCCCGGTCTCGAGAGGGATCGGGGTGTTACAGGTGGTATAAGAGCTTGTCTAGCTCATAAGCCAGGACAGGGTCCTCGGTCTAGTGGGTAGTGACCCTTGAATGTGTGCTTGTTAAGTGTGTCTTGAAAGTGTATGCTTGTATGTGAGATTGTGTGTCTTGACTTGAAAGTATGCACCTATGTGATATAGTTATGTGTTATGTGTTAAATGTTTCTCAAGTAAAGTGAAGTGTCTAGTTGTGCATTGAATTGACCTATCGAATCAACCTCGTGAATTGAATCGACCTCGTGAATTGTTATTTGCTTGAAGTATTGCTTGTAATGTGTGTATTGAAATGTCTTGAATTACTTATGCCGTGATTTGAATTGATTATGTTGTGCTTGACTTGATTGCCGTGCTTGAGTGACTTTGTTGAATAAATTGTTTCGTAAACTTGCTTGCATAATAGTTTAAGGCATGTGTATAACTGTGATATATTGGCATTCATACATATCCTATGGAAATGGTAAGTAAGTCCTCTTCCTCCCCTGAAGAAGTGGTTCACCGCTAGCTTTTCAAGGTGTATGGATTGGCAGGAAGTGAATGGCGTTTGACTAGCCTTATTTGGGAGTTGGTGTTTGTTTATGGAGCTCAGTTGTTGGCATACTTCTAAGGCTTTTCTTCGTGGTTGGCAATCATAAAAATAAAAAAAAAAAAAAAAAAAAAAATTTCTTTAGGGTTTCTGTATGATGGCTCTTGGTAGCATTCTTGGGTTTGTTTCTGGTGATTGTTTGGAGACTTCTATTGGCACTACTTGGTAGACTTGGCTATTGGGTTTTCAGTTGGACTTACTGCATGGTATTATCTATGGTATATGTGTCTCGGTCTTTATTGGAGTGTTATTGGTATTCTTTATTGGTAATTCTTCAATAGCATTCTCTAGGATTCTTCGTGGTCATTTATTTAGTATTACTTATTTGGCAATTTTTGGTACTTTCTTATTGGAGCATTGTTTCGAATATCTTTTTCAGTGTTCCTCAGTAGGTTTGGTATTTGGAGTTCTTATCAGACTTATTGTATAATACTACTTATGGTATTCTTTGAAATTCTTATTGGGCGTTCTATTGGTATTTTCCTTATTAGCAAGGTTGTATGAAGTTCTCACTTGGCAAACAGTGAAGAGGCCTCAGAGTTTGGTTTCGGTATATTGTTCACCAGTTCGGTGTTTATCCTTGGAGTTTTCATTCATCTGGGAAGCTATGTTTGTTATTCAACTTGATTGTCTTATTGGGCACATTATATTTTCTCTGCTATTCCTTAGACCTTCTTCTCAGAATTTGATAGCGATACTCGAAATCTAATTGGTTGTCCTATGGGGCTATTGTTTGGAAGGCTTCTTTGGAACTTTTGAAGTATATTTGATTGGGTTTCTTAGTATTTTCTCCAGCACTCTTAACAGGGAATTCTTCTATGAAATTCATGACCAGCGGGGTAATTCTTTGGACCTCTAGATAGAACCTTTGATTGGGCCTTTATTTGGCTTTTTGCTCGGGGATTCTCAGGTAGTAAAAGTTAGACTTCTATTGGAGATTCGTGCGTGGGGTATTCATTCGGTATTCCTCTTATGACTAATATGTGATTTGATTTTATCTACAGTATCTTTGATTCAGTCTTTAGTTGGTATTTTCTCGGCATTCTTGGTTGGGATTTCTATTCGAGTGTTTCTACGAGCATCTTTATTCACCACTTGCTCAGTAGCCGAAGAAGATTAGTCAGAGTTGGATTTCAGATGATGCAGAGTTCTATTGGAAGAAGAATTGCGAGGACGCAATTGTTTTAAGGGGGGAAAGATGTGATAACTCAAACCCGGCATGCATTTAATGGCATTTAATTGCATTTAACTAAGTGACATCTTAAATGTTGGCATTGAATTTGTGTTTATTTTTAGTTAAACATTTATTTGTAGTTTTACTTTCATATTTCTTTTAGAAGTAACTAGAATAATACCTGAGCTAATCATATTAACGGAATATCAACTATTTTTCATATTTGTGTCAATCGGTTTGATTTTTCTTGCACTTAAATGCTCGGATTTCAATTAAATGAAAAGTAGCTCCGAGCCGGAGTAAATTTTAAACTATGATACTTTTCAAAAATGATATATTTTCTTAAATTCTTTGGGATTTAATTGTTATTCTTTTATTGTCGCAAGGTGCATAGCATTTCGAGAGAGATAGTTAGGAAATGAATTCGAGTCCTCAGTAAATAGTGAAAACTAGTATTTAGTGTTTTAATTTTAGTGTTTTAAGTTGTATTTAACTGGAATTGGATTTATGTTACTTGTTTTAGCTTTAAAATGCATGAAATAGGCTAGTTTGACCAATTTTTAAGTGGTTTGACCAAGGGGCTTGACCTTTGACCTTTGTCATCTTTAAAATAGCATATAATAACACAAAATATATAAAAAAAGAAGGCTGAAAATCAGAAGCATAGGGCCGAAAATATGAAGGAGAGAAAAAAAAAGATTTCAAATTCAAATCTTCGATTCTTCGCGTGAGCTTGCATAGGGTGGTTTCCGAGGCGTCCTACGAGGTTTTCCTAGCATATAGGAGCGTCTAAGGTGAGGGTTTCATCGTTATTTGCGCATTTGAAATATTTGTATCTAAACTTTGATTTTTGGATTTTATGCATAGATCGTTAGTTTAATCGTTTTAATGCTTAACGAATGTTCTTTGTTGATTGTAGAACATGTATTTATAGCTTTTTAACATTTTTTGCTGTTGAATATTGAATTTGAAATATAAATTGTGTAATGAATAGTAAATTATGAATAGTAAACCCCCGTTTCGATGAAGTTGCTCCGTTACGCGTTCTGTTGATGTAGGAAGATGCTAGATATTCTAGAATGCCTAAATGTGCGGTTTAATTGGAATGTGTAATGGAAAAACGGAGAAAAATAGCTTAGTGAAAGTCGGGGTCGTTTAGGTCGAGTTTGGCATTTTCTCATTTTGCGTGTTGGCATTGTTTCGGGAGGCCATGGAAGCACTTTTGGTGCGATTATGGCGTTGGTTGGGTGTTTGGTTGGTATAGTTGTAGTTCAAACGAGCAAAGGGGGAAATCGGGACTTTGCGTGAATTCTAGGGTAAAGTAGGGTTTCGAGGTCTTTAGACGTGCCTTATGGTGACCTAGGAGGATTGGTGAAGTCGGTTTTCAAAGCTCGTGGCTCGTTTGAAAGTAGTAGCGTTTTGAAAATTTGGGTCATTTTTGGGACTTTGTGTGTTTTCATAGTATAATGCTTATAGAATGTTTATATTGCTTATAGAATGTTTATATTGCCTATAGGATACTTGTTATTGCTTGATAAGGTTAATTGGTGTTGTTCTTGTTACTTGTTTGATTGTAAATGCTTGTTAATGCTTATTACGCTTGTTAGAGTTGTTTATTGATTGAAATGTTTATCAATTGTTGATAATGTTTGATATCTTGTTTATCGCTCGTTTATCGCCTTGTATCGAGTCTTGCATTGCATAGTGTCCCGCACGTGAGTGATGGGCCTTTCTGGGTAGCCTCGGGTTGCCAGTGTTGGTTGCTCTAGCTCCGCTGCTATTCCCTCTTCTCGCTTGGGTTGCCTCCCAGGGAGATTTGGGTCGTAGAATTGATGGATACTTCTAGGGTATTCCAAACTGGTGTTATAAGGTGGTTGCGCGCTTATTGTCATCATTGTCAACATCAAGCTTGAGATTGATGTATCGCTCGTGAAATGGTATATTGCTCGTAAGAGTGAACCATAGCCTTCAGAGTGTGGTATAGCTTTGAATGGTTGTGTTAATGCTTTCTTGAATGTTTAATATATTGTCGTTTGTATTGAATGCTTTCTTATTGATTTTATTGCTTAGCTGTGTCTATTTGCATTGCACGACTTTCTTTCTCTCCAACTCGATATCTGTCTTGCCCTCACTGAGTATACGTGTTGTGTATACTCACTCCTCACCACCACATTTCAGGAAATGTCATGTTAGCTGGAAAGTTCGTGATTTCGTGAAAGTTCGTGCCTGAAGAGTTGTCTTGCATGCCTATGTGGCTTGAGTGTCGAAGTTGTAAAGATATATGCTTTCATATGTTGTATGTATTTATTGTTAAAAGAAATGTAATCTAAATTAGCTAAATAGTTGAGGTAAATCGATAAGCTAGTTATGTAATCAGTTAACATAGCTTAACTTCAATGCATGTTTGTAATGTCCCAAGGAAAAGAATTAGAATGGCATGATAGTTTATTTTATGCAGTAGCTTAGTATGGTTTAATTGTCTAGTTTGAATGTACTTGTCAAAAATGAAAAGAGATAGGTTAGCTTTTAAATTGGAAATGTATGTATACTTGCTGAGTTTAATTGTTGAGAACCGAGGTTCGGATGACCTTGAGGTAGTTTGTATGGTTGGACACGGTGTTGGTCCACTTATATGATGTTGCATGTTTGATATTTCTCCTAGAAACAGGGGAGACTCCGTCCGTTTTCCCTGAAAATTATGCCGGGGTTTGGTTTGGGTTGTGATTAGATCGATTGATAGTACTCCTAGTCTCGAGAGGGATCGGGGTGTTACAAAACCCCCGATGGTTGAAAAGGAGATGGTCGGTGCTTTCCTCAACACATTTAAAGATCCATACTACTCCCACCTTATCGGGCACAATATGTCAAGTTTCGCAGACTGGTCATAGTAGGTGAACGAGTGGAAGATGGAGTCAAATCAGGGCGCCTGGTTGACATACAGGCACTACAGTCGCAGTTGGAACAGTCAAGAACGAGCTCTATTCGGAGGAGGGTACAGACCAAAAGAATAGAATCTGGGCCAAAAGGAGAAGTTCAGGTCATATGACTAACAAATGTTTCGATTTAAGACACAAGATCCAAGATCTCCGAGAACAACACCTGCTACGCTTTGAACTTGAGAAAGAAAGTAAGCCCAATGTAATCCAAAATCCCTTCCCACCGCATGGGAACAGCAACAGTGCAGGACCTTCTAGTAATGAAATTAGCAGCAAGAACAGATGACCCGTTGCAGCTTATCACGCCACCTAGAACCAAAGTTCACTTGAGAATTGAAAAGAGAGAATGATCTCCCTGAAATCAACATGGTTCGCTAGGCAGGCCCCTCAGAATCGAAACCATCTCAGCCCACTGGCACAACTGTCTTCAGCACAGATCGAGGCTTGTCGAAGATAAGTATCAAGTCCTCTATCGCTGGACTAGACTAGATTTCGAAGATTGAGGAATGGTAACTCTCAATGGAATTCCATAACCAACTCCCAAAAGAAGGGTAGTCAAAGATTACCTCTTTCTCCTGGCCTGGCTGGCTCTCTTACCTAGGATCCCAACTACCATCCATATCCGTTTACCCTACCTGCTATCAACAGTCTTTCCACTTGTTACTCACTCTCTGAAGGGAGATGGATGGATGGTGCTTGTGCCATCAAGCCAAAAAATGACTGCTTTCGAGCGGTATTCACAAAATTGAAAAAGATTGAAGTAAACAGATTCGCAAGTTGGATCAATTGGCACTCTTTCATTAGTAATTGTAAGCTCTAACAGAAGCATCCAATCCACCGGGAATCCCACCTTTCAGATTCTACATCTGCTACTGCTGGAGTGGAGAATGAATCTTCTACATGTGCCAGCCAACAAACAAATACTATAAATAAGAAAAGGCTAGGTGTCCATGCCACCAACCTACTCCTGAAAGAAAAACAAGAGCTTCCCCAGCAAACCACTAGAAGTTACCCATTGAGTCAAGCAATGTTCCAATTGGAGAAGCAAGTTGCTCTTTGTCATCCCATTTCCCTTGGGACCAAGAACAAGCTCCAAAGAAGAAGAAGGACTTATTGCAATCTCAGGTACAATGGCTAGTTGGAAAGCCTTTCAAGCCAATCTCTTGATTCACATGAATGTGAAACCGTTGCAACCGATCCTGCATACCAATCATCCGCCACTTACAGTAATAGAACTAAGCCAAGGTTTCTATGGATTCAGTCCTGTGGAAAAATACATATATTAGGGCAATTCAGTTAGTAGTGTCACTGGTCAATCCCTGGGACAGATGCGAGTCCGTCCTTAAAAGCCCTAAAAATTGGGTCCATAAAGCCTTAGATGCTCCAAGCCTCAATCTTTATTGTCCTTGAACTTAGACCATGGAAGTATGGTTATAGTCCCATTCCATTAGTGGGATCCATAGCCTACGAGTCTTTCCTAAGCCAGTAAAAGAATAAGGTTTTTGAGGACTACCCTAAGCCTACAAGGAGGCAGGACTTTCAGTTACAATGTGACGGTTGGGAAAGCCTTTCTAAAGCCAATCAATTATCGGATTTCACCAACCCAACTACCACTACCAGGGGATTCCTAGATCTGCTCTCAGATCGCATTAAGATTCCAGTCTTCAATCAAACAGGACGAAAACAGGAGATTGATTAGCTATAGTAGCTGCAAATAAATCTCGTGACGGTGATCAAACATCATTGCTATTGAATAGGCAGCTAGAAATGAATTCATCCCTTGCTTTGAAAACTTCTTCGGAAGTCTCTACTCAGACTGGGATGGGTTTTGTTAATCCAGGTTGTACTCTATTGACTCAAGAAAAGTAGGTTTAGAAGGTGACACCTCCGCTAATTGTCAAATTGCGTCTATCAGATAACTACTTTAATCAAAATTCTTAGGTTCCTCAATGCTGGCAAAAGGGCTTTGAGACTTCCTGCCCGAGGAGATAATGTGAATCAATAATGAATGCGATGATCAAAGAAGCGGCATCACATAGGTCAAAGGTACAACCGGTACCACTAGTAGGATTTCCTTGCTTTACTAATAAGCTAACCTACGAACCGCTCCGTGGGCTATGCGAAGGGACGAGTTAAAGAACAAGAGTCAAAGACAACGTGGATGTCATACTTCACAACACAAGCAAAGACAGGAGGCCATTTACAAAAGGGTGTACCTTACGTGCCACTACTAACCCTCGCAAGCTTGCTAGCCCTTCCTTTTAAGCTGTGAAGCGTACCAACTTTGATTAACATCGAGTTGTATGTTTCTCTGCTGTCTAATGAGGCGCAACATCGGTCTGTCCAAGGGACTGGATCCCAAGGCTCTTTTTAGTCTAACATGATTGTTGTAACCTCAGTGGGTTGCTCATTGGATTTTGATGGAATTCAGTGACAGTCCACTCCTTAGGTCATACCAAGATGTCATCCCCTACCTATAGGGTTCCCTGTAATGAGGGATCCCATATAGGGGAGATCACCGTGTCGGCATACCAGAATTAGTGGAGGATCGACTCTTTGTCTAGTGAGGAAATCACGCGAGTCACCAACATAAATCTAAAGATTGATAATAGATTTGCACCTGCTAGCTCTGTAGATCTTAATTATATTCTATTTTGATCTTTATCCTCGGTGGGCATTCCCCCATCTAACCTTAATAGGACAGGGGTACTAGCAGGGAAGAGGGCATTAAGTAATCGATATGAATCGCTTTACAAAGCTCTTTCCTTCCCTAATTCGTGTGTAGCTATTGAGATGGCAGTTGTTCGAAGACTTTTCAATCCTAATGGGATTCTTAAAACGAATCTTATTAGTGGTTGCTTATAGTCTTACCAAGGAGTCGTGCATAGCCATCTATTTGTATGCGAAGGAAGTCTAGCGGCTTATGCAAAAGTCTAGTGCTTTGCATGTTGCGTTTTATCTAAAGTAATGTGCTAGCTTTTTACAATTAGCATATGGAGGAGATAAACGCCCTCCTGAGCTTCTGGTTGTTCCCGTCTCTCTAACCCTAAAGGGTTATCCTCGTATCATCCCTCTGTTCATTTGTCAAAAGATGTACCGAAAAGATGAGACTGCAGATCTATTGGTCAAGTGTTGGTTGTCTTTCATCTCTCTAACAGGAATTATCTTGGTAGCGAAGAAGGCTAATAAGTCTTTATTTGAGCCAATGACCTCATTAGTTCGTGATGCGGACCAAGCTGACATGATGGTTAATCAGATAGCTGAAAAGCTACCTTCTTTGATAGATATCACGATATACCCCCTGGATAGATCGTATTCCCCTTTATCAAAGGATAACGTGGGAACCAACTTGGAATAAATCCTGTGCCCAATTGACCAAGAAATTGATCAAGGACGGCATCAATCCTGTCTTAGCGAAAGCTAAGTCTTGCTTCACTGTCTACCTATATGAAATGGGTGCCTTCACTTTCTTGGTGAAGTTTGTCCATGAGTACAGCTAACAGTGGTCACAAGGGACATTCTAGCACCACTATACACAATATGCCTTAGACCTAGCTAATAGGCTATTCTCATGTTGGTCGTTGGATTGGTATCAGGCCTATGTAGGCCCAGTACTTCCCCATGGTGTTGGCTATGAACGGATCGTCACTGGACGTTTAGGTTGCTCACTAGAAGGGGTGGGAAAATGATGTGTATTCGTCATAGGGAACTATATGAATCAACATCTTCTTGGACCTGTTCACGAGTGGCTTTGTGTTGTCTTACGAAGGTTGCCTACTTATGGCACCTTTTGGCAGACAAAGCAAAGCCTCTTGACCGATTGATAGGCAGGCAGACATGTTACTCCTATGACTTGAAGTCACCCACTTATCGATAGTCATTGTACTTCTTGTTTAGGGTGATGTGCTTCCTTTTTTATCAATCTTCCGCATCTAGTGAATTCCACTCTAGCTATGAATAAGTTCAAGGTACCGTTTGTAAAGCGGTTTACCACTGTCTCATTTGTTGCCAGTCAGCCCCTTGGCTATTACGCTTCGTGGCTTCTCTTTGCCTTCTCCTACCACATACTCGTGTGGTGGGCGGCAGAACAAGTATATCCTAGTCGACTCTTCTAGGATTACATTGTCCTAGGGACAATGTTGTGATTGCAGATGAGAAGGTGGCCTTGGTATATAGCTCCGCTCTGGGGGATCTTGGGGTTGTTATATCCTATCAAAAGTCCCTGATCTCTCATACGGGCTCTGCCGAGTTTGCTAAGAGATTCAAGGTTCGTGGTCTTACTGTGGATTTATCCAAGTATCCGCTAAATCTTGTTTGAAAGCTCCCTGCCCGGGGCGATGGCCGTTCATATGAAGTCTTCTTGCGCTCGCTTTTCGACCTTGTATCGTCTAGCTGGAGTAGGGTACCGGTCTCTTTCACACTTGGCATATTCCTGCAATCTAAAGATTGAAAGATTGTGGGCAATGTATACTAAGGCCTCACTTTCCCTTGACCTATGGTTAGGTCAGGGTCTACTACTGGATCTATATGTTAAGGGGGCTATTAATGCCCTCCTCATACATGAGCTTAAACCAAAATCATTGGTTCTCCCTATCGGTCGAGCATCTTCAAACCTCACTAAGTCATTCCCTTACTCGCCCTAAAGCTGAAAGTGGCGTCAGCAAGATCGACTGAGTACCAGTACTGCCTTGCCCAAAGCTACCAAAGTAGAACATAGTCTTGATGTGGGCTATAGGAGTCCGACAAGAACCCCTTATTCCCGCGAGTAAACAACTGCTTGCTATTGCTACTCAGACTACGAGAGCTAGAAGTTTGCTTTCACAATGTAAGATAAATAATGAAAGAAAGCAATAGAAAGCTTTCGCCTGTATTCGGGTACGGAGCCTGCTTTCCAGGGCTAGGTACCGGAAAAATTTAACCTTCCAACACACCATAAGAATCTCTCCCATGCTCCCAACCTTGTCCAGTCCGAAATGCATGTGTTAAGCTTGTTCCTGATCTTTTTCTTCATTTCCAACTATGAATTTGCTTTCCCGGGCTTAACTTAAGCTCGAAATCGGCATTGGGACTGTTTGAATAAGCAATAGCAGCACTTGTCATTAGCTTCTTCTCTGTCTTTGACTGGAGTCCTTGAGCTAGAGTTCGTTCAAAAGCGCATAAGATGAGTTGAATAGCCTAAGCTAAGGCAATGTAAATTACAATTCCGTCTTGACTCCGACTTGACTATATGATGCCCTAATTTCCCAGTTTGCATCTCAAAAAAGATGTTATACTATGGCTTTTCATTCTCATTCTGGTTCTGGCTGTTCACCATCAATAATAATTTTCAATCCTCCCCTGACCTTGCCAAGATCAATTCAAGTAGAAAAGGCGGGTAAAAACCTACCTCTAATGGTTTAGCTGACCGAAAGTCCTATTTTGCTGCTGATGTAGAGGAATTGGTACTAGCCTACTCGATATCTTCCTTCCGTCAATGGTTGAACCATCTTTAAATTTGTATGCCTGTGATGTTTGATGCTTCTTGGTATTGAGAAAGGCCAAGTCACAGGAATCTTCAAATTTTGAGTCAACAACCGTAACTCGAGCACTTAGCCCTAGCTCTTGGCCTGAGCCCAGTCATTCCCCGCCACTCCCGCTTCAACGACGTGCGGGTTGTCGGCTCCCCCATTATCTCAAGTTCTTAGGCAGGGACAGGATTCGAACCTGCAGTCTTCAGGTCATGAGCCTGATGAGTTGACCAAATCTTCTACCCCGCTTCTTCCCCTTCTCTTTCTTTCACTATTCCTACCTAGGTCCTCGGCTTTGGTTGCTTGGCCGAGATAGAACCAGCGTATAGTAAGCGGCGGTGACAGCCCTTTGTATAGGTTGAAACTATGAAGCTTACCTTATTATTAGAGAAATGAGACTTGGCTTTTTCTTCTAACTAGGGTTGGCAGCTAAATTCAGTCTTCGAAACCCAATAACATAAAAAAGTCGTGGAGTGCATAAGCCCCTTTAGAGATAAGGGCGACTTTCTTGTGGTAGCAATTGCGAATGAGCAAGTAGGGGGCGGCAACTAAAAGAGGTAGCGAGACTAACATCAATTGCAGGAATAGGTTGACTTTCTTTTATTTTGCTTATGGAAAGTGACAGTTGTTTCATTTAGTAGGAGATCGCTTCACACCTCACGGTGCTTACACCTCTTGCCTATCGAA